>OW026309.1:2155000-3412500 GCA_932273695.1 Apotomis betuletana | reverse complement strand
CTTAAGAAACCTAGGTACATCCAAATATCATTAAGGCTAGCAGACATCAGTTCCTTGTTGCAATACGATTAGTATCGCACCAATACGCAAGGAAACAAGCAACCTTTCGGTCGCCTGTGATGTTCAGTTCTTCCGATAAATCTTTAATAAGGACTTACTGGATCATTTTAGGTTATGGGTATGATTAATTATAAAGTAGGTCAATACAAACAAGCTATAAAATGAGAGGTTTTATTGTATCCCCTCCATTTTATGATTTTTTCACTTCAGTTCAATATGTTTGTAATATATAGCTAACCGGGTCCGGGACCAAGGTTTCTGCGATTTGTAGCGAACATCAACATAAATCATTGTTACTACATCACTTCTTTACCACAAATTGTATGTGTGTGAATTTCAGTAAATTTCATTCATTAGATTTTAAATAAGTATATAATTAAAAAAGAAAAATAAAAAGCATTTATTTCGAACAAATTAATCCATATGTTGTTAGTATTACAAAAATAACTATATTAGTAAATTCATGAACCATGTACCTATAGGTAATGTCTCATTTTGTACTGTGGGTAGGTACGCACCACAATTTCTTTTAAAATTAAACTGTTGATACAAAGATCAAAGCTGAAAGAAAAATAAAAACGCGTGAAAAAATAAAAAATTAAATCAGAGGTACCGGGTTCGATTCCCGGTCTCTTCCACCAGGTTACGCATTAAAATTTTTGATTGAGCTTCGTTTTTGTATTAATGGTTTAACTATGTTAGTGCCTAGACTAAGATGTCGAGAAGTTCAGTGTCTGATAAGAGCACTGTCCCTTCTCTCCGCCGACAGTCGGGAGACTGTGGTGGCTGGCGCGTAGGTAGCTACTCTGCGGAATCCGGTAATTACTGCAGTAGAACCTGCTACTAAATTAAATTAATTTTAATTATACACATCAAGATAATTGAAAAACAACGTCATAACGTATGATGTTGTTTTTCAATTTAGAATACTTATAATAACCACAATTAATGTATTTTTCTTTTGTGGGCAGTCCATCCTGCACAATGCACAACGTTTAGCCACTAATAAGTTAATAATAACCTCATTGCTTAATCCGGTTAAATACAATCGGAAATCGGAGTTTAGATAATGGTGCTGCTAAATATCGGTAATATCGGAAACGTTACATTTCCGACCTAAGTTCGACGTTGCCAACAATGTTGCAAACAACAAGGCATTTTAGATAATACTTTACCATGCACAGATTTTTCTAGAAATTACTAACTAACTAACTATTTTTGCTCAGTGACCCAAACAGGATCTTAGCCTCCGAAACGAGAGCACGCCACTTGTCCCGATCCTGCGCAGTTTCTCGCCAGATTTCATCAAAGAAAACAGTACTATTATACCATACAAGAGAAGCATGCTTCATAGATATGGTGTCATTTTGGTGGATTGTTAGTCAGGTAACACGATTACTATTAAAGCAATTTTAACTCTTGGCAAAGGCCTTAGAGTTGATAATCCACCAAAATGACCTCTTATCTATGAAGCACGCTTCTCTTTTTTGATGGACGACAGTGAGGTTCAAAACCACACAACAGTACTGTTTTCTTTAATGTAATCGTACACAACGCCAACCGAAGGACTATACTATGTGACTGCGCTTCTACATATTTGAAAGTTAATAACCTAGAAACGGTGACAGATATTGACGTAGTTTATATGAAGAAAATAAAGTTCTAGGGCTAAACAAGGCGACATCTGCAGGAAAGACCACCGTTCCGTTCCTTCCTTTATAATGGAATTGAACATTTCCTGAACACTTAAAAAGACACCGCTTTAGACCATATACGATACAATATCATTATTTAAATTACTGATATTAACATCATTCCGATATGATTCTCGTAATGAACTAGATTTCCCATAAAACCATGCGTTTACGGGAAAGTGAGAGTACAGTCTACGTGGGAACAGCGGGGCATTATGTCATTCAACGTAACGATGGTACTTGTGCAAATTGCGGCTGATTATACTTTTTGACCAACTTCTGTGGAACACAAACAAAAGAATGTGTGTGTTATGAACTTTTGGGCGCACAATTTGTTATTGTGCAACAGTTGACAAGTTGATTATAGAAATTAACGTGCCGCGCCGTAAATTATGATCACTAGTCTAAATTATCATAGTAAATCTTAGCCTGGGAACTTTTTAAAATGTGAAATTAATTTGTGTAGCTGCAGGTTATACAAAACAATACAAATACGCTTTATTGCACATTCAAATACATTTACACAAGTAATCAAATACAAACAAATTAAATGGTAGACAACAGGTTATTTGGAGTATCTATTAATACAACTACAATTTCAATCAAATTAATTATTTTAAATAGCTTTTCGCTGAAATTAATAAAATGAATACATTCAAACCGGTCGGTCCAATGACAGACATTAAACTTATACGAGTAAGTTGGAGGGTGCAAAATTAAACAAATGCAAAATTTAAACAACTCAAAAAATATATAGGAACGTTAGCATTATAGGCATGGGGCCTATGCGTAAAGTACTGGTACTTCAAAATAAGATCCCTGATAACGTCGATTTGCCCAAGCGCAAGAGAATACGACGCCTACCTTCTCAGATAGGTACTTCTAGATCGATATAAATCGATAAGTCAACTGCAATATACCTACTTAAAACATAGGTCGTATCTCCGTATCAATCTACAAACTAGATACGAGGCTTTGAGGAGCAGTGGCAGATATTTTAGTGGGTTTTGGTTGTCACCAGGCGATATAATATAGTTCTACATTATAACTGAGGACCTGTTGATAAATAATAATAATAAATAAATGAATATCAGACAACCTCACACAAATCGATCTAGTCCCAAATTAAGCTCATAAAGGTTTGTGTTATGGGTACTAGACGACGATATACATACTTATAAAGATAAATATAACTCAAATACATATAACAACCATGACCAAAGCACAAATATTCGAACCCGGGACTGCCGGCTCAGTAGGCAGGTCTCTACAAACTGAGCCAACCGCGTCGTCATATATAAATGCAACGTGATTCATAGGATACGGTGCTAGTTCTCATAAGCAACATCGATCTAAACCACCACATCAGTGTGGTAACCCTGTCGTAACACCATGCCGTGCAATGGTAGTCATTTGACCACATTACGGTGGGATGTGTTATAGCGAGCGCGTTTTGCTGTGATTCGTCACGCAAGCTTAGCGATTGTTGAAGAGGCATTAAAAATCAGTTCGAAACGCATTTGTTTTAGAAGGCTTTACATCTAAGCGCGTGTCAGAAAATCTGTACTTAATTATTTTTTTCGGATTTCTTGTCATATTGTTCTTGATAAATTTATCTTTGACAACGCGGTGGGCGCAGTTTGGAAATAGATCAATTCGTGTAAGATTGTCTCTAATATTCATTTATTTATTTTATATTTAACTAGCTTTTACCCGCGACTTTGTCTGCATGGAATGATGAAAAGTATCCTACGTCCTTCTCCGGGACTCAAACTATTTTCATACCAAATTTCATCTTTAAGCGTGAAGAGGTAACAGTCAGACATAAACATTTTCGCATTTATATAATTGTTAGTATGGACATTGGACAGTATATTGTATGTCGTTACAAACATAGAATTTATCCCCTAGATTTGCTTTCAATTAAGGCGATCAAGCCCATGATGCCTGAGCATGTTTATGTAACACTGTTTGCTGAGAAGTACTGCTTTTATGAACAGATCTGCCCTGGTTTTGATTGCGTCAAGTATTGGGACACGACCGGTTGATGCTCATAATTGCCCCATAAGTATGTATTAGATCCATGTAATTATTAAATTGTATATTATTTATCACCTATGCTATTTCGCAATTTATACCTAATCTTTTTGCAATTACAGTTGTCTGGGTCAGTGCTGTGTTGTAAAACTATTTTTAGAATCTATAATCGATCCTATTTCTATAGTTCTGAGGTTCAGTGTTCGATTACATTGTATATTTTTTAGATAAAAAACGAAAGAAATAGGCTAGACATTTATAATACAGCTATTTATTTGTTTTGTAACTGCAACAGTTATTTTAATATTTTCCGAGCTATTGCTTCCTTTGTGCTGGTAGCCATTTTGTTTTAGTAACGGTGTTGGTAAACTGTCTTTTGTTGGTTCACAAAGGAGCTGAGAATGCTTTAGTTTTGTTAATCTGTCGGGGTCGGAGCCGCAGCTTGAACTGCACTGCACTGTATTTCATAAGTGAGGTTCACTGTTTTGGTGGCATAGTTATATTGATCTATGTGTATTACCATTAAGCCTAAAGACTACTATATATGCCTCTTGAACACAAAATGTTTTACTTATGTTTAATCACCCAGTTGAATAACAAACAATAGATAAAAGAAGGTGGGTTAATTGACCTATACTATATGACCAATAAAGACAGGCGATATGTCACTGGATAGCTTATTCTAAGTTCTAAAACGTTTACTATGGCAGAAAGTGAATAAAGCTATCGCTGCATAAAAGAAGTTTAGGTTTAAACGTTATTATGTAGGGTTTTTAGATACTTAAGTTCCTGTATCGCTTTTTAGGGTTCCGTACCTCAAAAGGAAAAAACGGAACCCTTATAGGATCACTTTGTTGTCCGTCTGTCCGTCTGTCAAGACCCTTTTTCTCAGGAACGCGTGGACGTATGAAGCTGAAATTTATATCAATTACTCAGGTCTACTGTCCCTTGAAGCTGTGAAAAAATCAAACTTCTAAGCCAACGCAATCAAAAGATACAGCCGTTTATGCCGCAAATTTTCGACACTTGCAAGGGAATCAAAACCTACAGGGTGCTTCCCGTGAACTCAGAATCTTGAAATTTGGTACGAAGCAACGTCTTATAGCATAGATAAAGGAATAATTACGAAAACCATAATTTTTTTTTTTAATACCTAACTTTGCACCTAATTTGCAAATTTTCGACACTTGCAAGGGAATCAAAACCTACAGGGTGCTTCCCGTGAACTCAGAATCTTGAAATTTGGTACGAAGCAACGTCTTATAGCATAGATAAAGGAATAATTACGAAAACCATAATTTTTTTTTTAATACCTAACTTTGCACCTAATTTATATGGGGCGCTATACATACCAGGTGCAAACTTAACTTAACCACTTAGGGATGGAAAGTGTTTGTACGGAACCCTCGGTGCGCGAGTCCGACTCGCACTTGGCCGGTTTTTTATTAACTTTATTACACAGCTATTCGAGAGTTCCCGCCATACTAAAATTTGTAGAATATGAAAAGACCTTTCCAATGATATATATGGGTTGTCATTATTGGTCCTAGGCCAGAGTCCATACAAATCTGCCCATCCTCCTAACTTGACATTCCAATTGCAAATACGATACTGTTCAACCACTATTCATTTCAAGTGTTTGACATTATTGATCAATTTAAATATTCAGTCCTAAGGTCAATTATCACTGCAAATGATTCTGCATTCCTTCTCGGTATTGAATTCTCTAAGCATGTAACAATGCGCAAACCAGTCAACTAATATTATTGCATGAAGGTATTTATTTATTCGTCATGAATAAATTGCTTCCTAGTTTCAAAAACTGGCTGTCAACATTAGATATGCGTTTTTAATTATTGTATTCGATTATTTCATCGCCTGGCAAATATTTGTATTGTCTCTTCAAATTAGTTTAATCGATCTACAGTGTTAATTCCGTATCATGTCAGAGTACTTCTGGTCCTACTGAACATTTACATAATATACATATACCTTTTAAAATACGTGACATACTGGATATATATTATTAGTAACCTAATCGTAATACACATGTACCTATGTGAGGGCAAAAAACGGCCACGCGTCACCATAAAGTGAATGTCAAGGTCTTCGGTTTATTAAGTCTTGGAATTGTCATTTGCGGTTAGCGTGTATAGGATATACGAGTGATATAATATAATATGTAAAATTCGTGATGTGTGAAAAAGGTTATCAGTTAATTTAACTGACAAATAAACGACAGAAAAGTCCAGTTCCTCCGGTAAAACAATGTCAATTGCTTAGTGGTCAATAAAGCACCAAAACACAATTTAAGGGGGTGGCCGAGTGGGCTGTTCATCTCATAGGCCATGGCCAGGCACCCAGGCACCCAGGGCCCCTCTGAAAAATAATGTTAGGGCAAAATGGGTATTTGCTCTCATCTTAGGAATGCTCCTCTACTACCTGGTTCTACCCTTGGACAGCATCCAACACCGGGCAGTTCGTATTGACAAAGATTCGCTGAACTGACAGACGATCTGGAACCCCTTAGGCTTAGCCTTTGGAGAGGCGTTGATTCTCTACGTTTGTTGGCATATTCTCAAGAACTTTTTGGTTCAGCCTCAGGGCTAATAATGGTAATGTAATTAAATAAACAGCTATCTCGTTCTTGCCACGAACGTTTAAATTTTGAAACAAGCTTCCAGCGAGCCTAGATAGCAGCAAAGCGAGCATAGCTCCTATGATGGATTGTTTTTAACACGCGATACACACGTTTTGACAAAATGCGAGTGTGAGTGACAGATGCTTTGTCACTTATTTATCGCGTGATAAAAACAATCTATCATAGGCTCGCTGGGAGCCTATTTCAAAATTAAACGTTCGTGAAAAGAATGAAATAGCTGTTGTTCCCCGAAAAATATAACTTGGATCTCTTCAAGTCGAGAGCGCATCCATCTTAGGCCTTATTGTCACTTAACATCAGGATGTTAAGTGACAATAAGGCCTAAGATCACTCTCGACTTGACACCTCGATTGCACCTGTGCAATCGAGGCCAAATACTTCCTACCGTGAATAATAAAATTAAAACATATTTTTCAATACTCAAAAGTTTACAAAGTATGTGTGTTGCACATATGTGCGATGAGTGACCCACTCATTTTTTGCCCAGTTGTCATTATGCTATTCTGCTTTTAGGGCTAAATAACAAAACCAAAGTAATAAGGATGTCAGTAATCATAAGTCGCCGTGCGTCTGACCCAGTGTTGCAGGAAGTGAGGCAGTGTACCGACCAGCGAAATGTTAACAATTAAACTAAATCATAACTGTAACATAACCGTTAGCCGCGTTTGCGCAAGTGCGCGTAATCGTTCGATAATGCGCCGTTTACGTGCCGCGGCGCCCGCGACGGTGATCGATCGCATGCCCAAAATGGTTGGGTTAGGTTAGTAGGCGAGTTTAAAAAACCTTACTCTAAATAACGTATAATACGATTAAATAAAAAAAGTGTTATAAAAAGAATACCCGATCTAAGAGTTCCACCTGCGGCATGGTCCCCAGTATGCTGGTGGCGTTACCTCTTTGTAATAATAATGTACAAAAGTGAATTAAATAAATCATTTAAACAATTTTTTGCGATACTCGATGACGTCATGTTACTCGGAGGGTAATAGTGTTTTTATACCACAACACAATACAACAATTATTTATAACAAGAAACAATTGAAACCTTAATTTAAAAATAGTAGACAGTAGGCGGTCTTATGTTATTTTAATAATCAATAAGTATTCGGTACAACATGCATGTTGTTTCCGTTCCTACTGTCAATTCTTTGAAACAAGACACTCCTGCAAGCTCCATAAATTCGCAAAATATAACGGGAATTCGAATGTAGAGCCTGCCTGCCCATCTTTTGCAATGAGTTCTTCACTCCGTAGGGATAATAGAAGATAATATAATAATAACCAGTATTTTAACTTACGTTCTAACTCGACTACGAACGGTACAAGTCTTTTATCAAGACTACTTGAATGAAACATTTATACTTACACTGATTTTACTGAATTTTAATTGTTCATACTATCATAATCCGTCACGATAATACGATATTTTATTCAAGGCAAAAGAAATGAATTCTAGTATTTGACTCGAATCTTACCTCCACTTATTGTAGGTAGGCCACAGTGGCATAGCGTTGAAAATATGGCGTGAAATAGAATCCCGTATTATACATTAATTTGTCTTAACTTTATTTCAAGAGCACGATAAAATAAAATTTCGCTATCAGTTACCTACCCTACAGAGCTTTCAACTTTTGTGACATTAGAGTGGCAATATACCCCTCGTGACCTGGTGCTTGGTGGCTTTTGACGTAAAAATACTGGCCGCGCATCTAATACTGCGGCCCTACGTTCCATATTTCATATTTCATATAATTGTCATGCATATTCAAGCGGTTTCGTAACAGTAAAGTCATTGTGCCGCTAGCTGTCCGGTGGACGAGTGCCTTAATGGCCGTTCCTAACGCAGGGTACGGAATATTAAATAGGCCATTGTTCTGGAAACAATAAGGGTACCTGTATGGTGTTTGGATGCGTTTTTCATGTCGTGATTGCATTGCCTTCCTCTCTACTTTTAAGGAATCGTATAGTGTGCACTTATCATAAAGGGGGTTTTGCCTTAATCCCTCCTTATGAAAGGAAAGCGCAGCATGGGACGGCCCCCAACTAGGTGGAAAGATGACCTCGTTAGGGTCGCAGGGAGTCGATATAGTGGCCAAACCGAATATCACTGGCGAATATCATCTTCCCGGGCTTGGCCACATTGAAGAAATGGGCAATGGATCGGCAGGTTAACGGAACATTAACCAGATGGGCTATCGACTAGTTGTCAACTCACCAGCCTTTTCTAGTATCACTGGAAAAATAGCTCACCACCATCAGCAACCACCAGCATAAAGGGCGAAGGGTCAGGGTTTATAGCGGAGGCTAAAACTCAGTTTCGGTCGAGTTACGAGTAGGCAATATAGTAAGAATTCTTTTTCGTGGCCGAATTCACTTCGCATTATTACTCAAAGGGCATTGTGTGCATTATAGCTGCCTCAAACGGCACTTATGACACCTTTTCAAAGTAACCGTTTGTAGCCGCAGTTTATAATGCACACAATATCCATTGGCTCCCATTGTTAGAACAAAGTGAAGCGAATTCGGCCTCAAAAAATTATTCCTACTATAATTTCATCTCTATTTTATTTGATCTAAGCTGTTACTCGTTTCAGTCGTATGTAACAAAGTTCCATAATTTTTAACTAACAGGTCAACAGCCTTAACTATTTCGCTAAACACATTAACATTGTCAACTCGCATTATATGCAAAGCGTGTGTTTTCTGCAAGTGCAAGACATGTCATTGTGCATTGTTATACGGAAAGCTTGCGCTCCAGCGTTCGCGTGACGGCGGTGATAGGTCATTTCGTTTTTGCGGTAAAATTAACATGCGCGGGAGACGCGGAAACACGGGTCGTTCACTTTGACAGGTGATCAAACGCCGCCGACGAGACGTTGCTTTGCAGTTGCTTTGACGCTTCGTAGGGGGGTTACTGTGAAGTTCGACATTCGAAAAATCATATAATTTTAATTTGTAAATCATATAATGTTATTTTTTTTATGTGGAAAGTTAGAAACACCACATATCTATAGAAACTATTATAAAATTGTAAAACTGTATTGAAAATCAGCTTTCTATGGAAGAGGGTCGTTATTTTAGGGAAATCTTACCAGTGCAAAGCAGCAGCGTTTCGCCAGCCGTATACCTACAATGCCATCTATTGATGAACATTTCCTTGTTATTATGTTTCCGAAAGGGCTAGACAGATTTTAAAAAAATTAACCAATTTTGGTACAAGGATAGCTGGAAATCCAAAGGAGGTCATAGAATACTTTTTACTCGACAAAGTAAGTAAGCAAAGAAAAAAATACGCAGAGGTAGCTGCATCTAGTAATACTCGTAGTGTAACAAAAATTAAAATCGAACCGTGTTGTGGCCAGCATAGATAACGCCTCCTTGTCGACCCGTGGACAACATTAGCCAAGCGTGAATGTCAACATTGATTGCATTAACCCCGGTAACCTCAGCATAATTTTGTATTATCATCACTATAGAGCTTATACACTTTACATAATATTATGAATACCACCTATCATGATGAAAGGCGAACGTTGGTCAGTAACACTTGGTAACACTTAATATACCATGTAAAAAAAAACTGTAATACCCACCTAGTTATACATATCACACCGGAATATAAACTATACAATTTATGTATTTTAATAAATTAAATTAAAACACTTTTGACAATCTCAATAAGTAGTACGAGTTTCAGTTTCCTTTGCCCATACGTTTGTTTATAAGACGTATTAGAGATATATACTGGAACTAGGAGCCGCCCGCAATTTCATCAGCGTATTTTTTTTTCTTTAGCGTAGATTGGTAAAAGTATCCTATAACCATCTTTGGATGATAAGCTATCCCCGTACCAAAACTGGTTAAAATTTATCCTGCCATCTCGGCGTGATGAGAGGATAGTGAAAATTATGACCAACAGATGGCGCCGGACTAACGTGGCGCCGCCCGGTTTCCTGAAATCATGACTCCTCATAGAAAACTGATTTTCAATCTAGAATATTATAATAGTATACGATACGAGCAAATAATAAAAGCATAAACTTTTTACTTTGCTACAACTTTACAGAAGAAAATTAATTTAACCACCTGAACACTCATTGACGAAGTTGCGGGTAAACCCATGTAACAATATTTGCGCGATCCGGCTTTTATAAGGTTACATTATGTAAACCGTCAGACGATTGACCAGCGCCAAAATAAAAGGTCAATACGTCAAGCCATCGACCGGTCCCAGCGGTCAAGCACGAATTTTATTGAAGATAAAGATGTAGAGAAAACATTAGGAACTAGTTTTTGGTATTGATAGTATCTTACATAATTAATTTGGCATTCTAAAGAGTGTCGAGACTAGGCGAAAAAAGCATTACTTTTGTAAGTCAGTCATTAAATGCGCATAGTAGGTACACATGATCAATAGTTTAGGAGTTAATCTAGTTCAGGTGTTTTCAAACTTTTTGAATCAAGGGTCACAATGCCTTTAAGTTCGTGCAGGCCAAAACTTTGGTCTCATGGCTGATCGTGGGGTAATGTAATGCATTAGTTCTTATTAGAATTGAATTGTATGTATAACTATAATTTTTAACAAAAAAAAGAACCGACTTCAGAAAATAAAAAACTAGATCTGTGGTGTTCATCATCAGTTTCCTTACACCAAATCCTATTTACTGAATGTAAATTCTTGACTTTATCAAAAAATTACCGAAAGCGCCGTACATGTCCCTATAACATTTGAAGGGTTCCCTCGATTTCTCCAAGATTCCATCATCAGATCCCGATTTAGTGCCAACGGGACCAACTCGGAGTTATACCCTTTCGATAAAAAAAAAAATTGAAAATCGGTTCACGGTTCTCGGAGATATCGAGTAACAAACATACAAAAAAAATATATATATATTAGTTCGAATAGAGAACCTCCTCCTTTTTTTGAAGTCGGTTAATAAATGGATGGTATAATAAGTATTCATAGTTTATTAATTGTTTCGTTTTTGTCCACAGGAGGTGACAACGTGGCTATCGTTAGTGCTAGCCGTTCTCACATTCGCAACACCAGGTAAATACTTCTTATCTACTTAAATATTCCATATTTCAACAAAAAACATGCGGTGAAGCATAGAACCTCCTCCCTTTTTGAAAGTCGCTTTAAAAAGCAGCAAATCACTAGTGATTTTCATTTTTTTCTGTTAACTTCGGCGAATAACTGTACCTAATTTTTTATGTTTTGATTCGATATTTTTAAAGTAATTGTAGCATCCTAGGGGCCTATGATTGTTGCGTATATCACGTGATAAATAAGTGACAAATCATCTGTCACTCACCCTCGTATTTTGTCAAACCGTGACGGATGCTTTGTCACTAATTTATCACGTGATAAAAACAATCATCATAGGCCCCTGTTTAGTAAAATAATGGATAGAAAATTTGTGAGTGACACAAACACACTCACGGTTTGTATGCTCAAACGGCTATATGCTAAGAACTTGTAAAGTTTGAGATTGTATCAAGAATAGACGCTGTAAATGACACTTTACGTTAGTGTTCTTAGTGACGACATGCACTAGTCCCGCGAAAAGACAGTCTTGAATGAGAACATTACGTTTTAATTCATGACTTTAAAGCCAGTCTTGTCAGCGCGGCCGCTTTTCATCTGGGCATCCCTTAATCGTCATTAATATGACTATCTGCTTACAATTCATCACAAGCTCCGCAAATGTGTCCAGTCGGATCATTGACCGGAGGACTTCATGGGTGTGCTGCACAAAAAGGTCGTGATTGCATTACGTGCACTTGGACTTGCAGCGTCTTCACTACGTATTTAGCTATACAAAGCTTAATATCTTGCCGGACTTGGGTCGACATCTCTTACTATTTTTCAACCGTCAGCGCATCTACTGTTAATTTATGAAGTTACTTTATCTAACCCTGCAACTTTTTTATGTTATCGTTGTGTTCGATCATCTATCGTAGGTATCTACAAAAAAGTCACTTTAAAATATTGTGATGATCTTGGAAATAAGCTATCATCCTTTGGTTTTTCGGAAAGTATTGGAAAGATTGCCACACTAACTTTGAACTGTAATATCCTGTAGTAATTTTCATTCTGTCTTTATGTTGGTTTTAAACGGAACTTACCCATATTATAGGCTTACTTAAGAGTGACACATCACACTTCACTAGAAAACACTAACTGGTAATCATATAAACAATACGTGAGGTAGGTAGTTGTGTTTTTCACACTGTACCAAAGCAATGGCGTCGTTATTTTGTAAAAAGATTGGGCATCAGTATACCCAATCTATGTACAAAATAACGAGAGAGATATATATAGAGAGAGGAGAGATATATACTCGTATATGTATATATACGACTATTTGTCGGTCATTGTCAACACAACAAATGCAGGTCAGTCATTATGTATTTCAAAGGCACATAACTTCCGCAAACAGTGGCACTCCCTTCCACTCGTGAGAGAAGTCACGGGCAAACATCTATCCATAACTACTTAATATTATAAATGCGAAAGTGAGGCTGTTATTGAAATTTAGTATGAAGATAGTTTGAGTCCCGGGGAAGGACATAGGATACTTTTCATCCCGAATAAATTTAGTGTTTCCGTGGAATGAGCGTGTAACACCGCGGGGCACAGCCAGTAATATATACTTTTATGATATAAGCTAAGCCGATTCATAAAGTAATTTCTCATATTGTTACATCATTATGTAAGATTGGTACAAGTTAGATACCCAGTAAAATATTGAAGTTTTTAAGTTAACTCAGTTTTATGTAAATTATGATCATTAAATCACAAGTTAACACAAATAAACATTGGATAAAACTGCCTCTTGAATTCCATCTATTAGCAACAAAATATACGCATGCTTACTTTTTGTCACGCACATGAATAACCTTATGATTCACTACAGAAGCTTTTGTTTTTAACCGATTTCCAAAACAAAAGGAGGTATTATGTTTAACTGTATGTATTTTTTTGGGTTGGCACCGACTTCAAATGTAATTCAAATATAATCTCTACATGAACGGGCTTTTTTGGCTTTTCAGTTTATTTTGATGTCGGTTCTTTTTTTATTATTTTTTGCTAGGTTCGTTTGACATAGTTCCCGAGAATTAAGAATATTGTTTGTCAAAAAATAGATTATTTTCGTTCATCAGTTTATTATTATGAACCATTTATTTAAGTTTTTTTATTTGAAAGAATTAATTCTGGTATAATTTTAGACTTTTCACCCTCAATGGTACACGCAAAATAGGCACGATGGATGTCGTGTTACGGAAAATGCCCAGCGAAACTAACTACGCCCTGATTTAGAATAGGATCTGCTTTCACTAAAGTCACTGAAGTACTTGTGTAAAAAAATGGAGAATTGAATGAATAAAAAATAAAAATTGAATATTTCGACATGATACGGAATCGTATAGCGTTCATCTTCACTACTTTCAGAGACATCGATGCGACAAACTTTGCGACAGACGGTTGCATAGATTTCAAGAATAGGTCTTAGCCTTTTTAACCCTTGAACTGTCCCCAGCCTCAACAAACGAGCCCCGAGTGGTGTGCTACTACACAAACTGGTCGGTGTACCGGCCTGGCACGGCGCGCTTCAACCCGCAGAACATCAACCCGTACCTGTGCACGCATCTCATCTACGCCTTCGGAGGGTTCACCAAGGACAACACGCTCAAGCCCTTTGACAAGTACCAGGATATTGAGAAAGGTGAGTTTGATGGTCCCACCGTAATGTGGTCAAATGACTACCATTGCACGCCATGGTGTTACGACATGGGGTTACCACACTGATGTGTTTCTGTCACAACTCTTCAAAAACTCATATCTAGTTTGTAGATTGATATTGAGATACGAGCTTTGTTTTAAGTAGGTATTTGTTACTTAGTGAGTTTTGGTTGTCAACAGACGAGATTATCTTGCGTAGTAAATGATTACAAATGCAATTTTCCAGATTTTAGAAATATTTGTAGGTTTTGTCTCTCTCTTGCCGTTCCCTCAAGAATGAAATCGTGACTTCCGTTGAGTAATTTACAATTGGAGTAGATGATTGGCCTTTGGTTCTGTCCATTTGCGATATAGAACTTGACGGAAGATGAACTTCACTTGATCAGTCCGTCTGGTAGGAAGTTGGCCTTGAGCTCGTAACATCTATACTGATAGCACGTAACACTTTCACGACCAGGTAAAAAAAATTAGAACGACCCCAGAAACCGCCAGAGCCCGCTAGGTGGGCGCAACCCCATCCCGGACAGGCGGACACCGACAGAGCACGCCAGGTGTGCGCTTTTATCGTACAATCCGCCCGGCGAGCTGGACCGGCAGCTGAGTAGAAAGTTACAAGCGCCCACCAGGCGGGTTGTTGGTCGTGAAGTGCTAATTAATATTATGAGTTTATTACAATTTTGTGACGATTGTTTTGTATTCTCCAGGCGGGTACGCCAAGTTCACGGGACTGAAAACATACAACAGGAACCTGAAGACCATGCTGGCCATCGGCGGCTGGAACGAAGGGTCCACGCGCTTCTCGCCCATGGTCGCCTCGCGCGACCGAAGGAAGGAATTCGTACGGAACGCTATCAAGGTAAGTCATTTTGTTGCTGAAAAAATGCTGCTGGGGGCCTATGATGGTTACGTTTAACGTTACAAAGCATCTGTCACTCACACTCGCATCTTGTCAAAACGTAACGGCCGTTTTGGTACTTATTTATCGCGTGATAAAAGCAAGGACCTTCATAGGCCCGCTGAAAGCTGAAAATTTATCACAGTTTTTAATAAGGAAATAATAGTTTTTGTTATATATTTACTTAAATTGGTCGTTTTTCTGTAGATGTACCTAACTCATGTAAGGCCAACATCAGACTTTCGTAAGATTTTTTTATAATATACATTATGTACATACCTGTACAAAAACATCCGGTTGTATTAATTACTTTGAATCTGTCACTCTGCAGAAAAACTGGTCAATATAATTACGGTGGAAACACAACAAGGATCACAAGATGTTATTATCGCGTAAAATATAATGACGCATCAATATGATGTATTCATTTATGAACTCTAACTCTAATGGGATAGGGTGGAGATGAGTTTGCACATCCTTACCTAATGGAAGTAAAACTAGAAGCTTTCGCCTCGCAGTCACAACATTATCAACCAACAAGACATCGGTAAATAATGATTTACCTATTTACATAATATATACCGGCGCCATTTGGATCCTCTAATCCAATAATAAATTCAGTGGATCTAATGCCATGTCCGAATACTTACTTTTTAGGGTTCCGTACCCAAAGGGTAAAAACGGGACCCTATTACTGAGACTTCGCCGTCCGTCCGTCCGTCTGTCCGTCCGTCCGTCCGTCCGTCCGTCCGTCCGTCTGTCACCAGGCTGTATCTCAACAACGGTGATAGCTAGACAGTTGAAATTTTCACAGATGATGTATTTCTATTGCCGCTATAACAACAAATACTAAAAACAAAATAAAATAAATATTTAAGGGGGGCTCCCATACAACAAACTTGTTATAGATTATATATATGTATAGGTACGGAACCCTTCATGCGCGAGTCGGGCTCGCACTTGCCCAATTTTTTTATTAACATTAGCAATCTAGCATGTATCTATTTAACTTTAAATTACATGCATAATAAAACAGCAAAATCGATATATTTATGTTTTAATATCAGGCAACGTTAACCAAATTAAGCTCAAGAAGGCTTGTGTTATGGGTATGTACTAGACGACGATATACGTACTTATATAGATAAATATATACTTAAATACATAGAACAACCATGACCCAAGCATAAATATTCGAGTTCATCACACAAATATTTGCCCTGACTGTGATTCGAACCCGGCACCGCCGGCTCAGTTGGCAGGTGCTCTACTAACCGCGTCGTAAAATATAAATAGGTATGCCTAACGGACATACTACGATTACCACCATATTATCACGTCCATGGTATGAGTTTTGACAGTCACAATTTTACTGTATGGCAGCACTTTATGACCGCATAGTTCCTCCCATTCCCAAATATTTTTTTCAAATGTAATCGCTACAGAATATAAGTTTTTTTAGTTATTTGATGACAAGTAGGTAAACGAAACGGGTTTCGATTTAATACTATTTTAAAAATGAAACGTTGTCGAAGCGTGAAGAAGCATCTCTCTGACCAGCATGGCAGTGTCAACTGACATGGCACCGTTTCTTGTCAGTTGCCATTGCGACTTGGGCTCCCCTTTTGCTTACCATCAGGTGAAGCGGAACCACTATGATGTGCCGTTATAAAAAATATATATCGTGAACGTAACTTGTATATACAATTATAAATATTTATCACTAATAAGCCTTAATAAGTCTGAATCATGTCAGTATTCGCACATCGTTAGGAAGTCCGGCGATTTCTATCGGCCGAGGAAATTGCAGTCCAATGCAGTTATTTCCTATTCCGAGACATTGCTCAATGCACTAAACGGATATCGTCACTTTTGTGAAAAAAAACATGTATCTTTAAATTTTGCTCTAATCATAGTAATTTACTAGCTCCTTTTCGTAAGAGAAAAGTAACCTCGTGGGTCATGTGTTAGAGTAAAATAAAGTAAAATACATTTTATTTCAAGAACACAATTAATTACATTAAAAATTCAGTGTTGTGGTTCACACTAGGCGGGGCCTGTCCTATGACATACATGGTGGTATACAGAAATAAGTAAGGCATTAATTAATTTTGTAAATAAATTAACACTAAATTGACAGATGATTTATATTTATTTATCGTGCTATAAAGGTGAAAAAAAAAAAAGTATAAAGTATAAAGGTGAGCTTAAATTGGTGACAGACAAGGACCTTCTATCGACAAACGTTTCATTTCTTCGATTTATCATATCGAAAGCATTTATCCCAAAGTTTTTAGGACTGCTATAATTATAAAACAAATCTAACCTAATGGCTTTGATACGATTATCTTTTCAAAAATCATGAAAAAGTAACGACCTCAGGTTTCTTTTTACGACGAATTACTTTTCATCTTAGGCCGTAAGTGAGATTTTCTGCTCGCTACACGGGTCGAAAACCTCACTTCCTGGCTAAGACAAGACGTAAAACTTTAGACAAACCACGGGCGGTAATTCGTAAATATCCACTGCCCTAGGTATATAATGTACTAATTTATGCAAAAAAAAAATTGTCAGTGAAACAGAGGGATACCGATGTCCAGTGAGGCAATTATTCTAACATTCGAACTCCGTGCGTTGATGGTTAGATAATGGCCAGGAACGGGCCCTATTTCGCCACTGACGAGATGGTAATGGTCCAGCTATACATAGACAAGCGGCTTTCTGTTAGCGACCACTCTTGTGTTACGAAATAAACCATGAGCGTCCAGTTCCATAGAATTCAAAAGGGCTACTGCGATGTTCGAAATTTTACTGTCGTAAAGTGTTATTCCATTCACTCAAATATACTTTGACAGGAGATCGAGAGGGATGGCACTATTCGACAGACGAGTTATGAACATCGGAGTAGCCATTATGGCTTGATAATGTTATAAAATAATGATATTATACAATTTAGATGACCTGTAGATGCTCTTTTAAGCCCATAGAGATAAATGTGATTAGTTTAATCAATATATCTCTATGTTTAACTGTTGGAATGCCATTCGTGTTTTATACCTGTCTCGCTCGCTCTTACGCGATCCAGATAGGAACCTCTCAGTTCTCACCCGAACCCGAATCATAATCTGAGAGCTCACGGACTGTACTAGGTATATGTACAGAAGAGTATGTATTTCAGTGAAATTATTGCTGTCGAACTCGTGAAACATATTCAATGTCACGATGTTGTAAGAAAAACTTTACCAGCTGTTTTGATTAGTTTAAGTCTTACTGTGCTACGTAAAGTTCGATGTCGGTCATTATCGTAACCTTTATGTTATGATATCAAGTAGCAAGGCGATACAAGCAAAATCACATACCTATCTCGAGTAGGAGAAGAAGTTAAAGCATACACGATACAAATGACAGTAAAACAGCAATCCGACCATAATTACCTATATCGCTCTTACTGGTTACGTATTTGAATATCGAAAATTGAAATATCGACATACAAAATATCGACGGTTAAAATATCGAAAATTAGAATATCGAAGGATCATAACGTCGAAATTCAAAATATCGAAAGTATACATTATCGAATGGTACAATTATCGAATGCTTAAATTTCGAAAATCTGAATATCGACATATAAAATATCGAAAATTGAGACTTCGAACGATTCTAAGGTCGAAATACTAAATATCGAATATCTATATTACCGATAGGTTCAAAAGTCGAACACTGAAATGTCGAAAATGTGAATATCTACAAGTGAAATATCGAAATATTATTACGTCGAATGTATGTTATATCGAAAGTATTTCGAATGCTTTTAAATAATATTTGTTCCTAAAAATAGTAGAGCTATCTATCGCCTTACATATTCTGGGAGCCTAATGGCTGAGAAAGTCCGAATCTAGGGCTCTCGCTGGTTAGGACGCGTGCCGACACAGAGCACCCTAGAGTGTTTTTGTAAAGCCGGAGGCGCGGAGGGAGTGCAGCCCTCGCCCGCCGTGACGAAGCTCGGGAGCCGTGCGAAGCGGAGCGGCTGAGGCTGGTCGCCGAAGGCGACCAACAAGCCGAAGCTGCGGAGTGGAGTACAGGCGACCGCGATTTGCCACGCAAGGGCGGAAGGGCTGCTCTCCCCGCAGCGCCGGAGCTAAGGCAGAGTCAGTTTTGCTCGATTTTATACTCGAGGTTGACCTAAATTTACTTAATTTGACGATAATGAATAACATTACCATAGGTTTTATAATATGTACTTCATTAATTTAAACATTGCACTGGGTCAACCTAGAGTCTTTAGGTCAACCTGGAGTCTAAATCGAGCAAAACTGACTCTGCCTTAGCTCCGACGCTGCGGGGAGAGCAGCCCTTCCGCCCTTGCGTGGCAAATCGCGGTCGCCTGTACTCCACTCCGCAGCTTCGGCTTGTTGGTCGCCTTCGGCGACCAGCCTCAGCCGCTCCGCTTCGCACGGCTCCCGAGCTTTGTCACGGCGGGCGAGAGCTGCACTCCCTCCGCGCCTCCGGCTTTACAAAAACACTCTAGGGTGCTCTGTGTCGGCACGCGTCCTAACCAGCGAGAGCCCTAGATTCGGACTTTCACACACAGCTCATTATTATTTCGCATCTACCCTCCTATTTTGTCCACGTGCAATTTAATTACCGTTCGGTATTTGGGCTTTCGGAATTTCAGCCGTCGATATAATGACTGTAGATATTAAGATCGTTCGCTATTTCAATTTTCGATATTTTAAACGTTGGCTTTTTGATGGTTGATATTTTGGGTTTCGATATTAACATATATCGATAATTTGACTGTAGATATTTTGAACTTTCGATATTTTAGCAATTCGGTATTTGACTTTTAGGTATTCCAAACGTCGATATTATGATAGTAGATATTTAGATCGTTCGATATTTTAACTTTCGATATTTTGACCGTCGACTTATTAACGTTAGATATATTAGCTTTCGATATTCAAATACGTAACCCTCTTACTATCGATTCATATAACAAATACCTGCAATAAAGATTACCTACTTCAACTTATGATGAGGCATCGGATAATCGGATGCTTTTATACCTAAACTTTGGCGGCGGCTTTGTTGTTCAGTTGAAGGTATAGGCGGCTTCGTTTCAGGTATGAGTGAGATAGCAATAGGATTTTGTCAACTTAAGGTAAATATCCACCTAAATTTCCGATCCCTACTTATGATCAGAATTCTATGAGTTTATCATAATCATGAACGTTAAAATTACCATTGACTTTGGGCCGTTACATAATTGACGGAGCGAACGAAGCGAGCGAAGTCTCTGCTTCAGCTTCATTAAAATTTATTTCGTATGTCCAAATATTTGTAGTTCGGATTTCCGGTTGTTCTCGCGTACAGGCTGCTACATTTCTCAACCAATTCTCAAGATTTTTTTTGAGTAGCTTCGATAACAATTTTTTTTATGGCTGAGAAATAAGTGTTTAAACCGTAAAAAAATACAAATTTCAACCCTTTCAAAGCAAACGCTCGAAGAGAGCCAATCACAGAGCCACTAGTTACATAATATAAATTTACATTATACAAATAAGATAACGCTGTTATGAAATAAATACAACATTAACGTAATCTAAATCTCCATACATCAAACTCGACAGCGCTACCAGTACAATCAACAGAACAAGTTCGCTTTCATTCGAAATCTTATTCACGACTGTAATTTCCAGAGTTTTATTTAAATGGTGCTTCTGTCATTTGAGACTTGTTTACTGTCTGAACTTACCTGCTTCGTGGTATTCGGGTTTCCCCAAAACCTGCTACATTTGGCGTATAATTTTATTTTTATGCGAATAATCTCACCAGGCACGTGTTTGTAGCCATTTCATGCACGTGATTTAAATATTAACTACTTTACTATATTAATTATTTATTGTATGGCGATTTATGCCACACTGGTTTAGTATATTAATCTTGGCACCATATAAGGTCAGGTGGGGTAAGGGGAGGAAAAATAATTCGGCAAAAAGGCAGAACACTATTTAAACGAGATTTACCACGTGTAACGTTATATTTTCGTAATGGTCTCGAAAACTCAAAATGAGGCACTCGACAATGAACGACCCTACCATATTGAATATTATCCGCAATATATTTGCTTTATTGTTAGACACAGATAGATAAACTCATAAACCCATTTAACGATAATTATATGTACCATCGTAGGCGTTTAAAATGAACACTAGATTTTTTTAAATTTAGTATCAATTATTGTAAAATCGTAATTAATTGTGCAATCATCAAGTTCTCTGAATCACATCTCCCATCTATATTAGGATTATACTACTACGGAGAAGCCTTATTCCAATTGATAATCTCGATAATCGCCTTATTTAGAAAAACTGCTCTTTATTTGGTAGCACAAACGAAGACAGTTGAGTGACCATTGGTAGATCTTGTCCTATCACTCTAAGGTTTACCTTATGCTTTATAAGAGCTCATACAGCCCTTACACAGCTGAAATAAATCGAATTAGAGCTGTTAAAGCTCCTATACAGTTGGCAACATCACAGATACTCTACCTGTGATGTTGTCTTGATGACATCGAATTTACGCGGATCTTGTCCCAACATTCTTTGTATATCACAACTGCAGTATTCTATAGCCGACTGTACCACTTTCACTCCAGGACTGCCCCTTTCTACGAGAGTAACTAGCTGCTGCGGACCTAAAATGACCAGCATTACCCCGGCTAAGTGTACTCCGATGGTCATTAAAGTGATCAATATATGCATTAGGTATCACATACCAAGTGGACTCGGTATAATCGGGGTTTTATTGAACAGTAAAGAAATACTAATATACCTCGTTTAGATATTACGATGTGGCATATAAGTTATATAGATGGTCAAATATTAACGGAAAACGTGAGTTTATATGAACGACAGACCTTATTATATCTTTCCTCAAATTCTGTAAAGACATCAACGAATGAGTGAACTCAAACCTACTGTCCTGCTTAGCTGAAAGGCGCTATATCGGAGATACGCCTGTCTGGTTTTTTTTTAATACCATTAAAGCTATGAAAATTTGGCATCTAGTGGTATAAGCCAAATTAAATAGTGCTATCTGACTTAAAATTATTAAATTAAAACACTAAAAAGTGTTTTTCATATCCCAACTTTTTATTAAATTACGTTACTTTTTTACGTTTCGTTTTATTATGGTTACTCTACGTAACCAAAAAACCCTATATTGGCATAAGCGCTTAAAAACACTTGAAAACTAGTTCATTCAATTTCTAAGGCAATAAACGGTAACTCCGTTTTTCGAGCTGGTTCTGAAAAGTCGACTTTCGCAAAACTTACTCAGATTGAGATAGCGCTTTTCGACTTACCAGGGCAGCCTAATAAAAAAAAACACTACTTACTAAAGCTGTCCCTTTTCATAGGAGACCATTTCTCAAAAAGATTGCATAAAATTAAGACTTAAATGAAAGTAAAATATAATTTTCCTATTTCGTTACCAATTATTTTAGTAAAGCATAACAGAGCCTTAATTATCGAACATAGCCATAACATAAAATTACTAAAATAATCGGTAACAAAATAGGAAAATTATATTGGACCTTACTTAATTTCTGTCTTCATTGTGGCAAAATTTTTGAGAAATGCTCATTAGCTGTGTTTGATAATAAAGGCTCTGTTATGCTTGTACTTTTTTAAAGTAGGTATATATAATTTGAAATCAATGTATTGGAAATCACAAAGAATATTGGTAACAAAATTGGAAGAATATATTGATCTTTTGACGTCTTAATTTTGTATTTTTTTTTTTGAGACATGCTCTGATATGATTATCTACCTGTATCTGTATGTATCTTAAAATATCTCTCGCCCCTGCGATAAGTACTAACGTGGCCCCTCTCCTCCACAGTTCCTCCGACAGAACCACTTCGACGGGCTGGACCTCGACTGGGAGTACCCCGCCTTCCGCGACGGCGGCAAGCCGAAGGACCGAGAGAACTACGCCAAGCTGGTCAAGGAGCTGAGGGAAGAGTTCGAGAGAGAGAGTGAGAAGACTGGCAAACCTAGACTCCTGCTGACCATGGCGGTCCCCGCTGGTATCGAGTACATACAGAAGGGATTTGACGTGAAGACTTTGAATCGGTGAGTCAATCATTTCTGATATGCGAAATTATTAAATAAATCGCATTTTAAGTCCTAAGAATGATGACTGGACGCCTAAAGCAGTCCATAGAAACGCAGCATGATTGTGAAAAGATTACTCTTTAAAGTTATGTGTTTATGGCAATCCTAGCAGTCAGTGACGATCTAGATAATATATATAGGTAGGTACTGTAAAGAAACAGTAATGCGTACCTTTTTAACCCTGTTATTGTGGCGAGAGGAAAAAAGGTAAGTGTTTCCATTTACTTCACTATACGGCATAAGCGGACGTTACCAGGACATTTTAATGTGGCACTAGACTATTCCTCTCGTACACGTATTATTGTTCGCGAGTACTAAGAGAAGATTTCTGGAAATTTGCAAGCAACAACACAGTTATGATTGGGGACCAGATATCATTTTAATACCGATCTCGTGAAAAAAATACTTCATAAATACGTAAATTATAATGTAGCTTTGTAATTATGTAATACGCCTTGCAGATCAGTTAAGCATTATGAGTTTTTTATTAAAAAATAAGAAATAAAGATAAATTAAATATGGCAGGAATTAATAAATCTGCAACTATTATTTGCACCGCTTACACGCAATTCTTTCGAATGCATGAATGAGATTCCTCATTACAGGCGTTCTTGTAAGAGTTGTAAATGAACCATACCTACCCGTATCCAAGCATACTTCAGTTTATGCGTAATTTGCAATCACAGTTCCCACCTTATCATTCACACTCGCACTCTATTGCCAAATCTGACATTGGCTTAGAACAACGTGTGACTCTTTCTCAACCCTATTTACATGCCGCGTTCTAGCCACCAAAAAGCATCAAACGCCCACCAGAACTACATAAATTTTCAACTTTACTCTTCTGCAATAAAGTTGAAGTTGTGAGTGATTTGTTTGTTGATTTAATGGGTTTAGTTTTGAAGATGCGAGGCGTGTCGCCATGTGTAATTGTGGTTACACGATGCGTGGTGTCGGATGCGTGAAGCCAATTTTCATGTTTCGGTGGCACTATTGGTGTCAATTAGCTCGCATTGTGGTGATGTAAAGGTCGGACTGTTGCGTGCGGCATATTTGCGTGAAAATGTGGGATTGCTCGACATTTTCTCCGATATTGTAGAACTTTATTCGTTACTATTTGTTTATAATATCATACTAGTATACTAACGACACTTGACATTTAGCAGCTATGCATTGCATAGATTGCAAAGATAAAAAATAGCTTTTGTCACTATCTAGTCCACAATTTTATGCCTATTAAGAGCCTATAAGATGCCTAAAATTGTACTGTGAAAACTAACAAACTTACATATTTTACAACACATATAATTTATTGAGAACGAGGACAGTAAAAGCGTGGAACTCCCTCCCAGCGATCATTTTCGTCAAAAGGGGCTACAGATATAGTAAATAATGTTTTACTATCGTATTTTATCGGAAAAGTTCGATTTAGCATGCTGACTCCTATAACTTCTGTAAAAAAATGGAGATTGAAATGTAAATACGATACTTGCCTATCAAAAACCGATGGCAAAACTTCTTTCACTAAACTTTTAGCTAATCATGAGGCGTACTTCAATTCAATTCAATTCTTTATTCAATAACAATAAACATTGTATTTGAAACAGTTACATGTCAGATTTTACTTAAGGCTATATTATTTCTACTACTATTCTAACATCACATTATATATTAATTACTAAGAAAAGAAATAAAATCAAATAAAGAAAAACAACAATAAAATTACAATTACAATTATATGGTCAAGTAAAAAGTTTGAAATGTCAATATGAATTTTAAATAATAACAATAATAAATCAAATTTCAAATACATACAGTTAAATTATTCGAATATCTCTTCAACACTATAACAGCATCGCGCCAACAAAAAACATTTCAATTTTCGTTTAAAAATGGACCAGTTCGTAATGACCTTTAGCTCAGTGGGCAATTTATTAAATAGCGTGACTAGGGTTGCCACCTGTACTATATTATATAGTATCGTACTATATTGCGGTCAATTGTACTATATATTATAGAAATATAATATAGTACGAAAAATACTATATTTTCATTGCTAACTCCACTGCTGCACTTTTTTGTATAAACATCGACTAAATTGGAACGTACCCGTAGTGACGCGTTGTGAATTTTAGAACGAAACGCACTCACGAAGCCTAGTTACGGCTATGCAACGAAACGTCATTTCTGTTTCTATTCTGTGGTTCTGTCTGTCACTCTGACATTGTTGATGTTGATTGTCAATAATTCGTTTTCATCGTCAATTCAATTTCACCGAGAGAGTCTTCTCAGTGATGAATATTAAATGGAGGGAAGAAAGAAACAGAAGTTTAATTAAGCTCATTAAAAATGAATTGCTGATTTTTATTAATATGGAAGTAAATTGCTGTGATTCGTATAATTATTTTAAAAACAATAAACTGTTGATATCCAAAGCGCAGAATAACAATAAATATACTTGGAAAAATAAATAATGTAATTCTGTATTTGTGTGTTTCTTTTGTACCTACTTAAACTGGTGTGCAATAAAATGATATAGGATTGTAATTTGTATATAATGTTTAAACATGATAAATGAATGAATGTGTACTATTTTTTTTCCAAAATTTCCCAAAAGTACTATATTTTGGCAAGGTTCTGAGAAAAATACTATATTTCTTCAAAAAAAAGGTGGCAACCCTAAGCGTGACCGCCTGATACCTGGCACACTGCTTCACAACCTTAAGTCTAGGATAAAAAGTGTGTGCAATATTTTTAGTACGTGTAGCTAGTCTCTCTTCTTCATCCTCGTATGTGACGTTCTTGGATCTCAACTTAACAAATTCTGTAAGAAGAATAAAGACGTACAAACTAGGTACTGTAAGAATGCCCAGCGTTACAAATTTATCTCTACAAGAAGACCATGGAGGAATGCGTGTCATCGTACGAATTGCCCTTTTTTGGACAACAAAGGCTCTATTTATATTATATTTAAAGCTGTTGCCCCAAAACTTTATACTATAGCGCAATTTAGATTCCACCAGTGCGAAATAAACTTCTTTAAGTTGAACCAAGCTCAATTCGTCTCTCAGGCTTCTTAAAGCATAGCAAGCGGAGTTGATTGAGTTCTCCATTGCTTCCAGCTCTCGTTTCCAATTGAGGTTCGAATCTATGTAGACCCCGAGAAATTTTACATGATCTACCGGGCTTGCAGTGTAATCAGCATTCAAAGTCACTGCAACATTATCGTCTTTCTTAAGGTTAGGTTCAAAAAGTATCATTTGTGTCTTGCTACTGTTTAAACTAAGGTTGTTGCTAGAAAACCAGTTATGAAAGGCCAATAAAGCTTTATTTGTGACACTATTAAGCTCGTCCATATTGCTGCCAGAGACTATAGCGTTAGTGTCGTCAGCATAAACGACCACAGAGCAGTCAGGAACACTACCACTTACGTAATTAACCAAATCATTCATAAAAACAAGAAATAAAATTGGGCCCAGAATGGAACCTTGAGGGACTCCTCTACCGACCTTAACTCTCTTCGTTCTAAAAGGCTCACCAAAACCTATGATACCCGAATCAGTGTTTTTGAGTTCTACGTACTGATATCTGTTTTGAAGATAATTGCGTATGAGATGGTATGCTTTTCCTCTAAACCCATAAAATTCTAATTTATTTAAAAGTATCGAATGGTCTACTGTATGAAACGCCGAACTCAAGTCGAAGAAAAGGCCTATTACTCTTTTTTTGTCATGCAATTTAGTCGCAATATCGTCAATGAGAGTATCGATTGCGTTTATAGTACCCATCTTCTTTTGGAATCCAAACTGTCTCGAGTCTATTATTTCATTAACCTGAAGATGCCTTAAAAACATCAATTGAGATCGTTACCAAATATTTGCTTAAATAGATGTATGTGTGCATAATATGGTGTAACAGGCTATTACGCTCGGCATGGTACTCATGAAACCCCAAATTAAACAATTAAGGTGTTTGGACCATTTTTTCAAGCCTTTACACATCCCACACGTCATTATACCGTGATGCAATCCGACTGCGATCAGCTGATTTGAATGTGGCACAATGGAGAATACACAATGGGGAGCGGGCTGCTAGGCTCCGCGGCGGCCCTGAACAGTTGCTAAATCTTAGCCCCGTAGAATAGGGAATAAGTTATCCATAGTCATTCAATCCGATGGTGAGAACCCTGTCATAAAATTAAGATCTACGCAGGATTCCTTTTTCTCCGGTAAAGCAAAACCAAACTGTTCAAAGTCAAATTCAAATTCAAAACTTTATTCTGGAAGTAGGCTACAAGACTTCTTTTACCAGTCAAACTGTTAGTTAGGTACATATAAAAACATATACAATTAACAATAATAATATCATATTTAGTAGTAAATGCAACAGACGCATGGGCATATTTTACAGGGAGATGATATTGTCTCCGGATCTTTTAAATTACAATAAACTTAAACTATACTTTCAGAGATGTAAAGGGTCTCAGGCGTCAAGATTTAAATAAAATAAATATAAGCTCAATTATTTATAATAAATAAGCTTATAAAAATAGTTCCATTATAATGCTTGTCTTAACACGTTGCCAAAAGTAAGAGACTTTATGTGTCATAGCTCAATGGAAACAAAACACCACGCGAATGCTACAGAATTCGCGTTTGCGAACGTGTTAAGTTGTGGTGGTTCTATTTCGATTAGTTTAGGCTTTACAACTTATCGAGACCTAGAGCGAATAAAATAGTGAACAAAGGAACCTAAACATAAAGTAGTTGCAAAACTTATATGGTTTTGGAGGTGGTTTATAAATACGACGTTATTATTTTACACTCTTCCCGTTGTAATCTAGTGCCAATTTAGCTTAACAAAGTTAAGATTATCTTGACCTGTTTTTTTCGAACCCTGCTGAACCATGAACATATTAGAACAAAGCACTTCCGCCGAAAAATCTTCCAGATATGTAAGTCTTCCTCCAGCTTTATCAGGGATATAATAGTAGGTAATGCATCAGCGTTGTCATAAGTACAAAGAGGTACAACCCACACTGCTAAATAATTACCTGTTTATTGAACATTAATTATTCAGTACTTGTTCATAATTAGGTAAGTAATGTAGTAGCAAAACAAAAGAGCATCGATTCATTAAATATTGCGTAGGTAACAGTGATTAACGACTGGCATAGTTCATTTTAACAATTTACAAAATATATTCGTGTTATGCATCGCTACGTCTGTAATTATTTAACTTTTCAATCGGAAGATTATACAAACTATACAGCTATAATCGGAAGTAAATATTTCGTAAACTACAATATATTTTACGTCACTCTAGGCCGTAAGTGTGATTTTCTGGGGAGTGGCGAGAAAATCTCACTCGGGCGGTAATTCGCAAAGCCCCAGATCACAAATTTATGGACCTACTCCTGCGGATTCGGGCGTTCATGAATTCGCCGCCTTAGATAAGTACGAGTAATGTACTATTAAATATACTCCAAAATTGCTACATTCCAATATTAAGGTCATCTCTAAAGACTTCCACAATGATAAGTTGTACACTTTGTACGCCCTTAACCACGTCGGCCTGTCTACGCTGCGTCGCAGTAAAATACAATGACTTTATTAAGATCATTAAAACAAAATTAAAACAACTTAATGTGCGATAAAAATGAAGAGCAAAAATGATTGGACACCTGCTGCGACATGACGAATATAAAAAGACTATAATAGAAAGATAAGGGAGGAGAAATAGAGGAAGACCAAGGAGACCTTACATGGACCAAATGGAGGAAAAGATGAACGTCGTGCCGTACCAGGCTGTCAAGGAGAAGGCGCAAGAGCGAGATGCATGGAAATTGCTCCACCGACAAGAGCGTAGCTCTTAAATTTGTCATATGCGATAAAAATAAAGACAGCTTATTGCGATAACATCGCTCAATCAACTTTGTTTACAGTAGTGAGTTCAGCTATAATTCTCTGTAACGGAATAATTCTCAATACCTATCTTAGAAATGATTACAAACATAAACTGATTTAGTAGACCCACATTTCTAGCCATTAATGATCTTGGTAAACAATGCAGATATGTATTTTCTCGAGCGTAGCATGCTCTGTTTGGCCGCCCCACATCTCCTGGCCGTGACTCTTGCGTCATTTTACAACAAACGTAATAGTAAAATAATGTAATGAGGGTATTAAGATCATGCTTCTGCTATTCCGGTAGGTTTTAGACAGCGGAAATTTGATTACGAAAGATTTTTTGAAGAAGCTCCATAAC
The DNA here is from genome assembly GCA_932273695.1 of Apotomis betuletana. Taxonomy (NCBI): domain Eukaryota; kingdom Metazoa; phylum Arthropoda; class Insecta; order Lepidoptera; family Tortricidae; genus Apotomis; species Apotomis betuletana. Next base: position 3,382,958 of record OW026309.1, on the reverse strand, counting down.
TATTAAAGAAACCCTATACAATAGATGTTCTTATACTATCCCGAAACAAGACTTGTTTTTTTTTTGTTAAGCTGTAACGTTTGCTAGCGTAAAATAAATGTAACGTCACTTCATTGTATACAATCTATACATTAAGACTTGAAAAGTAAAACCGGTATGGATATTTTTGGAATCTTGGAATATATTTAATGGTTATGATTAGTTTATCACTTATCGCTTCTACGTATTTTTTCTTATATTTTAATGTGTATATTTTTTTCTTTCCACTGTATTATTATAACAATTTATTATTGTTATTACCTATCCGCAATCAATAGCTAACCAAAATATACCCCGGAATACCTCACTCATGTAAACTATGTAAAGTGGAAGGTAGTGACCACCACCATGTAAAGTAGAATTTCCAATTTCTAAATAGCGAATTACTGAACTTATGTATACACAATAAATACATCTAGTCTAGAATGCGTTTAAGAAATTATCTGTATGTACTCTTAGACAGTTACCTTTATATGACTTTTAATGGAAACCTTATCCAAATATTCATAAAGTTACAACTAAACTAACTTTTATGAATGTTTTATGGTTCCTGTCACTTTAATATCCCAACCAAATTAGCCATACTCGGTAACTGCGGCAGATGTTATGTATTAAGGCTTAATAATTAAGCCACTAATTAAGTTTCATGACTCCAGTTACTCCACACTTATTTACTTATACACTGAGGGCTATTAGGATTTTATAACTAATAATCTAAATATTATATCATAATAATTATCATTTGCACTATTATACTAATATCCTGAATATTTTATAAGCATAATAATTTCAGAGGAATCGAAATTCATTACTCATTCACATTTTAAATCCTCGTACCTAATAAAAAAAATCTCCTACGCGGATGTCTAGTTGACCTCAGCTTAAGACAAATCGGTTGAGAAGACGAATTCTTGCTAAAGCTCATTTATAAACTAATAATATATTAATTAAATACGTGTTTGTCCGTCTAAATGGAATGCTTGGCAGCCTTGGATACAATGTAGTTTTCTTTACGATATTTTAAGTACACTGAACAAAGACGTGCGAAGTCTGACAAGGCAATTAATGAGTCATTTCGGCAAACTTTAACATAAATTGGCATACTAATGTTAGAACAGCTGGGACGAAGCTTGAAGCATGCTTAACTACATACATACCTATAAATATCAACATAAGAAAACAAAACGTACAAAATATTCAGAGTCTGATAATGACTATTAAGGTCTTCGCACATTATAACAACTCAACGGCGACTCGATTCTATGCCAAATATTGAAATTTAAGCCCTATGTCATATTTACTAGGTTTAATTTCGACGATGCACCGACGCGTCGTCCACTCGTCGTCCACTACTAATATAATTTTTTGAAATTAAACCTAGTAAATATGACATGGGGCTTAAATTTCAATATTTGACATAGAATCGAGTCGCCGTTGAGTTGTTATAATGTGCGAAGACCTTTAGCAAGCTTATTGTTTCCATTTTATTATAAGAGGTCCGTTAAGTCCACAATATTAAGTGTATAGCAGTAAGGCAAGCCGTGTATCCTAAGTATGGGCTATTATTTTCCTAATCTGAAGATTAAATCAATATTGGTAATGGACTTGACAACTAATTTTTTACAGAGCACTCTTAAAAAGTCGGTACAATTGAACGATAACTTCGTCAAGAATATAACGAGCTATTTTATCTTTTTGCAGCTACCTGGACTGGATGAACCTGCTCACATACGACTACCACTCCGCCTTCGAGCCGGCGGTGAACCACCACGCCCCGCTCTACCCGCTCGAGGAGCCCAACGAGTACAGCGTCGACAACGAGCTCAACATTGTAAGTGCTCAATTTAAATCTTCGAATCAGGAGTAAGCTATTCTGGTATAAGCCAGCCGCTGCTCTGTTGTAATCGCAGTTAGATAACCCGAGAGCCTTTAAGCTCTCGTTTTTCCGCAAGTCGACATCCAACGTGCCTATTTTTCACGCAAAATAGGCACGTTGGATGTCGACTTGCGGAAAATGCCCAGCGCAACTAACTAACTAACTAACTAAGCTCTCGTTTCCTAGGATAGCGGTGCTTTAGTCGGGATTGCCCGATATGTTAGTTGTAGTAATGTCTCTATTCCAATAGCTCCCATTGCTTTATTTACTTTAAAGGCTGGTATATAATCCAAGAAAATTAGATTGCAATATATGGAAAATTTGGCAAAATTAAAGGACAACTTTTATCTATCAGGATATGTAGGTTATAGAGCCAAGTTTAATTTTATCTACTCTCCCCCCCTCTCAGGGGTGAGCGTCACCCCCCCGCGACCTCGAATGTGTCCCGGAGCGCGGTATTTTCCACTTTAAAAGAAAACCGTGTACGATACATACAAAGTAAATAAGAACGAAATAATCCTGAATAAATTTACTATAAACCTTTCATACATACAAAAGCGATAGCACTTATACAATCAGCGCAATCTATTACCAAATACTAACGTTTTTAATTATTGATCTTTTTTTTCTGCTAAAAGGTTAGTTATCTCAAAAACTGCACACTTCTCGGCCAAAATATGTATGACAAAAGTAAAGAATGGAAAATGTTCTTTCTAAAAATGTATAATTTATTTCTGTTACTCTTTAATTTACCGTTGCAATGCTATTTTTAATATTTAAGTCATTTGGCCATTATGCGAAATGTAAATATTCGTACTAGTTAAACGGTGTTACTTGCAATACCATAGACTTCTTAATATGTTTTTCTGTAATCTACAAATATTGAACTATATCCTGTATTTTTTTTTTGTTTTTAGGTCTACTATTTTAGGAAATAAGGGATGTGTGGGGAAATCGTCAAGTATTGCTCATTTTCGTAAATAACTTCAAAACCGTTTAATTTAGAATGATGAAATATATATATTTGAGATGTTCATAATGTACCCTTTCATTTGATATGTCACACGATATACTTTGCCATTTTTTTTTCTAATTTGCCCCCTATAACTGGCCCTCATGTCAAAATTTATTAATTTGCGTTACGTTACGTTACACGTCCATGTTTGGGTCATCAATTTACATATGTGTACCAAATTTCAACTCAATTGGTCCAGTAGTTTCGGAGAAAATTTGCTATGATTATAGTAGGATCCCTCGTGTATCTGTGTCAGTCCGTCCCTCTGTCATAGCCAATTTGCTCCGAAACTACTGGACCGATTGAGTTGAAATTTGGTACACATATGTAAATTGATGACCCAAACATGGACGTGTAACGTAACGTAACGCAAATTAATAAATTTTGACATGAGGGCCAGTTATAGGGGGCAAAGTAGAAAAAAAAATGGCAAAGTATATCGTGTGACATATCAAATGAAAGGGCACATTATGAACATCTCAAATATATATATTTCATCATTCTAAATTAAACGGTTTTGAAGTTATTTACGAAAATGAGCAATACTTGACGATTTCCCCACACATCCCTTATATCCTAAAATAGTAGATCTAAAAACAAAAAAAAAATACAGGATATAGTTCAATATTTGTAGATTACAGAAAAACATATAAGAAGTCTATGGTATTGCAAGTAACACCGTTTAACTAGTACGAATATTTATATTTCGCATAATGGCCAAATGACTTAAATTTTAAAAATAGCATTGCAACGGTAAATTAAAGAGTAACAGAAATAAATTATACATTTTTAGAAAGAACATTTTCCATTCTTTACTTTTGTCATACATATTTTGGCCGAGAAGTGTGCAGTTTTTGAGATAACTAACCTTTTAGCAGAAAAAAAAGATCAATAATTAAAAACGTTAGTATTTGGTAACAGATTACGCTGATTGTATAAGTGCTATCGCTTTTGTATGTATGAAAGGTTTATAGTAAATTTATTCAGGATTATTTCGTTTGTATACACTTTGTATGTATCGTACACGGTTTTCTTCTAAAGTGGAAAATACCGCGCTCCGGGACACATTCGAGGGCGCGGGGGGGTGACGCTCACCCCTGAGAGGGGGGGGAGAGTAGATAAAATTAAACTTGGCTCTATAACCTACATATCCTGATAGATAAAAGTTGTCCTTTCATTTTGCCAAATTTTTAGCTAATCTTACTGAATTAATAATAAAGTAACGTTCGTATTTTTCTGGCTTCCGTTCTAAACACGTACTGACACACGTTCAGGCCAATAAACTCTAAAGGTTACAGGCTTTAAAATTATTACTAATTTATTGTCTCCATAAATTTCAGGACTATACAATCAAGTTCTACCTGGAGAGCGGCGCTGACCGCGACAAGCTGGTGCTCGGCATACCGACCTACGGACGCTCGTACACGCTGTTCAATCCTGATGCTGTGGAGGTCGGGTCCCCGGCTGATGGGCCTGGAGAGCAGGGCGACGCCACCAGGGAGAAGGGGTACTTGGCTTATTATGAGGTAAGATATTAGGAGATTCCAATACGCTCCATGCTGTTCTACCCTGACGCTGTGGAGATTGGGTGCCCGGCTGATAACCAGGATATCAAGGCGACGCTTCTTGTAGAACCAACGAAGAAGTAAGTAGGCCATAACAACAATTTTACAAGTCATATTGAGTATCTAAGGATTTCCCAAAAGAAAACCGCTGTTTGCAGGAAGAAGTTGGTTACTACGAGATAAGATGCCCAGAAGATTGGGAGATTAAGATGTCCAACATTTCTTTCAGTCGTGGGACTATCAAGTCAAAGTTTGTAAAGAACGTAACAAATAACTTGAAGTACGTACCTTTTTCGCTCTTATCACAAACTCATGGGTTAAAAAAGGTACTCGTTTCATTTATGTCGTATTTTTTATATATATTGGAGTCAAACTTTCATTTTCATCGTATTTATATATATTGGAGCTAAAATGTACTAATTTTTCATGTAGGTAATTATTATAGGAATGACTCACGGAAGTTTTAATAAGATCAGTAGAATGCACCTTATTTAATCTAATTAACTTGGAACCTAAGTCTGATTGGGTGATATACCTATATAATTCCTTATTAAACCGAGTCAACATCTTTGAAATTTCAGATTTGTGAATCACTAAAGGCCAAAAAATCTAAGCGTGCTATCAGCTCGGATGAAGAGGACTCCGGGGAGGAATCTTCCGCCGAGGAAGACCTGCCCTGGACCGTGATGTACCCGAACAAGAACGCTATGGGACCAGTGGCGTACCGCGGCAACCAGTGGGTGGGCTACGATGATCTGGACATCGTGCAGAAGAAAGCAGAATACGTGGCTGAGAATGGACTAGGAGGTAAGTTGAAGAATGCAAGACTATTTCAAAAAACCTTGAACACAGATTTTTATGTAAAGAAAGAAGCCTAAAATTTCTGAGTCTCAAGATCGAAATAGAATTATGCTTTTACCGAATACTGTTCTTCGAATTTGTGTGAAGGGATCTAATACTACCTGTCGCCCAATATTTTTGATATCAAAAATTTCAGAATCAAGACGATTCTGGTCCTTTTCTCTCAATCTTTAACTGACATCATATTAATACGGAGCAGGTTCTCAGTTCATTGGGGTGTTTTTTTATGTATGATCCCCATTTATTCGAAAACAGCTGAACCGATTTGATAAATTCTTTTTTTTTTAAAGAGTATACCTTGATACCGATTTGATAAATTCTTTTTTTTTTAAAGAGTATACCTTCTGGTAGTAAGGGGTGGTTAGGGCACTAGACGCAACACCTTCTAGTTGTTCTTATTGTCATATAACATAACTTCGTTTTGATGGCGTCGGATATTTTTTCGTTAAAAATAGATTATTTTTGAAAAAGTTATGATAACATACATGTTTTGACCTATTTTTGAATATTCATTTCGGTAACATCACTAATGCCATCTTTTCGGTCTGTTTTCAGGCATTATGTTCTGGTCGATTGACAACGACGATTTCCGCGGCACATGCCACGACAAGCCCTACCCACTCATCGAGGCTGCCAAGGAGGCATACATCTCCAAAATCGGGTAAGACCAACGAACGCTTCATACTCATACTCATTTATTAATAAAATGACAACATTTTACAAGTCAATAGAAACACAATAAATAAATATATACAGATATGTTCACAAATTTATATACGACGACAAATTTATGTTCACAACAGAATACGACTGAATTAAACAGGAAATTACCTCTGAACCAAAGAAATACCTGTCCAAAGAACTACCTCTGAAGAAAGTGCTCTAGTTCAAAATGCCATCTTGAACTAGATGGGGAGATGTTAGTGCTCCTATTCAAAACTAAAAGTTAACGTTTATAAGTTCCTATACTCGTACTTTCATTTAAAGATTTCATAAAGAGGGTCACTTGCAACATTTTTCTGTTCCTCTACAGATCAACTGACAACGCAGTAGTATCGGAGCGGCCCTCGAGCTCAGGCAGCAGGAACAGACGGCCGAGGCCTAAATCTACCACTACTACTACCACCGCCAGACCCTCCTCAGCTGCCAAGTAAGTGTATTCTAATTACAGTAAGGATGATGACAGACAACAAAGTCCTATCAAAGCGGCCCAAGCCCTCAAGCTCATGAGCAGGAACAGACGCCCAAGGCCTAAAGCAACCACTACCACTACCACTGCCAAACCCTCCACAGCTGCTAAGTAAGTGTGAAGAATTTCAATAGGGATGTAAGGGATGCCAACGCAGGGCTGACAACGCAGTAGTATCAGAACGGCCCAATCTTCAAAGTCCGACAACAGAAACTGGCGACCAAGGCCCAAAGCCACCACTATCACTGCCAAACCTTCCACAGCTGCCAAGTGTCCTTACGTTATAAAGGATTATGATTGAATTATTGCTAGTCGTTTGTATTTCACAACATGCATATTTCAGCATACTAAAATATCACGATCAAATTCGAAATAAAGACAACAACACAGACAATTATAAAATACTTAACCATATTCTTGGTACGTTTCAGGACTAAGATCAACAACAGAAAGACCGGAGGATCATCTGCCAAGAGCAGCACGCCGAAATGGAACATCGTCACTCCCGAGCCCCCGACCACTCCTGATCCTGGATCAGGTAAACCATAATTCATAATCAATCGGCCACAGTCCGGCTTATAAATCTTTGTCAAAACCCTGGGAACAGCGTGTCACTCTTAAATGTCGTATGCACTCGATTATTGCGGCGTATGTCGGCAACCCAACCGCTCCGTTTTGCAACTCTAGGATAGACCGTGGCTTCTCGATTCACGCATCAAATGGTAACTGCTCGCAGGAAAATACAGTTAAAGCACTTCACTTCACTTTATTCGAATATCCGGTGTACATATGGTCTGTCAATTTTGCAGAGAAGGTACAGAATTGATCATTATGGCTAAGTTTGGACAAGACCTTTATTGATTTTTTTATGTTAAGTATAAGCATTTGGCCTCGATCTCACCTGTCGTAATATGATGATGAAGTCAAGATGATGCATGTTTGCCATATAGCCGTGGTATGCCGTTGATAACTACATAGTAGTAATATTCAGTTAAATCTAATAATAAATTGAGACTCTAAACAGCATTTATAGTTTAATACTGAATTCACGTTACAGACTTCAAGTGCACGGACGAGGGCTTCTTCCAGCACCCGCGCGACTGCAAGAAGTACTTCTGGTGCCTCGACTCCGGCCCGTCCAACCTCGGCATCGTGGCCCATCAGTTCACCTGCCCGTCTGGTAAGATTCCCCTTAGTTTGTTAGTAGTTTTAACTTTTATCGGGTTCGAAGGACCATGAACAGCAGACTCTATTTCTTGTACCACTGATTTGGGAAATGAGGATTGTTGTTATTAAAACTGCGATCGTATCGAGAGTATTTGAAATTCAATCAGTCAAAAATCATACTGTTATACTCTGTCCGCGATCTCTAAGATTAAAGGAAGTCACTTTGGCACAAGGAACAAACAACCGTACATGTAAATTTAAGGTCGTTCTTCACTAGTGCCAGTTTGACATAATTTGATCTTAGAATTCCGGATAGACTATACTTAAGAGAAGAGAAGAAATAAGTCATTAGTCAAATTATCCGCAATTATGATTATATGATGATATTCGTATGACTGACACTCGTTTGAGTTACCAAATGCTCCGAAATTGTACTGATAAAATCCCTAAATATTCCAGGTTTGTTCTTCAACAAGGCAGCGGACTCCTGCGACTTCGCCCGCAACGTGCTGTGCAAGACGCCGACCACCACCACGAAGCCTCCCACCACCAAAGCTGCCACCACCGAGGCGACTACCACCACCACGCGCCGCGCCATTAAGCTCAGCACCAAGAGCTCCGTGCTGTTCAGGACCACATCCACCACTACGCCCCACCCAGGCTCAGCTGAGGTAAACATTATTGCCCACCAACATGTTCGCTAACCATAATGATCATCTAACCATGATACTCATAACATACTGATCGCTACTGACGTCGGTAACTTTATTATAGTAAAAGCATTTGCTAGTTAAATGCATTTGTGTGTGTCAACACTCGACAAAAGCCAGTGTTTACATAAAGTTGGAAAGATTACGTTTCGAGCGGGATTCGAACCCACATCTCCACGACTCTCGGGGCCAGGTGATTTGCCAATTGATCTATCAAGGTCCGAGCTAGTGGACATCGTTTTTTTAACCAGTTGCTTCTTTTCTTATATGCCTCAGGGTAGCATCGATCAAGTGGCGATGTTAACAAAAACTGGACTGATTACATCCATTCAAGACCCATCCAAAGCTCACCACTACGCACATAATACTTAAAAATTCATATCTAGACTTAACAAATCTTTGTCTTCTTTTTCGTGTGAAGAGATCAAATAACTTATAAATAAATCCTCAGTTTCACTTAAGTTTTATGTCTACCTTCAGGAGGAATACTCCGACGAGCTGGAGGAAGACACCGTGGACGTAGACGCTGAGGACCCCAGGGTCATCAAGGAGCTGATTGATCTCATTAAGAAAGTCGGTGAGTTCTGGAGCGGTGACCGCGCACTGAAAAAGCGTCAACTAGCTACCCATTATAATTAAATTTTCTTCGTTTTTTTACTTAGATACCCCTAAAATATATACATATTTCGTATTGTGACAGGTTTAGGGCTCATATTTTTGTTGAGTGATAAACCTCTATCTATCTAGGATGGTTCCTCTATATCCAGGATGGTTCTCTGTATTTATTGTTGCATATTACTTTAACTAACTAATGAGACAAAGTCGATTTTTTTTACTAATTTGCAAAAATTATGGTACCTACATGCGGATGACAAATATTTAAAAACCAGTAACACAATTCAGAATTGTAATTGCATACAAATTAAAATTCTTAAATTAATAGATAACTTATTGATAAAATATTATAATTATATTAATTATGAATGTCAGGTAACATAATGTAAATGAAATAGGAACATAAATTACATGTCGAAATATTCTTTCAAATTGTAAAAACATTTCACTTTGAGCCATAAAAGTAATTCATAACTTTCATAAGCCATGATTCCTACTTATATCATTGATGTCCCCAGGTGGTGTGGAACAGTTAGAGAAACAACTGCACTTGTCCGAATCAGGCAGCGGAGCCATCACCACCACGCCCTCTACCTTCAACAAGAACCTGTACAAGAAGGTGCTGGAGAGGACCATCGCCAGGACCAAGTAAGTTCTAGTGGAGACGTGTTCATTCTTAGACCGTGTGCAGGTCCATTGGATTACAGAGTCAAAGTGAGAGCCGTCGCTGAAATTCGGGTGGCTGCTCCGTGCGCCCTAGTACAAAAATGACCCGTGACATTTGCGATGCTCATACTATTTTGCAAAACACCCGAGATTGCCTCCCGTGCGAATTATTGCGGAACCAGTGTAAAATACCCCAGCGAGGGCTTTTACTCATAAACTGATCGGCGATTGAACTCGGTATCAAATGAAGCGAGGGCTGAGGGCTTTCAAACCAGATAAGTCGCAACCTCAGTATCACCTGATGGTAAGTGACCACGAGGATGTAGCTCACCGGTTGAGTAATAGCCTATTCACTCTTACTTTGAAGAGACCCAAATTATAATTTTCTGGAAATACACACGATGAAAATTGGTCTTTGGAATAAAAACTATATTATGTAGCATGCCTGAGCTCATATTTCAAACACCAAATTTTTCGACTTAACGGTGTTGACCGCTCAACCCTCCCTAGTCGGTATATGCGAATTTTCCCAATGGTATAAGAGTATTTCACATGTGCATTGTGCACCTATTTTATAATTAGTTTTAATGATGTTGGATATGTTATCAGGCTAGGAGGCAACAGCATTTACGAAACCGCGGTACTGAACCGACAGAGAGGACCGCAAAACGCTGGACTCGCGGCCACCGATGACAAGGACAAACTGCTGAGGAAAGACAGGCCACAGTACGTCTACCATTCATCAGATTATGTCTTCTTATCTTTTTAGATATTTACTATGCATGGTATGCATGATACAATAGTTGCAGCTAAATATGAAGATAAGCAGTTATCGCAGCCTATGTGCGCTTGTGACTTTCTGACTTAATACTTTCCTCTTAATTTTTTTTTGCTATTTGAAGTTTGATACTCGTACGATAACCTATCGCGCACGTTTCGTTCGACGCACCTATCTACTTGTCTCTTTACACATTCCAATGTGCATGAAGTTGCAATTAATGTGCTCGGAATCTGAAGCTTGATAGTTAACTATTGTGTCCAATAAAAAATAAAGTATAAATGTCCATAGAACCATGGTTTATCAATGTATTTCTTTCAGATACACGACGATCAACCGCGCACGCGCACCCACGACGCAAGAGCCGCAAGAGTCAGAAGAGGAGATTGACGTGAAGCCGAGCCGCGCGCGCGCCGTCGAGTCTGAACGTGTCGGGACTACCGCCAAGCCTCTGCAGTACGTCAACATCAGGAGAGCGAGGCCCACAGTGTCCACGTCTGATACTGCCGATGATACCGCTTCAAGGTACGTCTCTTATTCCATCATTTCTAATCCATTATTATCTGTATTTAGGTACTTGAACAACCATCGAAGATGCTTGATTGGTATATTAAATTTGAAAACCCTGTGTATCACATTTTTTATTGATAGAGTGATTCAAGAGGAAGATTTATATGTATAGTATATTATGCATAATTTATCAGCATTGCCCGCGTGTGAAGCCGGGGCAGGTCGCTAGTAAAAGATATAAAAATAAAATTAAATGTGCTAATTCGAGGTCTATCCATTTAATTTATATGACTGGATTGATTTTGTCAATTTTGAATACAGACGTAACGAGCTGGGGGCCGATGATGGTTGCGTTTATCACGTGATAAATAAGTGACAAAGCATCCGTCAAGTTTTGGCACGATGCGAGTATAAGTGGCAGATGCTTTGTCACTTATTTATCACGTGATAAACGCAACCATCTTAGGCCCCCTGGTTACGAAAATCTAGTAGAATTTAAGTTGCTGCTTAATACGAGTTAAAATAATAAAGGAGAATGCCTAGCATAATCATAAAAGATTGCTTAATATTGACGTATTCATTACAGGAACGCGCTTTTTGAACGCCCAGCATCTTTCGTGACCATCTCAGATTCGCCCGAGTCGCTAGATATCCAGACTGCAAGACGAGAGAACATTCCCGAATACGTCACCATCAGGAGGCAACGACCCACCACCGAGGAAACCACTACCATCCAGTAAGTCTACGAGGAAAATAATGCATAATTTATATACATGAAAGAATTTTAAAGCGACAAAAGCTAATATTTTTTCAATCTTTCTCAACAGGTACCAAAATACTGAGCGTGAGGAAGAATCTCAAGAGACAATTTTAGAAAAAGAAATCTCGTCTCCTTCGTCTCTATCACAGCCACAGTACACGTCGATAGTAAGAGCTCGCTCCACCACCTCCCCTCCCCAAGAAGAGCCCGAGAGTCCTGAGCCCACCACCGTCCTCTCCGTTCAAATATCGTCCTTACTGAACTCGCCCGAGGCCGAGACCCCAGAGCCTGAAGTCCCGTCGACCATTGTGACCGATCCTCCGACGACAACCACGACGACGACGGCGGCGCCCTCGAGCGCGCCCACTCGCCGCACCATCCTCCGCCGCCGCGGCTCCACCACCACCACCACCACTACCACCTCCACTGCAGCCCCCGCGACCACCCAGGTGAGTTCCAGGAACTATTCATTTGTACGCCGCCGCCGGCCTTTAGCCAGACCCAACGAGATCACCTCGAGCTCGGACGAGGACGCCGAGCTTTCTAGGAAAATTAGGTCGACCACACCCGACAGTAGGGAGATCGGGGGAACTAGAGCCAATGGAGAGACCGGGCCGGCGAGGAGATTTAGAAGTAGACTTCAATCCTCCACGGACGATTCCGTCCCGGCTGAAGCTTCTTCCGTACCGAGAGGTCAATACAGACCCCAATTGAACCAAGATGAGTTGATTTCATTAACTCCGATAGACATTGACAGTGACATTGAGACTCCCACGTTTGTGCCTAGACCAAGTTTTGCACCGAGACGCTTTCGGGGACGAACCTCGACCACAGTCGCTGATAAAGCTGAAGACAGTGAAGTGTCCGCCGCTACGCTTGATGTTAGGCGTCCAAGCATTTTGCCAAGAGGAAGGGGGAGGTTTTCTCTAAGCACTACTACTGAAAGCATCGAACCCAGCACAAGTGAAGCGACCCTAGTACCGAGGCGGCCAGCTTCTACGAAATTCACGCCACGTCCGTTTACTAGATCTACTGCCGCTCCTAGTCCGGCTCAAGATGACATTGACGAAGAAGTTGAGGTAGATGAAGTTACAAAAAGAGTTCCATTAAGATTACCGTTTGGCAGAGTTAGGCCATCGAGCTCTACTGCTCAGCCGACATTTCAGGCTCGTAAAGTATCGTTCCCATCTCGTCAATCTACTACTCCGCAAACACTGACTAGCAGTAACGATGAAGAGGAACAAGATAAAAACGAAGATATATATCTCTCAGAGAGTGCTATAGAAGAGAAAGAACACGAGGAGAATCCTGAGGAAGAAGCGAACGAAACACCTAAAGGACGAATTGTTATTAAAAGACTCAGGACGCCAGGCAGTTCTACTACAGAAGGCACAATTTCCACAGAGACTATTCCCATAAATGATTCAGGAAAAAGGAAATTTAGAGTCATTAGACGTAGGCCCACTTCAACTGCTCTTCCCGAAGAACCTAGTGAAACGCCAACCGAACCATCAACAGCAAGAAATAAAGTTCGCAAAATAATTCGAAAGAAGATAAGACCAGTAGAAGATGAGCCTGAAATTATAGCCAAATCTATAGGTTCTGTAAATGCTGGTAACAAAGACACTACAACAGAAATTATTTCTAACTACGGGGAGAAAACGAAATCTTCAGTAACTCCAATTACAACCGAAGCAACTTCTCCAACCACTCTTGCATTAGAAAAGGAGTTGGAAGAAACTACCGGTAATGAAAATAAAGAGGCTGATACCACGGATAAAGAAAACGATACAGGTAGTGAAGAAAACAGTACAGAAAATCCACAAGTACACCAAAGTAATAAGGAAGAAACATCAGAAAATCCCGACAATGAATCTAAGAAAGAGGTAAAACCAGAAATTTTAATAGAAACAGGCCCAAAAGAAATTAATTTATCTGAAAATGATAACCAATCCTTAATTGAACCGTCTAGTGAACAGCCGCAAACAACTGAGGCAGAGAAACTATCGCCAGAAACAACTAGTCCGAGCACAACACAAGCGACGTCACCCGCGTCACGATCAAGGGCACCATACAGACCGCCTAAGAGAGTATTCACTTCTACAACAGAATCTAATTCTCCTCTTAGCAGTAGAACGTTCAGTCGCAAATTCAACCCAGGTGTTTATACTAGCCCAACCACTGTTGACAGAGATACTTTCAAACCTAGCACTAGGAGACCATTCTCCTCGAGAACTTTCACTAGGCGTCCGTTTACTACCAGTACAACTCCAGAACCAGAAGAAGAATACTCTGATGAAATATTTGATGAAGAGCCTGAAAATGAACTTGTGTTGGTTCCACCAAGCAAGTTGTTTACCAGAAAACCAGATAATAATGATGAAGATTTCCCAGAATCTGAAGAGGTTGCTGAAGATGAAACTTCAGAAGAAGAACAAAGACCTTCTTTGACTTCTAGAAAACCATACAAACCACGAGTAGTTAACTCAAATACGTTTAGAACTTCTACATCAACTACTGAGCTGCCTAAACGATTAGGTAGTTCTCAAAATCGAACGTCAATATACAATAGATCAAGCCCAAATAAACCTGTTGATCCCAAAGCAAAGCGAGTACAAAATGTACCTGTTGGATATACTCGACCAGCAACATCTCAAGTGACTGAAGCAAGTATCGCTAAAGAAACATCACAAACCACTGATGAAAGTACCGAAGAGACGACCACAACAAATACATCTAGTGATGACTTTGACATGAGTACTAATGGTGATGATTATTTGTCAATGACTGAAAGTCCTGGCACAACTTTAACAGACAATGAAGAGACTTTATCGACGAATACTCTTCAAGGCGAAACCACTACAGCAGAAATGGAAATTGACGATAGCACCGATGATTACTTAGAACACACAGATCAAACCACTAACTACCCTAGCACTCACGAAACAACACTGGACGTAGAAAACGGAACAGATAATGACGACCAAAACACTGAAGTGACTACAGAATCGATTTCCGAAGCAACACCTATACCTACAGTGGCACCTGTAATAAAAACTCAATTTGACAAACTTTTCTCTGTAAGTAGAGTAGTCGAAGTTTCATCGAAATTAGACAAGCATAGATTGAACAAAAACAACGAATCAAGGCTCATTGAAGAAGGCAAAATCATGATAGAAAAGAAGCCAATGGTTGATAAAATTGGAGAAGTAAGTAGGTTTAGTCTTATTAAAATATTTGAAGATGAAATCCCTATTTATTTGACAAAATACGGTCACATATATCCCGTGGAGAATCCACCTGACAACCCGATACGTATTGATGAAGGTCGCAATGCGAGAGCTTTGAGTAATTTTGCCGATGGACCAAAAGAGAATCTTGTTGCATCAGAAAGCATTAATGAAGGATATAGACATATTACTAAAGAGGCTAGTAAACCAAGCAACGATGTCCCGAAGCATAGAGTAGAACACATTCAAAGCGATGACTTTTTAAGTTACATAAATGATGATAAAAAAGAAGATAAGAGCGGTGAGAGCAAATATCCTCAGTGGCAATTCGTGCCTGCTGCGTATGAAAACGAGCAAAACAAACTAAACAAAGCAGCGAAGAGTTTTGAAATAATTACTCCACGAAGCATGCTAACTGATCCATCTACTTTACCTTTAGAAGCTCTATTCAAAACTGAGGTTCCAGCCAAGGCTAGAAAAACAAACGATGCTAAGGCTGCTCAACCGTTTGTTGTGTACTCAGCATCAGTGCCTGCACAACAGGAAGATGCAAATATAGTCAAACTGGAGGTATTAAAGCCAGAAGTAGGAAGGAGTATAATAACTTTCGCTAAAGGACAAGAATTCCAAGGAGCATCAGTTGATCAATCGACAATACGTTATCCGATTAACATTACGGTATTAACGAAAACATCTGCCAGTCCGTCTACTACCACAAAAATTTCCACCACCTCAACGACAGAAAACGTAAATACTAGCCCTATCATAGAGCTATTGACGACACCTTCACTAACAACGCTAACAACCGAAGCTCAGACAATCACAACAACAGAAATACCATCCACAACAGAAACAATCCCTGAAGAAACAACGACTGTCAAATTATCTCCTTTAGATGCGAAACGGAAATTTACTTTCCCTCGAAGACCGATAGGAATTAAATCTTCGAACTTCACTAGGACCAGTCCAACGCCGCGTGTTTCTAAAAAAATAAACGCTACAGTAGTGTCCAATAATTTAAAGGCTACGAGTAATAAAACTTCTGGGTTCAATCCTACCAAATCCCGATTCACCGCCAACAGAGCTCAAAATGTTCCCATCGACTTTAGAAAGAAAGCAACGACACCCAAAGTGGCAACAAAACCAACGCCTAAAACGTTTACAACGGAGGCACCACGAACAACAACAGAACGGAAATTATATTTCAAGCCAATAAGGCCCAATTTAAGGCCAGCATTCGTGCCAAGAAAAAGTACAACACCAAAGGTCAGTGGGGACACCTAAGTAGGACAGTCTAACCATAAACTTTAGACTAGTGCATGCGGTTCCCGTTGAGCCCGGCTCTCTGGCCATAGTAACCCGACGACTGATTTTATAAATAACAAAAACCAACCCTTCCAACCCTTAGAGCATGGCTCCCAACTCCGAATGATAAAGGGGTTATAAAAAAAGGGTAATCGACCCAAACCTACACCCTCCAAGGTTTGTAAAATAACTGCTACTCTTTGGCTTTGTGTATAGAGAAGTTTAGAAACTTGGCAGTTTCGTTGTAGTCATACTTTTAGAGATTCATAGCTTTAAATTAGGTTTATGGAAGTTTTTCTATACCAAAAAATGTATATTATAATTTGTTAGTTTGTTTTGGTATATTAAATACTTTCAGATACAAATTGTCGTAGGTTATGTTGTAATTTAGTTATTTAATGTTTTGTAACGATATTAATATTGCCGTAACGTTACCAATTATTTAATTATATAATGTACATAGGTACTCGAGACAGGATCGGGCATTGTATTCGCGATGTGTATATTTGTACTGTAACATTCAAAAAGAGATAAAGGTTTGTAATAAAATATAAGTAAACACAGATTTATATTATTTTCGTGTTGATGTGTAATCGTATGTCACCCAGTTGCACCTTTCCAAATTTACCACACCTCATGCGCTGAGCTTTACGCTTTGAAAGCTTTTAGTTTTAAGATACGTTTTAAAATACAATTTGTGTGCTCGTGTACCCTCACACCCGGAAGGACCACTTAAGGTAAGTAATCAAATTACACATTTACTCAACGACTGAACATTTAGCATCAACGTTACCTGCAATTTATTTCTTACTAATCTTCAATGTATTAATAATTGGAAGCATCCAATGGTTCTTTTTAATATAATGTCACATTGTCTTATTTCTTATAGACACTTAGAACAATAGCTAGAGATTTTGTGAAGACAATTCATACATGTTATAGGTTTTTTCCCATTAATGGGTAAATTGAAGTCATTGTTGTTCGTTTTCAGTTTTTGCAATATTTTGTTAGTTATGCTATAACTTATGCGATGTGAACATTTTCAAGGCTACTTGGATACAATGATGGCTCTATTATCTTTAAGAAATATAAAAATTAGGCATTAAACTAATTAACTATACTGCAATCGAAAATTCCCAAACTTGACATTTAAATTGGAGCAGAAATTAACTTATCTCGCCGTTATAAATTGTTCATATGAGCCTTGGTCAAAGTTAAACAAAATCGCATACTATATGATTACTGACCAGTAGGTATGTAAGGAAATTACAAACAAATTTACTGTGTCACCGACCGGTGCTAAAACTAGACTTCTATATATATTAAATACAACAAGTCGTGACGTTAAATGAATCGCAATTCATCAATTTAACAAACTGACTTTTTAAAATCCGTTTAATTAAATATACAAATTGATGATTAATCACGTCTAACGCTGAACCAGATGAAAACTCTCAAGATTTCTCATGCGATTTTCATCCTAAAAACTATTATAAAACATCGCAATCAGAGTTAGCATAGAAAACAATCCATCGTAATATTTACAAGAATTCTGTAATAAAATCTTCACAGCAGTATGAAACTTGTCTACGTGATAATCAGATAATGTCTATATATCGGCTTTCCAATCAGTCATCCGACTGCGGATATTACGATCACAGAGGGCGTGACTAGCGTTATATAACTGGTGCTTCCATATGTGGACAGGCAGACACGGGCTAGTTGTCACTTATGTCATTAAGTCAATTAATGCCATGTCGCTTGAGTAAAATTGATCAAATATTGTAAATTTAACTCGTCTTTAGTTTTCACAGAATTACATTTTTTGTCACACTTAAAGAATTTAGAGTAGTCCTTTGTATACCGGAGGTTTGCTAGAATACCAGACTGCCTTATAATTTGACTTCTTAACGACTACATTTACTGACATTTTATAGGTAAAGCTCCACACCAAAACTTGCCAAAATAAGATGTGCGTAGATAGCTAGGATATATGTAGTACTCACGGTTTATTAAAAAAAGAACAGCTAATTTCAAAGAATACCATCTTGTTATTCTGATTAATTCGGTATTTTTAGGTACCTAATATGTTAAAAAGAAATATACGTGGTTGTACAATTCTTTTAATCTTACACAGTTTCGTAAATTAATATCATAAGTCAACTTATCAGTGGGTATTCACACACACTGGTAAATGATTGTTGAATTCTACCATTATGTTTGATTTCTGTTCATTCACTTCATCTTAAGATGGGTAGATTGGGTAGCGGTCTGAATGATGAATGAACAGTTCGTTTTCTCCTTACAAATATCATGACTTTTATGATCCTCAATCTCACAACGGCTCATATTCCGTTGTGAGATATGCATTCGCCTCAAACACTTACACTCAATTTTAGTTAGAGCATCGGATGAAGAACTTTCCGTTCTATGAGAACGTTTACAATATTAAGGTTCTAACTAATTGATGTTATCGATTATAAGTATCGATTAAAAGACAATTTTTTTTTGTAAAGATGTTTATTGTGTTTTGCAATATGAATCACACTTACTAGTTTAGTAAATGATTACTTCTTTACCGAAATCTAAAAGTTACTTAGAAATTATCTTGCATTTTATACAAAGATAACAAATGAAATTAAAAAAAATATATATTCTCATTATATATATAAAACATAACCAATATATTAGGCGATCAAATTTTAAACTCACTCTCAGTGAAAAAATATAAAACGTTGCCTGTAATACTATAATTGGATGAAAACGAGAGAATTATACAACTACACGTAATTTAATTTCGAATAATCTTCACGACTAATAACTATGTTTATTTTATTACGCAGAAATGTCTGAAGGGGCGAGGTCAGAGAGCGAAGATTATAGGTTTCGCTTATGCAATATATTATATTTGATGTATTGAGATGATACTCCGATAGGTTATTAAATAATTATAAGGCGCAATTTAAAAAAATAATTAGCGAATTCATGTATCCACTTAAACTATTCACATAGGTCACGGAAAGATCAAAAATTAAATATCTATACAATACCTATAAATATGTTTAAAGAATAAAACATAGACGTGATTGGATTGAATAAACTAAAAAATGATAGTAATGAAATAATGAACTTTATTCTGCAACTATATCTTTTAAAATGTATCTTAAGGAGTCACCAGTAGGTACTCAGGTTACCTAAGTATATATCTAGAACGAATGGCTCTTCTTTGTAGCACAAATATAGTCTGAATGTCAGCTGCTTTATCCCAAACCAGAATATCATATATTATCTTATGACACTATGATAATAACTATCATAAAAAAATACTCGCTCAGTACTTTACAAAACGTCTAAACCCAATCCCTATACTCGTAGGTAATTACTTCGTATTATGTCCTGGCATGCGTTAGTTAAATTCATAATTTAGCATTGACCCACATATAGGTTCAACCATATATGAGCTCTGACGCGCGCCCTTCACTTTAGATGACAATTCAGACCAAACTTGTGACTTATTTAAGTTCGAGCTGCATTCAAACTGTGAGAAAATTCCGAGCCTTTTATGAAGACATTACGTGGCTTGTCTCGAAGCTGGCAATACTTGAGTCGTGTATAACTGGAACACTGAATTAGTAATTCAAATGTTCAAACTTTAAGTTACAGATGTTATATTATGAATTGTACAACAATCTCTGTACAATTAGATTTCTGATTTGCACCAACTTCTAGTACCTATTTCTGTTTGCCCTTTAGTTGGCTCGTAGAGAATGGCATTTTGGCATTTAGTCCGCCATTTGTACTGACGTATTTTGTGCAATAAAGTTTAAATAAATAAATAAAATTGTAATAAATTACCATTTTTCTGTGCCACTTCACGGGGGCTAATATTAGTGCCATACGAATATAAGGTAGCTTTTAAAGTTCAAGATCGAATATAAAGGGAAACACTATAATTATACTCCATTACTCTCATCACTAAAGAATCTCTCGTTAATTTTAGTTCCCTATTATATAATCCCGAATTTTTGTTTCCCCGCTGTAACGTTTCGCCGAATATTCATTTGCCCGAAGGCAATTTATTCCAAAACTATTAACATTTCAAAATAATTATAAAACAAGCCTAAACTAAACTAATGGGTTATATAAAACGATGTTTACAAAATCCATGGGTTTCAGGAAAAATAGCTTTCGGGCAAATGAAAATTCGGCGAAACGATACAGCGGGGAAACAATGTTTCGAAGTTGCGATAGGTTACCGTTATTTTTTTTGTAAAGTACTTAGTAGCCTATCAACAGAACCTGGGTTTTAAATAACTCCTTTCCTTGATCTTCACGAAATAGAAAGTCAAAAAACGTTGATCAGACTGACGAAAATTGTACTACAATCAACAATTATTTATATTGGACATGCCCGTGTGAAATAGAATTCAATTTCTTTTAATGTACTGTTTTGTCCTATTACTGACATAATACATTTGACGTATGTTTCTATCACAGTCGTATTCATAGAAGCGAACTGGGACAAGAAATTAATTACGAACTTGTGCGAAAAAATACGAAGAAAAATCTGTGCTTTCATTAGATCGTGAAAGTTTAAATAAACATACAAACATACATACAGTTAAACTAAGAACGTTCTTTTATAAGTCTTAAAAAATCGCCCTTCGGAAAACGATAATTTCCCTGCAGCGCGCGACATATCACGACTCCCGCGCATCGGCGCCGGCGCACGACCCGCACGGATCGTCATTGCGTCAAATGCACGACACGCCAGTGTGCTCATTAGGGTATTATCCGAGCTTTGATCCTAAATAGGACTGTTGCGTAAGGCATGGAGATGTAATGTGGGACTGGTGTCATGGATGGCGCAGTTCATTATTCGCTTTTTGTCTCGTTGGTACCTCTCTGTCCGGAGCAAATCGTCTGTAGAAACTGTTTCGATCTGTTTTACCTACTTTAGGGCATTCTTTTTATTATCATTTGGTTTTGAGTAAAATATAAGCTAAGTTTTGAAGCAATTTACTTTTGAATAAATTAGATTCAGTTTGCCATTTGAAGAATGAGAGAACTAAAGAATAAATGATAGATAAAATAAGTAGTTCGTTTAAGTGTTACTTCTTAATTTTATTATTACAAACATATCCAATAGATTTTGCCTTAAAATAAGCCGTCTGATCTTAGGTAATTGACAGGTTAACTTATACTTAAATCGAATTTACGACAATGTTGAATATTTTGAACACTATTTATCAATTAAGTAACTATAACATAAGTATTAAAATTACTAGGAGCGAATGCACTTTTTAGATATTATTCACTTTGTTTTGAATGACTTTCATTGTCTACTTACCCAGTTTGAGCTTCAAAAAATCAGTGTATCAGTCGGCGTATCTAGTGTCTGTCTGCTATCATTCTTATGGGGTTTGAAGATGATGGTACCTAATACCGTTGTCATTGACATTAACTCATCTTGCGTCAATTCATTGTAATGATTTGTTTACCAAATACCACAAATTTATGGTTTGACCTCTGTCAGGTTGGCACATTACCTACTCGTGTTTCGTCACATCCAATCCACGCAACAACACATAAAAATGCTAATGTTCACGAAGGGAGCGTCACGTCTTCGTGGAACTTCGTGGTTAGAACCAATACAACTATTGTATTGCCTCCGTCATAATACTCATTATAGTATGGTTTTAAATCTGTTATAGTCTTGATTTAACATAGAATTGATTAATTTATGTTTGTCGTGTTTCGAAAACGCGCGTTCAGTCGGCGCATAGGTATATAGTTTAATCACGGTTGAAACAAAACAACCTAAATACCTAACTAATAAAGGAAATAAAATAGAAGTTCTGACTGTTTTTGCTCCGTCCATTGTAAGCTCTTGGACCTATATTGCTATAAAATAATACTACGATACTAGTAAAAAAACTTGGGCAAGTGCGAGCCCGACTCGCGCATGAAGGGTTCCGTACCTATACATATATATAATCTATAACAAGTTTGTTGTATGGGAGCCCCCCTTTAATATTTAATAGAAATACATCATCTGTGAAAATGTCAACTGTCTAGCTATCACCGTTGTTGAGATACAGCCTGGTGACAGACGGACGGACGGACGGACGGACGGACGGACGGACAGCGAAGTCTCAGTAATAGGGTCCCGTTTTTACCCTTTGGGTACGGAACCCTAAAAAGTAGATTGTAGACCAACAACACATAATTATCGAATCTCTAACAGACGCAAAGCCGCGGTAAAGAACACGTATAGTATGTACATGTACACCTGTATGCGTATGAAGAACGTCTCGATTAAATCGAGTTTGATTCAGTGTGGTTTGTATTTACTTAAATTATCAATTGTCCGTTTAAAAAAATTGATGACGTTGTCTATTGTCAATTATCCGCCATATGAATTCCCTTTCCTAATCTCCATAGCTTCACATGGAAGTCAAATTATCTCTTATTATCATTATCAGTGATGGGCACGACCCGTGCAACACCGCGAGTTTCCTATAATATTTTTTATATGAACATAATTATAATCCCGCAATCATGATTGAAAAAATATGTTCTATTAAGTGTAATATAATAGTGTTAAATTTATATTTATTACAATAATGTTTTTTTACGCTGAATACCGCGAAGTTGCACTTTTTGATTCGATTAGCGAATGCGCCCATGTGGACTATTTTAATCTGTCATTTTAGTTCCTGAACGTAATATAAACAGGAATAAAATACGTTTTAGTAATGCTTTAGATAAAACTAGTCGTCTATGACGAGGCATATAAATAACAGGTGTCTTCGTATATCGCAAACAATCAGCAAAGAGCCTACCATTAATACCATTACTCATCCTGTAGAAACTCAAAGGTTAGTCGTTAAACCTGTTTCGCGATGCTAGTACGGACAGCAGATAAATATTGTACAGCAATACCAGCAGACATAATAGTCAATTTTGCGTCATTTTCGTAAATTACTCTCGCTGGCCTGAGGCTTTACTCCGCTGTTAACCTGTCTTATAACATAGACTTTAATGGTAAATTTCGCCATATTTGAGATCGTAACACTCAATGGAGTAAATTACCATAAACAAGACTTGTCTGCAAATGGGTCCAATAGGCATAAATGGGTTGAAACATCATTATGTGTAAATAAAAAGCAGCTGTTTTTATTAATGTAGGTATCTTAAGAAAATATTATACATGTCTTCGTTCGAAGCCGTAACATTTGTGTTATGGAATTCGCTTTAATCCCTCGTTTGCTTAGACACGCATCCACACGGGACATTTGAACCTTACGTTAAACTATCAGTTAATATCAATTTGACTAGCAAATTTTTGACATCGCATACGAGGATTGTGTCCCATTAAACTGTTCACCGTTACCTACTCATATGCTGACTCTACGCAGGTACCATCGTTACGTGTCGTCCCACTTGCAGGGTTCTCTCGACTCACCTCTGACATAACACAGGACGTTTGTCTTCCAACAATACATTACAACACGTCGAAAGGTCTAAGGGCCGGCGCAGTGCCTTACCGTTGTGATTAGGTTTCGCTTTAACCTTTTTAGAAGCGCCAATTTTGATACAATTTGATAGGTAGGTATGTGTCACGTGAATGAAAAATTGCTAATAAAAATATGTCGTCCTTATACTTACTAAATTGAGACGCTTTCACGTCAAATCACGTCGTCGGAAAATTGTCACGCCAACGTCGTCTGATGACGTCCAAAGTTTTTATTTTTTTTTATTTAAGGAGTTTTTTCGCTAGTGCGAATATGCCACTCCAACGTCCAAAGTTAACTCGTCAAAATACAATTGTATTCCCCTTCTCCCCACTCTTATGATTTTAGAACACTTAGGGGCCATTTTTATGAAGTCGGTTAATAATAATCAATTTTTAAACCGGATCGAAGGCCTCAAGAGATTATGGCCTAAAGTTTTCCCTATAAGGTGTCAGCTCTTGAGATTTTCGTCTTTGGAAGTAGATGTTAATCGTTCCTGTTATGGAACACTTGTCAGCCTTACAAGGACGACCATATTGTCGAATATCTTTTGACAGGAAAATATATGTAGGTTCTCAGGTGGCGTTTGCGGCGCGACATGGGTCACTTAAACCTGTTTAGAGCTTACAGCTGTGCTATAACCAGAAATACCAAAGAAAACAGTCGGATTCGTTGTATTCTATGCTGTATGAGTCGTTTTAAAAAAAACATGTACTTAGTTAAGGGCTATAATTAAAAAAAAACTTAATTGATTCCTTTGTGTAACGGAATTTAACTTTCGTATGACTAACTTTCGTTACACAAAAAACGCAATCGTCCTTTGGTTTTTAAAAAGTCTTTAACTATCTAATCTATGTACATTGTGAAATGAGCTGCAGAATTGCATGCCCATAGTAGGTACATGTATTTTGAAAACGACTCGTATTTGAGTGCAAACCGATAGGATACTCTGAGGATATTATTAATTAACATAAAATGAAAAGAGTTAAGTAAGTGAATCATTTAAAATTTCATTGAAATCAAGCTACACGATTACTTACCTAGAATAATGTAAACACTAAATTTCTATAGTTATAGGGATAAGGTTTTCGGGGTGTGTTAAGTAAAGACACGTTGAACCTAAGTTTATTTTACAATGGTAGAAACATCATTAGCTTTGCCTTTCATTATTTAGTGTCCTCTTAAAATCTTTATTAGACTCCAATATCGGTCATTGTGACAGATTTGACCACCAATTGCAATCCTGATGTCATCTTCTTCTTATCTTCGGAGTCTGTAGTCCTTTGAGAAACCAGGACCACTGATATAACCGTCTGTGTATCTGTAACAATAATACAATATCATTAATAAAGTTCCATCACAAAAAGAAATCGAAGAAATGGAATACCTAATATCGAAATTTAATAAAACAGATGATCTGTATGGTAATTCGAGGCTTCTCACAACCGGTTGCACAAGTCATTCGAATTTGTCTTCTTATTACCTCATATCACGAAGTAAACAGAGGCAGTATTTTAGCCGATGGTCCCTAATGGGGGCCGCCTAATAAGGCCCCGCATAACGACGGCATGACGAGCGCAGGCACGCATCAGTGAGTCAGAGCGTGGGTGCGCCCACGCATGCCTATAGGTAGTAAGATAATACTGTCGATTATGCTTTGTTTGTGAAGTTGCAGTCAATTTGTAAGATGATAGTGTAAATTTTTGGTAGGTTGGAAAAAAAATTATATACAGTTTTTCACAAAAATTGACTGACTTCAACTGGAAGAAACACTGAAATCGCCATAGATGTGCTATAAATATATGAGGAGTTCCCTCGTTTCCTCATGGGAAAATTTTATGGGACAAAGATGATGCCTATTCTTAATTCACGGTGTGGAATTTATTTCAAATAGAAACCTAACAATAAACAAAGCCATTCACTATTAATCTAATCATCCTGTTTATGTACTGATCTGCTAACAGTATGTATGTTATGTTCCTCATTGTTAACAAATATGTGAAATTGTCCGAGTAATCTTTGTACAATTACAAAATTCGTGGCATTATTACACGTCGCATTTAAGTGTGGTTATTAACATGTTTTTAACCGAATAATATCATGTTTACTACAATTTAGTTCGCAAATTGCTTTAATAAGACAAAGAGTATGCCGAAGTTGCTTAAAACAACTGAAAAACGGCGAATAATTCGATTTGTCGTAACATTGACCAATTAACTACGTTTAACAGTTTCGCCCACTTGCTTGGAAAGCTAGTCAATCTAGATTCAATGGATTCCGGATGATGAAGTAATGGAAATCTAGTTCAAAATGATTACGGCAGGCGGATAATTGATATCATATGGGCATAGATTAATTCTTCGGTAAGTAGGTCTGAGGTTTAGTAGTGAGAGAATGTCGACCGCATATGTTGCATAAACCAGTATTTAGACGTATAAAAATTTCGTCCAGAGAGTGGTTTTTTACTGGATATTTTTCTTATCAAGCGGAGTTTTTCTTATTATACGAAAAAAAAACAGTAGTAGGTATAAATGTACAATGTGACACCGATTCCTTCATTATTATCTATGATTTCATTTCATCAACGTTGATGGCACCCTAAAGACGTTCTTTTATGACAAGAATGAATATATGAAATCCTATTATTAAACCGGTTTTCATTTGTAATTCCCCAGTACAATCAAGGTTTATCAAAATGAGTAAAACAGTCAGTAGAGTCAGATAAATTAATTAAAGTGTGATACTGTGATACAATTTTACGATAAAACAAGTATAGCGAATTTGCCATTAGTGTTTTATATGATAAGATTTAGATTAATAAGATAAAGAGAGATAGTCCAATCAAAACTAATAAGAACGAACGATAAGACCTGCCCACTGATTTAGATTTGTCAAACCATAGTTAGATAACGTTAGAAAAGGATAAGCGGGTGAAAGCGGTTTTCTCCGTCGGATGCTGCGTCGGGCGTCGCTTTTCCTTGCGCAACCGCAACAATGTGATTAGGCAAGTGATGCGTGACAGATCTTTTTGTATTAACTCAGCCCGCGTATTTTATTATAAATCACGAAAATATTGGCTGAAAGAAATGGCGAGCAAATAAGGGCCACGATCAAGACGGATCAAGATCTTATGAAAGTTAATGACGAATGGGGATTTTTTTATATTTCTTAATCAAGATATTAAGTAGGTATACCATTAGTTTATCTGTTTCATTCATGAGTCGTATGATTTCATTAGCAGCTTTAAATCACGTCACATTTTTTGAATAAGTGAAATAATTGCAAGCACTTTAAATGACTATTATTGCACAAGTTACTTAAAATATTAGCTTAATTGCCATCGCAATTTCGATTGGAGCAAACATCATTATAAAACCAGCCAGCGCGACCGACGATCGATTCGCTTTGTTTTATTTCGCAAAAACCAAACGACGAAGATAAAAATTTATGTCATTATGTAGAAAGCTTATTAGGAAATCTGTTCTGGACGACTTGCGTAACATGCAAATTCCATTCAATATTAAACCAAACAAGTAGTTCACGTAACTATGACAGGTAGGCGCGCCCAATTCGGATCATAACGTCGCTACTCACAAGTTATAGCAGTGGCGCTTTGTCGATTAACCCAGTGATTTTATTTCCTGCATGTAGGTTGAGTGTTTGCGTGCTTCTAATCGGTTCTGTAAGCGTAACGCTTAGTAATTGAGAGTCAGAATTATACGCGTACCAAATGTTAGGTGTAAGCCTTAATCTGCTCCTTGAATAATGCAATTTATAGGTACCTACTCAGTTGATGGGTCAATATAATATTCTTTAAAGTAGACCAAAACAAATATATAAATATTAAATAAATAAATATTGAGGGTCAATTTTACACAAATCAACCTAGTCCCAAACTAAGGAATGCTTGTACTATGGGTACTGGATGACGACATACATAATATATAGATGGCTGCACATGCAGGACATGATAAAGGGTGGAATTACGGGGATCTTTATATAAGAAGTCTTCCTAGTGTGATGTATTTTTTAATAATAAATTTGCCATAGAATTTATTTATAATTTCTGTGTGTTTTGAGTCCATATGTAAATTATCAATGATAATTTCTCATACATTCCTCCGTACACTAAACAATGAATCAATAAACGTGGTTAGCAGATTGATCAGACAATGGACCAGCTTGGCAAGAGTCACGGTTAATTGATCGAACAATCGACGTCCTGTGTGGTCCTGTCAAGCCGTCTCCTGCCCATTGATAGGTCTTTACAGCTGTCAACATATGAAGGAAAGCTACCTCAGCGTGACTTGCGTTGTAAAGAAGTTTACGAGTAAAAACCACTTATCGGTTCCTGCATGTAGAAAGATCCTAACGTTTTAATTTATGCTGCTTATATATTAGAGTTTATGTTATGTAGAGCTAATGAAACAAGTAAACGATAAGAAGGAAATTAAAAATTAGGAACCAAGGGAAATTAGGGAACCAAGACACAAGTAACGCGCTTCATGAAACAGTAAACAGCGTATTATGTTTGCATCGAATTTACTACACGAATAATGATAATATATATATTGTTACATAGTTTTATGAGTTTATGATGCTATATCTAACTAAAATATTAGTACATATATTGTATATTATCCTTGTTTATAGTATTTCAAACGACCTTCGCCCTAGACCGTGCTCTATTTGCTGACAGACGATAAAGAAGTAACATGATTCCTTAACCACCTTGGTTGTCTATCCACTGATCAGTCTATTAATATACAAATACATGCTAATTCGAACAAATGAAGCCAAGCCTGAATTTCGTCCTACTCTATTTGCTGACAACTCATAGGCCGTCAAGAAGCCGCAAGATTCCTTAACCACCTTGGTTGTCTAGATCCACTGATCAATCCTATTAATATACAAATACCTACATGCTAATTGGAAAAAATGAAGCCAAGACTGAATTCCGTCCTACTCTATTTGCTGTCAACTCATAGGTCGTCAAGAAGCCGCAAGATTCCTTAACCACCTTGGTTGTCTATCCACTGATCAGTCCTATTAATAAACAAATACATGCTAATTCGAACAAACGGAGCCAAGGCTGGATTCCAGCGGTGTGTCGCCACCGCATGTGACGTGGGGACACCACGCGGCATGCGTTGTGCTTTTGTTTGAATGCTTAATGACCAAACACAGTTTGATGCTACCTTGGGTCTCATTGGTACCCCTACTCTTGATATCTAGAGCCGCAAAAATAAGTAGCCCTCCATGTCAAATATCCAATAATCCTAATTCTTGAGCAGTCACATAATCATAATTCTTAATTAATGAATATTTTATACCATGATAAATTATTGTATTTCATTATTAAACATAACCTGTGAATTTTACTTCTAACCATTAGGTAAATAAATTGTTAAAAAACTGTTGTTCAAGTTGTAGTGTTCAATCAGAACCAATGCTGTTACATGTATATATATTGTTATACGTTCTGAAAGATTGAATATTCACTATTTCTATAGAGTAATCCTCCATCGAAAAATTTATTTAATCAAAATGTTTTAAATGATGATAACGCAGGAAAACTATATGAACCGTGACACCGTCGCATCACACATGTAATCATATTTACAGTAAGCTCGCTAACCTCGTGGTCAAGTAACCTTCTTTTGCTTGATTCTAAGCACGTTTAAGGATTGCGTCTCCGCGGCAAACAGCTTGCTAATTCATTTGACCTCATTCTAAGACTTATATGGAAAATAAGAAGGGATTAAAAGGTTAACTTTTGTTTGATATTTATTTGTATATATATTATAATTTTTAATAATATTAAAGGCATAAAATACCTTTTCTCCAATGGTAATTAATATTGTGCAATGTTGGCAAGAAACAGAAATTTCAAAATTTTAACGTGCCTACAAGAAATTCCGTCACAAAAATGTGAAG
Organism: Apotomis betuletana; assembly: GCA_932273695.1. Lineage (NCBI taxonomy): Eukaryota > Metazoa > Arthropoda > Insecta > Lepidoptera > Tortricidae > Apotomis > Apotomis betuletana. Next base: position 3,353,218 of record OW026309.1, on the reverse strand, counting down.
CATTCTTTGACTTGCTTAAACCGAACATTATTTCCCTGCCACTCCCTAATAAACGCTTAACAGTACAAATGAGCGAATAAGTCCGGTATTCTTCGAGTTATTTCGACACAAGGACACGCCGCATACTTGCGTAGGAGTCGCTCATGGTCAAGGTGGGTCAGTTTAACCTGCCAGTAATTACAGGCAGATGATAGTACGTAGTAACGTATGATCCTGGGATTTATTCTTAAATATGTTTTTTCTTAATTTTTTGTAGTACGCATGCCATTGCCAGGTGCTCAAAGTGATATGCACATGGACTTTATTTAGAGAATACGGGTTGTACAGATCATTCTGAGCATAGTGAGCATGTTATATGCTTATATAGCTACTTTTGCTGCTGACTGTACAAAGAGTGACATTACAACTAACTGTGATACATTTCTAAATAACATCAGATGTCTAAAACAATTAGTTCTAAACGACATTGGCTGTTACGCATGTTAAAAGTAATAAATTAACTCCGGTATATTGAAGTTTTACGCCAATTTGATTAAGTTTAAAAACTTCCTTCTAGAGGTATCGGTAGGTACCATGATAAAGTGATAAGCCTATTTTTAATATATTTTAGAACACAAAACATTTAACATCACAAAGGAGATGATCCTTGTTTACTCGTAAACATGATATTTGAGTCCGTAGGCTCGTGACCAACCGCGTTGGTATAGGTATTCGGTATTCTTCGATAAAACCTTACGAGTTTTATTATTATTCCGATAGCACCGCGACCTTTACTCGATTCTTTATTAATTGAACCATTTATATTCCCATCACGATGAGGCCCACAACATCGAATATCGAATAAAATGTCGTACCTACACAGCAACTTAAGTGGTCTCTAGCAAAACATTACAAGAATGATAATAATTTTATGTAGTTAAGTACTTAGTTTAGATTATTCTTTAAAACGCGATGAAGGCAAAGTACAAGTTTATTGTATATTTTAAATATTACAGGATAGCATTTGAAAGACTAAATAACTAAACTACTACACATTAGTAAAATAATGTATGATGTAAGAGAAATAATAAACACTTAGGTACTTCTATAGTGAAGATATAGTCAGGATAATATTTTAATCAAATTGAATATCCAATACTGCATAATTAATAATCTTATTAAAACTTTCGTGAGACATATTTAATACCGCTTAAGACATTTACTCTAAAATTACATACGTTAAGGTCAACCGGGGTAATGGCGTCACTGTTTTTTTTGATATTTTATACTCTCATTTAACCCCAAGTTATGAAATATTTAATTAGTGTATAGAAATATTCTTACGCGCTGTGCTTCCTGTGGCTTTTTTCCAAGAAAATTCGTGTAGTAACGTTTTTGTCTTGCGATGATTAAACGATATACAGATGTTTTTTTAAAAAACGGAAATTTAGACGCATTTGTCCCAGTTGGGATAATTGCGTCTTTTTAAGCCATTCACGATCAATTACGAAGAGGCTTTCAAAAATTCATGAAACATGTTTGCAATACAGTATTCTAGAAGATAAAGCTAAATACAAGGGATCAAAAACAGTTATAACGACCTCAGATAGAAAATAGTATAATCTGGGTAAACGCGTCTACAATATGTGGACGCATTTATCCAAACCTAATTTCCAGATGTTGTAAACCTTTTAGTCGGTCAAAAGTCTTAGATCTAGAAATGTTCCGAGAGCTTTAATTTTTATCTTTGTCACTGACCTATTTAATGAGTGAAATTTAATAGTGGAGATTTTATCCAGATGAGGAGTTTTGTTAAAGATATTTAAGGTCAATACTTTCTTCTATGTACTTACCCATATTTTACATTATTTAAAACAAAATAAAATTTATTTATTTATTTATTTATTTATTTATTTATTTATTAGGTTTGCCAACAGGTACAATACTATATAACATACATAAAAAACAAATGCAAGTACGAAACATATCAGAGTATTCACCCAATTACAGGCAAACACAACGTGCGTTACAGGCAAACACAACGCAAATTTGTTTTGAAGTTTCGTCTAAGTACTTACATGTAAGTAAAACAATTTAAGAATATAAGCGTTTCTTAAATAACTATATACTATCTCGAAAACAAAAAGTTTTTGTAGAATAACCCCTTTATTCATAAAACTTTACGAACCTGAATTAGTTAAGTTATGTTTTATCCCTTTCTTATACAAGTTTATAAGTCCAGCCGACAGATAAAAAAACAAACGATGCATGGCTAATGCAGGGTTGTAATGCACTTATGTAGGCAGGTCTCTACAAACTGAGCTAACCGCGTCATCAAATATAGATATAACATGAACACTCTTATACAAATATGTAACCTTTGCCCGCAAGTTCGTCTGCATATTAATGATTTCCGTGATAAAAAACTATTCCACTTTCTTCTGTGAGACTTACTATCTCAATAACAAAGTTTTTAAGCGTGAATAAATAACAGGCAAGCTGAGATATTTATAAGCGTGAATAAATAACAGGATAGACGTTTCGTATTTATAACATTAGTGCAAAATTAAATGAATATTTGTGAATTTTGGAGTTTAAACTATTTTTAAATAAGTAATTTTGTTATAATACAGAGTGCCTACCGCGGACCACGAAGGAACTCTTGCGTCTTTGTCGAATACGTAAGTACTAAATCACATTTGCGGCAAACTCTGCTGCAAATCGTGAACAAAACTTTGTTCACGATTTGCAGCAGGCCCTCTGGCGTTGATTTAAAAAAAAATTGGGAGTTTATCAGTAGATGAAATTCCGCCTAGGTTCTTACTGTTTTACACTAAAACTAAATAAAATGCATTAATTCTGGTAAAAATTAGCTCGAAAATGTTCTATACATATACTGTTAAAACCAAGTATCAAGAAAAAGGTTGTCGACACCTGACATTGGGGCAAATGCGATACACAGACGCAATTACCTCAAAGTATTAGACGCATTTTGCCAAATTTAAAAAATAACCTCCTAGAATTTGACATCGATTTTTTTCCAAACCCAAAGCATTATCAACAAAAATAGTGGTTCGAACATATCGTCGTACTAATAGTAGTCACATTTATTACAAATAATTATCAAATATCTAAAGAAAAACAGGGATGTAAACATATTTTGTTGACTTACCTCATGCAACGTGTAAATCTACCATGACACTAAATTTCAAAATGGTCGACCTCTTGACCACGATACGCCAAAACGCCCTCTATGTTACGTGTTGCCCTCCAAGTAGTTTATTCCTATATCACTAAATGGCAGAAGTTGTAGTAACTAACGTCGTTTAAAAAATAACTGAAATAGACGCAATAACCCCAAAGTGGCAATTATCCCGGTTGACCTTACTTAATTTTGTAAAACAAACGTGCAAAATGTATGCATGGATAATTTGCAAAGCTTCGATGGCCTTTCACAGTGACTACTGAATGGAAGCCGATTGGCATTACACGTAGGTGTTCATCTGTTCTGAGTAATGAGCTCCTTTTTAGGCGCCTGCGCATACATGAGAGGCGTAAGCACTAGCTAGCGTCCCGCTTAGGCAGCTGATGTAACCTTGTTTGATTATATGATTTAAGACTCTAATCCAACTTGAACAGAAGTAAATAAATAGCCAAATGATAGAATTATATAGGTACGTACATAATGTTTCCATGGACAATGACTAACCACCATTTAGGTTTTCTTTACGTTTTGATGTTACAACTGTTGCTTTTAACGTTTTAACGTAAGTACATGTTAAATTATGCAACAAAATGTACACCTATAATATGTAAGTATATAATAAATAAGAAGATTGAAACGGATTATATCGCGTACATTAATCATTTCAACCTCCCTGACGTTTCGGCAACTTTCCAGTTACCGTTGTCAAAGGTTGACAACGCAGTTAATATATGCGATATAATCTATTTAAATAGTTTTATTCAAATGTGTGACAGTCACGGAAAGCGAAGAAATAATGAAGTATATAGTAAGTTATACTTAAAGTTGTTTAAGTAAATTTTACATTGATTTAAACATCAACTATTTTCACACATTATTATATGTGTCTAATTACCTCGTTTTTTTTACGAATGTGATGTTAATTTCGCGGTCTCGAAGGGACTCCAAGTAAATTCTAGTTATAACTATGATGACACACCAATATTATAGAGGAGTAAAGTTTCCTTATATACATATAACACTATTGTGTAAGAAATCCAAAATGCATAAACGAATGCCTATGTGTTTTTATTGATCAAAATACCTATGCGATGAATGGAAATCATTGTTTTAAGATCTCTACCATTTTAATATAGGTGATATATATATAGCTTTAATAACAAATACAAAAGTACAAGGCAATAGATTTTATATATACATCTTGAATCCGTAACAAATTCCATACGTTACGTACATTTATTCTTACAAGTGTTCAGGCCACTGACTGGGTAAGGGCATGGCATTTCTTGCGCATGTTTTTAGGTATGCGCGGCCACATATCCTATAATTTATATAAAAAAACTTCCCGCCAATTAAGTAGTTATAAGTCTTAAAGTCTTGGGCCATTTGTCGGTATGCAACCAGCTTCGCGAGAGGCATATACTTACATAAATGTTTTATTTATGTTTTTTGTATTATGGTTATGTATGCAAAGTAGTATAAATGAAAAAGATCAAAACATTTCACTGATTGTATATGTAAATAATCTAAATAAATTAATAAAACTCTACGATTTAGTGTTTGTGTTCAAGTTGGAAAGAATATTTAAATAATAAATTTAGCCAGTGCCGAAAATATGTGTACCAACTTTATTTACCAATAAATTCCTGTTTACATAATCAGCGTAAAGAGTAGCAGCTCTAAGTACTTTGTCATTTTAACTAAGGACACACTATAACTACGGCATATTGCAAGTTACGCTAATTTTCATGTTTGAAGTATTTACCACATAGAAGTACTAAAATGATCCACTATTTTAGAAGCAGAGGGATTATAATGCATCCTTGGTGAGTAACCTATAAGCCATAGAAAAGCTTACACAGGATTTATGACGCTTTAACGAAAATTAAAGACGTTGTACATACGCATAAGCTCTTAACTTTATAGCTTGCAAGGTACTCATGTTCAGCTTTACAACAGGGATGCAATTGCGAAAGCCACTGTAAATTTCTAGGTCATACTAACATACGAGTATTATAATAAAAATATAATACCGAATATTTGGTTTTAGCACTATTTTATAGACAAACTAGCTGCGTCCCGCGCTATTACCTGCTCATCCCACGAGAACACTAAATTTTTTCGGGATAAAAAGTAATCCAGGGTATCAGCTACCTTCACACCAAAATTTATTCAGCCGTTTAGCGTGAAAAATGTTCACAAACATTTACCTTTATAATATTAGTGTGATAATGATAATTGATAACAGCCATATTGCTCATATCAACCGGCTCTGGCGCTCTCCGCCCCGCACGGCACCCGCCGTCACGCGTCTTTACGCACTAACCGACCGCGACGAGATAAAATTACATTCAACACTGCTATCTCAAATTACATCGTTTACTTGTAGGGTTTGAAAACGCAATAAAGATCGTTGCTAACAGCTTAATATCATAATCATCTGGGATGATGGCCCTTGAGCGGAAAAATTAAGTTTATAGCTCAACTCATTATCATGTTAATGAAGGAATATTCCAGCAAAATCTGTTGTGGCATCTAAGATTTATTACGCAAGTTGGAGACATTATGTACATTATACGTAGACAAAAACGTAATAGATTTTATATATACATCACAAACGTAGACACAACATAATACGTTTTATGATAGGTACGTATTCTATTATATTCTCTTGATCAATGAAAACGGATGCATATTCTACGGAGTTACATTTTATTCCATTTTCCTCACTCGTCAATGTATAATAAACACTAGAAATCAAAGAATAAGAATTATCAATGCACAATAGAATCAATTTCAAGAAAACTATATTGTTGATAAGATTATCATTATAACACCAGTGTTGTTTTGTCATAGACAACTTTTTTTACAAATAAACCGTGTTAAAAAACGAAGAAGTCTGATAATAAAATAAATAATTCATTAATGTCCGATCTCTCTCCGATTAATTCACGTCCGAGATAGATTACATAAAAACATGGTCGTTACACAATGTTCGATAACTATTAAATAATTACTTATACAACATACTTGTTCGATGATTCAAGGGCGAGCTACAAAATTAATTAATATATTACCGGATTAAGTTATTTTAATCGATAGTGTATACGTAATCTAGTTGTAATTGCCATTATTTAAATAAAAATGTATTTCCTACTGCTGAATTATTACATTGTTGTGTTGCCTGCCTGCCGTTGCCTGAAATTCTACAAACTATAATAATTATGAAGAATATATAAACTTGTAAAGACATTTGTGGCAAACATTATTTATAAATTATAACTTTATGTTAATGTAAGTTCACAACGTTAGGCATTACTTCCTACTCTATCAATACTTATAAAGGCAAGGCCGAATAGGTAATAAAGTTTGTCCTTCTGTACAAAATCCACTTAACTATTGGAATAATAATTATTGTAATTACAATTACATGGACATAAATAGCATTGTCGCTAATATATTTTATACTGGTAAATAAATAAAGTTGAATATCTTTTGCAGGCACAAAAAATGTGTGTATATTTTTTATTACTTATAATAGTATGTTATACGTTCTATTTAATACGTAGGTACTTATTCTTTCTGCAGATTGTAAATGGCAAGGTACCAAGAGCAGATAAGTAAACAGGTATCAAGTAGGAAACGCAAACCCGGCTATTTTACGCTACTAATACCCGGTCATAACCGGTTTTACCATGACAAAATAACCGGGTTTGCATTTTCTAGTACCAATAAACTAGAATCCAAAATATTTGCTTATAATTCAAGTGATAAGAGAAAATAATTTAGTTTTTGCTCCTGTTTTAAGCGACAGCTATAAACAACTTATGCTCTACAAATCTATAGCGACAGTAGCGTAGCTTTATAAAAGTTTAGTAATATTTATATCGTTTAGTAGAGAAGTGGGGCGTAAAGCCTATTTAAGATGAAATCACTCAGTGAATAACTATATTTATAAGCTGAACAGTAACATTACACCGTAATATCAACCACACGCTTAGCCGCAAATCATAGGTTCTTGCCGTCGGCTTCTGTCGGTATCATTAGAATCCATCTCGTCAAATATGACGAGACAATTTGCAATATCTGCTTACTATACTAGCCTCCTTGTATCACAAAGGCCTTAAACGCTATTATTTATTAGTTTAATATACTAATATTTTACTTTTTTGATACAAAAATAAGTACAAATAGCATAAGTCCGCCTTAAGGCTTATTTACGACATTAATAAGATCCTTAAGAAAAGAACCCTACCTAAAAATTCGCTCTAAAAATATTTGAAGCACTCTAATGACCCTAGAAACAAGACATAAGGTTGAGTCCAATATTTTATCGCCTAACTGTGACATAATAGCTCGAATGATATTGATAATATAAATTTTATACGATATTCATAACCACATTTTAAATGACTTTTCAATTTCCTCAAACAAATCTAACACAATATCGAATTAAAATAACACACCTATTTGTAACGGTTACATTATGTCGCAATTAACTTACATGCATGCATAACATTCCTAACGGTCATTAGGTGACCCCATAATTGACATTATATTTTCAAGTATTAGGTAGAATTAAAACTTTAGTGAAGTTGATCAAAATTATTTGAATACAACTGAATATTTTATATATACAAATCACTACTTATTCAAATAGTTTTAATCAAATGACTGGTGGTTGTAAAGCATTAAAGTAGAGTTAAGCTTAGTTCGTATATTGAGCTGCAAAACTACAACGAAACTGTCATGTAAACGAATCTAAAATTAAGCCTTTAACAAAAAACTAAACAAAAAACCATCAGGGTTACTCTTAATTCGCGATCAATTCCACTTATTTGCATTTTTAACTTCCTTCATATACCAACAAAAAATGTAATGGTAACCCTGAAGATTTTTATATATTTTGAGTAAACAAAATTCAAGAAACTCACCATGTTTTTCTCTTACAGACCGCAAAAACTCGGCAGCCGTTCCTCCGTCGCACGAAAGCTACAGCTCCTCCAGACGCCACAGAGCCGGAATCCATCACCGAATCCATAGACAACGAGACCACCACAAACAAGTACACTCGCCGCGGAAACTCCAAATTCAAGTCCCGAAAGGAACTCGCTGGCCGCAAAGAAACGAAGAAAAACGAAATTGAAAATGGAACGCGGCGGCCATCGTTGGGCGCTGGCGCGGTGCGCAGTGAGCGTCCGCGCACCTTCGTGCGCCGGCGGATTGGAGGGGCGAACGGTGAGTCCGGTTTGTGATACTATGGTGGTGATACTATGCGAGAGGCTGTGTGGGGTTTCTCTGCTAGACTGTTTTCGCGAGATTCGAAGGGTTTTCTTACAGCTATGATATATTGTTTCCCTCCATTCCGTTAGTCGCCTGCATTCTTAAGACTACACTACTAAATTTTATAAGTACTGAGTCACCCTGAAAAATAACAGAAAATATATTAAATCAGAAAATTTCTAACAATGTTCGTCATATCAATGTTCAGTCCAACTTGCTAGTTATATTTATGTTGCTGAACTACTACAATGCAGTAAATTACTCTTCAGTCAGATGAAAACTCCAAAGAAACTTTTCTGGATTCATTAATTTCACACTACAGAACATAAGTTTCTCTAAAACTTTGAAAACGAATGATAGCACGGCTTTGTAACTTTTTACATATACCGTATGATCATCATCATCATCATATCAGCAGATAGACGCACACTGATGGACAAAGGCCTCCCTCAAAGTTTAAAAATAAAGATGAAACGAATCGCTTATTGCTTTTTTGATAACAATTGTGGGAATCCAATTGACCACTTAGTCCTGCCAGATATTGTGTCTACCTCGACGACTAGGTTCCTCGTTGAGTACTCACGGAGTTAGTGGGCCAAGTATTACTTACTAGCAAGTCAAGTACACTGGACCATTGAACTCGTGACAACCATGAACCCATCGTCGATCAGATTTTCCGTAGAAATCGTGATCATGCAGTTCACTAGGAAGGTCACAGCTGGATATGCTGATTGGTTGGGCCACTGTATTTGTTTTGGTTAGGTTATAGTATATTCATAAGCATAAGTTATCATATCCATTCTATAATTTTAATTTTTACATATGATTTACAAAAATATACACGAATCAGTCACGCTACATTATTTTGCTATTATGTAAAAAACTGAATCTGTCAAGAAATTGGCTTATTTATGATATCGCTGCTGTTGTACACAGCCTGAACAAATAACTAACCTAAGGCTTAAAATTCATGCTTTATTACAGTAAAACAGCGTTATTTTCGCAACTTTCCGCCATTCATGTTTTTACTCGAACGGCGCGGGACCCCAGGCGTAATACGAAACGTGACGTAGAGCTACACGATTGAGATGTAAGCCTGTGGTATTCCGCATTATAGTTAAGTTGTAGATTACTGTTAGTTTACAACTGACCTTAGAATTCTCAGCTATAGAATTTTACGTTAAAACAGTATTACTTTTCTGACAACTTTCTACTGTCATTCATACTTTATCTCAAGCGGCGTAAATCCCGGGCGTCGTACAATAATAGTGCATTACTGCAGACCCCGGGAAAGAAAGGCTTGCCGGGTGAGTAGGTATAGACGGCTGACGGTTGGGAGGCCGGATAGTGATAGGAAGCCGGCAAGCCCTTTTCACGGCTAAGGCATGTTTAATGCTTTTCTCAAACATATGCAATGATATAAAAAAATGACCAATCAAAACAATATATAATTCAGCTGTCTAAACTAATCAGCAACACAGACGCCATATTAAATAAAACTTCCCGGCTTAGGGCTCCAATTTTGTATGAAATTCCTTTACATTTCGAGTTGTTCCGCCCGAAACGTGATGATAGTTCGAAGCTTGTTATACCGCAAGTTATGACGGCATTTCATTGCATGCTTGAGAAAAAGTACTTATATCCGCACGATTGAGCGCAGTATGGCGCGATCGAGATGAAACGCGGTTACTCCTCGTAATACTTATCAGATAACACTTACTGATAGCTCACGACTGACCCGAGGGGTCGTATTTTACGGTAAATCAGCCTTTCCTCGCAACTTTCCACCGCCATTCATGCTTTGTTTCGTCGCGGCAGTCCTCCGGCGTTCTACAAAACGTGACGTACCGGGCGCCACGACTGAGATGAACACCCGTGGTTTCTCTTACGTAATAGTTATGTGATAGATGAACCTTCAGAATTACGTTGTAATTAAGTATAACGTAATCTAATTCGATATTATTATAACAAAATGGGACTTAACCGCGTTCAAAAAGTGTTTATTTAACTACCTACACGTTTTTTTTTAGCTTATTATTGGAAAAAAAGGCTTTGTTCGCTTACCGACCATGCCAGCCCCATAGTGACATAATTATACAGACAACATACGACCATTCTAACAGTTATCTGCAATTAAGTTATTTTAAAATTAATTGGTACGAAACACACATTGAAAGTTAAAGTTGTTAAACATTTACATTTAGAATTTAATTTATGAATTAAAATTAGTTGATACTTCTTACCACGAAAATGAAGACTTACTTAGAACAAAAGACATCAACGTGCCTTATGACTTAATGAAAAATAAGCAGTTGAATTGAAACAATATTTTAAATTAAAAAGGGAGTATTTTTGGCGTTACCACAATTAAAACAACAAGTGGTTGACCGTAATTTTTAGCAACCTAGACATTTCGCATCGATCCTTACGTGGGCACCGAGGTCGACGACATCTCGTCTCCATCATACCCACCTGGAATATCGACTGCGAGTACTTACATAATATAGCGCTTGTTGAATGAAAGTTCATTATGTTATGATATGATGAATTATAGTATGTTTACTTAATAGCCTTGAAGAGTTACTACTACAAAATTTTAAGCACTTAAATTAGCATTAATCGTATATTTATCTAATACTCGGTCAATTGTACTGCTGTTACTCTCACCGATTTTCACCAGTACAAAAAGTTGTAGCTGAATTTTAATAATTACCTGTAAGGCGCAACAAATACCTATCAAAATAAAAGCTATTATTTTATATAAACAATCATTTTGTGACAAGTTGATTTGTCTGGCAAATAAATATTAATTAGCGGAACGTGCAACAGCGGTATTAATTCCATCGACAGAATTTAATTTAAACAAAAAACTTCGCACGTTGTTATTTTCTACGACCCGCTCAGGGCCTTTGGTGGAAACCCACATTACCTAATGGACCTTGTTGCAGTCGGGGTTCCGTCTTGGTGAATTGTTCGTACGCACAACTCTTCCGGTAAATGTTAATATTTTCCTTGTTAAGAGTATAATTAGTACTTTCAACAAAACGCCGACAGAATCTAACATTATTACCTACTTAAATTCAATTTTATTTAGTTTCACTAAAGATTGGTATTATGGGCGCAGCAAGTTCAAGAGGATACACCCCCTGTCAGAAAAGAAAATACCTACGCCATGCTCTTGAAGGGTTCACCCTCAATTTTCAACCTCATTTATATCAATCGTAGATCCTTATTTTAAAACTTTACTATATCTTATACAACGAAATATGTCTCATGAAATAAAGACACTATCACTTCGTTAAATAATTAATATTCAAGATTGGTGCTTAATTTTATTTAAGTGAAAATTACAAAACAGATATGTGTTTATATCCTGGTGAAAGTACAGGCACGTCTCAATCAATTTTGTCGTTATTTACGGTATGTCTTTATACTTCACATATATATGCAATACGTTGCATATCTGTGATTGCGTGCATGATGTGCTTTCACTTAACACAAGCATAAATCAATTAGTTTTATGTCTACCGGTGCACCTAATCGTAATTCACAATATACTTAAATAACAAAGGTTGGAAATCAAATACAATACATATTATGTTGCTACATCCATAAACTTATAATCTTTATTGCATAGATTAATAATTGAATAGTGTTAAACTGTCGGTAATCATGCGTACATGAATTAATGTGTGAAAATGAATATCACGGTCTTTAAGCTACTACGGCGTAATTGAAACATATCTATTTTGCAGACATGTGTGTATTTTCCAGCATAAAATCTTATGTTGGATCAATGTAACAGATGTATATCTATCCTACAACATATCGTTACCTAGTATTTGTTGGAGAAAAGTTTGCAAATGTATAGAGAACACTAACATATCTTAAAAACTTTCTTTTTTCAGTGACCAAATACAATAAAGAACAAATTTTAACGGGTTTGAAGAGAGAAACATTTGTACTTTATTGTGTAATCGTTTTCTTTTTGAATAATCGTGTTTTGATTTACAGCTTCACAAAGTACGTCACTAACAAAAAAATCTTACATAGAAAAATTATGGTTTCATAGAACAAAATGTCATTGATTTTTCGAGATATCAGTGTTGACTTATGTAGTAAGAATAAGGATAAATTCAACACGAGTAGTATCCTCTTAACTAACTAGCCCCCTTCCCGTCATGTGTTGGTTTCTCACACACACCTACACTAACTACACATCTTTCGTAGAGAGCTATTTTGTCTTTCCACGCATAAAGTTGTTTATAGAAACTAATGGATCGGCTTCGGGTTTCTAATATTTGCAATGTTCTCACGCGACGCTCAGACGGCGGCGGCGCGCTATGAGCGAGGTATGCGTTTTTGCGACTTCAAATGTTCGCGACTTACTTATCTGTTATTTATGATGTTTGTGCTATGGTTTACGTAGGTAACACCAGAATTTATATTTTTGTGAAGGTTGTAGAAGGTAAGTTTAGCAAAACACAGAGTTAAATAACAGGTTAATCTATTTTTAGCCTCCGGTGAAAAAACGAGCTATAAGTTGTTTAACACAGATCCCGCGATAAGTTGAATGTTTAACTTTTATCAGAACGAAAAGAAATCGTAATTTTCGAGGACAACTGGACGAGTTACTTGAAAGACGCCGAAATCGCCATTTAGATGTGCCTATAATATTTGAGCTGTTCCTTGGAGTCCTCATCCATCTCGTCGTCAGACACAACTTCACCAAAATCGTATGGGACCAACTTGCAGGTGCTTCCTCTCGCTTTAAAAATATTTATCTCAATCTGTTCATAAATGACGGCGTGCCGAGGTGACAAATATAAAAAAAAAATATTGAGTAAACAAATATTAAGGAATTATTATTATATTATATTATTGTTATTCGAAACTCAGACACAAGATTGTATAGCAAAGAAGGCGTAACCCAAGGCGATCCACTTGCTATGCCACTATATGCTCTTGCAACATTACCCATAATCAACAAACAAAAAAAAGAACAGAATACACTCCAGGCATGGTATGCGGATGACTCATCGGCCCAGGGAAACTTCAAAAGCCTTCGTAAATGGTGGGAACAGATCTGCAACACAGGACCGGCATATGGATACTTCCCTCAACCTAAAAAGACAATCCTTATCGTATCTGAAACGGACAAAAATAAAGCACAACAGATTTTTAAAGGAACTAACATTACCATCACCGTAGGTTCACCCTTCCTTGGCAGTTACATAGGCAAAGGAAAAGAAGACTTTATAAGAAACCAAGTAAAGCTATTTATTTCAATAATCGAGAAACTGACACATATCTGTAAAGACTCTCCCCAAGCAGCTTACACAGCACTCACTAAAGCTGCCCAATTCAAATGGTCATTCCTACAACGTGTAATCGCCGATTCCAACGTACTCTTTGAACCACTGACACATGCATTACGGACCAATTTCATGCCAACTCTGATGGGCAGTGAAATCACACCCGACGAAGCCGATCTGTTTTCCCTTCCTGTGCATAAAGGTGGTTTGGCAATATCTAATCCGTCTACCGAGAATAATTTGAGCTACAATTCTTCCAAAAAAGGCTGTTTAATCCTCTCATCGGCTTTGATCAGGACACAACATGTAGACCTAGCCCAACACAATAAATCCCTGATTGACGCACGCAAAGAGAGCCGAACAATAAAAGATGCTCGTGACAACGAACTTTTAGACACTATATTGGCCAAACTATCCCCTAACAAACGACGAGCTATAGAAAGATCAATCGCATCGAAAATGAAAACAAAGTCTTCCACCTGGCTATCTGCTATACCAACAAAGAAAGATAACTTCGACTTGTCTCCTCATGAATTCAGAGATGCCCTGGCAATACGCTATTACAGAACCCCAAACTCAATGCCACCCTCTTGTGACGGATGCGGCAACAGCCATTTTAATATCGACCATGCTCTCTGTTGCAAGACTGGCGGGCTAATTTCAAGACGGCACAACGAAATACGAGACCTATTTGCTGAACTATGTCACCAAGCATGGGGCAACATCACAATAGAACCTATAATCACAGAAGGTGACCTTGGATTACGCGGTGACTTATCCTGCCGTGGCGTATGGAATGCACAGAGAGAGGCGTTATTCGATATCCGTGTCGTAGACACCGACGCTCCCTCTTACATTGCACGTCATGTCACTTCTGTCCTAAAATCTGCTGAGACTGAAAAACAAAGAAAATACTCTGCTGCCTGCGAAGTGAAACATGCTACTTTCACCCCCCTCGTGACCTCTGTCGATGGCATATTCGCACCACAGATGGCCTCCTTCGTCAAACACTTAGGCGAAGCCCTCTCGGACCGTTGGAACAAATCGCTGAGTACGATACTGGGTTGGCTTAGAACAAGGATATGCACTGCTATAATTCGAGCCTCCAGTATGTGCATACGAGGCACACGTCACAAATTCAAACCTGCAGCGAAACTGTTGGGGTTTGACGACGGAGCAGCCATTCCCAGTTCGCAGCACTAGCTAAACTGCAACTTGCAGAGATGTGTTTTATAACTTTTTGCTACACATTATTATTTTTATTACTATTTCTTTGTTATAAGTTAAGTTTTTCTTGCAATAAATTATTTAATATTTTAATATTAAGGAACAATCTTACACAAATCGACCTAGTCCCAAACTAAGCAATGCTTGTACTAGACGACGGTATACATAATATACTTATACCTAAATACATATTTATCCATTACCCAGGAACAAATATTCGAGTTCATCACGCAAATATTTGTCCTTGCCGGGATTCGAACCCAGTACCGTCGGCTCAGTAGGCAAGTGCAATACAAACTGCGCCAACTGCGACGTCAAAAAATACACCCGAACCTCCTCGTTTTGGAATTCTGTTAAAAAGAAATAAAGCTTGTCTACGTGAAAGAGTTCCTATTATCCTTAACGAGCGCGTGGTAATACATTTAATTATTTATTTTATATTCATTAAGATCACGCAAAACGCATGAACTTGCAAAGTGCCGATATCGTCTCATGCCGCAACAATAACATAACGCACTTTTTCACGGTCGGCTCAATTTGCACGTTGCAAAGCACACACAATGGAGTTTCGACAACTCGCATGATTATTCGCTATATATTTTGAAATATTTGACGACGCGGTTGGCTCTGTGGTACGGATTGGGAGTAGAGCACTGTTTACGTTGCTGGCGGTTCAGGGTTAGAATCTCTGCAAGGGATAATATTTGTGTGAGCTAGAATATTTTATTATATATCGTCGTTTGAAGTCGGTTAAAAACTAAATAGATTCAAGGCTAATTGTTCCCCAATAGATATGTTACTTATTTATCAAAGAACCGTTACCTACGTTCCAACCAGAGCTCGGACTAACCATCGCAAAACAAGATGAATCAAAATTTAAAACACCCCGAACCCAACCAAAATTGCGAGTAATAAGTAGATAAGAACATTTCTAGAAGAATTGTAATTAAATATTGTTAATCCATCAATTTTCTTTTATACGCAACTTGAATTGTAAATGATCCTAGCCCCATTAATTACGTTTTGAACGCTAATAAAAATATTAAGTAGCCGTAACGTAACATCAAATAGAGTATCGAAAAGATTGGCGTTTGCATAATGGGCTCCTACCGATCTCTCAATAGATTGGTTTGCACTAATGAGCATATGTTTACAAACTAATAAAACTACTTTCCATTTAGTAAAGATCGTCAAAGAATTTAGCTACCAAGTTACAGAACCTATCACAGTAAGTAATACCTACTTTACAAAGATAATAACTCACAAACTCACATATCGTATCCATAGTCCTAGTTAAAGGTGTAGGTTGTTTCCCTGTTTTTGCATTTCCATCGGCTTGCCCTTTTTAAGGCGTTTGAGTTCACTCTGTTGGTAATATAGTCTTACTAGCGGTGCCCCGCGGTGTTACCCGCTCATCCCACGGGAACACTATATTTATTCGGGATAAGGGAAAGTATCCTATGTCCTTCCCCGGGACTGAAACTATCTATATACCAAATTTCATCTTAATCGGTTCAGCGGTTTAAGCGTGAAGAGGTAACAGACAGACAGACAGACAGACAGACAGACAGACAGACAGACAGACAGACAGACAGACACACTTTCGCATTTATAATATTAGTATGGATTAGTATGGATAGAAGAAGTAAGTCATAAATGCTCACTTGCTCAGGCCTGCCTAGACATTTCTTTAACGCCACACCACTTATATATACAAATTATTATATTGTATAACATCCAGATATATTTATTATTAATAAGTATTCTAATTAATGCGTTTTGAAGAAACATGTGCGAGTGAGTCAGAACGGAACTTACCTGTCTTGAATTGATATTAAAATTTTCTGTACGCTATAAAATATGGTATAAATTCGATGACCGTATATATTATTCATCGACAAATGTATTTATTTTACTAGTACAGTTTGCATCAAAAGTAGCTGTCAATTTTACTACTGTAGGTGCAGACCTATAATACCTACACCTAAAAAGTACTACAAAATATAACTATTTATAAATACAAATCACGTGTGTTTGTTAACATCCATTACATCCAATCATTCAAATTTCTCTTTAGAATATATTTTGTGCAAATCACGCACTATAATAATCTAATTTCAAACTCAACACCGTCTCACAAGCTACCAATTACACTGCATTATTCTCAAATCGCGTGTTCAATAAACCGTTCACAACACGTAATCATAATAGTGAATTACGGGCGGTGCGTCGCGGAGAAAGTTCTGGGTCAACACTCACTGCCACCGCGTTGTGTAACCGTGGGAGATCAAACACAACGGTCTATTGTGGAGGCTGATGCGAAAGTGGAAACGGTAATTCAATTATATGCCGCTAATCATTCTAATAATGATCTAATTGTTAGAGACGACAGATAAATTAAAGTTCATTTACTAGTTACGTTGATGATGAACAAGCACACGGCCTGATGAAAGCCGACTTCGAGCCTTTTTAGGGTTCCGTAGCCAAATGGCAAAAAACGGAACCCTTATAGATTCGTCATGTCTGTCTGTCCGTCTGTCCGTCTGTCCGTCTGTCCGTCTGTCCGTCTGTCTGTCCGTCTGTCCGTCCGCATGTCACAGCCATTTTTTCCGAAACTATAAGAGCTATACTGTTGAAACTTGGTAGGTAGATGTATTGTGTGAACCGCATTAAGATTTTGATGCAAAAATAAAAAAATAATAATAAATATTGGGGGCTCCCCATACTTAGAACTGAAACTCAACATTTTTTTTTTTTCATCAAACACATACGAGTCTATCTATGGATAGGTCTTCAAAAATGATATCGAGGTTTTTAAATTTTTTTTTTCTAAACCGAATAGTTTGTGCGTGACAGACGCTTCCAAACTGGAAAAAAGTTGGTCCCCCCCCCTCTAACTTCTAAAATAAGAAAATGAAAAATCTAAAAAAAACATATGATGTACATTACTATTAATTATAAAAACGGTATAAACTCACGTAAAAATTGTCAGGAACGGCCCGACATGTTTCGAACTCATTTGGAGCTCTTCATCAGGGGTAGCTATCCGTGCTGCTACGCGACTCGCGACCCACTGCACTTTTAATCGCTCTTCTTGCCGCCCTCTGCGCACGCGCAGATAGCGCGGCGCGGGGAGGGCAGGGCTCTTGCGCTGTCACCACTGGACTGTCTGTCACTGCATTTTCACTATTACCCACTGATACCACGCACACTGTCCGACTCGCACTTGTTTTTATGTCATAGGGGGCAAAAGAGCAAACGGATCGCCTGATGGAAAGCGATTACCGTCGCCCATAGACATTTGCAACACCAGAGGAGTCATAAGGGCGTTGCCGACCATTTAGGTGGGAGTACGCTCTTTTCTTTCCTTCGCGTCTGAACGGTCCTGCTGAAAAATGATTACCTATACCTACTATACATTTTGAAACTGTGGATCATCTCACAGCCTCCCAAAAAAAATACGCAACTCGTTTATCCCCTGATGATTCCTGGCCCAGAGTACCTACTCCTTTAGAGCATATTAACCTATATTATCTAGCACTCCTGTGGCGCGGAGACATTCCCGTTAGTGAGTATGTTATGTTCTCTTACACAAAATCAGCCCTTATACAGTTCAAGTCATGCCTAAAAAAATTAAACATAATATTTTTTACTACCTATTTCTTACCTATTTATGAAAACCTTAAAAACTGTAATAGTACGGTGGGTTTCAAAAATGTGTCGTATACAAAAATGGATCCAAAGTACCCTATTCACAATCACATTTCGCGATTTGGGTTTGACTTTTGATTTTTCTCTAAAAGAACAACATCAAAATCTCTAATTTTGTTTGCGTTACCACCCAAAGCAACGTCACAAGCAAAGTGCTTAGATTAATACCTACTAGCTTAGAATGTCGACAGATGTCTAGTATCTACTCCAGATACTCGGTTATTGAGAGATTCTATATTTAGCTAGAGCCTTTGAACCTGAAGAGTGAAGGGCTACTCCGATACTCGAAATACGTCATTCGTTTAGTGCCGTCCCTTTCGATCTCCGCTTAAGGTATAATTGGGTGAGCAGCACGGCACTATACGACGAGCGAGCCGAATTTCGAGCATCAGAGTAGCCCTCCTGGTCGCAGTATCCGCCGACGCGCGGTGAAAGCCGACGGTCAAGTGGAGCGAGATTCTGCTGCACTTTCATTGCCGTTGGGAAACCAAATACGCAATTGCAGTGAAGCTTGCAAGTAGGATTCCATTCAATTAGTTGCAATTTGAGATAACGTGAAGGTTATTCGAATGGTGAAGTGATAAAAGTGGGAGTTTGTCGAAATAAAAAGACTAGATAACATTTTGGCTTTCACCTTGACGCATTTACCAAATGTTTCTACTTATTTCAGTAAATTTGGTGGCAAATGTTTAGCCATATTCCGTTTTGTCATGATTCTTGTTAAGTAGTCCTGGTGTCGATAATGAAACATTTTCCAACTTCCGTAAGAATTTTTCATAAAAACTCATAGTCGTTTCTATAAAAATTGGTTCTGGGTGCTAAGCAAGGGATGAACATTGAACGCCCCTACACATAGGCTACTTTCCCGTTTCCGTTCCCGTAGGATAGTGACCCTGACCTGCTGACAAAAGTTAGTGACAGAGCAGAAGATAAGTAAACCTGCAATACACTTGACCTTCGAGTGTGACGGATGCTTTATCATTTAACTATTTAACAGATGATAAACGCGATGAAGATATGTGCACTGTAGTCTGGTGTATTGTAATACCATTTCGAATTTGCGTGTAAAGTCTAACTCATTATATAGAATACATTCCCACGGTTATGTCGCCAACCACGGTCATCATAACCCAGTGGCTATTGAGCAACACGCGAAATTTCGCCACCCCCCATGTACATGGGAAATTAACCCATTTTCCGATTGCAATAAGCCCTATTACTGCATCTCACGGGCTGTCGTAACGCCATTCTTGTTCTGGGCAACTTTTCTGGGAAACTGGGCTCTAATCGACGCTTTGTTGTTTTATCTGTAGCATCCCTAATCGTGTGTAAATGCTCTTAGAACTAGTTTATTCTCGCGGTGTCTGTTGCACTTTGCTGCAGATTGATCTTCGTACGATTGTTTATTTTATATCTGTTAGTAATGAATAATTTGTTGGGTAAAATGAGATAGACCTAGACTTACGAAACTACATACGTAGAATTACTATAATATGGATACATATGAATGAAGTACATTTCCAAAAATATACATAAAAATATCATAGGAGAACTCACAAATACGTTTGAAATCACACGCACTAAACAGACTGTTGTTGTTGAGTTAGAGTTGTGTCTCGCTAATCAGATACCTACTTCAAGATTTACCAAATTTTCCACCTACCTACTTTGCATGCATTTTGACGACAGTTAAAATGTAGGTATGCATAGAACCTTCTACAATAGTGAACAGTGCCTGCGATGAATACATTCTAGCGTTAGGTTACGAAACAAGATTGTTATCGCTCTCTTGACAGGTGAACATAACATTGTCACTTCATATCAACACCGTTAAAAAGCTAGTTTATCTAAACATGAAATCCGCGTTGACAGAGAACCCGTCAGATGCTACGAGCGGATATCCGGCTCGAAGGACCATGTAGACATTACATAACTTATGTGGAATGGGTTTGATTAATGTCAAACATAATTTATAACTGCCGTTTCCTTAGAGTATCAGAAGACTATTAAATATCAGAAGATAACAATTTTGTTAATTTTTCATGACCCTTTTCTGTATCCTATCACAACGCAACTCAGAAAAATTGTTTCCCATCTGTAACATTTCGCCAAATTTTCATTTCTCTGAAAGCATTTTTTTCCTGAAACCCATAACAATTACAGGGTTTCATAAACATCGTTTTAAAGAACACATTAGTTTAGGTTAGTTTTATAATTATTCTGAAATAAGTATTAACAGTTTTGGATTCAAATGGCTTTCGGACAACGGAAACAAAAATTAGTGTTTCAGATCGGTAACCGTGATCAGGGTAATTCTGAGGCCCCACATAGTCTTTCATATGGCTCTGCGTGAATAATAACTCTGGAGTTAATACAGAACTCACTTCAGTTTGTAGTGATTGTTACCCATAGAGTGTTTCAACAGGTACAATCAAGAACAGCTGCTCTAGATCATTATGTCAATGTTAGTTATAAAGCTCCTTTTGAATAACAAATTATAATTACATACAATACAAGCTCCCACGTCAAAACAAATCGATTATTGTGCAACGATGGAGAAATGATCCGATTAATCGCTGAGAACACTATTGATCCCATTACTACACGCTGTGCTTGTTACACTGTGGGGCAACACTTATGTAAGGTTTTTATCGGTTCGGAAACACTGATCAATTAGATACCGCATGTCTTGACTTAGTTGGCTGAATTGAGGTGAGTGTTAATGAATAATTAATTAAGTGTGGATCAGTGAACACTCGTTGGCAAATTATACCCATTACATCAGTGTTGTAACATCAATACAATATGAACTAAGTCAATTGAGGATAAGTATGTGTATGGAGAAACTAGGTTATTCGGTCGTTTACCTTTTCTGGATCAAGAAATTATCTCTAAGCCCAGATTACATTTTGAAAAATCTCTTCTTAGCCTTAATCAACCAAACACTTATTAATTGTGTATAGACGCATTGTTCCGACCATTTAAACATTACTATCCATTAACCAACAATAGCGTCGCTCCAAATATGACTAACAGGCCCTGTGATGCTTTGTTTGGCTTCATAATTACCATCTCTACGATACACTGCGGGGCTTCCGGTCGTTTCACGCCTACTGGACAATGCACAATGCTGTATGCATAGCAGTGTATCGAAGCTGTCCATTAACAAGCTCTGAGTCCATTGTATTTATATCTTAACAAACAACTCTTTCACTGCGATGATACCTTCATAGCCCTTGTGCTTAGCACACTTTGCCTCTCTGCTCTTTATAAATGGCCATGAGTGGCATTTCTGTTTGTGAGTTTTCTCCCCATTGAGTTCGATTACGGGTAAGGAGATCTAGCTAGTCTACCAAATTCAAAGTAAAATTCAAAATTGATGTGATGATAATCTTATTAAAACTTTTATGAGTCATGTAAATTTTTTGTATTAGGTAAGGGTTTACACTACGTGAAATTGTCAAGAACGGCCCGCCATGTTTCGAGCTCGTATGGTGGTCTTTATCAGGGACTACTACCTACTACACTGACTAAGCGATTTCGCTGTGATGTTACTTAGGTTTGTTTGAAACACAAAACCTAATGGTGGCTAGGTAACAGTGGCGTGGAGTGATGAACTCGATTCCCATCGTGTTTCCCATTTTAGAACATATTGCCAATTGCTTTTGAAAAAAGTAGGCAAGCTCGGACCTGGCTTCCCCAGAGATTTTGCTTCACGGCACGCCACTAGTAGAAGTGTTTTGAAGTTGCTTTGAAAGTTCACATTTAAATTAGTTCGCGTTCAGGGCTCTTCTTGGAAAATTTCATCCTGGACATCGACTAATTGGACTGCAAAGGTATCTGACGGTTTTGTGGCTTTACCGTCTGATATCGCCATCCCACAGTAGGCGGTTTATATTACAAAGAAGTTAAAAGCGGTACTAGACATTTTTCGGCGTAGCATTATATGTTTAGAGGAAATTCTGTCTCCTAAAGTCAAAATTCTGCTACTAACCATGTAAACGAGAATATTTACTTCAAAAACAATGCAGTCAACATTCGCTCAGGCTAATTATTACTGGATATCAACAAGAGGACACGCATGTAGCGATGAAAACTTTCTTCATATTGTTTCACAAATGACGTTGATGCATTTATGAAACTTGAAAGCGGTTTCAATAGCCACAAGCATACAGTCCATATCTCTATCTTTCGACAGCGTGTCAAACCATTAATTTGTATTACGTTGTCTCTGTTATATCATTAATCAAACGAAAGCTATTTGTCACGTGTCACGTCTTGGTTGCCCAATGTTTGCAGAGCAAACCGTCGGCAATGCTAAGTAATCTACACTTGTCTTGCCTTAATGACTTGCGAATGTGCAATCTTCCTTCAGTCCATACAAGTTGAGAGCTTGTAATATTCGAAGCAGATCCATTTCTTCTGAATGTAATGAGCAACGAGTTGACGAATGAATTATAAATTTCTAGATGTGTATTGAAAATCAGCTTTCTACGGTGAGGGGTCATGATTTCAGGAAAAAAATTTTTGTTCTGAATGGGTCATGCCAGTCTGGCGCCATCTGTAGGACATTATTTTGCTCGCATCACGCCGGCTTGACAGAATTGAATCAATTTCGGTACAGAGATAACTGGATATTCAAAGAAGTTATAGCCGCTATAGGATTGATTTAGTATACCTTCTAGTATTGTAATAAGTAATGCTTTAAAGGACATGTCGTCGCGAATCACGAAGATTGTCAGCCTTCTAGTTCAAAGAAGCACAAAAGCAATTGACCCTGACTATCTGCCTCATATACATACAAAAGATTAATCCTATTATGAGCTGATTTGATATTTGTTCAGTTGACAAAAAACATGTAGGTGAATGCCGAATAACAAACAGGCAAGCTCCAATGTCAAGGTGTATAACGCAATAAAAATGCGGATTATGACGCATAAGATATTAGTCATGTGTACGTGCTTACAAGCTTAAATTATTCATTACATTCAGGTCTTTGTTACTTAGTTTATAAGAACAATATGTTGACATATGCATCTCGCTGATCCTTGTGCCGAGTGGAAGGTGAAGGTGAAATGAAGGTGTAGCAGGACATTATGAATAGGACATACACAGGACACATAGGACATACAGTTCTTCAAATCTTCACTTCAGTGTTCAGTAAACAATCTCGTATTCACTTATAAACTGTTCATCTATAGTAGAGTCAGCGAATAGACAATGCTTAATTGTTTATACATAATTATGTAGTTTCCGCTAATATTATAAATCTAATATTACTTAATGTTTGAGTTGTGATTCTCAAATATATAATTTCCTCCGCAGCCACTTCGACCACCACATCACCGTCTTCTCAAGCATCTCCCTCCTCCGCGGCATCTTCACAGGCCACTGTCTCGACAACGTCGCGACGCCCCTTCCGCATTGCAAGCCGTCGCCGACCCTCGGTAGCCTCCACCGTCGGCAGTACTTCCACCACGCAAGCTTCGACCGCCGGGCTAGCCAGTGAAGAGTCGCTGCAAGATATAGGAGACACCGGTAAGTCTTCCTGCTAAGCGTCGTCATCGTCACCAGCAACTGCCTCGCGGACGTCAATACGCCCGGTCCATATCGGGAGCCATATACATATATGCTTCGGGCAGACACTGATAACATACGGTTTGATTATATTTTATTTTATCCAAAAAATTCATTGTATCCATTGATCAGCTGTATATATTTTTTGGAATACAACTACCTAATTCTCAATCCAACTAAGGACGTCCTTATTCTAATAAATATTTATTAAGTAACATTTCATTCATATAACAGATGCCATTGAGGACCCTGCGCTCCTAGTGAAATCTATCACAAAATCGACAGTCAAAATCCAAAGACGACCGCTTGTTTCTCTCAAAGATGAAGCGAGAGACCAGAATCCGTCCGCGACCAACGAAGAAGAGCGAAAGAGGCAGAGCAAGAAATTCAGCGCTAGCATCAAACGGAACCAATTAGACGAGTTGAAGAAATCAAAGAGCCAAGAGGATACCACCACTTTGGGCACCACCACAGCTGAAGGTAAGGTCCTGCCGGATAACCATTGACGTAGGTATCTAAGATTATTTTTCAGGTGGGGCCTGGGTGGGGCCTGGCCATGGCCTATGAGTTGAAGTCATGAATTTCTATGGGTAACCCAAAATTCTGGGGTGGGCTCTAGACCATATTGGGTTGGGCAAGGCCCACCCGGCCACCCCCCTAAATACGCCAATGCGGATAACTAGAGTTCGTTGCCGGATAACTAATAGGTTCAATCAAATGAGTGGATAATATTCAGGGCATATTCTTTCGGGCCAGCATGGCAGTGTCAACTGACTTGGCACCGTTGGTTTCTCGTCAGTTGCCATTGCGACTTGGGCTCCCCTTTTTGCTTACCATCAGGCGAAGTGGAGCCACTATGTTGTGCCGTTATAAAAAAAAAAAAAAAAGTGAGCAATTTGTAAGGCAGTCCCACAACCTTTTTCTTCCTTCTTGTTTCCTTATTACTGAAGAATGGTAATGGAGTCTAATTATGTTCTAGTTCCAATTTAAGTCATTTTGATAACTTTAAATAAAAACAAAATTCTATCGAAACTATAGTGAGACATCTTTAATAATTATAAAAAACGGTTTAAAACTCACGTAAAAATTGTTAGGAACGGCCCGACATGTTTCGAACTCATTTGGAGCTCTTCATCAGAAGTAGCTATCCGTGCTGCTACGCGACTCGCGACCCACGTGTCGGGCCGTTCCTGACAATTTTTACGTGAGTTTAAACCGTTTTTTATAATTGTTAAAAACAAAATTCGGTTGAACTTTAAAAATATCAAAGTTAGATGGTTTATTCTTAAAAATAAAAATTATATTTTTTTATTACAGACAACAGCGCAGAAACAGCAGTAGCGATAGCAGCACACCAGCTCTTGGTCGCTCCTATCCCTAACCTCCCCAAATACGACGAAGGCCAGCAGCCTGCCAAGAAGTCCACGCAGTCCCAGACCGTGTCCGACTACTCTTACACCCCGCAGTACACTGACTACACAGAACCCAGGACCATATACTCCGAAGAGTTCAGCACCCCCAACTATGAGTCCAGCTCTTTAAGGAATAAAGAATATATATCAACAACCAGAGCATACGAAGACCCAACTACCAGTTACGCTAAAACTACGTACAACCCTCCTAAGACCACATACAGCAGTACCCCAGGAGTGTACGTGTCTACGGCCGCAAGAGGGCCATTGTCGACGCCGTCTGTGCTAAACCAGGGCGTCTCCGGGGCTCAGAACCTGGGTCCGTCGACGGCGAGGTACTTGGGCGGTGGGGACAAGTTCGTGAGTGTACTCGGATACTCGACGTCTGGATACACAGGCCAGGAGCCCTCGTACTTCACCAGGGAATACTTACTGGAGTCGCCGGTTACCAAGACTTATGATAGTAAGTACATAAACATACTTCCTTTATTATAAAATAAACCATAATTATAAATATAAATAGAAAAATGTAGCAGGGCACAAAATTGACGTTGGATCAAGCACTTGATATCTTTAACTTTCTACAAGTATAGCCTCCTGACGACCAGCATTCATAATTTGGCAGTTTAATTTAAGCCTTATGACAAATAGATTGTACTATGTGCAGGACATTGGAACTCAGGAGGATAGAAATACAATATCCAATCTTATCTGTTTCTACAGTATAAACATCAACTAACCAACAAACATCTTTCCCAGACGAATACCAATACCTCTCACCAGTGACGACACCGCAGACGACAAGCAAGCCAGTAACCCGCAAGACGATCCAACGCAAGATATCCACCACCCTGCCCCCCACTGTGTCCCCCGCGACCACGCCCAAGCCGCGACGCGTCCCTTCCAGAAAGTTCGAGAAACCGTTCGAGAAGATCCAGAAGGACTTGCCTAACAAGACCTACAGGCCGATTGACAATTACGATTATTATGACGATGGAGCTGAGCGGTTTGCGGAGAAATATATAGAGGAGACGAAGGTCGTACTGCATGGAAAAGGTAAGATAAAAATCCTTATAAAAATCCAAGCACGGTAATTTTCAAGCGGATGTAAGCATATTCACTTTCTAAAACGCTATGACAACCCTTTTGGCCCTATGGTTGACGGGACTCAAGACTTTTGTGCAATAAAGAATACGTATAAATAAATAAAAATTTTGCTCATATTTTGTTATATTCACAGGAATAATAGAATGCCTGGACATCGGCAACTTCCCGCATCCGTCGTCGTGCAAGAAATTCATCTCGTGCGCGCGCATCGATAACGGCTCGCTGCTGGGCTGGGAGTACATCTGCCCTAAAGGCCTGAGCTTCGACCCCGTCGGCGGCATCTGCAACTGGTCCGCGGGGCTGGGGTGCGATGAGAAGGATCTTTAAGGGGGGAAATGGATAGGAGGAAGGAAGGGGACGAACGCAGATGTTGCTATGAAGCGAAGTTGGAACGTTTTGAGCAGCGGTTGATGACTGTTGCACGATCCACACAAGACATTTCCATACACTTTTACAACCAAACAAAAAAAATGAACACTGTCTCAGAAACAGACAGAGCCCGCCAGGCAAGTTCGTTCATCAGTCACAAGTCGCCTAGCGAACCGAGCCGATCAAAAATTTCGCTAGGTAGGTTGTTGGTTGTGAAAGTGTTCATTAAAGCGGATTGTCAATAAACAGAAAAGAGAAGAAAATATGATTCGATTTCAGATCACAGGCCACAGATAGTTTCTTCTACACATGGCCTTAAAATTTACTGTATCTTTTAATACAAAATATTTTAATTTTTTCCTTTTCTTATTTACCTGCCTGGTAAGAGTTATAAGCACCATAGTGACTTTTCAAAAACGCTTATTGGTGACTCTAATTGAGACCTAATTAAAACATTAAGGCTAAATTAGAAGTTTCAACGTCAAGACACCTACTCACACCCTAATGCTGGCCTAAAGCCATTTAGGGTTCAAAAATGCTCGGTGATACGAGGGCAAGTCGATTTTTATCTACAAGAATCGACGACATGCCTCTGACTACTCCCTGCGGGACTACAGTCGTGAGCATAGGAATGTAACTAGATTAACAAAAAGACACAAGTCTTGTTGAAAAGTCACTGCCTTATTACTTAATGCGATCTCCTTATTTGCCACCTTGGCTAAGTTGATCAATCCAAATGGGGCAGTATGGAAAAGTCAGAAACTATAGCAAAATCTATTCTTAGGAACCATGTAAAAATAAACTGTAGTTTTTATTAAATTTAAAATCGACGCCATGGTTCAAAGGAACAGATGTCCCTATCTCTTAATCTCTTATAGGTTCAAGTTTCTCGCTACTCAGTGTGTCAGTGTGTGTGACTCATAGTTGTGCAAAATGATCCGATACCTTGAAGATCACTCCCTAATTAATGATCGTCAGTATAGCTTCAGACCGAAACAATCAATGGGCGATCGTCTAGCCTATAGCGGTGGCTATTGATAAACACGGCGAGGATTTGGCTATCAGCCTTGATATTGCCAAGGCTATTGATCGGGTCTGGCATAAAGCACTTCTTTCCAAACTTCCTGCGTATGGTCTGCGCATCCAGCTATGTGAATGGATAGCTGACTTCCGGCATGAACATATAGAAGCCGCGTCCTCGTCGAAGGGTGTGCTTCGCGGTTCATGACAGTGAATGCTGGCGTCCCACAGGGCTCTGTTTTATCGCCCACCCTCTTTCTTCTGCATATCAATGACATGCTACGTTTAGAGGACATTCATTGCTATGCAGCTGATAGTACGGCCCATGGTCTACTTATATCTTGGTCGGCCGGGAACTAGTAGGGTGGAAATCGGCGAGAAACGTGAGAATCTTGTCTTTGTACTGGACCGGGTTCTGAACCTCATTAGCAAATGTGCTCCCGATAACCTGGTTGAGTTCAACGCCAAGAAAACCCAGGTGTGTGCGTTCTTTACCATAACGTCTTCATATCTTCCTACCTACCCTCCATCCTTTATTAGGTGGAGTCAATTAGGCAATCATTCTTCTGCAAGTAGCGACATCTGCCGGGAGTTTAAACATCAACCAAGGGAATGGGTTACTTAAGACAACCAACAAGAATTACTGTATAAATAATCTAGATCTGTGGTTTGCCCCGCCCGTGCCTTTCCCCGAGTGTGATGTAATTATATTTAGGAAATGTCACAAAATTTAAGCGCCCATTATCATCAAGGGTTTTCTATTTGAATTTTCACGTTCGCAATAACATCTAGGTAAAGGGTAAAATCAAAAGCACTTACAAAAGACCTATTAGATTGAAAATTCTATGTGATAAGTTTGTATATGTATCGACTGAAAAAATATTTAACTTATCTAAAACTATTCTAAGTCAACTTTGTAATTTTTATTTCACATGTGGAAATTATCACTGCCAATATTTTTAACTCATAATTTTGGAGGCTGAGCTAGTAAATTACTGTTTTAAAATCTTTTATAATAAATCACAGACACTGTTCCTTTGTAGTTAACTTAGTGGTACATATTATGTTTTTAATTTAGAATATTCTTAAATTAGAAATTGTAAAACTACATATCAAGTTTTGTACCCTAATAACGTAACAATGTACCCACAATACTACAAGCAATATAAAATGAAATTTTCAGAATGTGCCTTAATTATTTTTACAATCGTAGATGTAAGATATTGTTTGTAAAGTTACTGTTTAAGATAATAAAAAATAAAAAAATATTATGTTTCATTTTGTCAATCAATATAGTTTCTAAATTGTAAGGACTACACTTTTAGAAACTACCTACCTACTACCCAGGCGGTGTCCGTGGTACGCTTGCCTCGCCGTGCCGTCAGCCGCTATGATCTTTTTTTTTAAGCCATGTCTTGAACTGTATCAGGGCTGATCCCTCGCAACCAGCTACCAGTAGTCGGACTTTGTGCGGGAGTATTACCCGCTAATGGGATTATCTCCGGCCACAGTAGCAATTTTGGGGGAGGGTGACGCGGGCGCACTGGGCGCATGGACTGCGTCGTGAATAGACTGAACCGAATCAGTCTGACTTAGGGCGGAGGAGAGGGGAAAGAGAATCGGGCTGTGACAGAGAAGAAACGCGAACGTTAGTAGCGTTAGTACCCCGCCGGCGGAGATAATGCTGAGGCGCCGTTCGAAGAGTTCGCGGCGACCATGCCTTGGATGGTTTCCACTATGATCGACGTCGGCATGTCCGTTAAGAGGCATTATTCCTTTTGAAATTTGTTTTTTTCATATTATGACAAATATATTGATAAGTTCAACCAACTTTTTGAAGTGAATAATACTTTTCCCCGAGTTCTAGGAAGTAACATAGCTTTTTCATGCTTTTTTTGCGTGCAGTCGAAAATAAGTTGAAAAAACTAATTTTCAGCGTGAATTTTGTAAATTTCGAGTAGTTTTCGAAACAAAAATTATCAATGAAAAATTCAAACTGTAGTTTTCAAATATATACCATTAAATCCCAATAGCCCTGTTCTAGGTAGTAACACCAATAAAATGTAAAGAAACATGTTTGATCATATAGAAAAATGTCTAAAACGATTACCATTTTAAAAGGAATAAGGCCTCTTAAGGAGTCTTTAGAGAGGATTCTAAAATTAAAAGTCAAACAATGATCAACTTAAACAACTATATTTCCATACTAATATCTACAACGTCCGCTTGCTAATGTTAACGTATCCGATGCCGACGCACGTCATCTTGACGCGCTGCGCCGCCGCGCCCTCGTCGTCCGAGTCCGAGTCGTCGTCGGCTCGGAGCACCTCCAGCTTGAACATGACGCCGAACAACTCCTTCAGGTGCTGGAGGAAGCTGATGGTGTAGTCGGAGAGAGGACCGACCTAGTGAAACATAAGACGGTTTAGTGATTTATTTTACTTTACGATTTATATATTTTACTTCAATATAGGAATTAGTCGCAAACAACTAATCATTCAAAAGATAATTTAACACTTTCGCAACCAGATATAAAATTTAACCCTACCCCAGAAACCGAGAGCCCGCTAGGTGGGTAGCTCTTTAAGCAAAAATACGTGACCGGCATCTGAGCAATGATTACGAGTGCCTACCAGGCGGGTTCCTGGTAGCGAAAGTGTTAAGTGTGGAGTGGAGTTCAAGACTGGTACATGGATCGTTGGATATAGTGGAAGTTCGTTTAGCAAGCTTTCTCTATCAACTTCGTTTAAAAAGTTGAGATCAATAAAAACGAGAACATTATGCATCTGTATTTTTTGGTATATCTGTACCTTATAGGAAAGGAGTAGCAGTAATCGATATCTTAATTTAAGATTACTTAAATGTAAGATATTTCCTCTAAAATTTTTCGTTAGGTATTATTATTATCAGCCGGTGGATATAGGGTTTATGTGCACCATGCCTGTTTGCACAATGCACAGTTCTGGAAAACGTTATGCTTACAGCAATTACTAGGAGACGCAAAGGGTTGTCTAACGTATTAGCACACTGAGCAATTTTGGGGGAGGGTGACGCGGGCTCACTGGGCGCATGGACCATTGAGTTATTATTACTACGTATAGAGGAGCTATAGCAAACGATAAAAGTGTCGCAACTGTAGGCGAGACCGGGGCGCGAACCACGCGACCAAAACGTCGTAAGCGCCGTGAATTTGACGGCGCTTACACGTTTAGGCCGCGAGACTGCCGCAGCCGCTGGGCACCGACTAAGCGCGTCACAATGTACTCACCACGCACACGCTCACATCCTTCTGACCCAGCGCCATCCAGAGCGCCACCAACCACTGCAGCGAGGAGTCTACGCATCCGCCGCGGTAAATCTCATCCAAGAGTCGTTGTGCGCACTCTCGACCGAGGTCTTCGGGCAGAGTGGTTTCGCCGCTGCCCGCCTCAAGTGATTTCTGAAACAAGGAATAGGAACTGCCACACTGATTTTATCACACCGGGAGTAATGTCAGGAGGTGTAAAAACAAGAGTCTAATTCCCAATCAATTTAATCGATAGCTATAAAGCTAGGATCTAAGCCAATACTCTATAACACCACACATCAACTGTGCCTAATGATCAGTAATTCAAACCAGCCAGTTTGAGCTTTGGATATGAAATCCCTTACACAAGATGAAAGAGGCACAGTAAGTATGGCTACATAGCAACTAAGGAAGTTCTACATCTACACATGTGAACACTTGGTGTTTTTTTTGTGAACCTTACTTTAAACTGAGCAGACCAGTATTCACAGGTCTGCTCAGTTTAAAGGTCGCTCAGGTCGGAGAGCGAAACCCACAAAGATCATCTGTGGCCACTAAGAAGATAACGTAGTAGTGGAGTAGTAGGGCCTCGTGCAGGGTCCGTCCGGATTGTTACTACCGTCTTGCCTGCTAACCCACCGCCAAACAGCAATGTTCGCATTGTTGTGTTCCGGTGTGGGGGTAAGATAGCCGGTGAAATTACTAGCATAGAGGCATTCTATCTTCGTCCTCCGGGTAGGCAAGCACTTGTGACTCCTCTGGTGTTGCAGGTGTTTATGGGCGACGGTAATCGCTTTCCATCAGGCGATACGTTTGCTCGTTTGCCGCCTTTGACATAAAAAAAAAAAAAAAAAACGTAACGGTCACAGCACACGAGGACTATGAGGAAAAGTAAGTTTTGTTAACTCACCGCCTCCGCGCAGTAGAAGGTTTTCTCGTTGGTTTCTGCAACCAAGCTAATTCCGAATCCGGGGCTCTTGCCGGCGTTGGGGCCGCGGCACTGGTCCGTGTTGATGTACACGTCTGGTAAAAATTTCAGCATCACCTGGAAAAATCACGTGCATGATTCATATTATAGATGAATGTGTAAGGACTTCAAACTAAAAGAATTGTAATAGCCCAGAAAATAAACTCTGCTCCTCCATAGTGCCTTAGGACCACAACAACACAACTCGCCCCTTTAGCCGAGTGTTCGACGTTTGATATAACGTTTTTTGACCTCATAAGGCTTTTTTTTATGTTGGATTAGGTTAGGATAGATATTTGAATAGTTTCAGAAAACATGTTATAGGTATCAATTGTTACAGTAGGTCAACTATTACATCGAAAGATAATTATATCATACATTAAGGACCCTCTTTACACACCTCGACGACCCTGTTAGCCATAGTCGGTGACACGCGCATCGCGTATACGATGAGCAGGCATCGGATATTCGAATCGATATTTACCTAAAGTTGACAAAATCCTATTGCTATCTCACTCATACGTCAAACAAAGCCGCCGCCAAAGTTTAAGTAAATATCGATCCGAATATCCGATGCCTGACGATGAGCCCAAACTAGTCCATTACAATGGCCGGCCACCAGCCCGTCTAGCACAACTATGCTTCGCGACTCTGGTCGCGCGACATAGCGTCACATGTTACCTTATCACAGTACTGAACAAAAAAAGATAGGTAATATATCTAGCGCGCGAAAGAGTCGCGAATCAACCTCACTCACCCCTTTAGCCGCCTCAACAACTCTGTTGGCCATAGTCGGCGATACGCGCAACGCGTACACGACGCCTCGGATCCTCTTAACGAGCCCCCAGCTGGCCCACTGCAGCGGGCGCACCCCGCGCCGCACCGGGCAGCGGAACACCACCTCGCCGCCGCCCAGGGGAGGTGCCCCTGACGATTATCACATACATTTTATTAGATAGAAGATAGAATTGCAAACCTCAAGAAGAAAGAAATACAAATACAGATAACACTTATCATATATTTTTCTATAATTATATATTTTTATATTTTTGTATTATATATTTTTCTCACACATGCCATGAAATATCGTCATAACGGGCGTTAAAACAGGCTTCGAAGTGTCACGTTTCGGGCGGAACAATTCGAGAGAACTGTAAAGGAATTTCATACAAAATTTAAGGCCTGGAAGTATTTTTTTTAAACATAGCGTCTGTGTTCATGAATGGGCCAAACAGCTGAATTATGTTTTTTGGAGTGGTGTATTTTTTTATTTCATTGCATATGTTTGAGAAAAGCACTATACATGCCTTAGCCGTGAAAAGGGCTTGCAAGCCTTTATTTCCCGGTGTCTGCAGTAATGTACTATACCGTTAATTTTTATTTGTTTGTATTTGATTTCTTGTGTAAATGTGTGTGCAATGAGGTGTACTTGTATTGTATGTTTTATTCTGCTAGAAGGTGCCCTACAACTTAGACTACGTATTTTTTTGCCATGCCATAGTCGTGTAAGAAATATCCTATAACAATCTTTGGATGTCTAGCTATCCATGTATTAAAATTGTACAAAATCCGTCCAGCCATTACGGCGTGATGAAAGACAACGAAAATTTTACCATCACATGACGCTGTACGGCTGGCGCTACGTTACTACAACGTGCTATTAAGATTTTTCCTGAAAAAATTACTTCTATGTGCTTAGTATAATTTTGTTAAACTATTTACAGTCAATTGAACATGCTGCTTTAAATAATAAGCTGTTATTAAAATCAGTACTGACTAGTGCAAATTCCTGGAAAGGTAGCACAAAAAAAAAAGTGGTAATGATTAATGTTCTCGTCCCTACTGTCTTGATAATGAATTGAAAAATGACAGTTGTCTTCGACACAACTAATTTTGAGCTAAGATAATTATGCGTGATTCTCATTATCAAATCGAATATATATGTGGGTCTAGTAAAAGAGTACACTCACATAAACCAGGTACCTACAAAAAAGATGACAACTTCATTGTAAGTCTTGAGCTCTTTTGTTGCTCAGCAATATGTGACTTGTACCCCTTTTCCTTAGATTCAATGATATATATTCGAGGACCATATGTAATGTCTTCTAGTTTCACAAAATGAAAGAGCCTTTATTAGTTGTTTTCTATAGCTACACAAATATATTGATGTCATACATATAATATTTATTATGGAACCTTATATCATAAATGTTATAAAAATAAAATAAAAGACGGAACAGTGAAAAATTGTATCATACTAACCTCTTCTGACTACCTTCAGCTCCAAGCCATCGTCAACTAGAATGAACTTCAGCAGTATTGGCAAAGCTGCCGCCTTCACCTTGTCCACGGAGATGTCCAGGTTATGGTGCGTCACTCCTTGCAGTACAGCATTCAGCGGTTCTTTGCAAAATGGACCTAGTGCCAGTAGTACTTCTAAATAGTAACCTGCAAAATTATTCATTGGATAACATTTTATTTACACACCAATCACAGTGGTGCATTTTTAGTAAGTAACAAATTATGACCAAGGATCGGAAATTCGCATAAATATTTACCTAAAGTAGGCACTACTGTGTATACCACTGATACTAAAAAAAAGCCTACAACTAACAACTAAACTGGCTCCAACTTTTAGGTAAATATCTATTCTGTTTCTGTCAGCTCTTAAAAATATTTATATCTAATATTATTTTTTTTATTAATCATGACAATCACTAAAAGATTCTGTTTATGCTTTAAAATGTATTTACTTAATTTTTTTACACACAAGATTCATTATTATCTGTCAACAACAGAAGGCCTGAATGAGGATTATCTGCTGCGGATCGACACAAGAGTCACAATTAACACATTAATCAACTCACCTATGCCCCTCTGTGTGCTACAACTGTGAGTAACTTGCCCACCGATGAGAATTCCTGGTTGATAAAACACAGAGGTTCCCGTCTCACTCAACTCTACCCTCGTGCCGTTCGTCACTTTATCTAGAAGTCGTATCAAGCTCACTTCGTACTCCCGCAAGCCAGGATCATCGTGAGAACTGCGAATTTCCTCTATCCTCACAGAACGACCACTCAGTGTGGATAATAGTAACCGCTGTCGGAAGAAATTACTTCCTTTGTATACGAGGGTATCGTTGTGTACTGTGGCCGGCATTTTAAGAGGTTTTCTTGCGATAATCCATTTAAAAATCAAGAGTTTATGTAAATAAACACCATGCCGAAAAGCACGTGTAATGTCAAACGTCAACAATCTGTCAATGTCATCGATGACAAAAGAAAACGTTTACACAATATCTAGTAATTTTCTAATAAAAATAAAATTTTGTTTTTTTTTTTCATTAATTAATAGGATAAACAGATAGTATTTCATTGAAAATTGGTTACATTGATACAAAATATGAAAAATAAAAAAAGACGTGTAGGTATGCGTTAAAAATACGGCAGCACTTAGCAAATTTTAAGAAAAATATTTATTTTTCTTAAATTTGTCATGAGGCGTTTTCTAAGAAACACCCACAACATTTATAACCAACCAGCATTAAACATTTTAAAGTAGTTTCAGCGTTTATTTTATTAACTCAAACACTGTTTGCCTGTAGTCGTTTTCTTGTCAATCAATGCTGTCAAGCTGTCACATCAGTATTCATGGTCGTACTGTCAAACCAAACATTACAATACTAAACAAAGTTCCTCACGTGTTTTGCAGTAATTTTGTTAGTTAAAATAAAAAGTATTCTTCACAATGAAAGTCTCTGTTGGGGATGTAGTTTTACCTGGCGATTACTGCGATGAAATCACAAGTGTAGGAGAGAAAAGCAAGGTTATACTCGGTCCCGGGTTAGGACGCGAACTAGACAAAGTATACATGACTAAAGCTGGAGTCCTCAGAAAACGCACCCCTAACACCTACTGGGTAGACAACCACCAAAAGCGGTACGTTCCGTCAAGAGGAGAAAACGTCGTTGGCTTCGTTATCCAAAAAGCGGGAGATATTTTCAGAGTGGACGTTGGAGGTAGCTGCCCCGCCGCGCTATCGTACTTATCATTCGAAGGGGCAACAAAGAAAAATAGACCCGAAGTAGATGTTGGAGACGTGGTGTACGCGAAAACCTTGGTAGCCAGCAAAGATATGGAGCCTGAACTAGTGTGTGTGGATTCACATGGAAAGAAGGGTCGTCTCGGTGTATTGACAGACGGATTTGTGTTTAAATGCTCACTAAACCTTGTTCGGAAAATTCTGAACCCCAGCTGCCCTCTATTAGAGTCTTTGAAGAATGAATGGCCATTTGAATTAGCTGCTGGCATGAATGGCAGGATTTGGATCAAAGCCAACACTATGAGAGAAACAATAGCAGTTGGAAATGCTATCCTAGGTTGTGAATACTTAGATAACCAGGAGATCAAAAGCTTGTGCAGTAATATTTCTAGAATTTTAGCTGGGCATATTTCATAATAAATTATTTTAAAACTAGTATTCTTTTTTTTAACCTTTGGTTCTGCTATTCAGTCTTATATTTAGAGCGCCAGTCCATAGAAGTGGAGCGGAGTGGAGATGTCTAAAATGGAGAAGATGGACCAACCACATTTCTCAATTTCTTCCTTTTGCAAAGATGCAGCCTGACTAGTTCATTTCCTCTGCTCTGCTTCAGTGGACAGGCAACCAAAAGCATAAGTTACAAAACTCTTTAAAGCTTTCACTGTTGCAAAGACAAGGTTTATACTTTGGATTAGAACAGTAAATGTGATAAGAACAAATTCTGTCATATTCGTAAAAGTCAAAAAGAATCTTAACCTATTGACCGCCAAGCGGTCTAGCTATTTACCATGCCACTGACGCCAGAGTAAAAAAAAAAAAGATGTGCCCCAAAATCAACAGGGATTGAAAAATACTTGTAGCGGTTAGAATTACAAAGTTTTTGATCATCGAAATTTGGACGGCTGTGGCCGACGTGGCGTCAGGGGCACGATTTTTTGTTGACGGCCACAGCCGACTGTGGCGGTCAAAAGGTTAACTCTCACTACCAGAGACCTGCTCCATGGGCACTATACTCATAATTTTCTTCGTGTTGAAAAGTGAATTCTGGTATTTAAACAGTTCGCCGGCAGATTTTTCGAAGATCAAAAGGGAATCATGTTACAGTCTAGTCTCAGATTGCGATTTGGGTTGGGAAGAACACTAAGAGGTTCTTATCTGGATCACGTAAGAGCGAGCGAGACAGATATAAAACGCGAATCGCATTCTGACGCAGTAGTATTATATTCTGAAGGGATTCTCAGATGTTCGAAATTCGAATTTCGTATGCCGGTCCGCTCATTTAAATATTGTTTGACACGAGATTGAGAGGGATGGTGTGGTACAAACTACGTTTTTCGACCTTCGCAGTAACCCTTCTGATTCTGAAGCTGTATGATGCTGGCTGTTATGAAAATGTTGAGTAAAGGAAGCAATGAAACCACAACAAACAGTGATGGGAGATTTATTTTGGCAAATGCGACTAACCTAATCATTCAAAATCTCATTACATTACATTATGTAAACCTACGCCGCGAACTCGCAACTATAATAAATATATTATGATACAAGTTAAGCCACGCCCCTATATACACTTCAAGTGGCGACACCCCTCCTTACACCTAATCTTAATAGGAGTGGAGTGACCAGAATAATTACATTTTATTATTTAATATTTTATCAATTTAATTTAGTAAAAATAATTATGAGGCTCATATTATTCTGATAATGTGACACGGTTAAAATTACAGTCTAAATTAATTCAAATGTCGTCTTAAACATGAAAGATGTCAGATAACGGTACCGGTACATTATACCGCTTAATGATTCATGCACAGAGACAAAGTTTGTATCGATAGATACATATATCTTATACATACATTACATGCAATGCACTTCAGTTGACATGATGGACAGTTAGTGTTTTCAACACAAGTAACACAACTAAAGGCCAGGCGACACCGGATGCGTATGCGGCGTAGCATTGTATAATATGCATCTTCATAGAAGATGACATACCGCTTGCTTGACGTATGCACATCGCGCGACCAGCAGCGGTCACAGGAGTGAGCGAGACACCGTGCTTGGACGTTCCGCTTCCACATATGCTCCACACGCAGCCGGTGTGGCCTGGCAGTCAACTAAAACGCAAGTGGCTTTAGGCATAGCCGAAAGACGAAACACAATTTGAGCCCTTGCACAGTCATAATCAAACTATGAAATAATTGTGATCTATGTCCGTAGCGAAGAATGGTCAGTCACACACAGCACATTTTTATTTTATAATAATGAAGTCATCTCTATTTCCAATTTGTAATAAGATTTTGCAAATAACTGACTGACTCCTCTAATGGTAAAGCCATTGATACAGGTTGAAACAAGTCGCCTAATGAATAGCCTGATAATTAGGAACTTGTCCTGTAAAAAGGCGCTTCAGTCTCGGCCCCTACTCTAAAGTTCGAAAAAATTTCGCATCTGTCGTATGTTTTGCTTGCCTGTTACACAATTATAAAGCGCGTAAGACAGTACAATACGAAACTCGAATGAACACGAAATATAAGCCATGGACAGGGATTACAATAGATTTTCCTTGGTGTCTGACACACAAGTTACTTTATTGCTAAAACTATGGGTGCTTTCATCAGACGCTGTTACTTCAGTCTAACGAATTCTAATTACAATTTAGACTAATCTCGCTTTAACTGAGATGGCTTGGCCCGGTATTTGTGCGGGCCGTAAGGGCTCCGTTAAGTAGGTTTCCACTGGCCTCGAGCCGAACAGAGCACAGGGGACCGTGTATGACCAATCACAGTATTCAAAATCGCTTGGGTGCGTTCAGTGAAAACAATACAATTGGATTCTCAGCCCGCTCCGCGTCAGTAGAAACGCACCCAGTATAGTTAGTTGTCGTATTCGATTTTATTTTATAACACATACCGTTAGTGAAGTCATATCAGATTCGAAATACAATTTAGACTGACAATTATCTCAGACATCTTCCACGATTTCAACGCGGACCTTGAGAAACGTGACATTTGTCATATTCGTAACATTCATGACATTTGTCACATCCTCGACCCTGCGTACATTTGAACCGTCAATATTCAAAATACAAATTTAGAATGACTGGTTCAGAACCTATCAATAAGAAGTGTCGCGAACAGTATTTACAGCTTTGATACGTTGCCAATGTGCGTATA
Organism: Apotomis betuletana; assembly: GCA_932273695.1. Classification (NCBI taxonomy): domain Eukaryota; kingdom Metazoa; phylum Arthropoda; class Insecta; order Lepidoptera; family Tortricidae; genus Apotomis; species Apotomis betuletana. The sequence goes on along the minus strand of OW026309.1, from coordinate 3,313,543 downwards.
CATATATCATGAGAACAATCAAAGGAATAAACTATACCCTATGCTACATATGTTAGGCTGGAGTCCCCTTCAAACCGCGGCCCACGACGTACCTCCGTAGATCAATTAATCTAATTTAGGTTATATATTGAACTAAGATGACATTTGTCACACGCATTAAGCTTTGTGAAATAGACTGTAGCTCGCCAATTTGGAATTATAATGCAATACTTTTAGTATACAGTTCCAAAAACACAATAGAGTGGTACATCGTCGGCCTCGATCTCGTGCCATCGGACAGACAGACTGACAGCCTCACTAGGACTTCACTTTACGTTAAGGACACTCGCGGTCGCAAGATTGAGTTTACTATAAACATCTTAATTCTTATCTCTGTTTATACAAGTTTTTATTGCTAGCGCTTCCACTTACACGAGTAATATTACTATTGTATGGAAGTAGTTTCGTATTCTGTCATATAAATTGAGGTTATGTAATTATCTCAGAAGTATAAAGGCCAAACTACAATATCAATATGAGAACAAAATTGCATTTATCATTTTAAAATTAAATTATTCATAATGAAACTTCATAATAATTCATAAAGTTTAATTAAGAGCGATGTACAAAGAGCTGCAGAATTGCATGATCCATTTATGAATGAATCCATTCATAAATGGGCCATGCATTTGTGCAGCTCATAGTGGAGATAATTTAAACACGGACGCTTTTTTACCCTGACGCTCTTGTAACAATGACAGTAGGCGTCAAAAATGTACACGTTTCATGTGTCCAATCCAATCAATCTATCTATTATGGCAGAAAAACGGCTTACAAGACCGAACGTCAACGAGTACTCTTCATACTCCTCAATTCCCGACTTCTGTACTCATTCAAATGTGCATAATTTGGCCCTTATGCCTCTCAGGTACAGTCTGCATCGTAAGTAGCTGACATTTTTAGTATGTAATTTGAAATAATGCCAGTAGTAGATTTGTCAGGTACTTTGATATGATGACCGTAAAAATACTGTGTAAAACTATGTTCAACGTGTGGTGTAAGTAAAAGCAAGCACGCACGCAACCACTCACCACATAACACTGTACAATATTTACAAGTTCAACAAAGCTACGTCGGTTCGATAAGAAAATATAATTTACTCGTTACTCTAGCGTCACTCCGAGATCAAGACTTTACGGAGATGCCACGACCAGCGGCGCAGCGAGCGAGAGATCCGAGCACGACGGCTATACGAGTGAGCGAGACACATGTACCACGCGCCGCGCCGTTAGAACCGAAGTTGTGGCATCTCTGTTACAGTTAGTCTGTTAACTACTAAAACTCACTACAGTCCGCGATCTCTTAGATTGAGATTCGAGTTTGGTTGAAATCGGAGGCTCATATCTCGATCGCATAAGAGCGAGCGAGACGTGTAAAAAACTCAAATCACATTCTGTTCGCTCACGGACTGTACTTACACAAACTGCTAGAACAAACCATGTATCTTAGTATTGATTTAGTAGTAAGATACGACGTTTTGAAGAGTTGTTACAGTTTAATAGTAAGTTTTGGTTGACAATGAACGAGTTAGTCCCATCAACGGGGGTTTCAGTTCCGACAGTATTTTGCCGCTGACTTTTCAACATACAATACAATACAACAATTCTTTATTGCACACCAACAAGAAAAATATTACATGAGAAATCATAAATTAAATAATGGTAGACAATAGGCGGTCTTATCGCTAAAGAGCGATCTCTTCCAGATAACCTTTGGGTGGCGGAGAAAACAAAATTAAACAGAAAATAGTAGGTGGTGAGATAAGAACTACAACATAATCATTAGGTACATAGAATATAATGGAAGTAATTGAGAATTAAGTTAATCGAACTCTTTTATTATTAACATTGCAGTTCTTAAAGTATCAGGAACAAAACTACTATCGAAACACGAAAACCAGATTGATTGAAGTAAGTTAACAGTATTTCAAAATAATTACATTAAAAGTATACTTATATTAATTGTAAGTAGTGTAGACCCGTTGCGTTACCGAGACATGTTAACATACCGACGAGAAACTTTAACATTCACTTTTAACTTAAGCTGTACCTCGTCATTTTGACTAATTTGACGTCTTGGAACTTTAGGAGTACACACAGTGTAATAAAAACTCACTGTTTCACCAATACGTCTGAGACTACGGCGGGTGAATCCGTGCCGAAACGTCAGTCAACGAAGATAAATAAAAAACATCACGATAGACCCGGTTTAACAAGTTTTAATTATACTTAGAGGTTATAATTGTATGATAACTGACCTTTGAACGCCACAGTCGGGTGTGCTGACTAATAAAAGTCGTGCCAATGCCACGGCGGCCCAAGCGATCAGCGTTGATAACGTTTGTATCAATTTTATGTTTGACAACACAAGACAAATGCTGTAACATCATTTGCCACTATACAGAGCAGTACGTCTGATCTCTTGCTTGGCGTCTGAGGCACAGTTTTCTGTTAGCAAGTTGGCGCTCAAAAGGTTAATTATTTTTGAATGAGAACGCGGTTTTCGTGAGTCCAAAAATTCAAAAGAACGATGGCTTCGGTCGGACAAATGTAACTTCGGAGATTGTGTACCCGTGAAATAATCCAAGTCCACTCACATAACGTTTTGTAGCGATATAATGATGACTCGTGCGAACAAGGAGTTAATAATTACATTGAAATAACTGAAACTATAGCTGGGTATAGTTACAAATTCAAGTAACATTAAAAGATAACTAGCGCGGACACTCGGTAAATGATATCCTTGGTGCCGCGCAGCCAGGTGAAAAAGAATAATGCTTTTAACCTTTTAAACGCCACAATAGTCATATCACGACACGACATTGGAAGATTGTGCCACTGACGCCAACGTTACCTAGTGACGACCAAATAACAATGATCAAACTCTGTAATTATACAAGTGTTTTCAATCCCTGTTAATTTTGGAGCACTTTATTTGTAGGTATGGCGTCTGTGGCACGGTGCATTGCTATACCGCTTGGCGTTAATAAGGTTAATATTCTGTCCAATGCTAGTAGCCCAATTAATAACACGTCAGTCGAGCGGTTGTATTGCCTGCGAATTTACAACTAAATTGCTTAATGTGCATTATCATACATTGCTTCATTTAAGTTATCTAAGGCTTATATTGATCTGAGTCGCAATCATGAAGCGAAGGGCTAGGATACCTTGCCACGACCTCGTTTGTCGCGCGGCTCAGCAGCGGCTGTCTCGCTCGCACGGTATTGAAAGGAAAGTAACATGTAGCGCGAGAAAAAGTCGCGTGTGAAAATGTGCAAGGGGTGATAGGCCTCTAGCAGAACTGTGACACGTGACTTGTTCGTCGCGCGATGAACATTACCTATATCTACCTTACTAAATGCCGTGCGAGCAAGATGGGTGATGTTGCAGTGGTGTTGTGCGTTAGCAAGATATCCCAAACCTTTCACTCGTTCACTGCAGTCAGCGCAAGAAACAATAACGAATATATATGATTGCAATTTAATTATTTTTAGAAACTATGATTTTGAAATGTCATAAGAAAGTACGGCCGTCTATTGGTGTTATATTAAACTTTTCTGAGACATCATGACTGTTGGACATAGGCTTCCCCTAAATAACTCCACCAAGAACTGATGCCGCCCGCTCCACGTTCTCCTACAATTTCACTAGGGCTTTAAGTAACGATGAAAACTTCCTTTTTTTTTTTCATGGTAGCTTGCGGGTCCGACGGACCCTTTGCACTGCTGGTGCCAGACGTGCTACTCCGCTTGGAGAAGCACCGGAGACCGATGAAACCTTCCCTAGCCTATGCCGTCGTTGACCCTGATTAGTATCTTTTTGAGTCCCCTTAAGATCGTGACCATAACATCACATCCGAAACGAAGAGCTATTTTGACAAATACTAAGCGTAATTATTTTTTTACGACAGCAGGCAAACAAGCAGATGGGTCACTTGATGATAAACGATTACCGTTGCCCATGGACACCTGCAAAACCAGAAGGGTTACAAGTGTTTGGCGGTCTTTCTGATGGGAATACGTTCTTTCTTGAAGTTCATATTGGTCCGGAAATACCGCGACGGACAGTTCATTCCACAGTTTAGAAGTGCGAGGCAGGCACTAACTGGATGTTGTGATGTATCCTTGTATTACTATATACATTTCGTCTACCATTTACATTTGTGTTTAGCACTCATTTGCTCAAAGGTTAACTGGAAGAGATCCCTTAAAGGGATTACTTCGCCTTTGTACATGCCTATTCTTTTGTAATGTGTTTTTCTTGTTTTTGTGTACAATAAAGTGTTTACGTACATACATACATATATACATTTAGAGATTTTAACTCTTTGATAACTCAAAAAGCCTATGTCACGATTGGATCCAAAAGAGATCTTTCGATACGACCCCAGATCATTCGTGTAAATCAGAAGTCAAGAGTTCAGAAATGTTAACTGTCAAAAAGCACCATTGAAATCCTATTACTTTAACTGACTTACTCTTGTATAAACAAACACATATGTAATTTAATTAGTTTCTCAGGAAGGCTTCTATCGATTTGGATGAAGTTTTGTATCAAGGAGTAGACAAGTATCTTCCAAGTCTAGCTAAACAGGTCTCAGTTTTCGAAAAATAAAGGCCGTCAAACCATCTGGCAACAATCCCTCACCCGGTTCTGAGAAACAACTTAAAAGATCTTGATGATGGTAAAATCCACACAGCTATATCACTAGATAGGAAGGTATGTAAGCAATAGTAACATTGTATAAGAAAGATACACCTTTGGAGTACTATCAATGATTGCGTTACTATCGTTGCTAACTCTAACATTCGTCGAATAATGAACGACCAACTATAGTAACGACATTTTATTGATGCAGCTACTCCCATAGATATCTATCTTCCTCAGTCAGACGTTGGATTAGACCTACACAGAGCTATATAGAACACGCTCGACGTCTAACATTGGTACGGTACGGTGAACTTGTCAAGTTTCGTATTCTTTCTCGATGTGTGCGGGGGGCGGGGCTCATAGCACTGAGCCGGCGGAGTAGGACAGGTGCACGGGGTGCGAGGGAGAGCGCGCGAGCTTCTCAAGTGCGGCCAGTAGTCATGCGAAGTCTGGTCGCTCGCTCGATCGTACTAGAGCGCTCTCGGTGTGAGCGAGAGCGGGGCTCAGAACACGGAGTCGGCGGAGCGAGACAGGTGCACGGGGTGCGAGGGAGAGCGCGCGAGGCGCTTGCGCGGGAGCTTCTCAAGTGTGGCCAGTAGTGACGCGAAGTCTGGTCGCTCGCTCGATCGGTACGCCCAGCAGATCATTAAGATATCCTGGAACGAAATAGGTATGCTTAAAATTTTATCCTCATCAACATTTTTGTAATGTATTGCCGACATCCCACTCACACATAAACACACACACACACACACACACACACTTTGAGAGAGATACACATCTTGATTTTCACTTCTTTTATATACTAAATACTTTATATTTGTATAGAATCTTTTTATCGATTCATATTTTTTTTTATGTGGTAATACCACATTTTCGCTTCGATTGTAGTAGATCGCATTCAATTTTTCTTTCTTAATTTACCTTTGTGTCATTATTTATACAAATACTTTGTTATTATTTTTTCCTTTTTTAAATCAGGCTTTGTCTCAAGATGACCTTGCTTATAATATAGTAGTAGCAAAACTGTAAATAGTCTAGACTAGATTTTCGGACATAAATTAAATTAGATATAATTAAATTAGTTAAGTTTACTTACAACCATTAACCATTAAATAAATAAAACTACATGTAACCGAAAGGAAGAGCGGTGCCACCCAACACAGGCTTGTTTGCTTACCGGGTGACTCCATCACCTTTCGTTCGCGCAAGATGGCGCTGCGATATAAACATTAGATCCGTACTCGATTTTTCTCTTAAATAATTGGAGAACATTTTTATAGCTAATTTGTGAAGAAGTGATTAATTAAGCATGTAAAGTTTATGTGCCAGCATTATCCTGTGTAAAAAAAGATAGTATCAACTGAAATTCATCGAGAACATCTTGGGTTGTGCCGACCGTTACCCTGGACTTCAAACGTTACCGAACCTAGGATATTAAACGAAGCAATTTGCAAACTACACTGTAATTTAAAAGCTACGTGGAACGCAAGGTATCTCCAGTTATTCGCACAGTCTATGTGAGTACATGCATAAATATAAATTAGAACATTTAAACATATTATTGCAATAAAAAGTTCATAAATTACCGAACATATAAACAGCAATAAGATTTCGAGTGCTGCGAGAATAACAATATAGCGTCTAGACTTTCAAGCAATAGAACTATATTATATGCATGCCAAGATTTTGTACATATTAGTAGCCTAAAAAGGAAAATAATACTGGAAAACAACATAATACGGATCGAAGTCATAACGCCATCTATTGACAAGGCCGAGAACTGTAAGATTGCGAGCGAATCCAACGTATACTGCTTTTCATTGATAAGAGCGAGATAAACGTACGTCAACTGTGCCGCGCGCAATAATCAGATCTAGCTCCGCCCACTAATTAGCGCAAGCGCAGCCGTGAAAATAGGCCTACGATTCCTTAAATCGCCGTAATCCCACTGAACCAAAACAAAACAAAATGAATTGCATAGCGTGCCTTTTGCCGATTGGAAGCAGTCTGGAACTATTAACATGTGTAGCATGCAAAAATACCTATCACTATAAATGCCTAAATATGAGCTCAGAAAACTATAATGCTTCAAAGAATTCCTGGAACTGTCCATCTTGCACTAATGTTACGACTCGACGAAGAAACGATGATACGCCCGTCATAACGTCCCGTATTTCCCCCCTGGATGATTCCTGTATGTCATGTGATGACCTCCTAAACGACACCAGTATGCAGCAGGACGGGTCTGTCCAAATTACACCTACAAATAGCCTATCCGGCATTGTTAATACATGTCCAAAACCAGACCAGTCGTCTAGCACCAACATGATACTACACGAACTTAGGTCTTTTCGTGAGCTAGTAACCTCCCTGCTTCAAAATCAGGACTCACGACTCTGCGCCGTCCAGGATAGTATTAAACAGCTAGCGTCGCATCATAATATACTCAGAACAGATGTTAACAGTCTTCGTGAAACGGTAGATGGTATAACAGAGGACTATGACTCATTACGCAGTACCGTCGAGAATAATACAAAGCGATTAGTCGAACTTGAATCCAAAATCCAAGCCTTAGCTTTGACGACTCCTGACGTCGAATTACCTACTCGACCCGGACACGATAGTGCGCCAAACACATCACTTCCTAACGCCGTGACATCACGACGCACGGGTGCCTGTGTTACACAAAATATGCAGGAGCAGGATAGCCTGAACAGCCAACTCGTGAGGAACACGGAAAACTATAACCGGAACTGCATCCATTCTCGCACTAGACGCTCGATAATCAGAGCCACAGGCGATGATGATGTTGATATCAAGATTGTGGAACCACTAAAGTATATTCATGCGTGGAACTTCCACACTGATACAACTGAAGACAACATAAAGTCCTATTTGAACAGGAAGATCGCCTGTAACTCTTACACTGTCAAAAAACCCGAACCAACCCACGACGCCCATACCTGTTTCATTTTGGGTGTACCTAAACAACACTTTGACTTTTTTATGGCACCAGAAAACTGGCCAAAAAACACCTCATTACAGGAGTGGTTCATAAACAGAAACAAAAACCCCAGGCCAAATAAAAACAATGCGAGACGTACTTTTTTTCGTTCACAAACCACAAAAAACTCGTAAAATTAACATTTTCTATCAAAATGTAAGAGGATTAAAGGGAAAATTATCTGCTACAAAAACTAGGCTAACGACATTTGAAACCGATCTTATAGCCCTAACCGAAACACGGCTCGACGAGACAGTGCACGACTCCGTACTATTCCCGGACGACTTCAGTGCGCTGCGCAGCGACCGCGCCGGCCGAGGCGGCGGCGGTGTACTGATGGCGGCGCGCGCGCCCCTCTCCCTCCGCGAGCTGGACTGCGGCGCTCATCCTCAAGATGAAATTGTTTGCGGGCTCGTTACAAAAGGTCATGTACGATTTGTTTTGTGCGTAGTGTACTTAGCCCCACGGATACCGGACTTCCGCTATTACTCCGCTCTCCAATGTATACAAAAAATTATTAACACCTATTCTTACCCTGTTCTAATTGTAGGGGATTTTAACTTGTATTCGGCTTCAGTAAGTATACAGAGAGCGTATGTTAACGTTCTTCACCATTGTAATCTAACCCAGAATAATACCGTACTGAATAGTCTTAATCGGTTGCTAGACTTGGTGCTGTCAAACGAAGTGGTTTCTCAGATTACAGTCACGGAAGCTGTCGCTGGTCTAGTATCATTTGAAAAACATCACAACCCTCTTGATATTGTAATGACCTGTCCAACACTATTTGCTGAGCGCTCGCCCCACCACAATGATCCGGTACCACCAGTAAGGAATTATCGCAAAGCTAACTTTCCTCTCCTTTACCATAAACTCGCTGATAGTGACTGGTCGCAATTATATGACTCGAGTGAAGTAAATGATTGCACTGGCCTCTTTTATACAAACTTAAACGGCATATTGACAGAATGTGTTCCGTTAAAAACTTTTCAAAAAAATTGCCGAAAGGAGCAATATCCTGAATGGTTCACACCTGATCTCATACACTTAAATAAAGTTAAGAACACGTACCATAGATTATTTAAACAGACAGGCAACCAACTATATTATGCATTTTTTTCGTATTATCGGAGGCAAGTAAATACTTACTCTGAAAAAGCGATGCAGTCTTTTGTTAATCAACTACAGAATAACATAATACGGGATCCGTCTTCCTTCTGGTTATACGTCAAACGTAATCGCCAGTCGAAACAACCTGCCACATTCACCAATATGTCTCCACACGAAGTTGCAGACTCGTTCGCTAAGTTTTTTAAAAGCGTGTTCCTACAAAATCCACCCACACTCGACGTGACGGCGGCTTGTACCGCGGCCGCATCCGAATTGCATTTAACCGATCGACGCATCACCATCGATTACGTTAGTGATACAGAGGTTCGCACAGCTATCAAACGCCTGCGACCTAATACCCAGGGACCTGATGGGGTACCGCAATATATAGTGAGAGACTGTTGCGAAGCATTCGTTGAACCATTGAAATTATATATTTAATTTAGCATTAAAAAATAAAAAGTACCCATCAGTGTGGAAAACTACAAAAGTATTACCAATACATAAATCTGGATCAAAATCAGATGTCCATAATTATAGGCCAATTGCTGTACTCTCCATATTTGGAAAAGTCTTTGAGTCAATTATATACTCACAAGTATATAAACAGCTGAATGGATGGTTCTGCGACGAACAGCACGGATTTCTCCCAAAACGGTCTACTACGTCCAATCTACTCAACATAGTCACCCTAATCGCTTATAATCTAGACCGGAAAAAGCAGGTAGATGTCGCTTATTTCGACTTTCGAAAAGCCTTCGACAGAGTCGACAGCGACATTCTACTTAAAAAGCTCTTTATGGCTGGTTTTTCTCCGGATTTACTCGAGTTTATGGCAAACTATCTATCTGACAGACACCAGTATGTTCAATACGAAGGCTCCAGGTCCACCCCATTTCTGGTAACCTCTGGGATTGGGCAAGGAAGTAATCTTGGTCCACTGTTATTCCTCATTCTGATCAATGATCTACCGGCAAAACTAAATTACTCAACGTGCCTGTTATTTGCCGATGACCTGAAGTTAGCATTGCCGATTGATGGTCCTAATGATGCTTCCAAGCTGCAATCGGATATTGACGCTGTAAATAATTGGGCTGAAAGCAATAGTCTGACCCTCAATGAGGAAAAATGCTCAGTTATGACGTACACACGTGCAAGGCGCATCGAACACCAAATGTACACCGTAGATAACAAACCACTAAAACGGGTTAGCGAAGTTAAGGACCTTGGCACGTGGTTTGACTCGGGGCTCACATTTAATCCTCATATTACCAAGGTGTGTAATGAGGCCAGAAAGTCATTGGGGTTTGTTATCCGGCAGGCGAAAATATTCACCAACCATCACGCCATTAGCATCCTGTACAATGCCTATGTGCGCAGTAAATTGGAGACGAATGCCGTCGTATGGAATCCCCACGAACAACAATATACGCTTCTCTTGGAGAGAGTCCAAAAATCATTTGTCCGATTCCTATATAAAAAATTATACGGCAGCTACCCTCTGCTTTATCCTACTCTTTTCGTACTGGGCATGGTAAACTACACATCCCTAGAAACCAGGAGATATATCCATCTGATAAAATACTTTCACGCCTTAATACGTGGGCAGTCTACCAATCCCCAGCTACTGGCTCAAATACCCATACGGATCCCCAGTGTCTCTACTAAACTGTTTCGCCCTCGGCGTAGGGGGTTGTTTGCCATACCAGCGGCTAGGACGGGCGCGCTCACGTCTTCCCCTCTGCACCAAGCGCTTACCCTATTGAATAGTATTTTAGACAGCGATAGCGACCTGGACATATTCTTTAGCTCAGAGTCGGCATTTTTGACAGCATCGATTCACTACCTGGAAACTATAGTAACGGCTAGTACTATTATCTAAACTTGCATTTGTGTAATAGACTATTTATCTAATTAATTATGGATCTAATAATAATAATAATATAATATTTTACAATAATCATAATTAATGTAATATGATTTGTATCGTACTATGATTAGCATGTAAGGTTTAACTGTTAGTGCTAATTATTGTAATAAAATTAAATAAATAAATAAATAAAAATAAAACCTTAGATCATAGACTAGTGTGTTTTATGAAATAAAGAATTTTGAATTTGAATTTTGACATAAAACATGCCGGTTTCTAGTAGTGGGTTAACCAGCCTAAGAATATCTTAGTACCTTGATGTCCTTGCTCGCATGCATGTTGCTGAGCGCCTGCTTGACGCCCTTGCCGACCTGCCAGATCACCGCCTCGGGCGGCTGCCCCTTGAACGGAAAGTCGCCGCACAACAGCTCGTACCACACCGTTCTGTAACACGACGACGCGAACTTAGGACTGGGATAGCTATCATCTACCCACCTACAACAGGTAATAACTAAACTAAAACTGCTTGTAACCACGTATAAGCGAGAGAGCAAACCGCGCGTTGATCTGAATTACTCATGATGCGCGTACATTAACACGCCAAACCACCTCGAGTCTAAAGGCGCGTACACATTTTGCGCGGCAACTGCGCGCGGCATTATTCAACCCGCTCGGGTTGTCAACACGTCCGCTTGCAGCGCGCGCCAATAAATTAAGTGGACCGCGGCTGCCACGCGCGGCAAGCGATCGGTATTTGTTGTTTGTTGCTGCGAGACGTAATCGCAGGATGCGTGCATTGTCTAGAGCCCTACTCGCCTTGCAGAAGGGCAGGTGCAGCGACGTGTGCGGTCTGAGTCAGCCAGCGTGCATTGTCTAGAGCCCTACTCGCCTGTGGTAAGGCACACGGCTAGCTCTCCGTCTGAGTACACTCAGTAGATAGATAACACTCACCCGAACGCGTACACGTCGGTAGCCTTGCAGAAGGGCAGGTGCAGCGACGTGTGCGGTCTGAGCGCGCGGATGAGCTCGGGCGCCAGGTAGCACAGCCAGCGTGCATTGTCTAGAGCCCTACTCGCCTGTGGTAAGGCACACGGCTAGCTCTCCGTCTGAGTACACTCAGTAGATAGATAACACTCACCCGAACGCGTACACGTCGGTAGCCTTGCAGAAGGGCAGGTGCAGCGACGTGTGCGGTCTGAGCGCGCGGATGAGCTCGGGCGCCAGGTAGCACAGCCAGCGTGCATTGTCTATAGCCCTACTCGCCTGTGGTAAGGCACACGGCTAGCTCTCCGTCTGAGTACACTCAGTAGATAGATAACACTCACCCGAACGCGTACACGTCGGTAGCCTTGCAGAAGGGCAGGTGCAGCGACGTGTGCGGTCTGAGCGCGCGGATGAGCTCGGGCGCCAGGTAGCACAGCCAGCGTGCATTGTCTAGAGCCCTACTCGCCTGTGGTAAGGCACACGGCTAGCTCTCCGTCTGAGTACACTCAGTAGATAGATAACACTCACCCGAACGCGTACACGTCGGTAGCCTTGCAGAAGGGCAGGTGCAGCGACGTGTGCGGTCTGAGCGCGCGGATGAGCTCGGGCGCCAGGTAGCACAGCCAGCGTGCATTGTCTAGAGCCCTACTCGCCTGTGGTAAGGCACACGGCTAGCTCTCCGTCTGAGTACACTCAGTAGATAGATAACACTCACCCGAACGCGTACACGTCGGTAGCCTTGCAGAAGGGCAGGTGCAGCGACGTGTGCGGTCTGAGCGCGCGGATGAGCTCGGGCGCCAGGTAGCACAGCCAGCGTGCATTGTCTAGAGCCCTACTCGCCTGTGGTAAGGCACACGGCTAGCTCTCCGTCTGAGTACACTCAGTAGATAGATAACACTCACCCGAACGCGTACACGTCGGTAGCCTTGCAGAAGGGCAGGTGCAGCGACGTGTGCGGTCTGAGCGCGCGGATGAGCTCGGGCGCCAGGTAGCACAGCCAGCGTGCATTGTCTAGAGCCCTACTCGCCTGTGGTAAGGCACACGGCTAGCTCTCCGTCTGAGTACACTCAGTAGATAGATAACACTCACCCGAACGCGTACACGTCGGTAGCCTTGCAGAAGGGCAGGTGCAGCGACGTGTGCGGTCTGAGCGCGCGGATGAGCTCGGGCGCCAGGTAGCACAGCCAGCCCGGCGGGATGCCGAGGCTGTCTCCGCGCGCGCTGTGTACAGAATATACCATTCAAATCATCGCTGTTAGACAAATACTTCCTTGAGACAGGCATCATAAACACGTTCCTATAACACGATCATCAGGCGTGTCAGGACTCTCAGAAGTTCCGGATTAGATGTTTTCGCATTTATATTCTATTTATATTCCCAATAAAAAACTTACTATTGACTCATTTCCAAAATGGTATTCACCAGCGCTAAAAAAGGCTATTAAAGAGAAATCAAAATACCTACGAAAATTTAGAATTTATGGCAATAAATCCGACTTAATCTCATTTAATGTATTGAGGGATAGGGTTAAAAAGCTTGAACAGGAGTGTCATGATTCATATATCCGTCGCGTTGAGGATAATATTGCCAAGGACCCGAAGCAGTTCTGGTCCTACATGAAGTCTCGTACTAACTCGCACGTTATGCCAAGCTGCTTGAAGTATGGCAATGGAACGGTTAACACAGCTACCGATATATGCGATGCTTTTTCGGAATATTTCCTCTCAACATTCTCTGCACCGAGCACTAGCCGAACAACGCCGATCAACTCCACCACTTCTACTTCTACTTCGTTTTCTCACATAACTAAGATCGAAATAAACCCAGAAATCATTGTTAAACTTTTATTAAAGTTAGATCCGTCCAAATCAGCTGGTCCAGACGGTCTGCCAGCTCAATTTTTGATTAACTGTGCTAAAACGATTGCTAAACCTCTAGCTTTGTTATTTAAACGCTCTTTCTCGGAATGCACAGTACCGTCGACATGGAAATCTGCCTTCATTACTCCTGTTCATAAAAAAGGTTCTAAAACCGACATTACTAACTATAGGCCAATTTCTAAACTCTGTATTGTTTCTAAAGTGCTAGAAAAACTTGTCTATACTCAAGTATATGAAGCAATCAAGAGCTATATTAGTCCCAATCAACATGGTTTCTTACAACGGAAATCGACGGTCTCCAACTTGACTCTTTTTAATGATTATATTACGCGAGCGATGGCCGGGGGCGGTCAGGTAGACGTTGTTTATACGGACTACAGTAAGGCATTCGATCGAATTGATCACCATCTGCTAATTTCTAAATTATATAATATGGGAATTCAGGGCGACCTGCTTCGGTGGTTCTCTTCATACATCGACAATAGGTCACAGGCAGTTGTCATTAATAATTATATGTCTGGTTGGGTAACTGTTCCTAGTGGTGTCCCTCAAGGATCGTTGCTCGGGCCGCTGCTTTTTACTATTTTTATTAATGACATAAGTGACTGCTTTGTCTTTTCTAAATTACTCTGCTTCGCTGATGATATGAAGATTTTTGCCACAGTGAAAACTTTGAAGGATTCCGATCTCATCCATAATGACCTTTTGCGGCTTGATGCTTATTGTCAATTAAACAAACTGGATCTGAACCCGTCGAAATGTTTTACAGTTACCTTTACAAGACAGCGTTGCCCAATACCAACTGCATATAAACTAAGGGACCAGTTACTGAAAAAGGTATCAGCTATGAAAGACCTAGGTGTCACACACGACAGTAAGCTTCTGTTTGATACCCACATCAATAACGTTGTTGCAAGCGCCACCAAATCATTAGGATTCATTATGCGTAACTCATTAAATTTTACTCGAGTAAAAACTATCAAAATTCTTTTTTGTACATATGTAAGAAGCAAACTTGAGTATGCGTCTCAAATTTGGAATCCATGTTATAATAGTTATTTAAACCGAATTGAACGCGTCCAGAAAAGATTTGTCAAATACCTCTGTTATAAATCAAAAACTCCTTATAAGACGACGAATTATGTCGATATGTGTAAGAAACATCATCTCATTCCGTTGCACATTCGAAGAGAAATTGCGGACATAACTTATATTTTAAATGTTATAAACAACAATGTTGACTGCCCTGAACTGCTTGCTGAACTTTCTTTCAATACTCCATCCAGGCTTAAAAGACACTACCCTCCCCTCTCTGTTCCCTTTTCCTCGCGTAAATATAGGAAGAATAGTTTTCTGTTGCGTGCTGGTAAAAGTCTTAATAAAGTAGCAAAAGAGCTGGATATCGACATCTTCAACAGTAATATCCCGTCTGTAAGGCGTAAGATAACGAACGAATTTTTTAAGTGAGCGTGCTTTAACCGAATCTGCTGTCTGGTGCATTGATTATGTTAGTTGTTTTTATTTAAATTAGTTCTATTACACTTAGTTTGTAGTCACAGGTAGTTGCGATGTTGTGCATTGTGCGAGCACTTTATTTTTGTATAAAATGTCACTACCGGTGGGAACCTGTAATTGGCTTTCCATTAACTATTTCTAAGAGCATTATATTGTATGTAGCTGTTGGTTCTCCTAATAAATAATAAATAAATAATAAATAAATAAATAATAAATAATAAATATAGACCCGAGTCATAGATTCTAGTCATAGATTAAACTTAACTTCTGCTACTGCACGTCTAGCATAACAGTGGCGACTCTTTGACGCGTGACAAAAACTGTCCGTCACTTTCCTTTCGATCATGTGCGAGTATTACTGGTCCCACTGCGTCGCGCGACAAGCGAAGTCGCGACAAGATATGCTGGCCCTGCTGTACGCTAATAAAATAAATACCAGAAGTAGAATTCGAATACTAACTTGTTTCCGAAGCACAGCTTTGTGACGCTAAAGAGCCCGAAGTCCGTGATGACAACCTTCCCGTTCTCCAGGAAGATGTTCTTCGTCTTCAGGTCCTTGTGCACGATGCCCCGCGCGTGCAGGTAGCCCATGCCCTGGAACAAGCAGGTTAGACTTGCCGCTACTGCTAATCTAGGTTCACACGCGCTGCCGTGCTAAGCTATAAGGCGACCTTTTTGTATGGAGTTCTATAGCAAAATGTCGCCTTTTACCTTAGCACGGCAACGTGGACGACCAAATTTATCTTATACTCATACATAAGGCATCGAGTCACACAGTTTGAGTGGCCGAATCAATCCGTGGCCGTAATTAACATAATTTCTGACTAACACACAATACCAGACGAAGCACATAACTGAAAAAAATAACTGCAATCCTGGCAAAACCCCCAAATAAACCGACTAAACCAGATAAACCTTTCATCGATAAAGGCAAAAGCTAAATAAGCTGTGTGCGCAGTGCAAATATCTAAACACGACTCTTATCGACCGGGCGTTACAATATATGTTCACATATTTATGAACGCCTTATATGCTGCGATATATCTGATGGCGACTGTACAAGCAAACAAGGTATGGCACTCCGGGGCTAGTGGCATATTCTACGTCACTGATTAGTTGCCACTTACGAGGGTTGTTTGATAAATACCCGTGTTTAGAAAAAAACAACAAAGGTTTGTATACGTCTATATTTATTTTTCTACATAGTCACCTTCCAACTCTATACACTTGTTCCAACGGTGTTCTAGCTTTAATAAGCCGTCTAAAAAATAAGATTGCGGAAAGTCGTGAAAATAGGCCTCCGTGGCGGCAATGACCTCTTCATTGGACGAAAATTTCTTTCCACCGAGCCATTTTTTTAAATTTGGGAATAGAAAGAAGTCACAGGGAGCCAGGTCTGGGGAATAGGGCGGATGAGGCAGCAATTCATAATGTAATTGCTTTAATTTGGAGTCTGCGATTCTTGAGGAGTCAGCTGGTGCATTATCATGATGAAAGAGAACTTTTTTCTTATTTAGATGTGGTCTCTTTTTTTTCAAAATGGTATCAAATTCTTGCAATAAATTAGCGTAATATGGCCCGGTTATCGTTCTTCCTTTTTGTAAATAATCAGTATGGATGATTCCCTGCGAGTCCCAAAAAACAGTCGCCATGACCTTTCCGGCCGATGGAACGGTCTTCGCCTTCTTTGGAGCTGATTCCCCCGGCAAAATCCACTGTTTAGACTGTTCTTTACTTTCTGGGGTATAGTGGTGTATCCACGTTTCATCAACAGTCACAAAACGCCGAAGGAACTCACCCGGACTACTTTCGTACTTATCTAAACAGTGCCTTGAAATTTGCTTCCGGGTGAGCTTTTGTTCCTCGGTGAGCAAACGCGGCACCTACCTCGCCGAAACCTTCTTCATGCCTAATTTGTGTTCTAAAATGTGCTGCACGCGTTCAATCGAAACATTTACAATGTCGACAATTTCTCTAAGTTTTATTCGGCGATCGCTTAATACAATATTCTCAATTTTTTTTCACCATATCACCTGTGGTTACCTCAACAGGACGTCCTGGGCGATCTTCATCAAAGATGGACGTTCTGCCTCGTTTAAATTCATTGTACCAATATCTAATGGTCGTCATAGAAGGAGTATGATCATTGTAAACAGCTTGCATGCGTACTTTTATTTCATCACAAGAATTTCCTTCCAAAAACAGAAAACGAATTACAGAACGATACTGCTCTTTCTCCATTATTGCAATAACAACGCGAACTCCGTCGTAAAAAGCCGTTAAAAGAAAAAAAACAAAAGAACGCTGTATTTTTTTTAATTTTCTAGTCCATAAAGGATGCCTAAAAAGTTCGTATACATAATTTCAGCCAGTAACAAGAATAACTTTTTAAAACGTGTATTTATCAAACAACCCTCGTAATAGTAACAAAATAAATGTAAGGAAAAAATGTTTGATGCCAGTCCTACAAAAATATGGATTTATGCATTAGAATTGTCATGATCTTTAATTTCATTTCATGTTTTCGTAATTGATTTAAAACACACACGATTTTATCAGATTCATACTGGTAACATGGAAATCGGGGAGTATTATGTTACACCACTGGCAACACAGAAACAGATTGACAGAACCAACCAGCCAATCATAGCGTGATGATATCGCAAGTGTTACCTGTAATTCCGGAGAAGCATACCATGCTAATATAATTAATTTCTAGTATTAAATTTTAATTTTATATTTCTTCTTTGTTTAAGGAGGAATGACATTGCACGCCAATAGAGGCAGAACATGTTGATACAACCATATTGTTAAGATCTTAAGGCAATAAATATTTCATTTCATTTCATGTTTTTTTTTTATAACAAAACATGGTGGCTCCGCTTCGCCTGATGGTAAGCAAAAAGGGGAGCCCAACTGACAAGAAACCAACGTTTATGTTTCCTTAGTGCTGTGCTGAACACGCAGCCGGTGTAGCCTGGCCTAGAACCGGTACCTGTGATATCTGCTGCGCCACGATGACGCTCTTGTTGGGGTTGAACTTGTCCTTGCGCAGATGGATGTGCGTGTAGAGCGTCATGCCGGTACACAGCGACGTGACGATGGCGAGCCGCGGCGGCTTCATGCACGCGCCCATGAACAGGACGAGGTTCTCGTGGCGAGTTTTCCGGAATGTTGCCACCTGGGTTGATAAAAATAATTTTATTTATTTATTTATTGAAAAACAGGTTACATAACATTACAGTTTACACCAATGCGTCATGAACCGAACAATATTTATTTTGACGGCGAAACGGCGTGGCCCCGTTGTTCCGGCATCTGACATTTTATTAGGTACGGCATGGTTTTCATAACAAAAATACAAAATAATTTATTCAGTAACTTACATTAGATTACAATATCTGCGCAGGACCTCTAGCACAGCTGTGAAACGCGACTCTTTCTCACGCGAGATATACTACCTATCTCTTTCTGTACAGCTCTGCCAGATAGTGACGGGTGATGGTATGTCGCACGACCTAAGTCGCGAACAATACAATACAATACAAGTACGCTTTATTGCACACCAAAAAACATTTACACAAGAAATTACAAATAAACAAATTAAAAACGGTAGACAACAGGCGGTCTTATCGCTAAAGAGCGATCTCTTCCAGACAACCTTTGGGTAGTGGAGTTTATGCTAAAAAAACGTTTATTGAGTAGGTGATGCAAACGGCGAATGGGACACATCGAACCATTAGCACAGCGAAATTAATCTCTGCAAGCAGCGCGGAGCTATCGATGCGGCCGGAGAGAATGTCGTGTAATACCCCTGTATCAAGCATGTACTCACTTCGTGTTTGAAGGTGTCGAGCGGCTTGGCGTGGTCGCTGAGCGCCTGCACGTGCAACAGCTTGACTGCGACGGCGCCGTGCCAGCTCCCGCGGTACACGGTGCCGAAGCGCCCCTTGCCGATCACTTCGATTAGCTTCAACTCGTCATACGGGATGTCCCATTCTTTCATAGACAACTGGAAATTTTTTAATTTATATATTAGAACTAATTAATAAATTAAGAGATAATTCACGGTTACTTTCAGACTTCACAATTTCTGGGGATGGAAGCCCATCAACATGGGTAAGTCTTTTTACTACCACTACTCAGTGGCTCATCGACCCAAAGCGGGTCTTGGCCTCCGACACGACTTTTCGCCATTTTCCTCGATCCTGCACCGTTTCCCGCCAATTGCTGGCTTAGATTTCCCGCAAATCCGATTTGACCACGTCGATCCAGAGATATCTGGGCCGGCCAACCGGCCTTCGTCCTATTGGTCGTCCCAAATAAACTCCTTAACGATTTTCGCCCATTCTCTCTACATGACCAAACCATCGGAGACGGTGGTCTTAAAGACGGTAAGTCCTTTTAGCATAACTATTTTTTACTCCTTAACCGCTTCATCTCTTAACTTACGCTTTTGTCCGGAACCAGATTTTTTTTACCGTTATATAAAACCCAGTTAGGTAAAGTTTATTAAAAAAATAAACCTTGATGGCGAAATTAAAGATTTTGGGGATTAGCCTATTTCTTAGTAACCCGTTTTAGTCCGGAATCCGTGTTATATAGTTTTCGTGTTTGGATAGGTACCGTATACACCTAAGGGACTAAAATCTAAACATATTTAATCACACGCATTCAGATAAAAAGCTTTCTACGTAAACTAAATGAATACGTAAAGTCAATGAACTGGAAGCTGAGAAGTAAAGGCTCGTCCTTATCCGTTCAGAAATGCTGATTGTTTTAGACATTTTTCTCTATGATCAAACATGTGTCTTACCATATTATCAACGTCACTACTTAGAACAGGGCTATTAAAACCTAGTTTGAATTTTTCTTTGCATTTTTTTTATTTTTCAAAAGCTACTCGAAATTAATAAAATTCACGCAAGAAAACTGTTTTTTTATTATTATTATTTTCGACTGCACGCAATGAAAGCATGAAATAGCTGTTACTTTCTAGAACTCAGGGAAAAGTATTATTCACTTTAAAAAGTTGGTTATTAATATCAATATATTTTTCCTATGTTTTTTTTTTAAAGGAATAAGACCTCTTAAAGACATCCTTTCTACTGATAAGTACGCACTTCTTCGAACAGCTGCCTGCGGTAGGCGACAGCGGTCATGTTCGCGGCCCGGTGTTTACATGACTGAGGTTCACTCGCCGGCTCATTTTTATGGCCCACTCATTATAAAGTCCGATTCACACTGCTTATGACACTGATATATATTTACTAACTATAATAAAATAATAATGCTCTTGTAAATGACATTAGTAAATTTATTGTTCTATTATTTATTGTTGGAGCTAGGGTAGCGAAATGGTTAACGCGCTGGACCGGCAATCCAGAGGTACCGGGTTCGATTCCCTGTCTCTTCCACCAGGTAGCTCCTTTTTCAATTTTTCTTTAAGCTTTGATCTTTGTATTAAAGGCTTAAATTTATTGTTCACTAGCTGTGCCCCGCGGTGTTACCCGCTCGTCCCACGGGAACACTAAATTTATTCGGGATGAAAAGTATCCTATGTCCTTCCCCGGGACTGAAACTATCTATATACCAAATTTCATCTAAATCGGTTCAGCGGTTTAAGCGTGAAGAGGTAACAGACAGACAGACATAATTGTTTTTGTACCCCGGAAGGCAAAACATTGTGTTACCAAACTTTCTTGTCACCTACACCAGTGTCTTTACCTATGTTTAACAAATAAAAACAACTGAATATATTTGTTCTAAAGTCCGTCCTTTTAACAAGTAATCGAATCGATACTTTTTTGCTTTGCATAGAAATAAGGTCATTGATTAATTTTTATTTTTACAAATCACTGGTCATTAAAGTATGTTTGTATCATGTATTTATAAACTACTGAATTATAAATTAATTCCCCGCTCAAAGCATGACATTAAAAAAAAATCGCTACAATATAAACATTTTTGAATTATATATTAAAATACAATGAGTAAACTCAGTACCCGCTGCGCCCAAGCTAGTGTGTGTGTGTCTTTACGAGTGTGTCTCCGAGACGGGCCGGCGCTGACTCACGCCGTTATCGGAGGACGGTAGGTATTGTCCGCTGTACAGATAACAGCTCTTCCGCCTACTTGTGTTAATTAACAGTTATGCATGTTATTTACGAGTATATTTACAATCCAGAGATAAATATTATCTGGCAGTTAATTTTATTATTCTACTAGAAAGTTTCATTTTTTTATTTCATCTTTATTGCACAAAAGAAAACTTATCGTACAAAAGGCGGACTTAATGCCATGCGGCATTCTCTACCAGTCAACCTTAGGGCAAAGCGGAAAAATTGTAGGCGGTGCAACTAACTTACACATAAGTAACAAAACATAATTATAATACTTATACATAAACATAAAGCTAGCAACTTTTTCCACTTTGGAAGCGTCTGTCACGCAAACTATTCGGTTTAGAAAAAAAATATTTTAGAAACCTCGATATCATTTTTGAAGACCTATCCATAGATAATTGACCTTCTATTATGATAAATGACCTTCAGTCCGTTCTCAGGTCATCTCAATGCCTCCTCTACGCTGATGACTTAAAGTTAGTGCGCAGAGTGGAGACGAAAACGGATTCGGATTCATTACAGGATGATATCAACTTGGTCTTTCGGTGGAGTATGGATAACAAGCTTCTTTTCAACTCAGCCAAGTGTTGCGTTTGTAGTTTCAGTCGAGCGCGTACTCCAATACTTGCGCAATATGTTTTAGGGTCTGAGCTCATAAGCCGTGTGTCTTCAGTTAAGGATCTTGGCGTGGTCTTCGATACGCGTCTCACATTTCATGAGCACATATCGATACTTGCAGCTGACTGCTATCGAAGACTAGGCTTTCTCATTCGTAACTTGCGTGACTTTAATGACCCTTTAGCGATCAAGCTAGTCTATAACGCCCTGGTCAGAAGCAAGCTGGAGACTTCGTCGATTGTGTGGCTCCCATACGAATCAACATATGCTTTATTACTGGAAAAAGTACAAAAAGCCTTTCTCAGGTTTTTATATAAAAAAATGTATGGGTACTACCCGTTCATGTACCCAACCAAATATCTTCTGGGAACACTCGGCTACAATTCACTAGAGGTTAGGCGAAAGTTTTGTTTGCTGACTACCGCATGTCGAATCCTGCGCGGCGAGTCCGACTGTCCTGAGCTTGTAGGCCGCCTCGTGCGACTGTTTGTTCCTGACGTCCCTAGGATAGCTCTCAGACCGCGGCAGCGCGATCTCTTGATGGCGCCGGCGGCGCGTACTGTGTCTCGCAAAAATTCCCCACTTGTTCGTGCTCTTGTGCTACTCAATGCGTTCCTGACATCAGCACCGGAGTGTGATTTGTTTGCGTGGCGATGGGCGGTTGTGTGCACTGAATGTTTGAGATTTTGTGAGGAATTGGATGATCGATGATAATTGTTATTATTATTATTTGTTTGTGTTGCTGTTTTATGTTTATGTTGGATTTTCTATGATAATGTTATACTAATAATGTAAGTTTCATGGCGCATTAGTTAAGAAACTGTAATGTCATGTAAACGTGTTTAAATAATAAATAAATAAATAAATAAATAAATAGATAACCCACACGTATGTGTTTGATGAAAAAAAAATTTTTGAGTTTCAGTTCTAAGTATGGGGAGCCCCCAATATTTATTATTATTTTTTATTTTTGCATCAAAATCTTAATGCGGTTCACAGAATACATCTACCTACCAAGTTTCAACAGTATAGCTCTTATAGTTTCGGAAAAAAATGGCTGTGACATACGGACGGACAGACGGACAGACAGACAGACAGACAGACAGACAGACAGACATGACGAATCTATAAGGGTTCCGTTTTTTGCCATTTGGCTACGGAACCCTAAAAATCAGGGCAAGTCCGGGTAGATTCCGCCCACTTTTCCTTCAGTAGCAATCACACTAATATATAAACATAGAAAACTACCGTGAGTCTCAGACACATTAAAATACATAAACGTGTTCACTCACGTCATAGAAGTTGTCAGTGTTCGGTTGGCCGTGGCCGCGGCTGATCGGCTCTCCTGATGATGAATCGCGTACCGATTCGAAACATGTCAAATAATATTCAACTTCTACGAAGTGGGTAAACCCGTTTATGTATTTCACACTCATATTATTCGACGACGCGTTTGGCTCGGTTTGTAGACACCTGCCTACTGAGCGGCGGTCCCGGGTTCGAATCCCGGCCAGGGCAAATATTTGTGTGATGAACTCGAATATTTGTGCTTGTGTCATGGGTGTTATATGTATTTAAGTATATATTTATCTATATAAGTACGTATATCGTCGTCTAGTACCCATAACACAAGCCGTCTTGAGTTTTTTTTTTAGATCGATTTGTGTGAGGTTGTCCGATATTTATTATTATTATTTATTATTATAAAGGCAAAAGTTTGTGAGTGTGTTTATGTGTACGTTTGGTACTTCTTCACGCTTAAACGGCTAGACCCATTTTGATACATTTTGGTATGAAGCAAGCTGACACCCTGGAACACAGTCTACTTTTTTATTCCGAAAAATCTCTTCCCTTGGGATGGGTGGGTAACACCACGCGACGCACTTAGTAGAGAATAATGCTCACTCGCCCTGAAATATTCAACTCGATGTCAATCGGTGTCTATGGACGCCACGCCACTGCAGAAATCAAGTGCTAGCTGACTTCATGAGCGTATTTAGGGGGGTGGCCGGGTGGGCCGTGCCCACCCCAATATGGTCTAGTGCCCACCCCAGGATATTGGGTTACCCATAGAAATTCACGACTACAACTCATACGCCATGGCCAGGCCCCACCCAGGCCCCACCTGAAAAATTTACTTTTTTTTTTTTATTTATTCATCAATATTAGCACATACGTTACACTGTGTTTAAAGTGCGCCAAACTGTGAAACAGTTTGTTGGCGTCGCGTTCTGTCACTACAATTATTGTGCACAGTGATGCTTACTTACTAACTACTTAACTTAAGAGTCCGCAGCAAGCTCGATTCTTCATACAAACGTAGTTACGTCCTTATTTTAATATAACATGTCACATTATCATGAAATTCTCTAAATATAATGAGATAAGATATATCTAGGGCTAAAACTAGTTTATGACTCTTGAAATGTTAATAGAAAGAAAATAGAGCGAGTACAAGTTTTGCATTTTTAGACCCCAGAAAGTTGTTCAGTTTGGCGGCATACTACGACCAAAATATAGTTTAGATTGAAGTCAAAACCTATTTCCGGTGTCGATTAAACTATGCAGTTTGATAAGAAAAAATATTTATCAAAATTGATCTCGTAGTTTTAAAATGAGAGCGTAACTACGAAAACCTTAAAATAAATTACAAAAAATTGTTGCGAAACTGCAGCGAATTACTCTAGCGCGGGGAACGGTCCGGGGGGGCGGCGGTAAGCACCGCCCCCCGCTAGCGCGCTCTCGCTTTACTGCTAGCGCCCTGTCTTCCTCTAGGTGAAACAACAACATTTTAAAGCGTAAGCGCGCGATCTCAACGCGGAGTTGAGCGGACCTTGCTGCGGACTCTTAACAAACATGCAATATGCAAACGAAGAATTAGTCGCCATACCAATGCAGATTCTATAGCGTTGCAATAGAGTATATATTTTACTGATGGATGGTAAATTAAGTCTGCGTTGGTAGGTACTTAGATACGCCAATGGCTGACTTACGCTATTCTGCCTCGGCCACCGCGAGTCGTTGTGCTTGCTGGCGTCTAGCGAGCCAGTGCGCAGCACGCCGCCGCTGTCCGTGGAGCCCGAGCCGCTCAGCGACAGCCGCGAGCCTTCTGCATTACAAGTTAAACGTTACACTAGTATAGCCCTGCAGGGGTTTACAACCCACGCCATATTGCGGATTATTAATGGTAAAGCCTGACCAGAAATATATGAGGATGCGCCATATTGCGGAATTTCACTGGAACTAATTTCTTACACTGGCAATGACTTTATGGTTGTTTGTCAACTTTGTCACTGTCATTCGTGGCGATTTCTTTAAAAAGACAAACATTCAAAATTATTAAAGGAAAATGCCGAAAACCATTCACAGTCGTGAAAGTAAGATTATAAATAAAGTGTAAATGTGTTTACTACACGAAAAACATTTAGGAAAAGAGTGCATTCCATGAAATGATATTACGAGGTTAACATAGTGGAACTGAAAGGTATTTAAAACTAATGTCATTATAGTGTGTTGCGATTGGTTGGAAATGTTGCCATATAAATCTTATAAATAGCGCCCTCTTGACAATCCTCATATGTTTCTGGTCAGGCTTTACTACTTTATTTTACTGGCGACGACAAATTTTTGGTAATTGACGTTGAAAGTCGTTGAATGTCACTGATGTAAACAAATAAAAAACAGGAATAAATGTTCCGCAAATTTCAAGTATTTTTTGTATAATAGACCAAAAATTATCCACAGTGATGAAAGTGAAGTTTTTTTCAATAGGATTCAGTATTTATTTCGCAAGAAGATCGAAGGCTTGAGTAGAATTTGGTTAGCGACAAATCCTTGACTGACTTTTAATGCAAATTTATGACGTATGCACATTATTGCCTTTGAAAGCTGTTTGTAGCGCATCTCTGGGCCGGACGGACGCCTGCTATACAAATAACAGCAGACTTTAGGTAGGTCAAGCATCTAGTCTCGATTATAGCCTTATCACACTAGCAATTTGAAAGCGAAGCGTGTGCAACGATTTCGCCGCGAGGAATAAACTCGCCAGTGTGATATGGCTCTTTAAAATTACGAGAGCTAATGTTTAGTGCCAATTAAATCAGTTCGTAGGGCTTGTTTTTTTCTTAATTAAAAGAAATGCAACGATCACATTCGAACTTCAAGTTTACGTCAGTATCAAAAGTAGCAGATTTTTTTTTATTTAATTTGAGATAAGCCAGTGTTAAAATTGACAACTATTTTTGGCCCTACTAGCTATGCATCCATACTGAAGCTAAAGGTCTCAAACTCACCACTCTTGACGCTGGACGTGAGCTCCTCTTTGTGGTCGGCGAGCCGTGCCGGCGACTGCGCCGCCGACACGTGGTTCGGGCTCGACACGGGGGGCTTCACTTCTGTACAAACAAACAATCATTGTCATCGTCTTTAGCCATATGCGTGCAATGATGGAAATAGGCCATAAACAATGTTTGGTATCATCATCATCATCTCAGCCATAGGACGTCCACTGCTGAACATAGGCCTCCCCTTTGGACTTCCATATATACCGGTTGGAAGCGACCTGCATCCAGCGCCTTCCGGCGACCTTTATAAGGTCATCTGTCCATCTTGTAGGTGGACGTCCTACGCTGCGCTTGCTGGTCCGAGGTCTCCACTCGAGCACTTTACGGCCCCATCGGCCATATATAGCCATGTTTGGTATATAGGCTATAAAACGCTCCATAACGGATAACGTTATTTATTATTGTTCGAGGAAAATAACAGAGTCGACGCATAGCATCGTAGCATGTCACGACTTTGGTCTTAGCGGCAAGCATGCCACGTACACCGCGCGATCCGTCCACGCTAGCCGCCGCCCGCGCCGCTCTGGAGTCGTGGCATCTTTCCTACAGTTCAGGTTGCAGCCGCGCCCCGCGCTGCCCACTGCTGCCGAGGTTCGCTGGGCTAAAACCATTCGTCTCCGTTTTTATTCTTCTTTGCATCTTCTTTGGTTGAGTTACAAGTTACCCTCTTTTTAAGTTAGTGTACCGGGGTTAGTGTACTGTAGAACTGTTATTAGAGCGCGTGCTGGGCGCCGCCAGCGCCGGGGGCGAGGGGGTGGGACTGTAGCACGGTGACGTCACACTCACCCGGGAAGTGGAACTGCTGCTTGTGCTTGGGGTGCGGGTGCGGGTGCGCGGGGTGGTGCGGCGGGTGCGCTTGGTGCGCGTGCTGCGGCGTGCTGGGCGCGGCCAGCGCCGGGGGCGAGGGGGTGGGACTGTAGCACGGTGACGTCACACTCACCCGGGAAGTGGAACTGCTGCTTGTGCTTGGGGTGCGGGTGCGGGTGCGCGGGGTGGTGCGGCGGGTGCGCTTGGTGCGCGTGCTGCGGCGTGCTGGGCGCGGCCAGCGCCGGGGGCGAGGGGGTGGGACTGTAGCACGGTGACGTCACACTCACCCGGGAAGTGGAACTGCTGCTTGTGCTTGGGGTGCGGGTGCGGGTGCGCGGGGTGGTGCGGCGGGTGCGCTTGGTGCGCGTGCTGCGGCGTGCTGGGCGCGGCCAGCGCCGGGGGCGAGGGGGTGGGACTGCAGCACGGTGACGTCACACTCACCCGGGAAGTGGAACTGCTGCTTGTGCTTGGGGTGCGGGTGCGGGTGCGCGGGGGTGGTGCGGCGGGTGCGCTTGGTGCGCGTGCTGCGGCGTGCTGGGCGCCGCCAGCGCCGGGGGCGAGGGGGTGGGACTGTAGCACGGTGACGTCACACTCACCCGGGAAGTGGAACTGCTGCTTGTGCTTGGGGTGCGGGTGCGGGTGCGCGGGGTGGTGCGGCGGGTGCGCTTGGTGCGCGTGCTGCGGCGTGCTGGGCGCCGCCAGCGCCGGGGGCGAGGGGGTGGGACTGTAGCACGGTGACGTCACACTCACCCGGGAAGTGGAACTGCTGCTTGTGCTTGGGGTGCGGGTGCGGGTGCGCGGGGTGGTGCGGCGGGTGCGCTTGGTGCGCGTGCTGCGGCGTGCTGGGCGCGGCCAGCGCCGGGGGCGAGGGGGTGGGACTGCAGCACGGTGACGTCACACTCACCCGGGAAGTGGAACTGCTGCTTGTGCTTGGGGTGCGGGTGCGGGTGCGCGGGGTGGTGCGGCGGGTGCGCTTGGTGCGCGTGCTGCGGCGTGCTGGGCGCGGCCAGCGCCGGGGGCGAGGGGGTGGGACTGCAGCACGGTGACGTCACACTCACCCGGGAAGTGGAACTGCTGCTTGTGCTTGGGGTGCGGGTGCGGGTGCGCGGGGTGGTGCGGCGGGTGCGCTTGGTGCGCGTGCTGCGGCGTGCTGGGCGCCGCCAGCGCCGGGGGCGAGGGGGTGGGACTGTAGCACGGTGACGTCACACTCACCCGGGAAGTGGAACTGCTGCTTGTGCTTGGGGTGCGGGTGCGGGTGCGCGGGGTGGTGCGGCGGGTGCGCTTGGTGCGCGTGCTGCGGCGTGCTGGGCGCGGCCAGCGCCGGGGACGAGGGGGTGGAACTGTTGCACGACGACGTGTTCGACGAGGAGTCAGGCCCGCCCTGGAAACCAAAACGTCCATTAAAATTAGGAAAACAAATTTTAGGAAGAGTTTAGGAGATATTGTTTGTAATTGAGCTGAGGGCTATTTTTTTTTTTTTTTTTTTTAATAAGAAACAAACAGTCTTAAAAATAATATAACATTGGTGTTGTCATAGGACTAGAGATCACCTTAATTTTGTGAAGATGGCGTAAGTAAGAATAGAGTGTAGAATGGTAGTATTACCGCGTAGGGCGGCTGCTGCGGCGGCGCGTGCCGGCGACGCGGGCGGTGCGCCAGCGAGGACAGGAAGGAGCCGCGCGCCGCGCCCGGCGAGCCCACGGATATGTACCCGCCTGCAAACATATCATCATCACAAATATTTGTATAGAATCTTTTATAAAAAAAAAAAAAAAAAGTGGTATTACCACATAAAAAATATGAATCGATAAAAAGATTCTATACAAATATTTAGAACAGCGCCATCTCTCTCGCAGTCTTCACACTTGCTAAGCAATGGAGATTGGGGATCGTGTGTGTAAAACGCGCATCCAAGGGTATGGCTAATGCGCATAAGCATTTCAAAAAACATATATGACGCAGAGGGCGCTCCAGTAGCGTAAAGAATTAAGGGATGAAAGATTTGGTGTGATTGACGTAGCGATCGAATAGCTCAGTTGGGAGAGCAATGCGCCGGAAACGCAGAGGTCGCGGGTTCAAACCCCGTTTCGATTGTTGTAGATCGCATTCAATTTTTCTTTCTTAATTTACCTTTGTGTCATTATTTATAAAAAAAAAATATCATCATCACGTTCATCAGCGTGAAGTTGCTAATGCACCATGAAAATGTTTCTTGACTGAGCATCGCCTTCGATATGCCAGTATCTAAGTCGCCCGCGTTGGACCGGAGAGCTAAGGCAATAAAAGATTCGAATCCCAGACGAAGCATAAATTTTTTCATGTTTTCGCTTTAGCATAAATATATAAGTAACTACTACATTTTCATTTTGTAATAACCGACTATAAGCAGAAACTGAACGCTTACCATCTTTGTGAACTTTTTCTTTGAACGCGTTAACAAACTCGGGCGGTAGACCGCACGACGGAGGAACTTTACTTTCACAGTCTCTGTAACAATACATCCAATTCAATAATTGAATCCACATCAACCCACTACGCAATTATAAGTAAATTATTTCGGGGGTCTGTACTGTAGTAACATCTCATATTAGGCTGTAATTTACATCGCTTGTGACCAGCCGGCTCCTCGCGGAGTCGGATAACGGTACTCGGCCGGCGTCGCCTCCAGTCGGAAAGAAACCGCGCCGTGTCGATGTCACAGAACTGCCCGGCGGACGCGGTCGGCCACCGCCGGATGCTCTCGCATCTGCTGCGACGTGATGGCAATAGATTCTGCCCGACCCGGTCCGACCACCAACCGATCCGACTAGACCATGTTTTGAGATTGAGATTGAGATTGATTGAGATATTTATTGATAAAATTATAGAATTTTACATGTCATTTCATTATTTTACATAAATAGTATAAGTAATTTCATTCACAAAATTTTACATTATGCCATGAGATTATTAATATTCATTTAAATTATTTAAATTACATATTATTCATTTAAATTATTTACAGGTATAATTTTTATTGGTAATTTAATTATAATTCTGCAATTTAATGGTTATACATTTAACATTTTATCTGTTGTCCATATTATGTCCAAACATCCAAACCTCTCAAGCAAATAATGTAGGGTGTTATCTAATTTAATACACAAAACAAGGTGTGTTGTAGTATGTGTATGTCAGTGGGAATCGTGCATAAAAAGTGTCCTACTAACAGAATAAGTTTTTAATTTTATCTCACCTGTGGCACTTGAACTTGCACTCTTTGCACTTCAGCCCCGATCCGAACAGCATCTGTTTGTCGCAGTAGTCGCAGGTCGCGATCATGTTGAAGGTCTTCGCGAAGCGGTGCGCGATGTCGTGCGCCATGCAGCGGCCCACGGGCGTGCGCGGCGAGCGCGGCGCTGCGCCTAGCGCGACCTGACGACATAATTACTACATTAAGGCAGATTTAGACGAAGACAATTTTGAGACGCCTAAATGACGGCGCCAGTGATTACCGCACAGCACACCTCCGACCGTTTAGACAATGACTATGTTCAGCCGCCTAAATCTCGCCGCCAGTCGTGTTTACACAGTGCTTTTTTTCAGTACCAGTCATTAGTGGCAGCGAGAGACGCGGAGGGGGGGTCACTGGCGCCAAAAAATAGGCTCGTGTTCTATTCCGCGCCAGCGCTGGCATGCGGCGAAAAAATGGCGCGGAAAGTGTTTATACGGTGCCTTTTCGAGGTGCCGTAATTTAGGCGTCTCAAAATTGGCATCGTCTAAATCAGCCTTAATAGACATGTTGACTGATGTTGTATTCTACAGCGTACTGTAGTTATATGAATAAAATTAGCTAAATATATCACGAAACAAAGAAAAGAATCCAGAAAAATAAATCTTTTTTGGAAATATGTGACTTCAAAGGTACGCACATTGTATGATTTTTTTTTTAATCTAAAAGAAATTTTGAAAGTGTTTTCAGAATCCTCATAATTGTACAAAACAATAATTGTATGACAACCATGAACTTAAACGCACTTTTTCACGGTGAAAATGGCAAATTTCTTAATTTCTTCATACAATTATTGGTACCTATACCGGCCTGGGACGTCACTAGCCTGGACGCCTTGTGTATGGAGCGTTTTTAGCGCTACGCAGGAATGTTGAACTTTGACGGTAATTTCTGACTTTTAGAGCAGTTTAAGTGTAGTCAGTCCCATTTAGACATTTGATCACAATAAAAAATAGAATCGATTTACATCCTCAAAAAAAATTGTCAACATGTCTATTACTACATTACGCATCTAGGGCGGTGAATACGTGAATTTTGGACGCGTTTGGCGCAGTTTGTAGACACTTGCCTACTGAGCCGGCGGTCCCGGGACTATGGGGCATCAAGGGAAAGTACCTTATATATTGTAGATAGGATATTTTGCTGAAAGAAGACTACGTTATTTCTAAATTAGGTAATTTTGCATTTAAAGATTTTCAAAGAATTACTCATTGGAGCAAAAGAATTGCTCCCATGGATCGACTCGAATGGACTTTGTGACAATGCGCAGATGTCAGCGAGTTCTCAACCGATTTATGAAATTTTTGATTTAAAATGCACAAATTAAATTTGGCTAGGTCGTGACGAAGAGAAAATTTCGAAAAAAAAAAAAAACTCCGCTCCAATCTATGGTGCAAGCTTAGCCGGTGGCTGACTAGCCCGATACGGGAACAGTTCTGAACTTCAATAAAATACAAGTGCGTGATTTTTTGTAGTCAGTTAGAGTAGATTGAGTACTAATGGGTATGAACATTTTCTAACGGATTTTGAGTGTGCGTTAGGTATAAAAAAAGTTTTCGTAAGCGACCTCTGTAAATCTTAGAAAAAAAAATTCAAGTGCATTTCTTCTGCACTAGGGCATCGCATTTAACAGTTTTAACATTTCGTATTGTTGTCTAACAGATTTGTCGAGAGATTATGTCAGCGCGATACGAAACGAATGAAAAAATTATAAATCCCTGAAAAGATTATACAAGTGACTTTTGGCAACGAAGATGTGTTTAGAACTATGAAATGTAATGACAGTTTTAATTTATAACAGATTTATCAATAGCTTTATTTTATATAAAAGATTTAATTTTTAAATCGTTCTCTAGGCCACAAAATTTTACGCAAAATTGTCAAGTCGGCGTAGTGAACTCATTTTCATAAAAGTAATCTATAACATAGAATTCTAACAAATTCACCCACGGGAACCAGTTATATTACTTTATTAGTTATACGCGACATTTAAATTTGAGCGCGAACGCTTTGCATCAAGTTAAGACTGCGCCGAACGTTAGCGACTGACCCATAGAGCGCGAGGAATGCGTATTTATTTAGATCAGCGCGCGGCCGCCATTGTAAAAATGTAATATGGACAGTTAAAATATTTTTTTGATAAATCTGGACCTTTAATACCAAGCAATAATTGAAATATCTGATGCGGACAAATTGTAATGTAAACATTCATCTTTCAGAAAGACAACCTTCATTAACAAAATGAATCGGTTCTTGGAAATATAAATTTGACTTTAAGGTTGTTTACAAATATTATCCCATCATCTAAATAAATAGGTTTGAGAAGTTTGTTCTATTCACATTGCACCAATACAATCTCGAATTATATTCGGGTAAGTAATTCCAAACGTCATGTCATTCATAATTTCAAACAAGAGCTTTATTGCCTTAGGTTAAGGCGAGTAGATACGTGAAATGGTGAATAATACATTTTAAGTCCTAAGGCTTGTAATCTAGCCAATGTAAAATTTTGATAAAAATATGTTACTAGCATTTGCTCGCGGCTTCGCCTGCGTTAAAACCTATGTATACACTATCCTACGGGAACGATGTTTTATTTTGTCAGGATAATAAGTAGCCTATTTGTTAAGTTAGGGTATAGACTATCTCTGTTTCAAATTGCATACATATCCGTTTAGCTGTTTTATCGTGAAAAATAAACAAACATACACACATACTGTCACTTTTTATAATATTAAAGGGAAATTTTACTCGCAGTACGGATACTGTTATCACAATATAGTTGTATCTTTTAAATCTATAAATAGTATTTTAGATTGCAAACTCCCGTGAGGCTCCATATGAAACGGGTTCCCTCACGTCATTTAAGTCGAAAAAAAAATTAAAAAAGGAAATAAAAGAAGTAAGAAACAAACAAAAAGAAAAACGATTGTATAGTCACTAATAAAGCATCGAGTGCTATTTACTTTTACAAGTCTCACGAAATGTATGTCTTGATTTGGTAGCGATAAAAAAACTGGAGGAGATAAATAGTACATAACTGCAGAGGCCGGGAAAAGTCAGTTCGTGTTTGAGTATGATTTTGGAGGAAGTCCGAGTTAAATCAGCAACTTCTAAACGCACGATTTTTTTTTAGAAACCATACCCTATTTATCATTCGGAGAAGATCACAAGTCCAAAAGAACTTTTATATTGATTTGGACGGAATCATTTCTGTTTTTTTTTATTTGCCTACGTTTGGTATACTTATTAACTTACTCTAATTACTCAATCGTGTGGTATTATTTCCCGGCCACGGCCAACAATGTTATTTTATTTCATTAACGTATTAATACGATATCGAAGGATTGCGCGGTCTATTTTTACTACATTAATGGGAAAATTTCCAAGCAAGTCGGAGAAAAGTATGTTTCGATACTGTGACTTTCAAAAAGCTGTACGTTCAACATACAGATATTAAATTTTTATGTTTTTTTTAGAGTATAAATAGGTAAGGATATTTATTAATCAGCAATATACATGTTTTGTTGAAACTGTTTTACTTACCGATTTTTATTAAAGCTTTTTAATTAAGTTATACGGTCGGTTGATCTCCATTCGTCACTCGTAGGGCTTGCAATATCGGAAAGGTTTTCCAATTTTGAAATTAACTGATATTGGCACTCAATTCCGGAATTCCAGAACTGGTTCCGGAATTGACTTACCATACCAAAGTAAACAAAAAACGAATTTTAACATTTTTTTTACTATTAAAGGCGGAAATCGATATACTGATTAGACGTTTCCGAGGTCGAGAAATTTAACAAGGCTTTTTGTCTTTATTTAACTTTATTGTATAAAACAAAAGTCAAGTACAAATGTTGAATTTAATGCCAAATGGCATTTTCCACCTTTCAACCATTGGACCAATGCAAAGGTACTTCAAGTGGGTGTAGCTGTAGAGTAGAAATTGAATCGTTCTGAGAGTTTTGAAGATACAAGTGAATACAAATTAAGCTAGTTATGCTTAAACAAACTTACCATCCCTAAAATATCTCTTATTACTGTCTAGAAACTACATCAAATAGAGTCGTTTAAATTCCGGAATATTAGACAATACGAAATCTGGAATATTAGATAATAATGAGCTTGCTCAATTTCGGAATTGTAATATCGGAGAAATCAACCGGAATTTCGGTTTTTCGAAATACCGGAATTCCGGAATGCAAATAGGCACTTCAGTCACGCACAACAAGAACGCATGAAGCAGTATGAGTTTTACCATCGAAGTATCGTTCCAGGGGCGCGCGGTCAGTGGGGAGAATAACGTTAGTCTCCACCCAAATCGCCTTAAGAAAGCCATACTCGCCTTAAGAAACACATTGATTTTGCATTCAGATTTTCACTCCCCAAAAATGGTATTGGTGAAAATTATTAAAATAGTAGATTGTTTGATAAGGGGCTAAAATTAGCCATGGTCACACGAAGTGATTATTTGGACGTGCGAACAAAGTAAGCGAGGACAAATATAACCTAAGTGTCATAATGGCTTTTAGCCATGTGTTAATATCGCTTTTCACTGCGACTGCGACTGCGACTGCGACTGCGAGGAAATGAAAAATAATTTAAAAAATTAAATTGTTGTGTCAGATCACAACCCGGCATACAATTTTTGCCAGAGCCCATAAACAATTGAAAGATTACGAAAATGCCTTGGACCTAACGTTATCTTTGTAATTTTTCCAATTTGAACTGGAGTGTATATGAATATGAGTGTATATCATTCTTTTCAAATATATAAACTTATTTTGTCATTTAATACTACAAATATAATATAATACGAAATATTTAAGATTTTCTTACTGTACAAGTCAATAAAAACCTATCTTATGGCCTTTTTTATGCGGAATGGTAAAATTACCATTTTGATGTATCAATTTAAGCAAAAAACCATAACTATGATGTTTTAATTAATTTACAATAAAACTCATTGGGTTGCGCCACACGTACTTGTTGTGCGAGTGACGAATGGAGATCAACCGACCGTATAACTTGTTTAAAGGCATTTTAAAAAGGACAAGTAAAATAATCAGTTTCAACAAAAAAAAAATATTATATTGCTGATTACTTAATATCATCACCCATTTATATTATATAATAAAAATATTGAACGTACAGGCCTCGACGGAAATGTCAGTTCGTGGATTCGTATTAATTGAAGGACTCGGACTTCCTCCAAAATCATACTCAAACATGAACTGACTTTTCCAGGCCTCTGCAGTTATGTACTATTTATTTCCTCCAGTTTTTTTATCGTTACCAAATCAAGACATACATTTCGTGAGACTTGTAAAAGTAAATAGCACTCGATGCTTTATTAGTGACTATACAATCGTTTTTCTTTTTGTTTGTTTCTTACTTCTTTTATTTCCTTTTTTAATTTTTTTTTCGACTTAAATGACGTGAGGGAACCCGTTTCATATGGAGCCTCACGGGAGTTTGCAATCTAAAATACTATTTATAGATTTAAAAGATACAACTATATTGTGATAACAGTATCCGTACGGCGAGTAAAATTTCCCTTTAATATTATAAAAAGTGACAGTATGTGTGTATGTTTGTTTATTTTTCACGATAAAACAACTAATATGTATGCAATTTGAAACAGAGATAGTCTATACCCTAACTTAACAAATAGGCTACTTATTATCCTGACAAAATAAAACATCGTTCCCGTAGGATAGTGTATACATAGGTTTTAACGCAGGCGAAGCCGCGAGCAAATGCTAGTAACATATTTTTATCATAATTTTACATTGGCTAGATTACAAGCCTTAGGACTTAAAATGTATTATTCACCATTTCACGTATCTACTCGCCTTAACCTAAGGCAATAAAGCTCTTGTTTGAAATTATGAATGACATGACGTTTGGAATTACTTACCCGAATATAATTCGAGATTGTATTGGTGCAATGTGAATAGAACTAACTTCTCAAACCTATTTATTTAGATGATGGGTTAATATTTGTAAACAACCTTAAAGTCAAATTTATATTTCCAAGAACCGATTCATTTTGTTAATGAAGGTTATCTTTCTGAAAGATGAATGTTTACATTACAATTTGTCCGCATCAGATATTTCAATTATTGCTTGGTATTAAAGGTCCAGATTTATCAAAAAAATATTTTAACTGTCCATATTACATTTTTACAATGGCGGCCGCGCGCTGATCTAAATAAATACGCATTCCTCGCGCTCTATGGGTCAGTCGCTAACGTTCGGCGCAGTCTTAACTTGATGCAAAGCGTTCGCGCTCAAATTTAAATGTGGCGTATAACTAATAAAGTAATATAACTGGTTCCCGTGGGTAAATTGGTTAGAATTCTATGTTATAGATTACTTTTATGAAAATGAGTTCACTACGCCGACTAGACAATTTTGCGTAAAATTTTGTGACCTAGAGAACGATTTAAAAATTCAATCGTTTATATAAAATAAAGCTATTGATAAATCTGTTATAAATTAAAACTGTCATTACATTTCATAGTTCTAAACACATTTTCGTTGCCAAAAGTCACTTGTATAATCTTTTCAGGGATTTATAATTTTTTCATTTGTTTCGTATCGCGCTGACATAATCTCTCGACAAATCTGTTAGACAACAATACGAAATGTTAAAACTGTAAAATGCGATGCCCTAGTGCAGAAGAAATGCACTTGAATTTTTTTTTCTAAGATTTACAGAGGTCGCTTACAAAAACTTTTTTTATACCTAACGCATACTCAAAATCCGTTAGAAAATGTTCATACCCATTAGTACTCAATATAAATTTGCTGATAAAAGAAAAAAAACGTACAATGCGAATTATTTTAGTTTAAGGTGTAATTATACCCTTCCCGTATCGGGCTAGACTCTGCATCGACCTAGTTATTTAAAAAAGAGTGTATTTCGCTCACGTGGTTGTGGTCGCGCATGGGCGTGTGCGGCAGCTCGGGCTGCGGCTCCGGCTCGCGCGGCGAGGCCGGCGGGGAGCCCGAGCCCGCCGCCAGCGAGGACTGGCTGTTGTCGCTGCAACACGACGCAACACTTTAATTTTTTTTTTTATTAAGAAACAAACAGTCTTAAAATAATATAACATTGGTGTTGTCATAGGACTAGAAATCACCTTAACCCTTTACCGCATATAGAAAAAAAATAGTTGTTTGAATTTGAACGTTGACCTGTGCCAATAAGGTCCAAGGTCATATCTGCCATATATGGCTTCGTATGCGGTAAAGGTTTAATTGTAGACCTATAGTTTCATACAAAGTATTATAGTGTTGATAATTTTACATTACACTGACCAAAAGTTTTACTGAAAAATTTGTTGCCAACAGAAAAAATAAAAAGCAATTTACTCAACTATAAATTAAACAATAAAAAACAAAAAACAAGACATTTTTTTTTTATACATAAATTTGGAATCGCTTACTACTATTGTTAAAATCGCTTACTACTATTGTTAAGAAGTTAATACAACACGTGTAGACCAAGGGAGACATTGTGATATACTTTTCATTATTCCTTTTATAATATACTTATTAATTTGACTTGACCGTTATTCGAAGCTTATTTAATTGAGATAGGCATGTCGTTTCCCGCCTTGTATTGCTATCTCTTTCTAAATAATATCCCCTCTACTAGTCTTTTCCTACCACCACCTGGCAGTGGGGATGAATCTGGGGTCTGATGAAATCCCAATTAGTTTCGTCATTGGCGTCTGATTTCCCGCCGCGATCAGTCGTAAGGTCTAGTGCCCAATACGACTATTAAAATTTTAATCATATTTTGAGCGAACCCTTTTTAAACTAAGTTCCGTTCGCTGAGTGATGAAATACTTACGTTACTAAATACGATATCATTATTTGTGACAACATATTCACGTAAGTATAACACTAAAAACGAATTATCTGTGTCGTGTCAAACAAAGGGTTACTTATCACTGCACAAATCTACCCACATATTTTTTGTGAATGTAAATTAACGGTTTTACCGTTCGATATTTATTGTAAATTTGATTTGTAGAATTATGGATGAGGTGGATGAAATGCAGGAAAATACCAATATGGAATCGAAGGAAACCCGGACACGTAAGCGTTCATATAGCAGCTCGAGCAGCAGCAGCAGCGATAGTAGCTCCAGTTCCTCGGATTCATCGAGTAGTGATCAAAAGAACAAGCGCTATCGTCGTAGCAAGAAAAAGAACAGGAAAAAATCTGCTCGCAAGTTACACAAACTAACAAACGAGGTAAGCAAGATACGTGCAAGCCTAGCAGCCCCTAACGATTGTTATAACCGTAACTCAGAATGTGATGCATTTTCCATTGTCTCGGACACTGTTAGTCGAGATCTTTACGACGAAACAGAACCCCAGCCGGGCCCTTCAAAGCCTTTTGTTTTGGGTCTCGAAACTAAATTAAAAGAACCAACAATTCCGGATGCTACGGAAGAACAACTTAAGTTGCTGTGCGAAGTACAGCGGCTCAACAGCAAGGGCTGGAACGACATTCGTTATTCTGAGACACAAAAAACGTATAGTCGGTCTCCGGGCTACACGGATTTGGAGGTAAACGAGGAAGTTAAGCAGTATGACTCCTACCCACATTTAGTTAATTCTGACAAAGCGTATGGCGCATTAACCTTTTGTCTCATAAAACAGCAAGAAGCCCTGCACGCTGCAGTGGCAAGTATACTCGATTTCATCAGGTCGGGAGGAGAATTTTCTTTTGAAACTTTTCGTGAAAAGGTTAATAGTGTCCTGTTAGAAGGAGATCTTTTTAAGGTTTCCGAGGATTTATTGCAGATAGTTTGTGGCCACAGAGCAGAGGTTATAAATATGAGACGAAACGGAATTACGAAACACATCAAAGAACCTTTGGTAAAGGCTGTTATACGCAAGATACCACCTTCTAGCTCGTCTCTTTTTAACGCTGAAGAGTTCACAGCCAAAATCGAACACCATGGCGGGGTTCGTAAATGTTTTTGGCCTCTAAAAAAGAACCCTGTTTCGCAAACAGGCGATTCTAAAGCCAAATCAGGCGCTCCCTCGCAGGGAGCAGTGCCTCACAAAGTACCCTCGCGGGGCTACTGTAATCACGTACACACGGTAAGCAACCCGCATACGTGCCATGCTCATGCGTGCCAGGGAAATACACCCGCACAACATGCTGTTCCCCCGCGGGGAAATTACCATCAAAACTATCCTTCGCAAGGATATAATAATGCCTCTAGAGCTGGCCATAGCAACACCTTTCGAGGGCGCCAACCCAAGCAATACCAGCAAAGATCCCAACAACGAAATGGCCGTAAACGAACGGCATCGCCTGGAGGCTACAAGAACAATAAGCGAGGAACGTATTGACACGAAGTTCAGAGCGGGCCGCCTGGCACAATTCTACGACGTTTGGGAGACGATGAACACCAGATCATATACTGCGTATAATAAAGGGGTATCGCATACCCTTTTACCAAAAACCACCTTTAGTTTATCCGAACCTTTATGGAAACAATCTGGAAATTCCACAATCGGAAGAAATGACTCAGATAATTGGTCAAATGAAAAAGCAGGGTGTGTTAGATGTGGCAAAGCCGTCTCCAAGCTTTCTTTCGACAATGTTTTTAGTGCCAAAGAGCGACGGCTCAGCTCGACCAATTTTCAACCTCAAGCCTCTAAACCGATTTATAATTACCGACAAATTTGGACTAATAAATGTTCATCGTGTACCGGATTTTATCCAACCCCAAGATTGGCTTTGCAAAATAGACCTGTCCTAGGCTTATTTCCATCTACCCGTAAGTCAAACGCACAGGCGCTTTTTACGCCTTATTTACGGACAAGAACTTTTACAGATGACATGTCTACCGTTCGGTCTCAGCACCGCACCAAAAGTTTTCGCATCATTCACCAACTGGGTGGCGCAGATTCTAAGGAATTCCAATATACGCACGATTGTGTATCTCGACGATTTCCTCATAGCCCACCAGGACAAGAATACGCTTGCCAGGCATGTAAAGATTGTTGTGGAGACTCTAGAAAAATTAGGATGGCTGGTAAACTACGAGAAATCGCTTCTAACTCCTCAAAGGTCATTGGTATACCTGGGTATCGCTTGGGATCCTTGGGAGAATCTCAAAGTTTACCAAACGAGAAGATTCCATTATTGAAGGCCAAGGTCCAACAAATGCTATTTTTAGAGAAAACCAATCGAAAAAACCTCGAGAGTTTAGTCGGAATTCTCAACTTTGCAAGCTTCACTGTTCCAAGGGGAAGGTTAAACTACCGAGCAATTCTAAATCTTCTCAATTCGATACCGAGATTTTCGGTACGGCTTTACAGCATACCCAAGGAAGCAATGGAAAATCTAGTATGGTGGCTGCACAATTGTCATCACCCATCACCAATCCATCTCCCCCCACCATCACATTTCCTGAAGACAGATGCCTCGGATCTTGCTTGGGGAGCCCAATTAGACGCACAGGCTCTGTCGGGCAGTTGGACCGAGTGGGAGCAAAAGTTGCACTGCAACCAGAAGGAAATGCCCGCTATATTGAAGGTCTTAAAAGATCACAGTCAGTACCTGAGCTATTCTACGGTTCTTGTCCAGTGCGACAACAAAACAGTGATAGCTTACTTGCGCAACCAAGGTGGAACAAAATCAAATCCTCTCCTAGAATTAACATACCAAGTTTTTCGCATTCTCGAACAACATCAAATACATCTCAACTTGTTCCACATCCCGGGCAAATACAACAGCCACGCAGATCATCTATCAAGGATGCGTCGGCCACAGAGTGGCATCTCCTACCAGAGGCCACAGAGAAAGTTTTTGCAAAATGGGGTGTCCCGCAAATAGATCTATTTGCGTCTCAAAGAGCCCACGTGGTGATCAACTATGCGTCGCTAGATCAAAACGATCACAGAGCTCTGATCCACGACGCCTTCTCACAAATTTGTATGTTCGATCTAGCGTGGGTGTTCCCACCCCCTTACCTAATCCCAAAGGTATTGGCTCATCTCAATCAAGCCACAGGTGTATACCTTCTGGTAGTGCCGCGATGGAACCGCGTTTTTTTGGCGGGCGGACCTCAAGTCCCGGGCCCTAGCAGCTCCGTTCACGCTGCGATCTCTAGACAGGCTCCTGATCGATGTAACTACGGGCTTACCACCGCCGAAAGTTCAGGAAATGATACTGGAAGTGTGGAAGTGTGGGGGTGGTCAGAGAGCTTAATTGGTTGGAATTCAGATCAGTTAGACTTACTTAAGCAGTCCTGGCGCGCCTCCACACGAAAGATTTACAGCCTCGCGTGGAACAAATGGGTAAACTGGGCTACTAGTAAAAATATTGACTATACACGAAGCCATCAGGATCGGATGTAGCAAAATATTTGTCTGATCTTCACTTAGTTCATAATCTTTCATATAGAACTATCCTACGGTATAAATCAGTAGTTTCAACATTATGTAATACAGAAGAATCGGGCCAATTAAGTTCGCACATTCTTGTGAAACAAGTTCTTAAATCAATAGCATTGCAAAAGCAGAAGCCCAGTGACCAAAAACCTCCTATATGGAATGTAGAAAAACTTGTTAATCACTTAAAAAAATATAAAATCAATTTAGAAAATACATTCGAATCATCTCGGCACACTGCGATGTTACTTCTTCTTTGCTCCGGTAGAAGAATACACGATCTAACGTTATTGAAAATTTATTGTAAACATTATTCGTCATCAGATGATTTTGTAGTATTTTGGCCGGAATTTGGATCCAAGACAGATTGTGTAAATCATCGACAGTCAGGATGGAAGTTACAATGTAACTCTGCTTGTCAAAATTTAAATCCTGTATTTTGGGTCAAACACACAATTTCATTGTTAAAAAATAGATGAGACTTAAATAATGTAAATAATTTATTTGTCACCTTAAGAGGTGAAGTAAAAACTGCATCCCGAACAATTATTGCGGGATGGATCAAAAGTTTGCTTAAGGAGGCTGGCATTACCGCGTCCCCGGGTAGCGTCCGCTCAGCGGTCGCGTCTAAGAATTGGATCGACAACTTTCCTGTCGAAGACATATTAGCTCGTGGTAATTGGCGTTCAGAAAACACGTTCCATCAATATTATAGACGTGAAGTAATGCCAGTATCCTCTAGTGAATCCATTACTATGTCGCACTTTTTTGAAGCAGTTGATTGAATAATAATTGACATTATGTATTATTAACAGAGAATAATATTATCTTTTGCAATAAATGTTAATGATTTACAGTGGAATATGCGGTTTATTTCTTAACTCTCCATCAGTTCCTACACTAAATTCACATTGGCATCTTCTTTTCCGGCACCACCAGGCGATAACAAACAGGTCTCAATTAAATAAGCTTCGAATAACGGTCAAGTCAAATTAATAGACGCGTTTTACCTACCAATAAAACGCATATTAATTTACTTACCTTATTCGAAGCTTATGAGTTAACTCTGCCTGGTGACATTAATTTCGAGCCAATGACGAAACTAATTGGGATTTCATCAGACCCCAGATTCATCCCCACTGCCAGGTGGTGGTAGGAAAAGACTAGTAGAGGGGATATTATTTAGAAAGAGATAGCAATACAAGGCGGGAAACGACATGCCTATCTCAATTAAATAAGCTTCGAATAAGGTAAGTAAATTAATATGCGTTTTATTGGTAGGTAAAACGCGTCTATTTTCACAAACATGCAATTAAATGTCGTCATAACGGACTTCGAAGTATCACGCCTTGAACGAACAACTCGAGAGAACTGTAAAGGAATTTCATACAAAATTGAAGGCCTAGGCCGGGAAGTATTTTTTTTAACATGGCGTCTGTGTTCATGAGCAGAGCAATTATATTTTTTGAGTGGTGTGGTGGTGTAAAAGCACTATACATGCTTGAGCCGTGAAAAGGGCTTGCCGGATTCGTATCACTATCCCTCCCATACCTACTCACCCGGCGTCTGCAGTAATGTATTATAATTACAAGCTTTTATTTAGCTTGCATGGTATGTTTAAAGTATGTAAGTTCGGGTGAAATCTTGCAACTCAATTTTGAAGCAGATATCGTCAACCGATTGAGCTAAAATTTTGCATACTTACTTAACTTTGATGACAATACAATAATATGGTACCATGGGGCTGATCTGATGATGGAGCCGGAAGGTGGCCATAGGAACTCTATAATAGAAAAAGCAATCCTACCGAGCTTGGGCTCTTTAGAATTGTCTCAGTGAGCATTTGATGGATATCTAAAGAAAAGTACAGTCGGCTATAAAAGCTTGCCACTAAAATGTCCTTTTTGACAGAAACTTATTTTATTGTATCGACAGGTGAGACGGCATTCGGATGCATACCTTAGATCGGAGGCGTCGGGTCTGACGGAGAGCTGGCTCTCGTGCGAGCGCGACTTGGTGAGGCTGGCGGGCGCCGGCAGGTGGGAGTTCTGCTTGCGCTTGTTCACCGGGGTCATCGGGGATTTACCCGCTGCAACAACAGAATGGCATTACAACATTTTTTTTTAATGTCGTCGGGGGCAAACGAGCTAACGGATCGCCTGATGGAAAGCGATAGCGTAGCCCATAGACACCTGCAACAAGTGTAGTAACACCTCTTTCATTTTATTTAAGGCGAAATCCTTGCTAATTCGAAGTTCAATGCGTGATGCACATAGTTCACAATACTGAGGCAAAAAGGTTCTCGATAACGAACGGAAGACGCAGCGTGCATGCCTCGTAATAAAGAGATCCACCAATCTTACGAAGATCGCGGAAAGCCAATAGACGCACGTAGCACACGGCAGGTCATCGTGAAAATTGGTCCCAATGTGGACGTGATTAGGTTGAGAGGACAAAGGTTTAATACTTATACGTAAAGGTGTAATAGTTTTGACGACGCGGTTGGCGCAGTGGTTAAGCAACTGCCTACTGAGCCGACGGTCCTGGGTTTGAATCCCGGCAAGGGCAAATATTTGTGTAATGAACTCGAGTATTTGTGCCTGGGTCATGGATGTTATTTGTATTTAAGTATGTATTTATCCATATATGTCCATAACACAAGCCTACTAGAGCTTACTGTGGGACTAGATTGATTTGTGTGAGGTTGTCTGATATTTATTATTGCTTATTTATTTATTTATTAATACTCACTCTTCCTGTGCGTGGTGTCGGGGTCGTTGGGCACGGAGCCGTGCCGCTCCCACGAGTCCCAGTACAGCTGCATCTCCGCCGCCGCCTCGCCCCGCGCCAACGCGTCTGAGGATATACTCACTCTTCCTGGGCGTGGTGTCGGGGTCGTTGGGCACGGAGCCGCGCGGGTGGCGCGCGCGCGTGCGCGGGGAGCCGCGCCCGTGCCGCTCCCACGAGTCCCAGTACAGCTGCATCTCCGCCGCCGCCTCGCCCCGCGCCAACGCGTCTGAGGATATACTCACTCTTCCTGGGCGTGGTGTCGGGGTCGTTGGGCACGGAGCCGCGCGGGTGGCGCGCGCGCGTGCGCGGGGAGCCGCGCCCGTGCCGCTCCCACGAGTCCCAGTACAGCTGCATCTCCGCCGCCGCCTCGCCCCGCGCCAACGCGTCTGAGGATATACTCACTCTTCCTGGGCGTGGTGTCGGGGTCGTTGGGCACGGAGCCGCGCGGGTGGCGCGCGCG
The DNA here is from genome assembly GCA_932273695.1 of Apotomis betuletana. NCBI lineage: Eukaryota > Metazoa > Arthropoda > Insecta > Lepidoptera > Tortricidae > Apotomis > Apotomis betuletana. The sequence goes on along the minus strand of OW026309.1, from coordinate 3,268,642 downwards.
CGTGCGCGGGGAGCCGCGCCCGTGCCGCTCCCACGAGTCCCAGTACAGCTGCATCTCCGCCGCCGCCTCGCCCCGCGCCAGCGCGTCTGAGGATATACTCACTCTTCCTGGGCGTGGTGTCGGGGTCGTTGGGCACGGAGCCGCGCGGGTGGCGCGCGCGCGTGCGCGGGGAGCCGCGCCCGTGCCGCTCCCACGAGTCCCAGTACAGCTGCATCTCCGCCGCCGCCTCGCCCCGCGCCAGCGCGTCTGAGGATATACTCACTCTTCCTGGGCGTGGTGTCGGGGTCGTTGGGCACGGAGCCGCGCGGGTGGCGCGCGCGCGTGCGCGGGGAGCCGCGCCCGTGCCGCTCCCACGAGTCCCAGTACAGCTGCATCTCCGCCGCCGCCTCGCCCCGCGCCAGCGCGTCTGAGGATATACTCACTCTTCCTGGGCGTGGTGTCGGGGTCGTTGGGCACGGAGCCGCGCGGGTGGCGCGCGCGCGTGCGCGGGGAGCCGCGCCCGTGCCGCTCCCACGAGTCCCAGTACAGCTGCATCTCCGCCGCCGCCTCGCCCCGCGCCAACGCGTCTGACGACAGAAGGAGCTTGACTATCATGTACTTCAAGTTAAATGAGTCGCGTCACTTGGTAGGTACCTGCTTAGCATTAGTTAGGATTGCGATTGATCAATCTTTACTAAAAATAAAACATGATTAGTGTCACCACTAACATTGAACGTCTTATCAACCCGCTTTAACGTGCAAGTAACAAAGTAACCTTATTATTCGTAAAAAGGGCGTAAAAATAGCAAACACTAGATTGTCGACCTGCCATACCTATCACAAGGGAAATGGATAATGTAGTATAGTGCTGTCCGTTTAAAAAGCCTCCTCGCTCCACGCTTCTGTATTGGGTTAAGCTGCCTATCCACTAGAAAGTGTGGGTACACACCCATGTGTAAAATGGACTAATCACATTCATCAGATCTAATTGCAATTATTTTGTGCTTCACAAAGACGTAGTCTGATTTGTTCGGTATGCGGTTCTTCAAGAAGGGTTCTTTAAGGGTCGGCAACGAGCGTGTGATGCTCCTGGCATCACAGGCGTCCATAGGCGGCGATAACTGCTTCACATCAGGTGGGCCACATGCTTGTTTCACCATCGTAGTGTTAAAAAATACTCCGCTCCGCTTTAGGGGACAGGCAGCCTGACTCCTTATCCTTACTGCGGGTGATATTTCAGTTAAATGATCATCTCATTGATCAACTATTGTTCTCACCGGTGTAGGTTCGCAAGCGATGCATAGCGCGACATAGCCGCTTGACCTCTTCGTCTCGCGCGGTGGCGAGGAACGCCCGCAGTTCGTGGTCCGAGCGCTCCCGCAACGACTCCAGCGTTGATACGCGATTGCATACCGCCTGGAAAAATAGCAAAAACATGAACATAAAAAAAAACAATACTAAAATTACACAACATTTTCTTCGGTTTCCGCGACTGTCACACATTTAAATAAAACAATTTAAATGGTTATTAATTTTTTGAGCCTCCCTGATGTTTCGGTAGCCTTACAGATACCGTTATCTGTAAAGCTGACACAAAATGACACAATTAATTCAATTCTAGCTCGAGCGCTTGAACCAGGTTTGACTAGTTTCTTGGAACTTGCTCAAAGGCAAGCATAGGTTCGACCACAAATGTCCCGCGACACGTGTAGTCAGCGATGTCGACCGAGGTAGTGCAACATAGTTAAAATGTATGAGATAAAATTACGTCAGCCGAAATCGTTAATTGTGTTTCTTTTAACCGCATCCACGGACAGAAGTACTGTAAGAAAACCTGTAATATCTAACAGGTTTTCCTTGACTTTTAACGAATATTGTGTCACCACTAAGTACCTGTATAGCCTCTGCGCTGAGTCCCACCATTTCAGGAATGGAATTGTATCAGGCAAAATTATTAATTGGTTTCCCTTTTACCGCATTTACGGACAGAGGAAGAGAGGCAATTTAAGAAAACCAGTAATATCTAATGGGTTTTCCTTAACTTCCAATGAACATTATGTTATCTATAAGTACCTGTATAGCCTCTGCGCTGAGGCCCACCACCCGCAGCCACTGCGGCAGGCACGGGACGTCGCCGAGCTCTCGCTGGAGCTCCTCTTCGAACCGCGCCTTGATGACGAGTTGCCGGGAGAAGTGTTTTAGCAGCTTCCCCTGAACACACGAAACTAAGTTTAAAACTTCAGAGTAAAAAATTATCAAACTAGTTTTATGTTTCTTTATAATTATGTAGTTTTGTAGTTTACAGCACGTCTAGCATAACTTTGACACGCGACTCTTTCTCGCGCGAGATATACTACCTGTCTCTATCTGTACAGTACTATGAGATAGTGACGGATGATGCTATCTCGCGCGATATGAGTCGCGTGTCAATGTTATGCTAGACGTGCAGTGCCATTGAAATATAAAATATAAAAAGAAATAATCGGGTTCTAAATCTGTGTTTATTGAAGCAAACATTTGATTTCTTTGTGTGAAAGGACCTAATAGAGACTTATGTTACAACTGTTTCCAAGTTGAATGGTCTACACAATTCTTTTATCAATTTCACTACATAGAATAATACAAAGTCGCTTCCTGCCGTCTGTCTGTCCCTATGTATGCTTAGATCTTTAACCTACGCAACAGATTTTGATGCGGTTTTTTTGTAATAGATAGTGATTCAAGAGGAAAGTTTATATTTATAATATGTATAATACCACCCATTGCAACCATTGTGTGTGAAGCCGGGACGGATCTTTAGTTGAGAATAATTTATTCTAAGTTTAGTCATGACCTGAACTACTATTAAGAATGTAAAAAAAAGTTATCCTATATTTAGTTACAGTTCTGTCTGAAAATATAAAATTTCATATAGTTCCCAAAAAATAAACATAAAATCGAAACGGTATTTAAATTTTTCATAAGGTACATTCCAAATTTTATCTGAAGAATTAGAAAGCAGCAACAGTTATGCTCTCAAGCAGAACCAGATGGTGGGAATGTCCATTCCTGCCTGCTTCAATGCACCTCAGAGAAAGCCATATTCATTATACTATTTTATTTACACATTCTCTTTGCTAGCTATGTTGTCTGCAATGTATAATTATAATTTTTAAAATAATATTAGGTTAACAAGCTGAAATATCAGGGGGCACTTATACACAAATTAAAGTCACCCCAATCCAATCTCAGTGTTAAAATGTAAATCTACTAAGCCAAACAATTCAGAAAATCAAGTTAGATTGTTGTGTTTTCAAATTTATCAAAATGAGAGAAAAATTATTTTTCGCATTCTAAAAGGTCTTATTTCCAATGAAGTGAAATGTACATTCTGTTGCACATTGGGCAGCAGAAGAATAGATACCCCTTAATTACTTGAATACATATGACAATGCGGTTGGCACAGTTGTAGTGCACCTGACCTGCCTACTGGGGCGGTCCTGGGTTTGAATCCTGACCAGAGCAAATATTTGTGTGATGCACTCAAATATTTGTTTCTGGGTCACAGATGTTATTTATATATGTATTTATATATATTATGTATATATCATCCTCAAGTACCCATAATAGTACAAGCTTAGCTTAGTTTGGGACTAGGTTGATTTGTGTAAGATTGTCCCTTAATATTTAATTATTTATACATTTAAAACTATATTCAAGAAGTCATGAGAACCCCTGCAAACTGTTAAGCATCATTAAATCTGAAATACATTAACCAACTTCAATGTACTTAATTGGGTATCAATAACTAATATTGTGCAATATTATTCCGCATAATGTGCACAGGAAATTGAATAACTCCACAAGCCATTGTTTGTTGCCATAAATGGGCTGGTTTTTAAACTCTGATGCATTACCATTGAATGCAGCAATGTTTTTATTAAATCTATCACATCACAATCAAGTTGCGTTATCATAGATTGTGGCTTTGATTAGTGATGTGTTGCCAGGCATCAGTAGTCTAACTTATCAGATGTTAAACCGACAGAAAGAAATTTGTATTTTTTTTACATAAAGGGATAGTAGTGTGTGCATCCCACTTTTCAAAATGCAAAATGCCTACTAAATTACCAAGAGCGCCAAGCACTAAAACTTATTTAGTGAGCGAAATACTATGAACTTTGTTAATATTACCACCACCACTTTTCAATTTGATGGGATATCAAAAATGCCCTATTTTTCCACTTTGATGCAAACAACAGAAAAGCAAATCAATTTTATCCTAGGGTTTTAATAACAATATGGGCTCAAACAACACAAAATTTGACACAGAAAAAGTATCAGTTCCTGAGAGAAAGTCAAAATGGAGAAGATTTAAAAAAAAACTCAGGTAGCCATCATTTTATCCAACAATAATTTCAAATAAAAACCATAAGATATTCAGTTTAACATTTTATTGTGGGAAATAGAATAACATAATTTTCCCTAAGGATAACAAATTAACTAACCCAGAAAAGAGACAATGGGGAGGTATAAATATGTAATGTACAATAAAGCCACAATTCTAAATGTCAGGAAAGAAGTAAAAAATAATACCTTCAATAAATATTGGAAATATAGGTACCTATTTTCAAATTAATTTTGAAACAAGCTCTAATTCCATTATACTAGTAATTTAGTCTGTTAGTCATAGTAAATTGTTGCAGTTAGCCCATGAATCAGACCATGGATAAACCAGGAGCATAAATAAATAGAATTAAACTTATGTTTACAAGACTTTTTCAAATTAGGGTGGTTAAGATAACTTTATATGTGAATGTACTTTATTTGTTAGTATAACTATTATAAATATTGTATAAGATTATTAGAGATGTCCATCAGTATTACTGGGAATAAAAACATTTGAAAATAAAAACTTATAAACATGATTAAACTATAATATCTAATAATCTCAAATAAAAGGACACCAAATTATATCAAAAGCAATCATAAAAGTATTCAACCAGGTCAGATGATAACTACTTTTCTAAAGGCATGTTACTCACAAATGATATCAGTTATCACATTTGTGAGATGTTTCCACAATCTTATCAGCAAGTAGAGTCAGGTCATTACATTCTCCAGTTGATTAAACATCATAAATTCGGAGATTCAAATCTTTATTAAAATGTATTGAGTTTTCTTTCCTTCAGTAACTAGAAAGTAATATTTTTTGCAAAAACTGGTGTATTATGCTGTTTAAACAGGTCAGGGCTACGCTCAAGGTGGCCGGGAGAGCGCAGCGAGGTCGCTTTCTACGTCGGCATTGAACTATACGCTGTAGGCCTTGAAAGCAAGAACGTCCTTGAATCCCGGGTCCCCCGTAATACTTTCAAGGGCAGTGCGCCCGTTCCCTTCAGCCTTATGCCGCAGCCTTACCTCCAGCGTCCGGATCTCCTGCTGCGTCAGCTCCGCGCTCGTCGAACATTGCGTCCTCAAACCCTCAAGTCTATCAGCTGAAACGTCGATCATGGACTGGATAGTCTCTACCATCTCGACAGCATCACGAGCTCTCTTTATTTCGTACGCGCTCTCTGCTTCCATTACAAATATCACAGCACTATACACAATCTACTAGTCACTACTTATAATAAAAAAACACTTTATACATTTTAAAAAATGATTATACAAAACATTGCAGTGTTGTATTGCCGATACGCGGCCATATCCGTAGAAAATCTATATTCTTGTCTATGCGCTGTCAAACCACGGACTAAACTTTTGACAGTTGTCATTCCGTTATCAAACCGTTTACTTAATGAGCTTAATTTATGAAAATAACGTGAATTAATACGGTTAATAATTAAGATAATGTTCTTTATCTTAAAATCGTAATAAAAACATAAAAGATGAATCAGCCACTTTGATTCATACTGACACTAGATGGCGCTAATATGCAACAAAGTAAAAGCTGTCAAATGAAATTTGTCTATAGTTAGGATTATTTATTTTTTTAGTCTATGACTTTTATCAATGAAGTGAAGACGTTTGTTGTGAGATTTGTTTCCTATTTTTTCGCCTTCCGTCGTTTAATTAAATTCTGTGTGATGTAAATAATTAGATAGAACATTAATATTTTTTACTTTACAATAGGTAGAGCCTGATATTTTATTTTATTAGGTACCTAGATGTAGGCACAGTAGAATGTTTCTCGAGCGCATACTGTTTCCTCTGTTCTGTCTGGGAATAGAAGGTAAATATTGGAGTATTGTAAGGGTTTTGTTGTGTATTTATTTTGGTTGTTGTTTGTATAACAAGTGTTGTTCTGTGAAGTGTCCGGGCGGGTGGCCGGCGAGGAGCTGGAGCCGCGCGAGGTGGCGGTGGACAAGGGCACCAATGTGACGATCCCGTGCGGGGGGCTGCTCACGCTGCCCACCCCGAACGTGCAGTGGGTGCACAAGGGCAACCGCACGCACCATGAAGTCCTGGTGAGTCCTCAACAACATTGCTTGTTATGTAAGATTCCTATTGGAATACCTTGTTTTTTTTACTTTGTTACACTTAAAATTTCTGATTAGTTTCAAGTCTTAGAGGTAATGGATACAAAAAATTTCGAGCATAAATATATAATTAAATTCAAATAATTTTTTCGACAAACACTTAAAATGCTCTTCTGATAATTATCTAAAAAGAAAAAAAAAATTAAATTATATCTTACAGTGTTATATTCTTGTATTTAATATTTTGCAAAGCCTTATAGAAGCACATATCAATTTTTGTAATATTTATTCAGCTTGCAGAAAGTACAATTAACATTCTCACTCTATTCACAACTTTGTATACAATTCATTCATAACAAATGAAAAACATGTACTTACCCCATGTTAGTCCCATATTTTATTTGCCATCAGTACTTTGAACACTGTTTAACACTTGGACAAACTTGAGAGCTTATATTTTCATTGATGATTTGATACATGAGATATTGTCAATGAATGTAATACAATGAGTTTAATTCTCAATGTATTCAGAGTAAACAATGCCAGAACATTGTGTTATAGGCATAAACTGATGCCAACTGTGTGAACATCAGGATCAAAATTATGAATTAAGCAGCAGACTAAAAATGTTTCGTTTTTATAAAATATCTTATCACTAACAGTTTATAATAAATACATACAAGGTGTTTAGAATAACAATGTAGGAACTTTAAGAAATGATACAGAGGGACTATAAGGAAGAGTTTGAACCCTATGTCTTTATCCAAACTGTGATAGATTTTTTTTAACGAGTTTGTAAAACTGCAGTTTGTTTTAATGTAGTAAACTTTACTTTTTAGTAAGTTAGTTTTAATTTAAAAAAATTAGAAAAACTCAACTTAAGAAAAAACTCACAGACTGGCATAAAACATATAGGGCTCAAACGCTTCCTATTAGTCCCCTGTGTCACCTCCAAGTTCCTACACAGTTATTCCAAACAGCCTGTATATTTTATAGTCATTCCTTTTGCTGGTGTTTTTAGAATATACAGTACCCAGTATTATATGGGTAGTTTGAACTTTTTTAATGTTAATATTATATATTAAATGTGAATTATGTCACAAATTTCAAGTCATAATTTATATATGGCTGAACCAGAACTAAAAAGATTTGAACAAGGAAACATAAAACTATACTTTTTTCTCGCGCGGATGTAGTAGGTAATAGTAACTCATGTAGGTATATTAAACGAACAATCTGTTCTGTTCTGGTTTCAAGGTCATACCTTTAAATTTCAGCCAATACCGGCACCACAGAGCCGCCAAGATTAATTAACCACTTACATCCCAGAGCAATATATTCCAATCGAAACGGCAGTTTGTAAAATCGGTTCGCATCTGGCCTGCCTAAGTAGAATAATCGTAAGCGCCATTGAAACCCGTCTTAAGTTGTTACGTTTTAGTTATTACGGTACTTCCCGGTTAAGCTAAGTTTGCGCCTCGTTTTTACTGGATGCTATATATGTCAGGTGCAGACTTAACGTAACCGCAGTATAAATGGGCGACGTCTAAATTAAGACATCGGCCAATCCGTTTTACGAGCACTAGGCTGCGGTCGAATCAGTAATTTGCCCGAATGTGGGCAGTTGATAGAGGTGATTACTTTTATGTCTTCGTCGTTCGCGTCGCACAAACACGAATTAAAGTTTGTTTAAACACTATTCTAGATACAATCAAACTAACACAGGAGAGAACTTCTTGTAGTACCTAATGTAGATACAAATAAATAAAGTGTTTCTGCCTTCAAAATCTATCGAAGTCGGGAAGGGCTTCTGATATACGTGTTACACGCGGAACCGTAGCTCCGTGTTCTTAGCACCGGCGGTCCTAAGATCCCGTACTACAGGGACACGTCAAAGATACGTAGCCGTGTCTGCGTTCGGCTACGGATTGGCGCATCTCGGCTCCGCTCGGGCATTCAAAGAAAGCTTGTCAAACCAACAACGTCACGGACAGATCGGCTCCGCGTGTAATTAGGAAACTTAAGAAACGCATCTCCGTGTAACACGGAGATGCGTATCTTAATTACACGTAGCCTAATTACACGTGCCGAACGGTCCGGATATCCGTTACCGAGTTACCCGGCAACGTAGATCCGGATACGGGTACACGAAACACGGACACGACCGCAAGCCCTACGTCGGCAGTTTCAAGATGACTTGATACGTTATAATAATTAGTTGCCGGTACTTACGGAGATGCGACGATTTTACGCGATATCGGCAGCGGTTCGCGGTACGTGTGTCTTGCTCACTCGTATGGCCGCCGCGGTCGGATCTCTCGTTCAACCGCTCGCCGCGCCGCTGGTCGCAATGTCGTGGCAACTCGATTATATTCTGACGCCAAATACTCGCGAAATAATTCTCATAAATTTAAAGCGCGTCGCCTCTTGATATTGCCTCCCTGGCCATGTCCGTAACCATGTTTGTTACACAGTTACTCGCAGACATAGTATGTTTGTGTGTCTTGATCCAAGGACAGCGTAAACGGCCATCTCCCTCACCTCGATGTAAACATAGACTATAAAACCGCAGTAAAATCTCGAGGCAGTAATACTCGTAGGTGCGATGTTATTTTTAGCAGCAATCGATGCCATCAGGCGGCGATAAACGGCACTGGTATTTAATTCATTTCCACCAATTAACATCAATTTGGTTGAGTGTTGATTGTTACTGTGGGAGCATTGTTATTGCAACACCAGTTTTTGAGCAGATTAAGCCAAAGGTACGCAGGCCCTATAACGCCTTCCCATTGCGATTTTGCGAGCGAATTTTGTATGAAGGCGAACACGCAACGAGTTCGCCTCGACGCTTATTTGTATGTACAGAAAACTCGCTCGCAAATCGCAAGTGTTATAAGACCCTGAGGCCTGACCCTTTTGTTTTGATGGTACCAAGATAATGATTCTACTACTTGACATGAAATATCTACGAAAGATCGAACGGATATACAAATATCTCGATAAAACTTTGATACAACAACCTAGAGCAACTCAACTTGAAATCGGTGAACTTTTCTGCCAGGCAAATATTCAGCTCGAATGGGCCAGCGCGATCACAGTACTACAGTCAAATGCGGATGCAGCAAACTTATTTGTATTACGATATATGTTGTTGTTACAGTTTTGTAACTATAAGATCTTACAAAGTATATACACTTTTCGTTTGTAAACTCTGTCAGAGACTCGAATGTTTCCGAGTGAACGACACTGTCGATGTCGAAGCAGATTCAAATATAATATATTCAAACCTTTACTAACCTTCCTCAACTGCTTTTCCTGGCCCTTTGCTAAACTGCTGCTTGCATGTGTAAATTAACCGATTAACCACCACGTTAACAAGATGAGTAGATATATTCAGTCTTGGCGCGTTAAAATATTCCGATCCCCATCGGCTAGCCAATTATTTGTAGAAAATCAGGTACCCGAAGCTGTAAAAGCCTATTTTGATCTATTAAATATCCATGGCACCGTTAATGTTAAACATACCTACAGGGAACAGTGGTCTAGCTAGGTGAACAATTGACCAAGAACCTTGCACCCAATGAAAAGGTTGGGTCCTAGGGTCCCCATCTCAGTTCGAGGCTCGCCTCAAGGCCTCTTGAACCTTAAACCAACGCTTAGTTAGGGCCGCTTATCATTATAGGAGAAAATCAGCCAAATATTTCTATAGCTTATCCTGCCTGGTTCGCACTTTCGTAGTTGATTATCATTTTCTGTTTGTTGTTTCGTTTCGCATTATTTCCTCAAACTTTTATAAACTTAGTGATATATCACCACTATAACCCGAATTCATTGTTTGATTTGGCACGTTCTACAGTAACATCGGACGGTTTGGTCCTGTTTTATTGGCAATGGCCACAACATTTCAGTTAAATGACTTACCGTGTTTACGCCAATTCTCTTTTTTTAAATGAGCTTAACGACATTACTGAAACAATTGTTCTTGTCTGGGCGTCGGGAGACGTCGCATACGCTGCCTGGATTAGACACGTAGGGGACAGTAAATGGGTTATTATATATCATTGTCTTTACATCCTACAACGCAGATTCGGATCTCGCGTAAAAGGCCTAAAGAATTACTTTCGCAGTTACAATTTGAACGACGATCCGCCATATATTCTGAAACTTGCATTAAACAGTTATTGTTAGTATTCCTACTCTGTTTGTTACTCAGAAATGAGGGTCAAAAATGCCAGTAAGATGCATGAAACTCTTTTCGAAAGCCCTCTATGTGCTGATTCTCAAAGCAAATCGTGCTAATCGCGTTCGTAAACGGTTGGTCTCGGCCAAACTTCCAACAGTCCAATTGTCGTATCAATTTTGATTGTCCGTGCGCAAGAGATCGTCCGCCGTGGCCTCGCCCGATCTGGTCCCAACTGGTATTCATCGGGATAATGAGCTCGCTCGGAAGCGCAATGAACATGCAGTCGCTAACAAAGTTGACTGTACAATCAGTGTCATATGTTCACTTTTTGGGTCTACATCCGTACTTGACATTCTGGACAAACCAGTCGGTAACTCCGTAGACTGTTCAATTATTGTCATTTACGATACGGGTATATTCACATTTTGGGTACATCCATTGATTCCGCTCTACGTTAAACGGTGCTAATAATCTAGGAGGAGACTGGTCAATGCCCCTCTCAGATCTATTTTAATCGCAATTTGTGATGTTCAATGTCGAAAATTATATTCATAATTTATAAACATTTCGATTAGTTAGGCTCCCCTGAAATGTTATATTTTTGAACATTACAGTACAACAAGAAATCAGGATATCTTTTATTTTTTTTTTAGATGTTTTGTTACTTTGGTTAGGCTGCAGGGATGGTTGGGATTTCCAGTAACTTTTAACGTTCTTAATGCATAGTTTAGACACCCGAATCACAATATAAACCAGTTTCCAAAAGCAATATTCAGTATATTCCGTAAGTATGAGTATGAATAACACGCAACAACAAAGAAGCGTGGTGTTCAAATTTAAAACCGTCATTAAACAACCGCAGGCCATTAATATTTATTACGACTGACGAGTCGGCTTTCCTTGCGGTTTGCATGTTATAATTTATATTAATACACACAAATCTATCTGTATATTTGGTAACAAAAGCATATACAAAAAATGCAGTCCACGTCACTCTTGTCTCTCCAGAGCCCGGCCCGATTATTTGTCTATTTGCACGACACAGTTAGTGTAGAGGTATAAAGAGAGTAAGGCATTCCATACTCTTTGTCATAGTTTCTAGAACAGGATCTAGCCTAGCTTAGATCTGACTCAAGGACACTAACAGTTGATCTAAAAACAAATTCAATTCGGTCGTAGCTTTACTCGCATTAGAGAGCTACGGAATTCGATCTCGCGACACCTCGAACTCTACGAGACTGACTTTTCAAGATTTAGAGATTGATTGCACAAAACAAAAGTCAGTACAAATAGCGGACTCACTGCCAAATGGCCTTCTCTACCAGTCAACCATAGGGCCAAGCAGAAACAGAGAAGGGTACATATAAATACAAAAAAACAATATATATATGAGATTGTCATTTATGAAATCTCGACCGAACGAACAAACCACACCCAAGTTTCGTTCAGTTTATTTACGTCACCCTAGGCCGAAAGTGGGATATCTGCCTGAAAGATAGGCGAAAATCTCACTTCCTGGCCAAGGCAAGACGTAAAACTTTAGACAACCCACGGGCGGTAATTCGTAAATCCCCAGATCGCATATTTATGGCTCTTACCTTCGGTTCGGGCCACAAACACCTGTGATCAGGGATAGTCACGAATTCACCGCCCTAGATATATAATGAACTATTATCATTATCACACCATTACAAATTTCATATTAGGCACATGTCAGTTTATATTATACTCTTCAAAATGTGATTCTTAAACAAAAATTATAAGCGTAATATAATAAGCATGAAAGTAAATGACTCAATAATACAATAATATATTAGTACACAATAATCAATAGTCTATACAAATATGGTCCCACCGGAAGATCAGCGCTGGCTCTCGAGCTAGCATCTTGCTGAGGTGGGACCTTTTCGTGGCACAGCCATAAAAATAGTTGCTATTTGTTTTGTTTTATTTTATATTGTTATAATTTCTGTCACACCTTTTATGTAATTATGTTTTATGTCTCGTCGCGAATAAATGTATTTCTTTCTTCTTTTCTTTTCTTTCAATTTTAATTTAAGTGTATTTTATAATATAAGTTTAGTTAAAGTTACAATAAAGAGCAAGTAACAATTTATCTTAATTATAAGTTAGTTATAATTATTACTGCTAATTAGTGCATGCGGTGTCCTTCTGTAAGTAATAAGATACTTAGTTTTAAATCTGTAATTGTATATAAAAGTGTAAAAGTGTACTTATTGTTGAAGGTCCATTAAAAAATAATAATAATAATAATAATAATTTAAATAAGTACAATACTTACAAACAAATATATCAATATAATTTCAGCACCAGAAAAGTTTAAAATCATGATCGCATCATAAAATTATCATAAACAGAAAACTTATTTAAAAACGGCAATAAACAGAGATTAAGCGAGCGACCACACACTTTAATTTTCCATTCCCTGTTCCCGCAGCAGTTTATTTTGCTTAACCTGAAAATCCATTAGTGGGCGTCTTTATGCAAACACCTGAAACCCACGCACTGAATCAGGTCAAACGCTTGCCATTAAGTTTTGTGAGGGGGTGGTTGCCTGAAATTCCGGTAAGGCTGTGGTTTGGCCGGCAGCGACTGGCTGGGCGATTATTTGAGCGTTTTATTCCGTCTCATTTAATATCCACAATATTTTCCAATCTTTAAAAGCAATCAACATCATTTTGATAAGAATTCTAAAAATTCGCGACTTCTACAAAAAAAAACGGAAATGGCTCCTCAGTTCATACGGAGGTCATCGATATTGTGGATATTATTAATGAGGTGGTTAATACGCTCGAATAATCACCCGGCTGAGTGGTGATCGGATGGCGACTATGAGTGATTCTGTTTTTCTCGCAATCTCCTAATATACCTAACTACTTGCCCTCTTTACTGTATTCGTAAGGCTCCCTGTACACTGAAGAGGAGCGGAGAAAATATACGAATCGGCCAAAGAGAATATAATCCTACGTTTTAAGAGGCGGGACTCTCATACTAGCCAATAGAATCAGTCAAGAAACAGTTTGCCGAATAACCGATACCATAATAATGTACGTCAGAGAATCAAAAAACAGCAGTAGTACCAACCTAACAGACTAAAATAGTGTAGCGCCCTATACGCTCGCTTTTTTATCGATATCGATAAAATAAACAGGGTTGAAATAAAGCCTAATACGTAAACAATTTTTTTTCTCGAAATTAGGTTAGTTTTGACTCCACATTTAAGTCGTATGTACAGTGGATAATAATAATGATATAATATAATATTGGTTCTAATACAAGGTTCGACTAAATGTAGACCCGAAATAAAATTAAAAACTTTTACTAATTATTTATTGTTACACATTCTTAAATTTTTATTTTATTATCGTCTTCTTTTGCCACTAACTTGACCCACTGCCTGCATCTGAAAATATTTTATAATTAAAACAGAGTTATAATTTCTTGTATCTAAGATTTAAATAAAAGACTCATAACAATCCGTTTAAAAACTGACACAATTTTTTTTTACTATAAAACAAGTGGACATTGAGTTGCACGCATCAGGTGTAAGCTGAATGGGCATCATAAAATAATCAGTATTTTTGTGCTCATATTTCATGCTAGTCCTCACACAATTCGAGTTTAGAAAGAAAGAAAGAAGAAAGAAAGAAATGCATTTATTCATGACGTGGCCATAGAACATAATTACAAGAATAAATAGTGAACAAATTAAATAAAACAATAAGAAAAAAAAAGTTTACGTAATGATTTGCACTGATAAACAAATAAGCATGTATATGGCTATCGATAGACACAGTACATCTCTAGTACACAATAAAAATGGAAATAAAATATCTAATTTAGTATGTTTATGGCCTGCTGCACTTAAATATGGCTAAAAATTGCTATATTAATACTTACCGGTCTTCATCTAAGGGAAATTTCGCCATAAACATCCGATTATTGAAATTTTTACGACTAGCTCGATTTCCATAAATTTCACAAGTTATAAACCGTCTTTTCGGTGGCATTGTCACAAAATATATTCACTAACCAGTGTTCGATCACATTTCACTACTTTCAATAACAAATTAAGACCAAAACAATTAGAAATGCACAAAACGAATCAAACAAAACAGACGAAACGCAATGACAAACAAAACAATATGGCTGACGAGGGATGACCACAGATTAGATACTAAGAACTATACTGATGGAGTATGGTGGCTATTGTTTGGCATGTAAAGTCCATACAAAAGTTTTTTGTTCCTAGTTGCGTTAGACTGCAATCGGGCTGCGTCTGTGAAGCCCGAAAGAAGAGCATTTAAGAGTCCGCAGCAAGGTCCGCTCAACTCCGCGTTGAGATCGCGCGCTTACGCTTTAAAATGTTGTTGTTTCACCTAGAGGAAGACAGGGCGCTAGCAGTAAAGCGAGAGCGCGCTAGCGGGGGGCGGTGCTTACCGCCGCCCCCCCGGACCGTTCCCCGCGCTAGAGTAGTTCGCTGCAGTTTCGCAACAATTTTTTGTAATTTATTTTAAGGTTTTCGTAGTTACGCTCTCATTTTAAAACTACGAGATCAATTTTGATAAATCTTTTTTCTTATCAAACTGCATAGTTTAATCGACACCGGAAATAGGTTTTGACTTCAATCTAAACTATATTTTGGTCGTAGTATGCCGCCAAACTGAACAACTTTCTGGGGTCTAAAAATGCAAAACTTGTACTCGCTCTATTTTCTTTCTATTAACATTTCAAGAGTCATAAACTAGTTTCAGCCCTAGATATATCTTATCTCATTATATTTAGAGAATTTCATGATAATGTGACATGTTATATTAAAATAAGGACGTAACTACGTTTGTATGAAGAATCGAGCTTGCTGCGGACTCTTAAACCTGAGGAATGTGATTGGTCCATGTTACACATCATCGACGCTTCGTTTCGCTTCTGTGGATAGGCAGCCATAATAGTGCCGAACATTTAGCGCCAGACAGAATACAGCGCTAAAATGGCTGAAATCTTCTGAATCTGAACACAGCGTTAAGAGGCCTTATTCCTTTTAAAAATATTTTTTCTCATATTATGACAAATATACTGATAATCTCAACCAACTGTTTTAAGTGAATAATACTTTTCTCCGAGTTCTATATACTGATAATCTCAACCAACTGTTTTAAGTGAATAATACTTTTCTCCGAGTTCTAGAACATACCTAGCTATTTGGCTTTCATTGCGTGCAGTCGAAAAAAATTGAAAAAACGAATTTTCCGCGTAAATTTTGTCAATTTCGAGTAGTTTTTGAAACAAAAATTATCAATCAAAAGTTCCAACAGTAGGTTTCAAATAAACCAATAAGTCTTAATAGCCCTGTTCTAGGTAGTAACATCAATAATATGTTAAGAAACATGTATGATCATAGAGAAAAATGTCTAAAACTATCAGCATTTTAAAAGGAATAAGGCCTCTTAAGTGACGATGACATTTAGATTCGGAAAATATCTCTGAAAACTGTGTTACTATAACTGCATTATATAACATGTGACAAATGTATAACTTGATTAGCATCGGTTATACACAGGGTGTGTACAAGGTACCTAACCAAATGGCTTATTATATGAACGCTCGTCGCTAAAGTCAAGACACGACCTAACAGAAACTGGTGGTTTCGTTGGATATAAGGGCTTGTTTCAGGAATTGTTTTTCAGGTATTATGTAAAATATGTTCAAATTGTACCTTTTAAAGTTGTATCTTAGTGATGCAGTCTTACTTTTTTCTGCGATTGCGGAGGGTTTATAGTTAAATCAATATAAGATAAGCTTTAAGTTGTAGCGAGAGTTGACGCGGCAATCATATTGCTATTGCTTATTGAGTAAAAAATGGCTTCACACATCCCTTACCTAAGTTAACGTAGTCCCTAAAGCAACACTGTAACTGGAATTTGTCGTTTGTTTTCGCTCTGGAGCGACGCGATCTAGATACACGCTGAAACATAATTGAGGATGGACGTATGTACACACATAAACAAATGGATTTGTTACTATTTGTTTCTGAGCTCGACATCGAGCAAATGAGTACAATTTGCAGCTAGGACAATGAACCGATTAAAGAGTTTGAATGACGTGGGTATAGTCCGTAAAGATATCTGGTCAGGTAAATGTAAGAGAAGAAATTGAGGGTTATATTTAGTTTTGGATATTATTTAAAGGCACCGAAATAAACCTCTAAAATTCATATGCCACAACACAACGAAACTATGTCGTGGTCACTTGTCTACAAACCGTCAATGATTTTCAATTTCATTCATAGATACTATCTCCTTTGCTTGCTAACTCCGCATAGGTATTTCGTTTTACATTCGAGCTTGACTTTTCAATAATGTCTTACTCACACAAACATCTTGAATCTCGATTCAAACAATCTCTCAACTTACTTTTTCGTCAGTAGCAATACATATAGAGCAACCGTCCTGAAGTGGGCAAGCCAGTGGGAATCGGGTACGCCACGTCACTGTATATAAGGTACTCTATACTATAACGCCATTATCAGAACAATATGACGAAAGCCTTAGCTACCCTTAGCGAAGTCACATTCAAAGCTTAAACCATATTGAAAACTATGTAGTTAATGTTATTAAAACTATCGTGAGACATCTTTACTAATTATAAAAACTAATTATAATTATAAAAGCATTACAACCTGGTTCCGTCCTTTGACTAAGATGAGGCAGTTGCTACGGTCTCCTAAGGATAGAGATCCATTTGGAACCCCTGGGGTGTATGAAATACCGTGTGAGTGTGGCAAGGCATACATAGGAGAGACGGGACGTAATGTTTCTACAAGATTGTCTGAGCATATACGCAGTGTCAGAAAAATGGATACGAGAGACTCCGCTGTTGCGGAGCATGTTGTCGAGGCCGGTGCGTCCCATTTCGTACGTTTCGATAAGGCACGGTTGTTGGTTCGTGAGAAACGCTGTGTACAACGGAAGATACGTGAAGCTATCGAAATTGGACGGCGCCCGAATTTCAACCGAGACGGTGGTTGGGCTCTACCTCCGGCATGGAAACCTGTGATTCCGGCGTTAAAAAACATCTCGCGTTCAGACAATGTCGTTGATACAATAAGTCAAGTGTGCGTGGTATCAGTGGGTAATAGTGAAGATGCAGTGACAGACAGTCCAGTGGTGACAGCGCAAGAGCCCTGCCCTCCCCGCGCCGCGCTATCTGCGCGTGCGCAGAGGGCGGCAAGAAGAGCGATCAAAAGTGCAGTGGGTCGCGAGTCGCGTAGCAGCACGGTTAGCTACCCCTGATGAAGAGCTCCAAATGAGTTCGAAACATGTCGGGCCGTTCCTGACAATTATTTACGTGAGTTTATACCGTTTTTATAATTAGTAACTATGTAGTTATGAAAACTTTTGATACACTAACACCACGATGATACTTATAAAATCTGGAATTGGACCGTCTGTTTTCGCAAAGTAAAAAAAATCTACTGATTTCGGTTTATGAAACACTTATACTTTACATTAATTTGAGCTTGCCTTGAAACGTGCTGCATGAAATAAACCATCAAATCACGTTTAAAGAGCTTGCAGCTCCACGTTGTCATAAAACCTTCGACATACTGGCACAAGGGAACAAGCCTCGGTTGATGCGACGTGGATTAAAATGGGGAAAAATGAGAAAAACGGGGAAAATGAAACGTCAGCCGTAAACGGGGGATTGCGGCTGACTTATCTCGTCTATTCATGTGAGGCTTTCATTTGGCGACGCTTGATAAAAGTTGAGGCAATGTGTTTTTAACGCAAAATACAAGCGTTACAAAAATTCGAAGTTACGCTATGATCTTTGTTTTCCATAGAAATTAAATTGTAAGCTGTACAGAACAGTGACGAAGGCTGTGATTCCCGAAATAAATAAAAGCTTAATAGGTTTTTATCCGCTGTTCATTCGCGAGAAGACGTTACCTAAACTAGATAATTGTTTCATGTTAAGTGATTATATACTGCCATTCTCAATATAAACCATAAATAATACTTATGATATGCTCTATTGCACCGTTGCACTGTCATCGGCCGTCTGAGGGTCGATTGCCGTCACGTTATTATTATAACCAACCATGTATAAACTCAGTGGTAGCTTGAATGGTTTACAATGTGACAATTCGTCCAATTACAACGAGCCGAGCTTTTAATTCCCATTGTTCCCGATTAGACCCATCACAGAATATAACACGACAGAAGGTTCTCTGTTTTAATTCCTCCAAAGAAACCGTATGAGATCTGCGTTTACTTTGTGGTTTGTGGAAACTGCGACGCTATTGGGCATCGGGCGTGGCCTGGTGACGCGACCAATCAAACCGGTGGGCGCGCTCTAGGAGTTCGCAGCCGAACGCGTGCCGTTTTGGTTCCAAAGAACCCTATTGGTCCCATGAAGTGAATAAAAACCAAGTAAAACATATAAACAGGTCATTATAGGCAACATGTTAGAAGGTGTAAGCAAGATGGTTTAACTATGGCGCCACAAACAGCGCTAAATAGCCTACGCACCAGCGCGCGCGCACATGCCTGGTTCCGCCTTCCGCATTTGTTTGAGTATATTTGACGCGTGTTTATGTCTAGAGGTGTGCATGCATATTGAAACTGCAGGCAAACAATAAGTTAGATATAGCTTTTATTTACGAAGTTGCCAACAATTGAGCCGAGCTAAACAGTTTTACAGTCCAGTTTCCGATGTATGCCATTTGTTTGTTATGCGCTTCGCGGAGTAATCGGGAACAATAGGCTGAAAGCCCGGCTCGTGCTAATGGACGCTTTGTCCCATAGCAACCTACCTATTGATACCGACAGTCAGATCACAGACAGGCGATGACAAAGCAACGATACAGTGCAATGGATAGAGCATATTAGTAGGGTTAAAGCTCCTTATCTTTATCGTTTTAGATTTTTTCTTAACATATTAATATTATCAATGTTAGTTGTATCTTTAACTCATGTACAAATTGTCTGGAACGGCCCGACCCGACATGTTTCGAACTCATATGGAATTCTTGTTCAGAGGCAGCTATTCACTGAGTGGGCGGCGAGCCGCGTGGCAGCACGGCTAGCTGCCCCTGAAAAAGAGCTCCATATGAGTTCGAAACTTTTCGGGCCGTTCCTATAGCAATTTTTACATGAGTCGAAACTTTTTTATAATTATTGAAGATGTCTCACGCTAGTTTTAATAATATTAAAACCAGACATGTTGACTGTCCACCGTGAAACTCCGAACTCCATACGAGATTGAAACATGTCGGGCCATTCCGAACACATAACCATAAATAGCACCATCATTGAGCCTTGTAATAGTGGGCAGCGAAGTGTAACAAATAGCCCACCTATCGCATTTACAATATATACTCGTATAACATTACAGTTTATGTAGCTGTAATGTAATACAATAATGGCATACCTACCTAAAATATTTTGAATAAAATTCGGTAAAATGTTCAGCCCATTTTTTTCGACAGTATCGTTATTATCTCTTACGACACTTTACATACGCCTATACCTGTGATATTAAATTTAAGGGAACACTATATTTGAACCAAGGAGCAGCAGTCTAAAGCTGCCTGTTCAATGGACCTGTCTTAAAGGGACTAATGAAATTCCGTAGATTTAAATACACTTCTTTTTTTGCTTCACCAATACGCAAAGTGCGGTAAAGGGTGTGTTTTGAGACATTTATTGAGGGCTTTAATTAAAACAACGTTAATTGATTCCTTTATGTGACGAAAGTTACCCATACATTTTGTATGACTAACTTTCGTCACACAAAGGAAGCGATGGTATTTTATGTTAACCAAGCTTTTAACTATGTAAAAAAAATTTTTGCGATCGATCCTTATTTCAATTTTAATCACTGGTTTAAATTCTTTAAATCTTAGATCCTGCGTTACCCATACGGTCCTTTTATGAGCGTATTGAGCGGTGCTAATTTTAAGCGAAATCCATTCAATAGTTTCCTTACCTACGCAGAAAATATCAAAAACATTCTAACTTGCAAACCGTCAATCATCGTCAAAACTTAATTCCTTTTCAATTATCATCAAAAATGCAAATGTAATCAGATGAAAGAGACTGCTAAATGTTTAACCGCTGCTCGGCTCAAAGGAGGCGCTAATGAGCTCTAATCCCAGCTGCCGGGGAGTGTGGGCAAAACGGGATTACAGCACCTTACTGACGTGCCTTCATTGAAAGCCTCTTTCCCATAGGTGGGTCATTGTCAGATTTAGGTTCGCGTATTTTCGGTGGACACGTTCAAAGTTAAGGACTTTAGGCGTAATTTTCCGATCAAAATTATATTAGCATAAACGACGTTTCCCTTTCTATGGGCTTGCGTGATAAACACATAACTTCTATGCCCATACGCGTTAACTATTGGCCACCGAAGAGACAATTTTTGTTTTTCGAACTGACAATGACCGAGGTAGGAGCATGGTAGGAGACATAATGGGTTTTTATTTACTTTGTGATAAATTCCTCACAAAAACGAAACCGGCCAAGTGCGAGTCGGACTCGCGCACCGAGGGTTCCGTACAAACACTTCCCATCCAAAATGGCCGGGTTAAGTTTAGTTTGCACCTGGTATGTATGTAATGAATGGCGCCTCATACAAATGAGGGTGTAAAGTTAACGCAACCGATCACGTTTGTTGTATGAGAGCCCCACTTATATATTTTTTTTATTTTATTTGTTAGTATTTGTTGTTATAGCGGTAACAGAAATACATGAGATACAGCCTGGTGACAGACGGACAAAGGAGTCTTAGTAATAGGGTCCCGTTGTTAGGGTTCCGTACCCAAAGGGTATAAACGGGACCCTATTACTGAGACTTCGCTGTCCGTCCGTCCGTCTGTCACCAGGCTGTATCTCAAGAACGGTGATAGCTAGACAGTTGAAATTTTCACAGATGATGTAGGTGTTTCTATTGCCGCTACAACAACAAATACTAAAAATAAAATAAAATAAATATTTAAGGGGGGCTCCCATACAACAAACTTGTTATAGATTATGGTACGGAACCCTTCATGCCCGAGTCGGACTCGCACTTGCCCAATTTTTTTTATCCTTTGGGTACGGAACCCTAAAAATTTATATGTACTTGAAAGTAGCTTATGAAAATATTTAAGAGTTAGAGTTGCTATTGCCCTATAAATGTAATTAGATGAAACATGATGAACGAGACTGCTAAATGTTTAACTATTCGGTACAAAGGCGGCGCTAATGAGCTCTAATCCCGGATCCCGGATCCCATCCGGGAAGTGAGGGCTTCAAAGGATTACAGCACCTTACTGGCGTACCTTTATTCGTTAAAAGCCCTTGTTCCGGAGGTATGTGACGTAATTGTTAATTTTTTAGGGTTCCGTACCCAAAGGGTAAAACAATTTTCATTTTTAATTTGTGTCACGGGACCCTATTCCTATAAGACTCCAATATCTGTCCGTCTGTCACCAGACTATAGTTAGACCTCGATAGTTAGACAGTTGAAATTTTCAGAGATGATCTAGTTTTGTTGTGTAACAACAAATACTAAAAAACAGAATAAAATAAATATTTAAGGGGGTTCCCATACAACGTGTTAGGTTGCGTTAACGTTGCACCTCATTTGTATCCGGTGCCATACAATCCAGGTGCAAACTTAACCCGGCCAGTTAAGATGGGATAAGTAGGTATTTGTACGGAACCCTCGGTATGTGAGTCAGTCGTTTACATAGATGCCTCTCGCATGTTGGCATGGCTGTTATAAAAAGCTGACCCGTGCCCGAGCCGCGCCTTTTATGATTTCTTCTAACACCATACAAGTTACCGCGAGCGACCAATGAATAGTTAGTAATTACGTCAATTTATACTGAGATTACTGAGATAACTCGAAAAAGAAACTAAGAACTCTCTGCAAAAAACAGTGTTTTCTACGTCCATGAGTTACGGGGTTGGCTGCTGATGAGTCAGTGAAAATTTCATTTTAAATATACCTATATAAATCATACGCTGCAATGATATCAAATAAATCGTCTGGCAAAATGACACTCGCCTTAAACCAGACAAAATACCGCCCAGTCGAAAATTAACCTTAACGCTGTGGAAACTGGCATTATTAACGTTCCTCCAATACAAGTAGATTTATACGTCTGTACCTCTAAGTAACCTTTTACTATGGCCGCAATCCTGCCCCGTCACTAGGGTTGCCATCTTTAAAACCTGGCCACCAGGACAAGAAACGTGAATTACCCCTGATTTTGGAGCTCAGAACCCGGACGGGCTGACATGTCCATAATTTTTTTGTACTCAGTAAGTGCCCGAATAAATCAACTTTCATATAAGGAAGAAAAGTCTGTCATCATCTTAAAATCTAGTTCGGCTGTAGACAGATTGGTAGTTTCATGAAGATAAAAGTCGCCGTCCACAAACGTGGTCCCGTATCACGAGCTACCTAATTTACGTCTCGACGTACGGTGCGTGAAAATGTTACACCCAGAGTACAAATAAAACCCCGCCCGGACGATGTCCAGGTTTCCGCGGACAAATCCGGGAAAACCCGGACGGGTGGCAACCCTACCCGTCACCAATGAGTCACCTACATGCGACTCGGAGGGTGCATAGAATTTTCCGAACGAGGGAGCGACGTCGCCCCAGCCATGGGCTTGACTCATATACTCTTTGTGTGTTTTCTTTACTTGTGTAAGTCATAAGCGCTAAGCGACTGTATGGTCAAAATCAAGATGCCATTCCCTTGCCCTTACTCCTGTTATTTAGCACAGCACATTTCTTTCATCTTTGAGTCACAAATGATTGAAATGGACTTTTCCCTTAGACTCGTTATTTTTGCGAAGTGCGAAGGGGTAGCCCAGTTTTATTTTTAAATGTTTGTTACTCTACTCGATCGATATAATCAGAGTGGTCATTACGTGTATTTCTTAAGACACAATTAGATACATAGAAGTCTTAACGGTACATAGATTAAATAAAATAATATTTTAGTTAAGTATTTACTTTTCTGAACAATTTACTGAGTCTACATTTACTACACAATGTGATATGCTAATCCAAATCCTAATGTCCTTCCCATTTCAAGAAGCAGGCGTGTTTGAAAACAAACTATAATACCTGATATATAAAAATACATATTTTACTTAGATTTCTATAAATTTAACTCGTGTTTTATAAGTGCATCTCTATCAATACACAAGTCAAGAGGATAAACGAACGCCTATGACTTGGGCAGAATGATAAACTTTTATCTATATTCGTCGTCCGGTTTCACTACGGGCTGTATAGTGTTTACGAGCTTGCGCCCCAGACTTTTAGTTTCATTGGAACTTTTAAACGACGATAAAGTTTAATGTATTATTGATTGAATTAGTCGAAACACCGCTTTAAAGAACGAAGTAGTTGTAAGATTCTGTTTGAATAATTTTATTGCAGCCATAGTGAGACTGTTACCGAGATCTTCCAGAAACTTTCCTCATTTCCCATACAAAATTAGGAAAGTCTTACTGTGAGACTTTTGTTCTAATATACTTGCTTGCTAGCAAGTCATGCCAAATGCCATAATTGGAGTGGTTAGTTATCTTTTTTTCTAAAAATCTTTATTTGTTTGTCCTTCTTTTAAAATTGAACGGAAGAACAAATCGACTTGATTTTTTAAAGAACTAATTATACCTACATGTTGAATACAAAGAATGGATAGTTCGGTGTGTTATAATATCATTTCATTATGCTGAGGTGGAACCGTTTCGAGGCACTTCATAATTAGCATTACAAGTACTTAGTTTATAGTTTTTTTTCTTTGTTTGTCACTATTTATTTATGCAATTAGGTATGTTTTGTTCCCGAATACATGTTTTCTTTCTTTCTTTTTGCTTTCTATAAAGTATATACTTTTTAAGATATAATATACTTTGAAATACTTAAAATACTTTTTAATACTAAAAGGGAGAAGAGGAATAAAAATGTCCTAATTGAAATGAACTGTTTCCCTATCTAATTCAACATTATGATTTTAAACCTAATTCTTAATTATATAATTCGTTGTTATCTTCTACCCTGTCTAATTCTGTTGAAAAGCTCAAGCATGCCCGAAATTTTATCTTAATTTTCGCAAAGATGAATGACAGCAGACTTGAGTCAGGAGATTTACGATTTGTTTCCACATTTCTATCTACGGTTACCACAGCCATATTTTCGTCACCTCGCCCGTGATGTATAAGACGTATTTCCCAGGTCGTATTTCACGCGACGCGAGCAGTTTTCGGCAGTTTAGGCGCAGTAAGACGTATGCCTTTGTCGGCAGTGAGACGTTCCCGGGCAAGATTTATGGGTTGGGAAATGCATGTGCTTTATGCGGATTGGTGGCAGTCATTAAGCTGTATAATATGATACTTTCTTTTTCTTGTAACATTTTTTTCCAAACAGCCCGTCTAGCACAACTATGCTTCGCGACTCTTGTCGAGAAATAGTCGCGTATTTATGACAATTATGCTAGAAGTGCAGAAGTTCTATTGTAGATTTGGTTCTAGTTTACACAAAAATCGGAAAGGATCGAGACGTATTGTTACGTTGAAAACTTACTCTTGAATCTTTGTTTTATTTCCCAACCCACGCCTTTTCCGAGACCAAGTTCTGAAAAGTTTACGGTTTCAGAGATAGTTGGCGAAGTGTAACATCGCTAGTTTCATTAAAACTTTCGTCAGACATCACTAATAATATCGAAAACTATTAGGTACAGCATCATCGTAATTTTATATATATTTTACCCCTGACGAAAAAAGGGGTGTTATAAGTTTAACATGTGTATCTGTGTGTCTGTCTGTGGCATCGTTGCTTGAATTTGAGTGCGGTTTTTCTAAATCGAAAGACATGTCCGTCGAGATAGTTCTTAGCTATGTTTGATGAAAATAGGATCAGTAGTTTCCAAGATATTCAGCTTTAAGTGGAACAAATGACAAGATTTCAGCCGATATTGAAGCTAAAAATTCCGAATGTTGTATTTATGGTTAGTTTTAGTAGCATTTTATATGTCACTCATTGAATGAGGGTCTCATGATGACCAGCTACATGTGTCGGAAGTGTTTTAATTTAGCTCATAATCATTTATAGTTATTACATCGATAGTTTTTAAATTTGCTGTTTTTATTGTTATTTCCTTTCTTTTCATAGGTTATGTTTTATTTATAAAAACATTTAAAAGTACCCATAATTGTATCAGTGAGTATTATAATAATTATTTTATAAATATAATTTTTACCATACATTTCAATTGCCTCCAACTAGAGTCAGCTTTGCCAAACAAGTTCCACTAAGTTTTCGCCACTTCACCTGTACCTATAAAAGCCGTTTTATATTGATCGCAGCCCAAGGTTCTGTGCCGCAAGGCCGCTTCACAATGCATCCACCTGAAATCTGTTCTGTACCGACCTGCCCCAGAATTGACAACTAAAAGTGAGGCTAATGTCCGGAACTCACAACAAAACGAGAACGTGTGAAAATGTGATCGAATATGTGGGATTTTTTAGTTTAGATCTATTGGGAGTTCCGATTGCGGCTTAGGAACTAAGAGTCAAATAGGGATTTTTCGCTTTCTATTGGCCTAGGATTTTAACCACCTTAACTCGCTCAATAAAAAGTTTCCGTCGTGCAACGACAATTTAGCCATCGAATAAAGTGCCTTAAGGATCTATATTAAGGTTCCTTATTGTATCGTTAACTTTTGTCGTACAACGCACAACTGAACTTTTTCCAATCGCTTGTGTGGCATAAATTTCGTTCGATTTTTGGTCTTTAGCCTTACCCGTTAAAAGTCGTTACTGAAAAAGCAACAGCCGTAGAAAAATCTATTAACCCCTTTTAAATTCCAATCGAGTCTTTAAATTCTCATTATCTCAAGAGAACTCTATATAGAAGTCTTAGAGTAAAAACCTAAATCTCATTTACCTAAATAAACGTACACTCGATGTTACTTAATAACGATAATATCGACGTCCCGATATTGCCGTCGCGTTCCTTTATCGTCTCGTTTTATGCAAATCCACGAAATATTGGAGTATTCCGCCGACGCTGTCACGAGAGCTGGAGTTCAGTCGATTCGCTCGCGCCCAAACAAATCTATCCAGCACCCTTACCATGAAAACACATTCAACACCGGGAGCCCGCCCCGTGGGCACAGTGCTCGTAGCGAGTCTTCGCTACATACGCATTTCCCCATGTTATCGGCTACGCGCTACGAAATCCTCGGTTTCGAAAGAGTTAGCGTGACCGTACTCGCTATAGCGACAGCGTAAACAATTTGTATGGAGAAGTACAGCGGCTGTACCATAGCGGTTACTTTGTAGAACTGCAATTATCCATAGAATTCGATCACGCTGTCGCTAGCGAGTACGGGCACTGTAAACTCATAGTAAGGGTACAGCGTGTTTATTTCGAACTACAATCGCGTTGAGAATTCTCTATACTGACCTCATGTTTAAGGAAATGAGATTCTGTAGGTCTAGCCTTATAAAACCTAGTCTAATAAGACTAGGTTTAGGCCTTCGGCTTAACCTGAAAGGCAAGCCTTTTTGCATATACCACTTGAACCCAGTAATTTTAGGAATAATAAATAACAATATCCACGTTAGTTGAGTTTAGTTGTATGAAATGCGCTAGTTTTGTGACGTATATATAGGTAAATAATAGTTTAGAACTTTAGACATATTACATACGGAAACGGATGAATAACTGCGTATATATCTGCGACACTAGCGTATTTTTTATACATTCGTTACTTATATTACACTTGATGGTACGAAAAGAAGTGTTAAAAATGTTCATTTCTGTCGTTTTTAACCCTTAATTTTTTTTCTTAAAACGTAGTTTATAACTCCCAGAGGCAGTGTGGATAACATACGTTATGTGAAGCACGTTCGGTATGACGTCAGAGTATCGTGCGCGGATCGCTTTATGCTATTAATATACCTTGTCATTTTCGCAGCCCTGCCTTCCATTGTTACGTTGCAGCGAAATATGTCCATCCATAGTAAGCCGAGGAAAGGTCAGCCGGGATATTTTTTGCGTACTTTACTTTATTAACTTTATATACCTATTAAAAACTTCTTCCAACGAGCATTTTGCGGCGAAAAGACAACAGTAGTGGCTCTGTGGTCTGACTTCTTCTGATTTTGCTACTCCGTAATTAAAAAATCCAAAAAACGGAATCTACAAGAAAATCTATGTATAATTTCCAAACTTGCTTACAAAATTTTACGAGGATCCTTTGAAAAATGCAAAGGCTTCCGGAATTCGGATATACGAAAGAATTTTGGGCCAAACTGAAACGGAATACAAATAGTTTATTTATTCAATACGGGTATAATTGTACATAGGCACAGATCTTATAAAATAAAAGCTACCTACATCACCATGTTGGGCCGCAAAGCATACAAATTTTAGTTATTAAACGCAAATAAACGCTTTGTTCGGTTAATAAGCCGAGAGGGAATGGGCAATCTACCGTTAGCAGTAGTTATCAAACCACAGATCCTCCGTAAAACATTTCATGTTGTTTGTTACACGCATATTTTTATCCCTGTAACCTATCCTAATCTTGTGGGTGTAACTTCAAAGAGTTACGCTTTTCTATTGAAAAGAATACATTTCCCTACATATAATATGTTACAGTCTACAGAAACTAATTTCACGATAAATCTTGGCCAAACACACGTATGTTTACAGTGTGCCTTCGTACGCACACAAACATTTCTTAGCCATAAAAGGTCCTAAAAAGTAATCATTCCTCCATTTGTGCTCGCACTTATCTCCGCCGAATGTGATTATGTCATACGTAAGGGTTCCTGTCACCCGAGCGAACATCCCGATACCCTCGGGAATACATTTATGGCCCCTTTTGTGAGGGCCCTTGGCCACTTGTAAAAGGGCAAGAGATATCCGAAATCTTTCGAGCGGTTTCCGTGGACCAAATTATTATTTTTAACTTGTTTCCGACGAAAAGGTCCTGAGAAGTTCAGGAGAGGCTCATACGCGCTCATACATATAGGAATTTTATTATTAATTCTCTCCATTTAATCTGTAATCAGTGTACTCACTTTTAGCAGATGTTCTCTCATTCAGAGTGTGTCGTCATAATTGAGTCAGAACTGTGCTGTGCCTGCCGTCGTGCGAGCGTGTTCGTGTAACTAACTTCTTAAAACTTCTAGCCGGTCTCTGTATCTAGAGATATGAGAGAAACAAAATGGATTTGACGATCTAAATGTAGGAATAGATTTGTAACTTGTGTAAGGATATCACTGGAAGATGACCACTTTTTTGATGCCTAACTCAATGTATGTTTTGGATCTCGTCACTGCTCTAAACTATATGGTTAACCACAGTGGACCTTTCGGTGAATGTTTGAAACGTACATTAATCACGTCACACTCAAGTGTATCATTATCAATCGCCGCACCTGTATATTCACCCTTATACGGCTATGCGGGGGTATTGAGGTCCATTCTATCCATTAGTGCACTTATACTCACACTCCAAAAAACACACACATATACAATATTTTTTATTCAAATTTCAAGTAGGCCTCAAGAACACTTACGTTTCTATATCATTATTATCTTATTCTATATCATTATATAATAATAATAATAAATATTACATTAAAATGATAATAATTACATCATATCATAACAAATGTGTTATGTTTATGTATTATATTTGTCTTTGTTGTCTTACTTAGGCCGGTTATTTTCTCTTTTAGTGGCATGTTAAATAAATGACCCGAATCTTTCCGATGACGTCGAAATCGTAACCATAAACGTAAACGTCACAGGCCCGTGGAAGGCGTGGAATAGAGATAATTATTTGAATTCAGATATTACAGATTTAGGTCTTGTAGCAACAAATACATGAGCCGATGTGGATCGAAACGGACTCGCAGAAAACACCAACCCTTATTTATTTTTGTTACGAACGAAACTTTATTGTTGGCGTCTAATGAGTCACGTTTCGGCTGATAAAGTCGAAGTTTCGAGGATGAGACTAGTTACTTGAATGTAGGTAACCAACCCGAGTTACGTGCTACGAGATTAAACTTATTTGAATTACTACTACAAGAACAGAAAAGTAATGAACAGTGAATCAATGTTTCACCTTACGCCCATGTGAATGTAATGTATTGTTGTATTGTAATGTAGCGAAATGGCCAAGCCACATATTTTGACTAAGGTATAGATTTATGAAGTTAGGCCTTGTAGAAACTAGAGTCAGAAGCTTGGCTCTACATGAGATCTGATACATTTTTGACAGTGCAAGTCATATGGTCGCGTGTGGCATCATTTTACATGAAAACGTTTTTGGTTGGATCTAAATTCTTTCAAAAGTTTATCTCTTATTAATCCACTTTGGGAAATCAGATTCGTAAGACACTACTTAGTTTCTGACAAATTGTATTGAAGGTATGTACCCGCGCTATAGTGATGATTATGATATTCAAGTGTGCGCAAATTACAAACGAGCAAAATACTAGCAGCAAATCCTATTGGCAACTTTTGCTGTACAGTAAGCTATAAATCCCAACCTAATCTAGGAACAAAATGATTTATCCACTCCCAAGTAATCATAGTAGCACGATAAGGCTCATAAATATTTACCGCGTCCATTACTTACCAGTCTCGGCTATAAAATTCATCCGTGATCAGATACATCCTCCCACAGAAGTTAGTCTTGATAGAGTTAAGGCTGCAAGGATATAGGATCCAATTTTGGTGGCTGCCTGTACCCGATTTACCATATCCGTAGTCTTCGCTTAATACAGAGATAATAGGAATCAAGATTGTTCCTTCGTCGACTGGAGTAACTTTGTATATTTTACCTGGGGGCAAAGTGAACGGAGCGTCTATCTGAGCATAACTTCTGATATAGGTATACTTAACCAAGCCTTTAGGCACAGTCGGGTGCAGAAAATACCTATACCTAAGTGTTATCATTATCACATATTTGTATTACTAAGTGGTTACTTTTCTGTGTAGCTTACCGGACAATTGTTTGTTCTCTTAGGTTATTGTTACTGTTGCTCGTCAATAACGCGGTAGTTTTAATGCAAACAAAAAACAATTATGCAAAATCTGGTCACTTTACCATTTATGCATATTTTGAGTTAAAAATAAGGAAATCAGCGCGTTCTGCGCAAATGCAAATTTCCGAGTTCCAATATGGTTGCATATGCTATTAGACTAAGAGCTAGCGACCAAATCGGTCATGTGGCTTCAGCTGTATTGAAACTCCGTTAGCTACTTCCCTGAACAACCTTTTCCTATAATCTTCGTGCTGGCAGGCCGCTGTCGGTGGGTGCGGGTGTAGTGGGGTGGGGAAAAAAAATGTGGGCTTAGCGACTTTAATTTTTTTTTCAAACAGTTGCTCTGTACTCCCTGTGCACCCAAAAAAATTTTGAAATCGATCGGGTGGTGGGAAGGGGTTGCCAGCGTTAATTAAAAGTACCAAAGTAATAATAATTTTCGTGTGGGCTCAGGCTGTAATTAACGCTGGCAACCCCTTCCCACCACCCGATCGATTTAAATTTTTTTTTGGGTGCACAGGGAGTACAGAGCAACTGTTTGAAAAAAAATTATAGTCGCTGAGCCCACATTTTTTTTCCCCACCCCACTACACCCGCACCCACCGACAGCGGCCTGCCAGCACGATGATTATAGGAAAAGGTTGTTCAGGGAAGTAGCTAACGGAGTTTCAATACAGCTGAAGCCACATGACCGATTTGGTCGCTAGCTCTCCGTCTATATGCTATGTTGAACATGATCACATTTTTAAAATTACCCGAAATGGTAAAATATACCTAGTTTGTGTTTTTATTGTGACATGTGAAATTCGCTACGCATCAAAGTTGGTAAATATGGTTCAAAAAATAATAATGAATGTACCGACTGGTACTTGCCCTTTACGGGTTTACTGAACATGTTATTAAGATAATAAGGACCCAGATAGTCTCCGTTGTGCATCGTGATCGTGACCTTCGCTAATATAAAAGTTGCGTGCTCAGATGGTCGTGATCGAGAAGGGTTTTTTAATCATTCTGTTTATTCCCTTGAAAAATTGCGGTCCTATAGCATGCACTTATTCTAACAGATAATAGGATGATTACAGGAATTTACGGGATTAACGCAACTAGCTTATTGTTCCTATTATGTCTTTGAATCATTGGAAACTTAAGGCACTCATATGAGTTGCTGGGAATATTATGTAAGTTCAAAATCAAAAGACGTGCTAGCGTTATTATAACAAAACTGTACTTAATCGTTTTGTCACGAAGAGCCGTTAGAAACGCGGGTACACTATTATTTTCCTTTGTTTCTGACTGCTGAAGCCTTTTCCCTCTTTCTCCGTCCGGTGAGCTGTTTCTGGCCAGTCCCCGAAAACGACCCCAGGTCATCCCGCCATAGCCTACGAAGTCTGTCGCATCAATTGTGTGTGATAAGGTGTGAGACTTCCACTCCGTCGTTATTAACTTTTTAGGAACTTGTACTTCTAAGAAGCCAACCACGTATATACCACGTGGTTGGCTTCTTAGAACTACAAGTATATGTTACAAGTGTTTATGTAGAATATTGTTCCAGACGGACGGAAGTTTGCTGCTGCTGAACGTAGGAGTGGACTACGCGGGCGTGTACGAGTGCGGCGTAGAGAACGAGACGGCGTTCCTCGACAGAATTAATGTCACAGTCAGAAGTAAGTGGCTTATACTTTTATGACATTTTATTATATAGGGAGGCAAACGAATAGACGGATCCACCTGATTGTGAGTACCGACTTCCGTCGCCCATGGACACCTGCAACACCAGAGGAGTTACAATGCCGTAATGATGTGCTGGCTGTTCTTATGGTACCTAGTACGTTTTTTTTTAAGGTTGTATGGGTTCGGAAATAGCGACGATTAATTCCACAGTTTAGCAGAGTAACGCACAGATGAGAACTACCAACCATCTAAGTGCCAAACCATGTAAGGATGGAAATATTATTCTGGCGTAAAGACGACGGCGCAAAGAAAGGGCAGGTATAGTATCCGAACAATTTAGCACATGTTGTTATACATGCGATAGAAACGGTGTGGAGACACACGTTGAACCGAGTCAACCAGCCTTGGGGTTTAGGGTAGAATAGAGGGACCTAGACCTTAGTCTAGGAAATAGTTATGAGAAACATGGGTTATGGAACTTATGGAGCACCAGTGGTACAAACTGGAGATTATACAAGTACCGAAACAATATTAAGTGCACGTCGCATGCCGCGCCCAGTTGTCATAAAATTTGGATCCCATCGTCGGCCTAAGGCGTTCCCATCCTACACCATTCCAATTCCAAAAAGTAGCCCAAATGAATGCCGATTTTGCCCAAAAATAACTTTGACGGGTCGTCACTGATGACTGATTACCCATAGATATTGATATCCGATGAAATTTAGACATTCCGAAGGGTGTGGGGGCAAGCTGGGTTTCAATTTGTCCGCCATACCCAGTCAATTATGATGTTACATAACAAAATAATCTGTCTAAGCTTGACCTTTACTCGCACCGTCAAATGTGATTGAAATATGCCGCATCAGGCTGCCCGTCTGCACGCATGCCATACACGTGTTTTTAAATACAGCTGTCTGTTTGGCGCAGGTCTCGAAGGAAACACCTAACATAAATTATTTATAACTATATTTCCACTTTCACAATCTGATAGCTTAATTATAATGTTTGCTACACATTGAGGGTTAGCTTATGACGAACTTTTGGCATTTACGCCGTTTTGTATTTAGCAATCTCTACGTATACATACCTACATATACTTCTGTTGTTTATTTGCTTGTACGGTATCGTACACTGGCATATATACTTCACTGTGGAGTATTAATTCCACACGGTATATTTTATAATTCCCAGAACTCTAAAGAAGCATTCCATAGGTCAGAGAAAGTTAATTTCTTGAGACACGTGTATTCTAACTTGTTCTATTTATAAGATATTCAATAATACCATATCGGGCACACTACGCGTCGTAGTAATCCACCCACCAGCGCAGACTTGGGTGCTCGGCTCTGCCTTTGTTCAGACGAAGGTGCGTTTTCACACCCAGCCGTACGGCACACACGAGTCGGTTGATCGTGTTGCCACGCCCCACGACCAATTGCGTTGGATTTTACTTCAACAACCAATAAAATAGGAAACCCGAAGAGATAACCTTCCCTCTTCTTAATTCTTGTGATACGATACAACTCAGTGCCTTAGTATCTATTTCCCAAAAGTTGTACTTAAGAGGAAATACCACTGCAAATTTTTTCATACAAATCGAGGTTTCGTTCTCGTCTGTTACGTTAACTTTGGTTGTCATTTGTATCCGACGCCATAGTTCCCTGGTGCAAACTGAACGTAAACTGATAGTCTGGGCAAAGGAACAATGAAATCTCCTCTTAAAGACGCCACATCAATGATTCCGCAGCTGCCGAGCACAGTCCACTCGCTAACTTTAAACTTCGCCTTATTTATTTATTTAAAACTTTATTTCACTAAAGGAAACCTAACGTACAAAACCTCGCTTATTTTGCTCAAAGAACTTCTCCAAGGACGAATACTAATAATAAATAATACCTACGTTGCGTTGAGTTAAGGCCTGCGAAACATAACCTTTGTGTAAAACGCGGTAATGTTTTCTTTCACCTCCTAAACGTATTATACGATTTATTTTATATGTATATTAAATTATCATTCATATTAACTTACATATAGTCATGAAAAACCACAGACAACCCCCACTAGACGGAGCATGTAAGGCGACCCGCACGCACCAACGATATGGTACGGTAGAACATTAAAGTATCAACACGGCGGCCACCGTTTAGTTGCGTCCATGTTTATAAGGTCTCTCTACACCACTTCACACTACAATTTACCATGTTATTTATTTAATTTCTTTTTTCGTTGACGTACGCATGGAATATAAACAAGGACGCAACTAAACGGTGGCCGCCGTGTTGATACTTTAATGTGCTGCCGTAGCATATCGTTGGTGCGCGCGGGTCGCCTTACATGCTCCGTCTAGTGGGGGTTGTCTGTGTGAAAAACAGACACTGCTTTATATGAATAAGCATCTGTGAATGACTGAAAGGCCTTTGATTGATTCGTGCTGTGTTCAAAATAAACAAAACTTGCGATACCCTTAAATATAAATTTAAACCGCCCCGACACAAGTAGCTGATTATTTTGGAGACCCTCATTTGATGTGTGGTATAGGAAATGCTACAAAAACTGAATATAACGACAGCATTTCGAATTATTATTAGCTCCAATATTGACCGAGATCCTGTCACTAAATAGGTCCAATGAAAGCAAAATATTTTGGAGACTTCCTTTATTTTTACCAAATAAAGCTAAGCACCATTTCGACTTTCGATAAAAAAACACACTTAAATCGGTGTATCCGTTTGGGAGCTACGATGCCGTAGACTTTCACGAAGCTACACATGTTAAACTTATAACACACCCCTCGTTTTACGTCGGGGGTTAAAAAATGTTAAAAGTTGCATTACGTCTTCGCCTTAAACTGTTATTGATACCATTACCATTAAAAATACTTTTCTGAAAACCGCATCAAAATCGGTTCAGCCAAACGCGAGATGATCGCGGACAAACATACATACAGGTCAAACTGAGAACCTCCTTTTTTTCAAGTCGGTTGATAAAATGTCAGTAAACAGGCAGCGGCGCCTATCTCAGATATTCTTGATTAATTTTCCGTAACAGCCAGAATTGTGCCACTACTGGTCAGTGTCATGTTTTACTTTTAGTTGGCTTATTACTTTCCTCTTGATAAATGAGCTTGTCTACAACACCCGGACAAAGAACACATAGAACAAAGTCATGCGAAAGTACCTTTTATGTAACGTAAGGTCACGCCTACACGGCCAAGAAGGTTGCCTTTACATTAGGCCAGTTTCGTATTGCCCCGTGTTGAGTTCAGTAGAATACAAATGGCCACAAATGTAAACATCGTGTTTTTCCTCACATTTTCATCGTTATTTCAGGTTCAGCATTATAGTATACATTACTGCAGACGCCTGGAAAGAAGGGCTTGCCGGCTGAGTAGGTATAGTGTAGACGGCCGGCCGTAGGGAGGCCGGATAATGATACAAAGCCGGCAAGCCCCTTTCACGGCTAAGACATGTATGTGCTTTTCGCAAACATGCAATGAAAAAAAACACACCGCTCAAAAAACTATAATTCAGCTGTTAAGCCTGCCCATGAACAGACGCCATGTTTAAAAAAAAATACTTCCCGGCCTAGGCCTTTCATTTTGTATGGAATTCCTTTACAGTTCAATCGAGTTGTTCCGCCCGAAACGTGATACTTCGAAGCCTGTTATAAATAGCGCACGTTATGACGACATTTTATTGCATGTTTGGGAAAAATCATCATTAAAGAGCATTACCCTTGTCTACAGCGGTATGGAGCAATCATAATTTTCCCTATGTCCTTATTTTTGTTCTCCTAATACGACACAATGCTTGCGACACTGGGTAGATACAAATTAGAAAATAGTGCTACGACAAAACCTTAGGTAACTGAAGTATGATTCCCTGAGCGATGCGAAACTCTCTCGCAACCAGCGATATGAAGATAAAGTAATCCTATGCGTCTTAAACTTCAACAAAATATTTTCCTTTACCGGAATACAAGTAGCATTATCCTCTCTTTGTGTATTTTAAGTATAGACTCTTTTATGTTGTTAGTTTATGTCAGCGGAAAACAAAGTTGGCGTAATTTCGTTCTTGATGAGGGAGTTGTTTCAAAGTAAACAATTATGTCTATATGTTTCGAGACTTGAAAATAGGCTTAGAATACTATGCTTCAAGAGCAATATGTCACTTTTCTTGCTTCTGTTTTGGTTTTGACTTTATAACTCTCACTTTAAAAAACCTTCTTATCAGCATACCCGGGATTTTAGATGCACGAATGATTTAACATTATTCGTGCACCGAAAACCCCGGGGTATGCTTATCAGCATTATTCCTATCGCACTGGTAGTACTACGAGTGGCATAACATTGGTATATGTAGTGGTAATTCGTTTATGTTTTAGAGTAAATCTCAGTGTATTTTTTATGCTCTTATAGAATACAGTAGGTTAGGTTAGGTTTGTTTTATGAAAAATCCGAAAAAAATATGGATTCAAAGAAAATTGTGAGTTGGAAAATGAAACAGTTTGGCAAATAAAACATTTGGGAAAAATAATTCTGCCAAAAGGCAGAGAACCATGTCTTAGTAAAATGGTATAAACATTGGTATATGTTGTACCATAACTTCACTCAATTTGTAGAAGCAACTCGATTATGGCCGTGGCTGAGCGACACTCTTTCCGGGTTGGCAGTTTCAAACGAATGATTGGCATATTGCTTCCGAACCTGTTCCTTCACAATATGGATCGTATAACGTGTTATTTATGTCTTATAGGTACGTAATAAATAATGCCACGAAACGTCGCTAAATAATAATCAATATTACAACTTCCTGACTACTCCGACTTACGGTCATACTTTAACCAAGTCAATAGCTTAAATGTGCAGCTTGTTATTTGAATTAAATCATTTCTTTATGTTTAGAGAGTTTAAGAGATCATACTGTTGAACGATAGAAACAATGATACTCAATTTTATCAAGCCTAGCGATACCAAGTTTATAAATAATTAAATGAAATTGAATTAACTAAAAATTCTGTTTTTAATCGTAAAGTAGTGCAGACTATTACTAAAGACTTGTTAAGAAGAAGTCTAAACAAACTGCAATCTGAAATATACATCAAGGAGGACCTCAGCCAATAAACCTTAGAGAGGCGGAAACAGCTTCTGCATCAACTAAAGGAAGGACGAGAAAACCAATCTTCCGGTTATTTCTTCAAAGATTGAGCTAAACTGTACTAGAAACTATTCTGGTACATTTTAGCTGTAAATAAGTTATAGTACGTTACATTTTTTTTTTTTTTTTATGTCATAGGGGGCAAACGAGCAAACGTATCGCCTGATGGAAAGCGATTACCGTCGCCCATAAACACCTGCAACACCAGAGGAGTCACAAGTGCTAAGAGTTACATGCCTAGGGCGGCGAATTCTTGAATGTCCCTGGTGGTCTTTGTGCCATAAATATGTTATCTGGGGCTTCACAAATTACCGCCCGTGGTTTGTCTATAGTTTTACGTCTTGCCTTGGCCGGGAGGTGAGATTTTCTCAGAAAATCCTACTTACTACCTAAGATGGCGTAAAGAATATTATCGGTTTAAATAGGTCAGGTCCGGTAAATCCTGATTTACTCCCGGTGGCGTGCGGCCCCACATTACGGTCTCGTTCACCCCTTTACTTAGGCTTTGAGTCCATTTATCAGGCCAGTAGGCACCAATTACTTGCCTATTAGGGTTCCGTACCCAAATGGTAAAATACGGGACCCTATTACTAAGCTTCCGCTGTCCGTCTGTCACCATGCTGTATCTTATGAACCGTGATAGCTAGACAGTTGAAATTTTCACCGATGATGTATTTCTGTTGCCGGTATAAGAAAAAATACTAAAAACAGAATAAAATATATATTTAAGCTGGGCTCCCATACAACAAACGCGATCGGTTGCGTTAACTTTGCACCTCATTTGTATGCGGCACCATACATACCAGGTGCAGTGCAAACTTTGCGGGGCCAGTTAAGATGGGAAGTGTTTGTACGGAACCCTCGGTGCGCGAGTCGGACTCGCACTTGGCCGGTTTTTTTATCTTTTAATTAAGGAGCTTAGATCATCATGATGAGTATGTCAGCTCCAGCAGGCCTAAATACAGTTAAGTGTTGTCGGTTTAATTAAAGTTTAAATAGCGTGAGCACTGAGCACGTCTAAAGATGTTGCGTTTGTCACGATTAATAAGTGATAATTTGGTAAAGCATACCTCACTCTCGTACTTACGTCAATGTCGTTTGTCAAAACGTGACGGTGCTTTGTCATTTATCTCTCGCGTTATAAACGCAAGCGTCATAAGCCTGCTGACCTAATTTCAATAAAATAAATCAATTACGAGTAGGTGCATAAGTCGCTGATGATCAGTGAATTCAAGTTTCGCGTTATAAACATTCTACACCATATTTACTGTCAGTAGTGTCAGTCAATGAAAATATCGCATTTTTTATCGATTTATAGGTACCTAAAATAATTACATACCTACACTTACATATCTTACGTCCCGCTCTCCCGTGTAGAGGGGAGAAAATCTCACTTCCTCGCCAAGAGTCAAGACAAGGCGTAAATTTTAGACAAACCACGGGCGGTAATCCGTAAAGCCCCAAATCGCATATTAATGACCTCCACCTTCGGTTCGGGCCACAAACACCTACGATTTGACACATTCACGAATTCAACGCCCTAGGTATGTAATGTATATAGCAAAACCTATTCTGGTCTGTGCATGAAAGCCTTTCATGTCGATGGCATCAAAGCTCGCGTGCCGCTTTCGTTAACTGTAATATATGTCTGGGAACTATTACTTATGGAGGTTTTACTTTTCACTTTACGATTATATAAATTTGCTTAATGAGCATCGGCGTTGAGGGTCTGGGCACTGGCTTCTTACTTGGGCACGGCGGCGACGGCTTCGATTTCTAAATACAGATTTCAACAAACTTCAAAAAGGAGAAGATGTTTTTCATGTATTTTATAAAGTTATTCAGGTATTTGCTTCTGGTAGTCATCGTTTCATTATGCTGAGCTGATGATGGAAAGTACAACTTTTTAATGGTTAGGAGTTTAGTGATAATTCTCGGAAAACACAATTTCTTCTCGTTGAAGTCGGTTATTTTTTGTAAAAAAATTATTATTATACTCCGCAAATAACCAGTAATTTAAGTGTATTTCATTAATCTCGTATCTTAACACCTTTTCGGAATCTTACTGGTAAGATTGGAAAGTTACTAGTAATATTTCCAAACATAATGTTACTGGTAACAGGTAACTTACCGCGGCACATCACTATAATAGAAAAGGTTGAAGAAAATGGAATCAAGATAACGGGTAAAGTCTTACGGGTGAATAAAAATGGACATATCAAAAATAGGTAGGAATGAAAACCAGTGGATTTGGGTTTTGAGGTTTTTGAAAAACAACCAGTACCTATCGTGCCAGGAAATTTGCTATCTTTATTTTGTAACGTGTTGATAACAACCCAAGATCCAAGCTTCACTCATAATTTATTTTTCATTTTACTTACTTCGTCTTATTCGAGCTTATTCTAAACACAGCATAAAAACATACTGCATTCCTTTATCCCAATGCGTAGGTATCAGATCAAAATTTCATCGGAAAGACTAAATAGAATATTTTTTATTTTATTTGAGAACGAAAACATATCGCACAACTCGATATGCAAATTTATATGTATTCAGTTGATATGACAGATAAGTAAATGTGCCCGAGGTCGTATTTAGCATAGCATTTGCGAACTTACATTACACGTTTGCCGAAAAAACGCGAAGCTTTGCCCGGAGGTAACTTGATGTTAAAAGAAATCATTTTCAATCCGAAAGCTCGGCTTCGTAAATGTTACGAAAACCCGGCTTATGTTGTGATAGAGGAAATGTTGTGCTGGTTTATTCCAAAAAGTCTCCCTAATACATAAAGAAGTTACAAAAAAAGTGGAACACTCTAAGCTGGACGCGTTTTCAATCGCGTAGAAAATTTTAAAGCAGCTTAGCGAATTATTTCAATTCTGTACTAAGCCAGGCTACAATTATTTCGTAGTTACTTGACAGGGTGTTTTTGGCATACTAATCTCGGAATTTTACTTCTTCTGATATGATATCCACGAATAATCACAAAAATGTATCCCTGGTAAACGACCAGGCACAGATACCAACGCCAACGCAAAGCAGTAAATAATGTCATCATTATCCAAACATACTACCAAAGTGGGTGGCTACCTATCTAGAGAACAAAGCCATGTCCTCCGTTCCGGCTTAAGAAACCTGAAAACCCTAAACCTTTTTCAAACAGATTCGAGTAGGTACTATGCGTCACCCTATCACGTACCCAATCGCTACGTAATCCATCCTCGCATTATTGACACTTGGTCCCGAATGAATAATACAGAATATCCAGATTCCGGGCTGGATCATCCACAGACAAATGCCATTTAATGTGCCCATCATTATTACGACGGCAGACGAATAACGAGATAATCTAATATTTGATCGCCGTCTCTAGCTTTTCTTCGTTAACAATCTACATTTAGCTTTCGAATTGTTTTACTTTCCTTAGTTTTTGTTTCCTTTGGGTATTCATTCGTTAATATTCAAAGGGTTAATAATACTCGTATTACTGAGTTTAAAGCGAATTTTTAAATGCAAACAGTTAGATCGGATTTTACCGCAGCGGTGTCCGAAGAAAATTAATAGGAGTCATATTTATAATCAATTATTTTTTCCCTACGAGTCATATTTATAATAAATTTTTTTTTTCCTACGACTTTTTGATTGGATGATCCGGTAACCGTACATGTACAGTACATGTTTCTTAGATGATAAGTACCTAGTCTCTCTTTTAATCCTAGTGTTTTAATAATCTTAGGTTAGGAAATGAAACATTCGGAACATGAAGAGATTGAAAGACGTAATGATCCCCCCCCCAACATACACGTTCTGAATCGTGGACACGTTCGTCACACGCGACAGAAGAGTATTGTCATCCAGCGAAGGTCGCATAATGACTGCTATTACTGCACGATCACTCCACGAGCTGAGGATTTGACCTCTGCTCTGATTGTCAATTTCAGCGTTCATAGACCAAGTTAGATTGGTGACCGGTGCTATTTATTTGAGGCGATATTAAGGTGTCATGGTAGGTGAGTAATGTGATGTGATGATTACAGGAAAGGAGATATATATACTCATTCTTGCAAATTTTTAAAACTACAATTGATATGTTCAACTATGATTATGCCTGGAAGCTTCTTTCAATATCTTATTAAATTCAGTTTTTCAAGTAACGAAAGTAAATTCTCTCGTGACGCGTCCACTAGCTGGCTATATTTTTCCATGATAACGCATTTCTAAGACCTTGTACTGCACCCAATCAAAGAACGATCGTATTGTCTATACCATACCGATACGTTATTTAATACCTACAAGAAGCGCCTTCCTTTAACGCATTTATATATATGTATTATATTACAATAAACATTACTGTTATTGGTCGAGAAAGTTTTAATAAGAAGAAAGAACATAAAAGATGAAACTGAATCACTAATTAATTAACTAATTTCTGAAATATCTCATAAAATGTTTCCGCTGAACACAATGCCGGAAACCCATCTGTAAAATATTCCAAGATCTATTACGAGCCTTAGTAATATTTACGAACAAAGATTTGCCTTCGCCAAAGCCTCGTCATTAAGTTTGTCTTTCGTAATCCGTCCGTGCCGCTTAGGGTTGCCTAATGGATGTGATTTGGCTTGATGCTAATAA
The DNA here is from genome assembly GCA_932273695.1 of Apotomis betuletana. Classification (NCBI taxonomy): domain Eukaryota; kingdom Metazoa; phylum Arthropoda; class Insecta; order Lepidoptera; family Tortricidae; genus Apotomis; species Apotomis betuletana. Next base: position 3,226,466 of record OW026309.1, on the reverse strand, counting down.
TATTTCCTTGGATGTCAGAACTCCCGACAAGATATACGTATTTCGAAATTCGCAGCAAACGTTTTCTCTATCCTCCTGAGTTCCAATGTACACATAGTACATAAACTTCAATTAATAGTAAACTATATCTGTCTATTTGTCATAAGACTTAAATTAAACTGGAAAATTATGAATGCTGGTAGGCAGGAGGCTATCCGCCAGGAACCGTGAAATCTTTCAGGATATTATCTAGAGAGCGAAGGCCAGCCAACAAAAAATATTTAGTCAAGTAATGTGAAATTACAGATTCTTTTCAGCATAATTAAATACAAATGTTTACTGAACGCCGAAAAAGGTCAGGCCAAATACTTATATAGGGTAGTGCCATGAATAATGAAGTGTGTGTCGATTAATATTACATCTCGTCGAATACTTTCTAATAAAAAAGTTACAACCCAAATCGAATGCCAACATTTAAAAACTTTATCCGTCCAGGGATTTTCCGACGTGGCAACCCTAGTGCGGTCCCAAACTGCCGCGCTCTCGTAAAAGTTTAAGATTTCCCTAAATTGTGAAATGTAGCTAATGGTTCTCTTCGGCTACGAATTTAATTATGACTTCGAATGTACAGTTTATAGAGCAGACAAAATACCTCCTCCATATTTTTGTTGCGTTTCTATTTTAACAGTATAATAGCCGATGTAATACTAAACTGGTAATGGTAATATATTAGCAGCTTTTAATTTTAAACGCTTAGTCGCTGAATGTTTTATATCGCCATTTATTTTCCCTCAGGCAGGTTGTATGCTTATGTGACATTTGTATTTGAAACAGTTATTGATGTTTAATTATATAGCAAGCAAAAATTGTCAAGAACGGCCCGACATGTTTCGAACTCATAAGAAGCTTCATCAGGGACAGCTGTCCGTGCAGTGGACCGAGTGGACCACCGAACCAGAGCCAGAGCCATTGAATCTTTCAACCAGTTGCTTCAACATGCCTTAGGGTGGCATCGGCCAATTGGTGGGACGCCCGTGTTGGCCCGGAAAGCCGTTGGAAACGCAGGTTCGAATCCTGTCTGAACCATTAAATTTTTCAACTTTTCGCTTCTTTGTAAACAACTCTATATGACTCTATATGAGTTCAAAACATGTCGGGCCGTTCTTGACAATTTTTACGTGAGTTCAAACCGCTTTTATAATGATTAAAGATGTCTCACTATAGTTTTATTTATATTATAACTTAGCAAGCAGTTTACACGTATATGAAAAGAACAGGTATCTTTTAGTAATTTCCTTTTGAAGTTTGAAGGAAACCATCCAAATGTACTCCTAAAGCTATACAAATCTGAGAACGGGTTCTCTGCCTTGTCGCCGATATTTTTTTTTGTCGAATAGTTTGTTTCGCAGAAGTGTCATATCGAAGAAAGCATGTTTCTCTGATGCCGTAATTTGATCGGGATTGTTATAAAACAAACCTAAGCTAACCTAATTTATAGGATGATTTATATTTGCAACACTTATGAAACATACTACGGAGGAATAAAAAATGCTAAGTGCAAATTCGGCGATTTTTTTTTTTTTGATGAAAAACAATATCTACGAAAAGGCAGAACACCCTAAGAACGATCATTAAAACTTAGTCCAGGTTAACTTACCGTTTATATTTCTATTTTCAATGAATAGACTCGCTTGGCCTAAGTGACGGATAGCAAAAGTTTCCTCGACTTTGCTATATTACGTCGTCGGTCGTAGTCACGAATTTAATTATGAGTTCAAAATGGCTGAGCAGTTTATGTGCTGCACATGTTAAGACGACGATATTTCAGACCACGCCACGTACACATAAACTACAATGTATTTGAATGAGGAACAATGCAGTCAACTTAATCAAATTTAACGTAGTCTATTCTTCTTACTCAGGTACTAGTCTTTGCATTGACTAAGCGGAATGATTATTTTAGGAAAAGCCTTTTCTCGCCATATACTTTTCTAAAATGGATCACTTTGCAAGGAAGTGTAATTCTTAGATATTTTATTTCGGGATCATCCGTTCGGGTTTCCGGCTGTTATCGCCTACAGGTCGCAAGTTTCAACCGATTCTCATGAAATTTTGTGAGTAGTTTCGAAAACGTAATTCACTTTTTTGTCGATTCACTTTCATGAGATATGGGGGTTGAAAAAGGAAATAAATTACAATTTACAGGCTTCGATTCGGTTTTAAGGTAAAATAGAAGTGTATTTTGCGGCAAGCAAACCGATTTCAAATCTGTACTATACTATACTCACTAAAACTTATAAGAGAAAACCGTAAAGATTGTTTGGCTAAAACTGTCACAATATCAAAACAGAACATATAATTTACTGAGGAATCCAAAACGTCACCTCGTTTTTTTATCGGTAATGACTTCATATCTAATACTGTAATCTGGGAAGCCTGATTTTTTTCGTCCACCCCTTACAATATTACAGCTAACCCTTAACACCGCTAATTACAAGTTTCCCGCACAATTTATGTTTCCGAGTGTCCCTTAGCAACTTTATGCGTCTGCAACCAAAATGGATTGTATAGTATAGTAATATATAACATAAGAACGGAAAACGTGCGCTCGTGTAGTCTAGACGGATTTTACACCAAAGCATAGTTCTAGAATCTAGGGTGGGAAATAAGTTAATACGATACAGAAATGCTGAATAATTTCATCCATGTTTACAGGCTACATCCTCTTAAGACTCTACTAATTTGAAGTTTCCTAGTTTATGCTTCCGGGGTGTCCCCGAAGTTTGTATTTTACATTAGTCAACTTTTATGAGGAACACAGCTGCACCTGCCCGCTCGCAATATATCGCCCATCGAGAGATTGCGTATTTTACGAGGTTTGCCTGCGCCCGTCGATAAATTCGTAGCTTTAATAATAACTTGATACCTTTGTGCCGACAACACCTGTTATTTATGTCGTATTATCCACCTAGCACTTTTATGATGTACCTATATTTCCCAAGGTAGAAACTAGAATTAGAGACACTATCTGGCGAGGTTTCTCGATATATAAAATTATCTTTTGGAAGCGTCTTTAATTCGATATGTGAAAGGCGTTTTAATATCAGCAGTTTGTTTGGATACGACCGGATCTTACCTACGATCATCCATTGTAATGTAGAATGTATGCAACTTTATATCTAGCTACAAGCTACGACTCGATATCTTAAGTTACTTTAGCAAGGCATCAGCCATAAGATCAAGGCGCACTTGTGTAGCTCATGTCCTTTTGACAAAATCACGATCATATAGTCTTCATATCTGGTATACTCGTCTAATCTATAATTGCCGTTTGGACAGTACGAGTCTATTATTAGAAAGGCAAACATGTCCCTAATCACCAATTCCGCAGATAGACCCGGACATCTGCCCGGAACAGCTAAATCGGGCGGCAGAATTAGGTTGTTCTATGTAAAGCTCCGTCCAACGACCTACATACCCAGATTTCCCCACAGCCACCCTCGAGACTTCATTGTTTAATCCGGTGTCACTGTATTTTTCTTCGAGCCTTCCGGTTAAACAACAGCAATTTATAAAGTGTCCGCTCCTCATAAACCTTAACTGCCTCCAAAGTAATCCACTAGATTACTTAAACGCATTAGCTGACCTAAATGCCATTAAACGGGCAAGAGGGTTCCTAATCTATTCCACAAACTCCTTTCACAAATATGTAACTGTTTATCTTAATCAGCGTAAGTGTTTAACATACATTATGTAAATTTGCGAGTTCGGGCTGAAACTCGCAGGGAAATATTGTTGAAAGTAACGAGGCGCGAAATGTTGCGAAGAGGAACCGAGAAATGATCTGTGCCGATAACAAATTAGAGTGGTGCTGTATTGAAGTTCTCGTATTAATTAAAGTGCACCCAGATCGATATTGAGAAGTAAAAATGTTCTGCTGGCAGCGCAGTTGCTTGTGGATATACTGTGTTGATCACGGCGTATCACGTTGAACTGCCTGGGCAGAGTTCTTTTGCTAGGAGGGTAAGGTCGAGCTGTACGAACCTAGAAGGAGCTATACCTACATGTAAAGTTGGTTACATATAGAATTGTTTAACTATGCTATGGTGAAGATAAAGGGTGAAACCCTTTTCTTCTTAATTTGTTCTCTTTAGACGTTGCTGAGTGCTGGTAATAGTTCCAATTACATTACGTATAAAATATTTCTACAACTTTAAAAAAAATACAAATTTAAAATTTTAACTGGATATTCTTTGATGTAAATCTCATGAGCATTAAAAGCCGGTGAACATATTCAATGAATATCGGTCATATTTCATGCCATTTGGAAGCCCTCCAACTCGGTATAAACGGAGGAAAACTGTAAACCAGTAGCAGACCTTATAGGTCAAACGCTAGACTGAAAATACATATAAATTGTTACCAAAACAAAATGGACTGAAAACCCTTTTTGAACAATCCTGCTATTTGCCTGAAAATTGTTTGGAAACGGAAAGTATCACATTCAATATCTACACCTACAAACATATTGAAATCAAGAACACAGCGTGTGTTTGAAGTCCGTTTGTTATACCAAGTGTTATTAAACTCACAGCTGCCAATAAATACGTACTAAATGGCCACTTATGGATGCATAGTTTATTTTTTATGTAATATTCCTGCTGTTGTAAACGATTGGAAATAGAAGTGTTTGAACACCTGCTGCGTCACGATGGTTACATAGATACTATGAGAGCCGAAGAAAAGAGGGCGAAGAGTAGGTACTTCGTACATGAACGTGTTGTGTTAACCAGAAAGAAACCTATTGACATTGCTAGAATCTCAGGGGCGTGGCGTTAAAGATATCATTAGTCGTCAAGTCGAAACATGGCAAGCCAGTAGTAATTGAGTACTACGTAAGCCACGGTAATCTTAACATAACTTAAGTGTAGATCTTATATTAAAATCATTAAGGTAATCAGAGCACCGATTTTAAACTCCAAGTCTCAACATTCAATCATATACACTAGTCAGAAATCCGCTTGGCACCTCCCGTTGCAAGCTGGTGTTGGCTCTCGGCCACCATAATGCACTGCTTCCCTCTCCACAGCCCATGTGTATGTTCACACATTGAACCTTGTTCTGCTGGCAGCGCAGTTGAGTTTGCAAGCGCTAAAGATAAGATAGGATTAAGCAGTCGAATAAACCAAATACTTCCTCAAACTGCCAGCGGCACGTGTCAGGTTCCGCTTGAATTAACACCACTGTACATATTAGGCAGCTTGCCACGGAAGTAAACATACATTAATATTCTGGTATTTCGGTTGTGTCAACTTGTTTTTGAAACGTGTGAGTAACAGGCGTGGACCTACCATTGTGACGAATTGGCGTAATTCGACTGATATGCATGGTCTCTATACCGACTCGCACTTGTGTGTCACTTTTTCGGCATGGATGTCCATGCCCACATCCTTTTTAGAGAGCTGGATCCGTACCAGGGGAGTAAGCGTCTACGAAGAAACGCTAAACAGAGCTCTTTTGCCTGTAGTGTTTTGTTTAGTTTCCTTCCCATGCCAATTTATTTCGATCGGCTAAACAGTTACTCAATCAGGTCAGTTAATGTTTTCAACTGCATTTCTACTCCACATCAGATTCAAATCAATGGGACTTCAACTTACGTAATCGTTACGGATGATTACTTTATTACACCTGAAATAGCGTATAAATAAATAAACACGTCATTAATCGTAATATAAAACGTGTACTTATAATGCCATGAAATTGTACCTACGTCACGTATCGACGTGCTAACTACATTACCGTATCGGAACCAAACGCATAATCAATAAAATTTTATTCGCTGAGTACGTAATCGGCTCTGTTACTTACATTATCTCCATTTTGCGTTGTTTTATATTTTGATCTTTATTTTACTAATGACAAAGCTCGTTTGTCGTTGTATAGTTTGGTGACACATGACTTTATGTGCATAAATTGTTAATATTTACACTGACCGTGCCCACGGTACCTGCATGTTTGTCTCCATTTGTTTGTTGTTTTCATAGTCATTAAGCGAATAAAGAGAATATAAACCTGGTTTAGACGTGACTAAATATAGCATAGTAAATAAAACATTCTCTCAATTTAGCCTTGTGAATTCGATTCGGAAAGGCAGTTTTTGTATATTTAGGACTACCTTTACATGTGGTTATAGAGTTTTTGTAATATCGCATCCTATATTAAGACATGTTATAAAGAGTGCTTGATATATACATTTTCTTCATAGGTACAACTTTTGATTTGCCACCTGACTCAAAAGTGATTCTTCTTTAAGGAATTAATTGCCAATATGTTTCTTAATACTCTCAGTTTGTTATTAACTTTGTACAGAATCTCCTGATTTAAGCTGTGAGTTTTCGGTCAGACAGTTTTAGTATTTTATATACATGTATCATATCTACTACCATGTAATTATTGAAAGTCATCAGATAAAATATACGTACGCAATTTTCCAACCTGTACTGCAAAGTCACGCAACCACTAAGTTGTTTATCACTTGTCGATTGCCGATGATTACTACAGTAATTTAAACCTGACATACAGCTGTTATAATGACACTCTGTACCGTATCATTTTTTATGTTATTTTCATCGAATTCTCTCAATACAGCGGCCGTATGAGTCGTTTTATATATAATAGGATTACTCCACCTATTTAATTTTCTGTAGTGAATTTACTTCTTGGAAACATTCTTGATACTCTTCGATATTATGTAAGGTTTTTTTTTATTTTGCAAGTTTGTTACCGTGAAATTCTTCTTTCAACCTCAGCGGAACCTCCTCCCCTGGTGAACGTGACGGTCCACGCGTCCACAATCCTGGCCCTCATCCTGTGGAACGTGGCGGGAGACGGCGGCCACCCCATCATAGACTTCACAGCGCAGTATCGCTCGGCGGCACCCGTCAATGGAAGCATCGAGCCCTGGCGGCCTATTAGTCCTAATCACATCAGCCCCAACTCGGTAAGGTCCTGTAAAGGCCCAAAAATCGTGAATGACAATTCTAGTACTATTATTACAGAATCAGTGAGTTTATACAACAAGGATTTGTAGCAATGGCTTGATAATCCTAATAGATAAGTCAATGTCCCTGCCATCCGAGCACTGATCCCAGTGATCCTACGACGACGAAGCGTCAGACCATTACTCGGTAAGATCATAATACATAGGTATATAATGACAACGAATCGTTGATGTCAACCCTGATTGGCAAATGCAGTTCATCAATATTGACACTAAATAAGTGAGAATATACCCTTCAGTGACAAAAACATTCATTGACAATCCTTACCTTAATTATAGATTTTTCCTTTACCTAATAAATGGAAAATAACTCCTAATAAGAATCATTGCACCTTAGTATTCCTTATCATCTATTGACGATGAAAATAATTCCGGGAGAATAGCATAGCTGACTTTTGTTTTATCTGGTCTATTAACTTTTTTTAAAACACATTTACCATACCTTTTCAGCGGCAAATCGACGTGTATCACTTGGATACGAACGCGTCGTACTGGTTCCGAGTTTGGGCCAACAATCAGTTGGGCTCGGGACCGGCCGTCGAGGTGCTCGCCACCACGCTATACAGCGACCAGGAGGCAGGTTAGTCAAGGATCCTTCCATAAACTCTTTCGCAAAGAAAACTCGAATTGTTTATTATAAACATACACTTGTGCTCGTAGTTTTGATCTTTCTCGAACTTCGATCTTAATGCTTCTTCTTCACGCTATTAATAACTAAAGATGTTATCTCACATCCAGTACGATCTGTGTCCATGCGCCGAAGTCCCATGCTTTTGACCGTGCTTGGAACTCTGGACCTTTTAGGTTCGCATACTAATTCATCACTCGTCTGTCTCCAGAGCTTTACAAGCACTTCTTCAGCGGCGCAGAGCAGTTCGACACCCGAACATGGCTGGCGGCGGTGTGCGTGGTGATGGGCACGCTTCTGGTGCTGGCGGCCGGCACGTGCGCCGTGCTCTGCCGCGAGTGGCGCCGCCCCGGTGAGCCCGCGCCGTAGCACACGCCGTTGCCTCGATTGTACTTCCTCTGGGGATAGTCAATGCCCCAAAGTCGGCTCTGGCTCCTGGACTGCTCACCATAGCCTTGGTGACCAGGGCCAGGGCGACATAGCACTTGCCGTCACAACCTCTCTACTTCTTCTGGGGGTATTGTATTAGGTTCAGCCCCAGTCCTTGGAGTGGTCACCCACCTTGGCGACCAGTGCAAGGGCATCGTAGCTCTTTCCGTTGCCGCGTTTCTACCTCTTCTGGTGTTTTAGGGTCAGCCCTGGCCTTTCCACTGTTCATCCAGACGCTCGCCAAAGCCTTGGTAAGTGTCTGAGTGAGCAATGCAATGGCTAGAGCAGTCTTCCACTCCACAAAGCGTGTTCCGCGGTGGCAATTAACTGGAGTGAAACTAAAAAATAAAGATATAAAGATACTGATTGCCGAGAAGCAACTTTTTGAAACGATGATATTGTAGAAATTGATGCGACCTGCTACGCGGAACAGAGATGTCATATGTTAAGAGCAACCGTTTGCGGGCTTGATAACAATCGAAGAGTTCCATTGATGATATAATAGCTTGAACCAGGCAAGTAGAGGTTCTAGCGCGGCAATGAAAGTAGAGGCATAAATTTAGATATCAATTCTTGAAAAAATAATCTCGGCATCTCTGCACAATAACAGTCTAGAAAATCGACCACAGATTCCTTTATATTCTTGTCAGGAACAGCCTGAAATAAACCAGAACTATTTAGAGTGATTTTTGTGAACTGCAAAGCTAATGTTCATTTTCTCTAATTTGTTGCCCTTACTTAACAAGCTCAATGATATTAGTGATCATTTTGTAATAATATCGACAGCTAGTGTAGATTTTATGTAGACGAAACGTTAGACGCAGTTATAAAACAAATCTGAGTCAAATATGAACTGAAATATATACAAAGGTTTAATAGCGTTCGAATATCACCCGGGGAATGGGCTCAGATTGGGTAAGGCATTGGTTACAAATTACTTTAATAATTAGCCTGTTCGAACACTCCCTAAAGGTCAGTAAAAAATACTAATGAATTTTCTTAAAACTTTGAATTGTATTCTGTTTAGAACCTACGACTGAATTAGATTTATGAGTAGCACAGAATTGTTTGGAAAATATCGCAGCGACGTCTCATGTGTAGAATTGAAAAAAAAAAGTTATTCTTATAAGCTCAACTTTAATCCTTAAAAATAGAACACTTTTTACATATATTGTTACGTTTTAAATATTTATAACTTTTTGAGATATCCTTCGCACTGCTTCTATAGCCATTAACGTTTATAAGTTTTTTAATGCTTCAAATTAAATAATAAATTAGTGATATTCCATTTGAGGGGAAAATAATTAGTGCCAAGAATTAGTGATAAGTTTTTTTCTTCCATATATAAAGTTTTTAAATATACGTAAGTAGATTTTCTATAAAACAAATAGATATAAAAAAATACATAATTTAGATTTATCAACTTACGCTACGGGATGGGTGCTACGCGTTGATATTTTATTAGTGATATTAACCTAATACCAAAAAGCAATCTTTCCAAACTCGCGAAGCAAGTTACCGGCTGTATATAAGCTTAGAAATGTAGCTATAAGTGCAATTTTAATATATACATTCCTATACAGTCCTAGGGACGAAAAAGCAATAATATTAGTCTCTAAAAGCACTATAGGGTATTTTCTTGTCGCCTTCCTAGGGTATATGTAGGGTACGGACCAAAGGACTACGGAGCGTCAATTAATGCTTAGAATGTTGTCTCGACAGCCAGCCTTCGCGGAAATATTCAATAATATACTACAAACTACAAATATTAAAACTATATTAAAACGAAAATGATAAAAAAAGTTAATTAAACTTTGTAGATTCGCTAGTAATGCTTTTCGAACACCATCATAAATTTAATACTTTATTGTAAGTACAAGTTAATGTTCAATTATAATAAGTTTTCGCGGAAATCAGTAGTTTTAGCATTTCATAAAATAAGTACGTAATGAAGCAATATTGTAGCTACTTTGACAATTGATAATAATTAAATATTTTTATTAATAATTCATGAATAATAAATCGCTAGAGTAAGAGAGCTGATCTGGTTTAAATACAAAGTATAAAAGACATTAGGTGATAAAATAATACAACTTCGTATACAAGTGAATCTTGCCATATACTCGCTTGACTATATTTACTAATTGTATGTAAGGACAAATAATAATATTTAACAGTATTCTCTGTATTACAAGCACTATGAATTTCGTAAAAAAGAAATGATTTCAGTTCAGTCGGGAGAAGTGTCGCGAAGCATAGTTGTGCTAGACGGGCTTCATAATTAGGGGCCTCAAAAAACGTCATCTATAGATGTTTTTTCGGGAGGGGTTTGAATATGTCCCGACTGTACAGTCCGACCAAAAAGAGTAGAAATTAAAAAGAGGCAATCCTGTAGTGGCGTCCCTGTTTTCTTATATTGATTAGAAAGGGAGGACACAACAGTATTGCCACTTTTTAATTTCTACTGTTTTGGTCGGACAGTATATAATATGTCTTTCCGATGAAATTGGAGTCTTGACTAAACAGATTTTCCCTCCCTATATCTATTGATGAAATTCCTTATATAAATTCCTTATATATTAAATATAAAATTGAATGACGCTAAATTAATCAATGAGCGCAAGCTCATTATACCAAAGTTATATCCAATAAGGCTACTTATGCTATCTATTCTTATGACTTAGGACCACTTCTTGTATCGCTGGACCACTGTAAGGATTATACATGTTTCTACTGCAAACACTATATCATAAGCTATCTCGCTTACAAAGGAATTGTTATTATGATATAGTTATTATTACGAGTAACATATAAGATTATGCATGAAATCACATCTGTAATTTTACATTTAAGCACTGTTTTTCTCTTAGTGTAAGAGACAGGATGACATGAATGCTACGGAGCGTCTTAAAATAAGTTAAATTTATTGGTGGTGGAAATGGAGTGCTGGTTTTAAATAGTTTTCTAGCATCGCCATAGCCTTTAGCAATTCTTTTAGATGAAATTTTTAACTAGTACCTAAAGCTTCACGATTACGCTTTTTTTCTAAAATTCGTAAATTCGACTCTGAGAGAGTTGCTTGGCGTAGCGCTACGTTGCAATTCTAGTTTTCTATCGAGTCCCTCTATACTCGCGGGATTCATCGAGTCAGAGCTGATACGGAAAGGCTCCTAGATGTCGCTCTCTAGCCGATAGATACTAGCTCCGACCGGCGGGCCTTCCAACCTTTCCGCATGCTCTCGCATATTTTATAACCGTGTCGAAAGTTATTCATAAATTTTCTTCTTTCCCTCTATCGCACTCGCTTGGATCGCACGCTTGGACTGCGGACACTAACACACACACACACACGGTACGTATGCAGAGTTCGGCGACGAGCAGGACATAATGGAGCTCGTGCCCAACATAATCCTGAACCCGGGCTTTATGGACACGGAGCCGCGGCGCGAGCGGCCCGCCTGCCTCGTGCGCGCCGCCGAGTGCCCGGGGCCCGGCAAGCCGCGGCGCGTCTGATTCTCGTCCATACTTAACCTGAGGATATTCTACCGCACCGACTCCGGACAGCTCTCGTGATCGAAGGGATAGGTGTGCGCGTGATAACGGAGGTGGCGTTGTGTACGTGCTCGATTTCATGTAAAAAGGGGCTCAAACATGTATGTATGTAAACACTTTATTGTACACAACAACTGGTTATAAATAGATTGATACATGTTTGAAACTAGCGATTAAATACCTCTTAACACCGAGGATGGTGAACGTAAATCAATATTTTCTAATAATTATTGTTCGAGACTTGTTTACGCGCTTACTTAATTAATTTACTTACGTAAATAAAACCTACAACTGAGCAGTTTACATTGAATAAAGTCAATGTAGATTGCCGAAATTGAATTCAAACAAATGAATTATGCCCCTTAAAACATGAATCGCGAGTACATAAAACATGTTATCATTCAATACTGATTACGTATATTTGACAGTCCGGTTACTGAACATAGAAAAAAAACAGAGTGAAACATTTTGTATATGTGTGTTATGTTTAAAAATTGGTAAATTCGGCTAGTATGTATGTAACGTCGCCTCTCGTATCGCCATCAGTTGACATCGAAACAACATCGACACATATGTATAGGTATGTATGGCTCAAGGGTAAGCTGACATATCAAGTGGAATAAGGATCGGTGCGTAGTATACCCCTAGGTTGCGCTGGAACAGTTGCTGTGCTTGTCTGTAAGTTAGACGCTCCAAAACTTTACCAATTTATTCTGTTTCAAGGCAGTGACCACTTGAATCGTCAAAGGCACATTCAGGATTGGAGTTAAAAGTTAAAAAAACATTATATGTGCGCGTGACATACTGACTGAAAACTAAAGAAATAAAGTGGTTGTTGTGGATTGTAGACTGGCACGTTTAAAGGGACAGACCATCCGTGATATGACCGCTTCAAAGTTCAGGATCAGGCCTTTTAAAATGGTGGAGTGAAGTTTGCTTCACCTACACCCGGCTCTGATAACTTAAAGGTGTGTTACTGCTTGAAACGGATCATTGGTAATACGCTTTTGGAGCAATTTTAGCATAAATCTACCATTGAGAGAGATCGCTTTAGTACTGTAAGCATTTAATTTTTATAATCTATGTTCAGGTTGCCATCACTGAAAAACATAATTTAGTAGTATTTTACTGTGTCACAGTTTTATATAATGCTTGCATTTACTTTTGATAACTATATACTATACACAGTTATGGCAAAAGTCTGACTGAACGCTTTATTTATTTCTCTCCTGGCAACCCTGACGGCCATTTTGTATTTGGAATCTTGTTGCTTACCGTTCGACTAATATAATGTTAGATGTAAGGATCGTATCGTTAATTATATATTTTTTGCAATATTAGATATATTTTTATATAAAGATCTCAGTAATTTAGTTAGGACTCCGCGCACGCGGATGTTGTTGGTTTGATCGTGATTTTGTACTGTGATTTATTTGCGTTATGTTTACTTTAAATGTGTAACTCATTGGCTTGTTTCACTTATAGTATAAAGCCAAGGAATTCGACGGTAACTGTAATTTTTAATAATGTGCGCGGTACATGTTTAAGGTCAGGTTGTATATAGTAACGCAAAAGCCGCGTAGCAATCGTGATATACATCACTGTGGCTGCTTAACTGAGAAGGCTAACGTCAAGTCTCGTTCGCCACGTCATTCCGTGTCACGAAGTTACCCTGCAATAGATTACACAGAGCCTAAACGACTATTTACAAAACGGCTATTAACAGTCATATTTACACTTTGGTTCCTCTTTGAGAGTAGAATTATCGAATACAACTCAGTTTAACAACAGTATAACAGGGTCATTGTCAGTTCAAAATACAAAAGTTGTCTCTTCGGTGGCCAATAGTTAACAGCGTATGTGCATAGAAGTTATGTTTTTATCACCCACGCCCATAGAAAGAGAAACCATCGTTTGTGCTAATATAATTTTGATCGGAAAACTATGCCTAAAAGTCCTTAACTTTGAACTACGGGACCACCGAAAAGACGCGAACCTAAATCTGACAATGACCTAACAACGTTTTTAAAGAAAGAAAACAATCATTAGCCCATTACAGGCGTCATGGAGACTAAAGTAAGACCCCGTTCTGCCTGCCGACAAAATACATTTAAAAAAATGGCTTTACCTAAACAAAGGGTCCCTAAACCTATTGCAAAGGGTCCTAGCGCTCCGTGCAATAAAGTGCTCGACTGCTGGTTCGCTCTCTGATTGGCTGCCGTGAACGCGCGTAGGGATGGGATACACTATCGATAGTATCGTTTCGGTGCATTAGTAGATTAGATTAGGGTGAAGCGAGACGAGCGTAATTTGAGTCGCGTAATTTCGGTCGCGCCATATACTATGTCACGTGATCACGTCACGCTAAGTATGGCGCGACCGACATTACGCGACTCAAATTAGCCTCTTCTGGCTCACCCTTAGTGATTGGTAAATGACATGCCTTCTCAGTTGGTCGCCATAAGCTATGTATCGTCGAAAACTATTGATATTGTATAACGGCTAATATGTGTAGATACTACAGGCACTGTGATTTACAGTAGGTAAGCGGTTTATCGTAGTGCAATTGTAATCAGGTGATCCCCGCTCACTGTATATTACATATAACCAAATATTACATATATGACACGACAATATTATTGAAACGTTAAGTATGTATAACGGAACCGTGTGACACTGAAGGCAATGAAGCGAATGATTGTGATTTTAAAGAATGCTCTGTAATTGTTCCGTCTCCCTCAAAATTATTTATTAGTAGTAATTTTGTATTTGTATACCAGCCCTCGTGAATATTCTCGTGATTAATATTCTAGAAATTGCCTTGATAATACACATTCGAATAAAATTTACTCAGGATCGGTATTAGTTTATCATTTAATTTCATATACCTATGACTAGCAACACTGATCGTTAGCTCTGAAATCGGTGTTAAAATATACATAATTTTGAGGGTGTCTGACCAAATATTCATTTCAGGGGCGTTCGTTAGAGGTAAGTGACAGATGCATATAATTGTTGTTGAAGTGTAGAGCTGTTTATTTTTGTACACCGCGAGCATGCATATCAGGGAGCCTTAGGAAGAGAATATATGTGAAACAGAATATATTTTTTAATATCCTTTCCTGTCTATCTATTCTTTGTAGCCCGAGATTTGAGGTCTGATTCCATTCAATGGTATGATGAACATATTTACAAGGTTTCTTAGGCTGTTAACGTTTTTACGTCACCCTAGGCCGTACGTGGGATTAACCGCCCGCCACGCGGGGAGAAAATCTCACTTCCTGGCCAAGGCAAGACGTAAAACTTTAGATAAACCACGGGCGGTAATTAGGAAAGCCCCAGATTGCATATTTATAGCCTTCGCCTTCGGCTCGGGCCACAAACACCTGCGATCTTGGACATTCACTAATTCACCGCCCTAGGTATGTAATGTACAGTTATTTTACGATTTCCACATTTCCTGATTTACTTCAAAGTGTTAAGGCGCGCTTCCACTGACGCTGAGCTCGGCGAAATAGTGTGCTTTGTCAAATCACTGTCGGCTTTACCCAGCTCCGCATCAGTGGAAACTAACCCTTAATTCCGGGATATTGTACCTACATTTTCTTTTTCGAATACTAATCAATAAATACATAGATATATCGTCGGTTGACAACCAAAACTCACTAAGTAATAAATACCTCCTTGAATCAAAACTCGTATCTCAGTATCAATTTACTAACTAGATACGAGGTTTTGGAAAGCACTGACAGAAATTTTAGTGACTTGGTTGTCAACAGGCGATATGTAACCAGTTATATGTCTATATGCCAGTATGTTTTGGTCATAAAACTCTTAAGTCATACTTATTAACCCTTAAACGGTCGTTGGTCACTAACTGCCCATCGAAATTAAACTTCATCACTGTTAGCTTTAATAATAATGGTAATTTAAGAGTCCGCAGCAAGCTCGATTCTTCATACAAACGTAGTTACGTCCTTATTTTAATATAACATGTCACATTATCATGAAATTCTCTAAATATAATGAGATAAGATATATCTAGGGCTAAAACTAGTTTATGACTCTTGAAATGTTAATAGAAAGAAAATAGAGCGAGTACAAGTTTTGCATTTTTAGACCCCAGAAAGTTGTTCAGTTTGGCGGCATACTACGACCAAAATATAGTTTAGATTGAAGTCAAAACCTATTTCCGGTGTCGATTAAACTATGCAGTTTGATAAGAAAAAAGATTTATCAAAATTGATCTCGTAGTTTTAAAATGAGAGCGTAACTACGAAAACCTTAAAATAAATTACAAAAAATTGTTGCGAAACTGCAGCGAATTACTCTAGCGCGGGGAACGGTCCGGGGGGGCGGCGGTAAGCACCGCCCTTATCATAGCCAAAGAGAATATAACACTACGTGCTACTCCTAGCCAGCCCCGCGCAACTCTCAAGGTAAAAAACGATCGACAACGGCTGTATGAAACGGAGGTGAATTTTTTACCTAAGTTTGAAAGAACGTTGAAACCTACAAAGCATTAGATAATTGGCGACAATCGAATTTAGGCGGGTTGTACTTCAGCCGCCATTTTTGTCCGCCATGCCATGTTAGATGACGTTTCTATTACTTTCTATTTTGTTGTGTAGTCTGTCACTTCTGTCAAGGTTCTGCGATCTTTTCAAATAATTCAAATTTCACAAATAATCTAATAATTTGCATTCTTTGGGTGTAGTGGTCGTCTAGAAGGTACACAAGACAATCACAATTGCAAAAATGAGTGGATTGAAAAGGAAAAAGTGCGAAATATGCAGAATGAAAACGTGTCGAATGGACGGTCAAAAAAGACTATTCATGGCAAGATTTCCACCGTTCGAAGATCGGTAAGTAAAAAATATACTTAATTACTGCGTGTTATAACCATGTTAATCGTAAGTTTCATTGAAAACTTGGTATTTCGGGTAAAATAATACATACCCTTATACGTATGTAAACAATAGTGCTGTATGTAAGTTTTATCGATAATTTTCATTTGAAGTGAAAAATACCTGGGTAAACACGGAATATCTTTCTTCAAGCCTATTGGTATGTGTACTTATACAAAAGTGTGCACTTGAATACAGCTGTAAAAGCCGTCTCAGATGAGAGGATAAGACATTATTATCACTACTTTTTATGCCAGTTTGAGTTAGATTATGGTCACAGAAATATTTTACGAAAAATCTTGAATGGACTATGAATGGTACGGTTTCATCTGGACAAACAGATTCATTTTTACTCTGTAATTTTCTGTTTACCCTGTATTATTTGTGTTGCAGAACTTCCAACCTGGAGCACAGACTGGAGTGATGAAACGGCTTTTTTCGTCTATGTTTATCAGCAAGCCAAGCAAAGTTTGAACGAAATAAAATTATTTGCACACTTGTTTTTTTTTATGAAGTCAGTAACCTAAAGTAAACCAAATGTTTACATTGAAGCGAAATATTGAATGATTTAAATTACCGGAAAGCCGTTGGAGACGCGGGTGCGAATGCGAACCCCGCCTGAACCATTTTTTTTAAATACCGATATCGATATCGATAATTCGATAATTTGTGTAACATGTGACATCCCTATTTTGTTCTTGATGTTGGCATTATGTCATGAGTTGACACTGACACTGATATCGTTTGCGGCTTCATATTGGCAGTATGTTTCGCCCCCGTTTCATACTAATGCGAGTTCACGCTTTTTGTATGGCACTCCCGTCTCTTAAAACGTAGTGATTACATACTCTTTGCTCCTAGCGCGCTCTCGCTTTACTGCTAGCGCCCTGTCTTCCTCTAGGTGAAACAACAACATTTTAAAGCGTAAGCGCGCGATCTCAACGCGGAGTTGAGCGGACCTTGCTGCGGACTCTTAAGATTAAACCTTGTCACCATGTGTCATGGTTTTACTTGCATGGTCATTAAAGTGACCACTGATCGTGAAATAGTTAATGCCTCACCTCGGGCTACACTATTCTTAATACTTTCAATGAAGCTCATTGCCTTTCTGTGAATTCACTTCTCTCGCCTACACTGGTAGTCGCTGAACTTGTCATTTATCATTCCAATAACCTTCTGACACAATTTTTGTCAATGATGGTGAAATAGCTGAATGCGTATTGATACGAAATAAATTATAGTAGTAGCCTTTAATTTATTATAATGCATACAGATTTTTTCCAGATGTGTGACACTAATAAGTAGAGCCCGCACTCTTGTCGCGATCACATGACAATAGGGTAGTTTGGTGAGTAAATGCAATGGTACCAATAACTCGAATCCGCCAAAAATAGCACTAATGTTTTTCAAAACGTCCCTTCAATTGACTTCGTAATTTACGTCGTGAATGCGTAATTAAACCTACAATTTATTTGGTTGAACTACTTTATTTCGGTTCTCGAATTTTATTCGGTTACATAATTTAATTCTTGCCAAACTAAACTATTGACATGTGTGCGCGATTAGAGTCTCCGCCTATATCTGGAACTGTACTAATGAGACTACTAACATCTTGAATAGTTTCTTAGCATCGGAATGTACCAAAACCATACCGTAACTTCTAAAAGCTACTTAAAGAATACAATTCATTTCGTGAAACTTTTCAGCATCTATGGATCAGTATTAAAAGCTGATTAGAAGCATTATATTAAACAAATCATTGTATATGTCATAGGTATTTGTCAACCACAAATTACCACTTTGGAGTAATTCGTACTAATAGTAAAGTTGTTAGTCCGCTGTTTTCTAACATAATTGTGCGCATCGGGTTACAAGCATGAAATTTCTACCACAGATAGAGTGTTCCACGGTGATTATTTTCAGATGTGGATCCCTCCACAATCAGATTCGTCCCCTGTGAGGCGGGAGAGCGGAGTAAATACGGCCGAGTATCCCTCTTTTCTTTTTTTATTGCTGGTCAGTTAAGTCTACCAGGACGTGTTTGGTATCGTTTCCGTGTGAGACAAATATCAGAAATTCATTTTTCATGTTATTTTCGTATAGTTCTATATAAAAATATGGGTGTAATGGCCGAAAAGGTAAAAATCACAACAAGTTTTTTTATTCAGTGAGGTAAATTAGTTCAATTTCGTGAACATTTTCAAATTATTATTATTATTTCAAAAAGTTCATTTTATCTGGTTTCTAAAAATATATTAATGTTGGGCACTTCTCATACAAACAGTAGCTGAAAATATATCTTTACGTCGGCGTAACCAACGTAAATCTTCGAACGCATCCTATTTCGCTTCATTAAATACATTAAATAATGATTATTAACATGCTTTTACATATAATATTTACTATATACGTCCTAGAAAAACAAATTAATGTAATTAAAAATTTTTTTTTTGCTAATGTATCACGAGCACGCGGGCTAATCTCAACATCAACAATTTATTTAAGTTACTGTTTGTATGAAGAGTGCCCAATATTTATATATTTTTAGAAACAAGATTAAATTTGCTATTTTGCAATATTTTTTGTAGTTGTAAATATTCAGGAAATATAACTAATTTATCTCCCTGAATAAAAAAAACTTGTTGTGATTTTTACAATTTCGGAAATACAACCATGTTTTTATATGGTACTATGAATAAATAACATGAAAAATTAATTCTTGATATCTGTTTTACACGAAAACGATACGACACAAGTCCTACTAGCGTTACCTGATCAGTAATATAAAAAGAAAAAGAGGACTCCTTTGTCCTATTCACCCCGCTTTCCCGCCGCACAGGGGACGAATCTGACTTCCTTCTACATCTGATGGTGGCACTCCACTTGGCGTTGCGTGTTCGCGTAGCGTATTCGCCGTGTTTGTCTAAATATTCGTATGAAGTCCAAATACCACAAACACGACATCTACACATGCGAAAATATATCAAATACGCAAATATGTTTGCTGTCGCTCACACAACTGAGCGAGCCATGTGTAGACGGTGAACGCAAATATTTGCCATATTTGCGTCCTTTGAATCCTTTGATGTGTGACCAAAAACCGACAAGCGGGCGGATACGCGTGTTTGCCTATTTGCGCTATTTGGCATTTCGTGCAAATATGGCAAATATAGACGAATAAATCCTCCTCATTAATGGTCGTATTTGGCCGAATAAGGCAAATACGCGAACACGCAACGCCAAGTGGAGTGCCACCATGAAAATAATCACCGCAGAATACTCTATCTGTGGTAGAAATTTGGTGGTTGTATCCCGATGTACACAATTTCGCGACTTAGCAAAATGTACTAGAACACGCAGGCTAGGCTTAACATCAACATTTTTTTCAAGGTACTTTTTGTATCATATGTGCCCAATATGTATACATTTTTAAAAACAACATTAAATTTGCTGTTTAGTTATATTTTTTTAAATTGTTAATATTCAGAATAGATAACTAATTTATCGTTCTGAATAAAAAAAACTTGTTGTGATTTTTACCTTTTCGGCAATAAACCGAAATTTTTATATGAAACTATTCTTAAATAACATGAAAAATTAATAGCTGATATCTATTTTACACGAAAACGATGTCGCACAAGCCCTAATAGCCTTAACTGATCAGTAATAAAAAAAAGAAAAAGCTCCTCTTCGCTCTCCCACCACACAGGGGACGAATCTGACTTCCCTCCACATCTGAAAATAATCACCGTGGAACGTTCTATGTGTGGTAGAAATTTCATGCTTGTAACCCGATGCGCACAATTTCGCGGCTTAGCAACTCTACTATAATGTTACAAGAAAACAACAAACGAGGACAAAGACACATAGACCGGGAGATAGTGACAGAATTTTCTTGGTCATTTGTAACAGTATGGCGGTTCTTCAGGGGTCTTAGTACGCAATGACAAAAAGAAAAATGATGGTCATAGCGCTGGTACCGGCGGCCCAATCGCGTGGGCGTTAGTTGAACTCGTCGGATAAATTACGAGTGTCAAACGATTTGTACCACAAAAATTTTAGTATTTTCCGATAGCCCATAAAAAACATGTAGGCGGTAGTGTCATGCCATACTTTTCCGGTGTGACTTACAGCCCGCCATACCGACGCGAATGTGTTAATTAAAAATAAAAAAATTCAACCATTTGTACCAGGCTAATTTTTGCACAGTTAATTATCGCCGTGCAGCCATTTACGAAAATCACCATGCCATACTTTTCCGACGGTTCTAAATGGCCGCCATACCGCCGAAAATCAGCAATTTTTTTTTTTTCGCCAAACGATTTGTAACAGTATTGCATTTGGATTTTTGGAAAGTATTTGATAAAATGTGACCGTTATCATATTTGTCATACTTCTAGTAGGGGGAAAAAGTGCTGCCATACTTGAAAAACTTATTTATTCGACACGTTTCAAAAATACGACTGTACAATACGTAAAATATTTTTTTACAGCATGGGATCATTATATTCTGTTTGTTTGGATACAATTCTACCTACAAAAAATTATTCCGGATTGTAACCATGGGGCGGACGACTGTGAGACTTGAGCCAAGACGTAAACCAAAAAAAAAAAAATTGACGGTTTGTACCAGTATGGCATTTGGATTTTTGGAAATTATATGATGCAATGGGACCATTATTATATTTGCCATACTTCTAATAGAGGGAAAAAGGGGCAACATACTTGAAAAACTTGATTTTACAACGGGTTTTCAAGGTGCAAGACATAAAATCATTTGTTACAGTATGGCATCATTGTATTTGGTTCGTTTGGATGAAATTCTACCTAAAAATAATTATCCCATACTGTAACCATGGGGCGGAAGATTGTCACACTCGAGCAAGATATAAATTAATAAAAAAATTGGACCAAATTGTTACAGTATGGCATTTCAAATTTTCGAAACTTGAAAAAAAAATGGTTTGGGAAAATTACACCGTACATGTGAAAAAAAAAATGCAATATCAATATTAATGCAGTTTATTCCGAAAGATTTACAGACTTTCGAGGTCATCTAAGCCGAAATCCCCGGCATGCTCCAACTCGTTTTCGTCGTCCTCATCGCTGCTTACTGCATCAGTATCTACAAATCATTTAATTTTTTCACACAAGCGCAATACACAATCGCAAATCGTTAACATAAAATTAATTTCTTAAATATTTACCTTCGCCGCCTTCATCTTTTTCTTCTTCATCTTTTTCCTCTTCATCTTGCATGCAACATGGGTACACTATAACGGTCGACTTATTCTAATACATAGAACTCCAATTATTGCTATGGTTGTGGGTCGTCTGACAAGCAGCTGCCGTAATACCTGCGTTGCCAGACATTGTGTCTCACAACACGATGAGCCGAGATCTCTCGAGAAATCGTTCGGGCGATGGTAGACGTTCAATATTATACGATATAAACATCTGACTATAATTCAAGATTGCCGCCACCTAGATCTTTGAAATTTTGTATTTATATTCGTTGAACCTCAAACTTACAGGAAAAATTAGTGCCATACTGTTACAAATCGTTCAAAATACGAATAAAATCTTACAAATAAAAAAAAAAATTATACACATTCGCCACCTCCCACAGGTATGGCATTATCACACTTCTATTTATCATCATTAAGCTGTTGAAAAAAAAATTTAGGGTGGTACAAATCGTTTGGCGAAAAAAAAAATTTTGCTGATTTTCGGTGGTATGGCGGCCATTTAGAACCGTCGGAAAAGTATGGCATGGTGATTTTCGTAAATGGCTGCACGACGATAATTAACTGTGCAAAAATTAGCCTGGTACAAATGGTTGAATTTTTTTATTTTTTATTAACGCATTCGCGTCGGTATGGCGGGCTGTAAGTCACACCGGAGAAGTATGGCATGACACTACCGCCTACATGTTTTTTATGGGCTATCGGAAAATACTAAAATTTTTGTGATACAAATCGTTTGACACTCGTAATTTATCCGACGAGTTCGACTAACGCCCACGCGATCGGGCCGCCGGTACCAGCGCTATGACCATCATTTTTCTTTTTGTCATTGCGTACTAAGACCCCTGAAGAACCGCCATACTGTTACAAATGACCAAGAAAATTCTGTCACTATCTCCCGGTCTAACATGCCTGTTGTTTAAGACAATACTTCTGTTTACCTTTGGAGCGGAATTAGCTATAACACATAATTATTTCACCGTCATATCATAACTTTCTGTAGATACTAAATATACTAGATACTACACCTAAACTAGGACCGCGACTAGTACTTACTTCATTCCTAAACTGCGTTGTGCTTGCTTCCTCTAAACTAAGTATATAATATATATTTACATGGTAACTGTGACTTGATTGAACATGTGTCCGTCTTGCAATGTATATGTGCTAAAGTGTCAATTATTTCCTCTCTGTGTCGTTGTGTGCTGCACCAATCACTTGGATCTCTTTACTGAATTGCACTCAGGGCGAATACAATTTCGAATACGAGAAATCGGAAGAACGTAATGCATGGTCCTTAGCTATAGTTTATTGAGTGTGACGCGTTTCCATTTTCATGATGGATTGCAGACAAGGGCAATTTGATCAAATTGCCTCCACTTCTGGACATTATTTAGACTTTTTCATATTTTAGAGATGTGCATTTTCGCTACCTCGCTATATAACCAACATTTTGCAAAAACCCTGAGTGCCGTTTGGAATGCCTACCTACCGTTTCATTATGCACCTTTGTAGAAAGCTCTAGATCTTCCTCATTTGTAATAAATATATTAGTGGTTAAACGTTCCCATGCGGTTTCGACATGTATGTGAAGTATTCGATAGTATTTTTTGTAGTTACGACTACAACGCATTTTAATCATAATGGTGCATGTATTTTTATAGAATTGGCAGTTGTTGGCCTAGTGCCCTTGTTATCAAGTCGTGAATCTGTTACAGTATGAAACTTAGGTGAAGTTGTTAAATAAGCATATCCAAGTAAATTTTAACCCTCCGCAGCATACTCTAATATGCGGCGCTGGCATTGACCTGTCGTCGAGTTGGGCTGTGTACTTGTAATATTACTAAATATTAATATTTTAATTTTAAAACACTTCAATTGTATTAACTTTCTTTTTTCAACACAACTTCCGGGAATATTATTGGTATGTTATCGTGAAAACTATTTAACTGCCAGTCAGTTTTTTTGACTTATAAGAGATCATTTTACTAAAAGTATTTTAGTTGTCGAAACTATATATGTACCTAACTGTCCCTGTGTGTCCTTTCATCAAAGTAGACCCACAAAAAGAGCGTCATACGCTAAATCTCCCGTTGAATAAGTAAACCGTAAGTGTTTAGCTTTAAGGGTTGTATTAGGGTAGCCGTTTGAACGCTAGCGTAGAGGCACTTAGTTAGTGAGCGAGAGTAAAGACTGGGGTGCGAGGGTGTGGCGTGGCCGGGAGGGATGTTCCTAAACGATGACAACTGCTGCAGTGTGTTCATTTACAAGTTGACTTCTGCTCACTTACTGGGCCATATTAACCATAAGGTAACTGCCTGATGCCTCCACGGGGCCCCGCGGCCTGCAGAGTCCTGGTTATTTAATGGAAGAGGGGCCCAGAGACTCGAGTTATGACTATGGCTTAATCCTGCTCATTAAAATGATAAAAGTATGCATTCACTAACCAGTCCAGGCATCAGGTGACCGATCCTCGTTTCAGTTACCACGCATAGCTGTCGTAAAGTTTTAATGTTAATGTATTTTACGGACGAATATGCATCTTCTCGATCAAGATCATGTTTTCAATGAAAGAGCAGAATGTGCTTGCGGTGTGAAACTTGTGTTTGGGTGTACGGTAATAAAGCCAATATTTTACAACAACACATATAAAGCACTCGTCAGCGTCAGCTCCCATAAGATATTTTGACTTACAAGTAAAGTATGCTGTTTGTTTCCCATTTACAATAAATAAATAAAAATTCGGTTTCATGTTTGTAAGTTAGCGACGGTTTCGCACGCCCTCAAGTGTTTTGGAGGTGTGAAACACTCATTGTGCCTACGATGTACATACATTATATGTATAAGGCCTAGACGCGAGGCTTTCACGGCAAATTTGCTGGTACAGTAAGTGTACTGAATACTGTAGAACCCTGTCGTAATAACAGGACTTATCTTATCACTCTAATTTGAGTGACTCATACAGACAGGGCTCTGCGGTGGTACGGGCGTTATTGATCCTTTTAGTACATAGAAGTAGGAAAATATATTGGAAAGATATAGGTAGAACATTTTAGGTCTATTGCAAATATTTGCTGCGAAAAGCCTTGCGTATATCAGTACCTACACTAAAATAAAATAATGTAGTAAGTAATGCAACTTATACACCTCACCCCCACCTTTTTTTATTTAGCCAAGTACTGAACGCGATAAATTGATTTCGAAACGCATGTTACGCTTTTAACACTGCTTGCTTTGCAAAAAGCTGCCTGGCCTGGCGATGCTATTTTTGTAGAATAGAGATAGATAAATTTTTGGGGTTGAAAAATTAAAAAAAAACTAGCTACGGCAAAACGTAAAACTTTAGATAAACCATGGTCGGTAATTCGTAAAGCCCCTGATCTTATATTTAACACAAACACCTGCGATCTGGAACATTCACGAATTTACCGCCCTAGGTGTGTAATGTATTATTACTCAATCTATCTATCTCTTTTCTTCAGTGCTATGCTACGATTGTATAGTAGATGCTGCTGAGAGATTGAACCACTTCTTTACACAAATGGCATAAAACGAACTTAAGGGAAAGCCTATTTACAGAAGTGAGTTTTTCAATTCAAATGTGTGTGTAGTCTGCATCTAATACAGAAGTTTATTAATTGCTGACTATAGTAGACCGTTTAGTTATTCGGATATAATAAAATCGAAGTGGAGCTACTCTCCCAGGTTATTTTAAAGCACATTACTTTCCACTTTCCTTGGTAAACTAACATCTAACCTCTAAAAAACATTCGGCATAAACAGATGGTTTAAGAATTAGCTTCGCGAGAAAATTGCTGAGTTTGAGGTTAGACGCATACTTCACCAAATGCGTTAGTGAGAGCGAATGGAGCTGGTATTGGTACACTCCACTAGTCCATATGCACGAGTGCTGGTTGTCAAGCTAATTCATGTTGTTCTGTCTCTTGTCCGTTAAGTATTTGCACATGACACTGTGTGCTTTCAACGGTTATTTCATGCTGATGTGTGAAATTTTGCGTTGACATTCTAAGGCGCGTTCTAATACCGTCGTTTTACGATTATTTTAAACCTTTTTTATCTGTCGAGGCAGCGCAGTGATTTTAGCGCATCTGTAATCAATCGCCATTGTTATTGATACATGTAAGCAAAATAACTTGAAACTGCGTTATTGGAAGGCGCCTTAGAATTGCAATGATTTACTTTATATTAAAGTAACGTCTTAGGCTAAGGTCGCCTTTTCGCCTGGAAGCACGTCCATGATATAGGCAGCGAATGTTAACTCTTTCCTTTGCTGTTAACAATTGCCATACTAAAGGGAGAAAAATGATTTGCTTGGAACTTACGTTAATGGGAGGGCTCCAATGTGAATTCTCAGTCTTATTGTTCAGGTTACAGTGGAGCTAGCTATCACTAAAGGAAGTTTAAGGCCTTAGAATCGTGTCTGATTGCCACGTTTTTCAATGTTGATAACACTTTTCTCTTTTTACTATGTCATGCCGGTTGTTTCGTGTAATTGAGCAATCCGGTTTAGATTACCAAATTTATAATTGGCAATATTTTTTATAT
Organism: Apotomis betuletana; assembly: GCA_932273695.1. Lineage (NCBI taxonomy): Eukaryota > Metazoa > Arthropoda > Insecta > Lepidoptera > Tortricidae > Apotomis > Apotomis betuletana. Next base: position 3,200,099 of record OW026309.1, on the reverse strand, counting down.
AATAAGTATACTTAAGATTTAGGTTAGGCAAACGGGAACGATCCCACTTCTGATTCGACATCTGTTTTTGAGGTTAGGAGCAGCTTGTCATTTGAGTGACCATGTCGTGACTACAATGTAATGAAGTTTACAAATGGTCACTTAAATGTGTTTTCCACTGTACATCGCGGAGATGATAGCACCAATTTTGCGGTAGCTTTAGAAAAGGATGTTTTTATGTCCACGATGTCGGTGCCTATGTTCTCCCGGTTGTAATAATGTAAGCATAATAATTGCCGACATTGTAACGTTTACAATAGCGTGCTTTCTGTGTCCTACCCTGTCTGCCGTCTACAATAGATATTGTAGTTAGAATAATTTTCACGACACGTGCATTAGAGGTTTTGTTCACGGTTACTCTCGTATTGTATTTTGCATACTGGAAACGATATATCGTTAGTCTCCGTATTCAAGTAAATATGTAACTGTTAGACTCAGTGGCGGATTATCCCTAAGGCAAAGCAGGCACGTGCCTAGGGGCGCAAGGCCACAAAGGGGCGCAAATGGCCGCAAAGAGCCGCAAAGAGGCGCAAAGGAGCGCAAAGGGGCGCCGATGAGGTTTATGCCTAGGGCGCTCTCGACCCTTAATGCGCCACTGGTTAGACTCTATTACTCGTACAGTCGTATCCAATAGTTCTCGACAAGTGCTCTTGGAAAATGATATGGTATTCCAAGATTTACAAATAATGTCATTTAAGTAATAAATTGCAAATCAACGGCTCTATATTGACTCCTAGAATATTTTTTTTTCGTCAAATATATCATTTCGTAGAAAGCATTTTTCTTTGCAACCGTAAACTATCGATGTGAAACATTCGACGAAATAAGTTACTAGGAGTCAAAGGGTTCCCCAAATAAACATTTACTATGTCTCTTAATAATAAATACTTAACAAAAACTTTAGTAACAGTGGACACAACCTCCTCACAACCATACCCCGGGGTTTTAGGTGCACGAATGATTTACAGTGATCGGTACGACCCGTGCAACACCGCGAGTTTCCTATAGTAATTTTAATATAAACGGAAATGTAATCCCTCAATCTTGATTGAAAAAAAGTTCTATTAAGTGTAATATAATAGTGTTCAATTTATATTTATTACCATCATGGCTGTATTTTTTAACGGTAATTACCACGCTGTTGCACCGGCCGCGCCGATCGTTGATGATTTAATACTATGCCGACAGGCGTCTAATCATTTGTCCACCAAAAACCCCGAAGTATGCTCATAACACTTCCAACGAACAAAACATTTATCAGTCCGAATCTCACCGCGTTGTGTTATATGATAATTAAATTGTTCGTTCTTGAGCAGACGTGTAACCAAACCAAATTAATATTTTGTGATTTGAATCTCATTTTATTCCAAAATTGTAAGTGCAATATTACTATTACTTTACGTATAAAAGATTTTGTTATTTTTGTAGCGCCAGCAAAATATATTGACTATTATCGTTGTCCTGATGTATATAAAACTTGTCGAGATTTTCAAAACGAAGTGATTATAAAGACCTATGTTTTGTACACTTTTAAAAGTTACTATAACATAGTATATAGATATTTTATATCTGGGGCCAATGGGGGCTGCTTTTTTAATAACAATCAAATCATGTGAAATAATGTAGTTCTGTTGCCCTTTTCGTCGAGGGATTTTTCGGTGAAAATATTTTGCTGGCGCATTCCTTCCTTGTATTGTAACGCAAAATTACAGAAATGTGATGACAGTTTTAAGTACATAATCAAAATTAAACATACAGTTGTTGTGATGTTGGAAATCATTCCCATTAAAAGTACATTTTACACACGAAAATGTTTTTAATTTCATAAAAATCTTCATCTTCCAAAATTAAAATGCCCGTATGTTATGTTGCTCCAATACACTTTACTCTTATAAATAATAGGCTACGCGGGGAGAAAAATCTGAAAATCTCAGTTCCTGGCCGAGGCAAGACGTAGAACTTTAGCCAAACCACGGGCGGTAATTCGTTTATCATTATCACAAACAGCTGCGATCTGGGTGGGACACATTTACGAATTCACCGCCCTAAGGGTGTTGTCTGCTCACAGTATGACGTCCAAGTCTGAATACAAGCTCTGAAAAATATAACAAAGATATTGCACTGACTAAATTAAATTTCCCTCTGACCAGAAAGAAATATATTGAAAGAAAATTTACATCGAATTACCGAAATATTTATCATTATTAAGTTTTTTAGTATCGAAACATCATAATTATTTCTTTTACCAAAATTAAATTAGTATAATAGTTGCCGGCAAACTTTTAGAACAAAAATGGCGGATCTGCGCATGTACATTTGTATACGTAAATCGGCTACTGCGCAGTCAAGGTTATGCTCTAAAAGTTTGCCGGCAGCTGTAGTAGGTGTAAAGAGTCCTGGCTTAAAGAGTAAGTGTAGAGTTGGGAACACTTTAATAGCATCACTATGAGTATTACCTCAAGGTTGAGGCTCTGGAGCGCTTCTTCCAGCTCCAGTAGCCCAGGATCGTCGGGCCCGTATACGCAGCACTCCTCCTCGACGAACTGCTCCGCTCTCCGCAGTAGCTCCTGGCTTGGAAACCGCTCAAAAGGTGTGTACGTATATTCGGGAATAGTCTCCGTATTGTACGATTGAAAACTGAGTCTGCAAATATATAACAACCGATACAGATCCTGTTCTGATTAAAGTAAGGTATATACACGTAATACTAGAACCCATGTCGCGTCCCAAGGAAGTTATCGACCCTATACTCATCACGCGTATTGTTGCAGAAGAGTTCTATGTTGGTACGCGTAAAAACAACTCTTTCTGTTAATTGTAGGGTAAAATTAACATAGTTTATTGAATAACAATTATTTATTTCTCCCGGTGATAGTCTTACCCCACCTTACCTTGATTTAAAACATTCGTGACGATAAAGCGAGCAAGCAGCAACGTCTGAGCAAAATACCTACATCAAATTATTCCGACTCTATCTAAATCATTTAGATTAAATAACCTGTTAAGTGTGTCGATATGTTCTGATGGAAACGCGGCCCAGTGTATCCTCATCTGCTCCCAGGGATTGGTCAAATCGAGCCGTTTGTACTGAAATTAAATAATTATTTTGGCATTAACGTAAATATTAAGAATTGACTTCTTTAGTATCACTTTCCATGGTGATGTCAGCAAGTGTGAAAAATAAATTATAACTATTATACAGAGGGGCCTATGATGGTTGCGTTTATCATGTAATAAATAAGTGACAAAGCATCTGTCACTCACACTCGCATTTTGTCAAAACGTGACGGGTGCTTTGTCACTTATTTATCGCGTGATAAAAGCAACCATCATAGGCCCCATGTAGGATATGTATCTACAGATGTAGTGGAATATAAGTTTTGTTATCGTATTTCGTCGGAGAAGGAAGTTTTCATTAATTTTACTCAAAAACATCGAATTTTGTCGTAAAATTCCTTTCCGACTTTCGATGGCAAAGCATTGTTTAACTATATAGCAAACCGTCCGATGAACACATCCGTTTTGCCTGTGCGGGTGACTCGCGGCCGTGTACCAACACGATATACAACGTAGCGCTTTCAGCGCTTGCTGTCTCGCTCGCGCCCGAACGGCCTAGCCAGTAGCCAGTTGCTTTGGGAGCCTCGTACCGAGCGGCCACTGTATACACGCGCGCTATCGCACTATACCTAAATTGTTACCAGATCTTTCTAAGATTAGGGCCTACGTCCCACCTGTGTTTTCTACATTTAATGACTTTCCGTGTAAACTGTGTAACTTAACGAATTAGACTTTTTATCAACCTATCTTGTGTTTCATGGTCAAACCCCTGAGATACCCCTCATATATGGCGCTCCAACGTTTTATGTGACTTTTTAGTGTAGTGCAGTGAAAGAACATACTTTCTTTTCGCGTGTGTTATCCAAAATGCAGACGAGAAACAAGGCGAAGAGTTTAAATCGTCTCGAATCTGAACGATCGACTTCGCCGCGCAGCCCGCGCGCGCGCGCCTTTGAAGAAGACCGCGCCGCCGCCGACGCCGGCCCCGCCGCCCATGTTTCGCCGCGTACGAGTTCAACAACAGCCGACGTAACCATGTTTTCCACTGAAAGCGTGCAGACTATTATCGCTTCACTGCAACGTTCACAAACCGAAGCGTTCAAGGAACTACTTGATTCAGTGTCGCGAGCGCACGCTTCCACCCCGGTCTCGGCGTACATGGTTCAAGGTCAAGGCCAAGGCACACTCACCGGCTGCAAATCAACATTTTCTGGCCTACAACAGGAATCAGTTGAAGCATTTATTGACGCTATAGAAGCGTATAGTGAATGCGCGCAAGTATCGGACACGAATATTCTACGCGGTCTATCGTATTTGTTCAAGGACGACGCAGCCACGTGGTGGCAGGGCGTGAAAAATCAAATATCGTCTTGGTCTCAAGCGAAAGACAACTTAATAAGTGCCTACGGTGATCGCCGCCCGCCCCATCGGATTTATTTACAAATATTTTCGTCGCCGCAAACAAATGAAAATACCGACGTGTTCGTCGCGCGCATCCGGTCCCTGTTCGCCCGACTCCCGGAGGGCGATATCTCAGAGAGGGCTCAGTTAGACATGCTATACGGCCTCCTGAGCAACAGAATAAGAAAACGTGTTCGCCGAGAAGACTTCACAAATTTCAAGGAGCTGCTTCGTCGTGCTAGGAGTGTTGAGGATTCTTTCGACGAGGGGGAGAGGAAGACGGCTTCGCAAACAACGAGCTGCGCGGCGCCCTCGAACCAACGAGCGCCTCCCACTCTCGCGGCCGTGAGCCGCGCGGTTGCCGCGAACGACGCGCCGCGCGCCACCGCGACGCCGCCAGCGCCACCGCAAAGCCCTACGGCGCCTCGCGCCGCCGCGCTGCCGGAACGCTCGCCAACACCGCCGCCGCCGCCGACGACATTTCCCGCGCATCGGGCTGCCGCGGAGGGCGGCGTGAAGAAGCATCGTCTTGTCTGCGCGTATTGCAAAAGGTGTGGACATTCTAAAGAAGAGTGCCGTAAACTTTTGAACTCGGGTGAGTCAAATAATAATAACTTTGCAAATGTGCCAGTTAATGATAAAAGTGAACAAAGCTTTTATAGTGTCGAATCTCGGTCGTGTTTAAGTGAAGTGCGTAATATCGATAACGATTATCGACGTACAACTCGGTCTTCGAATGTTATTTCGAAAGTAAATGTCGGGAATAGTACTTGTTCTGAAAATATTATGCAAAATACCTACGTGCCTTCTAATGAAAATAGTGATGCATGCAATAATTCGCGCGTTTCTCAACAAAATAATAATTTTGCGAATAATTTAACTTGTTATCATCGCAGTGGAATTTCAAATCATGTTTGTAATAATAATGTTACTGCATGCAGAACTATGAGCACGACATGTTTGTGTTTTTATGGACCATCGGTTCATGGTGATAACAACGTTACTTGTAATACGAACCATGTTTTGACTGACACCAATTCGTGTAACGAACATTTTTGTTTTTGTTCTCGCACATTAAGCGAAGTACCTAGTTCGGTTATAGTTTCGACGGGTTCAAGTGATAGTGTTGGTGTCGCTTTGAATTCCGACGCACAAAAATGTTCGGCGGTGTATAATGATGATCACAATGTCAATGTCGCCCTTCTGGCAAATGATACCGATCGCGTGGGTCGATCGGGTCGAAATTCCCGCCCAATTTTTAAAATTGGTATTTTAGGCGTAAACGGCACCGCGTTAATTGATACGGCGGCTAAGCAATGTATTGCGGGTCACACGCTGTATGCTCTCCTTCTTCGTCACAACCATCCGCTCCGGCCTTCAACGCAGAACGTGAAGCTTGCTGACGGGATAGTGCGTACGATGGAAGTGCTGACTACCACGCTGGAGGTACGTCTAGAGCAACAGGTAATTAGGGTACCGTTTTTAATTTTCCCAGAGGCGACGAATAACGAAACGTTATTAGGCATTGATTTTATTACCGCTGCTGGAGTTGTGATTGATTTTCACAAAGATGTTTGGTATTTTAGTAATAATAATACAACTAAATATAAATTGTGTTTCGAGCCTACCTCTCGTGGCGTGTCCTGTGCTGCTGCAGATGTCCTCAGGAATGATGAGGGCACTCATCTTAAATCAGCTGAGCGGCAGGCGCTCGCTGATGTCGTCACTCGTCACGCGCACGTCTTCAAAGCAGGGGGAGCTCCAACACCTTATGCAGAGCACCGCATCGAAACAGGTGAGCATGAGCACCCGCCTATAGCTGTTCCACCTGATCGTGTCAATCCCTCCAAGAAGGAGATGCATGACTCTCAAACAGCTGGCCACCCAGGCGTTGACAGGACTTATCAGAAGGTAGCTCAATTGTATTATTTTACAGGTATGCGGAGAATAATCACTGATTATGTCAAAGCCTGCATACACTGTCAGCGCTACAAAGCCGCCAACGCCAAACCAGCAGGTCTGTTACAAACACCTCTTATGAACCAGCGCAATGAAGCGCGACGCGACGGACCATACCGTATTTCTGAAAAGGTTAGCCCCACGACATATACTATCTCAAATACCGACCAACCTGATGTAGTGTTGGGAAGGTATCATTCTCAAGATCTCACCCGCTACCAAGGTAGTGATGACACGCCTCCCAAGCCTGTTGTTCCAAAAAGGAAACGCGGACGTCCAGCTAAGGTTTGTAAAGAGCTAGCCCAGGAGCGAGGGCGTCATCCAGGACTAGAGGGGGAGCATATAGCAAACCGTCCGATGAACACAATCCGTTTTGCCTGTGCGGGTGACTCGCGGCCGTGTACCAACACGATATACAACGTAGCGCTTTCAGCGCTTGCTGTCTCGCTCGCGCCCGAACGGCCTAGCCAGTTGCTTTGGGAGCCTCGTACCGAGCGGCCACTGTATACACGCGCGCTATCGCACTATACCTAAATTGTTACCAGATTTTTCTAAGATTAGGGCCTACGTCCCACCTGTGTTTTCTACATTTAATGACTTTCCGTGTAAACTGTGTAACTTAACGAATTAGACTTTTTATCAACCTATCTTGTGTTTCATGGTCAAACCCCTGAGATACCCCTCATAACTATTAATTTATTCGGTCGAACTACTTAATTTCGGTTCTCGTATTTAATTCGATTTATTTGTCGCAAATTAATGCAACTTAAGACCACGCTAAAGAAAATAAACGCGGGCGAGAGGTTGTGGGCACCTTCTATGGAATACATAAAACAATAGACACTTACTCTCCTGTACCAGTTATAGTCAATTTCCGAGTCTGTCATGGCTCTTGACAACGGGATGCTAGAGTCGGTGCTGAGGCTGAGGCTTGGAGGTTCCTCCACGGTGACCGTCTCCAGCGAACTGTCGCTGATGGGGTCCGGCTCCCAGATGTAGGGCGTCAGCGGGATCTCAGGGATCTCCAGGTCGTTTACTATCTCCGAGCGGTTGGAGGGAATCGAAGCGAGGAAGGATTCGAACATGTTCATCTTAGAGGACTAGTCTCCCGATATCTGCAAATATGAATATGAATACAAAGGATTGAATATATTCTGAAATTTCAAACTTTAGTAGGTACTTATATAATTTAGAATATTTTCTGTTCAAGGGGCAATGGCGGCGCTAAGTACCTAGTATAAGTTATACCCACGAGAGACAATGAATTGAACTAATTAACTAGCCTTCATCTACGTATGTCAATTGTTCGGGGAGGGACCGTACCGACTGTAGGTATCTATTAACAAAAGCAACCAAATAATCAACTCAATTACATTCTAAATTCATTCTAATTAAACCTCAACCTATCCTTTGTTTGAGCCACCTACTTTAAGATTACGACGCGTCAAAACAAAAATCACGTACTAGACACATAAACATCGCTTCTTTCACAACCATCTAGTGAAATAAAGACATGTTAGGCTCACGAGACACACATTTTGAGGAATTTCACTATTTAGACAGGAGACCGTTCCTATATGACTCACAAGGAGCGGAGTGTGTTGCGAAACAGTCGAGAGACAACGTTTGGTCGATACGATACGTGACGACAACCTCGTCGACAGGTTCACTCAGTCACCTCACCAAAATTCATTTCACAAATAGACAAACAATTGTGTTTCATTTGACTAACTGCATGTTTTCTAAAACACTGACTTAAACTGCTCAAGGTTGTTAATAATACAGACTATAACCCGTCTATACCTAGTACTTACTTAATTAAATTAACTATGGTGTGCAATGTAAATGTAATGTAATGCTCTCAGTAAATATATATAAGTATATTACATAAACAGATCCTTCCAAAAGCTTAAGGGCTGCACGGCCTGCAATCCATCGACGATATAGATACTTGACGGATATATAGCAGATAATAATATATAATTTGAATATATGTAGTTACTTCATAAATAGTATTATGAGTGAAATACTTATAGTTTCTTTTTTGAAGGTTACGCCAATTTCATTAATTAAGCAGCCATTTACCTTAACAATATTTTATGATGGCACACTTTAGTTAATGAATTCTTTGAAACAGTGAACAAATTTACATTCTGTCCTTGTTTGTACACTTTATTAGACTTATTTGCATTGTATACATTTACGGCAAACTTATTCAAAATGTTGCCATTTTCTTAGTCATTATCATCATATCAGCCGCAGGACGTGCTGGATAAAGGCCTTCCCCAAGTTTCAGTTCCATTTATTACCAAACAGTAATATTTTCATTACATGGTAAGTCAGTAGGTATACATTTATAATTTACATTTTGTAATAATATTGAAAAAACATTAAATTCCAAAAAAGCAATCATTACTTATAATTTTTTTTTCCACAACAGCTGGTATCTTAGTCATAACGGCTTAATAATTTTCAGTCAGAATTGTTTTCCACGCTGAGTTTGGAAACAGTTTATTTGTTTCACGTCACGAGAAATTTACATTAATATACCTAGTGAGTGTCGATTAGGGGAGGTAGGTACCCTGAAGTAAAGATTTTTTACACCCATCCCTCCTAGAAACCCACGGTATTTTTGCTTCGCGAACTGGCGCACACACTACCGTGTCATATTAATCTGTGACCGTGTGTCTAGATAATATCTACTAACTGGGTACAGTCGAGTTCATTTACATCTAAGTCGAGTTCATTTACATCTACACACTTACGAGAACAAAAATACTGAACACGATTTTATACTCCTGACAATAGGGTCGTGTTCAGATATTTTTGTTCTCGTAAGTGTGTAGATGTAAATGAACTCTACTCTGTACTAATAATACCATTGCAATTTTACCCTTACACCACAAATAGGCATGGATTACGAGTATAAATTGATTTTACATTGAAAACTACCGTGAGTCTCAGACATATTACGCCGTGAGTAAAGCCGTTTCGTATGTATTTTAATAAAAAAAAAACTGAGCGACTAGAATGTAATTACCAACGACGTCAAACACGAACGTAACAGCATTGTACCTACCTACTCTGAAATAAAGAATAATTATTATTTATTTCTTGCCCCGGTATTTAAACGATATTAGAAGTCAGTGAAATGTATCCTCGCATCCGGAGCGCTCTGCCAAGAAAATTGTAAGAAAAACTCCGTCGAAGCGTTGGCGGCGATCGTCAATTGCTCTATTCTTAACAGTTGTTAGACTAATCGGAACACTATTGGACTCAATGCCGTTGAAAGTAGATACTATGGTCCTCAATTCAGTAATGGTCAGTCGGTATAAATACGCTAGCGGGACAATCACACCTAGCATATCGAAATATTTAAAAGTAAAAACTTAGTTATTTCACGTAGAAAACTACAGTGAGTCTCAGACATTAAAATACGTACAGAACGGGTTTACTCACGTCGTAGAAGTCGAATATCACTCGATATGTTTCGAATCGGTACGCGATTCATCATCAGGAGAGTCGATCAGTCGGCGGCGGCGGCCAACCGAGCACATAATCATGTCGAGCGATATTCGACTTCTACGACGTGAGTAAACGGGTTTTGTAGGTATTTTAATACTTAAAGTTAGTACAAACCGCATCTTACACCCAAGTTGGTAAAAGATGGTGTTAGTTAATAGTACAACATATACAACGTGTCCCAAAATTCAACGATAAGCGGGCACCAGAGGACGGATCTGGTCATGATACTTCGAGAAAAAAAAAGAAAAAAAATATATCTCAATCCCTTTAGAAATTATAAAAAAAAATGAAATTCTTAAAATATCGACACCCCTAATGGTAATTTTAACGACCATGTCTAGAATTTTTGGAATATTTCTGATATTTTTTTTGTAACGGCAACCTAAGTAGCACTGCTATCCACCACAGCCCTTAAAAATATCAGAATACATGTAGTTTTAACACAAAAAATAATCAAAATTATTTTTACCCCAAAAATTTTGAATGAATTTTATTTTAGTCCACTTTGACTCATCATGGTACATAAAAAAAGTATGGACACTATTATGGCAAGTGTTATAAAAAGTTGATGCAACTAACCAAGATTCCAAAATGGTAGGAAACTCTAGGAAAACTAGCGCCGAAAAAAAAACAGCTATTTTTAAACAAGAACCGACATTTTTTAATGTTGATAGTAATCACTTTTACGTGCTACCACTAACCCGTCCCGAACTCAGACTTGAACTATGCTGCTACAGAGACACGCTGAGGCACCCTCTGGGTGGAAAGGCTAGCCTCCAGGAGCGGGTCACCGGCCCTCTGCTTATCCGCATCCCATCATCGGCCACTTCCGAAGTGAACTAAGACAAAGACTAGCAAAGCAATCTAACCTATGCCCACCCCAAGTGCTTCCCATAACTTGCAAAGTCTGATCTAGGCGAGATGGGTACCGAAGAGTGCACACCAAGACAATGACAGCATCTGCCCTGTCTTCGCGCTCCCGTACCGAGTCCTCCTTCTGTGCGACAACAGACTCACAGAAGGAGGCCACGATCTCTCGCTCCTCAGTATGGCCACTACGACGCTGTCGAGCGAGAGATCCCCCACTCCAAGGGCGCCCACCATAGTACGGCGTTCACCAACCCAGTGAATGCACTCCTTTAGGGTGTGCTGGGCGGTGTCATCCGGGTCGCCGCTCGCGGTACACCGGGCTGGTTTCCCTGCCGATTCGATGCAGGTAATGATCGAAACACCCGTGTCCGGTCATTACCTGCGCCAGTCGGAAGCCAATGCTCCCATGAACCCTCTCCAACCAGTGGTCGAACGATGGGAGGAGTGCCCCTATGGTGCGGGCTTCATAGGGGGAGTCCTCCAGGTCGTTCCTCCACCGGTCCCTCACCCAGCGCTGCACCTGTCGGCGCTCCTCACGCAGCTCTTCGGAAGCAGGGAACTCATTAAGGGCTCTGCTCTCACCCGCTCCCTGTCCACTCCGCCTCCGCGAGCCCCTGGGCATCCAGCTCCCAGGGCGTGGTGCCCGCCAAGGCGCCCGCTGCCATAGCACTTTGGGTGGGCATAAGTTAGCCTGCTTTGCTAGTCTTTGTTTTAGTCCACTTTTGTGGCCGATGATGGGATGCGGATAAGCAGAGGGCCGGTGACCCGCTCCTGGAGGCTAGCCTTTCCACCCAGAGGGTGCCTCAGCGTGTCTCTGTAGCAGCATAGTTCAAGTCTGAGTTCGGGACGGGTTAGTGGTAGCACGTAAAAGTGATTACTATCAACATTAAAAAATGTGGGTTCTTGTTTAAAAATTGCTGTTTTTTTTTGGCGCTAGTTTTCCTAGAGTTTCCTACCATTTTGGAATCTTGGTTAGTTGCGTCAACTTTTTAAAACACTTGCCATAGTAGTGTCGATACTTTTTTTATGTACCATGATGAGTCAAAGTGGACTAAAAGAAAAATTCATTCAAAATTTTTGGGGTAAAAATAATTTTGATTATTTTTTGTGTTAAAACTACATGTATTCTGATATTTTTAAGGGCTGTGGTGGATAGCAGTGCTACTTAGGTCGCCGATACAAAAAAAATATCAGAAATATTCCAAAAATTCTAGACATGGTCGTTAAAATTACCATTAGGGGTGTCGATATTTTAAGAATTTCATTTTTTTTTATAATTTCTAAAGGGATTGAGATATATTTTTTTTCTTTTTTTTTCTCGAGGTATCATAACCAGATCCGTCCTTTGGTGCCCGCTTCTCGTTGAATTTTGGGACACGTTGATACTTTTCGGTATTTCGATATCATTTTTTTTTTTTTTATTCACAGACTGACCGGCGATTGACCTCAGTATCACCTGATGGAAAGTGACTACGGGGTCGAGGATGTAGCTCGCCGGTTCAGTAATAGCCTATTCACTCTTACCTTGAAGATACCTAAATTATATTTTTTTATCATAGGTGTGCTTGTCCCGCAATTGCCTCAACTGACCTTATATCACAGAATACTTAATAGTACTATTACATACTTATATACCGCTAATCACAAAGAGTGCGTCCGCGCCCTGAAAAGCTCGTTGTCACCACTTTAATATGACCTCTCTAGACACGTATAATTGTCATCATAAATCTCGCCGTGGACTTCGTATTCTCAAAATAAAATCTGGTTATGTCAAATTTACTATTTGCTTGACAGACCAGTATACTTGGACCTGTGATCTAGACCACTAGTTCACGTGTCCAAATTATATCATAGGCGGCGATATGTGTGTGTTGTTAATTTTACTCCAGTATCCAGTGCACTTTATTGTTACCCGAAACAGAATAAGTCTCATTAAACAGTTGGCAGTAATGGTGAATATCTGTTTGTTTTGTCGGACATATACAATTGTGTACAAGCTAAAACATAGGCACTTTGCTCGCTCGGTCAATTATTAAAAGTATTAAAAGTATTAAAACTAATATCATCACTCACTCATCTGATTTCTTTCCTCGACCATGGTGTCTAGCATACACTATATACTATACACCAGGTTTACATGTACACACTGTATACCTACATATACATAATCCTACATTAATACCTAACAAAAAAATATCTCTACATGCCTCCGATTTGACTAGGGTGACCAGATGTCAGGAATTTTCCTGACATGTCAGGAATTTTAGTCATATGTCAGGAATGCGGCCGGAAAAGGGAAATGTCAGGAATTCTCGGCAAATACTTAGAAACAAAAAAAAAATTAACGCTGTAAACTTTTATTTTTATTTCGATTTAAAGAAACTTTATTGTCTAAAGAAATTACAGAAATTTCACTTACAAGACAACTTATAAATAGTTAACATAATAATAGAGACTAAAGTACTATGTGTGACCTTACAAACGGTCCGGTAGTTTTGAATTTTTGATATGTTGTCTACGATGGTTAGGCAGTGTTTAAACTGCAAAATGCACAATTCCCCCCCCTTAGCGCCCGCCGCCATATTGAAAAAACCGGAACTTTCTCCATATTTTTGCTCATATCTTCCTTTAGGAGCATTTTAGCTAGAAGAAAGCTTTCACAATGTTATAAAGAGTTAAATTTACTACATTCCCCATTTTATATTTTTTTTCTAGGACAGATAGTTACGGAGATATCCACATTTAAAAAAACGTTAAAAATCGCAATTTCCTACTGAAAAACAAACTTCTGGATTATATCTTCGTTTAGGAGCATTTTAGCTACAACAAAGCTTGGGCAATGTTGTAGAAAATTAAATTCACTATAATTTACACTTCAAACTTTGTTTCAAGGACGGTTAGTTACGGAGATATGCACATTTAAAAAACAGGAAAAGTCGAATTTTCCGAAAATTTCTCAAAATTCTTGGTTTAGAACGCTGTCATTCAGTTACGGACTAGTCTAGGACAAATTAAAACATGTAGGAAATAAAATTGCTTATAAAACTCATGTCCATTTTTACATAAATTTTCGGAAAATGTGACTTTATTTTTTACATATCTCCGTAATTATCTGTCCTAGAAACAAAATTTGAAATGTTTATTATAGTAAATTTAATTCTCTACAAAATTGCCGAAGCACTGTTCTAGCTAAAATGCTCCTAAACGAAGATATAATCCAGAAGTTTGTTTTTGAGTTGGAAATTGCAATTTCTTAAGTTTTTTTAAATGTGCATATCTCCGTAACTATCTGTCCTAGAAACAAAATATAAAATGTAAAATGTAGTAAATTTAACTCTCTATAACATTGTCGAAGCTTTCTTCTAGCTAAAATGCTTCTAAAGGAAGATATGAGCAAAAATATGAAGAGAGTGCCGGTTTTTTCAATATGGTGGCGGGCGCGGAGGGGGGGGAATTGTGCATTTTGCATTTTAAACACTGCCTAACCATCCTAGACAACATATCAAAAATTCAAAACTACCGGACCGTTTGTAAGGTCAAAATCCTTTATTCACTGAATTATAACTAAAATCAATTTAATTTTTATTTACAAAACAAAAAAGGTAAAGCCACAAGTACTTTGGAGTTTCATAAGTTGTAACTTATAAATAATCGTAATAATCTTTTTACAATATAAACAAAAATCAATCAACATTGACAAATTAAACAACTTCAGGACTCGTGTCAGGAATTTTGGCTGAAAATCAGGAATTTTGTCAGGACTTTTGAAATTTGTATCTGGTAACCCTAGATTTGACTAACGCTAAAAATTAACATGCTGAGCAAAAACATGAAGATGATTAGTAGGTAGAGCGTATAATATCTTCTATGAAGTGACGTGTTAATAACTCTATGGTGAACAATGTCCGAGTAAAAAGGTCTCAACCGCCTAAAAGAAACCAAGCTCATATCTTATTTTCATTTCAGACGTTACGACCGCGGCCTGGCGCACACCGTGTTTACAGGTATATCCGTAAAACGTAGAGTATTTGTGGTATTATGGTTATTTCCATCAGGAAATCTCATGAGAGACTCTAAGTCGATTTACTAAGAAACTGTTTTTCAACGGCCGACTAGCTCTTGTAGCCCGTTCGTGGAGACGGGCTCATGGCAGAGTGCCCAAAAACCGCACAGTGTGTGCTCCGACGCCCGCCGGAGCCATTGTGTTTAACTACTAAGTACTATTAGCTATACTATTTGTTCAGCTTCCGTCCTTGCACTTGACGTATTTTCATTACCGGCGCGAAGTGACCATGATACTCCGGGTTAATGGGACTGTCCCCAAAATTTGTTGACAAGACACTTAGAAGGTTATTTACGTGGATATTTTCGTAACAAGTAGTGTGTTAGTAAAAAAGTCAAAGTTAATTTAGTTGTCGTGACTTTCCTTAAATTTAGTAATTTATATCATTAATTTTGCGTTAATGTAGATTTCACCGGAATGCGTCCTACGATGTGTGAAAAACGTGGCCACCGTCGCAACTGCGCATCGTAATAACAGCGTGTGCGCAAGAGCGAGAGCAATGATATCCACCCGTCGCGCTCTTCCATAAATTTCCACAATATCAGCTGATATCTGAGCGTGGACCGAGTCGGCCGTGTCTCAGTCATGCCGCGATAGTGCGCCGAGATGGATGTGTTGAACGTGTCGCCGTCGCTCCGGCAGCGCGGCGTGAGTGCGAGTGACAAACATGAGTTAAACCAGTGCCCCAGTGTCATGTCCCCGGAGACGCAGCGGCTGCTGCCGCCCACCACCGACACCATCATGACCAAGCCCTTCCCCGTCAGAGGTAAGCCTCGATTATCAGAACCGTGAGATAGTACTAAAAATACTCGGCGTGACAGCTGCCTGTTGCGTTAATATTATGTCGGGAAATAAAACGAAAGAATCCGCTCGGCTGCATAGCTTGGCGCTAGACGTAATCCTTTCATCTTCAACCGTAAATTTTCATAGAGCCAGTATTTTGTTTTATTTTTTCACGATTAAAACCGGTTCTGACAATAGACAAGCCGCAAGTTTGTTTACGCGCGCCGCACGTAAATGAATACACATAATTACCTGTTCTGTTTTTAGTATTTGCGACATTCATACAAGTTTGGTGCAACTATTGGAAGAAGTGGTCCACCGTCTATTTTTCCGCTAAAGTAGCTTCTTATAATTTATGTTTAATTCATGTCCGTTAATAATATTTTTTTAAGGCGTACAAACAAATTAACAACACAGCCGACATTTTTGGTCCTTCGAAACCAGATTTTCTTAACCAAAATATTCTAACTTCAAGAAGAACTAAAATTTATTTTTCTTTCCTCAAAAGTTCTTAAGTCAAACGTCAAATATGATTTATGCAACCTACAGGCATACCGACCACGAGCAATACCTTATTTATTTACGTTAGGATAGACACAACTCGTTCAAAAGCGATTTGGAGCCGGTGACATTGAGTTGAACTCGATTGATCTGGTTCAGTACTTGACCCTAATTTGCATTGTGTTCTTTGGACAAATTAAACGGTTGCAATCGTCAATTACCTACTATAATATTTATTATTTATGGCTATTCCTTAGGTAAGAGTCACGTAAAGAGTGTATGAACCTAAACTAGGAAATCATGTAAAAATTAGTATTTTATGCAATCGTTGCACAATGGAGGTTCTTAAAGTCGAGTACTGCGTTTAGGTCACGAGGCTTGCCGAGTGGCCTATGTAAGGTACGAGACTTTAAGACCTAATTGTGTAACTATTGCATTCTCCAATATGATTTTTTATTTTTGATGTAACCTTTTTTGTTCAACTAAAACTGGCCTATTAAAAAAAACTTGATCTCGATGGCCATGGCGGGTACCTCGTGATTGGTGAATTTTTTTGACAAGTAATTTCAACCAATCAGTGACCATTAATATATAATAAGCTTATGTTCTCTTTTTGAAATTATTAGAGTTGTGTAGAGAAATGTCTAAGATGTCTTTTGAATATTAAAGTTCTCTAGCGGGTACCATAGAGTATAGAATTTTGTTACAGGATTAAAAAGTGCGTTATTGTGATTTTGTCTGTGAAATTATAATGGACAGATTAAAGTATGCGAGTATAAAAAATAACATAAAGCCCTACAAAATAGACAGAATACTCGAACAAGGTACTTAATTACTTAAACCATTAATAAATACTGTAACTCTCCTAGAAATACTTACTTTCTGAAGTAATTTCTTGCTACGGCCCTGAAAGGCTTAATTTTATTTTGTTAAAACAGAATTGAAATATAGAGCCAAAGTACCTAATTACTTACCCGATCCACTCGATCCAGAGTTGATAAAGCTACAGATAGGAATTATAAAGTGGTACGTATGTTGTGATCGCGTAACACACGCTCTTTGTGATAGCCCCTTGGTCAGGAACATTACAGAGGTTATGTTAAATGTAGAATGTAGCGATAATGATAATGACAGATCAACTCGGCTATACTCGGCTATAGCTACGAGTATCGAATAAACTATACAGTCTTGACTCGATGTATTTATATATGTGAAAGTGTGGATAAGCTAAAGTCAAATTACTTTATCTTATTACTAGCTAAGTTTATCTTATAAAATAATGCTAGCTTTAAATGCGAATGGTAAGCGGTAAGTAGGTAAAATAATTAAAAACATCATTCTGCAGTCGCGTGATTAATTATAAATAAATAAAATAAAAATATAATTATGATGATATATAATTATGATGTAGGTTTGATTTTTTACTTGCAATAAATCTTTTAAATAGGTTTTGAGAACAACGGATAAATATTCAGAAAAAGTTGTTTTCGTGTAATTTTAATAAAACACAATTGAAAGTTTAAACAATGAAGCGATAAACAAGTATAATATTATATACGTTATTTGTAAATCTCGCTATTTATTTTATTATCTGCATTGTACACGACAACGGATAAATCATGTGACTAAGGCTTCCAATCCCGGATTTTTTTAGTATGGGCAATGCCGGTACCCCGGTATTCCCATACAAAAAATGCTGGGAGTAGAAATACATAGGTACATGTGACCGAGTTACTGACTGGGTTATTATAATCGATGCCGAGACGAATTGAATTGCAAATTAAGGAATCCAAATACTAGATTATATATCTTTTCAACACTTGGGAAAACGATAAAGAACTGCATTAAGTAAGCGAAGTACACTAAGAATTTATTATATTGTAAGCATAACCCGTTGGAATTCACGAAAACACATACAAACATCACTAACCATTTCACATTACATAAGCCGAATCAAACAACAACAAACACAAGTTCGATGTATGGATGCAAAAAGTCATTACATTACGTACCTACCTATAAAAATGCGCCGCTTTGCCCTATATTCCTACAGGAAATTGACAAATTCAAACGTGCTCCAATAACAAAAGTAAACAGAACTGATTCCTTTGTGGACATTCAATTTACCCAAACGGGGGTGAATACAAGGTCTGCAACTATTGAAACGTAAAAAGCTATTCAATATTTATTTTCTGTAAGGTTGCATGACGTGCGAGCCAAGTTATTTCTAATGCAACCTAATATTTTATATAAATAATTAATATGGATTCTTAATGGCATTTAAGGAAATATCCTGTTGTGACTTCTGATGTGGTCAACCTATTTTTTCAACTTGGATTCATTAATATGATTCCTCCCTCTATTACCTTTTGTTTTGGGTTTATTATTTCGCAAATTGTTGGAATTGCAATAACTTACGTAATTATTCGTGATTATAATTTCGTTTATTTTAAATAAATAGCGCCTATAGGTGTCTAGATATCGTGTTTTGTTCCGATAAGGTATTACATACGATATTTTTTGTTAAAAAATATAATAATTTTTGTCGTTTAAATTGTATCAAGTTTCATCCCTATTTGTAGTATGTGCACTTTATCCAGGGACACACTGTATATATAACCTGTACCTAATTGAAAATAACAATTAGTAGGTATAAGTAGGTACGAATAATATTAATATAACCTAAAAATGTAAAACACCCCAAACACAAAGTAGCTGGTCATCATCCAATGAGTGTTAAGGAAAATGTTAAACTAAAACTGCTTATAACTACAAAATTTGGACTTCTTCACTTCTTCTTCAATGAGATCTTCTCACTTGTTTCAATCAAACCTGGATATCTTGGAAACTACTCGCCCTATTTCCACCAAACATAGCTAAGAACCATCTCAACAGACATGTCTTTCGATTAAACAAACGCATTAAAATATGTCCATCCGTTTGGGAGCTACTTTGCCACAGACAGACACACAAATACACCGTGTCAAACTTGTAACACCCCTCAATTTTCGTCGGGGGTTAATAATATGATGAAAGTTTCAACGAAGTAGGTGTGACATTTTCCTTAGATAACCTACTTAAACTTGGTTCTCCGAGTCCTCGTAATAATACGACAGCGGTATCCCTTGTTCATTGATTGAACAGGCCCCTTTGTAGTTGAAGTTCATAATTCTAGCAATTCGAACAAGTTACTTGAAAGGATTGTTCATTTTTAGGGTTCCGTACCCAAAGGGTAAAAAAGGGACCATAATACTGAGACTTCGCTGTCCGTCCGTCCGTCTGTCACCAGGCTGTATCTCAAGAACGGTGATAGCTAGACAGTTGAAATTTTCACAGATGATGTATTTCTATTGCCGCTATAACAACAAATACTAAAAATAAAATAAAATAAATCATTAAGGGGGCTCCCATACAACACACTTGTTATAGAGTATGGTACGGACTTGGTACGGAACCCTTCATGCGCGAGTCGGACTCGCACTTGCCCAATTTTTTTATTTTCAATTGACTAACTTAGAATCGTATTAATAATTAATATTGTTCATTCATACTCGTCTGGTACACATAAAAAACATACAAAAACCGACTTTAAGTATTAAGAAAGTTGTTGAACGAGAAATTTAGTTTTTTTGAGTGAGGGTTTGAGAGGGAAGCCGTGGAGACGTGACCCCTTACCACGAGTTGAGTTTACAGTGACCGTACACGGTAGCGACTACGTAACCGATTTGTATGGAGAATTGTCGTTTTACAAAGTAACCGCTAGGGGCGCTGTACTATTCTCCATACAAATCGTTTACGCTGTCGCTAGCGAGTACGGTCACGTTAACTCATGGTAAGGGTACGGTTCGCTTATACAGACTCGATCGCGTCACTCTCACAACTCGGCGCTACGTGGCGCTACGTTACATAACGAAACAATTTTCACAACCTCGTATTTCTCTCAACATTACAACGATAAAACGGGGTCTCTGCCTTTTGGCAGAATTATTTTTCCCAAATATTTTATTTGCCAAACTGTTTCATTTCCCAACTCCCGATTTTCTCTGAAACCATATTTTTTTCGGAACTTTCATAAAACAAACCAAACCTAACCTACTGTATTATATAAGAGCATAAAAAATTCACTGAGACTTTTTTTTGCTTTCAGAGAAACTCGAGAGTTGGGAAATGAAACGGTTTGGCAAATGAATCATTTGGGAAAAAATATTTCGGCAAAGAGGCTGGATAACGATAAAACGCACCATAATACAATACAATACAATACAACAACACTTTATTGCACACCAACAAGAAAAATATTACATGAGAAATCTTAAATTAAACAATGGTAGACATAATCCAAAATATTAAGATTTAAATTTGTAACAAAATAAACAAATGTGTTACCAGCTCGTAATGTCACGTTTGTTACGTCAACGTAAACAGAGACGCGAACACGACTCATTAAAGTGTCTGCGAAAAATAGTTACATAAGTCGGGTCAATATTAGATATCTTGTTTGTCTACTTTATTGAGTGTGGGCATGGTAGAGCTGCTGTTGAGTACCGGCATGTTGAATTGAACGCATTTGAGTACCTACTGGTTCCCAGACGTCAGAAAGCAGAAAACACTTTTTTCTACTCCAGTACTTTTTTCTGTCATTTATATTGTTACTAACTCTAATATAAGGACATAAATTATGAAAGTCTGTAAAAGTCTATACTCTATTGCCCAAAAAACACTGCTAAACGATGTTATAATGTCGCCAAAAAAGCATCACTTAGTACCACAGATTACAAGATAAACAGCTGCATTCACACAATTTGCAATTTAAAAAAAACTTATCGTACTAAGGCATTGCTGCCAACTTAAAAAAAAGTTTTATCTTCTGTGCATGGATGTTTAGTACAGTGAACGTATACCTTTATACAATACAATACAACAATACTTTATTGCACACCAATAAAAGTTTACAAAAAGAAACAAGATAAATACAATTTATAAATAACGGTAGACAACAGTATTATTTACCTTTATGTATTTATGTTCATATTTTTTTGACAGATGTTTAGTATAGTGAACGTATACCTTTATGTATAAGTTCATATTTTTTTACAGATGGACGTCAATAAAAAAAAAGTTTATCAGAGACTATTTATTTTTTTATTTTTTTGATTCCGAGTGGGAACATGTACCTAATTATTTTCTTTGTTGTTTATTGGCAATTTATTTATGAAATGTCGAGTCGTAGAAAAAGTATTGTATGCAACGTTGTATAAGTAGGTAAAAAAACGCTCGTGGCATCTTTCTTACCCATGCCACTCGCGTTTTTTGCCCCCTCTTATACAACTCTTGCATAAAATACTATTTTAGTACAGGCTCTCGCGAAGTTGACCAAGTCAAGGTTGACAAGGTAGAATTTTATTGCTTCCTCCACCGAAGTGTCTCTCCACACTATCATACTGGGCAGCCCTTCGCAAGTAGTGTAACCCTTATAGTTTCGCCATGTCCGTCTGTCCGTCCGTCCGTCCGTCCGTCCGTCCGCAGCTTAGCTCAGTGTATCAGTGATTGATTGATTGATTAGCTCAGCGACTCATTCGTACTAGAAAGCTGAAATTTGGTATGAGTATTTGTATGTATGTATCAAGCCGACAAAACGGTAAAGCAAAAACTAAAATTTCTATTTATGAATGTTTTATTATCTACAGTCATAAACTATTAACAGTGTAAGAGTCATCAGGATTATTAACCCAAAGGGATCCCGGGAACATCCAACGTCGTCGTTAGTAAGTACATTTAGTTTAATATCTCCCGAACTCGGCTTTGGCAAAGTTCTAATGCACGTAAAATAAAGCGGCTTGTTTTTTCAGGGCCATCCACCAATACGTATGTCATAGTAACTTTAATACTAATAATTACATACGAAAATGTTAGTCGTTTCACATTCCACAAAAATAACCGCCTAGACATTGTAAACATTCCAAACATTGCCATATCCAGCACGCAACATATTATAAACTCTTTTCGACGAATAATACGGTGAATAGAGACTAAAGTACTATGTGTGACCTTACAAACGGTCCGGTAGTTTTGAATTTTTGATATGTTGTCTAGGATGGTTAGTCAATGTTTAAAATGCAAAATGCACAATTCCCCCCCCTCCGCGCCCGCCGCCATATTGAAAAAACCGGCACTTTCTTCATATTTTTGCTCATATCTTCCTTTAGCAGCATTTTAGCTAGAAGAAAGCTTCGACAATGTTATAGAGAGTTAAATTTACTACATTTTCCATTTTATATTTTGGTTCTAGGACAGATAGTTACGGAGATATCTACATTTAAAAAAACGTAAAAAATCCCAATTTCCTACTGAAAAACAAACTTCTGGATTATATCTTCGTTTAGAAGCATTTTAGCTACAACAAAGCTTGGGCAATGTTGTAGATAATTAAATTTACTATAATTTACACTTCAAATTTTGTTTCAAGGACGGTTAGTTACGGAGATATGCACATTTAAATAACAGGAAAAGTCGAATTTTCCGAAAATTTCTGAAAATTCTTGGTTTAGAACGCTGTCATTCAGTTAGGGACTTGTCTAGGACAAATTAAAACATGTAGGAAATATAATTGCTTATAAAACTCATGTCCATTTTTACATACATTTTCGGAAAATGTAACTTTATTTTTTACATATCTCCGTAATTATCTGTCCTAGAAACAAAATTTGAAATGTAAATTATAGTAAATTTAATTCTCTACAAAATTGCCCAAGCACTGTTCTAGCTAAAATGCTGCTAAACGAAGATATAATCCAGAAGTTTGTGTTTGAGTTGAAAATTGCAATTTCTTAAGTTTTTTTAAATGTGCATATCTCCGTAACTATCTGTCTTAGAAACAAAATATAAAATGGAAAATGTAGTAAATTTAACTCTCTATAACATTGTCGAAGCTTTCTTCTAGCTAAAATGCTCCTAAAGGAAGATATGAGCAAAAATATGAAGAAAGTGCCGGTTTTTTCAATATGGCGGCGGGCGCGGAGGGGGGGGAATTGTGCATTTTGCATTTTAAACACTGACTAACCATCCTAGACAACATATCAAAAATTCAAAACTACCGGACCGTTTGTAAGGTCAAAATCCTTTATTCACTGAATTAGAATACGAATCCACAAAGGAATTCAAAAGGAATTATTTAACGGTATACGCATACTTATTTTAATGTCTCACTAGCAATTGACTTTGATGAGTTTCTTTCGGTTTTCTTCACAACAGTGGTCTCATCTTGGCAAATGCCTAGTTTATTTCACTAGATGTAAGTATTTCGCTTTTTAGCGACAAGACCGCCTGTTGTCTACCGTTATTTATAAATTGTATTTGTTTTGTTTTCTTTTTGTAAACTTTTATTGGAGTGCAATAAAGTGTTATTGTATTGTATTTTAAAGGGCGACCAAAAATTTCCCATCCATAAGTAAAGAAGCATAATATGTATTTTTAATTTAATATACTCGCGTATGATAACACAAAGTAAATTAGATTAGCGTCGCCGTCCTTGACCTGCACCCGGTGCGAAGTTCGATGCGTCGGTTGTTGGTGTCGGAATCGGAAGTAGGGTTGCGGGTTGCCATATGGAAATAGTTATTTGTGCAACAAGAGAGCAAAGTTGTTTTTTGTTACGAGTGCTGATTTTGAATCCCGAGCAAGCGAAAGATTCTACGTTTGAATCACGAGCGTAGCGAGTGATTCTATGTTAGAGAGATGCAAAAAACTTTGCTCTAGTATATGATCTG
The DNA here is from genome assembly GCA_932273695.1 of Apotomis betuletana. Lineage (NCBI taxonomy): Eukaryota > Metazoa > Arthropoda > Insecta > Lepidoptera > Tortricidae > Apotomis > Apotomis betuletana. Next base: position 3,176,135 of record OW026309.1, on the reverse strand, counting down.
TGCCGGTTTCCTGTTCATTGCGCAACGCCTGCGAGGTTTCAACGGCCCGTGGCTGTTCTCGCGCTGGGTCCGGCTCGTTCGAAGAAATATTTTCGCCAGCTTGTTTCGAAATATGAGGGTGCTCCATAGTCGATAAATCACTATTATTATTATACTTCAGCGACGAGGACCGTAATCCATTTATGCAACTATCATCATTAACGTTCGTATCCAAATGAGATAGCCCACTAGGGCCACTGTCAATATACCCGCCTCGCTTGTTGTTTACATTTGTTATACTTCGAAAACAGCTAGGCACTGATAACGAGTCATATACCGTTTTGGATGCAACATCCACAAAACCCTGTTTAACACTTTCTAGTTGGTCCATTGTCACATATCTTGTTTTAATGTCCTTTATATCCTCCTTCATTAATAGCAAATCCTTAAGCAATTTCGTTATGTCTATATGGTCGAAAGTCACTGGTGGGAGTTTTTGAGATCCTTAGCCACAAAAACTGGTAATAACTCTGCGTTTGTTCCCTTCATAAGCGATACGATGTCCTGGAGATCTCGGTTTTCTTTTCCTACATTTTTCCGATCAATATTTCGTTTTTCGGTAGGAACAGATTCAAATAATAACCGTTTTGACCGTTTTATTTCTTCACTTCGAAATGCCGACGCACAAATTCGAATTAAACTGTCTTCATCTATAACTGACAACTTATTTTGCACAAACGATAATAATTCGTCCACAACGAGACGACAATTAATACACTTTAGAAACGAATGTCATTGTTACGCGATCGAAAAATACACCCACCCGTTATCAACGGCTGCGCGTGCGCGACTGATTATGAGTGCCTATAAAATGTCAGGAATTCCTTCGATTCCTAATGGATCTCGTTTTTATGGCACCATCCTTGAGATGTCTATTCATGAACCTAAAAAGAATTTTCCAAATCGACTCATAAATGACGGAGTTCTGAGGTAACAAACATAAAAAAAAAACAACATACAACCGAATTGAGAACCCCCTCCTTTTTTGAAGTCTGTTAAAAATACTTGTGTGAACACAAACAATCTTAGGCATCAAACCAAACGGGACCGAGCGCATTATTCTTCCGCTTTTGAAGACAAAATGAAGCGAAGCTGGTACCTACTATAAATAATAAGCAATGCAATGCCTTATAATAACCCAAAGCGAATCTACACTTGCCCCGTTCTTGTTTCGTTTCTCATCATAACGGCCCGAAGCTCACACGGATCTGCCTCGAATTTCTTTGACATGTTGATTACCTTACCTTACCTTATGACAATTACCTTACCTTACCTTGTCCTTAATTTTCACAGGCAGGGACATATTCGATAGGTATGCAGGAATGGGCCGCACACACGCAGGGCCGGCTGCAAGGACCATAAAAAAGTTATTACTTGACTACTACCATAATAAAAACATAGGGCTCAGTTATCTATACTCGCGGTCAAGGTACAGAACACTACCAGTGCAGTTTATCTGTTGTTACTTTGTTTCCAGCACATTTGCTTAGGGCATGCGCGTGAGTCACTGGTGGCAGGCGACCGCAGCGCGCAAGCGCACGCTTCGAGCACGTGGCTGCTACGGCTAAGGCTAAGGCCACACAGGACGAGGCTTCCTTGGTCACATGATTTAGGCCGGTCACAGTCCTACCGTCTGTTCTACTTAACGGATTTGAAACTGGCAGGCTGGAACAATACAAAATGCTCCCCCTTGTCACATACTTGCCGAACCGGGTCGTATTATTTTTCGTTTACGTACATTTTGAACATTTGGGAACCCAGATCTAAGCTTACGATGCCTAAGTGAAAAAATCAGGCAGTATGTTCTTTCCGAAACCATTACCTTTCAAATCGTATTACTGAAATGTGTAATATTATTTAGCTAAATAATTCAACTTTTCTCGTTTCAAGTCCTAAATAGATATTAATAATTCAAGTTAAAAACAAGTTCTTGGACACAGGACAATTTTGAAAAATGCACGGAAAAATCACACAAAAAGTTTAGCCAAAACCGGCACATGGAATATATGTTAGTTGGTGGTTTATATGTATAACTATAACAGCTATGAGAAATGTTCGTCTGTAGACGAAGTGGCCATTTTGCGAAGATAAATGTCGCCGTCCACAGACGTGGTGCTGTATCTCGAGCCTAATTAACGTCTCTAGACGTATCCACGAAATTGTTAAGATAGTTTTTATCTGCTTACAGAAAACTATAACACTTACCTACTTAATTAAATTCTTGGATTCGCCTTTGGCCAAATTTTATGTCACTGTCAGGAAGTGTCGTGATCGTGACCAAGATACCGACCTGTATTTTATTTATATATACATATAAGTATATATGCTTTAGCAGAATCAGCGTCATTGAGTGCTAAGTGTGGACGGGTTAAAAATAATAAAACAGTGACGGGGTGGAATAAATATGTGAGCGAGGCCCACGAGGAGGCTCGAAGTAAATTTAAGCTATGGATATTTTGTGGTAAACCGAAGTCAGGTCAACTTTTTGATGAAATGTCTGAAAGTAGAAGAAAGTTTAAAATGCGTCTAAAATGGTGCCAGAGAAATGAGGAGCAAATAAAATTAGACATAATGACAGCTCAACATACTAGACGTGACTTTAAAAGTTTTTGGAAGTCCACTAATAAACATAATAGTAAACCGAGCCTTCCCGTGAGCGTCGACGGCGTCAGTGACCTGAAAGGAATAGCCGAGTTGTTTAAAAACAGTTTTACTGTAAAGTCACCACTGGGGCCATCACAGTCGTCGGACGTTAACAGTGCGGAACTGTGTGGCCGGGGGGTGGGCACTAGGTTTACAGCTAAAGAGGTGAAAGAAGCTTTAAAATCTATGTCTAGAGGCAAATCCCCTGGTCACGACGGTCTCAGTATAGAGCACCTTCACAATGCTGGGCCACATTTACCACGAGTGCTCGCGATGTTCTACACCTTATGTGTGGGACACTCATACTTGCCGGCAGACATGATGAGGACTGTGGTGGTACCCATCGTGAAAAATAAAACAGGTGACATAAGCGACGCGAAGAACTACAGGCCCATCTCATTGGCCACAATAATAGCTAAGGTACTTGATAGTCTGCTTAGTGCTAGAATGGAGCGATATTTGAAGCTGCATGATAATCAGTTTGGTTTCAGATCTGGTTTATCGACAGAAAGTGCCATTCTAGCTTTAAAGCAGACTGTTAAGTACTACACAAACAGGCACACACATGTGTATGCGTGTTACTTAGATTTGACGAAGGCTTTTGACCTAGTTAGGTACGACATCTTGTGGCAAAAATTGAAAGATATTGATATGCCAGCTGACTTACGTGACCTCTTTAAGTTCTGGTATCAAAATCAGGAAAATCGGGTGAGATGGGCTGGAGTTCTGTCGGATCCGTACAGGTTGGAGTGCGGGGTGAGGCAGGGTGGATTGACCTCGCCAAAGCTGTTCAACCTGTACGTCAACGGACTTGTGGAGGAGCTCAGCAGTACCCGTGTCGGCTGTCATATTGATGGTGTATGTGTCAACAATATTAGTTATGCGGACGACATGGTCCTGCTGAGTGCCTCTGCTTGTGGCCTTGAAAGACTACTCGGAATTTGTGAGAAGTATGCTTCGAGTCATGGCCTCGTTTATAATGTAGACAAAAGTCAGTGCATGGTGTTTAAGGTAAGAAAAAAATGCCTACCGGATGTCCCACCTATCAAACTAAACGGCACACCGCTAAAACTAGTTTACGAATTTAAATACCTCGGACATATAGTAACTTCTGACCTTAAAGACGATGCAGATATTGAGCGAGAACGCAGAGCACTGTCTGTACGCGCTAATATGATCGCCTGCAGGTTTTATCGTTGTTCCGCTGAGGTCAAGGTCACCCTGTTTAGAGCCTATTGTACAACGTTCTATACCAGCAGCCTGTGGAGCGATTATACGCAGAAACAGTATAGTGCTCTGCGAATTCAATACAATAATGCGTTCAGAGTGCTGATGGGGTTACCCCGATACTGCAGCGCATCAGGGATGTTCGCGACAGCCCGGGTAGACTGCTTCTACGCCACCATGCGCAAGCGGTGCGCTTCCCTGGTGCGACGAGTGAGGGGCAGCTCCAACAGCGTTCTGAAAATGATTGCGAGCAGGGTCGACTGCATGATTATAAACCACTGTTGCATGACCCAATTAAATCATCATCCTCCTAGCCTTTGTCCCATTACTTGAGAATGAATTCTCAATCGGGGTCGGCTACCTAAATCCCAAGATGTGGCGTAGGCACTAGTTTTTACGCAAGCGACTGCCATCTGACCTTCCAACCCAGAGGGAAAACTTGGCCTAATTTGGGCTTAGGTGGTTTCCTCACGATGTTTTTCCTTCACCGAAAAGCGAGTGGTAAATATCAAATGACATTCCGTACATAAGTTCCGAAAAACTCATTGGTACGGGCCGGGTTCGAACCCGCGACCTCCGGATTGAAAGTCGCATGCCCTAACCACTAGGCTACCACCGCTCTCATGACCCAATCTGCATGACCCAATTAAATAAAAATGTTAATTATGAGATTTATTATTAATATTATGTTTGCTATAAAATAAAATTATAATGTGTAATTGTCATCAATGCAATGTAATGTAATTTATTTTAACTTAACTTAACTTATTTATTTGTATCTTATGGACTTTTAATATGGACTTTGTCTGAAATAAATGAATTTTATTTTTATTTTATTATTTATATCTAAACAAGTAATCAAGAACATCAGTGTACTGCAACTGTATACGGTGCACCGTATGATAATTATGGCGGTTATCATGTCTGTAAAGTGCGATATGTTAAATATACATTTTCCATCAATCAACTAATTGTAATGTACAGTCAGCTATATAATAAAGTACTTCTTAAATGCGTAACTGAAAAGGGTGTTAAATATCAATTTACTAATATGTTGAGTGAATAATGTGTCTACTGTGTACCTTATTCGCTTAGATATATGTACTTACTTATAACGACTCTACATAATCAATCTAAAATATGATCGTTAATCAACACAATCGTTTAGTAAAATATTTCAATAAAACATGCTATCATTAATCAGATTCTAAATATTACATGGTTACAGTTAATTAAAAAAACATTGTATAACAAATATTTAAGTAAGTCAACACTAATTATATTATCCGGTTTGAAGGACCGTTAAATATGCAAATATAAATACCTAGTAAAACTACATAACTAATCTATTTATAATTAGAACTCGGCACTTTTGCTCAATAACTGTACAAGTAGTCGTCATTCAGGTTAATTCCTCGAATTAACATCCAAAGCCTCACATATAAAAGAGATAGCTTGAAGGCCATCTAGATAGCCTGACAACGCCGTTCATGTCCTTTGATATAAGCAGATATAAAAGGCAATAACACACAAACTGTACACTCGAGATAGCGAAAGAACGACAATTGTCTATGATTAGCGCATTGTTTACTATCTGTGGTTTATCGACCTCCATAAAGTTTAAGTTTAAATGCGTAATAGGCTCCGATGCGTGATTCCCTCGTGCTTCAGCAAATGAAAACAAATGTATTGATTACGTTGAATTTGGGTTAACACGACATGATAAAATGAAGGGTACACGGAAAGAAAATGTCTAATCACTTTTTAGGGTTCTGTCGTCAACTAGGAACCCATATAGTTTCGCCATGTCCGACTGTCCGTCTGTCCGTTTGTCCGCCGCGGCTTAGCTCTGTGATCATAGTACTAGAAAGCTGAAATTTGGTATGAGTATGTGTATGTATTACGCCGACAAAACGGTAAAATAAAAACTAAAATCTTTTTTCGGGTACCTCTCGTACACCTAAAGTGGGGGTGAATTTTTTTTTCGTTCCAACTCTTGTGTGTGGGGTGTTGTTGAATAGGTCTTTTAAAAGTAATAGGGGTCCCAAACATCATTTTTTGATAAAGTCGGCAGTTTTGTAAATATTCGCTCCGAAAGTCCAAAAAATTGCTTTCTTCCCTCTTACTTTTCAACCACGGGTCAAAAAATTATGGGAAAATTCATGAAAATGAGGCCTTATAAGTACTTTCAATGAAAACTATATTGAATAAAATCGGTCGAGCCGCTTTTGAGCTACCGCCAAATTTCATAATTTTCTTTAAAATTACGTATAAAAAAGCCGCGCGGTGTCTTTATACTTTGAACGTTACACATATTAGTTAAGTGCCATACTGCATTAAAACATTCTGGCGCTCATCAATCTGGCGCGTATAATCAATAACTTCCAAGAGGTAATAAGTAATTACATTACTTTGGCGTTTACGACCTTTTCATAGAGCTCGAAGTCTTTCTCGTAATTTAAAATTATCTATTGTGAATTGTCTATTGTGAAGGATGGGCAACTACGGAACCCTACAATGAGCTTGCCCCGACATGCTCTTGGCCGGTTTTCTAAAACAAGATTTTAATCTCAAAATATAGAACACTCAATGGTCTATAATTTACCGCTCAGTTACAGATTCAAATATATACGTAACTTGCCTCTTTTATCACTTAAAAAAACATGTATACTTATAATGTTATTAAAACTATCGTGAGACATCTTTACTAATTATAAAAACGGTATAAACTCACGTAAAAATTGTCAGGAACGGCCCGACATGTTTCGAACTCATTTGGAGCTCTTCATCAGGGGTAGCTATCCGTGCTGCTACGCGACTCGCGAGCGACCCACTGCACTTTTAATCGCTCTTCTTGCCGCCCTCTGCGCACGATTATCTTATCTTATCTTATCTTATTAGGAAGGGGTCCTTGCGGATACACTTCGACCCAGTGGGATCTTTTGTGTAGTTACCCCCATCGCGCCTACTCAAAGGATTGTTCCACCACCTTCATATATCGGATGATGGAACCAGTTGGTAGTGCCTGGAATTCCTTCGGTTCTGGGTAACCAATACCGAATTCCTTCATTCTGAGTCTGGCGAGGGCATGACATCCACACAGTATGTGCTTCATTGTCTCTGCCTCCTCGCCACACATTCTACAATCTGTATTGTCAGACAGTCCCAACTTGGCCAATAGTCATTTGACCCCAAAGTGACCAGTAAACACCCCCGTTATGATTCGGAGCTGTCTTTTGCTGTATTCCCATAATTTCTTGGTCCAGCCTGATTCTATACATTCCATGAATAGCTTTGAGTGCCTCAAGCCTGCCATTTTCCTCCACTCTTGTTGGTGCTGGTTTTTGGCATAGTCCTTGATGGCTGTTGCTATGGTTCCCTGCGAGAGACCCACACATGGTTCAGGTCCTATGAAACTTGTCGCAGACCCTTTTCTAGCAAGTTCATCTGCAATTTCATTACCGATGAAGCCTTCATGCCCTGGGATCCATACCAGTTGCACCTTATTGTGCCTTCCAAGCTTGTTCAAAGCTAGGACGCCATTATACACAAGTCTAGAATCCACTTTAGGCGCACCCAGCGCTTTAAGTGCCGCTTGACTGTCACTGAGTATGTAGATGTGCTTCCCTCTGGTAAGTCTATCTATGTTCTCCTGGGCACAGGCGATTATAGCGTATGTCTCCGCTTGGAAGACAGTCGCATAACCTCCCATACTTGTACTTGCATTGAAGTCTTTTGCATGAATGCCTGCTCCCGTACCTGATCCCATTTTTGATCCATCAGTGTACCAAATAATGTCCTCGCCATCTGCTGTAGGTGGCTCGCGACCCTCGGCCCATTCCGCCCTCGTTGGAACTTGTACCTTGAAGTTCCCACTGAATACAAACTTAGGCTGCATTTTATCGCAGCTCATGGTTGTTATTCTGTCAAGAAAATTGTTACTTTCCATGTTAGTGTGCTTAGTCTTCGGCGTGCAGTAACTCCACAGGTCCATTGTTTTTAACCTGTGCAGTGATTTGCGCGCTTCGGACTGTATCACTATATGTAGCGGTTGTAGATCTAACAATATTTCTAGCGCCGCGGTTGGCGTAGTTCTAAACGCCCCTGTTATAGCCATGCACGCCGTTCTTTGCACCTTCGTCAAGGCGTCTCTGCATGTGCTCCTCAACGTCCTTGGCCACCATACGAGGCTGCCATATAGGATGATTGGTCGTACCATCATGGTATAAATCCACTTTAGTACCTTTGGACTTAATCCCCACGTCTTACCATACGCTGATCTACACATCCCAAATACTCTGAGAGCCTTTGTTATGGTGTGATCAACATGCTTTTTCCAATTGAGTTCCTTATCTAGTATGACACCAAGATATTTCACCTCACTGGACATTTCGAGTACCTGTCCATACAGTTTTAGTTCCTGCATGTCCTTAAGAATTCTCTTTCTCGTGAATGGTATTACCACTGTTTTGCCTGGGTTAATGGATAATTGGTGATTGTTACACCATTTCTCCACTTTCCTCAGTGCTTCACTCATAATTGCTGATACCGTACTGGGAAATTTCCCATTTACGAGAATCACCAGATCATCTGCATATCCTACCGTATAGATAGGACCACTGTTTAGTTCCTCCATTAGGGAGTTTACCACCAGACTCCATAGAGTAGGTGAGAGTACTCCTCCCTGGGGACACCCTTTTGTAGCCGTAGCTAGTATTTCATCTCCCATCAGAGACGACTTTATTAGCCTGGCGTTTAACATGTTGCCTATCCATTTGCAGATGGTCGGTTCTATGCCATGTCTTGCAGCTGCTTCACTGATAGCTTGGTACGTGGTGCGATCAAACGCTCCTTCTACGTCTAGAAAAGCCGCCAGGCATAGTTCCTGATTTTCTATGGCCCGTTCGGCTCTGGTTGTTACCAGGTGCAACGCGGTATCGGTTGACTTTCCAGGTTGGTACGCACATTGTAGTTTGTGCAACGGACGTCTTTTTAATGGACCATCCCTTATATGTCTGTCCACCAATTTTTCCAATGTTTTTAGGAAAAATGAAGACAGACTTATAGGCCTGTACGATTTGGCTTCTCCGTAGTCTGCCTTGCCTGGTTTAGGCAGGTATATTACTTTTACCATTCTCCATACTCGTGGTATGTGTCCAAATGCTATAGACGCTCTGTACAGTCTACTCAGGTGAGGAATGAGTACGTTTGCGCCTTCTTGTAGTAGTACTGGGTAGATTCCATCTGGTCCCGGAGCCTTGAACGGCTGGAACGTTGAAATTGCCCATTTCAATTTGTTATGGTCTACTACCTTTTTCGACGTGTCCCAGTTGTGTCTGGTTGTGCTTGCGCTTTGTTCCACTACACTAATTGAAACATCATCTAATTCGCTCTCGTGTATCACTGAGCCTGGAAAGTGTGTGCTACACATAATTTTTAGGGTTTCTAGCCCTGTCTCCATCATTTTCCCGTCACTGCCCTTAATGGTTGTAAGCGGGACTGACTTCGACGTAGCTAGTGCTTTTGTTAGTCTCATACCTTCTGGTATAGACCCTATTTGGTCGCAGTGACCCCTCCACGCGCTTCTTTTTGCCTTTCTCACAGCCTTATTATATTCTGTGAGCTTTCGTGCATAGCTCTCAAAGTTATTTGAGGCTTTTGCGTCATTGAAAATAGCCCTGGTTTCTTTCCTGAGTTTTGCTATCTCTGGGTTCCACCAGGGTATTCGTTTTGCCATAATTTTCTTTTCGGGGCAGTTGTCGGTCCAGGCTGTATATACCGCTTGTACTATTTTGTCAGCTTCAAACTCTATATCAATAATAGAGTTGAGCTTACCTTTAGGATCCTATATACTGCGCCCTGGATAGCGGACAGATGCCCAGCCTGGATCTTGACGGCAGGATAGTCCACCGGGATAATGGCCATCCTCTCCGCCGCCACCGCCTCCGCATACGACCCTACCCTCGTCCTTTTGGAGGCACTAGCCAGCACAGAAAAATCGCCACTCAAACCTAGTGGCCTTTTGTTTTGCCCTGAAGGGGCCGCGGTTGCAGGTGCTTCCGGTGTCACACCTGCGCCCGTCTGTGAAGTCAGACGGGCTCTAGCACGCGCGTTATTACGCCGCTTCTGCCTCTTGCTGGGAATGTAGCTGCCCTCGGCTTGTGCGCCCTCACCCTGAGGTTTGGTCACACCAGCTTCATGGGGCGCACTCCCAGTTGGATTTGGAAGGGCTGTACGGTACGGTAGGCCGGTTGGCTTCGGCATGCCTTTTCCGCTCACTTCTCCGGTCCCCGCAACAGTGGGTCCCCTTTCGGGTCCCTTCTGAGCGAGTCCGCTTTTCAACCCTTGGGGAAAAGATCGGACGGCACCTTTGAAGTGGACGGGTCCAGCGTGTCCTCTACCACCACGTCCACCTATGTTGCTGGGACCAGCTCCCGCATCTCTGCCAGAGGCAGTATTGCGGGCCGCATTAGTACCCAGTTTAGCGCACTGCGCATTAGCCTCATCCCTTGCAGGTACGGCTTGTCCTCCCTTTCTCGTCGTTTTTGGTAATGAAAAATCCATTTAACCTTCCAGATATAACTTCGTCAGACTGGCTCCCCACCCTCCTTGGAGCCCTCCTACTGGGGATGCTTTGACGCATCAGGGATACCAGCCCGATATAGCGTCCCAGAATGAGTTATCCATGAGTCCGCACGGCACCAACACCATCGTCACCTCCACAGGCGACTCAGGAATCGTGCGCCGCCGACTACGGACCCCATCACCCCAGGACACTCGCCCGCGGCCATCTGACTGGACGCAACAGCCGATTGATCACGTCTGGCTAGGACGTGACCGCCCGTGTGAGATGAATCCCGAGCCAAAGTGGCGTGTTGTCTTTCAAGGGTAACGACTCCGACCCCCGTCCGACTCAACCTACCAGGATCTCGTTCTCCATCCGTACGGGTCCCCGCACACGGCACAAACACGCGGGTGGCATTCTACCGCTAAGCATCCTTCTTAGTGGATGGAAAGCCCGCTGCGACATGCCACGTCATCGCTTGCAGCTGACTGTGTGGGATTTGGGGAGTAAGGAGGGTTTGGAATTCTAGAAGCTCAACTGGTTGTTTCCGTGCTACCTGTTTCCTCGGTAGAACCAGGCAGTTAACAGGCAGTAACCGCGGGAAGGAGCCCAACCAGTTTTGCCTCGAGGATCAAGGCAACTGTGAGCTCCCCCCGAGGCCCTTCACCAGTACAAGAGAAGCGACCGGTCGCAAATTATGGCTTGTTCTGGACCCATCTCCGCCCCACGTACAACATGTATACTAAAACTATATGGAAATTATAGCGTTCCAAACTTTCAAATCGCGATAACTTCAGAAGTTAGTAACCCTTCAAATAGCCTAGTCTTAGTCAAGTGTCATGATCATGACTTGACAGATCAAACCAAGCACGTTTCATTTCCAAACTTTAGGACAGTATTCTTTAAAACAGAAAAATAGAAAACACTACGCCAGTTTCTTTGCCACTAAACACGACACGAAGTTGTTTCCTACAGGACTGCCGAAAGAAAGGAGTGTAATATGATCAGTTTTCATGTTTGTATGTAGATACCTTTGTGGTTTGTGACTTATTACCTACCATCAGGTGATGAATAGAACCATTAATCATTGGTCTGCAGCTACTAAATAAAAAATATGCAGGCTCTCTACAGATATCTTAAAGTAACATTAGTAGGTATAGTGTATTAATAAGTATTTTCATATCAATAATATAATTTGTTTCAATTAAATTGTTTTCTAAGTGATCAATATTGAGTTAGACGTCCGCTGTTATTTATCTCATCGCAATGCCTTTTCAATTAAATTACTATCTTCAAACTTTAGAAACATTGTCTTATAAAATAGGCATAAAAAATGTAAAATGCGATCAAAAAGAAAACACAGACCAATTTCTAATTGGTTTTAGAAAAATAAATACTTGTAATACCGCAATCAAACGTTTATCATCTCTAAAAATTAAATTAAGGTTGAATGTATCATCTGTTAGATCCGTCTCAACCCTGGCCTTACATTACCAAATTGGTTAACAAATGTTTCATACGGACAATTTGTACAGCAGTAAAGCAGTCGATAGCAGTTCCAGCCACTCTCGCCAAGATAACGTGTAATGTAATGGTATAACGGGCCGAACCACTAGATGGCAATAGCAACTGCAGACTGTGTGGGCTGGCGTGGGTCGCCATTTCCGCGATGATGCATCATAGCGGCTCTGTGCATTTCACCTCTGATATTCTATGGACAAAAACTCGGGCCGGTTATGGGACTACTGGAAACGTAACTGAACTGCACTGATGGTAGTAGGCAATAAAAGCTAAAATACCTAATGACCAAACTCCCAAATTATGTTGCCGAATTACTTTAGACACCACCATAATATATATATGCCTAAAGGTCCGTACTATATAAAGGTCAGAAATTAAATGGTTAATAGGCAATACCTTTGATTGATTTGCGAAACTCACAAAAGGATTTAACTCGCGTATTATCATATATGCATTAATGCAGGTATTCGATTAATTGTATTGTGTATTCATGTCAGAATAGATTATTTAGAAAGCTGATAGAGTCCTATATGCACGATATGAATTAAACTTGTGGAGACTTTCCAACATTTTGCATTGTACACGGACCTGAGAATCAGTTAAGAACTCTGGTTTTTTTTTTCACGTTAAACTAATTGAAGTATGCCTTGTCAGCGAAAGGGCTAGCAACAGGTTCAGCTGACTAAAGACACGTATGTAGCTCTCACAATGGCCATAAGTGACAGTAACCAGAATTGGCGAACAATAGAGCGTCGTTATTTCAAAGTGTGGGGTTACCGATAGACTTTACTGGTGCGCCGGTTGGTACTGTCGGCAGCGGCCATAGAAATGTAAACAGTTAAATAAGTAACGCAACAAAAACGAAAAGTAAATATGTACGAATTAATGGTTCAACTGGCCTACTCTGACGGGGATCCATAAAACATACGTTACCATTTTTTTCAAATGTTTTTATATTGCATACTTACTCTATGTAGTTAAAAACTTTGGGCATTACATTCGTATCATAAGTAAAGAGTACAGTAAGGTACCTTATTAATATGGCTCACTAAAGTCAAAGTACAATGGAGTAGTTTTCACAACCTTTGACGTTCGTAGTAAGTAGTAGTACTTAACTATAGTAAAGTAATATTATATTATGCACCACATGAAAAATATTACAACCAAGGAATAGTATAACAAAAAGTAGGGTAACGACATGCGGCAGTAGTACCTAACTAAGACAAAAGTGCGTAATAAGGGACTTTGAGCACTAGGCCCCTAAGTGCTGAAGCACTTAATATTTACGATCGTACATTGTAGCACTAGGCCAATCGGGTAATTCAATTATATTTATTATATACCTTGGGTCCTTTTCTATAGTGAGCATGGTAAGTATTACACTGATAACACAACACAGTTAAGTTCAAAAGCTGAAAATATCTAGTTTCTCCGTCTTTTCGACAATAACATTAGTAATTACCGACCGATACGTCATTCAAACCCATAAAAAATGAGCGTACTCCCATCTGAAAGGCCGGTTACGCACTTATTGTAACTCCTCTGGTGGTGTCCATGCGCGGCGGTAAACGCTAACCCAGGAGACGTTTGTCTTCTATAATATACAAAAAAAAAACTTAAGTTTATTTCTTCGTAATTTTTTCTGCTTGTTGCGATCGTATACATTAGTATTTTATGCAACCGTTGTATACGAGGGGGCAAAAATGCGAGTGGCATGGGTTACGATGTGAGCGTAGCGAACATCGTAAGAAAGATGCCACGAGCGTTTTTCGACCTACTTATACAACGTTGCATACAATACTTTTTCTACGACTCGACATTTCATTAATAAAATGCAAATAAACAACAAAGAAAATAATTACATGTTCCCCCGCTCGGAATCAACAAAATTAAAAAAAATATAGTCTATAAACCATTTTTTTATTGACGTCCATCTGTCAAAAAAATATGAACTTATATATAAAGGTATACGTTCACTATACTAAACATCCATGCACTAAAGATAAAACTTTTTTTTAAGTTGGCTGTAATGCCTTAGTAGGTACAATAAGTCTTTTTTACATTGCATATTGTGTGAATGCAGCTGTTTAGCTTGTAATCTGTGGAAGGTACTAAGTGATGCTTTTTTGGCGACATTATAACATCGTTTAGCAGTATTTTTTTGGGCAGTAGAGTATAGACTTTTACAGACTTTCATAATTTAAGTCTATATTAGAGTTAGTAACTATATAAATGACAGAAAAAAGTACTGGAGTAGAAAAACTAATAAGAGCTACTCAAAATGCACCCGCATAGCGAGTATGGAAGAATTAAACTCTATAGATATAAACTAATCTATTGGTTTATTCCGTTCTTTAGGCTTTATTAGACTTGATTAGAGACGATGATGGAAGACAAAGGTTGCTTGTTCAGAATTTTCTGGGAATCATTCAACAGCATGATATTATATACCATACCGGCATCTCTTATCGCTGACTTGATATTACATACGGATAGGTATCAAATAGAGATAGGCAATTTATTAATTCAATGTTTATTTTTATTCACGTCGCTTAATATCTTGATGGATAACAATAACATACGATGAATTAGGAAATAATAATACAGGGGCCCTATGATGGTTGCGTTTATCACGCGATAAATAAGTGATAAAGCATCCGTCACGCTTTGACATAATGCGAGTGTGAATGACATATCCTTTGTCACTTATTTATCACGCGATAAACGCAACCATAGCCCGCAGGTAACGTAATAGAGCTGTTGAATCGTGTGTACCATATTGGGGGCCCTGTATTTTTTAAGATAACGCGCCCTCATGACACATACGGAGCAGCAAGTAAATGGCCTCGTTTGATAGTGGGGCCACGTGGGGCCCTGAGCACTTGACCAGAGTGGCCAGTGGAAGGAAAGACCTACTGCGAAAACACTGCGCCTACCCACATTTTATTAGACAATCCGTCGGTTAGGCAACTAGTAATATCGAGTATATATATATGGCTGAAATTTTCCAGTAACAACTTGCTGATTTTCGCTGATTGACCTCGGAGCTTGCAACTACATACGTTATATAACTCTGTATGTTAATAGGTCCTCGAGAATGGGTTGCTAGGTGACTGGATCAAGGAGCAAGTAAATTAAATGCTGCAAGCACTAACACCGAGACACGTCGCAGCAGGGCCGGCCTTTATCATACAGGCACTCTGGGCACCCTAGGCTCCCTAGTACTGGTGGTGGCCTATGATGGTTGACATTATCACATGATAAAAAAATGATAATAAACGTGACCATATCATAGGTGTACCTACTGGTAAAAGAAAAAGCCGCCAGTGGTTAATTAGACTTGTAAATATGTAGGTTAACATTATTCCTACGGGATTAGGCAGAAAGTAAGAAATGCAGGTTTTCACATTGTACCTAACTAAATAATTAACTGTAAAGGCAGGTAGGTAGGTACAGGTACACAGTTCTTGAAATAAACAGTACCTAATGACGCCTGAACCACGCCATAGGCAAACAATTACGTTAAGTAGAGACGTTGATAACGATGTAAACAAGGAGATATTGATCCTCTAACAAAGTAGTTTTTTCGTAATTAAGTACAGGCCTCATCGTCTATACTTATTATGGTAGTACAGTAGTTATTAGGTAGGTATTTAAGTAGTACCTTCAATAGTCAGTACGAAATAATACCAATAAAAAATAGAATATGCTATCTGATCAGATCAGATCAGAAATGGTGGCTTACTCGGTAGCCTTACGGCTGTAACCGACATCGTGTTGCTAGGCTGTAGGCAGCGCACTGCCCCAGCGCCTAATAGCGTGTGTGTGCTGGCGTGCACGGGCACTCGAACCAGCAGACGTGTACCTAGCTTGGCAACGTCGTCTTGAGATCAGTCTGTTAGTGAATGTCATCTAGCTGGAATTTAGATCGTGTGGTTAGGAAAGTGTGATCATCGCGGTGGCCGTCCCCGCCGGCGGATATGCTATCTGAAAAAGAAGGTAACGTGTTTTTGGAAAACTATCAAAAGATGGCGTTACCATAGTGGTCACTTGCGATAGGTACCTATACATTCGTTGTATTGAGAATGATCGTCATGATCGACGATTACAATTTCTATTCATACAAATTTTCCTATAGACACGTATCTTTCTTAGACTGTGGGACTCAGGGTTCTGCCGGTCTCGAGAACGTACACGAGAATAGTTCCCGTGCTCAGAGAGTTCTCTAAAATTATTGAGGATGTCACAACTCTACCTCCCTACTCGCCAATTTTATAAATTTTCCAAAAAAAGATATCCCTGAACATGTAATTAAACCATAGTCTAACTAAAAGTGCTAGTTATAAGTAACTAGTGTTAGTAGGTAGTGTCCATAGTCCGGATATATCCACAGGAACAAAGGAAGGGCTATTTAGCGATAAGACCGCCTGTTGTTTACCTCCGTTGATTTTTAACTGTATATCTCATGTTTTGTATCCATGTGTTTTTGAGTTGTGCTATAAAGTGGATTTGTATTGTAAGGGCAGATCAAGCCTTAGTGGTGCGCTGGTCAGACCAAATCTAATAAATCGTTTATATATTTCCTTTCAAGTACTTGTCAGGTTTCTGATCGTCTATTGTGTTATTCTTTATATTTGATCTAATATTAAATTTTGATTGGGTTTAATAGAATTTAAGAGTATAGAAGTGTTGGTTAGTTCGAAAGCTCAATCCACTTCGTTACTTTTTGGTGAACTCCTGGTGAGTCCTAGCTAATTACAGACGTGATCGACTCCCCTATAATTTGTCCGTCTTTTTCCATCTATATCGGGCGAAACACGGGTGATGCTGTTATTGTATGACAAGTGGAGGCGCCTGATTAAGCTGCTCCGGTGGATATGCTTTTATAAAAACAACGAAGAACAAATAAAATAAATGGATTTGAAGGCGAATGAAAGATAATATTTATTAGTAAGCGCTAGGAGGCCGCGAACTTCGTCCGCGCAGAAAAAAAGCAGGTTATGTTTTTTTAGCTTCTCCTTAGTAAGGTAAAAAGTATCCTATAGCCATCTGGGATACCAAACTACTCGTATATCAAAAAATTTCGTAATCGGTTTAGCCGTTTAGGCGTGATAATAGGACAAAGATTTCATGTTTATAATATTATAGATAAACGATGGTGCCAGCATAACCAAAATTATCGTTAGGTAACACAAACACCCGGCATACCTCAAGGGTACTGTAGCTGCGTCACGCTGTTACGCGTCATAATACTATTACGAGTATGTATATTGACTTATTAGTTACAGTGTACCAAAGAAGGACTAGGTAGTGTCCTACAATAAGCACTTTCGGCTTCTGTGACTTCTGTGAGCATTCGAGCCAACAGAACTCTGGGGAAATGCACGCGTACCTACTATATTCAACAATAAATTAATTTAATTAATTACCTAGACTCAATAGATATTACACAGTCCCGGTATTTCCGATGTTTGCCAAAAAGGGCTCGATCATTCCTCTGAGATCGAGCGTAACGCCCGCGGGCTCATTCATTACACATTGCTCAAGTGATGTCAGTTTGGGAGAGTTTCTGACTTAGGTCTCTGTGACACTTGATCGCTAACACCGACCATCGCGGGCATAATTATGTACTCCAGTGTCTCGTAACTCCTTGCTAGGTATCTATCTACAGCACTCTTCAATTCCGCTGTCTCTACCAGATACGATACCACCCCAGACATATTATACCTGTATTTTCCAACCTATGTATATATTTTTGCTCAAAATCACTTTGGTCAAACAGAATAGGGCTCCTGAACAATCGCAGTGTGTTGTTTACGGACGCCGCGCAGCACACTGCCAAGAGGCGTGAATGAAAGTGAGAAGTGGGTGGATGTGCTAATTTTACTACGTACGTCGCGTCGTCGGCTCCCTTGACATTGCGCTTACTTCACATAGCGTGACTCGGTGATTCGCGCATCATTATGATTGTCAGTCGCAACAGTCGCAAATTAAATATCTAAATTAAGCACTTGCCTACTGAGCCGGCGGTCCTGGGTTCGAATCCCGGCCAGGGCAAATATTTGTGTGATGAACTCGAATATTTGTGCTTGGGTCATGAATATTATCTACTTATATATGTATTTATATATTATGTATATCGTCGTCTAGTACCCATAGTACAAGCTTTGCTTAGTTTGGGACTAGGTCGATTTGTGTAAGATTGTCCCTTAACTTAATATTTATTTATTTATCTATATACCTACTATTATAAAATTCTAGGTTTGTATTGAAAATCATTTTTCTATGAATCTTAGTAGCGTGATGCAGGATCGTCATTTTGTATTGGCGCGCGGCGCCGTGCCTACCTGGCGCCATCTGTTTTCATAATTTCCTTTGTTCTCGCATCACGCCGAAACGGATGGACAAATTTTAACCAATTTTGATACGGGGATAGCTGGACATTCAAAGGTGGTTACCTAATCTATAGGATACTTTTTATCCGTATACGTTAAAGAAAAAAATACGCGGACGAAGTTGCGGACACCTAGTAGGTACCTATATTTATTTATGCCATCCTCCTTTAAAGCTTTGTAACATTAATGGAACAAGTGTATTCAACTTTTCGTCGGATCATTCTAGGCCTGCGGTCGGCAACCGGTGACCCGTGAGCCTTTTGCTAGTGAACCTGACCGTTTCGTTAATAAAGGTCGTTTAATTATAACTTGGGTATATTATGAATAGGTAATTCTTATCCGGTGCCTTAACTTCAAGCGACCCTTGGGCCCTTTTTCAGCTATAGGCGGTAGCCATAGGTGTTCGAACTGTGGAGAGAATTGAGAAGTGGAGAGCATTTCCTGTGTTGGGCGCGACGTTAGGGCCTTGCGATAGTTGCGATTTGCGAGCGAATTTTGTATGAAGGCGATCACGCAGCGAGTTCGCCGCGACGCTTATTTGTATAGAAAACTCGCTCGCAAATCGCCAGTGCAGTAAGGCCCTTACCGTGGTGGCTCATTCACTAATTTAATTAATGATCTATAATATTTTTTTCAACAAAAACAAAACCGACTACAAAAAAAAAACTGAAAAGCCATAAATAACCCGTTTTTGTATCTACAGATTACATTTGAATCACCTTTTGAAGTCAAATAAATAATTATCCCCTAACTCCTAATCCTAACCGTTAAGGAGTTATACCTTCCATCATCAGCTCAGCATAAGAAGATGATGACATGATAGTCATCAGACGCAAATTAAAAAGTTGTTCAAGATTAGGTTGTGCAAAATCATAAAGTTGTTCATGAACAACTTCATATAATCGCGGACAAACATGCAGGTCAAACTGTGGGAACCTCTTTTTTGAAGTCGGTTAAAGTACTGAAACCATAGGTGTAACAAATACTTTCCTGAAAACCGCATTAAAATTGGTTCAGCCAAACGCGAGATAATCGCGGAAACATACATACTTACAGGTCAAACTGAGAACCTCCTTTTTTTAACTCGGTTAAAAATAAACTTACAACAGCCTTTCATGATGTATTTAGATATGTTCCATTCTTTCTACACGTGAGTAACTTTCATATAAAGCTGCGTGGTGTAAATCGTTTGATAATTAGTAGGTACTTAGTACATAAGTACCTACTCATATTAAAGAAAAGTGAAACCTCGTCAAGAGAGGCGCAGAAGTCCATGACATCCATCTATTCGGCATGCATGGTTTTTAATTTTCAATCAGCGAGCCGGTAATTTTAACTTACTTTCTCACCTAAAACAATAGAGAATAGTTCAAGCGTCCTAAAATAGGCAAGCTGGTACGAATCGGGTTCTATAGACGCCACGCCACTAGTATACAACACGTAACTATAATCAAGATGATATAATAAGGACATGTTATGTTTCAATTAAGCATTGTTTGTAATTAAGTCATTGTGTTACCCTAACGAGTAAGTATCAACTCGATCTAACTACTAACTAGCCGAACATCCAAGTATCTGCATAGGTATGAGTGGTAGGTTATCGTTTAGGTAAGGTTATCGGAGCAGCCCCCAGTCATAATTATTATGAGCAAAACAGTGTATCGTCTGATAACGACTGGTGAGGTGACGCACTCGGCCCACTCGCTCTCCTTGTGATAAGCTTTTAATTTTGCTATTTTTTCAATAACTGACAATCTATCTTATGCCATAATTTTAATTAAGCGCTCATAAGTAGTTAGAAAAGATATATTTTATTACCTATTTGAAGTTTTACTGTAACGAGTTACAAACGTAAAAAACGTTTTAATCATGTTTAAAGAAAGGCAACAAAATGTCTTTGAATCGGGCGTTAAACGTCAAACCGATCATAGTGAAGCTATTTCTACTTGTAAAGTAAAATCCACAGACCTACGGACCAAATTGACAAGTAAGTATGAACAAATGTTGCCACAGTTTGGCCAGTGTCGTTCTCATCGATATTAAAATTATTGTTACATCGTAGGTTTAAGGTCCACCCAGACGGGACAATCAAGTTGTCAATTTGATCGGCTAATCTATATACCAACTTTTTATAGTGATTTTGACAGATCAAAAGGTCTGTAGACCCCTAATTAGATAGAGATAAAAACTTAATGTCAAACCAAGTGATAATTGATAGTTTATTGAATTAATAAAATTATTGTTCTTTATTTTCAAATTCCAAAAAATGTGGTCCATCTTTTTAACAAAAAAAAGCGGGTATCTTCAGAAATAGTTGACCGCTGTTTACAAACTACTTTTATGTATCTAACGATATCCGTTATCATTGCTATTGGGAGTGTTTATTGAAATTGTTACGTGTTATTATGGATTCGCAAGATTCGGGACCAGAGCCATGTTTATCAAAATGTTCGCCTCCGACAAAAAGGAGAAAAAAATCTATTACCTAGTGAAACTGAAAAAGAGACGATTCATCGAGTTTACGTTTATATTTAGATATAATGAGATGGTAGACAGATTGCAGGACGAACAAGATATCCCAGAGGACATTCATGTGAATAAAAACGAGTGTGTCATGAAAACATCCGAAATTCTTGGTATTTCGAGAACTTCAGTTTTTAAAGTTTTGAAGGAATACAAAAATCAAGAGAAGTTTACTTCGCCTCTGAAACCCGGTGCAAAATTAACGTTCAAAGATAAGGTGGACGAATTTTCTTCTGCGGCAATACGTCAAAAAGTGCATACGTTTTTTGAAAAAAACGAGGCCCCGACTGTTGCAAAGGTAAATTAAATTGTATTGCGATTTTGAATTATTTCCGTTAAGTTTGTTGTATATGTAATATAGTCTGATAACCCAAGTCCGACAGTAGAATATATTTTTTAATTTATATGACTCCCTTTTGTTCGCTCCGAAATATAAATTTAAAGAATATTCCACCACCAGATTGTGATTGTCAGACTATAGCTAAATTTTTATTTTGTAACTGATGATGATGATGAAGATGACGAAATAACGGAGCCTGGGAATGAATAATATTTTATAATAAAGACTAGTTATCGTCGGACAAGGTGTTTTATTTATTACCTACAGACTCGGAAACCTTTTTATGCTTTAAAACTAGTGGGTAAAAACGCATTTTATCCATCCACTACCTCGAAAATCAAACAAACCAAAATTCGTACCTCTTATTTGAAACTAATATACTCATTTTTGATTTAAACTAGTCTGTTATTTGTACTTTACAACTAGTCGATATATTGTTATCGACATATACTCTTCACTATTTTTATTTTGCTGTTCCTGGTATCATTTTACCTGTCAGTCATTTGTCAATTTAGTCCGTAGGTCTGTGGATTTTAGTTTAGAGACCGTTCCGTTACATTTACTTGGTATACCGTATTATATCGTTCCATTAATTTACAAATAAAGTGCTTGCTTGATAGGTAACGAAAAATGCCCATGACTAAAACTTTTCAGAAACCTTAAAAGTTTACCAGATGATAGTTAGCGTAGAATGGAACAATTGTAGGAATAGATAGATACAGAATAATGAGGAAGTGTCAGAGATGACAACCAGAGTGATTTTATAGCCCGGATTGTAGTCGTCAACACGAGTTTAATTAAGATTTTATTGAATTAATTTAGTCTCATATTTAAATAAGTGATACACAAATAAATCTCAAGGCCATGGATTCAGATGATAAGCGCGCAGAAGGCTGGAAATATCTCAACAAGCAATTTTTTGGCGACGGTTCGTACAACTTTAGTAGTCCTTTCGAGAATTTGAAAGAGATATCAATTATCGTTGCTATTAGAAACATTTATAAGTACTTGATACATAGTAATATAGTTATCAATATCATATGCTACAGTTATTAAGCAGATACATATTAGAAATCTGATGTTTTTGAAATTATAACTTAGATCGCTGGAATGTTCAGTTTTACGAGTCTTACGAAAGATAAAGCCAGTTTACATGCCATCGTTACGGGTTAAGGTTAATATATGCGTGAACAAGTTATCATAAGAAATTCGTAAGCATTGCATGAAATTATAGGTTAGCATTTGACCTGATTCTTGTTAGAAACATACCTATCAGAATGTCCTCTCTCATTGCCGTATTATTATGCACTTATGTAGAATCGTATTACATTCTGACCGACCTCAATTAATTGCAGTTTAAAAAATATATATTTTATACATAATTATGACAGTTATCTGTATTTTCAAAGGCTTTATTTGATTAACAAAGATTTCTGGGGGAAAAGAAGTCATTGTATATTTAAAATCAATGTCTACACAGCATACTTATTGATGAGTTGCTAATCAAAGAAGCAAAAATCCAAAACCTAACTGTGTTGAACTTAAGTAAATGCGTGATTCTACAGGTGTTTTAACCACCATCAGTCCGCTGTCAAAAATATTGAAAGTATGATCTACACCTAGCTGCAAACTTTCTTTAATAATTTACTGTAACCATACTTCTAACCATTTATTGTAACCATACTTCTAACCATGCTTAATTTAATTTGAAGCAAATTATGGCCCATTGCCCAATTGGGGGAGACCTTTGCCCAAAGGCATACAGGCTCAGTTACTATAATATAAAAAATATAATGTATTTTGTATATATCTGAAATAAGGCTTAAATAAATAAATGGCCCATAAATGTATTTTGTAAATGTATAAATAAATGTATTTTTTATATATCTGAAATAAGGCTTAAATAAATAAATGGCCCATTGCTTTGATATTTACAATAGCGGACTGATGACGGTTGAAATACCAGTAGAATCACCCAAATATATTGGTTGTGTGCTCATTATTACCTGATAATGTGTCCCAGACATGTGTGTTAAGGCCAAATTGTGTTTCGGACACACATTAATTGCTAGCAATACACAGACATATTCTCATTCATACAGTTTGTTCATAGATGATGGGGACGGTCAGTGAATTAAGTGGTACACATTAAATGTAATTCTGAATTTCGATATGCATTGTCTTATTGATTTTTTTATTAAAAATAGGAAGAAGCACTAGTCTATGCTTTCTATGTTTTATACACAAAATGTTCATGAAATGGCACACAACATTTTTGTTTTTTGACACATTACTAGAGTTATTTTTGAAATATCTAATAAATGGATACAATTTCTTTAAAATTAAGTCAGCACATTTTATTCTGTTGTTATAAGTTTAAGTTGGGAGATCGTGTTGAAAGAGAAATAGTCTAATGTTAGCTTTCAGTGGTAAAGCATTAACACTTTCACAACCAGAAACAAAATTAAAATTACCAGAGAAACCGACAGAGCCCGCTAGGTGGGCGCAACCCCACCCCAAACGCCACCAGAGCCCACCAGGTGGGCGCTGGTGGCGTTTGACAGCTGAATAAAAGATATGAGCGCCCACCAGGCACGTTGTTGCTTGTGAAAGTGTTAAACTAACATATGTATAATATGGTTATGTTAATTGTCTCCAGGTGAACGGGCCAACTATGTGAACATTCCCCATGTGATAGCCATGGTGGGGCTCCCTGCGCGGGGGAAAACCTACATCTCCAAGAAACTCTCCCGGTACCTCAACTGGATAGGAATCAACACGAGGGGTCAGTATCCAGATTTAAACTAGTAATTCCTAAATCCCTTCTTATACAGGGAACAATAAATCTACTTCACAGGTCTGTGTCCTATATGCTACTATTGTCCTGTGCTATGCTACAGACATTATGAAATTTCATGGTAGGGTAAATTATTATGAATTAATCATTTAGAAAATTTATTACTTTGGTTATTAATCAGGGCTGTCAAAGGGAGTTTGCCCATTGTACCCTCTTTGTATCTGCCGACTTGTAGCTTGTAGCAATAAATCCCCAAACAAAGATATTGTAATCCTTTGATAATAATCCAAGATTAAAACCATTCATTCTTCATTGCAGCATTATAAAATGTATATATATTATAATAGTAGTTTATTTATTTGTTCATGTTAAGGGCTTGTGCAAAACTCACGTGAGGTTCAATAGGGGGGAGGAGGGGTCACGAAAAAACCACGATGTGTCACGTTGGGGAAGGGAGGGGTATAAGGAGACCTCACGTGTATTTTTCTACAGTGAACGAACTAAGAAAAACTCATTATATTTTCTCGGTTTCGTTAAAAATAAATCTTCACTTGTTAAATAAGTACTTCAAAATCGAGTCCATTTTACGAAATTTTGGCGGAAAGCAAAGTACCCCACCAAATATCACCAGGGGGGAGGGGAGGTCAAGAAGTAGCCGAAAAAACCTCATGTGATTTGTGCACAAGCCCTAAACGATTATTTGATTAGGTCAGCTAGAATTACGATTTTGACCGATAAGCATTTGACGCATTCTTTTCTAAAGTTAGTAAATTGTTTTAGGTAATTTTAAAGTACCGTAGCTAAAAAGTCATAGCACGAGAAATAAAAGTCGTAGACAAAAATACTGGATTTGAAAGGGGAAGGTTAGA
This sequence comes from Apotomis betuletana, assembly GCA_932273695.1. Lineage (NCBI taxonomy): Eukaryota > Metazoa > Arthropoda > Insecta > Lepidoptera > Tortricidae > Apotomis > Apotomis betuletana. The sequence continues at coordinate 3,151,216 of OW026309.1, read as the reverse complement.
GTTAGGTATTAAAGTCTTTAAGCTTGTTTGTTGCAGTATTCAACCTGGGCGAGTACCGACGGCACGCCACGAGCGCCTACACGAGCCACGAGTTCTTCCGCGCCGACAACAAGGAGGCCATGGCCATCCGGCAGCAGTGCGCGCTCGACGCGCTCAAGGACGTCTGCGAGTGGCTCGTCAAGGGAGGGGAGGTCGCGGTCAGTATCCTCAGCACCTCGAGCATAACTGTGACACTGATATACTACCTATCTCTTTCTGTACTGCACTGTCAGGGAGTGACGGGTGATGCTATGTAGCGCGACATGAGTCGCGAATCCAATCTCCAAATTCGCCAAAACCGGACAAAGTTTAAAAAAAACCGGACATTTGGCGTAAATCGCATTTTTCCCCCGGACGTGTCTGGAAATAATATTATTAAAAAAATTATCGCTTTATTTGCCATTCACGATCACATAAAAAGTGTCCGGGTTTTCCCCGTGTAAGGGTTCGTCAACGCGAATTATATGAAAATTTTGTTAGTGAGGACCACCCTAAGAGTTCGCGTCCATTTGACTACATCACACATCTAATTAATCGGTCTGACTTCCCTTAGATCTCTCGTGGACCCCGCTACTGTAAAACAGGCGCTTTTAAAAATCTTGCATTTGAAAGTGATGGATGGGTAGTTAAGACAATTTTCACTGTGTATGATGACAGTTGTGAAGCCTTTTAATATCTCAGTGCATCTACACTATTTCTACATCAGGACCAGGTGTAGTTACGTGACCATCACGAAATCTGCATCGGCCATCCAATGGCTAGCGCAAACTCCTCGGACGTTTGAGCATCAGCCACCGTGGTTCTCGTTTCTCCTCTCAGTACATTATTTCATTCTACCCCTTGCTCACAAGTGGTCAAGTACTCCCACAAGGAAACCAGTGAACCGATAGAAAGGGGTATCTTGTACGATTTGAGTCATTAAATAAAACTATATCGATATAAACTTACACGATTTTCACGCATTATAGTAAGAAAACGGGACTCGATCAAGTCCAAAAAAGTAAAAGTGTTTATTTAACTACCTCGTTTCGTTCTCGAATATTCATTTTCATGGTCTCGTAGAGAAAAGCACTTTTTGAACTCGTTTAAATCTGATTTTGTCAAAATAATTAAATAAATCTACTGGAAAGTTCCACATGTAAGCAATGTTTTTGTTGTTTAACAGGTGTTCGACGCGACGAACTCTACGCGGGAGAGGCGGCGCATGATCCGCGACATCGTGGTGCACGAGATGGGCTTCAAGCTGTTCTTCGTGGAGTCCATCTGCGACGACCCGCGCATCATCGAACAGAATATAATGGTGAGCTCCTGACCACTCCTCACTGAACTTGCTCTCTACTCTCCCCGAGGCCAGTTCTTCGTGGAGTCCATCTGCGACGACCCGCGCATCATCGAACAGAATATAATGGTGAGCTCCTGACCACTCCTCACTGAACTTGCTCTCTACTCTCCCCGAGGCCAGTTCTTTGTGGAGTCCATCTGCGACGACCCGCGCATCATCGAACAGAATATAATGGTGAGCTCCTGACCACTCCTCACTGAACTTGCTCTCTACTCTCCCCGAGGCCAGTTCTTTGTGGAGTCCATCTGCGACGACCCGCGCATCATCGAACAGAATATTATGGTGAGCGTCTGACCACTCCTCACTGAACTTGCTCTCTACTCTCACCGAGGCCAGTTCTTCGTGGAGTCCATCTGCGACGACCCGCGCATCATCGAACAGAATATTATGGTGAGCGTCTGACCACTCCTCACTGAACTTGCTCTCTACTCTCACCGAGGCCAGTATCGACATCTAATATATAAATATATACATTTATTCATATGAAATATGAAATATATTGTTTATTGCATACAATTAACACTGACAGTTCAACCTTACGTGCTAATTGGTGTAAACATTTCTTAATAGCTAACATGCATTATTAAATTATTATGTGACAGGTAAAGTGAAATTATTATTATAAGTACATTTGAAAATTAGAAGACATTACATTGGGACTAGGAGCTATTACATAACAGAGATTGGAAAATAAGTAAGTAGACCGAGGAATTGTAAAATTAATTAAATGTCAAGAATATCAATATATGGCTAGTCATGTCAGTACAATTTCAGATGAAGTCGAAATACTCATTTAAAATTAAAATATAACGAATTATTAAAATTAGGTCAGTGGAACATAAATAATGTTAAATAAATAAGGCAAATCATTGATTACTAGGGCACGTATTATGTAATGGAGCTAGTGGTAACGATGGACTCAATGTAACGAAAATTTATTGCACAAAACAAGTCATTACAAATGGCGGACTTAATGCCAAATGGCATTATCTACCAGTCAACCGTAGGGCCAAACGGCGATACTAGAAGTTGGTGCAAATCAGAAATCTGATTGCACAGAGAGCATCTCGGCTACTAGGCTAGGTACAGTTTTTAGAAGACAATTAAATTATATTTTTTATCCCATAATCCTTGCTATAATGATCTGCAACTTTAAGTTTTCGTCACCACAGTTTTCGCAATATGTTTTTGAATTATTCGTCATGACAGTTAGCTTTAACATAAAAAATGTCGATGGTCGGCACTTGTCAATGTCAAACCGTTGAATTCAGGCTTACCCGCCAAAAAAAAGGAAACTGTCATCTGGAACACCAATATTTAGAAGAATAGCTGCAGTTTGTAGATCCTTATAGCAACGACTATCCAATCCCTCTGTCGTCCACGCCCAATGAGCTTCATTTAGTTTAATTTTTAAGTGTATCACCGCCTTAAGAAGCAAATAAAGCTATTATTCACATAACAATGTCATTAATCCATACTAATATTATAAATGCGAAAGTGTGTATGTCTGTCTGTCTGTCTGTTACCTCTTCACGCTTAAACCGCTGAATTGTTAGTTTAAGATCCGAGGAAGGACATAGGATAGTTTTCATCCTGGAAATTATCCCTAAAAAGATTGAAAAGTGAGTAAGTAATTCATGATGACATTGATGACCCTGTAGTTCCTATGTAATTATTAGACCAAAAGCACAATTGCTCTTACATTTGCTTAGTCGCTTTTAATAATCCCTTTTATTAATTAAGGTAATTATAGGTGGATATCTATCGTGTTGTACGAGGTTGCTTCCATACTTCCAAGTTCCACGCGGACGTAGTCGCGGGCAAAAGCTAGTGATATCATAAAACTCGAGTTGGTCGCGTGAGGTGTCTTTCCGCGTCGATAACAACAGTAATGTATCGCGATTGCCTTGTTTAGCTAATCCGATACATGTGGATGCGCAGTAAACACTTGTAAACAACATACGTTGAACTACATAACGTCATTTGTATAGAATCTTTTTATCGATTCATATTTTTATGTGGTAATACCACATTTTTATTTTTATAAATAATGACACAAAGGTAAATTAAGAGAGAAAAATTGAATGCGATCTACTACAATCGAAGCGGGGTTCAACCCCGCACACATAACGACAGTTTAGTAGCATTAGCGTCCTAACGCTCAGGTTGTTAACAAATAATTGATCATTTCAACCAACTTCTGTAATTACAAATATATTGATAATTTCAAACAACTTCTTAAAGTTAATAATACTTTTCCCTGATTTCTAGAAAGTAACTAAGCTATTTCATTCTTTCATTGCGTGCAGTCGAAAATAAGTTGAAAAAAGAAAACAGTTTTCTGCGTGAATTTTGTCAATCTCGAGTAGTTTTTGAAACGAAAACAATCAATGAAAAATTCAAACTGTAGGTTTTAAATATATACCAATAAATCTCAATAGCCCTGTTCTAAGAAGTAACATTGATAATATGTTAAGAAACATCTTTGATCATCGAGAAAAATGTCTGAAACCATCAGCATTTTTGAACGGTTAAGGAATCTTAACGGCCCGCGGCCAGGACTCCGGTCTAAGGCGGCAGCGGCGAGCGGCAGCCATAGGAGTGAGCGAGACACCGCGCTCGGGCCTTCCGCTCCCACTACGGCCGCCGCTCGCTGCTGCCGTCTTACGGAGATGCCACGACTGCGCGACCAGCGGAGCGAGAGATCCGAGCGCGGCGGCATAACGAGTGAGCGAGACGCGTACCTACACCGCTGCCGCTGTCGCGCAAAGTCGTGGTATCTCCGTTAGACCGAAGGCCGGGCTGTAAGGATGGTTCAGCAAGCATCGTATTATTATGTAATTATGACATTTATGAAATCTGGAAGATCAATCTAGCTCCCGTGTTAATCTATGTATGTGTGGGTGGCACTTAGTCAAACTTTGGAATAGAAGACAGAGGGTTCAGGGCTGTTGAACCGCTTGTAGATAATCGTTGGTTATTTTGTCACAACAGGAAATAAAAGTCTAAAGTTCAAATATACAATTACATCGTGGATTTAATGAAGTTTTTTTATAAGATGTTGTTTATGTTAGTTTACTAACATACTATGAGTTTTATGAAATAAAGAACTATTATTATCTCCTTTATTCATTTAAAATCTTAAGTTAGGTTTTTTACAATAAAGTTATATCAAAAGTAAAATACAATAAAGAAATAACAAAATATAAATACATTAAAAAAAACCTAACCTAGGGTGCTGCCGGCAGCGGGGCAAGGCCCAGGCTACCGGTGGTTAGGGCTGCAGAGAGAGGAACCTCCTGACGATGCGCACCGTGTCCAGGAGTACCGCCTTCTGTATCTGGCCCTTGATCCAGCCATCTAGCGAGAGTCTCTTAAGGTGTTTTTCGAGATTCTTCGCTATAAGACCGTTCGCCGAAACGACTATCGGGACAATGATCGTCGAGTCAACATCCCACATGGCGGTCACCTCGTGAGCCAAGTCAAGGTACTTGCTGAGTTTGTCCTTCTCGGCCTTCACGAGATTCTCGTCATGCGGAATGGTGATGTCAACGAGCACTGCCTGGCGCTTTTATTATTATTATTATTATTTTTAAAGATTTTCTCAGAGTCAATTACATAAGACTCGTTTTATGTTATGTGTAGTATATGTGTTTTTTTAAACCCCGTCGAAAAAATAAGGGTGTTATCAGTTTCAACATGAGTATCTGTGCGTCTGTCTGTGGCATCGTAGCTCCCAAATGGATGAAACAATTTGAGTGCGAAAGACATGTCTATGACATGACATGGTTCTTAGCTATGTTTGGTGGAAATAGGACCAGTAGTTTCCAAGATATTCGGCTTTAATTGGAACAAGTGATGGAACTCAATATTGAAGCTAAGAATTCAAAATTTTGTAGTTATGTTCAGATTTAGTAGAATTTTCTATATCACTTATTGAATGAGGGTCTCATGATGACCGACTACTTGTGTTGGCGATGTTTTAAATTTTTCAGTTTTTGTTTTTTCAATTTTTTTTGGTTATTATCAGTTTAAAGTAATAGTTAATCTTACCACACAAGACATTATAAAACAAAACCGATAATGTATATGTTTTAGAACTAGCGACCCGCCCCGGCTTCGCAAGGGTGTAATTCTTATAAATTATGCATGTATTATACATATTATAAACCTTCCTCTTGTAAGACTATATCTATTAAAAAAACCGCATCAAATCCGTTGTGTAGTTGTAAAGATCTAAGCATACATAGGGACAGACAGACAGCAGGAAGCGGCTTTGTTTTATAAAATTAAATTAAATAAATCTTTATTTCATTTTACATCCATAAGGTGTTAGTAAATCTTATTCTATATTAGTATATATATGTAACTTACAACTATCACTTAGTTAACACTAAACAATGCAACCCCTTTTATCTGGCTGATCCAGTGCGACAGTATAGGACAGTCAAACCTATCAGCAATGACACACAGGATGCTGTTGGAGCTCCCTCTGAGCCTGCTCAGCATCGAGGAGATTTTCTTGCGCATCAGCGCTGGAAAACCGTCCGTGCGGGCCTCCGCAAACATGAGTGAGGCGCTACACCACCTGGGCAGTCCCAACAGCATCCTAAATGCGTTGTTGTACTGAACACGCAAGGCGTTGTAGGCTTTTTTAGTGTATTTTACCCACAGGCTGCTCGATGCGGTTTTATACTACGTAGTTAGAATATTGGCCTCTAAATATTTCAACTATCAATTTCCAGGAAGTGAAAGTGAGCAGTCCCGACTACACAAACATACAGAACACAGACAACGTGCTGAACGACTTCCTACTCCGGATAGAGCACTACAAGGAGAAGTACGAGCCGCTCGAGGAGAACCTGGAGTCCGACTACAGCTTCATGAAGATATACGACACCGGCGAGAAGGTGGTGGTGCACAAGCATGAGGGCCACATACAGAGCCGGATAGTGTACTACCTGATGAATATACATATAGTGCCGAGGACCATTTACTTGACTAGGGTGAGTACTTTTTTGAGGCAGTGTTTGGGGCAGGGAAAACAATAGGCAGTAAAAGTATTGTGTAATTTTCCTGTGTAAATAACCTAATTATGTCTAAAACTGAAGTTGAAGGCGAAACACACTTTTTGCATAAAAGTTCACTTTTTTTGTTTTATATGGGCACCTTGTAATATTATTTAAAACTTAAGCTTATGCTACAAGTAGAGACGGAAAAAACCCCTTTTAAACTCATGAATAGGGATGACTACTGATGTTAAATTCTACAGCATACTGTAGTTATATGAATAAAATTAGTTCAATATGTTATGAAACATAGAAAAATATATATATATATATTCTTTGAAATATGTGACTTCAAAGGTACGCATTTTTTTTTCAATCGATACATAATTTAACAAAATAATCATTGTATTAGAACCAAGAACTTAAACGCACTTTGCCACGGTGAAAATGTCAAATTACTTATTGTTTCCATACAAATATTAGTACCCATAACATATAATGAGTTAATGGCGTCACGATAGGTGGCCATTTGTATGGAGCGTTCTTAGCGCTCCGTAGGAATGTTGAACTCTGACGGTCATTTCAGAGTTTTAGAGCAGTCTAAGTGTAGTTTGTCCCATATACAGTGTGTATATTTGATATAACCGCATACTTTACGGGGATTTGGTATTATTAATATATTTATCCATAAATTATAAAAAAAATCGATCATTTTTTTTCGATATAAAATAAATCAGCAAGCATTGTACTCGTTTGTTGTTGTTTGTTGACGCATAACATCGTGATGTCACAACTGTCACTAGTAATAACTACCCATACATTGCTGCTCAGAAAATTTTATTGTTATAAATATCAGATTATAGCACTAAAATCTCCGTCTGGCTACAATATGCGGTTGTATCAAATATACACGCTGTAGACATTTGACCCCAATAACAAATTGAATCGATTGACATCCACAAACAAGAAAAATCGTCATGCCTATTGTTGTTACAGCACGGCGAGAGCCTGCACAACATCGTGGGCCGCATCGGCGGCGACAGCGCGCTGTCGGCGCGCGGCGGGCAGTACGCGGGCGCGCTGGCGCGCTACATCGACGCGCAGGCCATCCCCGGGCTGCGCGTGTGGACCTCGTGGATGCGCCGCGCCATACAGACCGTCAAGGACGTCAAGGCGCCGCAGGAGCGGTGGAAGGCGCTTAATGAGATCGATGCGGTGAGTTTGGCTCACTGTTGTAGACGCCTGGCGCGCTACATCGACGCGCAGGCCATCCCCGGGCTGCGCGTGTGGACCTCGTGGATGCGCCGCGCCATACAGACCGTCAAGGACGTCAAGGCGCCGCAGGAGCGGTGGAAGGCGCTTAATGAGATCGATGCGGTGAGTTTGGCTCACTGTTGTAGACGCCTGGCGCGCTACATCGACGCGCAGGCCATCCCCGGGCTGCGCGTGTGGACCTCGTGGATGCGCCGCGCCATACAGACCGTCAAGGACGTCAAGGCGCCGCAGGAGCGGTGGAAGGCGCTTAATGAGATCGATGCGGTGAGTTTGGCTCACTGTTGTAGACGCCTGGCGCGCTACATCGACGCGCAGGCCATCCCCGGGCTGCGCGTGTGGACCTCGTGGATGCGCCGCGCCATACAGACCGTCAAGGACGTCAAGGCGCCGCAGGAGCGGTGGAAGGCGCTTAATGAGATCGATGCGGTGAGTTTGGCTCACTGTTGTAGACGCCTGGCGCGCTACATCGACGCGCAGGCCATCCCCGGGCTGCGCGTGTGGACCTCGTGGATGCGCCGCGCCATACAGACCGTCAAGGACGTCAAGGCGCCGCAGGAGCGGTGGAAGGCGCTTAATGAGATCGATGCGGTGAGTTTGGCTCACTGTTGTAGACGCCTGGCGCGCTACATCGACGCGCAGGCCATCCCCGGGCTGCGCGTGTGGACCTCGTGGATGCGCCGCGCCATACAGACCGTCAAGGACGTCAAGGCGCCGCAGGAGCGGTGGAAGGCGCTTAATGAGATCGATGCGGTGAGTTTGGCTCACTGTTGTAGACGCCTGGCGCGCTACATCGACGCGCAGGCCATCCCCGGGCTGCGCGTGTGGACCTCGTGGATGCGCCGCGCCATACAGACCGTCAAGGACGTCAAGGCGCCGCAGGAGCGGTGGAAGGCGCTTAATGAGATCGATGCGGTGAGTTTGGCTCACTGTTGTAGACGCCTGGCGCGCTACATCGACGCGCAGGCCATCCCCGGGCTGCGCGTGTGGACCTCGTGGATGCGCCGCGCCATACAGACCGTCAAGGACGTCAAGGCGCCGCAGGAGCGGTGGAAGGCGCTTAATGAGATCGATGCGGTGAGTTTGGCTCACTGTTGTAGACGCCTGGCGCGCTACATCGACGCGCAGGCCATCCCCGGGCTGCGCGTGTGGACCTCGTGGATGCGCCGCGCCATACAGACCGTCAAGGACGTCAAGGCGCCGCAGGAGCGGTGGAAGGCGCTTAATGAGATCGATGCGGTGAGTTTGGTTCACTGTTGTAGACGCCGGGAAGTACCTTAGAAATCGTGCCAAGTATAGTTTTCTCGATTTTTGGGGACAGATTTAGAAAATGCACATTTTGGATATCAGAAATGTCGTCATGGGTGTTTTCTAGGTTTTGCGGTCTACGAGTCAACCATTCAGTCAACCAATTACTCGTTCAAGTGTCACTCGTACGAGACGTAACAACGTGTTTTTCACGACTACTACGACGAAATAAAATAAAATTAAAAGGCTAGGTACAATTATTGGACCGCCATTTTTTTTCTGATTGTCCTTGCTGTAAGGATCTACAAACTGCAGGTCATAAATTATTCTTTACCATGGTTTTGGTTTTTCCTTTTTTTTTATTTTAGCTTAGCTGCTATAAGACGTCCCTTGCGTTTGATTTGATATCCAATAAAAAAAACTCGATGTTTGACACTTGTCAATGTCAAAATTCCAACGGTTTGACACTGACATGCGTCAGAATTCGAATAGCGGCTGCACACTACTCACGAAGTACTTGACAGATGTCCGAACTGCAGATTCAGATGAGTGGGGCTCATATTTTCCGAAAATCATTTTTTATTTGTGGCAATTATTCCGTTCCCATGATTTTCCAGTGTAATTTTTACCTAATATTTTATTTTCTATGGGCATTTTCTTCCGTTCCCAAATTTTCTCAGTAGTTTTTTTCCCCAGTCACCTATTTTAATAGTTTGGTTATTTCTCTTCCCTTTCTTTCCATTCTTTTAAATATCTAGGATACTTATTTTTCTTGTTACTATATTTATAGTTTTCAGAGCAGATCCGACTCGGGCCTCGGCCGGGTTAGGTTAGGTTAGTTTTTTTTTTTAATATCCCTAAAAAAGAGTTAACATTTAAACAAAATAATATCGATATAAAATGTGACTACAAATATGTGGATAAGGAACAAAAATTTTTTGAAAAAAGGGTTCTAGTTATTTTTAACGTTGGTATTTAAAAAGAAGATAACATAAGAGGATCGGATAAAAACTATTTCATGATTAAATACCCATGGAAAATTATATATTCGGGAAAAAAGGCACTGGGAAAATATGAGAACGGAATAATTACCACCAAGAAAGAAGGTGACTGGAGAAAAGGGACACTGGGAAATCATGGGAACGGAATAATTGCCACGAAGAAAAAATGATTTTCGGAAAATATGAGCCACACTCATTCAGATTCACATACAAAACAAAATAATCATGGGTAAATTATTATGCTTCAGGAAATTAATTATTTTAATAAATATTTGCTACCAACGCGATCCGAGTAGTTTAGCGAAGCTCTTCGTGTGCGCACTTCGGGCAACTTCGAGTTGTTTGACTCGGGCGCAAAAACCGACAACAATGGGAAGTCGCCCGAGGCGAGGCAAAGTTGTACGAAGTGCCTCTCCACACTGACGTATTCGCCCGACTTTGGTCAACTTCACGTTTAACCTGACATTTGTCAAAATTTCAACGGTTTGACATTGACAAGTGCCGACCATCGTTTTTTTTATTGGCTTTTGAAGGCGAAAATTCCTTCAGCCAATTTTTAAATTATAACATAAAATTTTTAGGGCATCTGCGAAGAGATGACCTACGCGGAGATCCAAGGGAAGTACCCGTCGGACTTCAACGCGCGGGACGCCAACAAGTTCGCGTACCGCTACCCGCGCGGCGAGAGCTACGAGGACCTGGTGGCCAGGCTCGAGCCCGTCATCATGGAGCTGGAGCGGCAGGGGAACGTGCTCGTGGTCTCCCATCAGGCCGTCATGAGATGCTTGCTCGCTTACTTCCTGGATAAGTCTGCTGGTGAGTTCTGTTGTCCTGGTACAGTTCGCGTACCGCTACCCGCGCGGCGAGAGCTACGAGGACCTGGTGGCCAGGCTCGAGCCCGTCATCATGGAGCTGGAGCGGCAGGGGAACGTGCTCGTGGTCTCCCATCAGGCCGTCATGAGATGCTTGCTCGCTTACTTCCTGGATAAGTCTGCTGGTGAGTTCTGTTGTCCTGGTACAGTTCGCGTACCGCTACCCGCGCGGCGAGAGCTACGAGGACCTGGTGGCCAGGCTCGAGCCCGTCATCATGGAGCTGGAGCGGCAGGGGAACGTGCTCGTGGTCTCCCATCAGGCCGTCATGAGATGCTTGCTCGCTTACTTCCTGGATAAGTCTGCTGGTGAGTTCTGTTGTCCTGGTACAGTTCGCGTACCGCTACCCGCGCGGCGAGAGCTACGAGGACCTGGTGGCCAGGCTCGAGCCCGTCATCATGGAGCTGGAGCGGCAGGGGAACGTGCTCGTGGTCTCCCATCAGGCCGTCATGAGATGCTTGCTCGCTTACTTCCTGGATAAGTCTGCTGGTGAGTTCTGTTGTCCTGGTACAGTTCGCGTACCGCTACCCGCGCGGCGAGAGCTACGAGGACCTGGTGGCCAGGCTCGAGCCCGTCATCATGGAGCTGGAGCGGCAGGGGAACGTGCTCGTGGTCTCCCATCAGGCCGTCATGAGATGCTTGCTCGCTTACTTCCTGGATAAGTCTGCTGGTGAGTTCTGTTGTCCTGGTACAGTTCGCGTACCGCTACCCGCGCGGCGAGAGCTACGAGGACCTGGTGGCCAGGCTCGAGCCCGTCATCATGGAGCTGGAGCGGCAGGGGAACGTGCTCGTGGTCTCCCATCAGGCCGTCATGAGATGCTTGCTCGCTTACTTCCTGGATAAGTCTGCTGGTGAGTTCTGTTGTCCTGGTACAGTTCGCGTACCGCTACCCGCGCGGCGAGAGCTACGAGGACCTGGTGGCCAGGCTCGAGCCCGTCATCATGGAGCTGGAGCGGCAGGGGAACGTGCTCGTGGTCTCCCATCAGGCCGTCATGAGATGCTTGCTCGCTTACTTCCTGGATAAGTCTGCTGGTGAGTTCTGTTGTCCTGGTACAGTTCGCGTACCGCTACCCGCGCGGCGAGAGCTACGAGGACCTGGTGGCCAGGCTCGAGCCCGTCATCATGGAGCTGGAGCGGCAGGGGAACGTGCTCGTGGTCTCCCATCAGGCCGTCATGAGATGCTTGCTCGCTTACTTCCTGGATAAGTCTGCTGGTGAGTTCTGTTGTCCTGGTACAGTTCGCGTACCGCTACCCGCGCGGCGAGAGCTACGAGGACCTGGTGGCCAGGCTCGAGCCCGTCATCATGGAGCTGGAGCGGCAGGGGAACGTGCTCGTGGTCTCCCATCAGGCCGTCATGAGATGCTTGCTCGCTTACTTCCTGGATAAGTCTGCTGGTGAGTTCTGTTGTCCTGGTACAGTTCGCGTACCGCTACCCGCGCGGCGAGAGCTACGAGGACCTGGTGGCCAGGCTCGAGCCCGTCATCATGGAGCTGGAGCGGCAGGGGAACGTGCTCGTGGTCTCCCATCAGGCCGTCATGAGATGCTTGCTCGCTTACTTCCTGGATAAGTCTGCTGGTGAGTTCTGTTGTCCTGGTACAGTTCGCGTACCGCTACCCGCGCGGCGAGAGCTACGAGGACCTGGTGGCCAGGCTCGAGCCCGTCATCATGGAGCTGGAGCGGCAGGGGAACGTGCTCGTGGTCTCCCATCAGGCCGTCATGAGATGCTTGCTCGCTTACTTCCTGGATAAGTCTGCTGGTGAGTTCTGTTGTCCTGGTACAGTTCGCGTACCGCTACCCGCGCGGCGAGAGCTACGAGGACCTGGTGGCCAGGCTCGAGCCCGTCATCATGGAGCTGGAGCGGCAGGGGAACGTGCTCGTGGTCTCCCATCAGGCCGTCATGAGATGCTTGCTCGCTTACTTCCTGGATAAGTCTGCTGGTGAGTTCTGTTGTCCTGGTACAGTTCGCGTACCGCTACCCGCGCGGCGAGAGCTACGAGGACCTGGTGGCCAGGCTCGAGCCCGTCATCATGGAGCTGGAGCGGCAGGGGAACGTGCTCGTGGTCTCCCATCAGGCCGTCATGAGATGCTTGCTCGCTTACTTCCTGGATAAGTCTGCTGGTGAGTTCTGTTGTCCTGGTACAGTTCGCGTACCGCTACCCGCGCGGCGAGAGCTACGAGGACCTGGTGGCCAGGCTCGAGCCCGTCATCATGGAGCTGGAGCGGCAGGGGAACGTGCTCGTGGTCTCCCATCAGGCCGTCATGAGATGCTTGCTCGCTTACTTCCTGGATAAGTCTGCTGGTGAGTTCTGTTGTCCTGGTACAGTTCGCGTACCGCTACCCGCGCGGCGAGAGCTACGAGGACCTGGTGGCCAGGCTCGAGCCCGTCATCATGGAGCTGGAGCGGCAGGGGAACGTGCTGGTGGTCTCCCATCAGGCCGTCATGAGATGCTTGCTCGCTTACTTCCTGGATAAGTCTGCTGGTGAGTTCTGTTGTCCTGGTACAGTTCGCGTACCGCTACCCGCGCGGCGAGAGCTACGAGGACCTGGTGGCCAGGCTCGAGCCCGTCATCATGGAGCTGGAGCGGCAGGGGAACGTGCTGGTGGTCTCCCATCAGGCCGTCATGAGATGCTTGCTCGCTTACTTCCTGGATAAGTCTGCTGGTGAGTTCTGTTGTCCTGGTACAGTTCGCGTACCGCTACCCGCGCGGCGAGAGCTACGAGGACCTGATGGTTAGACTGGAGTCAGCTATTATAGAGTTGGAACGGCCGGAAAATGTCCTAGTGGTCTTCCACCATGCAGCTAAATATGAAATATCTGCTGGCTTACTTCTTCATGAAATCTGCTGATGACTTCTGTTGTCCTGGTTATGTACCGCTATTTGCGCGGAAAGGAGTGTGATCTGATGGTCAGGCTGGAACCTGTTTGACGGGAACGTCATCGTGGTCTGCTGGTAAGGAAACATCCAGTGGCCTCAAGTTAGGACCTTGAGGCTGGAACATTAGAGGAACATGATCGCAGTACCAGGTAGTTATGCGATGCCTACTTGCGTACCACGAAGGGTTCATTTTAAATAATTCCTAGAATTTGTCATGGGACCGGAGCGCCTTGATTGGTATTTGCATTCGTTTCCAGAGGAGCTGCCGTACCTGCACGTGCCGCTGCACACGGTGATCAAGCTGACGCCGGTGGCGTACGGCTGCCGCGAGGAGCACGTGGCGCTGGCCGTGGACGCCGTCGACACTCACCGCCCCAAGCCCAGCGTGAGTACCCGCCCCACTTGTGTACCAGAGGAGGAGAGGAGCGGAGGATGAGCACGAGATAATAGACATGTTGACTGATGTTGAATTCTACAGCGTACTGTAGCCTTATGAATAAAATTAGCTAAATATATCACGAAACAAAGAAAAAAATCCAGAAAAATAAATCTTTTTTGGAAATATGTGAATTCAAAGGTACGCAAATTTTATGATATTTTTTTTTAATCCTAAAGAAATTTTGAAGATGTTTTCAGAATCCTCATAATTTTACAAAACAATAATTGTATGACAACCATTAACTTAAACCACAGAATAGATAATAGTACAAGTACAGAAGGCACACTGCTTTGATCTTTACAAAAGCCGCTTTTTTTAGCCAAAAAAATATGATTTATGGCCCTTCTAAAGTCGTCGTCCCCAGCGCAAGCCAAACGGAACGTTAAAGCTGCGTGCCAACGGTAAAAATGAATTGTCTCGCTTGCCGCGTCGCCGAGAGCGAGGGCTGTCAACGACTAAAAATAAAAATGTATTTCCCATTCAATTCATTTATTTCTGGCATTCAATATAGAGAGCAATATATTTATATTCTTCATAAATTATATTTATTATTTCATTATTTAACTATAAAATAATCAATCTCAGAATTTGGACGAATTGAATCCACCACCAGGCCGCAAAACATTTTAGCTTTATTTTTAAACATTTTAATACGTATAATATAATAAAATAAATAATGCAACGAATGCGTTACCTTAACATGCAATTAAATTCTTGAGCTTAATTTTGTTTTTGCTTAGTTGTCCGATATTTATTTATTTATTTATTCATATATATTCATCACTACATACCTAGTATAAAACAAAGTCGTTTCTTGCTGTCTGTCTGCCCCTATGTATGCTTAGATTTTTAAAAATACGCACGGCGCGTACCGTGCGAAGCCGGGGCGGGTCGCTTGTAACAAATAAAACATGTACAAAGGCGAACTTATTCCTATTAGGGATCTCTTCTAATACATTTATTGTACCTTATTATTTATATACTTTATATACTTACCTATCAAACTATCACTCAATCGTTTATTCATTATTGGTAATTTTACAAACGTGATATCAAATATTATTATTAAAACCTCTGTGATTGTTGATTTAGTAGTAGACATACTTATTTTACTAGAATTTAAATTGACAAATAGCAGCAAATAATCAATTCAAAATTACATAAGTACTTAACAATTAAAATTGTTCTGAGTATTACCAGTGTTAAATATGGAAGTAACCTGCAATATGTTTTTTATTATTATTCAGTAACTAATTATTATATATTATGTTCATTTTCTTACCTTTCGGCGTCCTTCGGACATGTTGGGAGAGCGAAAAATGCGTGATTCCAATTTCGATCATTGTTCAATGTTCCTACAACCCGCTGCGATACAATATCTTTTCGCTGTCTTTTTACTCATTTAAACACTATTATAATATAACACTGGTATCAACAGATGAATGCGGAACGTTCACTTGCGACGTAAATCGTGAGCGCGCGAAAATCGTGTAGGTACGTGCGTTCCGAGACAGAGCGTGTCAGCCTGAATAGGCCGCATGCATGCGGCCACCGGCATGTACTTGTAGCGGGAAACGTTAATCGCGGAGTGCGCCCCGCCTGCTTAAACGCACTGTTTCACGGTGAAAATGGCAAATTTCTTAATTTCTCCATACAATTATTGGTACCTATACCGGCCTGTGACGTCACTAGCCTGGACGCCTTTTGTATGGAGCGTTTTAGCGCTACGTAGGAATGTTGAACTTTGACGGTCATTTCTGACTTTTAGAGCAGTTTAAGTGTAGTCAGTCCCATATAGACATTTGATCACAATAAAAAATAGAATCGATTGACATCCTCAAAAAAAATTAGTCAACATGTCTATTACTACTGACGCTGCACCACACGCGTACACGCCTTTGGGTATAATACAAGAGTCGTTACTAGGCTCGGTGCAATTCGTGATTACTCCGCGTATTATCCATACGCAAAGAATACAACTGTCTATGGGTTCCTTGCTATTGAGACACTCGATCAGAGTTAGGCGCATAGTGCGCTACCTTATACCTACTTGTGAGCCCTGTAATGGTTCTCCCGCGACATTACCTACTTACCTCTAGTATTATCAAGAATATGTTTGAAATGTCCGGGCCATTTTTAACGTCAATCGGTTGGTATGTTTTCTCGGGTTGTATTGTAGCATACCTATAAAATTACAGTAAATGTAAATAAATGTGTATTTACTTTATTTTATGAACGTGTCAAGCAAATCAGATGGGCATGAATTCGCTTTTATATGACCAGTTGAAGAAAGAAGTATGCAAATTACTTTAAATCCCCTCGATAGCTATACATATTTATATAGCAGGGTGGTTACTTTATTTGCAACAGACTGTACACAAACGAAGTGTTACGCATGTTAGTATTAAGTTATTGTGTGCCCTTATAGGGCGTCATGGTCTGACCTCGATAGCTATACATATTTATATAGCAGGGTGGTTACTTTATTTGCAACAGACTGTACACAAACGAAGTGTTACGCATGTTAGTATTAAGTTATTGTGTGCCCTTATAGGGCGTCATGGTCTGACAAATCACTAAATACAACACCTTAATCGCAATGTACAGGACTGTACAACTGAATAAAGAATCTAAAGAAGTCAGAAACAGGCCGAAAATAAAAATTGTAATGGATATTTTCTTTTATTGACATACAAAGAAATATTATCTGTTAAAGAGGGGTGTTATAAGTTTAACATGTGTATCTGTGTGTCTGTCTGTGGCGTCGTAGCGCCCGTACGGGTGGACCGATTTGAGTACGGTTTTTTTAATTGAATGCCTGGTTTCTCGAGATGGCTCTTAGCTTAGTGGAGGACAAGTGACCGGATTTCAGCCAACATTGATTCCAAATTTTATTGTTATGTTCACTTTTATCATCATTTGCTATATCACTCATCAAAAGACATTTTATTCCTAACAGGGCGAAGAAGAAGATGACACGACTGACATATAGGGGCGCACGTACGCTATGTGTTGTCACGCATGACCATAACTTAGACATTAGATATACTCCGTTGTATATGAACGCAGTGAGCCAGGGCTGTCACATTATGTTTCCAAGTCGCTTACAATGTAAAGCCTGACCAGAAATACATATATGAGGATTGTCAAGAGGGCGCAATTTAAAAGATTTATATGATAACAATTTTGCAACCAATCGCAACCCACTATAAGGACATTAGTTTTAAATACCTGTCAGTTCCACTATGTTAACCTCGTAATACCATTGCACTCTTTTCCTGACTGTTTTTCGTGTAGTAAGTACACTTTATTTATAATGTTACGTTCACGACTTTGAATGGTTATCGGCATTTCTTTGGATTATTTTAAATATTTGTATTTAAAAGAAATCACCACGAATGACATTGACATTGTTGACAAACCATCATAAAATCATTGCCAGTGTAAGAAATTAGTTCTAGGGAAATTCCGCAATATGGCGCTTCCTCATATATTTCTGGTCAGGCTTTAATTATTTTTTCCATTGACCTTTGTATCACTATTCTAAAACTTTTCTTTTTACCCGGGGATTCAAATCAAGCCAGAAGAGCTTCTATTTATAATTGTTTTGCTTTCGATATTATTTTACACATGCTTTACGAATACCTTATAAAATGCGTTATACACATTAGGAGCGTGACTGAGCTGCATTTCCGATACAATGGTAGTTCCCTGTTCTCTTCTGGAATAGTGGTTTTAGACCAAACTTTTTTCGGTTTAAAGACATTTATTTCTCATAAGAAACACAGTTTCGCTGACATGAAAACTTTAAAAGTTAGGTAAATATTAATTATACATTTTTATTTTATAAAACCTTGACTGACATTGGGTGAGGAATGCCATTTGCTTTTTCAAAAAAATAATTACATGCAAAATGCACAGATTTTACCGCTTCTTCAAACGCCCACCAGGTCAATTTGAAGACATTTTCAAGAAAAGAAAAATATAGGTTTACTCTTTCTATAAATTGATACCCAAAATACGGAATTTTTATAGGTAAAACTGGACTAATCTGCAGTCGTCTCTATTGCTCTTATGGTTCAGTTGCTGGGGCGGAGTGCGACGGCAATAGTTTATTCAAATACCTGTTTGACGATTCCTTCGCAGGCCGACCACGCTCTTAATCATATGTATAACCTCCAATACCCATTAAACGAAACGATCTACATAAACTTTTTATGTAAAATTTCCTTATATTATATTTCTGCAAGATTATGTTAGCAATGTTTTAATCCCGGTTCACAGCGTTCATATAGTTAATGTAGTATCAAATATTATATCGATAGAATAGACTCGCCATGGCATGTTGAGAACTCAACTTTCACAAAAACAGGGGCGCGGAACAACTCGAAAATTGATAAAGTTAAGTTACTACTTTATTCCGGGGTGGTGGGATTTTGTGTACGTACATATATTACATGGCACTTGTTTTGTTTTATAGTTTAGTTATTTATATATACGGCACCAAAATGTTAAATGATGACGGTACCATTTAGAAAAAACATGGGCCTTGATTGTATTCAACCAATAATAATAAATCAGTAGTAGAAGCGGACCGAAAAGAAGGTCGCGCTAAAAAAGAGCAGTAGTACATATCCATGACCTAAGAAATTTTTCGTTATGAAAAAAACAATTATCGGAAAAGGACTGCAGCTTAAGGCTACCTGTCCATTAGATCGGGGCTGTGGAAATTGGACCAATCACATTCCTTGGATTTAAATGCTCTTCTTCCGGGCTTGGGAAAGACGCAGTCTGATTGGCTAATTTTCTCCGATCCGCTTCAGTGGACGGACCACCTTACACGGTTTAGTAAGAACCTTCTCCAAGGCACTATAGGAATTTTCGGTTTCCATTATATGGGCTTGCTTATCACTTGATAAAAAAGAAGATAGTGTACAGTACATATGCATGTAAGCACTATTCTTGGAAATAAGTTTGGTTTATTCCAGATTTAGTCATTTTGTGTGATATTTTTATTAGTTAAATGAGCGTTTTCAAAAAAAAACGCGATTCCCTGTTTTTTCCAGAACTTGAAGTTTTTGGGTTGATCCTAATCAGAATTGAAAGCATTTTCAATGTGAAGAATAAAAAAAGTGTCCCGAAATTTGTATCGGAATTTTAAGTTTCCAATACGTAACGCTCGTGCAACTAAAAAAATCATATTCAACCGTGACGTAAAGGAGCGGATAAATTTAGGACACTTTTTTATTCTTCACATTAAAAATGCTATCGATTCTGAGTAAGATGAACCCAAAAACGTCAAGTTTTGGAAGAAACAGGGATAAGGGTTTTTTTGTAAAACACTAACCGTATAATTTCACAGTTTGTTTACGTTATACATGTGTTAATGTTATCATTTCGTTACCCAGGTGATTCCGGCGCCGCTGATCAAGGCGCCCGCGGCGCCGGTGCTCAACGGGGACTCGAACCGCGACTCCGGCGAGCAGCCGACGCATTAATTGTACGCGTATATTGTTAACCTTTTGAGCGCCACAGTCGGCTGTGGCCGTCAACAAAAAATCGTGCCCCTGACGCCACGTCGGCCACAGCCGTCCAAATTTCAATGATCAAAAACTTTGTAATTCTAACCGCTACAAGTATTTTTCAATCCCTGTTGATATTGGGGCACATCTTTTTTTTTTACTCTGGCGTCAGTGGCACGGTAAATTGCTAGACCGCTTGGCGGTCAATAGGTTAAAAATTCTTGAGGGAATGTATGGCCATTTAATTTTCGAGACATTTCGCTATTCGACGTAATGATGGTCTATAATAGTTAACTTGTTTCATTATGTAATAAATAGTACTATGGGCTGCACAAGTGCATGGCCCATTTATGAATGAATTCCTGAATTCAAACTGCAATTCTGCTGCTCATTGTACATTACATACCTAGGGCGGTGAATTCGTGAATGTCCCAGATCGCATGTGTTTGTGGCCCAAGCCGAAGGTGAGGGCCATAAATATGCGATTTGAGGCTTTACGAATTACCGCCCGTGGTTTGTCTAAAGTTTTACGTCTTGCCTTGGCCAAGAAGTGAGATTTTCCCACTCCAGAAATCCTAGTGACGTAAATGTTATTACCTCGTATAATGTGATATAAACGTCTGACAATTAAATGGTGTAAAACTGATTCCCCTTAGATTCTTCGTTTACTCGGCTGCGGATTTCAAACACCGCAATGATTTTAATATGTGAGTGAGGTACATTATTGCGTATTTTTGTAGTTATTGGGTGAAAGATGCAAGCATGGGACCAATAGCATCTTTCTCACTCAATCATTACAATACTGGCGATATTTGATATAATCACTAGGCAATTCAAAATCAACTGATATGTATATATTGGATACGATTTTAATTACAATAATTATAGGTAACCTAATTTTGTTTTTAAAACGCTATTTGTGTTTAAAAGTCGCAGTCGAATAATCAATGTCAAAAATGTCCGAGCGGACAGAATGGTCTAAAGTCAGATATTTTAAACATGTTGTCCGCTCCAACATTACGGGCAAATATAAGGTTGCAGTTAAAAAATTGTTTATCAGCGGTGTTGCTACATAAAAAATTATGATCGACATCTACGATCGCCTTGAGGCTACGTTTCCACCAGAGATGAGCGAGGACGCGTAGCGAGGGATGTGTTTTTGTTAACTAATGGAATAACTTCATTGACTTATCCTCGCTCAGCGCAACTAATTCAAACCAATAGAGACAAAAATCCCTCTCTCTCGCTACGCATCTTCGCACTGGTGGAAACGCAGCCTAACTGTGGCCTTATATTTGTCGTTGACTGTACAAATTGTAATATAATCCAACTACGTTATTTATAATTGTAATCGTCAGTGACTCTAATGGATGTAAACAACTCATTGTGGTGGCTTGTACTGTCTGTGAAGTTGAATTTGAGACTGATAAGTGAGTCTAGATGTTCTAAGTCTTGTTATCGTGTAATAATGTGAAAATTGAAAAAAAAAGTGGCCATTTTATTACTTCACTCAGAGGTAGTGCGGGGCATTAAAGTAAATTGGTGCGTTCGATCTTAAGTTAAAAAAAAAACGCTTGGAACGTTGCTTACTTCATCGAAATTTAAGAATTTTGCTTTTTTTGCAGCCGTCCTCCTAACTATTTTAAGATAACGTTAATCTAAATTATGATAAACATGTCGCTTACCTTCATAGCAAACCAGAAAAACACTATACCCTTTTAGCCATAAAAAATTAAGGTCAATAAAAATCAACCTTATAACTGTACCAAAGATGCAGAGCAAATAATAAGCTGTTGTTTTAGTTACTAAACTGTATAAATAAGTGCCAACTCATATGTTCAAGCGGACAAGTTGAGAACCGCGACGCATGTACATGTTGTAGATTCTAGCAACGAAAATATTAAAGAGGCAATTTCGAAGCAAAATTATGTGCCTTCTTAAATGTGTCTATTTTTCGCTACCATCCATTAATATTTTTTAGATGCGTAATTTGCAAAAGGCGTATAAGTTGAGTAGAGAAGCGTTTTTTATGTCTAAAAGAATCTAATATGTGCTCGCTATTGAGGTAAAAAGTTGTGTGTGCTACAAGAGAGCAATGCATCTCCTGGTGTTGAATTCCTCACTACACTCAGGATTCCAACTCAGAATCACTTCAATAGGGAAGTTCTATTCTCCGCTAGGAATTAAAATATCTTAGGATGTGTAATGTGTTCATTTGAATTCCTCTATAATAATTTTCATGACGGTTGAATAAAATTTACAAACAAGAAATACTGACTCAAAATGCACCCAAACCAGTGTCCCGCACTTGTATATTTTTGTAAGCAATCCCGTTTCGCCTACCACGCGTTCATATGATATATGTATACAATCAATGGTTGATGCAGCGGCTATGTATATTACATGCAATATTGTAATTGTTTATTTAATGTTTATTATAAGTGTATTTCTAAGTGGGTTTGTGTGTTTTATTTACTACCTATGTATAAACAGAATGCAAGAAAAAACATCAGTTGGTGTTGCAGCAACTCGTTGAAAACGATATTGCTTTAATATGAAATCGTCCGTCATCGTACTCGATCAAGTATACACGTAAAGCAGAAATAACATTATCATTATTATATATTAGACGACACGGAGTGGTGGTGGAGCTGACTACTGAGCCGGCGGTCCTGGGTTCGAATCCCGGCACGCCTTCACCGCTTGGCGTTCTAAAGGTGAAAGTAAGATATTGTTAATTCTCTTTTTTATTCTTCTTTTATATTGGCACCACATACACATACATAAGTGGCTCCACCTAAGAAGCCAGCTAAAAAGGGGAGCCCAAGTCGCAATGGCAACTGACAAGAAACCAACGGTGCCAAATCAGTTGACACTGCCATGCTGGCCCGAGAGATGCTTCTTCACGCTTCGTTTGAAGGGTCCCAAGTTCCACTTTTTAATAGTTCGGCAGATGAAGGAATTGCAAAACTTCTCGGTACGCGTGGGAATATTTTCCACTGTGAAGCGATGATGTAGTATGTAGCTCATGTCTACATTTAGTATTCAACAGTAACACAATGGTTTACTGTAACATAATGCATATTGCTTGGATAAGCGTTAACCCAAATTGTAATAAGTATATAAACAGCCGTTTATAAAAAATAAATGTTCTTTTCTACACACAACTAAACTGGTCTTTACCTGTCTCCCTTTTACACTCCTGTCTTGATATTTCAAAGACATTGCAAACCACGTGGTCACGTGGTTCTATTACGGAGGGTGGGTAAGAGACAATAGCTCTACTCTTCGGATTGATCTGTGCTCTTAGTATCACAAAGATGTCAAAATGAAATTACTGATGAATTGAAGATAATTAATATTTGAACTATAGATGCGCCGCGAGGTATTAGCCGCTCATCCCATGGGAACACTAAATTTTTCGGGATAAAAAGTACCCTATGTTAACACATAGGGGACCCTGGATTAACATCCAGGGTGTCAGCTACCTTCATACCAAAATTTATCAAAATTGGTGCAGCCGTTTGAGCGTGAAGAAGTACTTAACAAACATGCTCACAAGTTTCGCCTTTATAATATTAGTGTGATGTCTTTGTGATGTACGTGTCTTCCTACGGTCTCATCACGGCAACACACTTGGGCAGATTTGTTTTATCGATACTTATTCGTTGGTTAAATTAGGAAAAAACACCTCCCTATCAGTCCCCTGCCCAAACACTGCCATCTAGTGAAAAACCATGAAACTTTGCCTGCCGTCTAACAATGAGGGGACTGAAATTATTAATTGTTTGTGTATTTTCGACCAGATGGCGTACAGAACTTTGATTATTTATTTATTACAACTACCGAGTCCTCCAAAAATAATAAAAATCATTAAAAAGTAAGTACGTAACACCCCCACAATTCCACGTCGTAGGTATAAAAGACTTTTTTACGCCAGGTGTTGCAGCATACTTTTGTTATTTTATTTGGGGGAGATTGAGATTTCAGTCTCAGCCGGCTTAGGCAACGTTTTTTTTTATTATTGACACAGTTTTAAGTTGTTTATGAACCATGGCCTAGCTGTGTTTTGTACATTAATAAAATAAAATTATAAACATATCTAGTAAATAATGTTAGTAGTAAACTGTAAATGAAATGAAATGAAATAATTTATTCAGTAAAGCTGTAAAGCGCCATCTAGTACTAATTATAAAAATTGTCTGTTGCTTACCATAAGTACAGTCACACAGAGAAGTTTGAAAACATTAGGAAGTTTGAAAAGGTACACTCTAAAAGTCTGTTCTCGTTATATAGACGAAGTAAATTGGTTATTGTTCAGATATTATTTCTTAAAACCATAATCACGTTCTTTGGAAAAAACTTTATTCAAGAAACTCTATAAAAACAAAGATATAATTAATGTAGGTTTTTACCTACTTATATAGTTTTCTCTTAGCTTATTAAAGTAATCTAACGTACACCAAAAACATAGACCGTATCCATCAGGTTAGATAGATACTCAGAAATAAGCAACAAGTTACATTAGAAGCGTTATAAGTAGACTGATAAATGTTCTCCTAATAATGTATCCTTTATAAAAACCCGCGATGCATTGGAGAGACCCACATAACGCTTTACAATATAACCGGGCGGGCCAGCAGGTACCGTGCCTATGCTATGTACGCCGGGCACTGGGCACATGAGCAATCAATAAAGTACGTACATAGCGGCCGCGAGCTCGCCGGCCCGGCGTGTTTACCTATATACGTAGTCTACTCTACATGTGCCGATATCCTCCGTGCTCTATTTTACTGTTCCCAGAATATTCGACTGCAGTTTCGTGCATGTACAGTCAGCATCTAAAGTACCTACTTAGCTTATATTTTCAGTATCCAATTTGATATAACATAAGCCAATAGTAAAATTGTCAGCTACTAATACTAATACATATGGAGGAAAGTAAATTTATTTCTTAGCAAACCTTGACTGCAATCCTTGTAAAGTAAGGGCTTGTCAAAAAGTAGCCGAAAAAACCTCGCGTGATTTATGCACAAGCCCTAAAGTTGAACGGATAATTGAGCATAATACTCTATTCTCATTTAAACTTTTTCCACAGAATACTTAATAATACTACCTACATACAAAATGGACAAGCACACCCCTGCACCGAATACAGTTACATCACCACGCAGGCGTAAACATAGCGTTGGAATATGGGCTGCGTAGATGATTTTGAGATGGGTTTGTTAAAATCGTAACCAGAGAAAATATAATGAATGAATATTAATTTTACTGTAATCGATCTAATTCCAAACGATATCTATTAATTTAGCTTTCGATTATGCACCACACCGAAAACGACGAAATCGATCTACGTATCGATTTTTCAGCCATAGATCAACGTCAGCAAAGTCTATACTCTATTGGTGTCAGCTGTCAATGACATCTACGTTCGAAGGTTCGAACGTATTTTGCAAAATTCATTTTTAGTTTTGCACAAATATGATCTTATTCTTATATAATTAGCGTCTTAGAATAAATGTGATACGACCCTTGGAAGTCACGGAGTGACATATAAATAATGTAATTGTGTTGTGCATTGTGAAAGAAACGAATCTTTTCATTGAAGATGGTGTCAACTTTGAGTCGTCAAGAAAAATTTAACCAAGGTTCGCCATATTTTCAACCCTTCTTAAAGGGAGTGTTTTATATAAAATTAGTAAAGGGAAAATTAACATGTTTTCTTTTTACAGTACGAAGAAATTTCTGTTTTTATTTGGATATTCAAGAGCATGAGTTGTGTAGATCGATATCAAGAAGACTCCAAGACATGGGATTGGTGAGTAAACCCTTATTTATTTGGCGCCGAAAGCTTTAGCTACATCGCGTATGCACATAAGAGGTATACGTTGCATTAAATCTTATTTATTTGGTTATGTAGTAGTTTAACTAACTAAATTACAAATCCATATCGACAACGACATTCGTGTCGCATTACAAGTCTATTGAATTTGGTCGTGTTCATTCCGTTCCATTTTTAACTATTCGCATGTTTTCATGGAACACAGGGCCAGTGAAATACATTTCAATGAATATTTTTGAAATAAGAAAGTTATTTTAAATGCCATTTAATTTTGAAAGACCTCAAACATTGTTTTGTATTACTGTGCAAAATAACTACAATCGTTATTCTATTCGATTATTGAAAATCTGCGTTGGAACGGAACGCAACTGTAACGGACCAATGAGAAGCGTTGCCCCTTCCGCTCGACAGCAGCGCTGCTAGCGACCTAAACAAAAACTAAAGCGAAATAACTCCATCTTGTGTGACAGATTTGTGTGTTTATTGTTAATATTTCGAATATCTTTAGCAAATGCCCCTATTTACTTATAATTACTACTATTTAGGACACATAAACCATCAAGAATACTGTTATAAATTAAATAATACGAACGTTGAAAGTCAGTGTCGTAATTCGAAGTGAATCTAGCAGTGACGAAGTGTCCATCTCATTGACTGGTATATAGTTACTTATTTTTGTGATAAGCGGAGCGCGCGGGGCTCGCGGACGGCTTTTGTGTAAGTATATATGCTCGGCAACGCTTACATATAGGAACCGACACCGGGATCGTGTCATAATCGTTTAGAAAATGGTTTAAAACATAGTTTGTACAATGTCTAGTCGGGAGCGTAGCTTGCGTTCGATTTTAGGTCATCTTTTGTACGGTCGCGTTAGAGCCGCCGCCGCAGCGCGAAATGCAACGGGCCGAGGCCGCGCGCCGCCACCTCACACCCGCGGTGCACTCTATTCATTTTAAAAGCGGTCCAAAAGTGTAGTTTCCTATCGGTAACGCGTGTGTATGCTTAATTTTTGACAGTTGATATTACTTTTACCGTCTCAAGGAGATGTCGTTCTTAAGACATAGAGTGTAAGGGTGAGTTCGGTGTGCGAGTGGCGGGCATGTTATTTTTTTGCGCGGGACGGTTGGAGCGAACGAAGGGCGGGATGCCGCGGTACCGGCGACGCGCTACGTTTGCCGACCGTATTTCAAGGAAAAGTGCGGTGTATTATGTCGCTCTCGGCGAGCGCGGAGCGCCGCGCCGGTGGCGAGCGGTGCCGTTACCTCATCAACTATCTACTTGCATGCCACTACTTGATGCTCACTTCCTATGCAAACCCTTGTGACCAAATCAGCGTTTTACCGTAAACGGGGCATTACGACATGCCCACGTACTAGGTCACGCTCACGCTGCAGGTTTTGTGCTGACTTTCACATTTTATTTATATGCACTATTAGCATTTTTTTTATTTGACAGTGACAGATTTTCTTATAAGAGTGACTGATTTTTTATTGCTAATTTAATGTGTACTTTTTAAACTAGCAACACTGCAATGCTAGTATGAAAAATTAATTCTTTGATTTTGTTGCTCATTACTTTCTCAGTTGTTTGTTTAGTTAAATTTGACATGCATGCAGTATAATTTGTTACTGCAAAATAATCATATGGCGCCTTTCAAAACTTTCATAGCAATAACATTAAACAATGTCATTGTGCATCTTAATATTTTTAGCTGGACATATACCTATTTATTTCTATAAATTACATACATTCCTACTTTATACATCAAAAAAAATATTTGGATTATGCATTTCTCTTGGTTCTGATAAAAATAGTTTTATTTTCATTTATTTTGTACCTGGCTCTATTACACTCTGCCAACCAATAAAATGTAAAAAGGAAATATTTGTACTATCATAATCATTATGCTATGCCTATTTTATGACAATTGTTATTTTATTTTGTTCTATTATAAATTTCCATAAAAACAATAATAATTTTATTAAGTCAAGTTAGGTCTCATAATTCATGTGCAAAATGTGATATTGTAAAGGAAAAGGTGCTGTGCACTGCTAGTTGTCTGATAAAATTTGCAACCAGCTAGGTATTGTTATAGAAATACAATAAGAAATATGTTTTGTCGTAAAACTATTTTAATAATTATATTTTATTTTTAATCTCTGAATTTATATTCAAGCATCTTGCCACATGCTTCACAGTTGTGGCTATTGCACCACATCGCCAATATTTATATATTTTTTAGCTAAGTACAATATGCGGCAATGACCGATCCGCACTTTAACCATCGCAAACACTGAACTGAGTTCAAAAGTTGTTACACTAAAGAACCTGCTAGATGGCTGTTGTCTTTTATTATTTTGTATTTGATTACTTCCTTGATTCAGTGTATGGTGTGGCTAGTTGTATATTTCCTTACATGTGTTAATGTTTCCAGCAACAAGAGCAGGTGTTGAGCGCGCGCGTGACGCACGTGGTGCGCGACGCGGGCGCAGGGCACGCGGGGGGCGCGGAGGACGCGCCGCGATGGCGCCGTGAGCCCGGCCGCGCGCGCGCCGATGCCATGCTGGAGCGGGTCCGCCGGCCGTCCACGCATCACACTTACGTGCTGCTCACCGTCCAGAAGGTATTTAGGAACCGGGGACCTGGGGCACTTGTAGAGCTCAATTTGTATTAGCATCGGGGAGAGTGCTAGTAGTTAGGCATCTATACATACGACATAGTGCCTACGTAGCGCAAGTATTTGCTGCTGTCTGCTGAAAAAGTATTTAGAAGGGTAGCCTGGCACTTTCGCTGACAACAACTTGCATAACTCCTAGAATTCAACTTCACAAATAATCTGTTTACTTGAATAATATGTAATAATTAGGTATTAAGAGAGAATTAGAGCCATGTCAGTAGCAGATATTAACACTGATGCAATACTGCTGAATATTTCCATGAGATCTTATGTACCTATAGTCAAATTCTGTGTAAATTAATCAACATGAACACTTTTTGCATTATATAAATATCTACTGCTGACTTGTCACATTTTCCAATCAAAATTTATTTGCTTCTTCTTTATGCTTGTTCAGAAATATTCCTTCTTCAGAAACAAGCATACAATCTATCCCTCTACATACTTAGAGATATGTCAGCGGTACATTGCTGCAGCTACAGTGCTCAAATGCGTAAGGACATTGGTAAATTTGGTAATGGAGAATATCACCGTCATAGTTTCCGAAATATTAAGTGGGGCGCAGGCTTGTGACGGCACTTGACGGATTCACTCTATGTATGGAGATACTATGAGTATTAGTATTCCCTTGATTAAAATGAAACAAAAAGTAGCGTACATGTTCATAAAGTTTAAAATAATTTAACAAACCCACTGATATTCTTCATTAACCTTTCTTAAAATCAATATAGTGCATACATTATTAAGCACATTAGCTGTTGCAGCCGTACACTGACTTTTCTCGCCTATTTTCATTGGTCGACAAAAAAAGGTTTATATGCGGTATACTAATGCTTAATTTTTTCCTATAAAACAGAACAATTCACCACCTACGACCGTAATTCCAGGCATATAGGCTTTGAAGTTCGTATCGTACCGTTCCGCTCACTCGTACACACATGCCCCTTACCATGGTGAGTGAGATGGCACAATACAAACTTCAAGTATTGTGTTTGAGAAAACTCTTTTAGCTAGACCAATGGAAAGGCGCCATCCCTTATTTATACTAACTGCTTTCTGTCGTTCCTTTATATATTTACAGCTTATTTGATCTTTCAGGCTATAGCTCTATTGGATAAACTGTATGACACATTCTTCACGGCCCCCAAAGCGAATATAAGGCTCTTCACAAAACATTATATCAAGATTGAGTTTTTGGACAAGTATGGACCAGAATTATGAACTAAATTTGTTTATAGTTCAATATTACAACGTCTATAATTGGGATCTCTTTTTCAGAAAGTGCAGACCTCTTTACAAAGAATTCGACGAGTGGCCCTCAATAGCGATAGAGCCAAATCCTAGGAGTAGAGAAAAAAAGGAGCCCACTTTGAAACAAGGAGTCACTGTTAATAATAATTATAATAATACAATTGGTCAGAATCACGAGTAAGTATCATTTTCAAATTATTATAATCAACTTATCATATTATTAGAAGAAACAAGTCTATTAATGTCTGTGCTTATAAATCATCTAGTCTTAGAGAAAACTCATACTATTGATTGCGACTCGGGTAGCCGGTATGCCACGTATAGAGTGTACTTGTGATATATAAACGCGATTAGAAATTCTTGGTCTGCTCTGTTAATATTTTACTTATTTAGGTTCTGGTTGTACTCGTCACAGGAACCTAAACGGTGTTTATTTTTTTAGAATGACAAGGAAGAACCGTCCGCGGATAAAAGAGAAAGAGGACGCGTCACCCAACGGCGGGTACCTCGCCGACCTGGCGGCCCGCTCGCCGCTCGACTCGCTGCTGGTGAACGGCGAGCGCCGCTCGCTCCGCCACATGTGCAACGGCGGCTCCTCGCCGCCCGCCGTCAACGGCGGCTCGCCGCGCGACGACGACGAGCCCAGGCCGCGCCGCTGTCGGCGCGCGCCCGACGACGACAAACAGTACTACAAGGTCGTCGGCGTCAGCACCAAGCTGCGCTCCAGCGGCGGCTTCCGGGCCAAGCGCAAGGACTCCGAGCCGACCTGCAACGGCGCGAAACCGCTCGTCGTCAAGTTCCGAAAAGTCCGCCGGTCGGAGCTGTCCGTGCTGAGCGACGAGGCCGAGCAGTTCATGTTCCCGAAGCGCGCGAGCTCCACCAGCTCGACGTCGTCGTCGTCGGACGAGGACGAGCGGGAGCGGGAGCCGCCGCGGCGCAAGTCCCCGGCCGCCGCGCTGGAGCGCCGCCGCCTGGCGCGCCCCACCGCGCTCAAGGAGGACTCCTCGGAGGAGGACAGCTGGCTCGACGACCGCGGACCGAAGCGCCGCGTGCCGCCGGTCGCGCGCCGCACGCGCCGCACCCCGTGCAGGCCGCCGAGCCCGGAGCCCGAGCCGCCGCCCGAGCGGCCCGCGCCGGAGCCGGAGCCGGCGGCGGAGGCGGCAGGGGAGGCGGACGCGCCCGCCGCCAGCCCGCTGCGGGAGGAGCCGGCGGAGAGCTGCATGCGGTGGGAGGACGGCCGGCTCAAGTACACGCCGGCGGTCGAGCAGCTGGAGTTCGCGTTCGAGAGCGTGCCGCGCAGCGAGCCCTGGTTCGGCACCTTCGAGCGGCAGGACCGGGACCAGGTGTCCGTCAAGAATATTCCCCGATGTTTCGGTGAGACCTTTACCTCTTTGAATAAATTTCAAAAATCCCAAAAAAGTTCTTCAAACATTCGTGTCATATCAATTATTATTTCACGTGCACCGCGGCGATGCCTCGCGACGTGCTAATATAGGATTATTTTGTTACAGCATTATACTCCACGTCGCCAAAGTTACCGTACGAGATGGGCCAGCTGCCGCCGCTGAAGCCGGACTGCTGCCCGCTGAGCGCGCTGCCGCCGCCGCGCGCGCGGCCGGAGCGCAGCTACGGCACGCGCGGCCTCAAGTCGCGCGCCAAGCTGCACAAGCGACAGGCCGCGCTCGCCGCGCTCGACGACCGCCCGCGCAAGTCGCCGCGCGAGCACGCCTCCACGCTCGCCATGCTCGGCTCCGCCGGCCTGCTGCGCCGCCGCCCCGACGACGCCAAGTCCACCGCCTCCGAGGACACCGTCGGCGATACCGTCGCCGTCAAACCCGAACCCCGACCTTCGGAGGCCGGCGAGGCCGAGGAGCGCCTGCGCACGTTCCTCGCCGGCGTGTTCGACGACGCCGCCGAGTACGACGTGGACGACGTCGACGGCGGCGCGCTGCCGGCCGCGGCGGCGCCGCCCGACGTGCTCGGCCTCGTGTCGGAGTGCGACTCCTGCGACATCATCCGCAACGAGATCGCCGACGCCGCGAGCGCGCGCCGCCGCCGCGGCCGGTTCAAGAAGAAAAACCGCACCGGCTGGCCCAACAAGAGGAAGCCGAAGAAGGGCTCGCGCACCGACAGCTCCGAGGACCAGAAGACCGAGAGCAGCCTCGACCGGTCGTCGGTCGAGTCGCCGGCCGCCAACGAGACCTGCGACGAGGACGACCGGTCGGACGCCGAGCGGGACGAGGGCGCGGCCGCCAAGGGGGAGGTCAAATCGGAGGACGAGGCGCGGGACGAGGCGATGGACGTCGACCGGGCGGACGGCGAGGACGACAAGTGCTCGGACGACAAACCGCTCCGGCTGGACGTGAAAGTGCTGCTGGAGAACAAGAAGGACAAGAAAGACGAGAAGGTGAAAGGGTCGCGGTCGTCCGTGTCCGAGTCGGACGACCGGGACGAGAGGATCCGCGCCAAGAAGAAGCGGTCGCTCACCAACCTGGCCAGCTGGCTGCAGCCGGTGGTGCGCGTGGCGCGCGTGGACCCGGCGGCCGCGCGGCGGCTGCGCTCGGCCGGCGCCGGCAAGACGCGCTCGCACCGCCTCAGGTAGCCCGCGCCCAAGCTCTGCCTGGCGATGCGATGAAGGCCCTGGCCCCGAGCGTATACTTGGAACGTGCTCATAAAATACCCCAGAGCTTATCTTTTAAACGATGTATTTTGTGCCTCGGCCGGATCGCCGGTTCGCCGAGAATCTATTGGGGAAAATGAGGAATGAAGTGGTGATGCGCCATCCTCCCGTAACGACTGCCAAATCGTCTCGAGTGAAAATAAGTTTTAAATTATTTTTATTGATTGGACGATCGAATACGTTGTGAGTGTTGCGTTGTACTATGACAAAGTGACCATCACTGAACTAGTGATACGACAAATTCCTTCAAGGTCCGTCTAAAAACTGTATAGTGCAGTGACTGGTTTGTGAGACGAAAACTCACCGGTTCATTGAGTTACCTAGCATAGTGAGTTTGCTTTGTAATGTTCTCTTACTATGTATTGGCTATATAACCTCAATCTCAATTAAAGGAGATTTTTTCCTGGCCAATATTGGGAGCCCATCCGTGATTAGTAAATAAATAATTAGTAAATGTATATAGTGAGAGAACATTATGCAAAGTCGAGCAAGAGTAGCATTTCGCCATAGCTGTCAATTTAATTCTATTTGGTCGTTGCTCTGAGTCTGAACTGTCAAAAATATCAAGCTACAAGATATAGTGTAACAATAAAGGCTGATTTAGACGATGCCAATTTTGAGACGCCTAAATTACGGCGCCAGTGATTACCGCACAGCACACCTCCGACCGTTTAGACGATGACTATGTTCAGCCGCCTAAATCTCGCCGCCAGTCGTGTTTACACGGTGCTTTTTTTCAGTACCAGTCATTAGTGGCAGCGAGAGACGCGGAGGGGGGGTCACTGGCGCCAAAAAATAGGCTCGTGTTCTATTCCGCGCCAGCGCTGGCATGCGGCGAAAAAATGGCGCGGAAAGTGTTTATACGGTGCCTTTTCGAGGCGCCGTAATTTAGGCGTCTCAAAATTGGCATCGTCTAAATCAGCCTTAACTTTATCAAAAAGAACTATATTTTGAGGCTGGCATATTAGGGTATAGTTTTACTAAGTATTGTAAATAGACTGTAATTTAACTGTTGTGTGTGTGAGGATGATGATGAGCTTAGTCTGTATATAACTGTTGCGCGATTGCGAACTGTTTCTTTTCCTTTTTATTTATAAAAAAAAGTTATCTCGTGTATCGTCATTAAAAGTTGTATAAAATACTATGATTCTCAACAAATTCTTTCATTTCATAGCCTAGTCAAAATTCGTGTTTAACCCCTGACAGAATGTGTGGCCATAACCCATTATTCCATTAGGTAAGTGTATGTAAGTATTATTGTATTAAGCGGTTTACACTCACGTGAAATTGTCAGGAACGGCCCGACATGTTTCGAACTCGTATGGAGCCCTTCATCAGGGACGCCTGCCCGTACACCGCCGCTAAACGAGCCGATGTGTAAACCGCTTAATACAATAATTAAATATGTCTCACGAAAGTTTTAATAAAAGTATGTAAGTATCTTTCTGGCATGGTAGCTCAGAAAGCTCACAACCCGATTATGATTTTTTTATTAGTTAAATTTGTGTGCTTGAATCATGTTTGTTGAATTTCGGGCTAGCTATGATATGGACATGCTTTCCTCATGGACCAACTATGTATGTATGCACAACTAGTTTTGCCCGCGACTACGTCCGCGTGGAACTTGGAAATATGGAGGCAACCTCGTCAACGATAGATATCCACCTAATCACCTTAATCATTAAAAGGGATTATTAAAAGCGCCTAAGCAAATGTAAAAGCAATTCTGCTTTTGGTCTAATCATTACATTTCCTACAGGGTCATAAATGTCATCATGAATTACTTACTCTGTTTGCGCCAGACACAAATTGAATTTATCCCGGGCCCATGTAAGAACAAATTACCAAAGCAATCTTGCCTAGCGCGAAACAATGGAACGCGATACGCGCCCTATGTACTTAACCTAACTTGATCTACTTTGCTAACCTGGAGTTCAGCCGAATATCTTCCTGGCTGCAAGGTTGTGTTTCTGTTTTGTGTAAAGTGTATGTATGTTTACTTGCACCAATAAACGACGTCCCGGTCTGCGCCGCCGCCGCCCCGATCTCGTCAGCAAACACGCCAAACACAGTTACACTGTAGTAGTCCTTATATCACTCTAAATAACAATCCTTGGGGCGCCCGAAGCAGCCCACCGTACAAGGAATTGTGCCGTATCTCAACACTTTCCGTTAAAGCGTAAAACTTCCAAAATATCTCCCAAACCACGGAGGTTATAATGTTCAAGAGCCGTTACGATAGTACCAATATTACCGAGTGATTCCCATTTGTTCCATGGAACTGTGACGTCATGGTATAAAATAGGATTTATTTTGCCAAATTGTTCCATAGAACTACATACTAGCTTTTCACCCCGGTTTACTTGCCAGTGACGCACTGGAACAAAATAATACTACTCTTTTCCCATGCTGTTCCATTATGAAACAAAATAGTAATTAGTTTTCCCAAGTTGTTCTATAGAACTTCATACTAGTATATTACCCGACTTCACTACTATGCAGGCGACCTTATCACACCAAAGGCGAAGTAATAATTTTACTTATCTAATCAGTTTTACAATAAATTTTGTAACTTCAAAAAATAAAAGTTTTGTTCGTAGAAATATTTTTGTAAAGCCTGCCAAGTTCCTATTTAGAACTAATTTATTTTAATGGTAATGATTTTTTTGACAACATTTTTTAATAGATTTTTAATGAAAGATTAGTCTACTTTATTATGTGTTTTACTATCATATTTAAAATAAAAAGGAAACTAAGACATCATTTCATTGATTATATGAAAATAAATGTTGGGTCCTTGCTTTGAGTATCTACTACAGTCTGGAGTCTACACAGACTTGTCATGACTCAGAATGGTATTTATGACTTCACACCAAAATGTTTGCGGGGGGATGCTCATCAACAATTTATGTAAATGTAGTGGCTCTGTTAAATAAGAACAAGCTTCCCAAGGTTCTGTCCTGCAAAAAAATACGTTTTCATAATTACTACAGCTTTTCTCTAACCCACACAACAAATCATCATCATCATCATCATCTCAGCCATAGGACGTCCACTGCTGAACATAGGCCTCTCCTTTGGACTTCCATATATACCGGTTGGAAGCGACCTGCATCCAGCGCCTTCCGGCGACCTCATCTGTCCATCTTGTAGGTGGACGTCCTACGCTGCGCTTGCTGGTCCGAGGTCTCCACTCGAGCACTTTTCGGCCCCATCGGCCATCTGCTCTGCGTGCTATGTGGCCTGCCCATTGCCACTTCAACTTACTAATCCGGTGAGCTATATCGGTCACTTTAGCTCGTCTACGGATTTCCTCATTTCTGATTCGATCACGTAGAGACACCCCGAGCATAGCCCTCTCCATTGCTCGTTGAGCGACTTTGAGCTTTGAGATGAGGCCGATAGTGAAAGACCACGTTTCGGTGCCGTAAGTCATCACTGGTAACACACATTGGTTGAAGACTTTCGTCTTGAGGCACTGAGGTATGTCGGACGAAAAGACATTGCGTAGTTTCCCGAACGCTGCCCAGCCGAGTTGGATTCGGCGGTTGACCTCTTTCTCGAAGTTGGACCTACCTAATTGGACCACTTGTCCTAGGTAGATGTATGAGTCAACAACTTCGAGTACCGAGTTTTCAACAGAGACTGGGATGGGCACAACCTTGGCATTTGACATGAGTTTCGTCTTGTCCATGTTCATTTTTAAGCCCACCCGTTGAGAAACTCGATTGAGGTCATCGAGCATCATGCTGAGTTCCTCCATCGACTTTGCCATGACTACGATGTCGTCGGCAAACCGAAGGTGAGTGATGTATTCGCCATTGATGTTGATGCCAAGTCCTTGCCATTCCAGGAGCTTGAAGGCGTCTTCCATAACGGCCGTAAACAGTTTCGGGGATATAACGTCCCCCTGTCTTACGCCTCTTCTCAATGGAATGGCCTTTGTGCTCTGCTCCTGAACTCGGACCGACATGGTGGCGTTACTATACAAACACTTCAACACTTCAATGTACCGATAGTCAATATGGCATCGCTGAAGTGACTCGAGCACCGCCCATGTTTCCACCGAATCGAAGGCTTTCTCATAGTCCACAAACGCTAAGCATAATGGCAAGTTATACTCTTCAGTCTTCTGTATAACTTGTCGCAGCGTATGTATGTGGTCTATGGTACTATAGCTTCTTCGGAAACCGGCTTGTTCGGGTGGCTGGAAGTCATCAAGTCTATGTTCGAGACGGTTCGTGATGACCCTTGAAAACAACTTATAAACATGGCTTAGAAGCGTGATGGGCCTGTAGTTCTTCAATAGGCTGTTATCACCTTTCTTGAAGAACAGTACCACCTCGCCTCTATTCCATGCTTCAGGCGTTTTGCCCTCGGACAAGACGGAATTAAAGAGCTTCTGGAGGACCTTAAGTACCGGTGTTCCACCCGCTCTCAGAAGCTCTGAGGTGATTCCGTCTTCGCCCGGCGCCTTGTTGTTCTTAAGCTGCTTCAGGGCCATCCTAATCTCGTACAGACTGATGTCCGGGATGTCTTCGGTATAATGTCGGGACAGCTTGGCTCTTGGATCACCTACCAAGCTGTCAACGGGCTTTGCGACTGAAGTGTATAACTGACCATAGAACCTCTCGATCTCGCCTAGAACCTCTGCTTTGGTCGACGCTATGCTGCCACCCATACAACCATTTTAGTCACAGTTACGTAACAGTATGCACACTTTGTGACGACACACGACACATTTTTGGTTATTGTTCGGTCACAGTTCTGTCGCCACAACTTAAATGGGGAAGTTTAGTCACAAAAAAAACGGTTACATTTTGGATAATAAGTTTACACACAAAGTCGACACATGTTTCGTGATTGCGCGACTACTTTTAAGAGAGTTTCATTCATTCACTTGATTTCGTTCGTTCATTTTGTTGTCATCGCAGGGCCAATTTTATTTAAATGTAAGTATAAAATGTTTACTTTGAAAAGTTGTAATGGCGATAATTTGTCGACTGACAATTGTGAATTGTCTTTGAGTGTCTCTCAATGACCTGAAAGTGCATGCGAGTTGGATTTCTTCGTGTACTTTTCATAAATATCTTCGTATTATCCACGCGCCCACGGATTCATAAAAATTAAGTAAGTTATTATGTTTAAATGCAAATTTGGGAGAAATAATTTTGTAGTAAAATGCTATAAAAATGGCATTGATAGAACATAATATCGTTATTTTCTTAAATGCCATAAGTATTGTAACTTAACCGTGGTTAAAAATATACAGATTCAAGATTTATAATAATGTAAACAAAGAGATCCATGTTGAAAATGCTATCTCCACTGTTACAACACTGTGTCCACAATGTGTCGACCGGTTACTAAATTTGATACAATTTTTAAATGGACGTGGTGATGTTATATATTGACATGGGTTCTCAAACTTTGTTTCTTTCAAGCATGCCATTTTCTTTGGTATTTACCAAAGAAGGCTGTTCAGACGCCGTTACTGCCGTGCCTAGTGGCTGGATTAAGACTGCGGAAGGAACGGATATATTATACTGGCCAAGAACGGCCAAAAAAAAAGATGTAGAAACCCTGAGGACCAATGGGAATAGCGTTTATGATGTGAAGTGGAGAAAGCAGAAATGCAGAGTGAAAATGAGGGATATAGATACTTTTTTTGAAGCTACAAAATTGTAAGAAATGTACGCAGGATTCCAAGATGAAATGTGAAGATTGTAATGGTTTATCGAAAAAATTAAAGGTTTTTCGAATTTTTTTACCGGCGATTTTTATTTCCCTTTTTGATTCTGCATATTCCATTTGAACAATTTGGTTATCGGTCGTGAGGAATCATTTATCTTTATCGTTAAATGATAGTTTACACTTCTCTCTCAAGAGCACTGTCGAAAAGACAATTTCTCCAGTAGGTAATAATACCATTTTGTTTTTTACAGAAGGATACATTTCCTTATTATTATTTTGAGCTAGCTTAGACAGCTCTTGTAAACGGTTTGCCACCTGTGCTAACGGTAGATCACCCTTTCGCAAAAGATTTTTTATCCTAAAAAAAAAGCATGCTTTCAAAGGGGTATGCACTTGGGTCAATTTCCCAAGCAGTATTTTTTGATGGCAATACTGAAAACGCAGGTGCAGAAAGGTTAATAATAAAGTACCATTTTTTTTCGGAAACAGCCCGCCATTGTCTACCTCGGGCAACAGCTAAAATTAAAATATTAATATATAAAATAATTTAAAAAAATATATTTAAGCCAAATTTCTCATCAAGGTGGGTTATACATTTTGAGAACTGCTGGTTCAATATGAGGTTTTTTTTATTCTATGGGGTTGACACCGTTTAGACACAGTTATCGAACTTTGTGTGGAATTGATAGGAACCAGTAAAATCGTTTCCACACTGTGTTGTAACAGTTCCATGCCAAGTGTACACAGTTGCAAACTCAACACAATGTTTTCAAAAAAAATCTTGTAATACTGAGTGGTAACCGTGTAGTAACCGTTCCGCAAAATAATTACCAAAATTTCAGTCAGTCACAAAGTGTTCACAATGTTACCACACTTCGCAACCGAACTGCAACTTTTTGTATGTGTTGTAACAGTTACTACTCGGCGACTACTTTTAGCAAACGTGTTACTACTATTTAATTCTCGCGACCGAAAATGGTTGTATGGGCATCTTCCCGTTTCAGCTTGGTCAGCTGGCTTTGTCCAATAGACTTGTCCTTTGCGAACACTTTGGAGCCTTTGTTCTGCTCAATGGTCTCTTTAACACGGTTCGTATTAAAGAGCCGTAGATCATGTCGCAAGGACTTCGATATACGTCTATTAAGCTGCCTATATGACCTCGCGTCATCGGGAGACTGCAACTGTAGCGAGCGTCGTTCAGCCATGAGGTTTAAGGTTCGATCAGACAATTTCTGAGGTCTATCTTTACGGCGGGGTCTGAAAAACTTAGACCCTACCGCGTGGACAGTTTCCACTAGCCCGTCGTTGATCTCGTCCACTGAGACAAAGTTCTCCAGACAAGCGAAGCGGTTGGAGAGCTCGAGTTGAAAGCTCTCGGGGTTTTGAATATGGGCCCGAGTAGGTCGGAGCGTAGACTTCATCAGACTG
Source organism: Apotomis betuletana (assembly GCA_932273695.1). Classification (NCBI taxonomy): domain Eukaryota; kingdom Metazoa; phylum Arthropoda; class Insecta; order Lepidoptera; family Tortricidae; genus Apotomis; species Apotomis betuletana. The sequence goes on along the minus strand of OW026309.1, from coordinate 3,112,023 downwards.
GACCTTTCCAGTTTAACATTGATATTCAGTGTGCCTCTTACGATTCGATGATCACTGCCGGTCTTTACCCTATTGATCACAGACACATCACTGAAAATCCGTTTCTTGTCGGTCATGATGAAGTCAATCTCGTTTCTCGTGGAACCATCGGGACTTATCCAGGTCCATTTCCTGTGAGGCGGCTTCTGGAAGAAAGAGTTCATCATGAAGAGTTCCTCTTTCTCTAGAAAGTCGGCCAGCCTCTGTCCCCTAGGGTTCCGTTGCCCGTATCCAAATTGCCCCACTCTCAACTCATCACTGCTGTTCTTGCCCACCTTTGAATTGAAGACACAACAAATAAGAAATAATAATTGCCTCATAATTGAGAATTAGTTCTTCTGGTTGAGAGTCCATTTTACAACAATGTATGATATGTTCAACATGATATGTTCAAGACTAATCAAAATCACAAAGACTAATCTAACTGACAGTGTTTTGAGTGGCCAGTTAATGGTGATTGATAAGGTAAAGCATTTATTAGAATATATAATCGTAAAGAATATTATTTGCTATTTCATTCTAACCTGTCAGTTCCATGGAACAATTTTAAAAATCAAGTTTGCCATGTGTTCTATAGAACAACTTTACAATACTGCCATATGAGTTTGTTCCACAGTATTCTAGTTCTATAGAAGAAATAATATATGGCAATCTTTTAAGTTCTATGGAACAATTAAAAATTAAAATATCACTTACTTCTATGACGTCACAGTTCCATGGAACAAATGGGAATCACTCCTCGCGTCCGCTGGCGACAGCGCGCGCGCTCGCAGCGCCGTGAAAGAAAAATGAACTAACTGATTGTGTGGCCAGTGGGTAAAAACCTATCAATTCTCAACAACCACCCGCCCCGGACCGACCCGTCGTCGGTCCGCTCAAACTCCCGGTAGTCGGGATAGCGTTGAAACCGCCCGTCTAAGGATCGAGTCCCTCACTTGTACATCAGCGATCCGTGGAGACCCATCCTTGCCCGCTATCAAGTTAACGATACGCCCCCGTCGCCAACACAACGGTGATAGGTTAGCATCCTTAACCAGTACGAGGTCTCCAACGCACGGTGGGGTCGTCCTGTCCGTCCACTTAACGCGTTGCTGAAGAATGTGCAAATACTCAAGCGACCATCGCTTCCAAAAATTTTGAGTCATTTGCTGCAACATCTGATACCGTGACAACCTATACAACTTAACATCCGTATACGGATACTCCGGCAAGGCGTTAAGTGGTTGGCCAATCAAAAAATGACCTGGGGTAATGGCCTCCAGGTCATTCGGGTCAGCGCTCAACGGACACAAGGGGCGCGAATTTAAAACTGCCTCAATTTTGCAGAACACCGTTGACAATTCCTCAAAGGAGAGGATCGTTGAGCCGATGACCCGATACAAATGAGTCTTGGCAGACTTAACCACTGCCTCAAATATTCCACCCCAGTGGGGGGGGGCATCCAGGTGGACTGAAATACCACGAAATGCCCCGACTGGCGATGGCCGTGCCGATCTCTCGCTCATTTTGACTTAAAAATAATACAATTTCCTTTAGACAACGATCGGCGCCCTTGAAGTTGGTACCACAATCCGACCGGATCAAGGCCGGTATCCCTCGTCGAGAAACGAATCGGTCCAGCGCTGCCAAAAAGGCCTCCGTAGAGAGATCAGCTACCATTTCCAAATGAACGGCCTTGGTCGCCAGACACACGAAGACGCACAAATATGCCTTAACCGACTTCGCGTTGCGAAGGCGTGATGTCTTGACCATGAAAGGCCCCGCGAAGTCTGTCCCCACACCAGCAAACGGCCGAGCTTCCGTAACTCGGTCGGGCGGGAGATCTCCCATTTGTGGCTGCATTGTGGCTGCCTTGAGCCGGTAACAAGGCAAGCAACGAAACACAACGCTCCGTATCACTCTCCGTGCCGACAAAATCCAGAACTCCCGCTGCAAAATGCCCAGCAGTGTGTTGCAGCCTGCATGTGAATTCCTGATGTGACGGTCCCAAACCAACAGCTCCACCAGAGCTCCCTTCTTGGGAAGAATTAAAGGATGCCGCGCTGAATACGGCAATTCGGCATTCCGTAGTCGGCCTCCCACCCGGAGCATTCCGTGCTCATCAATAAACGGGTTGAGGCGGACAAGGCTCTTCTTCATTCTGCCCACGCCAGTCCGCAAGATCCTAAGTTCATCCTGGAACTCATTCCCCTGAATGACCCCCACCCAACGTGAGAGAGCCCTTTGCTGCTCCTCAGGTCCCATTACAGGTGACAGGTTGCGCTGTGCCGCAGGGCTTCGACAATTATGGAAAAACCGCATTATCCATCCCGTGACTCGAAGTAGCTTCCCTAGTGAGCTATACCGTTCCAAAAGAGTGTGGTCCACTGCCACAGACTCCACTGTAGTCACATTGACTCTCAGACCCTGGTCAGGGGGTAGTGGCTGGCGTCCGCAGTCATTGAAAGGCCACTCCGTATGTGGCCGCTCCAGCCATTGAGGCCCCCACCAGAGAGTATGCTCAACCAGAGCAGGCGCCGGGCAGCCGCGACTCGAGCAGTCTGCCGGGTTAACTTCACCTGGAACATGTCTCCAGACCAGAGGAGTCTCCGAGTTATTTATCTGTGACACTCGGTTGGCCACAAATACCTCAAGCGTATGGACCGAAGTCTGCAGCCAGCACAACACGATCTGGCTGTCCGTCCATGCGTAAACCGTGTCATTCAGATCCACCGTGCCACGCAGGTTCTGCGCCACATGGTTTAGGAGGCGGGTCAGGAGCGCGGCACCCGCCAATTCCATCTTCGGAATCGTCCACCGGGTCCGAACAGGCGCAACCTTGCTCTTGGCCATGACCAAGCGTACAACGCCCTCACCAGCAGTCTCACCTGTTCTCAGGTAGACCGCGGCCGCGTACCCTTTCTCAGAAGCATCGCAGAACCCATGCAGGGTCACCCTGGCTCCCGCCTGAGGGAGCAGTTTGCGCGGGATCTCAATTTCTTTAATATGCGGCAATGTGGTCACGAATGCCGTCCACTCGTGCAGCAGCTCGTCCGTGAGCTGCTCATCCCAGCCTAGTTGGGCCAACCAAAGCTTCTGCATGAAGAACTTTGCCATGAACGTGACCGGAGAGATCCAACCATTTGGGTCGAACGTTCGTGCGATAGTCGAAAGGACTGATCGCTTGGTCCAGGTCTTCGACAGCAATTCGGCCTCACAATTGTATGTGAAGACATCCTGAGTCGGTCGGTACTGGACCCCCAAAATTGCCAACGCATGAGGATTATCCGAGTCCTCAAACAAATGCGGGTCTTGTTGGTGCTCAGCTGGTAGTCCTGCCAGCACCTCTGGGCAGTTTGACAGCCACTTCCTGAGTTCATAGCCACCGGAGGCCATGAGCGCCACCAATTCATCCCTTAGGATGAGCGCTTGCTCAATGCTGTCCGTGCCCGTACAAATGTCATCCACGTAGACATCCCGGTCGATGACTGCAGCTGCGCGAGGGAAGCGCAGCCGTTCCTGGTCAGCCAGCTCTCGTAGCGTCCGCATCGCTACATACGGGCTGGGCTTTAATCCGTACGTGTTCGTGTTCAGCTCATACGTGATCATCGGTTCTTCTGGGCTCTCTCGCCACAATATCAGCTGGAACCGACGGTCATCCGCATGGATCTCCGTTTGGCGAAACATCATCCTCACATCCGTAACGAAGACAACTTGGTGTCTCCTGAAGTCCGTTAGAATGTCTGCAATGTCTCTGGTCAACTTAGGACCAGCGTGCAGGCATTGATTCAGGGACACCCCGTTAGATGTCGCCGCGCTCCCGTCGAACACGACCCTGATCTTGGAGTCAGGTGTCTTCAGGACTGCATGATGAGGCAATACGTAGTGCTCCTCACGACGCCAGTCTACCCTGGATACCGACATGTGACCCAAAGCCAAATATTCACGCATGAACTCAACATACTTTCGCCGAAAGTTGGAGTCCCGTTTCATGCGCCTTTCCATGGCCATCATCCGTTTCTCAGCCAGGTCCCTGGAGCTCCCCAGTGGAGGTCGCGTCGATAGAAACGGCAGCCGTGTCATAAATCTGCCCGAAGGGAGGCGCACCGTGTTGCACTGATAAAATGTCTCGCACTCCTCGTCCAGTGGGCTTGTCCTGGGAGCTGTGGGTGGCTCTTCTGTTGCCCAGAACCTTTGCAGGACCTCCGATAACACGCTGCCGTAGTATATGTTGCTATAATCCGTTGCGTCCTGTGGTCCCCGTACTGGGCCCAATAATGCGTACCCCCCTGCGGTACACACGGCCACCAACCCGTTTGGTTGCAGCTCCCGCTTACCGCTCCGCAGCAGCTTCCCGAGGACGTCAGTTCCAAGTAAGACGTCCACCCGTCCGGGAATTGCGAAGTGAGGGTCGGCCAACTCCAATCCCTTGGTCAGCTTCGTTACCGCCAGCGGTAACCGTACCGAAGGAAGAACCCCGACCACTTCATCTAAAACAATAGCCGTGGCCTTCACCCGCGTGATCGATGCCGAGTCACCCATCTCAAACAGGAGGTCCGTCTGACCCCTGATGTGAGGCACCTGATTGCCACCTATACCTATTGCGCCATCCCGTGATGGCTCCAACCTGAGGCCCAGCCTGGCCACTAGGCGGCTGGACACGATACAACCTTGTGCCCCCGAATCCAGGAGTGACCTCACTGGCACTGGCCGTCCATCCGTACCCCTGACGGTAATCTTAGCCGTCGGTAATAATACCGTCACTGGTGGGGTGGGCACGACGGATGAACAGACTGCTAATTGCTAGCAGGGGGCACCTCCCTCCCCTTCTGCTGGAGGGGGAGAGGGCCCCTGGCCCAGGTATGGGTCCCACCCCGGGTAGTACACCCCTCGACCCATCGGTGCCATGCGCGCCGGCTGGTAATAGCCCATCGGCATCCGTCCCATCTGCGGCGGACGCGCCATCAAGCGTGGGCGCTCTGCGAGGGGTGGGGAGAAGCGACTACTCGGGGGCGGCAACCTGCCCCCCAGCGCGGCCGAGTAAGTCGCGTAACCCGACTCCCCATGGGTCATCTCCGGGCACCCGCCCGAATCTCGGCGCCGATCCCCCCCCCGCGGAGGAGACTGCGGCATCCGGCGGTACTCCGGAGTCCTCGATGACCCCCCTCCCCGAGGAGGGGGCGACCGCTGGTCTCTGGGTGACCCCCCTCCCCGGTGGGGGGGCGACCGTCCACCCAAGGCTGGCGTAGGAGAGGGAGGATGGCCTCCCGATGAGGCCCCGTACCGCTCCCCACTCTCAGCCAGGCAGAGAAGTTCATGATGGGCTCCTCCACATACTCGGCAGTTGGTGGTCTTACTGCATTCACGCACATAGTGTGCGCCTAGGCAGCGGAAGCACAAGTTTCGCTGCTTGACCACCCCCCTGCGCCTCTGCACCCGCTGTGCTCCAAAATCCGCGCACGCGATGATCGCGTGTCCCCCCTTCCGGCAGAAGGGGCACACTTCCGATTGGAGGGCGTTGTACCGCTGTCCTCCCCGACGGGGCTCCACTGGTTTGGGCCCAACCGTACGCCGGGGTGACGTGGGGGGTTGCGGCGTGGTTGCCCCTTGGCAATCCGCCCGCCTGCACTCACCCTCCAGGAACGCCCTCAATTCGTCAAATGTTGGGAGGTGACTCGATGAATCACCCCCATGTGACTGCTCAAACCGCGCCACCACCTCGCTAGGTAACTTGCGCAAAACCCGGTTCACAACAATGTACTTGTTGTCCCCTAGTGACAACTTGAGTCGCTCCAGCGTATTCACCGCCACCGTGACGGGATTAAGGATTTTCGACCGTATTTCGTGTACATTAGTGACCTTCGATATACTAAATATTTTTTCGATGAGCCCATCAATAATTAATCGCCGATTATCATATCGGTCAATTAATAGGCCCCATGCCGTCTCGTAACTGGAATCCGTAATCTCCAAATGAGTCAAAATATCGTGAGGCTCACCGCGTAATCTCCCCATCAACTGCGCCATTTTATACGCGGGGGTCAAATCCGTGCGCGAGTGCACCACGCTGTTAAAAATGTCGCGAAACCTCGGCCAGTCGGCATATTCACCACCAAATTCCGGGACATTCACTGGTGGCAACGGCGCCATTAGTGCCACACCACTGGGTGCACGCCTTACCCCAACATCCCCTTTTCGGGCGCGCTCGATATCCGCTGCCGCTTGGATGATACTCATCACCATATCACCGCACTGGTCTACATTGCGTTGCACCACTTCAACAGCTTGGGTCCGACTTTCCCCGGTCTCCTCTTCGTCAATACGGGCCAAATATTCGGCATGCAATTTCAATACCGCGTCATATCTTTCATCTACCTGTCGCGCGCGTGACAATAATGCGTCCTCGCGATCCGTACGACCAATTAACGTAACGACTAATGAAAACCATCTTAATTCCGATTCGACCCTTGACGCGACCGTTTTAACTACTGAGGGAGCCATGGTACCAACCGCGATAACGCGGATCAATAAAATAAATTTTTAAAAATAAATTAATAAATTTGGGTGAATAATTTTGTCCGTGGAACCCCGATTTTAGACAATAACAATCCGTTTTTATTTTTCGTACCAAACGCGACAACTTCAAAGTTATTCACCCAACACCAATATATTACGCAACGGCAAACAACACTAAATTTATTTTAAATTAAATGTATTTTGAGTGAATAATAGTTCAGCGGAACCCCAATTATTAATTACTTATTAATACGTTTCTCCGTATCGAAACGCAACTATATTTACTTTATTCACTCAACTAACATTTCAATTGAAAGTAATAACTAATATTCTTATAATTTAGTTAGTCTTAATTACGCAAATGCAACTTAACGTAAAAGATTGGAATGCGAACCAAGCGCAATCCACCCTCAAATTTCAATTATGACTTTGATGCTAACTAAATTACTTATCCGAACGTAAATGAAACAAATATCTTTTCTGTGGATATGAACCACGCTTTTGCTACCAAAATTTGTTTGCGCCAGACACAAATTGAATTTATCCCGGGCCCATGTAAGAACAAATTACCAAAGCAATCTTGCCTAGCGCGAAACAATGGAACGCGATACGCGCCCTATGTACTTAACCTAACTTGATCTACTTTGCTAACCTGGAGTTCAGCCGAATATCTTCCTGGCTGCAAGGTTGTGTTTCTGTTTTGTGTAAAGTGTATGTATGTTTACTTGCACCAATAAACGACGTCCCGGTCTGCGCCGCCGCCGCCCCGATCTCGTCAGCAAACACGCCAAACACAGTTACACTGTAGTAGTCCTTATATCACTCTAAATAACAATCCTTGGGGCGCCCGAAGCAGCCCACCGTACAAGGAATTGTGCCGTATCTCAACACTTTCCGTTAAAGCGTAAAACTTCCAAAATATCTCCCAAACCACGGAGGTTATAATGTTCAAGAGCCGTTACGATAGTACCAATATTACCAATGGCGCCGGCTCGCGTCCGCTGGCGACAGCGCGCGCGCTCGCAGCGCCGTGAAAGAAAAATGAACTAACTGATTGTGTGGCCAGTGGGTAAAAACCTATCAATTCTCAACATACTCACTTTTCAATCTTTTTAGGGATAATTTCCAGGATGAAAACCATCCTATGTCCTTCCTCGGATCTTAAACTATCTCCATGCCAAATTTCATCAAAATCGATTCAGCGGTTTAAGCGTGAAGAGGTAACAGACAGACACACTTTCGCATTTATAATATTAGTATGGATAGGTAGATTTGTGCAATTTATTGTTTCATCTGGTTGGTTAGATCAAGACCATAAATTTATAGTTGAATTAAACAGATATGCGTTATCAATATCATCAAGGTTCGGAAATTCGGGTGGATATTTGCCTAAACATTGGCGGCGGCTTTGTTGTTCAGTTGCAGGTAAAGGCGGCTTTGTTTGAGGTATGAGTGAAATAGCATTAGGATTTTGTCAACTTTTGGCAAATATCCACCCGAATTTCCGATCCCTGGTTATCATGCGAATACACGCAAAGCTCAAACAAACCAGACTAGCTAGCATGAGGACTTTCCGTATAGGTATGGCACACGACCTCGCAATGTACACGTATTGATTTTCGACGGGCGTTTCGGGCGCATAGAGATGTAACACCATTTCAACATTCTATGAGTAAATAGACATCCGACTAAACTGCTATGAAATAAATATATAGACCGAACGCCTACACATGAACTATACTTATACTATATTTTCATTACTTGTTAAATAAATGTAAAATCGACAAACATGTTCCTCCCCCCATGGTGGACTGATGATCTGGAATTGGAATTCTTTGAGAGGTTGTAACTCCATCAGTTTCGGTTAATATAGATGAATGGTAGGAAATTAAAAAATTGCCTGGGTCCTTGATTTCATTAGGGTTGAAGCTTTTCCTTACATTTTTTATCTAAACCGTTTCGGTAGTTTAGGCACGATAAAAATAACGATACAAATTACGATACTTATTGATCACGGATGATTTCGTTTTAGTACCTAAACTACTGAAACTGTCTTGTTAATAATTGCTAAGCTGCAAGCTTTCATTAGAGTTCAAACTAATGAAATGAAGGACATAAGCTATTTTAGTAAGTATTAAAGATAAAGATAATTTTATTGACAAAAAGGGTACATCAATAAATAGAAGTCCCTGACTTCTGAGCTAGGTGGGAAACCTGTGTTACAGAGGTCAGTGTCCTCTCCCATGTAAGTATAATAATTTAGTTACAAGTAGTATTAGTTAGTATTAGATCTGCAATGCCGATATTAGCGAATGCAGATGCGAAGTGCGTTACGTCCCTAGCAGGTACGGTCCGCAACGAAGTGATATAACTACATGTAACGTCGATTCATCAGGGAACCGACAGCCGACACCGCTGTACATGTACCTACATACGACAAACGGTTATTCAATACAATACACGTCGCACTCGTCAATATTTGCCGGCTTTCCATATTAGCTCAGCCGTTAATTATAAAAAAGTATACATATATCACTTACCTACAGTTTCTTCACCGCAACGCAACGTGTTTGCATGGTCAGCAACTTACATCTTACACGCACAAAGAGCTCTAAATATTTCCACAATCCCTTGTTCCGTTGCCATTAAAGTCTTTGTTTGGTAGATCGGTTTGAGATACCGACCAAAGTTGCAGGCATCGTCTGGTGATAAGTAGCCAAAACAACAGTAGATTGTTGATTAGAAAACCTTGCTAAAATTCAAGACAAATTAGGCGCAGGTGGAGTTCACAACATCATACAATATCACCGCGTCTAGTTAATCTTTCTGATAGAATTAGACATACGGAATAGGAATGTGTTCTATCTAGATCACAGGTCTAAATATACTGGTCCCACAAACAAACAGTTAATTTCAAATAACAATAAGTGAAAACCAAGCGCAAGATCTATGATTACGAATATTTAATACTTGTCTAGGGGTCACGTTAAAGTGGCGCCGAGCTCGTCGGCCTATTAAAGGCTTCATGGCTTCGCTCAATATTTGAGTCGTTTGGCATCGACTTCAAAAGGTGATTCAAATGTAATCTGTAGGTACGTGTCATGAACGGGTTATTTTTGGCTTTTCAGTTCGTTTTCAAGTTGGTTCTTTTTTTGTTTTTTTTTTTACTAAAGAAGAACACGAACAGTTCCGTATCATATACCTCACGAATCTCACGGAATCCCGAAAAAGGAGTTTTGAAACAGAGGTGAGCTGAAACAACATCAATTTCTCGGCATCTAACTCCGCTGGCGAGCCGGCTGCAAGCGCCCCACTGACCGCCGACCGCGGCCCCTCAGTGTGCATCCTTTCTTCGCTAAAGGATGTTAGTAAATCCGAGAAAATTGTTTCTACTCACGTCTATTTCAAAAGTCAAAACTCCTCAGTCTCCCCTAATTTTGTACAAATATGACAGAATTTCGGTACTATGCGGATGTTTACGGAGGATTTTTGGCCAAAAACAGACGCCCAGTACACACATCTTATACTAATAACCGCAAAAATCAAAAAAACTGTCAGATTTTTTCCCTATTCAGTTCCTACAATTTCTTAAAGGTTAGTTAAGTTTTGGAGGAGGACACATACAAGAACGAAACCTGGATTTGTATGAAAAAATGAGTAGTATTTCCTCTTAAGCTCGTGTGACAACGAATATTCTCTCATTTTTCCGTCACAAACCTGTAGATATTATGCAATAGGTCTGATCGGCAAGTACTGCTTCTTGCCTTCAAGGTGACTCCATTTACCGACGTCACAAGGGAAATTGAATCGCATACGCCGTAGTACCCTGTCGCAATAACGTGAATTATCAGTCGAGTTTGTGTGATGATAAAATTATCAATCCGACAAGGTTCTATGATATTATGCGAATATATTCCCTTGGTGTGGTGTACCTATACACTATATCGCGTATGCGCGCGTCATGTAACGTAAGGTAAACGTCCGGACAAAGAAGAATAATACACAATAACAAAGTGATTAAGTTACGGCGTCAAAGTGCACTACTATATACCTAAAGACCGTTGAGATGTTATCACTTTCGTTGCCCAAATGTAAATTATAATTTCAATTTATTATTGTGACATATATATAGTATTTGGTAGATCGTCTATTAGTTAATCATTTTATTTAGCTTTTAGACCGGGATACGCTCATGACCTTCTTCGATTTATGGCCTACGGCGGAATCACTGTGCGTCCCTGTGCTCGACGCTGTCCTAATAGTTGCATTTAATAGAGGTGACAGCACGGTGTCAGTCAACTATTAGGCATTAGCGTGTCGAGCACAGGGACGTTTACCTTATACATATATAGCATAGCTAGTTCATCTAGATTTGTGTTCGTTCCGGACGACGCGCGGCGGCGTCACTGGTCATAAATCAATAAATCCAGGCAAATATATACCGGCCAGCTCGATATTGCGTAGCGCGGTAACTAGGTCGCAGCGCGACCTAGGTTCGCTATATAGGTACCTATACATACATGTTATCAAAAGCGAACCTCCCCGTGGTTCGCAGTGATAACATATTAACGTAGGTACATATTACAATAAAAACGAATCACTAAATATGTTGTCAGGCGCAAAACTCGGTAACATGTGGTGGTAAGACGGTTCTCATAAAAATTTGAATATTTGCCAAGAAAACCTTAAAATCCCCAGTTTACTTTTGCCCGCTACGCTGGGAGATAATCTCACCTCTTGGCTAAAAGGCAAGACGTAAAACTTAGACGAACCACGGGCGGTAATTCGTAAAGCCCCAGATCGTATATTTATGACCCTCACGTTCGGTTCAGGCCACTAACACCTGCGTACTGGTACGTTCACGAATTCACCACCCTAGGTATGTTAAGTACTATCGTCAGTACGTCTGTCGGGTCAGCTGGTAAGTACTTATTTATAGATGTAAATAAATAAATTAAGAAATATTATCGAAGTTTTGTTTTATCAGTAATGTGTTTGCGTTTGAGTTTCTTTTCACCCGATGAAAATATTGGAAAGTGAACCAAGTTCTAAGATGGAACACACTTATCCAGAAATGGCTTTTCACCACAGCATTCAGCAACCTTTGAAGGTTTTCGTCAATGGGAATATACATCGACGTAACAAAATGTAGTGCAATCCGAAGTGGTACATTGCGCGGCGTGGACCATGGAGCAGCACCTCTAGCACAACTTTGACACGCGACTTTTTCTCGCGCGAGATTGGTTAACTATCTCTTTCTTTGTAGTACTGTGAGAGAGTGACGGCTGATGCTAAGTCGCGCGGCAAGAGTCGCGAAGCATAGTTGTGCTAGGCGGGCAGGTTAACCACACGACACAATAGAAACATGATGGAAGCCCACACCACTCTCGAGTACCTAGTTCGTTTGGTATTCTTATACATGGCGTCCCAAGACTACCACATGGAGCAAAGTATGATACCCCTTACCGCATACGAAGCCATATATGACAGATAATAATTTCGACCTTATTAACACGGGTTAAATTACCAATTCGTTTTTTTTTTATAAGCGCCTGGGTTTAAATTTAGTAGATAGAAAATTTTACTGAAAGGATTTGATTTTTTTTTACAATTTTAACTAAAAGATTTTCGAATAATCGCCTGTCTGAACCGGGAATCGAATCCACCGAATGGTAAAAAAACACCCATCATTTTAAGGCACCGCTCAAAATGCTCAATCAGAAGGATTATTTTTATCCAAGTAACTTAGCATCTTCAATAAAAGGAAGACCATGAAATTTTATAATGTCAGGAATATTAATACTTTTAGCCTTTTCTTTGACTTTGCTGTGCATCTAAATGCTTAATTTATCATTTTAAAGTTTTTCTAATAAGTACCTTCTGAGAAATTATTACACATTATTTTCCTATTATAAGTACATGATAAGATATAGATAAGGTTTAGTTTAACGACCCACAGATGATTTCATGAGATTTCACATTAATCTATGACACCATCATGTTTTTGTCAAGTCAGAAATAGAAAAAGAAAATAACCCAAATAAAAAAAATATATAACTACTATTTCATTATCTAACAGTTTATTGCAGTGGTACCACAAAATAGCTTTGACCGAATGAAAAGCAAGTCATCTAGCTCTACAGGCATATAATAAAAACAGAATTTACACTTTTTACATCCCCGCAGACAGATGTTCCATTTTGATCTTCATATTGATTAACAAATAAAATAATTGAACTAAACTATTCCAATTTAGTAGTTCTAGACCAACTGGAGAAACATTTAATTAGCTTTTAATTCTATGGTAAGTGCATTTGGTCTAAAATTACTTTTGAAGTAAATTTAATTTATTCATAAACATCATGTTTGTCTGCAACATATTGGATAATGTCCTTGGGCCTGACCAGCCTCTCAGCGTCTCCGTCGGGAATTTCGAATCCAAATTCATCTTCAATAGCCATGATAATTTCTACATGATCCAGGGAGTCCAAGCCGAGGTCATTAATGAAGTGGGCGCCCGCAGACAGCTGAAGAAAAAAAAAGACATGTTTTAATACTTATCATCATGTCAAGTATTTAGAAATTTTTCATTCATAGTCAAATTAGAACTGAGACGTAAGGAACAAGAATAGAATCCATCTACAAATAGGGTAAACCTTCCTAACATTTACTAGGTACAGTGGAGAAACTGAGAAATAACTCATTATTTCAACTCATTATTTCAAATATTGATCAAAATATGATTTCAAAACAGACCTTATTATATTTACTGCAGAAACCTGCTCTTTTTATAAAAGTATTAGTAAAAGTATTTTATTATTCAGTTTTAAAAGTGGTCAATGTCTGGAAGATTTAACCTACTGCAAACAAATCGGAGATAAAATGTTTGGCTACCTTGTCAGCACAAATTTTGTCATAAAGTTTGAGTACTAGAAGCACTCTAGATTCTATGAGCTGAAGCGAGAGTGGGGGGCCCTCACTGTAGGAGCGGACACCGATTTTCTGGGTCTGAAACAAATGTAAGAAATAATGGATACCTTGGTATTGTTAGCCAGTTTGTCGAAAGCTTGGACCACTTTCATCACGCGGTTCTCGATCTCTTTCGGAGAGGCCTTGGACTGGGGCCCTGAAGAGTATGGTTGCATACGTTGGGATTGCACCTAAACAGTTTTAGTAACACTGTACACATTTTGTTATGCAATATAAGATTGAGGTTATGATACAAAATGAGAAAAATAATTTACATGTTACTGAAATATGTGTTTCCAAACTTCATACAATTAAATAAGAAGTTATTTATAAAGGGAATATTACTCAAGAATTCAGAAAATACATTGTATTGATTGACAAAATCCTTACCCCATTCTGTAGGTACTTGTTATTGTATAAATTTACAGCGGATTTCACGGTATGGTATTTTTGTTGGAGGGCGACGGTCGAAAGCCGGCATACTACCGGAGTTTTATATGTGGTGGTTTTTCGTAATAATCCGCTAAAAGCACTTCGGACAAGATTCGCAGCAGCCATTTTTCGGGCTTCAAATATTTTCTGTAATAGACTAGATAGAGCACTAGAGCAGATAAGACATTCAATGTTGCCATGAATATGATTTTTTGTAATCCATTAAGTCAGCGTTTTTAGCATTATCTTAAATATCAAAAAAAAATATTATTGCTTTATGACACGTCTTGCTTGCTGTCATTTTCCTGTCAGTTTTTGTGGATTTGTTTTCCCAGAGTACGTACGAGCAATGTTGCCAGGTCTCCTGATTTTTCAGGAGTTATTCTGATTTTTGACTATGTCTACTGATCTACTGAATTTGCAAACGAATCTACTGAATTTTATGAGTCTAATTTGAACCTAATAATTATTACTCTGATTAATGATTCTGAGGTAGTCAGCTAAACAGATAACATGTGACGATACTTTTAAAACAAGTGTGACATTGTTTTAAGTTAGGTCGGAAAGTGTAAAACAGCCTTAAATATAAATTGCCTTTTTCCCGTTCGGTTTCGGTTCTGAAGGGCTACTCCGGTGTTCGAAATTGGACCGTCGAATAGTGCATATTTCTTTTCTTTCCAGATTAACTAATAATTTTATACATTATATATCAGCATATTAAAAACCAAATAATCAGAGAACATGAGAAGATTTGCATTTAGGTAAGTTTTATGACTTTTCTAGCATAAAATTTGATCTACTGTTTTTTTTTTCAATCTCCTGATTTTTAAGGATCCATTCTTCTGACATTTCCAGATTGGACCTGGCAACACTGCGTACGAGCTTCCGGTTTGTGACTTAAGATGGCCGCATGCCTTTAAGTTTAGTTATTCGTTATTTATTCATTTTGGATGTTCAATGTGTAGTATTGATAGACTATTGTGCAGTGAACTAACGTATGAGTGAATGGTTAATGAAGAATTCAACTTGAAGCGTACATAGCCCTTCTTGGGTCAAGGCCCGGTAGACCGCGTGGTTTTTTGTAAATCGCTATCACTTTACAAAAAGCTCAACTCACCGTACAACGTTCGTCAACTTTGACACTGGCAAAATTGACCCAATGGGCAGTAGCCATTTTTTTTATATAAAAAAAAATTGAGAGTACGTACGTATGGAAATGGATTTAATGTTTCTAAACAATTATTAAAAACTTAGAAAATGGGAAACGCTGACACAAAATTAAATTTTCGGAAAGCCGTAATCCAGCTGACATCTAAAACACAGGTATGATAAGGTCCTAAACGCCTACTTTTAATTTGCGTTGGTGTTTTTATTGATAAAGCGTTTGTTGTAGCCTATTGATGCGTCGGACGACAGTTTCTGGGACCAGTTCTGGTCGGAGAGTGTGACGAACGTCCAGGATGTGTTCGCGCTGGTGCCTGGCGCCGAGATTCGCGCATTGCGGGAGGAATCGCCTAACAACCTCGCGACTCTGGTGTACAAGGCAGTCGAGAAGCTCGTCAAGACCGTCGACAGCAGCTGCAGGACACAAAGGGAACAACAGATCGGTAAACAACAGACACATGTATTTGAATTTGCCCTAATGCAGGAACTTTTACTATATCCTTACTGCAAGATCCTTATTCACATAGAAACTCACACAGTGCAGAAAAAGGGCTAATATTTACACTTTAAATATTCTTGGACAAGATGATGACTTTTGCATGACTTCACATAACTTTATATTTAAATTATTAGTGTTTATATAGTCTTTGTCTGGCAAATTATAAGACAAATCTAGCAGAATTAAATCATATCGACAAATAATAATTACAGCTTCAGCCTGCTTGTCAAATCAAATCAAAAGATAAAAATAAATATAATGTTGTTATACTGGCTATATAAATATACATGTGATAATTTCCAGTCTCTACCTATTACAGTTGGAGAGATACAGTCTGTGTCAGTATGATTACAGGTCTGTATCATACAGACCTGTAATCAACAGTCAGACAGGCAGTTTACTGATAGGGTTCCATTAGCAATCCTTTAGGTACAAAACCCTAAAAAGTTATATGTACAAGGATCTTAAGAGGGCGCCGAGCGTTAACAACTGAACCATAGAGCGCGGGGAATGCGTATTTAGATTGGCGCGCGGCCGCCATAGTAAAAATGTATGGAGAATTAAAAGCACTTTTTGATAAATCTGGACCTTTAATACTGTTACGAGCGTGGGGTTCGTATATGATAGAAAAGCACAAATTAATAAAAACACTCACTTTATTACCCAAATTACGTACTTACAATTCACACGAACTGTACTTAAAATCCACTAATTAAAACACACACACTATTTCACAAATTATGCACTCACTATTCACACGAACTGTACTTAAGCGCACTAATCACTTAGAGTCTTTCTCTCCGATTATCCTTGTACTAGCACTCGATCGCAGTAAAAATGTAACTAACTGACGCCGGCCGTCGGCGCCTTATATATTGCGCGGAATCGCTCTAGACGCATTGTCCACACATATCGCGAATATTCTAGTAAGAGCCAGCGTGAGGGCCGAGAACATTCGAGGCCATATATGTCTCTCTCTAATGGTGCACTCTCTGTCACTCCCTTCTCGAATGTTCCGAGTATAGCTATCTCTTTCTAGTAGTCCCATCCTTGTTACACACTTCTCGAATGTTCTGAGCATAGCTATCTCTTTCTACTAGTGCTATCTCTGTCACTCCTACTGGAAATTTCGCCATATAATGATTTGTGCTTCAGAGGCCCATAAGGGGTCCTGAAAACGGGTTTTCAGGTTATGGCGTCATCTGATAGAGGGTGCCCTGAAACGGACTGAAAACATGTTTCAGGCGCCTGAAAACGACGGCAACTTGGGTGAAATTTCGATCTTTAGATATGTGATAGAGCAACTTCTGAAACGGTCTGAAATGACTTTTCAGCCTGCTGAAAACGCCTCTAAAGCACTGAAATTGACGTTTGAAGTTTTTGACCTAACCTACCGGCGTAACACTGCCCCCTCCTAAGACATGCTCGTCCCGAGCATCATTATTTCCGTGGTATCTGGCCAGTCGGTCAACATGAACAATCTTGCTTGGACTACGAGGATTCCGCTGGATTCGATACGTGACGTCGTTTATTTTAGTGACTACCTTGTAAGGCCCCTCCCAATTCGGAGACAGTTTCGGGGACTTTCCTACTCGTCGCATAGGGTTATGTAGCCACACCAACGAACCTTCCTCAAAACCCACTTGATAAGACTTCCGGTCATATCGGGTTTTCATCTTTATGCTAGCGTGGAGCCCGTGTTCACGTACCAGGCTGTGAACATCGTCAATCCGATCCCTCAAATCACTCGCATATTCTGTGATAGATCTCGGTGTATCAGGCGGACGTCCAGTCAGGAGATCTGCAGGCAAACGGAGTTCTCTTCCAAAGTTCGCATACGATGGAGTAACCGCCGTACTTTCGTGAGTTGCCGACCTATAAGACAACAGGAAGAGGGGGATATGCCGATCCCAATCTTTTTGGTGGCACTCAACGACCTTGGCTAGATGTCTCTCTAGTGTCTGGTTAAATCTCTCAACCATTCCATCTGATTGTGGATGATACGCCGTAGTCCTCGTCTTATGAATTCCCATTATGCGACAAGTCTCCTGGAAGACCGCAGATTCGAAGTTTCTTCCTTGATCACTGTGGATTTCGAGTGGCACTCCAAAGCGACAAAACACTTCGTTCACTAACTTTTCCGCTATGGTTACCGCTTCTTGATTTGGAATGGCAAATACTTCAGGCCACTTCGTGAAGTAATCCATCACGACAAGAATATACTTGTTTCCGGAGTCAGATGCTGGGAATGGTCCTGCGACGTCTAATGCAACCCTTTCCCAAGGGGCTCCAACGTTGTACAACTTGAGTGTTCCTCGGCTACGGGTATGCGGTCCCTTGACCGATGCACAGTTAATGCACCTTTTGCACCAGTTTTCAACATCTTCTCGGCAGTAAATCCAATAAAAGCGTTGCCGAATTTTCATTAAGGTCCTTTTTACTCCAAGGTGTCCACCGGATGCTCCATCGTGAAAGCTTCTCAAAACATCTTTCACCCTTTTCTTTGGGACAACGACTTGCAGGTGAGCATCCTTCCCATTCGTTGATTCCCATTTTCTACATAGAACGCCATTATGCATAACCAAGCTATCCCATTGTGCCTAGTAGCTTTTTGTTACCGCACTCATCGGAGCTACATCACACCATCTTGGTTTAGGCGCACCAGCATTAATCCAATCAAAAATGGGTCTCACGTCAGGGTCCTCTTGTTGTGCTTGCTGCATTATTTCATCACTCCACTCGTCGCTAACCGTATCAGTTCTTATCATTCGAACACATTCCTTGTCTTCTTGTCTTGAGCAATGTTTACAGTCGTCCGCACAAGGTCTTCGTGATAGGGCGTCAGCATTTCCATGCGATTTCCCACTACGGTGCTCGATGATGAAATCGTACTCCTGCAGTTGTTCAATCCATCTTGCCACTTGTCCCTCGGGGTTTTTAAATTCTAGCAACCACTTCAAAGCAGCATGGTCAGTTCTGATACGAAACTTTCTTCCCAGCAGGTATTTGCTGAAATGCTGTAACGTCTTGACAACTGCTAGCAATTCTCTCCGAGTGACACAGTAATTCCTCTCTGGTTTCGACAATGACTTACTGAAATATGCAATCACAACTTCGTTATCTCCTCTCTTTTGCGACAAGACACCTCCTATACCAGTGTTGCTAGCATCTGTGTCCACAATGAAATCCACTTCCGGGTCTGGATATCCCAATATTGGCGTTTCACAAAGTCTTCCTTTAAGCTCGTTGAAACTTGACTCACATTGTTCGTTCCAGTCAAATGATCGTTTTTCTTCCGTTAGTTGATGCAAAGGCTTTGCTTTATCCGAGAAGTTCTTCACAAAACGTCTGTAGTATGAGCAAAGCCCCAAAAAGGCACGTACTGCAGTCTTGTCTTTTGGCGTCGGCCAATCCTTTACGGCGCTAATCTTCTCAGGATCTGTCTGGATGCCGTCCTTTGAAATCACGTGTCCCAAGTAATTCACTTTACGTTTGAAAAACGAGCATTTCTTCGGACTGAGTTTCAGATTTGCCCCTCGTAGTTTGGCTAGCACCTGCTCCAATTTATTCAAGTGGTCATCGAAGTCTCTACCAACGATAATGATGTCATCTAAATAGACCAAGCAAGTTTCTCCTAGAAGTCCAGCTAATATTTGTTCCATTAATCTCTCAAATGTGGCTGGTGCATTACACAGTCCAAATGGAATAACATTGAACTGCCAGAGTCCCTTGCCAGTAGAGAAAGCCGTCTTCTCTTTATCCTTGTCCTTGATTTCGACTTGCCAATAGCCACTTTTCAGATCCAACGTTGAAAACCATTTCATTCCGTTCAACGTGTCTAAGGTGTCGTCGATTCGAGGAAGTGGGTAGCTGTCCTTCTTGGTCACATCATTAAGTCGACGGTAGTCAATACAAAATCTCATGGTGCCGTCCTTCTTCTTAACCAAAACTACGGGAGAGCACCACGGGCTTGTTGAAGGTTCAATAACTCCGCTTCTTCGCATTTCCTCGATCATGCCCTCAACCTCCTTCTCCCGAGCTACTGGAACTCTTCGAGGGCGCTGTCGGATAGGCATGGTTTCCCCAGTGTCAATCTCATGCTGAACCACTCCAGTTCTTCCAATATCATCGTCATGCGCAGAAAAGACGTTACGATATCGCAGCAGTAAGCTACGCGCCTTAAGAAATTCCTCCTTGGTAAGTCCCTTCCTGGAATCGTTCAGTAACTTTTCAACATCCACTGAAGGATTAACATTTCCAGGTTTCACGTTTACCTCAGATTCCCGACAGCCTCTTATCCAAGAAATTTCTTGGCATGATCCGACCAGCGTTCCTTTATTGAGGACGCATTCCGTGTCGCTTGGATTAAGGATCCTTACAAATGCTGTAGATGCCGTGGTTACCATTGTACGGGCTGTTATCCACGGTTTATCAGCATCCAACCTCTCTACCACCACACAGCGGTGAGATTGCGGCCTTGTGGAGTTCGGCAATTTCACTGGAACTAAAACCTGCGACCTTGGTTGAAGAATGGTTCTCCTGGTACAGTAAACATTTCCGTTTACTCCACCTTGTATAGGAATCTCGTCAACTCCAAACTTTAGAACTCCAACCTTCAAGTCGATTTTACAGTCATATCTCCTCATAAAATCCAATCCAATAATGCAGTCGTCCACGATGTTAGCAACAATCACTTTATGCCAGTATTCTTTTTCACCTATTTTTACAGCTAACTCTCGCTCTCCTTGGACGGAAATGTACTGGCCGGTAGCGGTCTGCAGCTGGAGATGCCTAGGTCGGACTAGATGATCTCTGGTCAGGTGTTTCAGTAGCCGAGAGCTGATCACAGTCCGAGAAGCTCCGGTGTCTATGGTAAGGAGACATTGTATTCCGCAGATTTCTCCCTTAACAACCAGACTATTCCCGTCGTTCGCCTGTGAGATCATAATTGGGACATTTCGACCACCAGCCAGCACTCGTCCCATAGTCCTGGCTTTTATTCGTTTCCCTGTTGGGGCTCTGACTCCACAGAGCCTATTGCCCTTGCCATTGGAGCGGGGTCTCTGTCCCTTCTATTCCTTTTCGGACAGCCTGACTGCAGGTGACCACGTTCTCCACATTGGTAGCAACGTGGCCCGAATTCGCGGCGAGAATCTACCGGCTTCGTAGTTGACACTTCTCGCACCCTGAAAGGCCTGGATGAGTCCTGTCGTACAGCTTCCACCTCGAGAGCGTGGGCTACGGCATCTTTAAGGCTGCCGTGATGTCCCAATCGCACGGCTGCCCTCACTTCCAGATCCCGGATCCCATCGATGAAGGCCTGCACCAGCATACTGTCCACAAAGAACGCGGACGTTCGTTGATAGGCCTTCCTAACCAACTTCTCGATTTCCAGGGCCCACTGTTGTAAGGACTCGTTACGTCCTTGCGTCCTGTCCTTTAATTGAGCTCGGTACACGTGCTCCAGGTGACTGTCACCGTATCGGGCCTCCAAGGCTTCTAGAAGGCGGTCGTACGTCCGGTCGTCTCCCAGAGCTTCCAGTATGGTAAGGGCTTCGTCGCGCAGCGCCAACGTCAGTGCTGTCCTGGCTTGCTCCTTACTCCAGCCATTAGCCTGGGAAACAGACTCGAACTGTAGCTTGTAGGCTGTCCATGATGAGGTACCATCAAAAGGCGGTACCTTGAACCTGCCGCCTCCAGCTACCGATGCGTCGGGTACACAGGTGCTCGCACCATTATGAGTCACTTTAATTTCTAATTTTTGGAGGCGGTTTTTATAGGTCTCGACATCCTCCTTGACAGTTTGCACCTTTTCCTTGAAGCCCTCCATTTCCTTGTTGACTTCATGGATTCGAGTCTCCAATTTTATGTCCATGTCGGCCAGTTTTTCCTGCACCTCAAGCATTTCCTTCTTCCATTGTGTCATGGACTCGTGTACCTTACGGAGCATTCGAGCCTGTTCCTCCTGTTGTTCCCGAAGGATTCGTGCCTGTTGGTCCTGTTTACTCGCCTGTTCGTCCTGTTTCCTCGCCTGTTCGTCCTGTTTCCTCGCCTGTTCGTCCTGTTTCCTCGCCTGTTCGTCCTGTTTCTTCGACTGTTCTTTTAGGAGGACAAAGATGGCGTTGAGGTCCACTCCCTGTGCAGGTTGAGCAGGTGATTCCGAGGAACCAGGCGTAGAGTCTCCAGGTCCAGAAGTTTGGCTTCGCGTCGTAACTCCTTTCGGCTCGGTTTCTCGTGGCATTAACGGCATTTTCTATCCGCACTTCTGACACCAAATGTTACGAGCGTGGGGTTCGTATATGATAGAAAAGCACAAATTAATAAAAACACTCACTTTATTACCCAAATTACGTACTTACAATTCACACGAACTGTACTTAAAATCCACTAATTAAAACACACACACTATTTCACAAATTATGCACTCACTATTCACACGAACTGTACTTAAGCGCACTAATCACTTAGAGTCTTTCTCTCCGATTATCCTTGTACTAGCACTCGATCGCAGTAAAAATGTAACTAACTGACGCCGGCCGTCGGCGCCTTATATATATATTGCGCGGAATCGCTCTAGACGCATTGTCCACACATATCGCGAATATTCTAGTAAGAGCCAGCGTGAGGGCCGGGAACATTCGAGGCCCCAAGTAACAAAAAGTTCTATAACCAGGGCGTTATGTCACCAAACAGTGATATAGTCGGCCTATACTGGTATCCATTGTGACTGCTTGCACTATAAAGGTGTTTAACGGAGCGTTTTAATTCTATAAATTAAAGAGCAATTAAGTTCTATATTTTAGCTCTTAGAACGCTTACAGGACCATACAAAAGAATCTTTAAAGAGTTGCACTTTACTAGATATTTAAAAAGCTGCTATGGTACTATTTAGTACTGTAGATGAACTTACTGACACTTTTATGTATCCATTCAGCACTAAAACTGCGTCAAAATGACTTTAACAGTACCGGTACTGTAGCAGTGATGAAAACATTGTTATAGGATCAATTTGCACTATAAACGTACTCTGTACGAGCATTACGTAACGTTATGGCTTCTTAAAAGCTTCCTCAACATCGCTATGGGGCTAGTTCTGTGAAAGTGATGAACACTTTTCTATAGCACTAATTAGTACTATAGCGACTCCTAGTGCAGTTGCTAAATAACTTAAATTCTAAATAGCCCTTTAAGTGAATTTGACTTACTGCTACGAGACTAAAACGTGACATAAAAGAGTTAAAATTATGAATTAATGGACTAATTAGATCTGTAGCAGTTTTTTTATTATCAATTATACCACTAGTAAAAATATGGCCGCTGTTTACGCCATGATAGCACATATTAGGACACGGCTGGAGCCAATGTGTACTATAGCAGCCATAGTCTTAAATTTATTGATTTTAATTTAATTAAAACAAGATTATTATCAGGGCGCATTGTCAAATTTGAAATCAGCATAATGGATTTATCAATACATTTTTTTTCGCAAGTGCTGATATCCTTCTGATTACACGTTACGTTAAGTAACAATGGAGCATAAATAACTTATCGATAGTTATTTCTTTCAATACTTACCACAATGGCATAACACATCTAAAGAATAAAATGGGAAACAGTTTTGACGACAAAAAACACTGGAATCGATTACAGTGCAGAGCAGCACTATAAACATGTTTTGGTTACTTTTATAGTGCAAATTCGTTACATAATAGCTCCTGACAGCACTATGTTAGTACTAAAAAGCGTTTCACGACACTTTTATACTTCAACAACAGAGCTGATTTATCACCGCGCGAGTCTTTATGTAATGTTTATAGAATTAATCAGTGATAAAACTAGGGCCTATTTGGGGTTCTGTAAACATTTATAACACCATTATAGTGCTGATCATGAACACTATTTGGCACATCCTAAAACGTTCCCAGGACTTTTATAGTACCAAATTTTGTTACTCGGGGCCATATATGTCTCTCTCTAATGGTGCACTCTCTGTCACTCCCTTCTCGAATGTTCCGAGTATAGCTATCTCTTTCTAGTAGTCCCATCCTTGTTACACACTTCTCGAATGTTCTGAGCATAGCTATCTCTTTCTACTAGTGCTATCTCTGTCACTCCTACTGGAAATTTCGCCATATAATGATTTGTGCTTCAGAGGCCCATAAGGGGTCCTGAAAACGCCTGAAAATGGGTTTTCAGGTTATGGCGTCATCTGATAGAGGGTGCCCTGAAACGGACTGAAAACATGTTTCAGGCGCCTGAAAACGACGGCAACTTGGGTGAAATTTCGATCTTTAGATATGTGATAGAGCAACTTCTGAAACGGTCTGAAATGACTTTTCAGCCTGCTGAAAACGCCTCTAAAGCACTGAAATTGACGTTTGAAGTTTTTGACCTAACCTACCGGCGTAACAATACCAAACAATAATTGAAATATTTGATGGGGACAAATTGTAATGTAAACATTCATCTGTTTTTTGAACTGAAAGTCAGGATAGATTTCCATTGTTAAAGTATAAAAAAACACTTAACGTCTACTTAGATTTTACAATTTTCGTCTAAATTTACTCACACTGTTCTCTAGGGTAAAATATTAATAATCTTATAATTTTCCCACAGAGAAGTTTTTCTTCTAAGTGCTTAATGTATAGTTTAGAAATGGATTAAACAACTAGTGTTGACGTTATCTACTTAACGGCAACTGCCTATTTTTTCACATTTCGCTCGGCGCAGTCTTAATTTATCATAGTATTTTTTTAGATTTGAATTGACAAACATTCAGTCTAGTACTTGAATACTTGTAGCTTTGAACTGCGCCCGGCTGCTGACGAGGGTACTACCGTACATGCTGGAGGAGACAGAGTGGCAGAACTTCTTCTGGTCCTCATTACCGGCTGCTGCTGAAAATGAGTCAGTGCCGCTTGCGCAGTCACTCATCAATGCCGTTTGTGTAAGTATTGATGATGCAATTTCGTATGTAACTTGATTAACCTATTGACCGCCAAGCGGTCTAACAGTTTACCGTTTGACGACGCGTTTGGCTCGGTTGGTAGACACCTGCCTACTGAGTCGGCGGTCCCGGGTTCGAATCCCGGCCGGGGCAAATATTTGTGCAAATATTTGTTCTTGGGTCATGGATGTTATCTATATATGTATTTATATATTATGTATATCGTCGTCTAGTACCCATAGTACAAGCTTTGCTTAGTTTGGGACTAGGTCGATTTGTGTAAGATTGTCCCTTAATATTTATTTATTTATTATTTATTTATTTATTTACCGTGCCACTGACGCCAGAGTAAAAAAAAAAGATGTGCCCCAAAATCAACAGGGATTGAAAAATACTTGTAGCGGTTAGAATTACAAAGTTTTTGATCATTGAAATTTGGACGGCTGTGGCCGACGTGGCGTCAGGGGCACGATTTTTTGTTGACGGCCACAGCCGACTGTGGCGGTCAAAAGGTTAATATTGATTAGAACTTTTATAGAGAAACCCTCAAGGAAAAAGGGAAATATTATGCTTGCTTTACAACATTGCTATAGTTTTAGATGTGACTCTTACAATCACAACTGTTGTTTTGTATACATGTAAAATCAGCTTGCATGTAAGCCTGGTCCTATTTTCTCATTATGCAGAGCGAATTCCTGCCTTAAGAATTTTTCAGTTTTAATTTACAGTTTACTTGATTACTTGAATTAACACTGTTTATCATCATCAATAAAGTACCTACCCCATTATTGATTTATTTTCATACTATTATAATTTATTTCTAAATCAGTTTTCTATTGGGAGAGAAATCTTAACAGCACTATGTAGGATTAGCATGGATGCGCGGAGACAGCCGTACAGCGCCAACTGTTTGTAAACATTAATTTGTCTGCTCATCACATCCAAATAGACTTGAATGAAGTTTGGTGCAGGGAAAGCTGGACAACCAATTATGTTTATAGGATACTTTTTACCCAACCATGGAAACGCGGAGGAAGTTGCGGGGCATCTTCTAGCGTTCATTTAAATTTATAACTAAAGTCATTAGCATTGCGATTTAGCGAGGAAATGCTTCCAGCATCTTGGGGACCATGCTATGAGGCACAATTTTTTTATGTTTTCTAATTTTGCTTATGTTTTGTAAGTTTTTTATTGTGTTGTACTAATATTATAAGTGCCTATTGAATACAGCGTATATCACTAAAAGTCCATTGTATACTTAGAGGTATGTGGACTTTGTTGAATGTACAACGATTTGTTGCAGGACCTACTGTTCTGCCCGGATTTCACGGTGGCGAGCACCCGCCGCTCGGGTCCGGTGAGTATTGATTGGTGACTATCACATCTTATCTGTAACCTAACTTATCTTTTCAACAGTCATACAATGTGTCATATAATAAATATGATTCAGAGCACAGTCAGCATGAAAAGTTGCTGACAAATCCTACTGATCTATGTTACTTGAAATAAATGTTCTTTTTTTTGTGTCAAATCGCGTACTAAAATTCTCAGCTAATTATGATGCTGACTGTCTGATACTCATACTTGCGTATAGTACTTCCGAAACATTAAGATCAAATAACGACAAATTTGCACGAGCAATACAAACTCTTCAAAACCTCGTATTTAGTTTGTAGATTGATACTGAGATGCGAGCTTTGTTTTAAGTAGGTATTTGTTACTTAGTCAGTTTTGGTTGTCAACAGACAACATATAGCTACAATTTGTATTAGTCTGACAGTTTCGACCAACCATACCCAAGGGGCAGCACTAGGTTTGATTTTTAGATGGTGGTAAATAGTTAATGGCATGTACATATAGTGTTTTATCCATTTAAGGTTTACTCTTTGCATTCGTCCTTCAGTGTTCGTTATAATGCATTCATGTATGAATACGTCTCCCCATTGCATAATAATAAGCGTGTTGCATAAGTCTGAATGAACGTTCCTAAAATTGTTATTTTTTATTATCTGCCTGTTTTATGTGATTACTGCATTGTGGTTTAAGTACTTATTGCGATATTAATCAATAAAATTAATGGAAACGCTGGAATTTCATGTTTTATTGTTACTGTTACATGAACAGGGATCGGATATTCGGATGCTTTAATTCCTACATTTCGGTGTTGGTGTTGTATGGATGTGGCCCCAATTTTATTTTATTATTGTAATTACCTGTTCACTTTAGTGTAACTGTATCTTTTTCAAGTTTCCGATGTAACAGATTAGCTAATTTCTTATCATTTTATAAGCCAGACTTGAAAACTATAAAATGGAATCACTGTCAAGGAGACGTAAAATCTGTGACGTCATGTTCCTTTACAAAATATTACACGGTCTAGTCGACAGCCCAGAGTTTCTCGAAAACATTAAGATGGTTGTCCCTCGCGCAGGCAGTCGTCTGTGCAATAGAAAACTTTTCTCCCTACCGCAATGTCGAACCAATATAGGCAAACATTCGCCTCTGTATAGGATGATTTCATCGTATAGTAGTATTAAGCACATAGATATATTTTCATGTTCTACAGCCTCATTTAAAAGTAAGTTAAACTTAGTTTATTATAGTTTTTCTTTTAGTGACTTTTGGACCTATAGTTTTTAAATTCAAACTTAATTTTATTTAATATTGTATTTAGTATTGTTTAAAACACTGTTGAAGCATGCTGTGTCTACTATTTTAGGGTGTACAAAAATGTAACCGATACATCATAAATTATGCTATGATAATTTTGTATTATCCAATTTGTGGACCATAAAAAAAAAAAAAATAATTATACTTAGCATAAAAATATTTCGTAATAGTTGAATTAATTGCACGTTAATTAAATACTTAACATTCAGCAGATCTATACTTTCAAAGTACCTTCAATTAGTTCAGTTTATTACTTAAATAATATGTTTGAATGTTAGCTGAATTAGTTAATGTAGAAGTCCCGGGATTCATTACATTAATTCGAGTTCGTCTCAGTACAGCTCCAGCAACTTCGGCGCAGACACCAAAGTTTAGATATAAAAGCATCCGAATATCCGATACCTGTGTATGAAATAACGTCTATAGTATGAAATTTTATTACACTTTTCACGCGTCTTTTTCTTATTAGGGCAGCAAAAGGGTGGAACTCGTCCTGCGCACATTTTCCCTGAAAAATATAACTTGGATCTCTTCAAGTTGAGAGTGAATAGGCATTTTCTAGGCGAGCATGCTCCATCTGAGGCCTTATTTTCATTTTACATGAGGTGCAATCGAACGTATATGGTCGTCTAGTACCCATAACACAAGCCTTCTTGAGCTTAATTTGGGACTAAATCGATTTGTGTGGGGTTGTCCGATATTTATGTATTATTTACTAGCGACCCGCCCCGGCATTGCACGGGTGCAATGCTATGCATGTATTAGGTATACGTATAAACTTTCCTCTTAAATCACTCTAGTTATTAAAACCACATCAAAGTTCGTTGCGTAGTTTTAAAGATCTAAGCATACCTAAATAGGGCAGACAGATAGACAGACAGCAGGATGCTACGTTGTTTTATACTAGTGATATAGCCCTCCTCATCGATGTCGATGACGGCGACCCAACGCAAGAACTATGAACTTCGTCTATTGTGGGCTCTGATATGCTAGCCAAGCCAAACTTAGTTTGAAACCCTCTCTCTTATTGTTATTACTATAGGAGCGCGCCGAAGAGCTGTCGTCGCTGGACAGCTGCGAGTACATCTGGGCGGGCGGCGTGGGGTTCGCGCGCGCGCCGCCGCGCTGCGCCGCGCACGAGGCGGCGCGCGCCGAGCTGCTGCGGCTGCTGCTCACCGCGTTCAGCGAGACCGTGTACAAGCCGCCGCACCAGCAGCACCACAACAAGTGGATCGTGTGAGTGTCTCACACACACATACTGCGAGTACATCTTGTTCGCGCGCGCGCCGCCGCGCTGCGCCGCGCACGAGGCGGCGCGCGCCGAGCTGCTGCGGCTGCTGCTGACCGCGTTCAGCGAGACCGTGTACAAGCCGCCGCACCAGCAGCACCACAACAAGTGGATCGTGTGAGTGTCTCACACACACATACTGCGAGTACATCTTGTTCGCGCGCGCGCCGCCGCGCTGCGCCGCGCACGAGGCGGCGCGCGCCGAGCTGCTGCGGCTGCTGCTGACCGCGTTCAGCGAGACCGTGTACAAGCCGCCGCACCAGCAGCACCACAACAAGTGGATCGTGTGAGTGTCTCACACACACATACTGCGAGTACATCTTGTTCGCGCGCGCGCCGCCGCGCTGCGCCGCGCACGAGGCGGCGCGCGCCGAGCTGCTGCGCCTGCTGCTGACCGCGTTCAGCGAGACCGTGTACAAGCCGCCGCACCAGCAGCACCACAACAAGTGGATCGTGTGAGTGTCTCACATACACATACTGCGAGTACATCTTGTTCGCGCGCGCGCCGCGCACGAGGCGGCGCGCGCCGAGCTGCTGCGCCTGCTGCTGACCGCGTTCAGCGAGACCGTGTACAAGCCGCCGCACCAGCAGCACCACAACAAGTGGATCGTGTGAGTGTCTCACATACACATACTGCGAGTACATCTTGTTCGCGCGCGCGCCGCCGCGCTGCGCCGCGCACGAGGCGGCGCGCGCCGAGCTGCTGCGGCTGCTGCTGACCGCGTTCAGCGAGACCGTGTACAAGCCGCCGCACCAGCAGCACCACAACAAGTGGATCGTGTGAGTGTCTCACACACACATACTGCGAGTACATCTTGTTCGCGCGCGCGCCGCCGCGCTGCGCCGCGCACGAGGCGGCGCGCGCCGAGCTGCTGCGGCTGCTGCTGACCGCGTTCAGCGAGACCGTGTACAAGCCGCCGCACCAGCAGCACCACAACAAGTGGATCGTGTGAGTGTCTCACACACACATACTGCGAGTACATCTTGTTCGCGCGCGCGCCGCCGCGCTGCGCCGCGCACGAGGCGGCGCGCGCCGAGCTGCTGCGGCTGCTGCTCACCGCGTTCAGCGAGACCGTGTACAAGCCGCCGCACCAGCAGCACCACAACAAGTGGATCGTGTGAGTGTCTCACACACACATACTGCGAGTACATCTTGTTCGCGCGCGCGCCGCCGCGCTGCGCCGCGCACGAGGCGGCGCGCGCCGAGCTGCTGCGGCTGCTGCTGACCGCGTTCAGCGAGACCGTGTACAAGCCGCCGCACCAGCAGCACCACAACAAGTGGATCGTGTGAGTGTCTCACACACACATACTGCGAGTACATCTTGTTCGCGCGCGCGCCGCCGCGCTGCGCCGCGCACGAGGCGGCGCGCGCCGAGCTGCTGCGGCTGCTGCTCACCGCGTTCAGCGAGACCGTGTACAAGCCGCCGCACCAGCAGCACCACAACAAGTGGATCGTGTGAGTGTCTCACACACACATACTGCGAGTACATCTTGTTCGCGCGCGCGCCGCCGCGCTGCGCCGCGCACGAGGCGGCGCGCGCCGAGCTGCTGCGGCTGCTGCTGACCGCGTTCAGCGAGACCGTGTACAAGCCGCCGCACCAGCAGCACCACAACAAGTGGATCGTGTGAGTGTCTCACACACACATGCTGCGAGTACATCTGGGTGGGCGGCCTACCTATCTACCTATACTTAGTAGTACATACTCCGCCTTCGCGAACTATAGGTAGATGTAGATTGAGAAATGAACCATTAATGATGTAACCTTTCAGTTCGCTCCCAGCGGCCACGACTAGCGATCGTCTCACGCGCCGATAAGAAACCGGTTTACAGCGCGTTCAAATTACTCGATCATTAGTCGTGAATACGATTTGTTTTTAATATTTAAATCGTTGAAAAACATTACTTTGACCGTAATAATGAAATGTAAAACGTGTAGCCAACCTGTAACAGATGTTGTGGTGTGTGGTGCTTGCAACGGACAGTTCCACTATGCGTGCATCGGCGTAACCGAAACTAACTACCGAAAAATGAACGCTGAAAGAAAAGCTGGAATACGCTGTTCCCATCGCCGTTCAAGCCCGGAGAGCTCAGGTTCACAGGGTATATCTGTTGTGTTGGATGAACTCAAGGCATTTAGATCGGACTTCAACTCCATTAAATCTCAAATTCAGAGTATTTTCACTTCGATCGAAGCCATAAATACAAAATGGAACGAGATGGAGACGCGTCTTTCTGACCTGGAGGACCGAGTCGTCGTGTTGGAAGGTAGCGCAGCGATCGTTTCAAAGTTGCAATCTGAACTCGAAGTCAGAAATGAAATCATACATAACCTACAAAACGAAATGAATGTTCGAGATCAGCAAGCACGTATGAATAATGTCGAGATATCTGGTATCCCGTTTAAGAAAGGTGAAAATGTGGTATCGATACTAAATTCGATTTGTAACAAGGTCGGAGTCAAAATAGAAGCCAATTCGGTAGATTCTGTGCACCGTGTGCGACGTTTTGTCAACAAAGACGCAGCCCGCGAGCCTCGCGCGGACGACGGAGGTCACGGAGATGCCGACACGGCCGGCGCCAGCGACGGGTCGCGTCCCCCGGCGATCATCGTCAAGTTCACCCGGCGCATGTGCAAGGACCAGCTGCTGGCGGCGGTGCGCGCGCGCCGCGGGCTCACCACCGCCGACATCGAGCTGGCCGGGTCGGCCTCCAACATCTACGTCAGCGATCACCTTACGCCGGCAAACAAACTACTCTTAAAACGCGCCAGGCAACGAAAGGCTGAACTTCAGTATGCGTTCCTGTGGACTCGCGACTGTAAAATCCTCATGCGTAAGGACGAAACGTCTAAGATAATCGCGATAACCGATGACTCGGTCTTGTTGAGATTGAAGTGACTATATTTCCTTTATATGTACTTATTATATTGTGCATGCCTATATTGTTTTTTGTTACTGCTAACGACAGCCATAACAAGCTATGTCATCACGATGCAGCCCGGTATAGTTGTTTTTTTACCCTCAATTGATTCACCCACTGATTTTGTTTTTGTTTACGACCGCGTATGCGCATTTGTGTATTATGGATATCATCCAATTATCGACCAACGTACCACACGTATTTCACACACTGAATATAACAATAAAGAACATATTTTTATTTCATTGTATTGTATTGCTTGCTATACTGCCACTCCCAAAAAATATACGTTTCATACTTATACTGCCTTATACACCATATATTACTATTTATTTCGTTATTATTATTACACAATTCATATAAATATGTCCACCGTTTATAACAATGGCTTGTACGGTTTTTGAAGGTTACTACCAAAATGTACGGGGCCTTCGAACGAAATCCCAGGATTTTTTATCGAAAACCGCGTTAGCCGATTACGATTTTATTTGCATAACCGAGAGTTGGTTAACGTCAGATTTTTACGATAGAGAGTATTTCGATGATAGGTACATAGTGTACAGATGCGATCGCTCGGAGGAGGAGAGCGGGGCGCAGCGCGGCGGGGGAGTGGTCGTGGCGGCGAAGCGCGAGCTCATGCCGGTGCGCCGCGACTGGCCCTGCCCCTCTCCTGCGCACGCAGAGTGCATCTGGATATCTTTCCCTATTCATAACGTAAACATTCATTCGCAAATTCAATATGTAAATATCGCGTGCGTATACATTCCGCATGGACCCAACCACAAAGACACCGTCGCTTCATTTTTTAACATCAGTTCTCGACTCATAATCGACCACCCTGATGACTCATTTCTTATTACTGGCGACTTTAACATCTCTCATGCCGAATGGGAGGATAAAGCTTCAGGCAAATTATTTTTAAATCCTTCTAACAATATTATGGTCCAATTTTTAAGTGACTATATGGCGCTCAGTGGTCTAGACCAATATAATAACAATGCAAATGTTAATAGTAGAATCCTCGACCTGATATTAAGTAACTCAACATGTTCTGTTAACACGTGCGACTTTCCCTTAACCCCAGAAGATGCTCATCATAAGGCACTAATATTGGACTTCAAACTGGAATATACTGCTCCAATAAAGCCGGCCGAAACCGTTGTTTATAAGTTTCATTTAGCAAATTATGATGAACTTAATAATGATTTAGGAAATATAAACTGGGATGTATTTTTTGACAATTTAAATGTTGAAGGGTGCGTGCAAAAATTTTACGAATTGTTATATAAGTTGATTGACCGGCACGTGCCTTGTTATCCTTCACGAAATGTATGTAATTCTCCGGTATGGCATAGTAAATCTTTAAAAAATATTTTGAAGGAAAAGAGAAAATACCATAAGTTATGGAAATTATATGGAAACCCTTTGGATTATGAAAGTTTCAAAATATTAAGAAAACGAGCTGAAATAATTGAAAAGGAATGTTATAACCAATATATTCAATCTTCTGAAGATAAGATTAAATCACATCCAAAGTTTTTCTGGAAATTTATTAAATCTACTATGTCTAATAAGGGAACACCACAGACAATGTTTTATAAGGGTACCCAAGCTTCTAATGGGGAGAGTATCTGCAACTTATTTAGTGAATATTTTCAATCCGTGTTTGAAAATGCTTGCCTTCCACCTTTGGATATGAATCGTTTGGAACCTCCTACGATGTCTATTTTTAGTATCAATACTGTAAATTTGTCCCATGATTTAGTTCTCAAGTATTTAAAATCAGTAGATACAAATAAGGGAGCGGGACCCGATAAAATTCATCCTTTGCTTATTAGCAAATGCGCGAGTACCCTAGTTTTTCCTCTTGTCAAAATCTTTATGCTATCCCTCAAGGAAGGACATGTACCAGTAATCTGGAAAAAAGCTTGGATTACACCCATTCCTAAAGGCTCAATAAGCCAAGATATAGAAAAGTATAGACCTATTTCAAAGCTATGTCAATTTGGAAAAATATTAGAAAAGATTGTCACTGATCAGGTTTCACATGATGTTCGCCGTCATATAAATCCAACTCAGCACGGTTTTTATCGGGGTCGTAGTGTGGAAAGTAATCTTTTGTCCTTTAGCGAAATAATACGTGATGCCATGGATAATAGGTATCAGGTAGATGCAGTATATACAGATTTTGCAAAGGCATTCGATAAAATTTCTTTTAATACGCTTTTGCTCAAGCTCTGGAACCTCGGCATACACGGTGATCTTTTTAGGTGGATTCAGTCTTACATCGAAAACAGATGCCAAGCTGTAGTACTAGGAGGATATACATCTGGGTATAAAACTACTACCTCTGGAGTCCCACAAGGATCTCATTTGGGCCCCTTGTTGTTTATCTTGTACATAAATGACATAACAGAGTCGATAACAAACTCCAAAGCTCTTCTTTATGCCGATGATACCAAAATATTTAGAGTAGTAAAAACACATACGGATTGCGCTATGCTGCAAGAAGATCTGTTTAATTTCGAGAGATATTGTGCTAATAATAGTCTTTTTTTAAATAGCGACAAATGCTCTGTTATTACATTTACAAGGAAAAAATCACCAATTCTATATAATTACAAATTATGTGACAATACTTTAACGAGAAAACATAGTATTCGAGATTTAGGTGTAATAATGGATAGCAAACTAACTTTTAACCTCCATATTGATAGCATCCTAAGTAAAGCTTATCGGCAGCTCGGATTCATTCTTCGCGTCTCAAAACCATTTCGAAGGCCCTTGACATATAAATTGTTGTACAATAGCTACGTTCGAAGTCGCCTGGAATTTGCCTCCGTAGTCTGGAACCCATATCATAAAGTACATAAGGATAGAATTGAAAGGCTACAGAAGAAATTTATTAAAGCACTCGAATATCGCACCGGCGGCAAGTACCAAAATTATGCATCTTCAGCAGCTACGCACAAAATTCAGCGTCTTGTACTCAGACGGCACTGTAATGATTTATCGTACTTATTTAAAATCCTCAATAATCTGACTGACGCCCCTGAACTCTTAAATAAAATAAGTTTTCGTGTGCCTCGTAAAACTGAGCGTAGTTGCCGGAATAAGGCTTTGTTCAGTGTCGCGAGGAGCAAAACCAAACACGCGGGTCACTCGTACATTAAACGCACATGCAAGCTGTACAATGATAAATGTATGAAGGCAGACTTGTTTGGCAGTTCGTTGGCAATGTATAAAACAAATGTATTTTCTTTGTTGGAAACTCAGTGTGTGTGAGTATTCCTAGGTTTATTAAGTTTAACAATAGTAGTAAGCGATTCCAAATTTCTGTATAAAAAAAAAAAATGTCTTGTTTTTTGGTCTTTATTGTTTAATTTATAATTGAGTAAATTGCTTTTTATTTTTTCTGTTGGCAACAAATTTGTCAGTAAAAATTTTGGTCAGTGTAATGTAACATTTTCAACACTATAATTACTATGTATGAAACTATAGGTCTACAATTAAGGTGATCTCTAGTCCTATGACAACACCAATGTTATATTATTTTAAGACTGTTTGTTTCTTAATAAATAAAAAAAAAAAAAAAAAAAAAAAACGGACTATGTTCTGAACAACACCAATTAACTGGTGATAAATCGCCAAACGATTCAGGGTCCCCTCTAGGCTTTAAACTTTACAAAAGAGTTCCACAGTGCTAGCAAGCCAACTAAAAGGCCTGTCGTGTTCTGATTGTATTATTACCCATACAGATACCTGACGAGTCCGGAGAACCGGCACGCGCTGCCGCTGTTCACGTCGCTGCTGAACACGGTGTGCTCGTACGACCCGGTGGGGCTGGGGCTGCCCTACAACCACCTGCTGTTCAGCGACACGCTGGAGCCGCTCGTGGAGGTATGTTGCTCCCCTGATCTGTACCTACATTTCTAACATTGAGTTATTATTACTACGTATAGAGTGGACGCCTCAATAGTACATTACTGCAGAGGCCGCGAAATAGGGAATTATTGGCCGAGTAGTAATAGATGGCCGAGTGATAACGAGGCCATCTAGAGATACCAGGCCGATAATCCCTGTTCGCGCCGAGGCTTGTATAGTGCTTTTCTCAAATAAATCCAAGGAAATAATACAAATGTTCAACTTATAGGTATATTCATATAAAAACAAATTTATTTCAAATTTAATAAAAAAAACCAATTTATTTTTTTAAGCTGTTCGGGTCAATGTTTTTGCCACCAAATGTTAAGATGATTTTATTTATTAAAAAATGACAACACCTTATTAATTAGATATTGTTATATTTTTTAACAATAAACGTGATTCCTGGTTTATTTTATTGAATATCTGATTTAATCGAATTGAATAATCTAGTTAAATATAAGAAATAAAACGTAAATATACATGCACAAACTAAGTTTTTTTTTATTGGCAGTATGCCATAGATTATCAATAAAAGAAATAAACCCCACTGAAACAAAAGACAATCTCTTTGTTGGCTACGGCCAATAATGTTGTATGAAATTCCTTTATATCGTTCTAATTTGAAATTAGAACGAATCTTCAACAATTGCTATACAAAGAAGTATTTCGCGTTCTATTACCACGATCATAAGAACGACATTTCCTTGGATGTTTGAGAAAATTGTTTTTTTGTAAAACCTGTTTGTGCCGATCGGCACAAACGCGCTTAGTCGGTGCCCAGCGGCTGCGGCAGTCTCGCGACCTAAACGTGTAAGCGCCGTCAAATTCACGGCGCTTACGACGTTTTGGTCGCGTGGTTCACGCCCCGGTCTCGCCTACAGTTGCGACACTTTTATCGTTTGCTATAGCTCCTCTATACGTAGTAATAATAACTCAATGATTTCTACTGCTTTTTTTATGATGCTTAATAACCACGCAACGAACGTGCAAACAACGCACGCCTATTTTGGCCACACAATGCGCATAGGTGGCGAACATTTTGAAAGACTGATTGAGGTTGAGAACTACGAAGAGCACCAACAACACAGACGGATCAAGTAAAAGACTCGTACTCTAAATTCTACACGGTTGTAAGAGACGCAGCAGAAACCGGTCGAAACATATCATCCGCTCCAGAAGCAACCCTAAAGCTGACCACGAACCCCAGAAATGAGGGACCGAACCCAGAGAGAGACTTAATTAATAACCAATAAATCTTGTATAGCAATAAATCTTGAGTTCCTGTAATTGGCTCTGTAATTCTATTTAAGTTTTCCTTTTATATGTCATAATTAGCTGTTGGTTCTCCTCGAATAAATAAATAAATAAATAAATAAATAAATCTTAGTGGAGTGAAATTGCAATTAGAAGTACTTCAACGTGGGACGTATAGCATCTTGTGCGGTAACACACCGATTTTTTTCATGACCATACAGTATTCTGATTCTCCTATATTAACTAAATGTTGTCCTTACAGGTCGCCCTGCAAATTTTGATTGTGACACTGGACCATGACACGAGTAACGCCATGAACGAAGACTCAGAGGAGGTATATATAGTTTATCCGAAACTCTAACACCAAATTATCTCAAAAAACACGTGAAAAACGACCTTATGTTTTTAATTATTGCCAGTTGGATATAATTATTACTGTAAGTGTATACGTATTTCTGCTGTGTGTGCGCGCCGTATTAATAATGCGCGTTGTTACTTATATGTTTCATATACGGTGTCTATTTGTGAGTTCCTGTAATTGGCTCTGTAATTCTATTTAAGTTTTCCTTTTATATGTCATAATTAGCTGTTAATAAATAAATAAATAATTTTCCTTTAAAGTTCCAAAGCTATTAAATATGCACTAATGAAATAATCCGCAGAGCCTCCCGGACAACCTGTTCATCAACTACCTGTCGCGCATCCACCGCGACGAGGACTTCGCGTTCGTGCTGCGCGGCGTCACGCGCCTGCTCAACAACCCGCTCGCGCAGACCTACCTGCCCAACTCCGCCAAGCGCGTGGCGCTGCACCAGGAGCTGCTCGTGCTGTTCTGGAAGATGTGCGACTACAACAAGGTCGGTTGCTGTCGCACTCTTACTCCGCGCTCGTGCTGCGCGGCGTCACGCGCCTGCTCAACAACCCGCTCGCGCAGACCTACCTGCCCAACTCCGCCAAGCGCGTGGCGCTGCACCAGGAGCTGCTCGTGCTGTTCTGGAAGATGTGCGACTACAACAAGGTCGGTTACTGTCGCACTCTTACTCCGCGCTCGTGCTGCGCGGCGTCACGCGCCTGCTCAACAACCCGCTCGCGCAGACCTACCTGCCCAACTCCGCCAAGCGCGTGGCGCTGCACCAGGAGCTGCTCGTGCTGTTCTGGAAGATGTGCGACTACAACAAGGTCGGTTACTGTCGCACTCTTACTCCGCGCTCGTGCTGCGCGGCGTCACGCGCCTGCTCAACAACCCGCTCGCGCAGACCTACCTGCCCAACTCCGCCAAGCGCGTGGCGCTGCACCAGGAGCTGCTCGTGCTGTTCTGGAAGATGTGCGACTACAACAAGGTCGGTTACTGTCGCACTCTTACTCCGCGCTCGTGCTGCGCGGCGTCACGCGCCTGCTCAACAACCCGCTCGCGCAGACCTACCTGCCCAACTCCGCCAAGCGCGTGGCGCTGCACCAGGAGCTGCTCGTGCTGTTCTGGAAGATGTGCGACTACAACAAGGTCGGTTACTGTCGCACTCTTACTCCGCGTTCGTGCTGCGCGGCGTCACGCGCCTGCTCAACAACCCGCTGGCGCAGACCTACCTGCCCAACTCCGCCAAGCGCGTGGCGCTGCACCAGGAGCTGCTCGTGCTGTTCTGGAAGATGTGCGACTACAACAAGGTCGGTTACTGTCGCACTCTTACTCCGCGCTCGTGCTGCGCGGCGTCACGCGCCTGCTCAACAACCCGCTCGCGCAGACCTACCTGCCCAACTCCGCCAAGCGCGTGGCGCTGCACCAGGAGCTGCTCGTGCTGTTCTGGAAGATGTGCGACTACAACAAGGTCGGTTACTGTCGCACTCTTACTCCGCGCTCGTGCTGCGCGGCGTCACGCGCCTGCTCAACAACCCGCTCGCGCAGACCTACCTGCCCAACTCCGCCAAGCGCGTGGCGCTGCACCAGGAGCTGCTCGTGCTGTTCTGGAAGATGTGCGACTACAACAAGGTCGGTTACTGTCGCACTCTTACTCCGCGTTCGTGCTGCGCGGCGTCACGCGCCTGCTCAACAACCCGCTGGCGCAGACCTACCTGCCCAACTCCGCCAAGCGCGTGGCGCTGCACCAGGAGCTGCTCGTGCTGTTCTGGAAGATGTGCGACTACAACAAGGTCGGTTGCTGTCGCACTCTTACTCCGCGTTCGTGCTGCGCGGCGTCACGCGCCTGCTCAACAACCCGCTGGCGCAGACCTACCTGCCCAACTCCGCCAAGCGCGTGGCGCTGCACCAGGAGCTGCTCGTGCTGTTCTGGAAGATGTGCGACTACAACAAGGTCGGTTACTGTCGCACTCTTACTCCGCGCTCGTGCTGCGCGGCGTCACGCGCCTGCTCAACAACCCGCTCGCGCAGACCTACCTGCCCAACTCCGCCAAGCGCGTGGCGCTGCACCAGGAGCTGCTCGTGCTGTTCTGGAAGATGTGCGACTACAACAAGGTCGGTTACTGTCGCACTCTTACTCCGCGCTCGTGCTGCGCGGCGTCACGCGCCTGCTCAACAACCCGCTCGCGCAGACCTACCTGCCCAACTCCGCCAAGCGCGTGGCGCTGCACCAGGAGCTGCTCGTGCTGTTCTGGAAGATGTGCGACTACAACAAGGTCGGTTACTGTCGCACTCTTACTCCGCGTTCGTGCTGCGCGGCGTCACGCGCCTGCTCAACAACCCGCTGGCGCAGACCTACCTGCCCAACTCCGCCAAGCGCGTGGCGCTGCACCAGGAGCTGCTCGTGCTGTTCTGGAAGATGTGCGACTACAACAAGGTCGGTTACTGTCGCACTCTTACTCCGCGCTCGTGCTGCGCGGCGTCACGCGCCTGCTCAACAACCCGCTCGCGCAGACCTACCTGCCCAACTCCGCCAAGCGCGTGGCGCTGCACCAGGAGCTGCTCGTGCTGTTCTGGAAGATGTGCGACTACAACAAGGTCGGTTACTGTCGCACTCTTACTCCGCGCTCGTGCTGCGCGGCGTCACGCGCCTGCTCAACAACCCGCTGGCGCAGACCTACCTGCCCAACTCCGCCAAGCGCGTGGCGCTGCACCAGGAGCTGCTCGTGCTGTTCTGGAAGATGTGCGACTACAACAAGGTCGGTTACTGTCGCACTCTTACTCCGCGCTCGTGCTGCGCGGCGTCACGCGCCTGCTCAACAACCCGCTGGCGCAGACCTACCTGCCCAACTCCGCCAAGCGCGTGGCGCTGCACCAGGAGCTGCTCGTGCTGTTCTGGAAGATGTGCGACTACAACAAGGTCGGTTACTGTCGCACTCTTACTCCGCGCTCGTGCTGCGCGGCGTCACGCGCCTGCTCAACAACCCGCTCGCGCAGACCTACCTGCCCAACTCCGCCAAGCGCGTGGCGCTGCACCAGGAGCTGCTCGTGCTGTTCTGGAAGATGTGCGACTACAACAAGGTCGGTTACTGTCGCACTCTTACTCCGCGCTCGTGCTGCGCGGCGTCACGCGCCTGCTCAACAACCCGCTGGCGCAGACCTACCTGCCCAACTCCGCCAAGCGCGTGGCGCTGCACCAGGAGCTGCTCGTGCTGTTCTGGAAGATGTGCGACTACAACAAGGTCGGTTACTGTCGCACTCTTACTCCGCGCTCGTGCTGCGCGGCGTCACGCGCCTGCTCAACAACCCGCTGGCGCAGACCTACCTGCCCAACTCCGCCAAGCGCGTGGCGCTGCACCAGGAGCTGCTCGTGCTGTTCTGGAAGATGTGCGACTACAACAAGGTCGGTTGCTGTCGCACTCTTACTCCGCGCTCGTGCTGCGCGGCGTCACGCGCCTGCTCAACAACCCGCTCGCGCAGACCTACCTGCCCAACTCCGCCAAGCGCGTGGCGCTGCACCAGGAGCTGCTCGTGCTGTTCTGGAAGATGTGCGACTACAACAAGGTCGGTTGCTGTCGCACTCTTACTCCGCGCTCGTGCTGCGCGGCGTCACGCGCCTGCTCAACAACCCGCTCGCGCAGACCTACCTGCCCAACTCCGCCAAGCGCGTGGCGCTGCACCAGGAGCTGCTCGTGCTGTTCTGGAAGATGTGCGACTACAACAAGGTCGGTTACTGTCGCACTCTTACTCCGCGCTCGTGCTGCGCGGCGTCACGCGCCTGCTCAACAACCCGCTGGCGCAGACCTACCTGCCCAACTCCGCCAAGCGCGTGGCGCTGCACCAGGAGCTGCTCGTGCTGTTCTGGAAGATGTGCGACTACAACAAGGTCGGTTGCTGTCGCACTCTTACTCCGCGCTCGTGCTGCGCGGCGTCACGCGCCTGCTCAACAACCCGCTCGCGCAGACCTACCTGCCCAACTCCGCCAAGCGCGTGGCGCTGCACCAGGAGCTGCTCGTGCTGTTCTGGAAGATGTGCGACTACAACAAGGTCGGTTGCTGTCGCACTCTTACTCCGCGCTCGTGCTGCGCGGCGTCACGCGCCTGCTCAACAACCCGCTCGCGCAGACCTACCTGCCCAACTCCGCCAAGCGCGTGGCGCTGCACCAGGAGCTGCTCGTGCTGTTCTGGAAGATGTGCGACTACAACAAGGTCGGTTGCTGTCGCACT
Organism: Apotomis betuletana; assembly: GCA_932273695.1. NCBI lineage: Eukaryota > Metazoa > Arthropoda > Insecta > Lepidoptera > Tortricidae > Apotomis > Apotomis betuletana. The sequence continues at coordinate 3,070,841 of OW026309.1, read as the reverse complement.
CTTACTCCGCGCTCGTGCTGCGCGGCGTCACGCGCCTGCTCAACAACCCGCTCGCGCAGACCTACCTGCCCAACTCCGCCAAGCGCGTGGCGCTGCACCAGGAGCTGCTCGTGCTGTTCTGGAAGATGTGCGACTACAACAAGGTCGGTTGCTGTCGCACTCTTACTCCGCGCTCGTGCTGCGCGGCGTCACGCGCCTGCTCAACAACCCGCTCGCGCAGACCTACCTGCCCAACTCCGCCAAGCGCGTGGCGCTGCACCAGGAGCTGCTCGTGCTGTTCTGGAAGATGTGCGACTACAACAAGGTCGGTTGCTGTCGCACTCTTACTACTAGGTCCCAATAACGTGGTGACATAGAAAAACGTTGGCAACCACACTTATGTAGCTCACTTCTAGATACAATAGCGGAAAAAAAACTAAGCGAGGCCGTCTTACCGTCCAATCGTTCAGGCCTTTAAAATCGTATTAGATGTCGTGTCATGTTAGACCCGTATGTTGAAATTGTTCAGTAGTCAGGCTAAGTTGATGTTTTTTTTCCAGAAATTCATGTACTACGTGCTGAAGAGCAGCGACGTGCTGGAAGTGCTGGTGCCCATTCTGTACCATCTAAACGACTCGCGCGCCGACCAGTGTGAGTAGCTACATCACCAGACTGAGTAGGCACCTGTAGATCCTCGTAACACTAATACATGTATGCATATGGTTGGTTTATAAGCCAACGACAATATCACATATATTACTTGGCAGATACAAAGCCCGAAACCGATAAAAATTTATAGTGTTCTCCATGGACAAAACTGGTCGTTACCATCTGCCAATTGTCATGTCTAGAAGGGCAAGCAACCTCCGGAATATGTTGAATCGAGGTTAATGCGGTCTTCGTTACCAACGGCCAACCATACGGCTCAATATTTGATGTCTTAAGTGATTTATTTATTTAGTGATCATTTAATTGAGCATATTTTGATTTTAGTTGTGTTCCATCCACTTAAAAGAAACAAACGCATTGTTCTCTACCTGCTAACACCGCAGTTCGATAGATAATCTACTCTATCTCCTTGAATACTAGATTACGAGTGCACTAATAGAAAAATGGCGTTCGCAATGCCATCGAGCTTCTTGTCCAGATTGAGTCAGTCAAAGAAGTTCTCCAATCAGCTTTTTAATGTGAAAAAGCATTAATAAGTGCCATTTATTGATTAGTAGATTAATAAAGGTTGGAACCTAAACATTTGGAAAGTTTAATTCAGGATTGTTTACTAGGTTTGTCCCCACTCGCACTAAATGGTAAGCGACGGAGATGCACGAATCATTGCCGTACTAAACGAAATTAACACCCAACTAAAATAAACTAAGTAAACGTGCAACTCAAAACTCTAATTGAAGGCTTTCTCATAGTAACCGGTAGACTCAGACATGTAAAAGTGCCCTTGTGGCCTACTTGCAGAAGAAAGTTCATTATTTTATTATTATATTTCATTGACCAAAATTAGAAATCGTCAATACTTTTTTATTAAGCTTTTTTTAATGAGCTATGTTGTACCTTCATTAAAACTGCAACATTATAGATTTATATAACCCGATCTTCATCAAACTACTAAGAACTGTTGCAAAGAAACCTGCTAACGTATGCGGAATGAAATATGGACAAACTCTTTAGGCATAACTTAAAAAAAAAAACGTTCGAAATTTGAAATTTTGTGAATGTCATTTGTTTCCGAGTACATCTGTCAGTAATTTGCATAATTTTCATGGTTATGTGTTTTTCATTGAATTTATTATGGCAAATCGAGAAGAAAGACGTCGAGAGAATGTGTGTAAATTTTACGACATTCACCCGGACTGGCCTAAGTCGAGGGTCGTAAAACATTTCACGCAAATGGGGGAGAGCAGAAGTACTATATATAATATTTTGTCATCTTATTCCTTACGAAAAACAACTTCTAGAAAATCTGGCTCGGGGAAGGTAAGCACTTTAAGTAGTTCTTCGAAGAGGAGTCAATTAAAGAAAATGACGGCCGGTCGTGTGGCAAAATCATACAGAGAACTTGGAAATAAATTCGGCTGTGACGGGAAAACTGTGAAAAAGCATCTCAATAACATGGGTATTATTAAAAGATCAAGAAAAATCAAACCGACCGTCTCCGAAAAGCAAAAACTATCTCAAAAGAAAAGACTTAAAACTTTGGTTAAAAATATATTCTACGCAAAAAACGACATAGAGTGAGTTATGGATGATGAATCCTATTTCACCCTAGATGGGAATGAATGGCAGGGTAACTTTTATTTTGAAAAGGCTAATGACCGGACCGAAGAATCTGTAAAATATGTAGAACACACGAAGTTTCCAAAAAAAGTTCTACTATGGGTAGCAATAAGCCCTCGTGGTATGTCCAAGCCGGTGTTTTTTGAATCTGGTTTGGCGGTTACTGCTGACCGGTACATTGAGCGATGTTTGCCAGTTGTGCGTCATTTTATACGGTCAAATCATAGAGGAGCTAATGTAGTGTTTTGGCCAGATCTAGCATCTAGTCATTATTCAAAAAAAACTACCAAGGAAATGGATGAGCTAGAAATCCCGTACGTACCGAAAGAATCAAACCCGCCTAATGTACCCCAACTTCGGCCAATTGAAGATTTTTGGGCCAATCTGAAAAGACGTGTGTACGCAAATAATTTTCGACCCAAAACTATAGAAAGTTTAAAAAGAAAAATTAAATCGCAGTTAAATAAAATGCCAACATCCACGTATACGGCGGCCATGAAGAAAGTGCCAGAAAACTGTAGAAAAGCAGCCCGGATGGGACCAAATTTCTTTTTACATTAAATTTTATTTATTTTGTGATGTTAATATGAGTCCAAATAAATACATATTTAGTTAAACTAATTTAATTAAACAGCGTATTGAACTTTGTCCAAATTTCATTCCGCATACGTTATCAGCTTTATACCTATGATGACATAGGCTAACATTTCCGGATAGACTCGCAAATGTTTGAAACTTTCATTCCTTGGTATTGAAAGAGGCAAAAAAGTTATAATAACATAAATTAGGTAAAATATGGGTCACATATTTTATCTAATGTTCACAGCATTGATAAATGGCTTAATACTCAAAGAATTTTCATTAAGTTTTTGTTCGTTAAAACGTGGTAACGTCAAAATATTGTGCCATGTTTAAAACGTTATGTGCGTGTTTATTTTCCCGTCTAAAACTGTATCGCATGTAAGCTTGCAATATTTTGAACCGTCTTTAAAAAACCTTTTTTCTCCACGGAAGTGAAAGCACGTGAAAAAAAGTCCTTTTGAAAAAGCACTGCTTGTGAATTGCGTATAATAATATTAATAATAATATTTATTGAATCACATAAAAATGTAACATGACAGTTTACACCAAAGCGTTACATGGATTCTTAAGCTTAAATACTTAACTAAAACCTGACTAACTTACAACTACAAGATAATTATCTTGCTCTTTCTCTAGCACTCTCTTCCATTCGGTCATCAATCTCGCTATCCCATCCGCAAACAAATCACATTCAGATTGTGCTAAGAGTAGGGAGTTGATGAGATATGTTGGAAAAATGATTTTTTTTTTACGAATTTGCAGCGCGCGTGGGCCTGATGCACATCGGCGTGTTCATCCTGTTGCTGCTGTCGGGCGAGCGCAACTTCGGCGTGCGCCTCAACAAGCCGTACACCGCCACCGTGCCCATGGACGTGCCCGTGTTCACCGGCAGCCATGCTGATCTCCTCGTGCTGGTCTTCCATAAGATTATCACCACCGGCCACCAGAGGCTGCAGCCGCTGTTCGACTGCCTCCTCACCATTCTGGTCAACGGTCGGTTTTTTCATCTCTGGCAGTAAACAACATTTAACTCCATACTCTTGGGCTACTGCGCCTATGTCCATTTCGTGCCCGTGTTCACTGGCAGTCATGCTGATCTCCTCGTGCTGGTCTTCCATAAGATCATCACCACCGGCCACCAGAGGCTGCAGCCGCTGTTCGACTGCCTCCTCACCATTCTGGTCAACGGTCGGTATTTTCATCTCTGACAGGAAACAATACTTAACTCTATACTCTTGGGCTACTACCCCTATGTCCATTTCGTGCCCATGGACGTGCCCGTCTTCACTGGCAGTCATGCTGATCTCCTCGTGCTGGTCTTCCATAAGATTATCACCACCGGCCACCAGAGGCTGCAGCCGCTGTTCGACTGCCTCCTCACCATTCTGGTCAACGGTCGGTATTTTCATCTCTGACAGGAAACAATACTTAACTCCATACTCTTGGGCTACTACGCCTATGTCCATTTTTCGTGCCCATGGACGTGCCCGTCTTCACTGGCAGTCATGCTGATCTCCTCGTGCTGGTCTTCCATAAGATTATCACCACCGGCCACCAGAGGCTGCAGCCGCTGTTCGACTGCCTCCTCACCATTCTGGTCAACGGTCGGTATTTTCATCTCTGGCAGTAAACAACATTTAACTCCATACTCTTGGGCTACTACGCCTATGTCCATTTCGTGCCCATGGACGTGCCCGTGTTCACTGGCAGTCATGCTGATCTCCTCGTGCTGGTCTTCCATAAGATTATCACCACCGGCCACCAGAGGCTGCAGCCGCTGTTCGACTGCCTCCTCACCATTCTGGTCAACGGTCAGTATTTTCATCTCTGACAACATTTAACTCCACACTCTTGGGCTACTACGCCTATGTTCACTCGCGGTTTTGATATGGAATTATGACATGGAGTTATAAGGTATCAGCTTTTTCAAACTATTATGTAATTCTACACTCTACTTTCCCTTATCTCACTTCTTTTTTCTCCCCAGTTCTTACGCTCTTTGAAGAGCAGTCGTGATCAACCGTTAGTTTAGTTATTTCTCTTCGTTAGTTATTTTGTACCTATGTCACGATTCGTACACATTCTTGTGGTGCACTCATGCAAAGGTCTGGCCAAGTGTGATCTCCAACATGATCTAGTTCCTTTTACCTTGTAGTACTAAAAGACATTCATAATTAGTAACTAACGTTATTTTTTTTATGTTTGCAGTGTCACCGTACCTGAAAACGCTATCAATGGTATCGTCTAGCAAGCTCCTACATTTGCTAGAGGCTTTCAGTACCCCATGGTTCTTGTTTTCGGCGCCGCAGCACCACCACCTCGTGTTCTTCCTGCTGGAGATGTTCAACAACATCATCCAGTACCAGTTCGACGGTGAGTACTAATTGTATTCAATATTTCTAACTACTAAATATGTGTATTATGCATGGATCGGGAAATTAAATTTGCATGCCGAATCGGCAAGTTACACAGCACCTTTATTCAATGCATCGACATCTTATAGCTTATAATTAATTGTAACTGCTAATAAACGATTTTGATTTTTAATTTTGACCACTTAATACTTATTTTTATAAAATTTTGCACACACTGACTGTAAAATCAGGTAACTGATTTCACTAGATTGAAGTATGGGAGAGCTGTAACACCTAGCACCCTAACAACCCTAGTGCCCTAACGCCCTACAGCCCTAGCCCTACAATAAGGTATAACAAATACGTATATAAATAAGGTCAGGATGTCTGCACCAAGCGACCTGAAGGTAACAGACGGAAAGGGTCTGAAGAGGGATTTTCCCACTGCCAACCACACAGACTCATGTGGTCGATCGTACTGATGGTTAAGGGTGTCTTGACCACAGTGGGAGGAAACGTGAAGTGAAACAGCGTCTACGACGAGAATATAAAGACTCATTTATACACCAAAGGTTTATATGTGTGGGTATATCTATACAGTGCGTTATTTGTGTATTTCATCAATTCATCACAACGTGAGCCGTGATATTTCGTGCGCTGCAGCCTCTTGTCCTAGTTGTCGTCTGCTGAGTTGCAGTCCATGTTTACGGCACGTGAACACTGACATTAAAAAGCTTGCTTAATTTAGTTGCACCGCCCACGATTTATCTGCTTTGCCCGAAGGTCGACTGGTAGTGAATGCCTCATGGCATTTGTACGATAAAGATTAAATAAATAAATTATATTGTATATTTTAGGGAACTCGAACCTGGTGTACACCATCATCCGCAAGCGCGCCGTGTTCCACGCGCTGGCCAACCTGCCGCACGAGCACTCCGCCATCGCGCGCTCGCTGCAGGCCTCGCGCCCGCACGACAAGGCGCTGCCTAGGTATTGTGTGCTTACTAGAACTAGGTCTTACGCGTATAATAAACGACTATTTAACTTATGACCCATACTTATTTTTATTAAAGCAGTAACGTCTGCTAACGTAAACTAAATATTTACAAATGAAGTGAAAATTGAAAAATTTAATGATTATGACCCATACCTCGAGCTTTTCGTAGTACGAATTATTTGACACTAGGCCGACAGTTGGCGTCAATTCTTTCGTGCGTCGAAAACCCCGAGGTATGCTTATGACCATTTCTACGTGCAACTTTATTTATCGTGATACCACAGAATAGATAATAGTACAAGTACAGAAGGCACACTACTTTGATCTTTACAAAAGCCGCTTTTTTTAGCCAAAAAAATATGATTTATGGCCCTTCTAAAGTCGTCGTCCCCAGCGCAAGCCAAACGGAACGTTAAAGCTGCGTGCCAACGGTGAAAATGAATTGGCTCGCTTGCCGCGTCGCCGAGAGCGAGGGCTGTCAACGACTAAAAATAAAAATGTATTTCCTATTTATTTCTTGCATTCAATATAGAGAGCAATATACTTATATTCTTCATACATTATATTAATTATTTCATTATTCAACTATAAAGTAATCAATCTCAGAATTTGGACGAATTGAATCCACCACCAGGCTGCAAAACATTTTAGCTTTATTTTTAAACATTTTAATACGTATAATATAATAAAATAATGCAACGAATGCGTTACCTTAACATGCAATTAAATTCTTGAGCTTCATTTTGTTTTTGCTTAGTTGTCCGATATTTATTTATTTATTCATATATATATTCATCACTACACACCTAGTATAAAACAAAGTCGTTTCCTCGTCTGTCTGTCTGCCCCTATGTATGCTTCGATCTTTAAAAATACGCACGGACGCACCGTGCCGTGCCGTGCGAAGCCGGGCGGGTCGCTAGTAACAAATAAAACATGTACAAAGGCGAACTTATCCCTATTAGGGATCACTTCCAATACATTTCTTTTAACTCATTATTTATATATTTTATATACTTACTTATCAAACTATCACTCAATCGTTTATTCATTACTAGTAATTTTACAAACTTCATATCAAATATTATTATAAAAACCTTTATGATTGTTGATTTAGTAGTAGACATACTTATTTTACTAGAATTTAAATTGACAAATATCAGTAAATAATCAATTCAAAATTACATAAGTACTTAACAATTAAAATTGATCTGAGTAACCAGTGTTAAATATGGAAGTAGATACACCTGCAATATGTTTTTTTATTATTATTCAGTAACTACTTATTATATATTTGTATAGAATCTTTTTATCGATTCATATTTTTTTATGTGGTAATACCACATTTTTTATTTTTATAAATAATGACACAAAGGTAAATTAAGAAAGAAAAATTGAATGCGATCTACTACAATCGAAGCGGGATCATTGTTCCTACAACCCGCTGCGATACAATATCTTTTCGCTGTCTTTTTACTCATTCAAACACTTTATATTATAATATAACACTGGTATCAACAGATGAATGAGGAACGTTCACTTGCGACGTACATAAATCGGAAGAGCGTGCGCGCGAATTTCGTGTACGTGCGTTCCGAGACACAGCGTGGCAGCCACTGAATAGTCCCCTTGCATGAGGCCACCGGCATGTACTTGTAGCGGGAAAAGTTTATCGCGGAGTGCGCCCCGCCTGGTGATACCTTAAAACCTTTACCGCATACGAAGCCATATATGGCAGATATGAACTTGGACCTTATTGGCACAGGTCAAGGTTCAAATTGAAACAACAATTTTTTTTCTATAAGCGGTAAAGGGTTAAGATTGGAATGGTAATGTGTGTAATACTGTGTTGCAGGGCAGGGAGCGCGGAGTCGGTGGCGGAGTTGGCGATGGAGGGCTCGCGGCCCGCGCTGCCGGCCGAGCCCGGCACGCTCAACGCCACGCTGCCTGATACACCCGGTAGTTGTCTACTATTTGCTCTGTTTTAAGGCTAGGCTATGGTCATGCGACTATTGGCCCCTGCCCAACACGCCCGCTAACTGAATACCGATTCTGAAGCGTCAAACGTAAACTTAATAAAATTCAACGCTGATTTTCAGTTCGGACATTTGGCTTTTTAGTTAGCCTATAGAGAAGTGTTATTCAACAAGAAACATTGATTACAGCGATAGCCGCGATGACGGAGCGCGAGTCAGCGCATCCGAGCGTCCAACAGCTGGAGAGTACGACGGAGCTGCTGGAGACTCCGCGCAGCGGCGGCGACGGAGAGGACTCGCAGCTCGCCGACACCGAGCCTAGTCCTGTGCAGGCCCAGAGGACACATGTAAGTGTACGAGAATCAGCGCTTCTGAGCGTCCAACAGCTGGAGAGTACGACGGAGCTGCTGGAGACTCCGCGCAGCGGCGGCGACGGAGAGGACTCGCAGCTCGCCGACTCCGAGCCTAGTCCTGTGCAGGCCCAGAGGACACATGTAAGTGTACGAGAATCAGCGCTTCTGAGCGTCCAACAGCTGGAGAGTACGACGGAGCTGCTGGAGACTCCGCGCAGCGGCGGCGACGGAGAGGACTCGCAGCTCGCCGACACCGAGCCTAGTCCTGTGCAGGCCCAGAGGACACATGTAAGTGTACGAGAATCAGCGCTTCTGAGCGTCCAACAGCTGGAGAGTACGACGGAGCTGCTGGAGACTCCGCGCAGCGGCGGCGACGGAGAGGACTCGCAGCTCGCCGACACCGAGCCTAGTCCTGTGCAGGCCCAGAGGACACATGTAAGTGTACGAGAATCAGCGCTTCTGAGCGTCCAACAGCTGGAGAGTACGACGGAGCTGCTGGAGACTCCGCGCAGCGGCGGCGACGGAGAGGACTCGCAGCTCGCCGACTCCGAGCCTAGTCCTGTGCAGGCCCAGAGGACACATGTAAGTGTACGAGAATCAGCGCTTCTGAGCGTCCAACAGCTGGAGAGTACGACGGAACTGCTGGAGACTCCGCGCAGCGGCGGCGACGGAGAGGACTCACAGCTCGCCGACACCGAGCCTAGTCCTGTGCAGGCCCAGAGGACACATGTAAGTGTACGAGAATCAGCGCTTCTGAGCGTCCAACAGCTGGAGAGTACGACGGAACTGCTGGAGACTCCGCGCAGCGGCGGCGACGGAGAGGACTCGCAGCTCGCCGACACCGAGCCTAGTCCTGTGCAGGCCCAGAGGACACATGTAAGTGTACGAGAATCAGCGCTTCTGAGCGTCCAACAGCTGGAGAGTACGACGGAGCTGCTGGAGACTCCGCGCAGCGGCGGCGACGGAGAGGACTCGCAGCTCGCCGACACCGAGCCTAGTCCTGTGCAGGCCCAGAGGACACATGTAAGTGTACGAGAATCAGCGCTTCTGAGCGTCCAACAGCTGGAGAGTACGACGGAGCTGCTGGAGACTCCGCGCAGCGGCGGCGACGGAGAGGACTCGCAGCTCGCCGACTCCGAGCCTAGTCCTGTGCAGGCCCAGAGGACACATGTAAGTGTACGAGAATCAGCGCTTCTGAGCGTCCAACAGCTGGAGAGTACGACGGAACTGCTGGAGACTCCGCGCAGCGGCGGCGACGGAGAGGACTCGCAGCTCGCCGACACCGAGCCTAGTCCTGTGCAGGCCCAGAGGACACATGTAAGTGTACGAGAATCAGCGCTTCTGAGCGTCCAGCAGCTGGAGAGTACGACGGAACTGCTGGAGACTCCGCGCAGCGGCGGCGACGGAGAGGACTCGCAGCTCGCCGACACCGAGCCTAGTCCTGTGCAGGCCCAGAGGACACATGTAAGTGTACGAGAATCAGCGCTTCTGAGCGTCCAGCAGCTGGAGAGTACGACGGAACTGCTGGAGACTCCGCGCAGCGGCGGCGACGGAGAGGACTCGCAGCTCGCCGACACCGAGCCTAGTCCTGTGCAGGCCCAGAGGCACAGACAACCCCCACTAGACGGAGCATGTAAGGCGACCCGCGCGCACCAACGATATGGTACGGCAGAACATTACAGTATCAACACGGCGGCCACCGTTTAGTTGCGTCCTTGTTTATGATCCATGCGTACATCAACGAAAAAAGAAATTAAATAAATAACATGGTAAATTGTAATGTTAAGTGGTGTAGAGAGACCTCATAAACATGGACGCAACTAAACGGTGGCCGCCGTGTTGATACTTTAATGTTCTGCCGTACCATATCGTTGGTGCGCGCGGGTCGCCTATGGGTCGCGTTACATGCTCCGTCTAGTGGGGGTGGTCTGTGCCCAGAGGACACATGTAAGTGTACGAGAAAGTATAGGCATTTTTGAGCATTTTTATATTTTGACTTTATCAACAGTACGTCAGGTTCAGATGAAAGCAAGGTCAATTTCTTAAACAAAACAAATAAGACGCTTTTTGAGGTTCCGTACCCAAAGGGTATAACGGTACCTTATTAATATATCTAGATATATGTCACTGGCTATATCTCATGAACCGTGATAGCTAGCTACAGACAGATGCCGTATTTCTGTTGCCACTATAACGATAAATATTAAAAACAACAAATAAATATTTAGCTCCTTGTTGTATAGGAACTGATTACTACGTGATTTACAGTTTTTTTTTATTTGATGGTGCAGATACGGAAGCCTTCGCTGGTTTTATTTATACTACACTCGCTCTGCATCCGCTGCAAATTCACTACTGATACTGATATAAGTGATGTTTGTTTAGCGGGACAGCATAAAGTCGGGTGGCGGGGCGGAGGGCTGGCGCGCGTCGGCGGAGTGGGTGGCGGGCTGGCGCGGCAAGCTGCCGCTGCAGACCATCATGCGGCTGCTGCAGGTGCTCGTGCCGCAGGTCGAGAAGATCTGCATCGACAAGTCAGTCTGCTTACACTTAATTATTTATTTATTTATTTAAACTTTATTGCACAAAACAAGTCAGTACAAATGGCGGACTTAATGCCAAATGGCATTCTCTACCAGCCAACCATAGGGCCAAACAGAGATGAACTAGAAGTGGGTGCAAATTATTTTACTGTGGCAAGCTCAAGAACACTTTAAAACGAATTATATCTAAGTGATAAACGACCCCTTCATTTGTGTCAATTTATAGCCCAACAGAGTGTTTTTCAAACCACGCCATATAGCCAATTTTTAGTGGTACTCATTTATTTTACTGCCAACGAAAAATTTTTGGTAACTAACGTTGAAAGTCAGGAAATAAATAAATATTAAATATTATGGGACAATCATACAGTCCCAAACTAAGTAAAGCTTGTACTATGGGTACTAGACGACGATATAAATAATATATAAATACATATATAGATAACATTCATGACCCAAGAACAAATATTCGAGTTCATCACACAAATATTTGCCTCGGCCGGGATTCGAACCCGGGACCACCGGCTCAGTAGGCAGGTGTCTGCAAACTGCGCCAAACGCGTCATCAAATGTCACTGAAGTAAACAAAGAGGAAACACGACTACACGATTACGAATATTGCGTAATGTTCAAGTAATTTTTGTATAATAAAGCCAAAACTATCCGCAGTGATGAAAGTCAAGTTTTTCCAATACGATTCAGTATTTATTTTGCAAGAAGTACGAAGGATTGAGCAGCATTCCGGTAAACAACGTTTTGAATTTGATTAATGACAAATCCTTGTCTATCTTGACATATGGTAATAATTTAACTAGTTTTATAATAAAACGCATGCGGTGTTTACCTATAAGTGATTGTTACACTTAGATAATGGCAGAAATTGTGTTATAAAAGTTGTTGGTGAACGAAATAAATAAAATAAAATAAATAAATAAATATCGCTGGTGACCTTTACTAATGCAAATATATTACGTATGCTCATTATTGTTATATGAAAGCAAGCAAGCAGTAGCGCCACTATCCCTGGGCCGGACCGACACTTGTTAGGCTATAACATAATGTTTTTAGAACCTTGACACCTTATTTAAAATGATTTTGACAATTTCTGAAAGAAATGACTGATATAATAAATAAATAAATATCAGACAACCTCACACAAATCGATCTAGTCCCAAATTAAGCTCAAGAAGGCTTGTGTTATGGGTACTAGACGACGATATATATACTTATATAGATAAATATATACTTAAATACATAGGAACAACCATGACCCAAGCACAAATATTCGAGTTCATCACACAAATATTTGCCCTGGCCGGGATTCGAACCCGGGACCGCTGCTCAGTAGGCAGGTGCTTGCAAACTGAACCAACCGCGTCGTCAAAACATGTTCTAGTATCTTACATGAAACCCGTGTGTCGACAGAGGGCTGACGGACGAGTCGGAGATCCTGCGGTTCCTGCAGCACGGCACGCTGGTGGGGCTGCTGCCGGTGCCGCACCCGATCCTGATCCGCAAGTACCAGGCCAACGCCGGCACCGCCGCCTGGTTCCGCACCTACATGTGGGGCGTCATCTACATACGGTGCGTGACTCACACTCTACTCAAGTGTACAGTCGGAGATCCTGCGGTTCCTGCAGCACGCTGCTGCCGGTGCCGCACCCGATCCTGATCCGCAAGTACCAGGCCAACGCCGGCACCGCCGCCTGGTTCCGCACCTACATGTGGGGCGTCATCTACATACGGTGCGTGACTCACACTCTACTCAAGTGTACAGTCGGAGATCCTGCGGTTCCTGCAGCACGCTGCTGCCGGTGCCGCACCCGATCCTGATCCGCAAGTACCAGGCCAACGCCGGCACCGCCGCCTGGTTCCGCACCTACATGTGGGGCGTCATCTACATACGGTGCGTGACTCACACTCTACTCAAGTGTACAGTCGGAGATCCTGCGGTTCCTGCAGCACGCTGCTGCCGGTGCCGCACCCGATCCTGATCCGCAAGTACCAGGCCAACGCCGGCACCGCCGCCTGGTTCCGCACCTACATGTGGGGCGTCATCTACATACGGTGCGTGACTCACACTCTACTCAAGTGTACAGTCGGAGATCCTGCGGTTCCTGCAGCACGCTGCTGCCGGTGCCGCACCCGATCCTGATCCGCAAGTACCAGGCCAACGCCGGCACCGCCGCCTGGTTCCGCACCTACATGTGGGGCGTCATCTACATACGGTGCGTGACTCACACTCTACTCAAGTGTACAGTCGGAGATCCTGCGGTTCCTGCAGCACGCTGCTGCCGGTGCCGCACCCGATCCTGATCCGCAAGTACCAGGCCAACGCCGGCACCGCCGCCTGGTTCCGCACCTACATGTGGGGCGTCATCTACATACGGTGCGTGACTCACACTCTACTCAAGTGTACAGTCGGAGATCCTGCGGTTCCTGCAGCACGCTGCTGCCGGTGCCGCACCCGATCCTGATCCGCAAGTACCAGGCCAACGCCGGCACCGCCGCCTGGTTCCGCACCTACATGTGGGGCGTCATCTACATACGGTGCGTGACTCACACTCTACTCAAGTGTACAGTCGGAGATCCTGCGGTTCCTGCAGCACGCTGCTGCCGGTGCCGCACCCGATCCTGATCCGCAAGTACCAGGCCAACGCCGGCACCGCCGCCTGGTTCCGCACCTACATGTGGGGCGTCATCTACATACGGTGCGTGACTCACACTCTACTCAAGTGTACAGTCGGAGATCCTGCGGTTCCTGCAGCACGCTGCTGCCGGTGCCGCACCCGATCCTGATCCGCAAGTACCAGGCCAACGCCGGCACCGCCGCCTGGTTCCGCACCTACATGTGGGGCGTCATCTACATACGGTGCGTGACTCACACTCTACTCAAGTGTACAGTCGGAGATCCTGCGGTTCCTGCAGCACGCTGCTGCCGGTGCCGCACCCGATCCTGATCCGCAAGTACCAGGCCAACGCCGGCACCGCCGCCTGGTTCCGCACCTACATGTGGGGCGTCATCTACATACGGTGCGTGACTCACACTCTACTCAAGTGTACAGTCGGAGATCCTGCGGTTCCTGCAGCACGCTGCTGCCGGTGCCGCACCCGATCCTGATCCGCAAGTACCAGGCCAACGCCGGCACCGCCGCCTGGTTCCGCACCTACATGTGGGGCGTCATCTACATACGGTGCGTGACTCACACTCTACTCAAGTGTACAGTCGGAGATCCTGCGGTTCCTGCAGCACGCTGCTGCCGGTGCCGCACCCGATCCTGATCCGCAAGTACCAGGCCAACGCCGGCACCGCCGCCTGGTTCCGCACCTACATGTGGGGCGTCATCTACATACGGTGCGTGACTCACACTCTACTCAAGTGTACAGTCGGAGATCCTGCGGTTCCTGCAGCACGCTGCTGCCGGTGCCGCACCCGATCCTGATCCGCAAGTACCAGGCCAACGCCGGCACCGCCGCCTGGTTCCGCACCTACATGTGGGGCGTCATCTACATACGGTGCGTGACTCACACTCTACTCAAGTGTACAGTCGGAGATCCTGCGGTTCCTGCAGCACGCTGCTGCCGGTGCCGCACCCGATCCTGATCCGCAAGTACCAGGCCAACGCCGGCACCGCCGCCTGGTTCCGCACCTACATGTGGGGCGTCATCTACATACGGTGCGTGACTCACACTCTACTCAAGTGTACAGTCGGAGATCCTGCGGTTCCTGCAGCACGCTGCTGCCGGTGCCGCACCCGATCCTGATCCGCAAGTACCAGGCCAACGCCGGCACCGCCGCCTGGTTCCGCACCTACATGTGGGGCGTCATCTACATACGGTGCGTGACTCACACTCTACTCAAGTGTACAGTCGGAGATCCTGCGGTTCCTGCAGCACGCTGCTGCCGGTGCCGCACCCGATCCTGATCCGCAAGTACCAGGCCAACGCCGGCACCGCCGCCTGGTTCCGCACCTACATGTGGGGCGTCATCTACATACGGTGCGTGACTCACACTCTACTCAAGTGTACAGTCGGAGATCCTGCGGTTCCTGCAGCACGCTGCTGCCGGTGCCGCACCCGATCCTGATCCGCAAGTACCAGGCCAACGCCGGCACCGCCGCCTGGTTCCGCACCTACATGTGGGGCGTCATCTACATACGGTGCGTGACTCACACTCTACTCAAGTGTACAGTCGGAGATCCTGCGGTTCCTGCAGCACGCTGCTGCCGGTGCCGCACCCGATCCTGATCCGCAAGTACCAGGCCAACGCCGGCACCGCCGCCTGGTTCCGCACCTACATGTGGGGCGTCATCTACATACGGTGCGTGACTCACACTCTACTCAAGTGTACAGTCGGAGATCCTGCGGTTCCTGCAGCACGCTGCTGCCGGTGCCGCACCCGATCCTGATCCGCAAGTACCAGGCCAACGCCGGCACCGCCGCCTGGTTCCGCACCTACATGTGGGGCGTCATCTACATACGGTGCGTGACTCACACTCTACTCAAGTGTACAGTCGGAGATCCTGCGGTTCCTGCAGCACGCTGCTGCCGGTGCCGCACCCGATCCTGATCCGCAAGTACCAGGCCAACGCCGGCACCGCCGCCTGGTTCCGCACCTACATGTGGGGCGTCATCTACATACGGTGCGTGACTCACACTCTACTCAAGTGTACAGTCGGAGATCCTGCGGTTCCTGCAGCACGCTGCTGCCGGTGCCGCACCCGATCCTGATCCGCAAGTACCAGGCCAACGCCGGCACCGCCGCCTGGTTCCGCACCTACATGTGGGGCGTCATCTACATACGGTGCGTGACTCACACTCTACTCAAGTGTACAGTCGGAGATCCTGCGGTTCCTGCAGCACGCTGCTGCCGGTGCCGCACCCGATCCTGATCCGCAAGTACCAGGCCAACGCCGGCACCGCCGCCTGGTTCCGCACCTACATGTGGGGCGTCATCTACATACGGTGCGTGACTCACACTCTACTCAAGTGTACAGTCGGAGATCCTGCGGTTCCTGCAGCACGCTGCTGCCGGTGCCGCACCCGATCCTGATCCGCAAGTACCAGGCCAACGCCGGCACCGCCGCCTGGTTCCGCACCTACATGTGGGGCGTCATCTACATACGGTGCGTGACTCACACTCTACTCAAGTGTACAGTCGGAGATCCTGCGGTTCCTGCAGCACGCTGCTGCCGGTGCCGCACCCGATCCTGATCCGCAAGTACCAGGCCAACGCCGGCACCGCCGCCTGGTTCCGCACCTACATGTGGGGCGTCATCTACATACGGTGCGTGACTCACACTCTACTCAAGTGTACAGTCGGAGATCCTGCGGTTCCTGCAGCACGGCACGCTGGTGGGGCTGCTGCCGGTGCCGCACCCGATCCTGATCCGCAAGTACCAGGCCAACGCCGGCACCGCCGCCTGGTTCCGCACCTACATGTGGGGCGTCATCTACATACGGTGCGTGACTCACACTCTACTCGAGTATATACTCGCCAGTACCAACCTCACAGCCCTTCATTATCCTACCGACACTGCGCCATGTCAAGTATAGAATCGGCTTATATTTATTTTATAACTAGCTGCTTGCCCGCTCATCCCACGGGAACACTGCATTTTTCATCCGTAGCCAATGCTAGACGACTTATTCATGACTGGCTTCTGACATTAAATTAAACTATAACGTATTAAGTGTCTCTTGACATAAAATTACAGCTGCTCATCCATGTGAATGCAAATAATTTATGTGTGCCAATAAAAATATTTTTTACTTTACTTTCGGGATATAAAGCCTATGTGTTAATCCAGCGTGTCAGCTACCTTCATACCAAAATTTATCAAAATTGGTCCAGCCGTTTGAGCGTGAAGAAGTACCAAACATACACATAAACATAAACTGGTATAGAATGCCTTATGGCATTAAGTCCGCCATTTGTACACTTTTTGTTTTATGCAATATTTTAAATAAATAAATAAACACACTGACAAACTTTCGCCTTTATAATATTAGTGTATTAATGAGGTCTATTCTCACTTTTATATTAGTTTTGACTTAATTTTACCTCACAAAAACGTTTTATTTTCAGGAATGTGGACCCGCCGATATGGTACGACACGGACGTGAAACTGTTCGAGATCCAACGGGTGTGAGCGCCCGACGACGACAGCTAAGACTATGTATCCTGCAAGGGCGAGTCATTCAGTCGAATTACGCAGGCATGGTCAGTTCCTTAGACTTTTTATTCATCTAGGATCCGGCCAGCGACATTACATACAACAAGAAGTTACCCACAAGTGAATTTCGAATATTTAGTACGCACGCAAATTGGCGACTGAAGGATGTGGCTGTCCCGTTCCCATAATGTATTTGGTAAATTGAAGCCTGCGGTCCACGGAACCGGCCTTCAACTCGGTTCCAACTGGCACTGCCCTCAATAACTCTTAAACGTAAATGTCGCTGGCTAGTGCAACTTTGTTCTAAATCGCATTGCCTGGGCTAGTCGACTGATTGTCTTCACCAAAGAAAAAATACAAAAAAAGAGTCAATATTTGTTGTGTATACCTGGCACATTTCTACTTCATATCTTTAAAGTGTCTAATGTTTTATACTCGACGCATTAGAGGTGGAATAGTTGCCCCAAACATCAACACTTAAGTGGATAATAAATACAATACATGTGGATATAAAAATCAATCCTAGTAAGCGCTTACGAAACGGAAATTTAGTATTTTTCCACTTGTCCCGTCCAGAATACTTAGCGTGCTTTACATGTGACGAGACATACATTCTAAATCTTATAAGAGCAGTCTCTCGAGTTGTGTTCGTCATGACTGACGATCGTGGTCATCACTCGATGGCTTACACTTGGAGTGTATGATTTGCCTCCCTTGTGCCCTGACTCAGACAAGTAGATAATTCGAATCAAAAGCAGCAGAAGGCTCGAATGTAGAACCCATATATATTTATGATCAATTGTCCACGATTATTCACCTCTCGTGTGTCGGTGTGAATATGACAGCTTTTCTTTTCTAGCGTGAACTCTATGAATAAGTGAACGACCCTAATGATAGAGCGTATAGTGAGATTAATTATAGTTTCACGAAATGCGAGAGGCTAAGATTTCGACGCGATTACTTGTACATTTAAAATCCAAAAGAAAGGTGGTAACATATCAATGTTCCCCTAGTTTATTTCCATAAATTTCACTGAAATTGGAATCATTTAAAATCACAAAAAAAAGCAGGAAGATTTTTACCTTGGTTTCTTTCGTATGTTCGGGAATGGTTCATGTAGTAAGGTGTACTTATTAAACGCAAGTCTTTACCTCTCGCATCGTGAATACCTAAAAGCAAGTGTGTAGTTAATCTAATCTTTTTAACATTTCTATGTGCTGTCCGACCACCGAATGTGTTGCATTTTGGTTTTTTACGAAACGCTTACTTTCGTCTCAATCAAGCCCTGGTAGAAATATGGTATAAGCAATACGTTTGGCCGGTATAAGGGTAATATAAATTTCCATTGACGCAGAGATGGGCAAAAGCTCCGCCCGCTTGTGTCAGAGGAAATGTACTCTAATTGTACAACAAATATTTAAGGAATGAGGCTTTCTCGGAGTTCTATCGTATTTTAATGTCTGTAAATGGTTTTTTTTACTATGAGACGATCAACATGACATCGTGTTTACAATTACGTAGTCACTGCTCGTGACTCCATTTTATTTAGATCATCGGCACCTTTAATTTGACTACGTTATTTTAATTATGATATAAACCTCGATTTAAATGTTTATTATTTATGGTCAATTAGATGGCACATTTTATGGTTCAGTAAGGTAACTGTAATGAATCAAACAATAGTTTAATTTTGTAAATACGTAATTTAATAATGTTGCACTACTTATAATTTCAAGATCTTATGATTTCGACAGTTTGCATTTCAATTTATAGTCAGTCTGTATTCTTATGATCTTGTGTGATGTTTTAATGGCTGTCTATTTTTTTATAATAATATCTTAGCACTTATGAACACCTAGTCACATTTGGTGTTATTTTAAACTCCGACCAGGCGCTATAGTCCACCGCTAATTGCATGATACAAAAGATTTGAAATATAATACAGTTTATGGAAGTGAAATTTGCAAATAACTATAATGCGGTCTGGATACAATTCTTAAAAAAATCTTGTATTTTTGTTTATAGGTAGGTAAAAAAAATCTAGAAAATAGTTACAGATTTTTCTGTAGCTTAAAAAAATAAAAAAAAATGTAAGTACATGTTTTTCCCCGCCTTATACGGGCATCACAACGGGATCCGCGGGAACCTAACCGAGGAGATAATTTTTTCGCCTTGACAGGGGTGCTGCCGTGCGCCTAGATACCTGTATAACCGGTGTTATTCCTACTTATAATTATAACCAAAAATTCAAGATTTTTGAAAACTACATCTATTTCCCAATAACTTTTTCTTGGAGCTACTAAGTAAGGATGCCTGTACACTGACGAGAAACTGGGAGGAACCGGCCGTTTGACCAATTCTCACCACAACCAAAATCTCCACTCACCGTAAGTGAAACAGTGTCAGTCGCAACGCACCCTAAATTATGCAATTGTTTTTTTTTTTTTTTTTTTTTCATTTATTTGGGTAAACAAACAGTCATCACAATTGCGTTATACCTAAGCGTTTTAAAACAGTTTTTAAATATATGTGTGACCAACACCGTTCACCACTTATTAATATTACAATTTAATCGTTCTTAGCGATCGACGACCAGTGTGCACTACACAAGAGCACACACAATATAAACATATATATACATATACATACGCACACATATTGATAGGTGCGTGCACATATGCATACTTACACAGGTGGTCGGTTAGGCGAGTTTGACAGTATCTGAGATAAACTATGTAAAATATTGAGTTGTGTTTGTCACATGTATTCATTTATTAAAGCAAATTATTGTAATTTACATTTATAATATAACGCCTGTTGACAACCAAGACTCACTAAGTAAAAAATAAAGCTCGTATCTCAGTATCAATGTACAAACTAGATACGAGGTTTTGAAGTAGTGACAGAAATTTTAGTGAGTTTGGTTTTCGCCAGACGATAATGTCGGAGAGTTGAATGAAAGTATTGATGCCTAACTTTAAAACGTGGACTGTCAATTTATATGTTGTGGCTTACTCTTCTATTATCGAATAATTTTACATACATATATTAAACATTTGCTATTTTGTAATGTAATATTATTTTAAAAGTACATTCCCTATCTCGCTTCTGAGCCATGTCTACAAGCTCTTTTCTAGGGTCATCACGAATCGTCTCTCAAGCAGGTTCGATGAATTCCAGCCTCCCGAACAAGCCGGGTTTCGAAAAGGCTTCAGTACCATAGACCACATATACACGCTGCGGCAAGTTATACAGAAAACCGAAGAGTATAATCTGCCACTCTGCTTAGCGTTTGTGGACTATGAGAAGGCCTTTGATTCCGTCGAGACATGGGCAGTACTACAGTCCCTCCAGCGATGCCGAATTGACCATCGGTATGTCGAGGTGCTCAGGAGTGTGTACAACAACGCCACTATGTCAGTCCGAGTACAAGACCAGTGTACGGAGGCGATTCCATTGCAGAGAGGTGTGAGACAAGGAGATGTAATATCTCCGAAGCTCTTCACCAACACAATGGAAGACGCCTTTAAGCTCTTGGAATGGCAAGGACTTGGCATCAACATAAATGGCGAGTACATCACGCACCTTCGGTTTGCTGACGATATCGTGGTCATGGCGGAGACGCTGGAGGATCTCGGTATAATGCTGGATGATCTCAACCGAGTATCCCAACAGGTAGGCCTTAAGATGAACATGGACAAGACGAAGATCATGTCAAATGTCCATGTAGCACCCACCCCAGTATTGGTTGGGAACTCGGTCCTCGAAGTTGTCGACGAATACGTCTATCTGGGTCAGACGATCCAATTAGGCAGGTCCAACTTCGAGAAAGAGATCAATCGACGGATTCAACTCGGATGGGCAGCGTTCGGGAAACTGCGAAGTGTCTTCTCGTCCAAGATACCTCAGTGCTTGAAGACAAAAGTCTTTAACCAGTGCGTATTACCGGTGATGACCTACGGAGCCGAGACGTGGTCTCTAACTATGGGCCTCTTAAGGAAGCTCAGAGTCACTCAGCGAGCTATGGAAAGGGCTATGCTCGGGATCTCTCTACGTGATCGAATCAGGAATGATGAGATTCGTAGACGAACTAACGTCACCGACATAGCAAACAGGGTTAGCAAACTGAAGTGGCAATGGGCAGGGCACATAGCTCGAAGAACCGATGGCCGTTGGGGCAGAAAGGTTCTCGAGTGGAGACCACGTACCGGCAAGCGCAGCGTAGGACGGCCACCCGCAAGGTGGTCGGATGACCTGGTCAGGGTTGCGGGGACACGCTGGATGCGGGTCGCTTCTATCCGGCCCATGTGGAAGTCAATTGAGGAGGCCTGTGTCCAGCAGTGGACGTCCTATGGCTGAAATGATGATGATGATGATGATTCCCTATCGTATGTGACTTTTCAAGCAAAAGGTACCCCTTTATCGCTTAGGTACCATAAGGACGCGTGGACAACTCTTCGACTTGTGGTAAGCGACAAAGTGGGCCCTTTTGTTTAAAACGCCCCATATATAAATAATTTTACATAAAACTATATTTCTCTGTTACCAAATTCTTGTAAATGTCTTTGGATTATGTGAAATGCGTGCAATGGCTACTATGTTATAATTTAATATCCAAACTACCTGTTGTTTAGAATAATTTAGATTAATTATATTTATTTATCGATATCACCAATGTACTTAATGTTATTAAATGATGAATATATAAATGAGCTTGTATCTGTATTTTATCTACTTCAGACCCCATTTTCATATTCATACACCCCAGGCCAAAAGTATGGAAACAAAGTTTATTCTTTGAATATTTAAAGTTTCCAAGAAAGAAAGAGAATGAATAACAATGTAGTCCGTGATATTGCGACTCGGGTTCGGGTGAAAACTGAGCGGTTCTTATCAGCGCGTAAGAGCGAGCGAGACAGATATAAAACGCGAATGGCATTCTGATTGTACACGCACTGTATTTAGATTACAGAACTTCTATTTACGTCGTAAAAATGGAATCCTGGTCGAAACGTTTCGGCGTTTCGTGCGGCCGTGACCAGTTTTTTTTTTTCAGTTCACATACCTGTAGTATAAGTGTGTGTGTCTGGTCCACAAACTGCTAGATAAATAATAAATATAGGGAACAATTTAAACGCTCACGAAAATGGCTTTTATACCCCAAAACTAAGTTCCAAATAAAATGAATTGCTTCCATTTAAATTAAACTCTCTCTATATATAGTGCTCCCCAAATTAAATAATTTTGTATGCCAAAATCGATATACATTACACCAGAATAATTTTATGTTGAGTCAGAATATCTTTTTGCTTCCCAAAATGGATTTTTTGCTCACCAAATATTGTTTTCATAAAACATCAAAATTATTACCAAAAAATATCTTTTTGCTTCCCAAAATGGATGTTTTGCTCACCAAAATGGATTTTTTGCTCACCAAATATTGTTTTCATAAATTAGTGTTTCAGCTAGGTAACCATCTAATCCTGATCACCTTTCAGAGCAGATCCGACTCGGCCGGGTTAGGTTAGGTTAGTTTTTTTTTTTATATCCCTAAAAAACGCTCCATAATGTGCGGTAGTCATTATTAGCTATGCTATATCAATTTTAAATTTTCTCCATACAAATCGTATTTTTTTTCGATATTTTCCGAATTTGACCGAATTTTCGGACAAGATTTCAGATTCATATTTTTGAGCCCCGAGAGCCCCCCGATACCGAGTTTTAGCCGCCTAGCACCAATTTGAAATTTTGAATCGTTATTTTTCGATATTTTCCGAATTTGACCGAATTTTCGGACAAGATTTCAGATTCATATTTTTGAGCCCCGAGAGCCCCCCGATACCGAGTTTTAGCCGCCTAGCACCAATTTGAAATTTTGAATCGTTTTTTTTTTCGATATTTTCCGAATTTGACCGAATTTTCGGACAAGATTTCAGATTCATATCTTTGAGCCCCGAGAGCCCCCCGATACCGAGTTTTAGCCGCCTAGCACCAATTTGAAATTTTGGTGAAAAAAGCCATTTTGGTGAGCATTTAGTTTTTTGCCTCAGCAAAAATGACTAAAATGGAAGTAATAATATAAAATATTGGTGACATCCATTTAACAGTAATTTAGATTATTTGGTCTGAAATTAACTTTAATGGTGTTCATATATTTTTATAGGATGTAAGAAAAAGAATTATTTGCTTTATTTAAAGAATAGTTTGGGATACACTATTTGGTGAGCATTCATCCGTTTTGGTGAGCATTAAGAATTTATTGGTAGTAATTTATCAACATATTTGGTAGGCGTTTAAACACAAGCCATAAATATATAATGTTACGCAAATCGACCTGGTCCCGAACTAAGCAAAGCTTGTACTAGATGACGATATACATAAAATATAAATACGTATATAGATAACATCTATGACCCATGAACAAATATTCGTGTTCATCACACATAGGTATATTTGCCGGGACCGCCGGCTCTGTAGGCAGGTGCACTACAAACTACGCCAACCGCTTCAATAATATACATTTATACTTTATAGGAGTAATGGTAGAAAATGAAACAACGTGTCACAATTACAATAATATTTTTTTTATTATAGTCAAGCGTCTGTTACAAAAGACGAACCGATCAGTCCCTTCTATAAAAGGTTACATATAAAAAAATAATATCGCCTCAAATGCCAACAAATGTGAATTGAACGAAACCACATGCACTAACCGGGTCGACTCCCATCGTGCCGTCTCTCATACTCCGATTATGCACGATTTGAGGGAAAGGGACAGCACGATATAAATTCCTTTCTCGAAATGGGAGTAGACCCTTTGACTAGATGTTACTTACGCTATATACAATACACTACACAAAATATATTACATTTGTTATTTATGGCCACATTTAACGTATTTCTTTGGTAAAATAAATGAAATAAAAAAATGACCAAAATATCATATTAAAGTCAAAAAAAATACAGGTATAAACTGACAAAAATATGGAATGTATCGATGCTATCAATGTATACCTGTAAAGCTTAACTTGGGCCATTTTACTTTTCGTTGTACAGCCCACTATTTTTTTTGGATATTTTATGTATTTTGTACCCAAATAGAACAGTGTACCAATATTTTTTTCGTTCCATTCCGTTACCATTTCCACATAAGCTATTACTATAGCGGTAGCTGAATGGAAAATCAAAAAATATATGATCATTTTGGGACACTTCTCCTAATTAGATCGAAAGAGCTCTTGATTCTGAGTAAAGAATACCTAAAATATCCAAAATCTAAAAAGTAGGGTGTAAAACAAAATGGCTCACCTACTGCCCTCGTAAACACGGATATCATTCAGAACATGGATATACTATCAAGATGACCCTTGAAATGGTAGGCAATGGTCGCGTAGTGCTACAGACTGTTGCATTTCTTTCAATAGACAAATAAATTTCTGCGACGCCCATCCGATCCCAACAAACTACAGATAACATATAATCCATCTCCTTTGTACTCTGTTTGTCAAAGTCTTAGAATAAATAGGCCTAAAAACCTAAGTGCTTGAAAATGAAGTCAGTTTTGGTTAGCTACGTTCTACGTTCGTGTGCGCATCTGTCCTGTCACGTCAACGTCAATGCAACAAGCAAAACGTCTCTATGATTGGTTGTATGAAGACTCTCGTTCTAGGCGTACTTATTATAAGGACAAAGTTTAAGAATGGGCCACTTTGTTTTTGTCATTCTTCTGTTCATTATGATATCTGTATTTATATTAGGACAGAGTCTAATTTCACGACAGCAATTTACCGTTCTGTTATTAACCATGACATACTCGTAAACATAGGGACTAGAATTTTTATAAGTTATAATACATACATGGAAGGGAATTGTTACAATTACCATATACTGAACTGTATACTGAATGCAATATACTGAAATTTTCACTCATAGACAAAACAAAAATCAACGTGACTCAAAGAAATCCCAAATCAGGTAAACTTAGACGCACATTTATTTGCATTATTAATTATTATTCTTACACTAACCGTTGGCTGGCGGCGCGATTATTATACGCATAACAAAGTAAAGTATTTCGTATCGACACCTTATCAAAATTCTCTTCTCTCTCCAATAAAACGTACATAGTACAGTCGAGTTCATTTACATCTACACACTTACGAGAACAAAAATATCTGAACACGACTCTATTGTCAGGAGCACAAAATCGTGTTCAGATATTTTTGTTCTCGTAAGTGTGTAGATGTAAATGAACACGACTGTACACTATCCACAGTCCATAATCTGCGAGTTTATACCCGTTTTGCTCGCTCCTATACCGACGAGATTTTTTAGCCTAAGACTTTAACGAAACAACAATGACTGAGGATGTTGATACGGAATCTCTTTAGGTGATTAATAAAACTTTTAATATTGTTTACTGACCGCGCCGCCTCCTTTACTAAGTCACCTCTCCTCATTTTATGTACAAGTCTCTCCATAAACTATCATATAGATATAGACACACACGTAGCTACCAACGACTAGAATATTATATCGGTAGACAATTATGAGCATAAGTATGATCTGGACAAGCAAACCATGCGCCACGAGTACAGCCAGCAGCAGTCTACAGCGACGAAAAGCCCAATAAATATACATATACTTATACAAACTCTTATTAACAGTTTTTGTAGACCATTTTCCTGTCTTCAACTTTTGTATCAGATGCATCTGCTATTGGCTGTACATATTATTAAAATTATGTCAATCGATTCATTAAAACAATTATTGGAGTCCCTTGGGAAAGAAAGCCAAAACATAGGTCGTGATGTTTTGGCTTTCTTTCCCAAGGGACTCCAATAATTGTTTTAATGAATCGATTGACATAATTTTTATATCTGAGTGAATTTCTGGATTTTGAAGCCATATTAGATAAAAAAAATACATCCAGATATTTTAGCTATCTCCATGAATGTGCTTATGATTTTATTTTCTTTAGGGTTATTAATTTCCGAGCACCTAAAATAATACATTTACATTTAATTACTTGACATCTAAAATAATTAACTTGGCAGCTAAAATAATAACTTGACATCGATGCCCAGCAGGGCTAGCATATCTTGGCGCGACTTCGCTTATCGCGCGACTTGGCATCATCTGTCCTGTTCGCATGGTATTGAAAGGAAAGTGACAAGTAGTATTCGTCGCGCGACAAAGAGTCACAGTTATGCTAGAGGTGCTGGGAATAGATGCCAACTTATGAATATAATATAGCTGCCAAGTAATTATTTTCGTAAGTTAGGTTAAGTTAGACTTATTAATTCTTAAGATGCCATGTTTGATTGTGAGGTAAATTTAAATAGAATAAAGGTTATATGTACAGTCGTGGCCAGATAATTAAGAACACAGTTTTTTTCTTCATACAACTGCATACAAATATGACTTTGGAAATTTGATGAAAAATGCTGGATGCGGTTGACCAATTTTATTATTGAATAATACAATGCACGGGTGTTTAAACAAGGTTTACTTTAGTACAAACAAAGTTGATGTAAAACTTGTACTTTAGAAAATACGGATGGGTCCAATCAACACGTTTTATAACTCCATACTTAATTAGGAACGTTCCTACCAATTTTATTATTGAATAATACAATGCACGGGTGTTTAAACAAGGTTTACTTTAGTACAAACAAAGTTGATGTAAAACTTGTACTTTAGAAATTACGGATGGGTCCAATCAACACGTTTTATAACTCCATACTTAATTAGGAACGTTCCTAATTAAAATAATAAAATTGGTCAACCGCATCCAGTATTTTTCATCAAATTTCCAAAGTCATATTTGTATGCAGTTGTATGAAGAAAAAAACTGTGTTCTTAATTATCTGGCCACGACTGTATATGAAGATCCTTTTATCCTGCGAATATAGAACTTACTAGTTACTGGTGACAGTAATGAGCTAACTCTTCGAGCCTCAATTTTTTTTCTCCTAGCTAGTCTTCACTCTCAAATAAAACACAACCAACTCAGCCGTAAAATAAATACAATCCGACATACTCCTCCTGGTCCCGAACAAATATCTTGTCTTCTATCACAAAGCTAACACGACATTCCACTTCTGAATCGCTTCATTATTTACATCTTTCAGTTCTACCAAGTTAAGACATTTAATAGTCGCGGTTAACTTTATGATACAGACCATGGCTGACGATGTAATGAATACAATATAGAGCTTCCAATCCCAGGATTTTTTGTATGGACAATTTGGAAGCCCTAATTAAAGATTATCGCACGGTTTAATAATTAGCTAGCAAGGGATAATTAAAAAAACGTCACAAAACGTCAAGGTAAATTAATGTATACAGACAGCATTCCACCAAAAGTATAAATGTCCACCTTCAAATTTATGTACATTATTTGTGACTATCCAAGAAAATACAATGGATTTCTGTATTTCCTTCTCATTTGGATGCTCATTCTTTGTCAGATAATACAGTCATGTTTAAATCATGTAAAAACATTTCTGTATTTAAATTTTTAAGATCTAGAATAACTTCAAATGACTCTTTATTTAACTGCTAGGAAATCGAATATCTGACTTGTTTTATAAGAGTATGCTTCATTGGCTATAAGAAAATAGGTTGATTTTAGACCAGATATTATATAAGAGCAAACAGCGAATAAATTTTAGTAAAATGATAGAAATAAAAAATGTACCATTAGATGATAAAGTAACGCAGGAATCCATGATTGGCATGATAAGTACTTTGTCAAGTAATTTGAGCATGGAAGTATCAGAATCAGATATTGGGGACATTTTTAGCATCAAGAGTAGTAAATCAGACAAGAAGTCCATTATTGTAGAATTTAAATCTACTATGACCAAGAACAAGATTCTCAAATCGGCAAAATCGCACAATCTCCAAAACAAGAGTAGTCCGCTCAATGCTGGACATCTCGGACTGAACAGAAACCAAACTACACCAATATATATTGCCGAGCGTCTGACTCCAAGAGCCTCCCGACTTTGTTTTCTGGCGAGAGACCTCAAAAAATCGAAGGGATACATACACTGCTGGACTTCCTACGGTCGGGTATACGTGCGTAAATCTGACGAGTCACCGGTTATATGGATTACGAACGAACTCCAAGTGCAGATGTTATTCAATGAGTGACTATATTATATTGTAAGTTACGTCAAAAATGTTTTTAACTATAATTTACTTTACGGACTTCGGCCTATGTTATACTCAAGTTACTTTGCCTTGCATCTGTTCAATATGTATATCTATAATGTGGTAGGATGCCCACATTCTATATTTGTATTTATAAACTCCCTTATAAGAATCTATGCACGTTTATCCAACTTACCTCACAGAACTTATGTAAAATCGGTCTTCAGTTATATAGAAGAATCGTTAGCCCACCGAATTATAAGAGTATTATTATATGATGTATCTCAATTCTTTTTCACCCTGTTAAATCATATACAATTCAACCATGTCAACAATATTGACAGTTTAGCTTTATTTAATGGCGCAAATTAGTATTTTAAATGAGTTGGATGAGCTTGACAGTAACAATAGTTTTACGTGTAGCATCAGTGACCTAGCTATATATTTACCAAAAGAAAAACCTGTCTATTCCATACTATCGCAAAATATCAGAAGCGTTTACAAGAATATCGATGACCTTGACATAAACTTAGAATTATTCCAACAAAAAATTTACATTATTGTCCTCACTGAATGTCGATTAAATCAGGAGAGACCTCTTCCGAAAAAGGTAAATTTTGCTTGTTATAACACATCTCGGCATGTGACACAAAATGATGGTGTCGTTGTTTACATTAATAACTCTATTCCGCACAAAGTTATTGAAGTTCTCCTAGTAGATGCATCTTGCCTGCAGATTTCACTGTCAAATATTAGTATTTTATGCATCTATCGCTCTCCATCGAACGCTAACACTGATAAATTTGTTTCTTCTCTGAAGTTACATTTAAAAGATAACCAATTGAGTAATAATGTTGTGATTACAGGCGATATCAATATAAACCTTTTATTACAAAATACTTGTACCACAAACTACCTTAGCATGATGGCTTCACACGGGCTGCTACCCACACACAAACTCAACACGCGTATTGACAGTTGTATCGATCACATCTTTACTAATTTAAATCCAAATACTTATACCTCTAAAACAGCAATTCTTGAGACTACTATAACTGACCATCTCATGACACTTTTAAATATTTATTCCAAAACAATCAGCCAATCTAAAGAACTAACAAAAACTGTAATAGACTACAATAATGCACTAACCTTGTTAAAAAAAAATGACCTCAATATGCTATTACTCATCAAAGATCCTGACATATTAGTAAATAAAC
Source organism: Apotomis betuletana (assembly GCA_932273695.1). NCBI lineage: Eukaryota > Metazoa > Arthropoda > Insecta > Lepidoptera > Tortricidae > Apotomis > Apotomis betuletana. The sequence continues at coordinate 3,041,215 of OW026309.1, read as the reverse complement.
TAATTCACTACATTCAAGTCTCTATTGTGTCCAGCACCAGAATTATCAAAATCCCATGTAGTAAAAGAATATTAAAACCATGGATTACTCCTGGTGTGTTAAGATGCATTCATAATAGAAATAAAATGCAATTGAACTTACGGCGCGATGCCACTAATGAGGTACTTAAAGTGACATACCGACGCTACAGGAATTTCTGTAATAACCTTATCAAAAAATTAAAACAAAAATATGACAGAGACGTTTTGAATAATGCTACAAGTAGTAATAAAAATCTATGGGACGCTATAAAAACTATTTCAAATTTAAATAAAACTAAATGTAAAAATAATGACCTAGTACATTTATCTGACTCTCCTTTGTCTTCTGCTAACTTGATCAATAAGCATTTTGCCAATGTGGGTCAACTTCTAGCTGAGCACATCCTGTCGACACGTACAGGCGAGTCCATTTGTAGAGCACATCTTGATCCCCTGCCTTCACACTCCTCGTCGATTGGTGTAATAGAACCAGATTTAGAAGAAATTGAAGCAATTATACTCAACCTAAAAACTAAATCTGCCTCAGGATGGGATAACATCCCCACAACTTTCATCAAATCAGCAAAAACAGAATTAGTTCCTATTCTTGGACATTTAGCCACACTTTGCTTTTCACAAGGTACATTTCCGGCTTCTCTGAAACGTGCTATCATTCACCCGGTCTATAAGGATGGAGACAGAGCGGAAGTTAGTAACTATAGACCTATATCGGTCCTATCATCCATCTCTAAAATAATGGAAAAATTAATAAACAGCAGGCTCATCAAATATTTTAACAGCTTTGATCTTTTATCATCGCGACAATTTGGTTTTCGCCAAGGTAAAAGTACGGAAGACGCGGTTTTTGAACTAACTAACTCCATTACTAAGCATTTAGAAAATAAAAGAAAAACACTTTGCATCTTTCTCGATCTAAAAAACGCTTTCGACACCGTCTCTGTCCCCATCCTTATCCGTAAACTAGAGGTTATGGGAATTCGGGGCCAATTCCTCAATCTGATCTCAAGCTACCTGCGTGATAGGACTCAACGAGTCAAACTTAATGATGTGTATAGCGCGGATGAGTTCTCGACAGAGTTTGGAATTCCACAGGGTAGCGTATTGGGGCCGACCCTTTTCCTGGCCTACATTAACGATCTCACCAATATCCAACTAACCAATGGGCTGGTGATATCTTATGCAGATGATACTGCATTGTTATTTGATGGTGATACTTGGGAGGATGTGTATGCTCATGCTGAGGCTGGTCTATGCAAAGTTATAAAATGGTTACAAACTAATCTTCTCACGTTAAACATTAAAAAAACTAATTACATAACATTTTCCTTCCGAAATTGTACACAACCTCATAACGAGTTAAGTCTCACTGCCCACACCTGTTCCCTTCCAACTAGTAACAACTGCATTTGCCCCAGCCTCAATCATGTTGCCTCCATTAAGTACCTTGGTGTTCATATAGACCAGCTCCTCTCCTGGGACCAACAAATTGAGGCAACTGCCAATAGAGTTCGTAAACTAATATGGCTTTTTAAATATATTAGACCTCGAGCAGATAGGGAATTATTAGTTTATATTTACAAGTCTCTGGTACAATCCGTCATAGTTTATTGTCTACCGATCTGGGGAGGTACTCACAAACATAAAATAATGGTACTTGAGCGCGCACAAAGGTACATCCTCAAAGTACTATTAGGTCAAAAAATTAGATATTGTACAGCTAACGTTTACCGAGATGTGGATGTGCTTACAGTTAGGCAGTTATTTATTCTAAATTGTATTCTAAAAACCCACAAAACTATTATACCCGATCCGGTCCTGTTAAGAAAACGAAATCTTTACAATGTAATTAATATACCAACGACTAGGACTGCCTCTGCGGGGAGACAATTTAATGTTCTATCTAAAAGGATTTATAATAAAATTAATAGGCTTACCAATATCTACACGAAAAGCTATGGTGAATGTAAGAGACACGTCACGACATGGTTGAAAGGTAAAAGTTATGATGAGACTGAGTTACTAATTCAGTAATATCTTGTGTATGATGGTACTCTACTTACATATATATATATATATATATTTTTTTTTTTTTTAACATAATAAAATTGTAATAGTTAAAATAAATAAATATTTTAAGGGCCGTTTCCTTCCACTCTGGTTTAGTTATCAAACCGCATTTACAAATACAAATACTCTTTATTGCACACCTCAAACATCAAGGAATAAAAAGAACAACATGAGATTCATTAAATTAACAGGCAGAGCTCAACAACAGACGGTCTTATCGCTAAATAGCGATCTCTTCCAGACACTTTTGCCATGTACTCTTTGTGAACGAAACTTTTTATTCTTAGATTTTACTTAATATTATATTTACTAATAGTATAAGGGCTTAATTGTACACTTTAATCTTAGATATACCCTATTAATTATTTATTTTTAACCGTGTATAACTTGGATGAGAGAGCGAATTCTCCTAACACAAGTACTAACTTAAAAGGAGAATTCAACATTATCTATAATCTTGTTGAAAATAAATATATTTTTGATTTTTGATTTGAAACAACTCAGTTCATGGCATTGTAAGGCTCCCAGTCCACTGGAGCGGAGCTGTGTAAAATGGACCAAACACACCTCAAAAAACCCTCAATCAATCAATTAATTCCTCACATTTAAATGCGCTTCTTATGGGATACACAAAGCCGCAGCGTGATTGGTTCTTTTTCTCCGCTTTGCTTCATTGGACAAATGGACAGTCAGCTTCAATCCTGCGTATTTCGCGCACCAGGTCTAATCTTAATAGTCTAATTATTACTTCAGAAAGGTATCACTACATAGTATAAAACAAAGTCGCTTTCTCTGTCCCTATGTCCCTTTGTATGCTTAAATCTTTAAAACTACGCAACGGATTTTGACGCGGTTTTTTTTAATAGATGGAGTAATTCAAGAGGAAGGTTTATATGTATAATACATGCATAATTTATCAGCATTGCACCCGTGCGAAGCCGGGGCGGGGCGCTAGTTAGTTAATAAATGATTGTCCAGATTGTCATAAATGGCACAGCATTTTTTTTCAGATTTCAACCCCTATTATCAAGTCCTCGCACCCACTGACTGAGTAATTTGCCGTATTTATAACTCGGCTGGCTCCCTTTCCACAAAGTGACAATAAAATATAAATTAGTATTATTTGTCGCTCTTTTTGACAATCGCACTTGTCACGCTTATAAAACAGAAGCCCGGCGCCTAACCTAACTCTAAGTATGTATACATACACTGAACGACTTCATCTATACACATATATGTCACGTACTATCCTATAACACTTATTTATGGGGTTTTTAAAATTATGCTCTCTGCATAAAATACAAATTTTATTATAAAACTAGTTTAATTATGAATTTTATTTATTTAAAACACCTAACTGCCGACTGAACACCACCCGGATCGTCACGTATCCATGGAAACATTGTTCAGTTGTGTCACACCGATTTATCACAGGTCTACAAGTGGATACGTGGCTGTCGTGCCGCGATGCGCGAGCCAAAATTAACGCAAATTAAAGTGCGATTCACACTTGACGACAATAGTCAGTTATTCATTATCATTAAATATAAGCCATTAAGAAAATATGAAATGTCACTAACTCACTAACTATAAAACTAGTGTCATCACTTCGCTCTGGCTCAATATAACAGGGTTCTATGTTTGACTTTTGACGAGTTCTAATTAGAACATTGTCATAATGACATTAAGTCAAATTTTTACTACCCTGAAAATGTAACATAGAACCCTGTAATATTGGGCGACTAGTTTTGTAACTTTGCGGACTCGATCATTATTTTCACATGCTTCAATTGCAAAGTGAAAATAATCTCTTTGTTCCTAAATTATAAGACATGTTCTAAGAGCTTCTGGCTTCATATTATTTGTAAAGTGTCTAACCACTACCTCGACTAGACTCCTAGTGTGAATCGAACCTATTCATAAATACAGCATCATGATACACAATATGTTCATATTCTCCGGAGTCAATATCACGACGCTTAAGCTTATTATCTTTGGACATTCTTTAACAAGTCGCCTTTGGACCTCCACAGACATCGAACCCGTCCGCGATAATTTACCATTATCACACAGATAACCTGTATTACCACTCCTCAATACGTACTTACTTATATTTACTTATTTTTAAAAATAGTGGAAAGAATCACTTTAAATTCCATCATGGAAGTTATACACCAGTTTTTTTTATTGACTCAGAAAGTGTAGCTAGATCATGTTTTTGTTTACGATAATATAAAGGAGTGGTTTTATTCAATTTGAGATACTTTTCCATTTACGATAAGTAAGGTTACTCGTAGGTGGAACTTTGTTCCATAAAGTTCTAGGTGGAGATAAAAAATGGCTCTAAGTGATTAGGTGCAACTTATATTTTCGACAAGAGTGGCTGATTCAATGTACAAGTTTGTATAGTGTTGTATCTCTCCCTCTCGCCTTAAAATACATTTGAGCAGGGCAGCACGACACTAAGTATACTTCGCATTTCGAATTTCAAGTAACCTCTCAGCTTACCGAGTCAATCTTACGACTTTTTGGAAGCATTAGTATCAGAAGTGGTAACACAGGTCCGATATATCTACATATAACTATTTGAGATTCGGGTCCTCCTTCACTTTGTGCAGTATTACTTAAGATAAGGTTAAAATAGCTTTGGCCGAAGCAGAGAGCGTCAAATAAATGCTCTAACAGTGTGCGTGCTTAGTTTAATCTAGCAAAAGCGGAAAAGATAAAATATCGTCCACATGCCGCGTATACCTTAGTTTTAAATGGACAAATATGTGAAAGAAATATAGTGTTACATATTTTCCACAAAATCTGGGGGCACGGCAGTGCCCCCGCCAAGACGAATAAGGTATACGTGCATTACGTTTGCACCCTGTATTTACAATAACATCGATTTGGTAAGACTGAATTTCACCTATTGCGGCTTCACGGTCCCACCATCTCACTCGAGGACGAAAAGGGACAGATATAAGAAATATATATGTATATACGAGATTTTAAAGCATTCGGGCAATTCGATGGTAGGACCGTGATTAGTCTACGTCATAAAATTCATTAGTCTCTGACGCGCATTGCGTTTGGCAGAATAGGATTTTGTGCCGATTTCACATTTTATTATCTAAAACTTTAAATATCGTATGCCCTTTACCCTTGGTTCTTTTCTTGTAAAAATATCCTTTAATGTAACCGGAATTTTAATAACCTCAAGAGTTTTCTCGCATATTTTTTGCAATCGCAAATATTGCAACGGTACTTGTATTTCCCCTCTAAGCTCATTCATTTGGCTCACGATACCTAAGTATGGTACGCCACTACTTTATTAGGTACGGCCAAGTACATTAAACATCTACATTAGACGTTTACCACGACATCGAGTACATACTGTATAGCTTCCGAACTCCAATTCGACACCCGTATATTATGCACAGATTCATAAAGTAAAATTGTAAAATCTTGCATTTGTGCAATTAGATTCTATTACAAATTTTATTGTTAATATAATTAAAGTAGTATTTATAATACGCAATTTATCCAAACCTAAATAAGTAATTTTTTACTCATATTTTTTTCTAGAGGAACAGAAAGGAAGATAAGCATTTTAAATTCAGGTATCAGTACAGTGACGTAACTACGACTACCTACATAGATAGGCCCGTGGCAATCATAGGATTCGACTCTTTTCCCATAATGAAAAATCTACCAATTTTGTGTTTACGATCCTTCGAGTCGCTTTCAGTTCTGAGTCCCTTCGCCCGGTCCGCGATTACCGTCACACCACTGTCTATTGCAATTTAGAATTTACATTTAGAAAAGGAGGGGAGAACGTAAGCGAATGTAGGAAAATAATGTAGTATTTAGGGGTACAGGGTGTGTGGGGTCTGTTGCTATATGATGTACTCGGAGCCGGGCGGGGTCGGCAGCTACCTGAGCGCGCTGTAGGCGGGCGGCGGCGGCGAGCGCGGCGGCAGCAGCACGGCGATGTGGTAGGGCGGCGGCGCCTCGGGCGTCGGCGGCCCCGCCCCCACCCCCGCCCCCAGCACCCCCGCCCCCGCCCCCCGGCCCGCCTGCGAGCGCTCCAGCAGCGCGCTCAGCGACAGCTCGTCGCCGGACTCGGGGGGCTGCAAAGTATCGATGTAATTGTAATACTATACCGATTCTGATGACCGCAGCGCAAGCGGCCCGACCGCGAGTCGATTCGAATAGCCCCTTATTTATTTTGTGTTAATGGGCGCTTTTTCTATAATCTAGTAAACGACACCCATAACGATTGTCTCTCGAATAATTATTTGATTTGAAAATAGATATAAAATATAATTTAAAAAATTTACCCTTCAAACAAAAAAGTCATCCATTTAATACTTTACGTTTACCAATACCAATGTAATTAGTTAGTTAATAATTGATTGTGTGGTTGGGTGGCGGCGGCTCGGCGCGGCACATGGACAGTACTCACCTCTTGCGTGTTGGTGTGGTTGGGTGGCACTCACCTCTTGCGTGTTGGTGTGGTTGGGTGGCACTCACCTCTTGCGTGTTGGTGTGGTTGGGTGGCACTCACCTCTTGCGTGTTGGTGTGGTTGGGTGGCACTCACCTCTTGCGTGTTGGTGTGGTTGGGTGGCACTCACCTCTTGCGTGTTGGTGTGGTTGGGTGGCACTCACCTCTTGCGGGTTGGTGTGGTTGGGTGGCACTCACCTCTTGCGGGTTGGTGTGGTTGTGTGGCACTCACCTCTTGCGTGTTGGTGTGGTTGGGTGGCACTCACCTCTTGCGTGTTGGTGTGGTTGGGTGGCACTCACCTCTTGCGTGTTGGTGTGGTTGGGTGGCACTCACCTCTTGCGGGTTGGTGTGGTTGGTTGGCACTCACCTCTTGCGTGTTGGTGTGGTTGGGTGGCACTCACCTCTTGCGTGTTGGTGTGGTTGGGTGGCACTCACCTCTTGCGGGTTGGTGTGGTTGGGTGGCACTCACCTCTTGCGGGTTGGTGTGGTTGTGTGGCACTCACCTCTTGCGTGTTGGTGTGGTTGGGTGGCACTCACCTCTTGCGGGTTGGTGTGGTTGGGTGGCACTCACCTCTTGCGGGTTGGTGTGGTTGTGTGGCACTCACCTCTTGCGTGTTGGTGTGGTTGGGTGGCACTCACCTCTTGCGTGTTGGTGTGGTTGGGTGGCACTCACCTCTTGCGGGTTGGTGTGGTTGGGTGGCACTCACCTCTTGCGGGTTGGTGTGGTTGGGTGGCACTCACCTCTTGCGTGTTGGTGTGGTTGGGTGGCACTCACCTCTTGCGGGTTGGTGTGGTTGGGTGGCACTCACCTCTTGCGGGTTGGTGTGGTTGTGTGGCACTCACCTCTTGCGTGTTGGTGTGGTTGGGTGGCACTCACCTCTTGCGTGTTGGTGTGGTTGGGTGGCACTCACCTCCTGCGTGTTGGTGTGGTTGGGTGGCGGCGGCTGCGCGCGCGGCACGGCGCGGCGCGCGGTGGAGGACACGCGCTCGGGCGGCGCGAGCGGCGCGGGCTTGGCGCGGCACATGGACAGCACTCACCTCCTGCGTGTTGGTGTGGTTGGGTGGCGGCGGCTGCGCGCGCGGCACGGCGCGGCGCGCGGTGGAGGACACGCGCTCGGGCGGCGCGAGCGGCGCGGGCTTGGCGCGGCACATGGACAGCGCGCAGCCGACGCCGCACACGCACGCCATCGACACCGCCGCCACCACCACGTTCACCTCGCCGCCCGTCGAGCTGTCGCGGACCACCTGACGATCGCGCTACATTAACATGATATACGATAGTATACTACATATATTTAACACATCATGTCGTAACATTATACAGCGTGATCAATCCAAACAGATTAGTAGGGAGAAACGAAAACGGGAATCTGTTCTTAGGAACTATGATGCGTTGCATGATGCGTTGATTTTAGATTTCCCCATCTCTTATAGTTTGCGACTTCTAGGGACAGTAGGGACTGACCCATTTGGATTGTTCATCCGGTATAAAGAGTCTAAACATTGAGGACTGTTGAAAAGTTAGAGGAATGATATTTGATTAATTTCTGTACATGATTTATTATTTATTAATTGAAAACTAACCTGTCTATCGAAATAATATTTGGCACCGGCGAGAAACACCGTCGCGAGCGCGAACGACACCAGCATCCCGAATTTGAGGTGCGGCGCCATCATGGGCGAGTGCTGGAGCCCCAGGGCTGCGGTCCGCAGCAGCGTGTCGGGCGTGACGCTGCGCGCGGCCGCCAGGCTCGCGATGGTGGGCTGCGGGGGCTCCGGGGGGATCTCCACGTACAGGCTGGGCTCGTCGTTCTGCCGACGCGACGAGTGGACTGGCGGCATCGGCGGAGGCCTGTGAGAACGAAACGAGGTTTGTTCTTTGCCTCATGTTCTGTTGGTACTGACAACTTGATAGTTCGGGATGAAATTTATAGATTAGTGGCTATTGTAATGTGATTGCTGACAGATATGACAGCCCAATTCTGAAGCACTGGATAGAGCAAACGAAAGGGGTTGCAACTTTTTGTCTGTATTAATAATTTCTATAATTTTAACCTAGTTTTTAAGTTCTTTCTAACATTTATTTTGTTTTTGTTTTGTTTGTGTTACTAACCACTATGGGCCTTATCACACTTGCGATTTGCGAGCGTATTTTCTATACAAATAAGCGACGCGGCGAACACGCTGCGCGATCGCCTTCATACAAAATACGCTCGCAAATCGCAAGTGTGATAAGGCTCTATGTAGTTGTAATATGCTTCAAAATAAAGAATTTATTATTATATTGATCCCTGGCAAATCCGTTTCTTCTTTAATGGAAGAGAAATCGCGACGGATTCTAAATTCTGGGGCTGGGTACCGTCAATGGCTTCCTTCATTTCCCACTTAGCGGAGGAATCCTGGAGATCAAACCCAAGAAAAGAATCCATCAGTAAATATTCTGGCTGTGTGTGTGTGTGTATGTGTGTGTGTGTGTGTGTGTGTGTGTGTGTGTGTGTGTGTACGCACCCATAGTGGCGGTGCGAGCGCGGCGGGCGGCGCGGCGGGCAGTCGACGGCCGCGAAGCGGTGCACCGGCGCGGCCATGCCCTTGCGCGTGCCCACGCACACGCGCCCGCGCGACCGCCCCACCCCTGACACACAAATATTAGTATTTGACGACGCGTTTGGCTCGGTTGGTAGACACCTGCCTACTGAGTCGGCGGTCCCGGGTTCGAATCCCGGCCGGGGCAAATATTTGTGCAAAATATTTGTTCTTGGGTCATGGATGTTATCTATATATGTATTTATATATTATGTATATCGTCGTCTAGTACCCATAGTACAAGCTTTGCTTAGTTTGGGACTAGGTCGATTTGTGTATGATTGTCCCTTAATATTTATTTATTTATTTATTTAATTTATTACTGCAGACGCCGGGAAATAAGGGCTTGCCGGCTGAGTAGGTATAGACGGATAGTGATACGAAGCCGGCAAGCCCTTTCGCGGCTAAGGCATGTATAGCATAGTGCTTTACTCAAACATATGCAATGAAATAAACAAATACACCATTCAAAAAAACATGATTCAGCTGTTCAGCCAGTTCATGAACACGACGCCATGTTTACATTAAAATTTAAAAAAAAACTTCCCGGCCTAGGCCTTCAATTTTGTATGAAATTCCTTTACAGTTCTCTCGAATTGTTCCGCCCGAAATTTGACACATCGAAGCCTGTTTTAACGCACGTTATGACGATATTTCATTGCATGTTTGAGAAAAGTACATTACTGCAGACGCCGGGAAAGAAGAGCTTGCCGGGTGAGCAGGCCGACCGTAGGGAGGCTGGATAGTGATACGAAAGCCGGCAACCCCTTTTAACAAACAAATACAATGAAATAAAAAATACACCACAAAAAAAAAGTAATTTAGCTGTTTAGCCTGTTCATGAATTATGAACACAGACACCATGTCTAAAGAAAAATATTTCCCGGCCTAGGCCTTCGCTTTTGTATGAATTTCATACAGAATTCCTTTACAGTTCTCTAGAGTTGTTCGTGATACATTGAAGCCTCTTATAACGCACGTTGTGACGACATTTCATTGCATGTTTGAGAAAAAACATTACAAGGGTAAGATGTGTGCGCTCATTAATGCCCTTGAATGCGGACATCCATCTTTCCCGAGTAAAACCCAATCTAATCGGGAAGAATTGGAAAATATAAAGATATAGGTAAGTAGGGTGCTTCAACCAATTCAAAGTACAGGAAGGCAACGTGTGCTACGCCGTAGCAGAGTTTTTCCGGTATATAGCGATAATATCGCGTAGACCCAGGACTCATACCTAAGCGATATCAACTTGTCATCGCACAAGGGAAACATATACAATTTTTTATTAAATGAGTTAAGGTAGTAAACTTTTTGGTCTTCACCCATATTCGTTTTGAAAAACTCCGTTCCGCTTCAGGGATTTTAGGGAAACACAGCCTACAAATAATCACTCAATTTTATTTAAGTATTTATTTATTTAATATTCATTGCACAAATGAAAACTTATCGTACAATTTTCAAAAGAGCATACTTCTTCTGACATCGGCATGCTAACTATAAATAGGTATAGTATATACCTACTTTCGGCAATTTTCATAAGTAGGTAGGTATATCGAGTATTTTTGCAGTCTGACAATATTTCTAAAATGTGCAATTTGAGCCAAAAGGTATTCACGGTAGTAGGTATCTAAATTGTTCAGTTAATTATCCCTCCAATTCGAATCCTTTGCCACACCTTTGCAGGCTATTAAATTTATCGAATAAACATTAAGTCTGTAATATGTATTAAGAGGCCTTATTCCTTTTAAAATTTATTTTTTTCATATTATGACAAATATATTGATAATTTCAACCAACTTTTTGAAGTGAATAATACTTTTCCCCGAGTTCTAGGTAGTAACATAGTTATTTCACGCTTTCATTGCGTACAGTCGAAAATAAGTTAAAAAAACTAATTTTCCGCGTGAATTTTGTCAATTTCGAGTAGTTTTTGAAACAAAAATTATCAATGAAAAATTCAAACTGTAGGTTTCAAATATATACCAATAAATCCCAATAGCCCTGTTCTAGAAAGTAACATCAATAGTATATTAAGAAACATGTTTGATCATAGAGAAAAATGTCTAAACAATCAGCATTTAAAAAGGAATAGGGCCTCTTAAGTAAGTTTGTAATGTAATAGCACCAACCTGTAAGTTTCAAATGTATTTTTATAAATACACAGGTACTAAAATTATTAAGGTCACCGAATTCGACCTTTCCACAAATCTAGTGCTAATGCTAGTTGCGAACCATTCGGAATTCCTGTGTTCGATATATTTATTTGTCACGAATTGGGTCACTATAATACAGCCTTATCGGGTTAACCTACAACCAGGCGGGGCGCACTCCGCGATAAACTTTTCCCGCTACAAGTACATGCCGGTGGCCTCATGCATGGGGACTATTCAGTGGCTGCCATGCTGTGTCTCGGAACGCACGTACACGAAATTCGCGCGCACGCTCTTCCGATTTATGTACGTCGCAAGTGAACGTTCCTCATTCATCTGTTGATACCAGTGTTATATTATAATATAAAGTGTTTGAATGAGTAAAAAGACAGCGAAAAGATATTGTATCGCAGCGGGTTGTAGGAACAATGATCCCGCTTCGATTGTAGTAGATCGCATTCATTCTTTCTTAATTTACCTTTGTGTCATTATTTATAAAAATAAAAAATGTGGTATTACCACATAAAAAAATATGAATCGATAAAAAGATTCTATACAAATATATAATAAGTAGTTACTGAATAATAATAAAAAAACATATTGCAGGTGTATCTACTTCCATATTTAACACTGGTTACTCAGATCAATTTTAATTGTTAAGTACTTATGTAATTTTGAATTGATTATTTACTGATATTTGTCAATTTAAATTCTAGTAAAATAAGTATGTCTACTACTAAATCAACAATCATAGAGGTTTTTATAATAATATTTGATATGAAGTTTGTAAAATTACTAGTAATGAATAAACGATTGAGTGATAGTTTGATAAGTAAGTATATAAAATATATAAATAATGAGTTAAAAGAAATGTATTGGAAGTGATCCCTAATAGGGATAAGTTCGCCTTTGTACATGTTTTATTTGTTACTAGCGACCCGCCCGGCTTCGCACGGCACGGCACGGTGCGTCCGTGCGTATTTTTAAAGATCGAAGCATACCTACATAGGGGCAGACAGACAGACGAGGAAACGACTTTGTTTTATACTAGGTGTGTAGTGATGAATATATATATGAATAAATAAATAAATATCGGACAACTAAGCAAAAACAAAATGAAGCTCAAGAATTTAATTGCATGTTAAGGTAACGCATTCGTTGCATTATTTTATTATATTATACGTATTAAAATGTTTAAAAATAAAGCTAAAATGTTTTGCAGCCTGGTGGTGGATTCAATTCGTCCAAATTCTGAGATTGATTACTTTATAGTTGAATAATGAAATAATTAATATAATGTATGAAGAATATAAATATATTGCTCTCTATATTGAATGCAAGAAATAAATAGGAAATACATTTTTATTTTTAGTCGTTGACAGCCCTCGCTCTCGGCGACGCGGCAAGCGAGCCAATTCATTTTCACCGTTGGCACGCAGCTTTAACGTTCCGTTTGGCTTGCGCTGGGGACGACGACTTTAGAAGGGCCATAAATCATATTTTTTTGGCTAAAAAAAGCGGCTTTTGTAAAGATCAAAGTAGTGTGCCTTCTGTACTTGTACTATTATCTATTCTGTGCTACAACACGCAAACCAAATGCGAAATTAGTAATTTTCTGTGAAAATTATAAATGCCATGCGTATTAAAAATAAAGGCTTAATTAATTATTAGAAATTTCCGCTTTTGAATATGATAACTATGTACATGTATTTTGAAACTGACTCATATAGCCTTCAGCCCAGATAGAATTTAGTAAACCTTAGTATTTATCCGGGCTTCCCAAGCTGCTGGGGTCCGCAGTTAATATAAAACTTTAATTAATAAAAGAATAACCATCACATGATCACAGTAGATGACATTGGAGGCCACACTAAAATAGGGTTGGGAAACACTGATCTACGTTATATGACCTAGATAAAGATCTATTTCGTGTGTTACTTTGAATGCACTGGTAGATTACATCCAGAGGAAACTTGACTTTTTCAGGTATAAGAGACCTTAACTTAAGTAATACCTAATGCCTGGCCACTTGAATTGAGTTAACAGGCACGGATTCCATGTAGGGAGAATAGTAGGTAGTTAGCTTTAATCATATGACAGAGTACCTATGATCAACAAATGATGCGCATGTACAATGAGGTCAATGAGCTGCACAAACAGGACACATTACTGTGAACTAGAGATTGGCTGAATATTCGGTATTCGGCAAGTTTTTCAATGTTCGTATTCGGCCGCGAATAGTTGGGTTACATTGCCGGATATTTAAATAAAATAAAATAAATAAATAAATATTAAGGGACAATCATACACAAATCGACCTAGTCCCAAACTAAGCAAAGCTTGTACTATGGGTACTAGACGACGATATACATAATATATAAATACATATATAGATAACGTCCATGACCCAAGAACAAATATCCGAGGCCGGGATTCGAACCCGGGACCGCCAACTCAGTAGGCAGGTGTCTACAAACCGAGCCAAACGCGTCGTCAATTACCGAATAAACAAAGTAAATAACGAGCATAGGTTGTTTTTGTGATTCGTCGTTTATTAATTAATTTTCCAAATTTACCGCTCTGTTATTCCTGATCAGATGCTAGTATAATATAGAAGATAAGCTCACCAGCTGACAAAGATGAGGGCACGCGGTGGCGGCCGGTGTAAGCGCACTGGCTGCGTTTATCAATCCAGAAATGCATCGGAGCTCCTGCCTCGCGCCGCACACTCAAAGCTGTCCCCGGTACATCGCACTACTGAAGCTGTCAACAATATTACGTTATTTATTTATCATATTTTACTACATAAATATTGACACAAAGGTAATATAATGTGATCCACTACAATGTAACCAGGACTCGAACCTGCTACCCTACGTTTCCGGCGTAGTGCTCTACCAACTGAGCTATCACATACATAATAGCATTTTAAACACATATGACGCAGAGGGCGCTCCAGTAGGGTAGAATTATGGAATCAAAGATTTGGTGTGATTGACGTAACGGTGTGATAGCTCAGTTGGTAGAGCACTACGCCGGAAACGTAGGATCGCAGGTTCGAGTCCTGGTTACATTGCAGTGGATCACATTACATTTTTCTTTCATAATTTACCTTTGTGTCAATATTTATAAAAGTAACAAATGTGGCATTTCCACATTAAAAAAGAATCTATAAAAGATTCTATTAAAAAAAACATTTTACTACAATCAATCAAAAGGGTAAACTTCTTTACAATTTCAATGGATCAACTTTGTAATTATAAAAATGGTTTAAACTAATGTAAAAATGGTCAAGAAAAGCCCGACATGTTTCGAAGTCATATGAAGGTCTTCAACATGGACAGCTATCCATATGTGTTCGAAGCATGTCGGGCCGTTTTTGTAATTTTTTACGTAAGTTTAAATAATTTTTATAGTTATTAAAGATGTCACAATAGTTTTGATAGGATCAATTTTTACTAAGTAATTATATTAAATATAGTATCACACCAGGGTTATATAATTTGATTATTTATCACATTATACAATTTGTTTAATTATTTATTTATTCATTCAATAATAACATGCAAATTAACAATATACAACCAAAACATTTGCACATAGAAACACAAAGAACCACAATTAAACATCAACATGTACGTCTACGTATTGCATGTCTGAGATAGTCATTTGCTGTATAATGTCCAGTGTATACATGTGCAGTATAGGCAATTGTATGCTTACAGGGCGGCTCCAGCCCATAGTCATAATGAAATGTTTTTCTACCTCAGAAGCATAAGACTAAGTGCCCCTACGCCTGAGAATTTATAACACTGTAAGTTCACATATTTAACATAGCACTTCGGGTATAGGAGGACTTGCAGGTTTAGGTATGCATCTCAGGTTATTATGAAATATACAAATATTTTTTTGTGGTTGATGGCTGGTGTCTCACCGATCTGCCGCAAAATATAGATTTTATGTGAATGTGACCAACTCAATTACTTACTTGATAAAAAAGTGCACATATTAAGTAGTAAGGAAGACATCAGTTATATTATATACCTATAGGGCTGCGATATTATTTCGCTTGTTTTTGTTCACCTTTTGGATATTTTTTTTCGCCTGTCGCTACCTTCCTTGTGTCTGGTAAAAGCGGCGTAAGCGGTTCGACTAGCTACGGCTCTACTTGAGGAGTTGGGATTTCAAGCAACTTTTAACGTTTTTAATGCATTATTTAGACACCCGCATCCGCAATATAAACCAGTTTCCTAGCAATGTTCAGTATATTCCGTAAGTATTGGTGTTCAAATTTAAAACCATCATTAAACAACCGCAGGCCATTAATATTTTATTACGACTGACGAGTCGGCTTTCCTTGCGGTTTGCATGTTTTAATTTATATTAATACACACAAATGTATATGTATATTTGGCCGAACCCGAACAAAGACTTAAAAAACCCCGAACATTTGGCGTAAATCGCATGTTATCCCCGGACGTGTTCGAAAATAATATAATTAAATAACAATTGCTTTACTTTTCATTCACATAAAATGTGTCCGGGTTTTACCCGGACTCTTTGATACCCCCTTGTTTTATTTTTTACTCAAGTAAAATAAAATTACTTTAAACCTAATATGTCATGAGTACTTGCACCATCTGAATGCGTCGTTAGATGCTTACTAAGTAATAATTGCAAGTGCAAGGTGTTTTTAAAACATTATCAGTTGATTGATAAGAAGAATTAAACAAATATTTATCACGCGAATATAAATCAATATCATTAAGCCTATTGCAGTTTCACGATTCATTCATTATAGTTTATTTTTTACATAGCATACAACACATTTCATGCCAAAATTAGAACAAAAATATATCAAAATAATTTTCGCACAGTGAAAGAGCCTTTACTTACATTTTGAAATTATTAGAATTCACTTAAATTATTAGAGCTCATATTTACACAAAATTTACATTTGATAAATGTATATTAACGAAACATAAACACTTTTTTATCGTATTCGATCAATACTTGAATATTCCTAACCCATTTTTTAACTTGAATAAATGCATTTTCTTAACACTTGGCTCTTGACAGCCATTTGTGGGCGGGGCCGAAGCGCGGGGCGGGGTGCGCAGCAAAACAACCAAGACTACCAACCTTCAGCAAGCTGTAGGGTTGTTGGAGGAAGGCCTTGAGGGAAGAGGGGAAGGGATGTTTTTATTTGCAAAAAAAATAATCAAAGAATGAGAGTGAATTTCTCTATCTATAGCCGACAAAAGTCAAACTAATGTATTATTATTCATTTAACAGTTATTTTTTTGGATCAAATAAATAAGATTTTTTTATGCAACGATTGTTTTTGATACTCAAGAGACAATATTATAATTATTACACAAAGTTTGCGTCTAAAATCACTTAATTATACCCAATTTTTCCCCTAAAAATACAATTACATACACGATAAATAGACTAAATACATTTTTTACAAATTTACATTATTTCTTTTTCGATTTAGGTACATGCTTTCTTCTGATTTTCCACGGCGTTAATTTAATATTCCCGCCATTGTAGGTAAGAAAACTCGAAACTTCCGGAAATTTCCACACATGCGTCAAGTTTTCGCTCATTACAACGTTTCGTTCGGAAATAAAATATTCAACGTAAGGACTACAAAAAAGTTCGAGTGGTATATTTAAATCGGATGATATGTTTTATACACAAATCATTACATTGTAAATAAATTAGTAAAACAGAATAACAATAAAAAATATAAGTAAGAATTTTATGTCAGGAGCAAGTCAGGAGCTTATCTTCTAGTTATATTTCTGAACGGAAACATCTATATAAGCACCCTGTCATTGCTGCCAACCATCAGTAATTTTTGTATTGTGGCCTTGAGTATACGTTACGTGTTGTGATTCTGTGCATTGTTTTTAGTAACGAGACGTGAAGTGAACATTTTGGTACTATTTAAAAAAGTATTTATGCAGTCAAAATGTTGCTTGGACCACAAAAATCGAAAGTTAGTGAGAACCAGTCTGCGAAGCCATATTGTCAGTGTTTTAAGAAACGTGAACCAGTTGCGTGGAAGCAGGTGAACATTTGTTCATGCGGAGAGGACGTTGAAGGTTTGTATAATATATTTTGACTTTTTTATAAACACTTAACCCATGGATCAGGGCCAACTGCTAAAATCGTAATGGTCATTGTAATATACTATTTTAAAAAGCAATAATAAATTAGTCTTCAAGGTCCATTCGAGATTTAGATGAGGGCCCTTTCACTGTTCATGTTGCTAGGAATAATTTCACGTATTTACTGTAGCAGGAATTCATAGAAGACAAAATGAATGAAGAAAAATGAAGTTATCCTAATTGTAATTTGAAATTATGCTAATTGCTTAAACACAATTTGTAGTGTTTAAACAATGTTTGATGATGATGATAAAACAAGACAAAACTGTAATATGGTAATTTTGGTTACAGATATTTTAAGTACATTCTAAATTCATCAATGCCATAAATGTAGCTAAAATTATTGTACCATAACAAAAGGTATCTAAATACAATAACTAATAAGATAAGGCTAAGTTCGGCTAAGGAGTTCTTAGCCGAACTTGGGCGGCGATTGCGGGAGGCGGGGCTTGACCCTCGCTCCGGGTCCTTCCTGATGCAAAGGTTGTCTATTGCGGTTCAACGTGGCAACGCGGCAAGCGTGATGGGCACCTTTGCGTCGGGGAGGACGGGAAGTGAGGATTTTGTATAGCTTTATTATTAGCCTTTATTTAACAATCTTATAAAATATGGTTTGTGTAATTTACATTTATATGTATGTATGTATTACATGTTATTGACATTCTTTTATATATTTTATATTTATGAGCTAGTTTGACGATTGTCTTGCGATTTCGCAAAGGCCTCCCCTAAAGCCCTCCACAGTCCTCTATCCTGTGTCTTTCTCATCCAGGTAGCCCCAGCCACGTTTTTAATTTCGTCTTCCCATCTTAGACGTTGCCTCCCTTTCCTTCTTTTATTTTGTCTTGGACACCATTGGGTAACGTCCTTCACCCATTTGTCTTTATTGTTTCTCATAACATGAAATTTGTATAGCTTAGATTAGTTTTAGTATTTTTAAGGTTTTTTAAGATGTTTGTAAATTGTGTTTGAAAAAAAAATTGACATTGTAATTAGATAAGTGATAGTTATTTAGTAACCTATAACCAAATAAAACAATAAACATATAAGATAAGTAAAATTATATAGATAATAGTTTTAGACTAGCCACATGTTTAAGGATTGGTGCCCACAAACGAGCCCCATCGCTGTCGGAGCTTTGGTCGATGGCCTTGGCCACCACGGCCTCTCATGCCACCAGAGTGCAGGCAGAATATCTCGCCACGCTAGTCTCAATGACGTCATCCGGAGGGCCTTTGTTAGCGCCAAGGTGCCGGCAGTCCTAGAGCCCTAGGTTTAGGTTTGGCTAGGGACGACGGCAAAAGGCCTGACGGAATGACATTGGTGCCTTGGAGTATGGGTCGGCCGTTGGTGTGGGATGCTACGTGTGTAGACACCCTGGCACCGTCTCATATTCCAGGTACCAAGAATGGTGCTGGCGCGGCGGCTGCGTCTGCGGAAAGCCTCAAACGTCGTAAATATGCTGTTCTCGGTAGCAGTTACATATTTGCGGCGTTTGGGGTTGAAACTCTGGGGCCATGGGGGCCAAGTGCGCGTCGACTCTTCAAAGAATTGTCGATGCGCCTCATTGACGCAACCCATGACCAGAGGGCTGGCCACTATTTTGCCCAGCGAATAAGCATTGCCATCCAGCGTGGCAATGCGGCCAGCCTTCTGGGCACACTTCCGAGCGACAGCGATTTAGGGCAAATTTTTTATTTGTAAATAGTTTAGGTTTTTAGCATATACTTAGTCTTAGTTAGATATTAGTTTATTGTTTATTGTTTTTATTAATATCTTGTGTTTTTATGAAATAAATACCCCTTTTTATTTCCTGTTAAAAAAGTAAAATGACCATGTAGATAAGACAGGATAGGAATATTTTTTATTACATAGTTTTCTAATATATTATTTTTTTTAGAAGTTAGTTGTAACTTGTGGATTGCAGTGACATTGACCTACAAGCCTTTTTGAACTTGTTTTGTACTTTGTAATAATAAAAACATATTGCTAAACTTATTGTCTTAACTTCATTTGCAAATGTGTGGCCCTTTTATGTAAAGAAATAACAAATGTTGTAAATTGAATAGAAAGTCTTTATAATTATAAACCAACTGATAAAAAAATACATTATTAACGCCTTCACTGCCAGGGGGAGTGACCTAGGAACTAACTTCTATGAAGGTGAATGCATAATTGCATATATGCGTTGCTGGCAGTGAATGAGTTAAAGATGGAGGCCAAAAAAGTTAGTATCACACATTTGATATTAGCACACTCTACATTTAAAGTACATAAGGTTGCATGGTCAAAACTTGTTCTTACACCATGATATTGGTTCTTATAATGGAGGAAAAGACAACATTGTAATACTTTATTAAAGGCATCTTGCAATGTTAAGAAATCATAACACATAAGATTATAGTATCTGTTGCTTGTAACTGAATTAACATCAATATTATCATCATAATCATATCAGTCCACTTCAGGACAAAGTCCTCCCACAAAGTTCTCCACTACAATTGGTTGTGCGCCATCCCCTTTCTGTCTGCAAACCTAACCAGGTTATCGGTCCACCTTGTTGGGGGCCTTCCCACACTGCGTCTTCTGATCTCTGGTCTCCACTCAAGAACCTTTTTGCCCCATGCTTAAGATGGCAAAAATAATAAAATAATAATAATTTACAATCACTACATAGTATAAAACAAAGTTGCTTCCTGTCTATCTGTCATTACTCTATCTATTGAAAAAATCCCTTGCTTAGTTTTAAAGATCTAAGCATACATAGGGAGAAGGACAGAAGAGTAATTCAAGGGGAAGGTTTATATGTATAATACATGCATAATTTATCAGCATTGCACCCGTGCGACACCGGGCGGTTCGCTAGTGTAGTCGCAATACATAATTGGCCATTATTTTAGAACATAAAACTTGTCAACTAGAAGTAAAAGCTTCTACATTTTATGATATTCTGTCTGTGATAATCTTATTTACCTATAAATGATAGCTATCCAATGTATTATTTATTGTCTGGCTACACTGCATTAGTGATGTATTAATTAAGTTGACAATGATTTTCCTGGTCTTGTATCAATTCAATACAGGTAGATAAGACATATGTCAACAAACATAGACTTAGACTAGTAATCTTTGTATTTATTGCTTAGTTTGGGACTTGGTCGATTTATTTATTTATCCTTTTATACATATAATTACCCATACACCATGAAGGAATTTTCTTTAAAATAAATAGTTTAATACTCCAATCATAAATGTATAATATTACTAGCTTTTGCCCGTGACTTCACCTGTAGAATTAGTTGATCACCATAAGGGCTTAAACACCCAAATAAAATTTAATGGCAAACATTCAATGACATACAGGGTGTCCCAGAAGTACCGTGACACAGTGACACCGCAGGTAGGTCAGCTCAAGACGGATCTAACCAGCCTAACATGACCTCAGTAAAAGTTGCTCGGTTTTCGAGTTATTGCCAAATTAAAGTGTTTAGTGAATTTTCCCGGTTTCATTAACATTGATGGTGCTGGCATCGACCTGAAAGGGTCCAACATTGGTTTTATTCTGTGTATGGTGCCTTGAATAGTTAATTAAGTTGTCGTAAGTGTTATTTTGTCAATAACCAATTTAACATGCTGGAAAATAGTGGACTTATCTTGATTTAAATTGTCACTGAATCATTAATTTAAACTTTGACCACCGGCCGTAAAAAAAAATCTCATGAAAGTAAACAAACAAATGACGTCAATAAATCGAACATGTTATGCAAAATCAGAAATGGTACGATACAAGTATCTTCTTATGATAGCATGTTGAATTCTTTTCTTAACAATGGACTTAGAATAAATACTGATAATACACGCTTCAGGTAGGTCAAAAGTATTTTGACACTTACATAAAATTATTTTGCTGAACTTGCAACAGGGTTAAATTAGACGTTTCATGAATATTTAGTTGCATATCCTCTGCCCTTCCTAACAGCTGTACAAGGAGCCGTCATATAGTCCACTAACTTCTATATATACGTTCGTAAGGTATGTTCGTCCTTTCTGACTGAAGTGCTTGAAAAAAAGCCCCTTGGAGTAATTTCTGCACCTCACTCGACGATCCAACTCTTCTCGTAGATGCTCAATAGGATTAAGGTCAGCATTTTGACTAGGCCCCTCAAAAACCTTGACTTTTTTACGCTTTAAGAAAGCCTGTAAATTTTTAGAATTGTGTCTGAGGTCATTATGGTGCTGAAAAACCCAACGAGGTGGCATATTTTTCTTTATTTATTTTCATAGGGTATCGTATGTGTATAAAGTATATTTTCATACACATATCGATCCCATTATCCCGTCAATTCATACGAGAGGCCCGAAAAATATCCCCGCACCGTTACGTATCCGCCACCATGCTTGAGTGTGGGTACCAGGTATCGCACATCGTGTCTTTTATTATGAGGACGACGCACATACTGGATACCACCCCACGAGATTAAATTTAACTTGCTCGCGTCACTCCATACAATTTTTGACCCATCGGCACTTGTTCATCATTTGTGACGAATCGCAAATGCTAATCGGGAAGCCATATTCTTTGCTGAACATTGTAGTTTTTTTTAATGGGCGTTGACCATGTGATCCATGGTCTATTAGGCGTCGTTTAATAGTAAAAATATGAACATTTGTGTTGTAGTTTTCTGTTAGCTCATCTTTAATTGGTATGGCATTATTCCGTGGGGTTTCTACGTCTTACTTTTTTATTACACAATCAGTTGTACAAGTCATTTTTCGAGGACGACTGTTTTCAGGCTTATTTGTGACGCTGTTTCGAGCCTTGTACTGCTTATTCCAGACACTAATGAATTGCCGTGATATACCAAAACTTCGCGAAATCTCAGCTTGCGACTTACCCTTCTTAAACGCAGCCGCAACGGGTTACTTAAAATCTTCCGAATATTATTTATGTCGAAACATGCTAAGAAAAGCCTCAAGTTGTAGTTCCTACAAAGTATTTAAATTCTGCAGCCCCATTTCTCAGTTAAATTGGAAAAGAGACATTGTCAAAATATTTTTGAACCGGTACATAAATATTTTTTGTTGCTATGTTTATATTTTAATTCAATGAAACTAAACTTTTTACTTGTTTCGAGAAGCTTTTAAGCCATGAAATACTTTATCAAGAATTAAGTTGGAAAAACTAACATATGGCATATAATATCAAAGCTTTTGCAGTTGTCAAAATACTTTTGATCGCTACTGTATCTCTGCATTAAATTTCATCTAAAATTGGTTCAGTAGTTTTAAGCGTGACGAGGTAACAGACAGACAGACAAACATACAGATACGGCTTACACTTTATTTTCTTCAAGTATACCTTCAACCTTCAAATAAGCAGTTTCGTAAGAATCAGGTTCTATGGATGCCACACCACAGATACTTATTTTTATTTTTTTTTATTTATTTATTAAGGACCTTTATACTACTGTACATATCGGTCCTATAAAAACAGAGACTACTTACATCGTCAACAAAATATAGGGTACTACAACCACTAAAAGAAAAACTATTAACCTACTTACCTAAAAATACTTGAAATTTAAAATAAACAACTTTGTATTGAGTAATTACGAGTACGATTGACTGATATGATGAAACTCATGAGTATTACTGTAAACATAGATTTTGGAGAATCTTGTACATCTCCATATGTGCCAAATACCTAGTTATAAAATAATTGTGACAGTCTTATGTATAATTTATGAAGAATGATTTATCTATCTCCTGTTGAGTTTTGTTTCGGCTTTCTTCCCAACAGCGGTCTCCTCTTGTGAAATGCCGGTAGATTCAGATTCGGACATGTAAAAGTGCCCTTGTCGCCTACTTACAGAATAAACATTAAACGTTTTGATTTTAATTTGATGGAGTTAATGGAAACTTGTTATTGTGACACCCTTCTCACTGTCATTTTTTATTCCAGTGCGCGAATGGAGATGGCAGGCGCCCGAAGAGACCAGCCAGAGCTCGGTGGTGTTCGACGACAACCAAAAGCAGGTCACATTCCATCCGTTCTACAGCTCCGGGACGGCGGCGGTGCGCGGTGACACGCCCTTCCGAAGGGACCACCACTACTACTTTGAAGTTAAAATGCTCACAGACACATATGGCACTGATATTGTGAGTATTAAGACACATTATCTACCTAGCATTTATTAGAATCGGCTAAATATTAACAATAGTTGGAAAACAAAAAAAAAACTTAAAAATACCACACCTTACTGTTTGGTTCTGGTGGTACTACTATGCTTTGGGGTCGCAAATAATTTAACTAACCAACTTAAAAAACCGGTCAAGTGCAAGTCGGACTCGCGCTCCGAGGATTCCGTACAAACACTTTCCATCCTTAAGTGGTTAAGTTTGCACCTGGTATGTATAGCGCTCCATACAAAGTTAACGCAACCAATCCCGTTTGTTGTATGTGAGCCCCGCTTAAATATTTATTTTATTTTATTTTTAGTATTTGTTGTTATAGTGGCAATAGAAATACATCATCTGTGAAAATGTCAACTGTCTAGCTATCATCGTTCTTGAGATACAGCCTGGTGACGGACGGACGGAGGGACAGCGAAGTCTCAGTAATAGGGTCCCGTTTTTACCCTTTGGGTATGGAACCCTAAAAAGGAGGAGGTTCTTTTCCGTGCTATTCAACTAACATGCGTTAGAAGTAGGTTTTAAAATGTACCTACCCAACATAAATCGAACTTTGCTTACCTGTTTAGAGTGCTTAGATACTTACGTAACTGAATAGAAGTAAAACTGATTTATTGACTATTATTTTCTTTACATTATGCAGTATGAATGCTAATTACAAGGCAATGGATTTTGAAATAAACAGTTTACCTCAAACATTATAAATACAATGAAATGAATATTAAACGCGCTTTAATCCCACAATAAACAAACTATACAATAATACTATAAAGCAGACAATTATTGATTATAAATTATACTTATGTACAGTAAATATAAACTACTATCTAAAGGAAACTTGGCAGTATGATTCACTCGAAGTGTCTGACCCTGAAGGTAGGGCTCCGGTGAACATCCAATCCAGATTTGGGTTTAAATTATCCTGTGGTTAAAAAGACCTTTACTAAATTCCTCCTTATTATTTTCCTGTCTATTCTCCGTGGCGTCCACTCAGGCAATTACTATAATTACTGGATTTATTTAATTATTAACTTTCTTTCTGACATAATCAAAAACTCGGGAATAATCAATGCTTTAGTTTGCTTCTCTAATCCTGTGATACAACTTTCTATGTCAACATCGTAAACCTGAATTTTCACCCGAAATACGTCAAAAAGAAAATGTGCGTTTAAAACCCCTTTTGTTTAAAAATTCATATTACGAGTACTGTGTCATGTCTTGTAAAACACCATAATTATTTTGCCAAAATAGTATCTGAATCTGTAAAATGTGTATGTACAAAGTTTGTCACAGTCTTGTTGGCATTCTTCCTGAATGCAAACGAGATTTTCTAATAGTTCTTTTGGCACATTGCCTCAACCTACCAACTACCGACTGTCAGGTTCTAGGTCACACGTGGATGAACGCTTTCTCATCTGTTTGTTGATTCAATGTGAATGTATTTTTGAAGTAATTTTAATAATTGTTTTATCTTAGTTACAAGTTACGTTAAAATTCATTGTTTTGTTAACGCGAATGCCTTATTCAAAATTCCAACTATCCAACTTTATTAGTTTATTTTTGAATTTGTTTGTTTTTGTTTTTTTTTCTTTTTTTTTTAACTGAACTTCTACCTTAAGGCGGTTATCATTATCAGTATTATCACACTGCCGCCGCATCCCGCTACAAAGTACATACTGCGGTTTTTTAATTTGTACTGTAAAATCTTGATTTATACAAAAAACCCACATAGTTCTTACAACATTCTGATTCCGAATATCCGTGCGGACGATTTTCTGTTGCTGTCGCAGGGGGATGTAAAGCCTGCTTGATTTCCATTCGAGACCCGTGAGGTTATATAGTTTCTGTACCTCCACATATAATATCTTATGAATCTTAAGTCTGTCATAGCTCTTTGCCGAAGAGATTTTGAATCTTTTGTAATTTTATTTGACAACCACTTATATACAGTACTTACTTACTTTTATCTCTACAGATGGTGGGCATCGGCACCGACAAAGTGAACATCGCCGATAGCCGCTTCAAGTTCACATCCCTCCTCGGCGAGGACGAGCAGTCCTACGGCCTGTCGTACCGCGGCTGCGTGCGGCACGACTCCAAGCGAGCGAACGAGGGCTCGGGCTTCTGCCGCGGCTCCATCATCGGCGTGCGGGTTGATATGTGGCAGGGCACGCTCGAGTTCTACCTCAACAGGAAGCCGCAAGGTGAGTGCTAGTTGTTATTTTATTACTGTTGTTATAGTAGCAGTTGTATACGATGAACGAGGGCCCTGGTTTTTGCCGCGGATCTATAGTATGTAGTTAATTTATTTATGAACTCAATACTGCTGCACAGTGTAGATGCTTACCGATATGTTTTCCGAATTGACCCATTGTGCATTGATCAGGCACTCTGTTGTTGGGTGAAAAATCAACAAACACTCTTTCCCATTAAATGTCTTAGGAAGAAAACCTCAAAGGCAAGAAATATATATAATTAATATGCCATCCTATCTGTGCTATATAGAGTAAAACGTCTATAACATAAATATATCCACATACTGCATATACTAAATGGCGGATACTTTATAGACAGATAAAGTTATTAATTACTAACGATTTAGATTGTTCCGGTTGAATTAGCAATCAGCCAAACAAATGTGTGCTAATCCTAGCTAATTGTTATTCAGCTTAATATGTATTAAATAGTGCCGCGCGCGTTATACTTATGCACACTGCTCTTCATATCGGGTCTTTATCATATCTAATCCTTTGAATTTGATGTGCAAGAAATTGTGACCTAAAAAGGTATTTGTAAACAAACATAAATGGAAAATACACGTCAACTTTCAAGTTAATTTGAGTACTGGAAATCTGTGAACCTTTTGTATTCGATCCAAACCAACATGCTCGTGTATAAAGTAGAAGGTTATAAAAATTCCAATTTATCATCTCTGACTTACCATTAGGTATATACATGAAATCTCTTCAAAAAACTGAACCTGTTTATAAAAATATAAACTCCATTACAAACTATTAAAATCAATACTATATACTTTTAAAGAACGTAGATCGTACGTTTTAGTGGCGTCTATTGGGGTACAATAGTAGTTTTTGATACAAGTGTGGAAAGTATGTCATTTTGAAGGAGTCCCGAGGAGTCATGGCCCGAGCCGCATGGCGAGTTTTTTTAAATTGATATAACCCTTTGATTGATCCAATATGCAATTTAAATATTTTAAGCATAATTATGAGATATACACCTGCAATGCCGTATGACGTAATATGTAAAGTCTGAAAGTGATTGACCTTTGTTTGGATGTATGAGGTATGACGTATTAGAACAACAGAAAATTAGAAAAAATGGAAAAGTAAAAAGTACTTGTTCGAAATATCCAACTTTATGCAGCTACGAAAAGTACCACATTTTGAGCAACTGTATTAAAAACTCTATTATAATTTTATAACCACTGAGGTGAGGAGGAGCTGAGAAGCGATAGCATTCGGTATTGAACTGCCAGACCTGGGGCAGTCTAATTGGATATATCTTAAATACAAATACAGCTACATATCGTATTGCGTTGCTGCGCTTGTATGTATTATCGACTATGTGAATAAATTAGGTTGCACATAATTATATCCACATTGGTTTACATCTTTCTATGTTCAAAATTCATCTAATTAAACGATAAAAAAATTAGAATAAATCGATGCATCGACGTAGTATAAAAAAAACTCCTTTATGCAACGGCATTCTCTACCAGTCAAGGTTTGGCCAAAGCAGATAAATTTAGATTTAGTTGAATTGTTGTAAATTCGACCCTATGACTATGACTCTTGTCTTTATGTTATAGTAAAATAAACGTATTATCAGTATAATAGTAGGTTTTTTGTAATTTGTATACATTATTTTAATTACAGAGTCCGTTATTATTAAATTAGAATCTGTTGGAGTTTGGAGTCTACCAGGTCCATAGTTCACATACGGCAATTGCATCTAAAAGTAAATATTCAGTTATATCGTAATTTACTACATTGATAGAGTGCATTGTTAATTCAATAGCGTAAACAAATTCTCTTTATTATAATTATCTGAATAATAATGTAGTAAACATGTGAAGGTCAATGCGGTCAATATTGCATAACACTTTTGTTTCTATAGTACATAAGTAGCCATTGGCATATAAGTATGTATTTATTTTATTTTATAAGTAAGTAATCAAGATGGGCAGCGACGTCAAGGCAGACCGAGACGGAGATGGAGGGACGATCTAGATGTATTCCTAGTCGACTCGCCTGAAGCAACGTTTAACAGGGAGTTGTGGAGATCTCATCGAGAGGCCTTTGCACAGCAGTGGGATACTAACAGGCTAATAAAAAAAAAGTAATCAGGGTCGATTTTAATTTCACTTCTCTGTGTTGATTCTATGCATTATTACTACGAACGGGGTACATTTTCTTAGTGTATCTTATTTTGTATTATTGTATTTTTGCAACCAAATATATCGACCATAACATACAGCTAAAACAATATTTGCAAGTGTAAATACAACCTTATAAGGCTTCTTCTAAGGATTTAAACATGTCTCACATGGATGGTACCGTTTCCTTATAATTTGCGGAATTTCAAGAGTTGTAGTTCAGATCCTGTTTATGACGAAATGCATACGTGACCGACGGCACTAGAGCGCAGGTGCATTTACGGTTGCTAGCGTTAAATCACGTTAATTATTTACAGTTAATACTTCCTTATCTTTGGCGGTTAATATATTCTCTGTACCTATTCGTGAGTCAGGACTCCTGACTGACTCATCCAAGTCCAGCTCAAACTCTCAGAAATACCTCAGAAGTGATGTGAAATGTTTTATTGTAAGAAGGACAAGGACAACAAAAAACTCAGAGATATGTATTGGCTTATAGGAAGAAATTCGTCATTAAGTGTAGAAAACAAAGTACTAATTTACAAGTGTATCATCAAACCAATATGGACTTACGGCATCCAACTCTGGGGCTCAGCCAGTCACTCCAATATAGAAGTATTACAACGATTTCAGAACAATGCCCTAAAAATAATTACTAATGCTCCATATTTTATAAAAAATACGGAAGTCCATGAATATTTGGAAATGCCAACAGTAAGAGAGGAGATACAAAGATTCTGCGAAAAGTACAAATACAGACTAGAACACCACACAAACATGTCAGCCTCGGACCTGACTGACACATCAAAATGTAAATTTCGGCTGAAAAGAAAACGTCTCGCTTCAATATGAGCCAATTTAAGGATGTCACATCATTGGATGTGCTTCCCACCTGTCATTTAACGCGATAAACATTGATTATGGCTTAAGGCTGATCGCAAATAGATATCATAATTGAAAAAAAAAAAAAGAAGGACAAGGACCGGTGATTGGAATTGCCACGAAGACACGTACATAAGCAATATAGTTCGAAGTGTGGATCCAGCTTTCGAGACAGGGGAGGGGGGGTCACATACAGTCCTGGTCTCGTCATAATGAGCTCCAATTCTATCGGACCTTTCGTCTTTTATAATACCTGAACGACTTTACGGAGCCTTAGGCATTAATCGAAGAGATCGGAGTTATGCTTTGTCTATTAATGAATATAAAACCGTTTAAAATATTCGTACATGATATCGTTTCATGGTGTAGAGAAAGGGATGTCCTTACAATAGGGGATGCGACTGATGTTGAATTATACAACATAGTGTAGTTATATGAATAAAATTAGCTTAATATGTCATGAATCATGACACAAAGAAAAAAAACAAAAAACTTTTTTTTTTTAAATATCAAAGGTACGAAAATTATATGATTTCTTTTTTTAACCCAAAATTATTTTTGAAATTGTTTTTAGAATCCTCATAATTTAATAAAACAATAATTGTATGACAACCATGAACTTAAACGTAGGTACTTTTTCACGGTGAAAATGGCAAATTACTTATTTTCTCCACACAAATACTGGTAGCCAATCCACAGGCGTAGGTAGGTAGGCCATTTGTATGGAGCGTTTTTAGTCCTCTGTAGCAAAGTTGAACTTTGACGGTCATTTCTAACTTTTAAAGCAGTCTAAGTGTAGATAGTCCATATTGGGATAATATTAGACATTGGATCCCAATAAAAAATATAATAGATTGACATCCTCAAAAAAAATGTCCACACACCTATTATCTATAGTTCAAATGTAAAATGATGTAGAAGGAAGTATTACACACAGAGAAGCAGTTCCGTTTATAATAAGCACAGCTCCTAAATTACGCCTGTTAATTTATAAACAAACTTTGCGTCTACAGAAAGATTATTTTAATGCTATTGTTACAGACTCTGATAAGCAGAATACAAGTCATTACTGATAACGTGTTATCTTCATCCATACTTGTAAGGTGTTAAGGTGTTACGACTAATTGGAGTTTGTTTGTTCAGTAGTAGTACGCCATACATGTACATTGTTGCATCGAATCCATTTCATATTATAATGATTTAAAACAGATTTAGCTGATATAGCTCTATGTCTGACGATTCTATCAAGATATTTATTGGAATAGTAATGAAATGACAGTCATTTATAATATACAAGATATCACGTGGAATAATAGACTGAAGAACCTATGATGATGATACAAGAGAGATTCAATACCTATTTAGCTGTTATAACACGAGTAAGAACGTATGGACAAAACGACAATGTTATTTATTTTACGTCACCCTAAATAGGCCGTAAGTGGTATTTCCTGGTGAGAAAATCTCACTTCTTGGCCAAGGCAAGACGTAAAACTTTAGACAAACCACGGGCGGTAATTCGTGAAGCCCCAGTTCACATATTCACGGATTCACCGCCCTAGGTATGTAATGTACTGTTATTGGTACCAATTTTCTAGTAATTGCTATCCATTTTTAAACGAACCGAAAACTGACGCTACTTTATCGACGGCCGAATCCGGTTTCCGGACGCTGCAGTTTATATATAGTTTATTATCATTATCCATCGACCCTGACTAATGGGGAAGGTCTCCCCGGTCAATAACAAGGTGATATGCCACCAGACAAACATACGACGAGACATGGTCAATAATTCAGTGAATAAAGGATTTTGACCTTACAAACGGTCCGGTAGTTTTGAATTTTTGATATGTTGTCTAGGATGGTTAGTCAGTGTTTAAAATGCAAAGTGCACAATTCCCCCCCCTCCGCGCCCGCCGCCATATTGAAAAAACCGGCACTTTCTTCATATTTTTGCTCATATCTTCCTTTAGGAGCATTTTTGCTAGAAGAAAGCTTCGACAATGTTATAAAGAGTTAAATTTACTACATTTTCCATTTTATCTTTTGTTTCTAGGACAGATAGTTACGGAGATATGCACATTTAAAAAAACTTAAGAAATTGCAATTTTCAACTCAAAAACAAACTTCTGGATTATATCTTCGTTTAGGAGCATTTTAGCTAGAACAGTGCTTGGGCAATTTTGTAAAGAATTAAATTTACTATAATTTACATTTCAAATTTTGTTTCTAGGACAGATAATTACGGAGATATGTAAAAAATAAAGTTACATTTTCCGAAAATGTATGTAAAAATGGACATGAGTTTTATAAGCAATTATATTTCCTACATGTTTTAATTTGTCCTAGACTAGTCCCTAACTGAATGACAGCGTTCTAAATCAAGAATTTTCAGAAATTTTCGGAAAATTCGACTTTTCCTGTTTTTTAAATGTGCATATCTCCGTAACTAACCGTCCTTGAAACAAAATTTGAAGTGTAAATTATAGTAAATTTAATTCTCTACAACATTGCCCAAGCTTTGTTGTAGCTAAAATGCTTCTAAACGAAGATATAATCCAGAAGTTTGTTTTTCAGTAGGAAATTGGGATTTTTTACGTTTTTTTAAATGTAGATATCTCCGTAACTATCTGTCCTAGAAAAACAATATAAAATGGAAAATGTAGTAAATTTAACTCTCTATAACATTGTCGCAGCTTTCTTCTAGCTTAAATGCTCCTAAAGGAAGATATGAGCAAAAATATGAAGAAAGTGCCGGTTTTTTCAATATGGCGGCGGGCGCGGAGGGGGGGGGGGGGGGGGGGGAATTGTGCATTTTGCATTTTAAACACTGACTAACCATCCTAGACAACATATCAAAAATTCAAAACTACCGGACCGTTTGTAAGGTCACACATAGTACTTTAGTCTCTATTCACCGTATTACAACCGGTTTCGGCGATTGGATGTCTTATTCTGCGTAAAATAACATACCTATCTTTCCGGTAAAATGTCAATAAGATTTATGATCATAACTCTTCCGTCTTATAGAATGTTTAACAACAATGGTTGGAGCCTCCTATTAAGCAAGTAATTTTGCTGGACCGGTAGTCCAGAGGTACCGGGTTCGATTCCTGGTCTCTTCCGCCAGGTTACGCATTTCAATTTTCCTTTGTGCTTTGATCTTTGTATCAATGGTTTAATATAAAAAATACATGAGACATTATGTAAATTTTTCATCAATTTATAATTTTGCTTGTATCAGGAAAATCTCTATGTATATAAATTCCCATCTTTCGCGCCGAAACCAACAGTGGCCACTTAAAGGAGCCTGATAATAATTTGAATGTTTACTAATCGGTCTGTTATTCGTCTCCAGGCATATCCTTCTACAATCTCCGCCGGCACCAGAACCTGTTCCCGATGGTGTGTTCCACGGCCGCCCAGTCCACCATGCGGCTCATCTACGCGGCCTCATGGCGGGCGTCGCTGCTGGTCGACGCAGCCAAGATATTATCCGCCTCAGTAAATGAACAGGAACGAGCCAGAATACCTCCCGGGCTGTGGAAACTGTTCAAACCCCACTTCTGGATGCTCATGCCAACCGAAGGTGAGTTTTTCTGGTAGTGATATGTATTGTACGGCCTTACTACCTTGTATTGATAGGTCGCATATACTACTCACAGAAAAGATACGGGTAGTTACAGATAGTTTGTGTTTACTTGGAGGAATTAATTCTGGACAAAATATATATTTTTTTTTATTTAGTTGATATGATGTATAAAATATGATATTGATGTTGTTTAGGAAATATATTAATAATTTCCTTAAATGCATAAACAAATGATATACATAGAAACATTTATTGTACGCGTTATCCTATCGTACGCGGAAAAAACCTCTTACAAAATATAACTGTTGACCTACAAAATTCCTGATAACTGTTGCTAGATGTCTTTTTATTTTACATTGTCGTTTGATTCGTATCGCCGCCATTGTTCCTTTGCGACAAACGATAACTAATTAGAAGTTTAAATAATTGAGTTTGATAATAAAATTTGGTCGATGACCCCCATGAAAAAACAGGTCTTTGTCATTTCCTCGGGTGTGTAATGATCGATATAAAAATTAATGGTATAAGTATGTTTGATATAACAACATTTGGTATAATGACTCATTTGATATAATAAACGTTAGGTATAATTTCAAAATATCTATTTTTATTTCGTATACTTATCATTTGGTATAAAACTTATTTCCTATAACCATCATATGGTATAACAACATTTGGTATAATTTCATATGGTATAATTTCATATGGTATAACAACATTTGGTATATTTTCGCTCGTCGTCTTACCTAGCCATGACTCTATTACATTTTTACTTTCATGTTTGAGCAGTTTGAGCGGGTATTGAGCCTTTAATTTTTTTTCTTTTTTTCTTTTTTTCCTTTTTTCCTTTTTTTCCCTTTTTCCTTTTTTTTTTCTATTCCTTTTTTTTTCTATCCTAACCTAACCTAACCTACGTTTCTCTTGAACTTTCGGTTTAAGTTTTTTTTTTAATGCGGGGGGCTTTGCCCCCCGAGCCCCCCTGTGGGGGCACCGCCCCCCGCCCCCCTATTTCTCTATACCCTATACGTTATGCCATTTGAACGTTAGATAAAATAAACGTTATACCATAAATTCATTAGACGAAATATGCATTATACTAAAAGAATGTTATATTAAATGTTATTCGATAAAATGATCAGTATATGAAACAATAATTATATCAAATGTTGATATATTAAGTGTTGTTATATCATTCAATCATTATATCAAATGAGCGTTATACCGACTGAAATTATATCAAAAGTTGTTATAGCCATCGTTACGCACCCCATTTCCTCACCACATGAACATCGAAACTGTCATTCTTATCTCTATTATCACCACCATTGCGTTATACGTAAGTCTGTTATGAATACATGGTTTTGTATTTGCATGCAACAATGAAATGCTGCCACTCGTGTAGTATATACTCATTACCTTCATCAGCATCATTGTATGTGATAATTATATAACTAAATAAGTATCTATATGAGTGTTATTCTATAACGGTGGGGTCAATAGGTATACGAATGGAATTTGATTGCTACCGACTATTATTGAATACTAGTTTTTCCCTTGGGCTCCACCTGTTTAAATCGTTTTTCGGTACCTATCACAAACATTTCCAGCACATCTAGCATAACTGTCATATGCGACTGTTTCTCGCGCTAGACGGGCGGGTCGGGTTCTCACCGAGAGCGAGTCATTATCATTATACTATACATGTGGTGATGACGCGACGTGAGAGAAGTTGGTCACTCAATACTCTTAGTAGTTATTGTATATCATTAAATAAAATAGGTATATGGTCTTCTATTTTTTATTCAATAACAAACAAGTCAATCCGTTTCTCTAGCGCTGCGAGATGGAAAGATGTAAAATATAATTCAAGTTCAGTGTGAATAGGTTTCAATTTTATTAGAGAAACGGTTCACTATTATCTTGTAGAAACTTTTTTTACATATATTTGTTTTGCATAACGATACTTGGCAGAAGTAACGTTTGGCAGAAACATCTTACGCAGAGTATGCTTTGGCATAAATCATTTCGCAGATTTTTATAATACCGAATCTTATATTGGCATAATGTTGATGAGCATAACAGTCTTCTAAACGAATAGTACTTTCGCAGAATTTTTTTTTGCATAATATTTTAGGCGACATAAAGTTGTCAAGCGGAATACCATTTGATTCCAAGATAGACTTCATTGTCTTATCTTGTTGTACAGGACATATGCGGAATACCTAACCTAATCCAAGTCGGACCTGCCCTAAGGTGCAATCAGTACCTAATTTATGCATTACAAATTGTTGTGATTACACATTTTGTCCATGGAGTGGTATGGTAGCCGGCCGATGCCGCGCGGCTCGCTCGCTCGTTAGGGTCTCAGTTCAACCAAACACTCCTTCTCGCTTTGCTCGTCGTCGTACCTAACCTAATCCAAGTCGGACCTGCCCTAAGGTGCAATCAGTACCTAATTTATGCTTTACAAATTGTTGTGATTACACATTTTGTCCATGGAGTGGTATGGTAGCCGGCCGATGCCACGCGGCTCGCTCGCTCGTTAGGGTCTCAGTTCAACCTAACACTCCTCCTCGCTTCGCTCGTCGTCGTACCTAACCTAATCCAAGTCGGACCTGCCCTAAGGTGAAATCAGGACCTAATTTATGCATTACAATTGTTGTGATTAAAAATTTAGTGGCAGTTGCCCCGCGGCGGCAGGATACCTAACACTGCTCCTCGAACCGCTCGTCGTCGTACCTAACGGTACTTACAGTCTACTACGTAAAGTTTACGTAACGCACTTTTCTGCTGATAGAAAATAATTATGCTATTGTAATCGTATGCTATAGGATTATTATGGTACATAAAATTATGCTAAACCAAAGTCGGACAAAGAGATATTCTACAAAACAATGTGCTGCAAAATGTGTCGTATGCGAGGTAGTAGTAATGCCAACTATACCTTTATGCCATCTTACCATTCGACCGAAAGTGTTTCTGCGAAACGTGTTATGCGAAGTGTATTTCTGACCAATATTATTCTGCCAGATGAGGGTAACCCTAGAGAAACACAACACATAATAAAAAATATATACATAACCAAACCTTAACAAACTTATGGTAAAACTAAACTTATGGTAAACTTACTTATACTCACTTAAACATAACTTACTTACGTATATGATTTGCACAATGCGGTCACAGTAAGTCTAGCATAACTGGGACACGCGATTCTATGTCGCGCGACAAATACTACCTGTCACTTTCCTTTCAATGCCGTGCGAACAAAACAGGTGATGCTGAGTCGCGGCAAGATATCTTAGCCCTGCCGGAAATGCTACTTAACCTTAAATCTTACATTAAAGATTATCTGTGACCCTTCTGACGAGTCATCATGTCCAGTAGTCATTATGACAATGGTTGACCTTCATGTTGCAGTACGATGTCGCGGTACTGAAACTTGACATTGGGATGACGTGTTCACAATGATTATATTATGATGGCGTATTTACAGATGCAAATTGTCAACTTTATTACTCCAAATTAACGACGATTTTCTACAAAATAAAAACCGTTTTCCATTACAGAAATGTCATTCATTATAAAGTATACGTTCTTCGTTATCACGACAATTCATATGCCTTGACCATTGTACCTATTATTTTAGAAGCACAACTATGCTGTAGTTGAAATAGCCTGATTGATAAGGTGTCAATGACAGTTCGTCGACTCAGCAAGGTTCGTGCCGAGCTGATATGTTGACAGACAATACGACTCTAGTAATTAGTTACGACATGTTTAATCTAATGGCGACACCTGTCGTCACACAAGAATATCATTTAGATGAAAAATGCCCGCAACTTTGCACTGTATGAACTGGTACCTAATATCAAGTCTTTTATAACGAAATTTTAATAAGCAGTTTAAATTCCGTGTTTACCGTGCACAATGTATTATTTATGTAAATTTTTACCACGTTTATCGAACACTTGTCTTTCCTTTCAGATTGCCTGCCCGACTCGATACGGCATCCAGAAGAATCTGAAGAGTCTAGCATGGACTTCGAAGAAGACCTGAGTGAGAGCATGGTGAGTAAAGACGAGGATATACGCGTAGACTGGTGTCGCGGACGAGCCCCGATGTTGCTGCGCCTCATTCGGGGTTCGTTCGTGGCCATCCTGGGCTACTTACTACTCTTTGGTATGGACTTAATGCGTAGGTTCAACAATGTGTATTGTTTTGGTGTTCTGTAATTTTGTCCCTTTGATCGAATTTAGTAAGACATATTTTACTATTTTTATATAAAATCCCAAGATTGGATGAATAATCAACATTGTATGATTTTACGCAGTGTAACATTGAGTTTATTATATTACTTAAATTAATTAGACTAAAAGAGATTTTTATTTAAATAAGACTGATATATTTTTTAAGATAAACTCTTTATTAGACTATTTTGATTATTGTGCTTTCCTGGTATTTGTCTGAAAATTGAATATCCGAAAATCTTTTCCATTGTCCATATTCCATTTTGTCAACTTCCTAGCTCGTCAACAATCCCATTTCGTCCACATTCAATTCCCAGACCGTCCACTTCCTATCTCGTCTACATTCCTAACTCGTCCGAATTCCCATGTTGTCCAAATTCCTATTTCGCCGCATTCCCAAGTAATCCATTACATCAAGGTACATTAAAAAAGAATTGAGAACAACTACCTTTTATTAAGTCGGTTGAACTAAATAAATTTAATACAACTTAACCATATATCCGGAATTGTGATGAAATTGTAAATTCTTACTGTGAACGAGTACGGATGTGGATGATTTGGGAATGTGGACGATGTGGGAATGGGGACGATTTGGTTATGTGGACGAGTTGGAAATGTGGACAAGTTAGGAATGTAGACTAGATGGGATTGTGGATGAAATAGGAATGTTGACAGAATGGGAATATGGACGAAGTGAACCTAAACGCGAAAAACTTTCTTTTTAATTTTCGTATTCATTAAATAACTCGGCAAAGCACGTGTTAAACTTCTAACATTGAACCATCTATCCCACACGCAAATTGATTGTTGAAAGTAAAAAATAAATCGTTCTGAATTCCTATCATGATAATGAATTTAATTTGCTTGGTGGATATGATAACATCGTTATGGTTGTCAAATTTCTCAATCAACAAATTCATCCATTGCTAAAAAATAATCCGTATGAATCAAGTATACTTGGTTTGATATAGCATGTGCCTTAACTTAATTGACCTGGGATAATATTCAGCAATTTGTCAAAGTGAAAGACGACCCGCCGAAGATTATCTGAATAAAACTGATGAATTCATCGACAGGTTCATATTTACTGTGACAAATTACTGAATAGCTTTAGCTGCATGTTAATGGTGGTGGTAATCATGAATTCTACAGTTAATGCGCAATATTTTTCAGTGTCTAAGTTCATAAATCAGAGTGCCCTTACCGTTCAATATTAATAAGTACTAACACATGAATAACATAGATGAATGTTATAAGCGCTCATATTCGCTTTATTAAAGTTGTCCACGAAATAACAGTGGCATGTTTCTCTTTTTGTGAAACTGTTGGCACAGTAATAAATGTCTTTGATAGAATTGTCACATGTATGCCTGATAATGTTACCATTTAAGCTTTTTAGCTGTAAACAACTGTAATAAATAAAAAGGTGCTTTAGTTGTAGAAAGACAAGTCACTTGTAGTATCATTCAGCATTTGAATATTCGCGTGTCAGAGTGGTTAGATTTTCGTGCACGTTATGGGTCTCTGTTATGAGGATGTAAGAAATTTAAACTTTCCAAAGTCGTCGAGTTTTGAAGCCTACAATTCGGTGGTTACACTAAGTATGTGATTTTTCTGTGATATTAGTGCAACCACCGAGGCCGGGGCGAGAAATGCCCTTATTCGGCGTATTTTCACAGCGCCGTACGACGGGGACGAAGCGCCGCCGCTGCCAGCTCAGCGCCGCGCCGCGCGCCGCCGGCCCCCGCCCGCACGAGACCCGCGCGTGACCGCGCTCTCTAGCCGAGCTGACAGGACTGTGCGCGACCAGCGTCCGAGCGGCCATGCGAGTGAGCGAGACACATGTACCGCTGCCGCTGTCGCGCAAAGTCATGCCATCTCTATAGCACTAGCTGTCCATGCGACCGCGGACCAGGATACTTTGAATGACCACGTTAGGACTTTTCCCTGACCTATTGCTCAGCATAGGGAGGGGTGGATGAACTGAGGCCTACCGAGCCGTAAAACACGGAAAGAAAGATATGGCTGAAAAAATAATTTGAGAGGGTCGTATTTTATGAAGTCTAGTAACGCTACCATGACCCAAAATGTGACATTATCTTAGTAATAACTAGTCTGGCTGGATTTCTTGGTTAATCTGAAAAGTGGTCACTAGTGTAAATTGTAATGTTGTCGAATACCTATAATTTTAACCTACTAAATAATTTGATTTACGAATTATAAAAAAAATACCTGATTATAATATCAAGATTCGTTTTTTTTTTATTGTTTTTCAACTTTGATTTGACATATATGGTTGCACCTATCGCATGAAGAGGCAGCGTTAATAAATATTAGATTTGATGATAGAAATAAATAGTCGTGTTTCTTGTTTAAAAAGACTGGATTGTAAAAGGGTCCCAATATGGCCAATGTACTGGCAATGTAATGTAAAAATAAAATAATATAATTCTAGATATAAATAGGGCATTTGGCATACACGAAATTGCTACGTCCCAGAAAAAAAGTATATTGTTAAACTTTTTTAACTTTATAAGCTCAATGAATGACACTAACGAATAAAAATTTGTCAATTTTCTTTTATTTTTAGG
Source organism: Apotomis betuletana (assembly GCA_932273695.1). Classification (NCBI taxonomy): domain Eukaryota; kingdom Metazoa; phylum Arthropoda; class Insecta; order Lepidoptera; family Tortricidae; genus Apotomis; species Apotomis betuletana. Next base: position 3,001,792 of record OW026309.1, on the reverse strand, counting down.
AACGGAATATTATTTTCATTATTTTTAATGCCATACTTATTGTAATGGACAACTTTTGTATTGCTAAATTTATGTAGAATTTCATATTTAAGTGCCTAATCTGAAGCCTAGCAAAGACCAATCTAATCTAACCAATCTGTAGCTAAATGTTCTTTATTAAAACATATTTTCTTAGAATTATCTTAGCATTGTGTTTCATATGTTTTTTAACCATTTCATTCCTTGCTACTGCTTGGCTATTCCATTGTCTCTGACCGCTTTATTTTACCAATACCATACATTTAAAACTATTCGTACGATATATAGACTCGAAGAACGATGTCACCTAACGACCGGGCTACGAGTTCGCGCGACCAGCGGAGAGGCGAGCGGCGGCCATAGGTGAGAGTGGAAGGGCCGAGCTTTGTGTCCTGCTCACTCATATGGCTGCCGCTAGTCACTCCGCTGGTCTCGCGAAGTCATGGCCGGCCCGTAACCATTTACTGTTTCTCTTTCTATATGTCGTATGCAGAATTTGCAAGTTAGATTTCAATCATGTCTAGCTGAAATTATTTAGAATTTAGCTTTATAATATAACAGGCCAAAATAACTTCTTATAAATAAAAATGCCATTTTTCATTTTTTAAGAATATTTCTTCGGTTTCCGCGACTGTCACATTTAAATAATCCGTTTATATCGTTTTATTGAAACATAATGAAATGATTACAATCGTAAATTACTCTGAACTTCGCAGTTTTGAAGAAAGCATACGTAATGTTTGTCTATATATTATTGCAGGGATAGCATGGAATGTATCATTTAATTTGTATGTCTGATATCTTTTGTGTAATGGACTAAGGTCTTATAGGATGATTATTTTAAGACTTGGCGCAAATGAGACGCTGAAATTGTAATTTGAAATAAATATCTGTGATATGTTAAATATTTTTATTTTATTTTATTCCTGTGCTCATAAATATGTCTACGATATTCATGGTAAGCTTACAAAAAGGCTTAAAATATTTGAGTAAGGGGACAAAATTACTAGAGCTGTAATTGAAGCATTATTTTGCGAATTTTCATCTTAGAGTAGGTGCCCAGTAGACACTTTGTGGATATGTTTATGGGTGTGTGTATCATCGTGATCATATTATTGTGGGAATACGACGAGGTTATTTCATTACTTGTTCGAAGAGCCTTTCACCAATATCAGCAGAACTACTTCAAAAAAATTAAAAAACGGTTAGTTTTCTAATCGTCGGTATCCATGAAATTGGCGTATCCACGATTCTTTACACTTTCCTTTCTATCCAAGTATCCAGTGACGTAGCTAAATGACTGAAAGCCCGGTAGAAAGATAAACATTAGGGGCGCCATGGCAGTTCGAGTCTTGCCGTATGGCTCGGAGGCCCCGGTACACGGCACCTAGCCGGTCGGTTGCCGGCTCTGGTCGCTACGCCACTGGATCTATCCTGATAAGGGCTAGGGCCGCCCCTGTTCCTACGTTTAGGTAATGGTGACCCTTACTGAGCTGGCTCTGTCTTGCAGCTGAGCGCGGTCTTCCCCAGCCCGTACATGAACGGGATGTACACGGACAGCGTGGACCCCGGCTACCGACTCGTCGTGTGGGAGGACACCGGCATCGTCAACTGACCTACACCCCAATGTGACATTTAAGCTACTTGTATACAAGATAATGCAACAGTATGGCTTCCAGGTCCAAATATAACTCAACAGGTTAGCATGTCAACTGATTTGTTATTGTCTTTTTTCGTTTACACCTCACAACTCATCAAATACTAAATAGTATATGAAACGCGTACTTTTTTTAGCCTGCTTGTCATTGTGACAAGAACAAAAAGGTACGTCTTTCAAATTCCTTGACTATACAATCCTGATACAAAGCCGGTTGAACTCAGGAAGTTGCATAGAAGTTTAGTGTTAACTTATGATTAAGTAGTATGCCTAGACTAAAGTAAAGTGCGTAAGTATAAAAAGTCCCAAGTTACATCCATCAGGTGCAATCCATCCATACTTAATATTATAAATGCGAAAGTGTGTCTGTCTGTCTGTCTGTTACCTCTTCACGCTTAAACCGCTGAACCGACTTAGATGAAATTTGGTATGGAGATAGTTTGAGACCCGGGAAAGGACATAGGATACTTTTCATCCCGAATAAATTTAGTGTTCCCGCGGGATGAGCGGGTAACACCGCGGGGCACAGCTAGTAATCCATAAAACTTCTTTAAACTACGGCCATCTTGCCCCACAGTTTGTGTATTGTAAAAGTAAGAGCGGTAACAGCGACACCATAAAATGAAACATCAGCTCAAAGGAAGGTACTTACGCGTCTGTTGGTAAAGCTGTATCAAGAGATGGCGTTAATCTGTTATTCTCATTGCAACAAATGCCTGAAAAGTTACTGGTGACAGTAACTCTACTTAACTTTTACCTCCGTCACAGACACAGATCATATAATACTAGTACCTCCGTGCTCTCTTGAGGTTCGATTAATTTTTATAAAAATCTCTATTTAGGGTAAAATTATCCAAACAGATATGTGTCCTGATCACTTATTAAAATTTACAAGGCTAGTAAGTAAATGGAAGCACATCCATCGGTATTACCATCGTTGTTACTTTTTGATGATCAGCTATTGGACAAAGAAGGCACAGATGAATTCAAATTCAATGCACTATAGATTTTTGACTAATTGTGTTGCCGTGTGAATAGTAAGACTATCTCTTATATAGTTGTCATCTGTTATTATCTATAAGTAGAATTAGGTAAGTCATAAGATGACTTATCTATACTTTATTATAATCATAAGTGACGTGATCAAATTGGGGTTTAGGTATTGTCCACCATCGTTCGTTAAATTGCCAAAATTCTATGAACTTTTAGTAAAGTTTAGTTAAAATATATACTAGGATTGCAAAAAGGCAATTTCTTCGAGCAGTTCAATCATGTACCTACATGGCAATGACTTCTACAAAATAACCACAAAACGCATGGTAATTTCAAAGGATTGTTGATAGAGCGATCACCGAAGTCACGCTCACGGTGGTTGACACTCGAAGAAATGCCCGACATTAACTATATCTCACCTATCGAGTACAAACAATTTCTACTACTAGAATCCGTTTCATAAATATACAAATTACATGTTAGCAAGTATATTACAACAACTTTGACGGATCTAGGATTTCCCACCAGCGTCAACCTTGTACAATTGAAGACACAGTTAACTATAAGTACACTCATAGACCTTAACACGTACTAAGGTTTATATATTATATTAGTTTATACAAATGTACATTTATCAGTGTCTTTGGTAGTACTTGCAGGATAGCGAAATGTAGGTAGGTACCTTGTTTTGTGCAACAAGGTTATTTATATTTAAGGTAACAATAATATTTTTTTATAATTTACTCCATTCTGGAAATAATATTAAAATATTTAAGATTGTGTGACTATTGTCTTTTCATAATTTTAATGAAGTGTATTTTTAAATGTAATATAATATAACTAATAAAAGTACCTGTCTAAATATCAATATTGCCTTTTTATTTTTATTTTTCTCTTCGTCCCACAGTTTTCTGTTTATAATTTATATTGGTTTACTTCAAATTTATGAGATGTAGAAGGAAAACTTTTATGTGTATGTCTAGAAATCAGATTAAATATTCGCGCCATTTGTTCTTATTCGTTCGTTCCATTCAATAGCATCCTCCATTCGCTACTGAGAACAAAAGACGTTCTCTCTCTCTCTCTCTCTGATCTTATCCAATCATTTCGTTGAAACTTGTTCATTCAGTTCATTTTCATTCATTCATTTCATTCAGTTGCAAAGTAAACGACACGTAGTGTGTACGTATTCGGTACTTCTTAATTTATTTGAAGTATTCACGTAAATTTACGAAAAGTACAGAATTATTGTGATCAGTTATCGAAACTACAGTGTTGCTTGAATAATACCATTCAAAAACGTTACTTTGGTGTAGTGTTCAACTAACTCAGTTTGCGAGATACTTCTTGCTCCAATTAATTGTGACCACTTCTTCCGCCAGAATGTCTCATCACGTAAGTATTCATGTTTTATTACTCATAGGGCAGTTGTAGGGCGGTTCCCGGTGACGTCAGTGCATTATAGGGACGGGAAGCCTGACCTTGACCCCCTACGTTACATTGTTGTAAGTTGTAAACAACCCTCTAATCAATCACCGACCGATAATTGATGATGGTACGAGATGATTTTAGTTTAACTGCTGGTGAATCGGTATAAAGAAGATGAAGCAGCAGAGACCCTTATATAAACCGGCTTCCCACCGGTAGCTCGTTGCTAACTTCCGTCCATTCTGGGCGCATTCCAATGGGTCTGGCCTACTAAAGTGCCGCGGTAATTTCAATTTATTCATGTACCTATCGCCTTAGGTCTATAAATATTACGTGCACATTAATAAGACCAGCATTTGTTATTCGAATATAGCTCATTGGCATACTCAAATATACCAATTAAGCTGTACTAGAAACTAGAACTGAGAAATTATTGAAATACAGAAGAACTGTTATACTATTGTAATGATACAGATATAAGATAAATTTTTAAATATCAATCAAAATAAATAATTTAATTGAGATAATTAATATTTTAATATATTATGCTTGGTCTGTTGTAAATGTTACTTGATAATTATAAAAGATTGTTTAAAAATAACTCTGTAACTCCGGATTTTAATTAGGCGAACTAACTTGACAGTTCATTGCACACGAATGTTGCCACAGTTTCGCTAGTGTTGTTAATATCGATAATTTAAAAAACCAGTTCCTATAGGTTGATTCACTAAAGCTGGCACGAATGGAATGAATGAGTGAATGATAATATTTATGTGTGCGTCACAAAATGATTACATACAGATTGATACAAATCGAACCAAATTAAATTCAAAATGACGAATGGCTTTTTTTTCCAAGATTTCAAATTGGTGCTAGGAATCTGGAACTCGGTATCGGGGGGCATTTGGGGCTTACAAATATGAATCTGAAATCGGTGTCCGAAAATTCGGTCAGTCGGAAAATATCGAAAAAAACAAGATTTGTATGGAGATATTTTTTTAAGAGTCCCGTATCTCGTAAACGACTAGAGATGGGTAGGGGGATGCTCAAACAAATATCATAGGGGACCCCCACCCGAGTACAGTCGTGGAAAAAAAAAACAAAATGGCGATTTTTTTTTTCGAAAATTTCAAATTGTTCCGAGGGGGCTGAAACTCGGTATTGGGGGGCTTTTGGGTCCTCCGACTCAAAATATGAAATCGGATTTTGAATATTCGGTCAACTTCGGATAATATCGGACAAACAAAAATTAGTAATCTTAGCTCGACGGAGGGCCGAGCCATTTCTGAACATAACTTATTGAATCGAATGGGTCTTAGCCTCGGATACTAGTACTTTCAATGAAGACTATATTGAATAAAATCGGTTGAGCCGTTTTTGAGTTATTGCAAAATTTCATAATTTTCTTTAAAATGTCGTAAGTGCCGCGCGGTGTCCCTACACTTCGAACGGTTACCCAATTGGTTAAGTGCCAAACTATATTAAAACATTTCGCTCAATCTGACGCGTATAATAGATAACTTCCAAAAGATAATAAGTCATTACTGTTTCTTGGCGTGTATGACCTTTTTATAGGGCTTGAAATCTTTCTCGTAATTTTGGTCTATTGTGAAGGACGGGCAACTACGGGACCCTACACTGAGCGTGGCCCGACATGTTAGTTAAACAGCATTAAAAAAAAGTAGACATTACAGATTTCATAAATTTTGAATTATTGTGTTTGAAATCTAACTAATAATTTTATTACACGAATCAATAATAAAAAAACGGTTGCTATTAAAATACTTACATCGAACGAACTTTATTTTAGGACATCGCTAAGAACGCTGTCCGCCTCTTTGTTTTCTTGACAGTTCCATAGTACTATCGAATACACAGATAACTGTACATTTTTAAACGAATATAAACCTTATTACAACATAATTAAGTGTCTATGGGTGTATTGTTAAGGTTATATCGACATATTTGTATCGACATAAACCAATCACTATTTTTTTTTTTCTATTCATGACAACACTTTGAGCTGTCAAGTTAGTTCGCCTAATTAAAATCCGGAGTGATTGAAAACTTTCTGATTTAAATTTTTTTGTAATTGAAAACTTTCTGATTTAAATTGAGACGCATAATGCTTGTAAAAGACATATTCTGTTTTGTATTTTATGCTTTTTATTATCAATTGGGTTGGAAGGTCAGATGGCAGTCGCTTGCGTAAAAACTAGTGCCTAGGCCACATCTTGGGATTTAGGTAGCCGACCCCGATTGAGAATTCATTCTCAAAAAATGTGACAAAGGCTAGGAGGATGATGATGCTTTTTATTATCAATTCATTACTTTTATTTTTACATCTTTAAATCAATATCTTAGAGCATAATCAAAATCATGTTATAATTCAACATATCCCTGCAAAAAGTAACACAGCAGCATAGCAAACATTTTCCATTGGGATAGGATAGCAAACCTGACATATTTACCAATCATAAAATCTTTGTCAGAATACTTTATAAAAGTTTGTCTTGTCTAGCGCGAGCCAACTGTAGTGGGAGTAGCCAACTTCAACGCAGCAGAAGATGCTGCAACCCTCCGCGGAGCCATGAAGGGCTTCGGCACAGATGAGCAGACTATCATCGATATCCTCTGCTCCCGCTCCAATGCCCAGCGCCAGGCCATAGCGCAGGCTTTCACCCATGAGTATGGAAGGGTAAGCTATTTTAATTTGTTTTTGGAAAGACAATATTTCTTTTCCAAACCTTTCAATGTTTCACTTGCTTAATAATAATAATAATAATGCAGCCCTAACCACCGGTAGCCTGGGCCCTGCCCCGTTGCCGGCGGCACCCTAGGTTAGGTTTTTTTTATAATGTGTTTATATTTGTAATGTATTTTTTATATTTTACTTTTTATATAAATTTATTGTAAAAAATACCTATCCTAAGACACATGATTAAATGAGTGAATAATAATAATAAGACATTTATTCATTGCTTTTGTACATTTTTGATTATGAAACATGTATAATAGCAGTTGTATAGTATACAAAACAATGAAAAGGTAGATGGCTCAGCTAACTTGTATGCCTCTCAAGCTCAAGTATTTATTGCAATATTAATAAAATTAATTCCAATGCAGAAATTTATCAAATGCAGTAATTCATTATTTTTATTGATACAAAATTCACAGCACAAATTACCGTTTTTTTTTAACAGATATTTATGGATTTAAATTTTACAGTGTTATCAGCTTATCACATAAATTATTATTAAAAACTTTGTAACAGTAGAAGCAAATTGCAATTGTTTCAATTAGCGAAATTTGTCATGGCAAGATCTTTTCAGCTGCTTTTGATTGTACAATTCGAGTTGAACAATGGAAGATATCATCTCCGTGGACAGTTTGTAAGGAACATAACACAATATGATGTACCTACAAAACTGTTGAATTAAAATTCGCACAAAAATATTGTAGTTAGGCAGGGGGGGATGGGAGGTATGAACCAGTCCTATTAAATTAAAACTTACAAACAACCTACCCATAAAATAAACAAATAACCTTGTCTGGTTTAATTCCATATTCCGTTTAGCCTTCTGGATAATTTGCCTACTCAACATATTATGTACAAAATTACCTGATCCGATCCATAAAAACTTGTATACCTAGTATAATATATTTGGCTACAAAAAGTAACCAAGGCCAATTTGGTTTGGAGTTGGCTATAAATAAAAATTACCAGACGTTATTAGGCCCAGACGATAGTACAATTGTTTCATGAATGACGAATCTATTCCATATCCCTATGCCTCAATGATTGCCCAAAAGAACCGTAATCCGTACCTGAGAGGCATAACACTGTAAGTGCCTCCGTACCTGAGAAAGTTCATAAATTAACATTAAGGGACAATCTTAACAAATCGACCTAGTCCCAAACTAAGTAAAGCTTGTATTATGGGTACTAAACGACGATATTATAGTCATAGCACTTACAGTGTTATGCTTCTCACGTACGGCGCTTATTCTTACTTAGAGCCTTATCATACTATTGTTCGGGCGAGTTGAAAGCGAAGCGAGCGCGTAGCTAATCAGTCGCGGCCGCGCAGTGATTTTACCGCGAGTTCGCAATGATATCGCTGCGAAGACGCTAGTACACTCAGCGAACTCGACCGCAAATCGCCAGCGTGCTAGTGCTAGCTAAGGCCCTTAGAAGAGCCCTTGACGAAGTTAATATTCATCACTCTGTCTACTTGTTCTATTAGTACTAAAAGGTGAGTCACGAATTACGGTCATTATAAGGTAACACGTACTTATAGTACGATGCTATGATGAGATAAGAATCTGTGGTATTTACTTGCGTTGAATTGATACCTTATAATCCTTCTCGTATTAAGATTAAGTGTATTGGCTGTGTGCGACGCATTTAACAGTGTTCCGACAGGAATACTTTCTTAGTTTAACGAATTGTGGCTTTAATATATAGTAATGTACCGCAACATAAACCACACTATATGGGTAGGTATTCACCAAAGCGGAGACCAGAAGCACACCTCGGACAATGGCGATCAAATGTATGAAAGAAACGCGTTGCTACGCACACAGTCTAAGCTCGTGTAGGTGAACGCGTACCATGCTTGTGTGAGTGAGATAAGACATGCTAGGGTTGCTGCCATTTTGAACGCACGAGTCGGGAACACAATGTGCAGCAATATGAGATGACCTTGTAATAGCGGCGTCGAATTAATTTTGTGTGCTTATAATTAAAGTAATGTTAATCTACGATTTCTTATTCCGCCCGCGTTCAAATTCGATAACCTCAATGACTAAAAACTCATTGCGCGAATTAGGAAGAATTAAGAATCATATTACGCTGTAAGGTGGGTATCTAAGCTCGATTTATACAAATAGTTTCCTATTTTGAATCAGTATAAACGAAGTAACTAAATTTTTGTAAGGAAATTCAGGCCACCAAAATATTACGTAAGTTGAAAACATGATTTTTTGTTCATATATATATTGTGTTGTTTTCAGTGTGATCTGATAGGTTTAGGTCGAAAACGGATAGGGCAAAAAAAATACTAAACATAAGTACCTATTGTAAGTTGGTTTTCTACTAAAACATAAAACACTTTGAAAATAACAGGGTATGTACATGCCTTGATTCATCCAATGGGAATCTGTAGAACTTTCTTTTATTTTTGTTGTTTATAGAGCTTAAACAACCGTACACAGCACAACACACGCCCATTACAAAAGTATTTGTTTAATATTTGAATATTACACGTGGCCTCCGCTCTGCGCACCGCGTCGTCGCGTCCCTGCCAGCCGGTAACTGCGAGGTAACCGAGCGCGGGTGGGCGGCACTTTCGGGGGGAGGCAGGGAGTGTCCATACTGTACGTTAGTACTCTTTATTATACTGTGCCAGAAGAGAGCAGAAAAGATGTTTTAAAAAAACGGTCAATCAGATTTAGTTATTTGTCCATCTCTCCGTTTAGTTTCGACGGAAAAGGTTCAAGCGGAGTTGAGAAGAGGTGTCTCTAAAGTCAAGTAGTGTTTATCTACTAAAATGGTAAAACTAGTCGGTCGGTAATTCCATCGTTCATTCAGTTATGTTCAACATAACGCTAAGTAGCAATTATGATTCACACAAAGAGAATCCGGCAGTGGCCTTCAGAATGATTCTTATGGTGATTATAATAGGGCTCCATTAGGGTTCACCAAGGGAAATGACTCAACGCTTCTAACCAAATGCCTGTCGTGATATTGTAAAAAGTCAGAGGTAGGTAGATAGTTCGTAGGACCTTGAAGTAGATAATCAACCTTGAAGAGTCCAGGTTCTCAGTGCATTTTAACGAATCCAGAGACGCCAAAGATAGAACATACTCCTAACTCAGAAAATCGATGGCAGATGGTGAATTTTCGAATTCCACGTTGAATAGGTACCTACACATTCCTTTTTTAACAAACAATTGAACAAAGAAACGGCGTTAAAAAGTTAACTATTCCATTATTAACCAAACGAAACCGCATTGCAGGTGTATCTGTACCTATAAGTAAACTCAACCTGCATTGGTTCCCTGTAAGTACATTTTTGACTGATAGAAAATGCCTAAACCTAAATTCACCAAGTCCACCATTTCTATCGTTTTGTATAGTAAAATAAACCTTAAATAAATTAATACGAGACACGAAGTGATATTTCCTTCACATCCGTGAAAATTTCAGCCTTTATAGCCAGATATCGACCTACTCCGCGAATTTAGGACACTGACCTTTCTAGTGACACTGATTGATTAACGCTGACTCAAATTCTACTATGATAAAGACGTTGCTTGGTACAGCAGAAATCCTTAGGGCCTTATCCCACTTGCTATTTGCTAGCGAATTTTGTGTGAAGGCGATCACGCAGCGAGTTCGCCGTGACGCTTAGGTATTTGTATAGAAAACTCGCTCGCAGATCGCAGTTGTGATAAGGCCCTTACGTACATGATAAAGTCACATAATAAGTAGCTATCCTCAGTTACCATGCTTTAATAATAAGGAAGAAGAGGATAAAAAATGTGAAAGGGTCGTAAAGATCCTCTGTACACCAAATAGCCGGACGTCCTGTTTCCAATCTGATATGATTAAATTTCCCCTAGGACATCATCGAAGACCTGAAGTCGGAGCTGGGCGGTCACTTCGAGGACGTGATCGTCGCGCTCATGCGGCCGCCGGCGGAGTACCTCTGCAAGGAGCTCCACAACTGCATGGAGGGCATGGGCACCGATGAGAACACTCTCGTCGAGATCCTGTGCACCAGGACCAAGAAGGAGATCGCCGAGATTGTCGACGCGTACGAGAGACGTGAGTATTTTGTATGTGGTGGAATAACCCAACTGTGCGTTTTTCTTGAAATGTCCTGCCTTGGACGAATGCATTGTGGAATGAATTGTCGCTTGCGGTATTTCCGGGCTGATACGACCTTCGAACCTTCAAGAAAAGAGCATACTCCCACCTGAAAGGCCGGCAACGGACTGGTGATTCCTCTGGTGTTGCAGGTTTCTATGGGCGACGGTAATCACTAGGCCAGGCCCTGACTGAAGGAGTTCCCGACCATTGAGAAACAGAATCTGACGAGGAAGGGCAGAGCAGCAGAATTTTATTAAATGTCAAAGAATTTATTGTCGGCAGTAGTTATTTATTAACATGACCAAACCATCGCCTTAATGGATTATTTGTTTCATGTCGCCGGTAATTTATTTGGCTAATTTGTATGCGGCTTTCGCTGCTTTTAGTGAAATTGAAACGCTATGGTGGCAATTACCGTGCAATTGCAGCGGGACTATATTTGTCTACACTATTATAAAATTCTAGATTCGTATTGAAAATCATTTTTCTATGGAGAGGGGTCATGATTTCAGGAAAAATCTTAATAGCGTGATGCAGGATCGTCATTTGTTTTGTATGGGCGCTCGGCGTCGTGCCAAACTGGCACCATCTATTTCATTATTTCCTTTGTCCGCGCATCACTCCGTAACGGCTGGACAGATTTTAATCAATTTTGGTACAGGGATAGCTGTAAACGTGTACGGTAAGGAAAAAAATACGCGAATGAAGTTGCGGGCACCTCCTATTAATTATAATAAAATTATCAATGGATAGACTGGTCATGCAGGATAGAGTCAACGGCTCTAGATTATGATTCTGTTCACCAATTTACTCGGTACATGGAGTATAAAAACCTTTAAAGCCCAATTTGCAGTGGGGATTAACGACGACAGTTCAAGCCCATGGCAAAATCACCGAATGGGGGCCTTCCTCCCTCCAGCGTAGGAAAACTCAACCAATTCCTCACGAGAACTCACTATCTTCGCTACCCTGAAGCCTTCCTGCAGTCCGGCGCTCGCCTTACCAATAAAGCTTCTGTTAACTTGCACAATAATTTTCAGTGTATAACCGTCCGCTGGCTGAGCACATGTGCTCCGAGACTTCTGGAGACTTCCGCCGTCTGCTCACACTCATCGTGACCGTATGTATATGCTCTCCGCTAATGGAAAGTTAGTTTGTGTGTTTGAGAATAACGGTTGTTTTCGATTGATACTTGTTATTGAGTGTGTGATAGATTTATTGAGCTATCATTCTTATCGGCACATCAGAATATTTATTATATTACTACGAAACAAAATGCCAAGAATCGTGTTATTGACTAAGGATAGCTGTATATTAATACAGTATGTGACATATCGGAAACTTACTATTACAAGAAGTGATATTTAATCTTCTTTGACGACCCAGCCTCATTGCGACTTCGGCTCCGCTTTTTGTTTACCATCAGGCGAAGTGGAGCCACTATGTTATGCCAATATAATATAAAAAAAATATTGGTCGACGCGTCATAGTTCTAGTATATCACCATAAGTAGAGTTAGTAACTATGTATCACATAATTAATCACCCATATACCGAAAACGCATGCGGTTCGTCAATAACCATTCTAACAACATTAAGGTCTTCGCACATTATAACAACTCAACGGCGACTCGATTCTATGCCAAATATTGAAATTTGAGCCCTATGTCACATTCACTAGGTTTAATTTCAAAAAATGATATTAGTAGTGGACGACGAGTGGACTACGCGTCGGTGCATCGTCGAAATTAAACCTAGTTAATATGACATAGGGCTTAAATTTCAATATTTGTCATAGAATCGAGTCGCCGTTGAGTTGCTATAGTGTGCGAAGACCTCTAGTCGATAATAGCTTACTGTGCCGTTGTTTTCGTTGCACACTAACATTGTTTCGTTTTTTATGGCGGCTTTGTCGGAGTAGACTCGACTTAATTAACCTTAATTACGACAAATGGTGTCGATGTGTGATGAATGCCTAATTTAACCTAGCCTTTTTTCGTGTCTGGCAAATACTCGTCTAAATTAAATTACATACGAAATATATGTTTTTCAAAAACTACCACACTTTGCGTGCAGTTTTAAAGGCTAACGATATAATAACTAATAAATACACTAATATAAATTTATAGATACACTATAAAAATCAAGTTGTATTTCGTTTTTCGTATTTCCGTGTATAATTCGACTATATGGACGACAACATGATGATTAAGTAAACTAAATTCGATATCAACAATACGAGTATAAAGTTCTTCAATAGGTGCAGCTACTTGCTTTGTATGATTTAATTGTTCTCACGCTACCACCTCGCTTCATTAATTTGCGGAGGGTTCGTGGAAAGGGCGCGTCATGCCCTTGCCACGAAATAAATGTTATCAGAGTGAGAGTGACTATTAAAGCCCTTACACACTGTTATCGTTTCAGTAAACTAAATTTAAAATATTTTGGTAGCTTTGCCTCGAAATTCGTGTGGCTTTGAGAGAATTTATCCATAATCAAATTCCTTGTCGCGCTGTAAGACGCGTACTTTATGTTCCTACATACATTTGCATTTTGTTTGAATGAGACGGCGAGGCACCATCATCTTTTTACTGTCGCTTGCGCTCAGCCTTAAGCCGCCTTGGCCGGCCTTGCGGAATGGTATCAAATACATAATTGTAATGGACGTTTTGACAACTTTTGTATGACAATAAAGGAAACATAGGTCTGAGTACAACCATAGTCGTTGTATGTCATGAATCATTACATATCTGTTCAATATTTAAACAATCTACCCAATGAACTCTGAAATAAATGTTAGAAAAATTATCAACTCCTATTTATTTCATTCGATTTCAGCATAATGATATTAACGTCACATCACTTAACATATGTAATTATGTTACATAATAATTATATTACATAAATGCTGAATTTAATTATTTAACAAATTAAATGAAAATCCAGCCTCTGCCCCATTTTGTATTAGGCAGAGTTAACATAATGTCAGCAGTTTCGTATAGCGCCCTGAAATTATCGATGACGTTTCATGTTAAAACAGGTGTGGACAGGTATAATATAATAAAATTATGACTGAATATCTGCACAATGCGCAGACAAAAGATGTCAATATATCTCAGTAGGCAGCGGTCTCTTCTGTTTCCCCTTGATCCAAAGACCCTACTCCGTTTCCCGTTATAAAAATTTATTTGTTTCAATTTAACTCAGTGATTCACTGACAAAGAATGAGTTAAGTCATCAAATCCGTAAGTTTTATCAAGAAATATGTTACTGACGTTAACTCTTTCCGATGTTAGAATGTAACATTAGGGTCGGATAGGAAAACCTAACGGTTATTTATTAAAAGCAGTGATGAGAATAGATCAATGCAATCCTTTACTCGCCTTTGGTAGAGTAGGTAGATAGTAGTCTGGTAGAGAATGCCTTATGTCATTGAGTTCGCCGTTTGCACACTTTTTTGGTGCCATACAGATCAAATTTATAAATAAAATAATTAATTCCAAAATAACATATTTAACCGCAAATAATATATGATGTTAGGCAAGAGTTGGGCAAGAGTAAAATTTATTTCAATAGTACAAAAGTGTCAAAACTCATAGGTACATTCCGGTGGGCCCGCCAAGGCAACACGAACTATATCTTCTACGCGTTAAGTCAGTCTTACCACCAGGGCGCGCGCGACGAGGAGGCCGGCGTGGACCCGGAGCGCGCTCAGGCTGCCGCCCAGGAGCTGTTCGACGCTGGTGAGGCCAAGTGGGGCACCGACGAGGAGATCTTCAACAAGGTACCTCACCCGCCTCAAATTTTGAAGCTTACCACTCCACTTTTTGCATAAAACAAATCTTTCTAGCTGGGGGCTAGTGCCCGCGGACTTTGAGAGCACATGAACCGCCCTAATTTTGTCGGATTTTGTGCAAAGGAACCCTTGCCGCTACGGCCGCCACTCGTCGCCGATATCGTGGCCGAGCCGAAAAGGTGACCATTTCTAATCGGGTTTTAACAATAACACGGATTTATAGATAAAAACACTCGTAGTAGAAATAGTCTAAAACGTTAACGTTATGGAGAAAAAGTGGTTATTGCTTTGAATTTAATTAAAACACTTGAGTTCTATCTCTACCTTAGAATAAATATACGCTTAGAAGAAGAGTCTTCATTCAACGGATTTTCACAATATGAAGCTGGTTTTTGTTTTATGTGTGCGTGACTATGAACCAATCATAGCTCATGCTTGTGATATTGATGTTGTGACAGATGCGTACATTATACGAAACTGAGCCCGTGACAGGCCGTGGCTTACTAAAACTGGCTCCAGTTTCAAGCGCTGACGAGGTTTATAGGTGTACTTATTCTAACAGAGTTACTTAACCTCCTGACTTCCAGCACATAGTACATAAACAATTAATAGTTAACTGTCAACTATTTGTCATAAGGCTAGAATTAAATTGACAAATTATGAATGCTGGTCGTCAGGAGGTTAAACGACTGATAACTATCTCAGATCCTGGCGCACGAGAGCTTCGGGCAGCTGCGCGCCATCTTCGAGGCGTACAAGAACATCGCGGGGCGCACCATCGAGCAGGCCATCAAGGCGGAGATCGGCGGCGAGCTCAAGGACGCGCTCAGCGCCATCGGTCAGTACCCGCCTTTACATTTGCTTTTGTGTGTCTAATCTTTTTTTTTTTACAAACTGACCATCCTATGATTAATGAATAAAAAAAAATTGACACACAAAAGTCTAATCTTTTTTTTTTTACAAACTGACCGGCGATTGATCTCAGCAACACTAACACCTGACGGTAAGTGACTACGGGTGGAGGATGTAGCTCACCGGTTCCGTAATAGCGTATTCACTCTTACCTTGAAGAGACCCAAATCAGGTATGATTTTCTGGAAATACACACGATGGGAGTCTATACTATTAAATGGTTCTCTATCGTTTGCGTGAATTTATATGCCATACTGTCTGACTTACCATAATAGTACATTACTGCAGATGCCGGGAAATAAGGGCTTGCCGGCTGAGTAGGTATAGTGATACGAAGCCGGCTAGCCCTTTCACGGCTAAGGCATGTAGGTATACTTAGTGCTTTTCTCAAACATATGCAATGAAATAAAAAAATACACCACTCAAAAAAGCATGATTCAGCTGTTCAGCCAGTTCATGAACACAGACGCCATGTCTTAAAAAAAGTATTTTAATTTTCCCTCCAATCCCTCAATCATAATTTCTATAATAAATAAAATAAAGGCAGAAGATTTTTTATTTTGTATTATATGAATCTCATTTCTTGGTATTCATTGAAGGCATTTCACGCCGATGGAACGATTGAATCAATTTAGCTTTCATAGTCAGTGGTGAGCCGCCGTCGCGACGCGTACCCAATTGACCTCAAATTCGGGTCTAGTAATAACCGCGGATATCTTCATTTTTAAAGTCTGATTGTTTCAGTTCGCAATAAATAGCTTTTACGAAATTAATCATAGGATGCTCATCAAATGACCCTAAATTCTCAAAACGTATAATTTCTAGTCTTACTGTTCATCATAGCTGATGGTTGAGTTTACCATCCGAGAGATAAAACAGAAATCATCCGTTACTAGTAGGTATGTGAGTGCAATAGTGTCGGATGCATGCTTTATTTATTATATATTTATTTATTTAGCGCGTGCTAAACGGCCTGCTGTATTATAAAATTCCTTGTGCCATTTATGTTTCTTACAGCCTGGGATGATTTCGGGATATTTATTTATTAACCATTCATGTATAAAATGATTTCATTTCTCTTTCAGTCAAGAACGTTGTTTTACACTTTAAAACAGCCACAATCAGTGACACCAACGTTGCTTTTCTTTTTCTTATTATTTGCTAATCCACGGCTCTACGGAACCGTTTCCTCATTGTCAAGAGTAATTCTGTAGCAATAGATTGGTAAAACGATCGAGCTACGTTACGACAGCCGTCTCGGCTGGCGCGCAGTATTGGGGACGGATCCGACCCGAATGAGGTCACTGTTAACAAAACATGACTAATGGCTTTTATAGGCTACACTACTTATCTCGGATTTTTTTTCTCTATTCTTCTTTCTGACCTTATTATAGAAGTAGTGGGATGAAAGGCATTCATAAATAGGCAATTGTGCTACATATTACATATGTCGTATATATGATAGATAGGAATAGAGATGAAAACTTAGTTCACGTTTATAAACTTTGTTAGTTATGTAAAACTACACACCACGTAACGCAATTAGATTTAAATTTATTGATAGTACTTGTACCGGAATGCGCCGTTAAGGATGAATGTAGAAGAGGAAAACCTAAGAAAAGGTGGATGGATTGTGAGGGGTGATATGGTTAGAAGGAATTAATTTATGAGATGACGAATGATAGGGAAGAATGGAATTCAAGCGCTGACCCCAATGAAATGGGATAAGGACAAGAGAATGATGAGTTGTATCGAAATGCGCAAAAGTACCTCTAGCTTATCGCTAACTAAGTGGTAGATGTGAATATCCTTCGACTGGGCTTTTTAACAGCGTTGGAGATATGCCGATTGATATGATGATGATTACAGGAATGCGACCTACATACGACACTCATCTGTCAAATTTCACGACACCACCTCAACCTAAGGCTGGTTTTAGTGTCACGCGGACCGTCCGCGCGGATCACGTACGATGTATTAAGCTTAAGGGAGCGTTTTAGAGTAAAGGCAGATTTAGACGAAGACAATTTTGAGACGCCTAAATGACGGCGCCAGTGATTACCGCACAGCACACCGACCGTTTAGACAGTGACTATTTTCAGCCGCCTAAATCTCGCCGCCAGTGACCAGCAAGCCGTGTTTACACAGTGCTTTTTTTCAGTACCAGTCATTAGTGGCAGCGAGAGACGCGGAGGGGGGGGTCACTGGCGCCAAAAAATAGGCCCGTGTTCTATTCCGCGCCAGCGCTGGCATGCCGCGAAAAAATGGCGCGGAAAGTGTTTATACGGTGCCTTTTCGAGGCGCCGTAATTTAGGCGTCTCAAAATTGTCTTCGTCTAAATCAGCCTTAATGCGGACAGGTCCGCGCGGACGCGCCATACATATTGCCGACGGTCCGCGTGACACTAAAACCGGCCTAAACAATAACCCGCTCGCCGCCGCTTCCAGTGGAGTGCACGCAGAGCCCGGCCGCCTGGTTCGCGACGCGCCTGCGCGCCGCCATGCAGGGCCTCGGCACCGACGACCGCACGCTCATCCGGCTCGTGGTCTCCCGCTCCGAGATCGACCTCGCCGCCATCGCGCGCGAATACGAGCGGCTGTACGATAAGACGCTGGAGTCAGAGATCAGGGTATGTCACGCGTGCTTTCTCTTCCAGTGGAGTGCGTGGAGAACGCGCCGGCGTGGTTCGCGCAGCGCCTGCGCGCGGCAGTGGAAGGCGCGGGGACTGATGATGCTGCGCTCATCCGCATCATCGCCAACCGCGCCGAGATCGACCTGGGCAGCATCAAGCGCGAGTACGAGCGCATCTATGATAAGACGCTGGAGAGCGATATCAAGGTGTGTTGCGGGACGATACTTGTGGGATTCTTGCACGATAGGTGAAGATTAAAGAAGTGTATATATGAACTTTTTTTAACCCCGACAAAAACTAGATCGATATACAAAGCATAAGGAAAACATCGAAAGTTTTCTGGTGTTAGGGTGGTGGATAGGTTAACACGTGCGGTAATACAGAGGTACCGGGTTCCATTCCCGGTCTCTTCAACCAGGTTACGCCTTCAATTTGTAATTGCGTAATCTCGTTGAGTCAAGGTTTTATAAAAAAATTGATTTAGGTTATTGTTCTTGTATGATGTTCGCATGTACAAACGATTCTAAGTAAGATTATGATGAATAAAGTACATGTAGGTACTTTTTTAGGGTTCCGTACCCAAAGGGTAAAAACGGGACCCTATTACTGAGACTTCGCCGTCCGTCCGTCCGTCTGTCACCAGGCTGTATCTCAACAACGGTGATAGCTAGACAGTTGAAATTTTCACAGATGATGTATTTCTATTGCCGCTATAACAACAAATACTAAAAATAAAATAAAATAAATATTTAAGGGGGGCTCCCATACAACAAACTTGTTATAGATTATATATATATGTATAGGTACGGAACCCTTCATGCGCGAGTCGGGCTCGCACTTGCCCAATTTTTTTTTAGACGCAGAAAAAACAAAAGAATGAATGATCCTTTTCGATAAAATTGCAGTACATAAAGTACATATAATTTTAAATGTTTTGCGAACTACAGAAATAATATCAAGTCGTTAAGTACTTATATAGTTGTAAACAGACGGACTAACGCACTGACTAAATTGATAGGAATATTATTTGTTTGTCATAAAATCTTTAATCGTCATTTAGATTTTTCTCACAAACCTTAAATTTCAGGATCGCTATATGTAAAAGAATTCTAACCTAATCTAAGCTAATGGGTTACTCTCAAAAATCTTGTTATGTTGATAATTTCTTACTAATGTATGACAAACAATAGGGATGACATTCAATGTGTATGCCAGTAAAATAAGTTCAGTATTATGTGTATAAATTCCACAAGTATTGTCAAGAACAGATAAAATTATAATTATAAAAATAGTTTTCGTACAGCACAGCACATTTTAGCACACTATGATAGCATGAAAGTAATGCTTTTTTTTTCATATTTCTGATAATTATTATGATTGCTCGTTCATTTATTCTGCTTCAAAATATTTTTCAGCGCGAAAGCTTTGGGTGTATTACTTTTATGCTATTACGTGGTCAAATTATACCTTAACATTTTTATGCAATTACTCGGTGATTGGATTAGGAGGTGAGGACTTTTTTATGTTAATTAGATATGATTATATCTTAAGTACCTAATATGCATGCTATAAATATTATCCCCTATTATATTGTCACTAAAAGCAACAAAATCATTATTTGATCACAAATTTTGCATTTTAATTATTGCCGAAAAAATATTTCAGTACATATTACGAAAATAAAAATTACTGCAAATTCTAGCAATAGGTACTTTTTGAAAGCAAATAGTCAATAGCAGATATCTACACGGACAAATAGAATCTATATCAGTATTTGTCTGTGTGAGAATTTTACTGCTGGCTGACATGAGTAAGTAATAAGAAGTAGTAATGTTCAGCTGTTTTCACTATAAATTAAAATACAGCTTGAGAGACTAATTTTTGAGAGATTACAATTTACTGTTACTTAATTACAGTCTCGTGACAGATTTGTTATTATGTAGACACCTAACCCTTTACTGCATACAAAGCCTTATGACCGTTATAATTTAGTAGCGTCAATGCTGCCGAGCTAAGCTAAAAGATGACCTTTTTGTATGGGGCTCCATAGCAAAAGATCGCCTTTTACCTTAGCACGGCAGAATGAAATTACCTACAGTAATCCATGCCGTAGAGGGTTAAAAGTCAGACATGCCTTGCCCAAACTCGAGCACAAATAACCCACGTCATGAAACCTGTGCACTATACTAATGCCCGCGCTTTCCCCTCGCTCGCCGCTAACCCGCGCGCTGCAGCAGGGCGAGACGTCCGGCGACTACAAGCGCGCGCTCGTCGCGCTCATCGCGCCGGCCGCGTGAGCGTCCGCCACACTCCGCCGGGACTCCGCCTTAGAGTAGTTAACGTTAACTGTTGTATTTAGCAGGCGATCCGATTTTGCCGCTTTTGACCGTCTTTTAGACTGTTTGTCAACTGGAGAGGGGCGGGGCCACAGTGGTTTCAGCTAGAACAAAACAGCGGTTTCTATGGGGGAGAGTATTATGCTAACACTTAACCATAGATGGCTCTTATATCAAAAAGATGACCCAAATGTATATTTGCTATGGTATCACTACAGTATTTTTTCGTATAGTAACTCTGGGATAATTTAATTGTTTCGTTTCAAATTACGCAAAATAAATAATCAGTTCTGGTATTTCAGTTAGTTTAAATAAAAATAAATATTCATTTAAGTATTTTACTGTAATTCGTATTTATATTGTAATAAAATAAAATAAAATTACGGTCATAAAATTTGTTGAAAATTTTAAAGAAACTCTTTAGTTACCGCAAACGAAACGCTAAGTTGATATCGTACCAAATGTCATTTTAAAATTTTCGTTTATTTCCGTGAACGTAAAAGTGCTTTCTGTGTTTATTTTCTATTTTATACGAGGACTTGGCTGCACTTGGACTCCTGATTTCTGCTTGTTGCATTGACCACTTTTTTGTTTCTGGACTCTGATTTGCCCCTGGATTGGATAACTTTCAACCATGACATCAACAAAAATGTGTGCCGCGTTGTGCAAAAACTTGTAAGTATTCCTTTGCCTTCTAAATAAGTTAACACAACAATCTTCAGTAAAATGAAGATCCTAACAGTTCGTCGAAGTTTTCCTTATAGGTTAAACAGAAATCTAAAATGTTCGTGTTTTTATTTCTCTTTTAAGATGACTTTTATGCTATTATTATAAGCCTAAACTACGTCATTTAATATCTTTCATATCTTTACAGGTTCGAATAACGTCATAACCCATTTTTACCTGAACCAAGACACGCAAGCAGACAGATTTTATACTACCAGATTATATGCAAGTGAAAGCACGTAACTACTTTGTAAAAAGGAATAAATCTACTGCATAAATCTAAAATTGACTTTTAATTTAGTTTTCTCTCCTATTTTGTAAATTATAACGCCATATTATTAATCTTTTACATGAAAAGAATTCAATATGGCGTTATAAAAATAATAAGTGAACAAGGAGAACTGCTATGTAGCTACAGTCGCGCGTCGTGTATAGTTTTGGCCACTTAACGCCGGTGGCGCTGCAATCGAAATCGTTGACTGATGACTCTATTATAAAACATTCAATATACTCTATGGGCGGGGCCGTCGCTTTCCAGTCCGCTTCAGTGGACTGCAGCCTAACGCTTTCTTATAAAGCGAGAAAGTACGGTCGCTCGACAAGGTACCCAGTACAAACCGCCTTACAAGGCTTTTATCGGCGTTTCCAAATAAGATACAGATTTTTGTTACTTGCGATAATCCGGATGTAATCTGATAAACGATCTCAAGACGGCAAAACCGGTTCACCTGATTTGCAAAATTTACTCTCAATTTTAGGTGTGTAGTTTCTTTACAAAAGTAGGCCTAATCTCATTTATCCTCAATTATTTATTTCTTAATTTTGTCAACAATCATCTTGAGCATTTTTTACTTTTTATACAAAAAAGATATCGGAAAATACTATTTGCTGGAATATAAATTACCTATTAGAGGATATATTAAGATGCAGTTCTCCTTGTGAGTATTATATTCCTTGATGCAGTTGTTCATAGTTGTTTTGTCTTGTGCGAAAAACTAAGCAATTAACGAAAATAAAACGAATATCGAGCCACTTGTTTGTATAGAACTAGATTTTTTTATATTTTGTACTGAATGATTGATCATCACATTATTTTAAAAGTATTCTCATTTTTATAGTATTTTATTTTTAGCATATTTCTCGAATATATTGTTATTATTTTTAATTGGTAATATGAAAGCTTTTGTCATTGTGGAAAGCAAATTTGATGTTATTAATTTATGAGTGTAGAATATTTAAATTATGACTCTATTTCGTTTAACGAACTCCTACGATGCAGTGCCTTGGAATTGTTAATTTACTGAAGTTATATTAGAGATATATATTGTTGTTGTAATAACAAACTAAAAGTTTTTTGACGCATTGCATTCCATCCTTGTTTGTGTATTTACTAGATAAAGGTAGCTTTAATCTGAGTATACATCACTTCAATTACATTTTAATTTAATTTTGTTGTTTCATTTGTTCTTGTATTCCCTTATTATACTAAACTGCGGTTTTCGAAACGAAATAACCAACTTCAGATATGGACAAAGTTTATTTCGTCTCGATAATTGTAATTGGTAAAAAATAATACGAAGAGAATATTATATACACATTTTTATCATTTTCACGTCATACAGTAAATTCGCTAAAACTAAAAAATAAGCTCTAAAAACAACAAAAAAATAACTATTCTAGATTTTACATAGTAGGTATACATTTTTTATATAAAGTAAATCACTTATAATGAGGAACATAACAACATTAAGCTCTTAAACAGTCGCCATAACAAATTCCTCTGTTTCGAGTCCTTTACTCGAGCCAGCGCCGAGAGACGCGCTACGAGTTATCTACCAAGAGATATATCTATATTCCACGTTTGAATAACCATAAGAAACTAGCATACACTCAGAGCCATTTCGTAGGTAATAAAATAACATTCGTCACTCATTACAATCGCGCAGAATCGATTAAAGACTACAAGAGCGGGTAAGCCGCACCAAATGGCAGTGCACAGCGCGTACGAGTATCTTCTATATATTACAGGCAATACCTCTTTTACCAGGTATAATATAAAAGGTTTAACATTTCTCATGGTATTTCAACTTTTCGACAGCGAAATTCTCTTTTAAGCGCTTAAATTTTTCCATCAGTTCTCATATTGTAACACAACAGACGAGAATTTCAGCCAAGCGCTTTCTCTAGAATCAATCCTGAATCGTCAAATAGCTACATAACAGTCATCCGAGTACCAGCAGCTACTAAACTAAGAACAGTCCCTATAATATCTGAACAGATAAAATGGTCTCAATCTTGATATAAAGTCCATATATATGAGATGAACTACATAAATTTTTCATAATTGTTACTATGCTTTGTATTATGCATGATATTGATCATTTTATCCAATCAGATAACCATGAACCAACCAATTTTGTGCTTATTTCATACGTCAACGTCACTTTCTTATAAATACTGGACATGTGTTGTGCATATTAAAGCAGGCGTATTGATATACTTCAATAGTGATAGGTCGCATCATATTGTACTACTATAGTGAAAACTAATATTGCGTAAACGATTGCACAATCGCGAAAATTACTGAATTTCGTCAATAGTGCATCACTTCAAGATATTTTCAAAGCCAGTAAAGTATTTCTATCGCATTCACACTTCAAGTGAGAATAATAATATAATTATTAAAACTCAATACATGTTTATAAAATCCATTTAAAACATGCTAAAGTAGAATACAGCAGTAAATTCTGGTATCTGTAAACGACATCCCAAATCAATTCAACCAAGGAATACTTTAGTTAGCGCTCCACGCTTAAACTAATATAATTTCACTAATAGACATCAAATTGCAGCAACCTCGAGGAGGGGTTAGGTTACAGACATCTCCAGGTATCCTACAAGTATACTTTTATATGTTACGGAAGGCAAACGAGCACGCAGGTCACCTGATGGTAGGTGCGGCTCGTAGACATCTGCAATCCAAAGATTTCAAACGCGTTGCCCGCCCCGAATACTAAGATGGAATTCTCTATACACTTTTCGCTACTGTTGCCTTTAATAAGGCCGGACTCTCAGAAATGAACGCAAAAACATCTCAATCTACATGTCAATAACGATACAATGTCAAAATAAATAGCATATTTTTGCATAAATATAATTCTGACGTGACACGGCGCGGATATGAGGGCAGGGGAGGATGTCGAGCGCGGCGAGAGCTCAGTCGTTGGGCGCGAACAGCTCGGCGGTGAGCTGGTGCAGCGGCAGCACCTGCTCCGCGCCCAGGTCCGGCTGCTTCTCTGTCTTTGACTGCTCCCGTAATTCTGGAAATTGAAGAAGACAGTTGGAAACATATTCTTCACTCAGTGACAAATGAATTAAAGCCTGACCAGAAATATATGAGGATGCGCCATATTGCGGAATTTTAATGGAACTAATTTCTTACACTGGCAATGATTTTTATGATGGTTTGTCAACAATGTCAATGTCATTCGTGGTGATTTCTTTAACAGACAAATATTTAAAATTATCCAAAGAAATGGCGAAAACCATTCACAGTCATGAACGTAAGATTATAAATAAAATTGACATGTGTTTACTAGTCGAAAAACAGTCAGGAAATTAGTGTATTCCATTACAGGTTAACATAGTGGAACTGACAGGTATTTAAAAGTAATGTCATAATAGTGGGTTGCGATTGGTTGCAAAATTGTTGCCATATAAATCTTATAAATAGCGCCCTCTTGACAATCCTCATATATTTCTGGTCAGGCTTTAAAACTGTTACCAATTGCTCCCAGCAGGGCAGGATTAGCGTTAGATAATAGAGTTACATACATAATGAAGGCCACCAAAACTGTGTCGAGTGTCTAGATTGCAGATGAATGATGAAACAAATGTTTTATTCTGGATGTGGCAGATTTATTATCAATAATAAACGTATAAATAATATAACCAAAATGACACCAGTAGCTGGTTATCATGAGACCGTCATTCAATGAGCGATATAGAAAATGCTACTAAAAACGAACATACCTACAAGAAACTTAATTCTTAAGTTGAATATTGGCTGAGATCTTCACTAGTGCCAATTAAAGCTTAATACACCCAAACATAATAAAGCCAAACATAGCTAAAAACCATCTCCACCGACAAGTCTTTCGATTTAAAAAACCGCGGGTAAATAGATCCATCCGTTTGGGAGCTATGATGCCACAGACAGACACACAGACACATGTTAAACTTACAACATCTTTTTCCGTTGGGGATTAAAAATACAATGTTAGCCGAAAGTTAGTTCCGTTGTCGCAATATAAAGCAAGATGTTGTTTGCTGAAAGTTAGTTCCGTTGTCGCAATATAAAGCAAGATGTAGTGAGTGACGCACCCCAACATTAAAGACATAAATATTTTATCCTAGTGCTCGAGGACTATACGGCCCGAGCGGCCATAAATCTTACACCGACACACACACATAAATAGTGCGCTAGGCGCACGCACACACTTCCGCGGGCTCGGCGGGTAAGCCCCGCCCCCCGTAACATAAAGACTAGCGGATGCAGCCGCAAAAGGCTTTCCGTCGATAAAGTTAAGGAAAAAAAAAAAAAAAGTGACGCACCGTGCCAGTGCTGCAGCAGGCCGGAGTAGTGGTCGGCGCGGTCGTGGCGCTTCAGCTGCGTGAACACGTGCACCAGCCCGCGGTAGTCGTACTCCAGCCCCGAGTAGCGCGACCCGAACAGCTTCAGACCTGGGACAGGACCGACATGTTACAACACTACATCCTTAAGAGGCCTTATTCCTTTTAAAATTTATTTTTTTCATATTATGACAAATATATTGATAATTTCAACCAACTTTTTGAAGTGAATAATACTTTTCCCCGAGTTCTAGGTAGTAACATAGTTATTTCACACTTTCATTGCGTACAGTCGAAAATAAGATAAAAAAACTAATTTTCCGCGTGAATTTTGTCAATTTCGAGTAGTTTTTGAAACAAAAATTATCAATGAAAAATTCAAACTGTAGGTTTCAAATATATACCAATAAATCCCAATAGCCCTGTTCTAGAAAGTAACATCAATAGTATGTTAAGAAACATGTTTGATCATAGAGAAAAATGTCTAAACAATCAGCATTTTAAAAGGAATAAGGCCTCTTAATTCGTCAGTATATTTCTAATTGTTAATTGTTGTTATGTTTGTATAAAATCTGTGTGTGTTTAGTCTTAATTTCACAGTGCTTTGGTTCTACTGTTATGCTGTGAAATATAATGAATTAAATAAATAAATGAAAATAAAAAATCCTGGGTGAGGACCAGTTGGTTACTGGCCAAAATTTTAAAGATCGATAAAACAAACATGCTTAATTAATGATACTGTGTCAGGAACGGCCCGACATGTTTCGAACTCATAGAGTTCATCTTCAGATATCGATCCGATCAACTCAACTAAACGAGCTAATATAATCACAAAAGTTGTAATAGGACTAAAACACAGTAATAAAATTAGATGACTTCGCTCATTCAACTTGATTAGCTCAGTTCATTAGAGTTCGGACAACACAGGGCTTTAATTAATGTAATGTCTTGCTGTAAAGACATCAGTTAAAGCCCAATTATGTCAATTGAAGCGGAACCGTGTAAAATGGACCTACACTTTATATTAGATTTTTGTTCAAATCCGCTCCAGCGCGCTACATAGTAAGCATTACACTTTACACAGTAGTACACGCGCACACAGTAGTACTGTAGTATATGATGCAAGAGCGGGTGCAGCTGTCAAGTCACATAAATGAAAATGATCAGTGGCCGACCCGCACCGAATTCGCCCTTGAAATAACGACCCGGGCACGGTTTCGGTCTTAAAAATATAAATAAATATTAAGGGACAATCATACACAAATCGACCTAGTCCCAAACTAAGCAAAGCTTGTACTATGGGTACTAGATGACGATATACATAATATATAAATACATATATAGATAACATCCATGACCCAAGAACAAATATTTTGCACAAATATTTGACCCGGCCGGGATTCGAACCCGGGACCGCCGACTCAGTAGGCAGGTGTCTACAAACCGAGCCAAACGCGTCGGTCTTAGCGGCGAGCGACAGCGGCACGTGTCTAGCTCACTCGTATGGTCGCCGCGCTCAGATCTTCCGCTCAATGCCTTGCCGCTAAGTCGCAGCATGTCCGTAGAGGCGCGTGCACATTACGCGCGTAGTTTATTAACGCGCGCGGCCAAAGGACGTGTGATCGGGTCGAACAGTGCCGTGCATGTGTACGCGCCTTTATGAGTGACGTACTGCGATATAGTGCCTCCTGTGCATGTCCATGTGCCCTCTAGTGTTACCTGCGTTACGTAAAGCATCATTGGGAAGTAGTGACCGAGAATGGTGAGGGAGGACTTACTGATGGCGATAGAGCGCAGATAGAGCGACTCGGCGGCGCGGTGCTGCTGCATGTGGTAGTTGTAGAGCGAGGCGAGGTGGCCGATGCTGAGCCCGACTTCGTAGTCGTCCTCGCCCAGCAGCTCCTCCTTGATCGCGATGGCCTTCAGGTGCATGTTCTCGGCGTCCTGAAACGTCAAACCATACTGGCTTACATTGAAAACTATTGCCCGCGAATTTCATTACTTAATTTGAGTCCTGTAGGCCACTAAAGTTGGCAACCACTGCCCTATACTTCGTTTGTTTCAATCACAGACCACCCCCACTAGACGGAGCATGTAAGGCGACTCGTAGGCGACCCGCGCGCACCAACGATATGGTACGGCAGAACATTAAAGTATCAACACGGCGGCCACCGTTTAGTTGCGTCCATGTTTATGAGGTCTCTCTACACCACTAAACACTCCAATTCACCATGATATTTATTTAATTTCTTTTTTCGTTGACGTACGCATGGATCATAAACAAGGACGCAACTAAACGGTGGCCGCCGTGTTGATACTTTAATGTTCTGCCGTACCATATCGTTGGTGCGCGCGGGTCGCCTTACATGCTCCGTCTAGTGGGGGTTGTCTGTGGTTTCAATATACGAATAGAACTGATCGGAAGGTCGCCGAGCATACCTGAAACTTGTGCATGCTCTGGTAGAGGCGGCCGAGGTTGCCGTAGTGCTTGGCGGTCTGCACGTTCTTCTCTCCGAACGCCATCATGGACAGCGCGAGCGCCGCCTTGTGCAGCGCCTCCGACTCCTCTAGCAGCGAGGGTTCTGTACAAATGCACAATACAATGTTAGTGTTTTTGTCTATCTCGAAACCTATTAACTAGAAAGTATACTGTTTCAACCAAATTGGTTCAGCCGTTTTCGAGTATTCGGGGAACACACATAAAAACCAAACATCCCGACGAACTGAGAACCTGTTCTTTTTTGACGTCGTCGGTTAAAAAGATTACGTTAGATCTTTACAGTAATTTTTTTGCAGATTATATATTATTTATTTTCACTAAGGTCTACGGGAAACCCATTGTTTATTTATATTTGTTTCTTCTATATCAAAAGTTACTTCTCTGTGAACACTGCCGCGTAATAATGCGTAAGCGTAACCACAGTACAGTAGAAATTGCAGTACAGTACAGTAGAAACTGCCGTTCAGTACAGTAGAAACTGCAGTTCAGTACAGTACAAACTGCAGTACAGTACAGTAGAAACTGCCGTTCAGTACAGTAGAAACTGCCGTTCAGTACAGTAGAAACTGCCGTTCAGTACAGTAGAAATTGCCGTTCAGTACAGTACAAACTGCAGTATAGTACAGTAGAAACTGCCGTTCAGTACAGTAGAAACTGCCGTTCAGTACAGTAGAAACTGCCGTTCAGTACAGTAGAAACTGCAGTACAGTATAGTAGAGTACATTTCAGAAGAAACTGTCAGATTCTTAATATTAATATAGGTCCACTGAAGCTGAGCGGAGAAAACGAAACATTGAGGCTGGGTCTTTTATGAAGCCCAAAAGAACGATTTTAAAGCTGAGGAAT
The DNA here is from genome assembly GCA_932273695.1 of Apotomis betuletana. NCBI lineage: Eukaryota > Metazoa > Arthropoda > Insecta > Lepidoptera > Tortricidae > Apotomis > Apotomis betuletana. The sequence goes on along the minus strand of OW026309.1, from coordinate 2,972,440 downwards.
GTGTTTGGCTCTTTTCCACAGCTCCGCTCCGCTCCAGAGCTAGTGCTAGAAGCGTCTCTGACCGTTCTGTCCGCGCATCTCCTGGTGCGGCGCGGGCGTGTCGAGCGCGATCTCCTCCAGGATGAGCGCCTTCACGCGCTTCGCCGACGCCAGCAGCAGGTGGTCCGTCGGCACCAACGTCTGGAATATACATCATCATGTATTTAAGAGCTAGACTGGAGTCGGTGGACTCGTTTCCAAATTTTTCTACTTTTCGATTTTTCTAAGTGGCTTATTAGGCTTAGGAGCACTGCAACAACCCTGACAAGTCGAAAAAATCACATTATCACACTATCATTATCACTTGGTTTAAGTTTCCGTATGATTCCCGGGAAAGATCATGTTCGTCTTCTTTTGTTACGCTGAACAAAAATTCTAATTTTTTTAAAGAAATCATTCATTCTGTATTGTGACATTGACATTGCCCGAAACGTTACTATGCTGACACGACTGACGTTGGCCACGTCTGTAAAAGAATTGATGGTTGAAAGAGTAGATGGATACGATTAGAAGTTTGCTTGGAAATGGTTCGATGGGATGGGTTCCAGGACGGAACTAGCATGCCACGGTGTATGTCGGTGTGTATGGGTACAGGGTGAGGATGAAGCCGGCGCGTACCTCGATGATGCGGATGGCGCGCTCGGCGTGGTCGCGCGCCTTGTAGAAGCGGCCGGAGGAGTACTCCAGCACGTAGAGCGCGTACGCGAGGTCCTCCTGCGCCGTCGCCACGTGCAGGCTGCTGCGGCCGAACACTATGTCGGTGTGTATGGGTACAGGGTGAGGATGAAGCCGGCGCGTACCTCGTTGATGCGGATGGCGCGCTCGGCGTGGTCGCGCGCCTTGTAGAAGCGGCCGGAGGAGTACTCCAGCACGTAGAGCGCGTACGCGAGGTCCTCCTGCGCCGTCGCCACGTGCAGGCTGCTGCGGCCGAACACTATGTCGGTGTGTATGGGTACAGGGTGAGGATGAAGCCGGCGCGTACCTCGATGATGCGGATGGCGCGCTCGGCGTGGTCGCGCGCCTTGTAGAAGCGGCCGGAGGAGTACTCCAGCACGTAGAGCGCGTACGCGAGGTCCTCCTGCGCCGTCGCCACGTGCAGGCTGCTGCGGCCGAACACTATGTCGGTGTGTATGGGTACAGGGTGAGGATGAAGCCGGCGCGTACCTCGATGATGCGGATGGCGCGCTCGGCGTGGTCGCGCGCCTTGTAGAAGCGGCCGGAGGAGTACTCCAGCACGTAGAGCGCGTACGCGAGGTCCTCCTGCGCCGTCGCCACGTGCAGGCTGCTGCGGCCGAACACTATGTCGGTGTGTATGGGTACAGGGTGAGGATGAAGCCGGCGCGTACCTCGATGATGCGGATGGCGCGCTCGGCGTGGTCGCGCGCCTTGTAGAAGCGGCCGGAGGAGTACTCCAGCACGTAGAGCGCGTACGCGAGGTCCTCCTGCGCCGTCGCCACGTGCAGGCTGCTGCGGCCGAACACTATGTCGGTGTGTATGGGTACAGGGTGAGGATGAAGCCGGCGCGTACCTCGATGATGCGGATGGCGCGCTCGGCGTGGTCGCGCGCCTTGTAGAAGCGGCCGGAGGAGTACTCCAGCACGTAGAGCGCGTACGCGAGGTCCTCCTGCGCCGTCGCCACGTGCAGGCTGCTGCGGCCGAACACTATGTCGGTGTGTATGGGTACAGGGTGAGGATGAAGCCGGCGCGTACCTCGATGATGCGGATGGCGCGCTCGGCGTGGTCGCGCGCCTTGTAGAAGCGGCCGGAGGAGTACTCCAGCACGTAGAGCGCGTACGCGAGGTCCTCCTGCGCCGTCGCCACGTGCAGGCTGCTGCGGCCGAACACGCGCCGCAGCGTCGCCAGCGCCTCCTGCGATACAACACATACTTGTTCACAACCTGACCTGCTGTGTTGGAAACTATGGCCCGATGGGAACTGCTACGCGACTACTTAACACGTCCACTGTCCGTGTCCCCCGGTGTGGGGTCACGGCAAGCCTCTATTACAGAGAGATAAGGTTCAGATGTCAAACTGGGACAGTGAACGAGTAAAGTCACATCAAATCTATAGCGCCTCTCCGAACACGCATGTGCTCAAATCGAAACTTAACGTTTGATTACATTGATAAACGCAACATTTTGCACCAGCCTGAAAGAAGCGTCGTTCCACTCCTGCTTTCGTCCAAAATAGGGATTGATGACAAACTATGTTTGAGGATGTCAATCGATCTTATTTTATTTCATTAATAAGTCACCGATCCAATTTAAATAGAAAAACTATATATTCAATTCGCGTACCTCTGATGTTATCAAATTTAAATCCATTGAAAGTCCTTTTAAATGATATTTTAAACTTTACTTTGTTTTTTGACAAATTGAGTTATTTTTATTTATATAACTACACTAGTTGTACAATTTAACATCAGTCATCTCTTTTTTGTCATATGAGAGAAACGAGTAAACGGATCCGCCTGTAGCGAAGCGATTACCGTCGCCCATAGACACCTGCAACACCAGAGAAGTCACAAGTGCATTGCCGGCCTTTCAGGAGGGAGTACGCTTTTTTCTTGACGGTTTGAAGATGTTTTCGGTCCGGAAATACCGCAAGCGACAATTCATTCCACAATGCAGTCGTGTGATGCACTAAATTATAATTAGTTATTTTTTGTAATTTTATTTAAGTTTAATTAGATTCTAGTTAACAGCGGCTGTGTTAATTTTAAATAGATTTTTTGTACACCCTTAGATGTCTGCTTAAGCAGGCTTAGTTTTAAGATTTTGCAATACCCTTACAGGGTCCATGTGATACATATGTATATTTTTTAACATCTCTTGTAATTACCATGGTATGCAATAAAGAATATGAATATGAATAAATATCTAGACAATCGCACAATTGTGGACTGCGAACATCCCTATATACCAACCACACCTAAATAATAATTAATTATAATAATTTTTTGTTACATGTATTAGTCCAAATATTTACCTAATTAGTCCAATGTTTTTCATGTTTTCTTTTTCTTTTTCTTACATACCATTTTGTATTTATAATCTCATGCTTAGCTTATTATAATCTGCGCATAATGTTAGTTAACATCACCATGTTTAGTGCACTCCAAGGCCCCGAGATACAGGCACAGCCTAGTTCGGGGTCTGCAAGATATTTCCTGTGTATTTTATTCATGTGTGCTTTGTGAAAATGTACTAGAGTATTTATTAGTAAACGAAACACAAGTAAAAATTAACAGAACACAACTTAACCTAAATAAAATTAGCTAACAAAACCGATGTGAAATAAATTTATTCTTATTCTTATTCTTATAATAAAACACTAAGATTCACCTCATATACGGCGACGCTGTGCGGGATGGAGTCGATGTTGAGCAGGTAGAAGCCGTAGTCGAGCAGCGCGGCGGCGTAGCGCGGGTGCTGCGGCCCGAAGGCCCGCCGCGCGAGCGCCACGGCCTGCCGCACCAGCAGCCCCGCCTGCGGGAAGCGCCGCTTCACCACGCACGCCTTGCCGCACGCGCGGAGCACCTCGATCGTGATCCTGACAAACAACGGGTCATATTTGAAGCAATCCAATCCATCATCATCATCATAGGCCCTTCAGTCTATTACAGACGATTTGTGGTCTTCAGTCTGCGAAGCACCGTCTTTGGTGGCTGAAAAGACCGATACGCGATCGGCATACCCGACCGTAAACTTGACAAGAGACACTGACCGTTGTTGAGTTAGTATGGTCGCCTAGATGTCGTTTCTGCCTCTTGTCAGTCAATGCGCTAAACCATGCATCGTCGCACCACTTGCGGCCGTCCGCCACACACTTGCGCACAATATTAGTATGGAATCCAATCCATACTAATATTATAAATGCGAAAGTGTGCCTGTCTGTCTGTTACCTCTTCACGCTTAAACCGCTGAACCGACTTAGATGAAATTTGGTATGGAGATAGTTTGAGACCCGGGAAAGGACATAGGATACTTTTCATCCCGAATAAATTTAGTGTTCCCGTGGGATGAGCGGGTAACACCGCGGGGCACAGCTAGTATAACCTAAATCATAGTACATTACTGCAGACGCCGGTAAAGAAGGGCTTGCCGGGTGAGTAGGATACATAAATATAAATCTAAATAATAAATAAAACACTCACAAAAAAATAAGCTGTTTAGCTTACATGGACACAGATGCCATGTTTAAAAAAATACTTCCCGGCTCAGGCCTTCAATTTTGTATGAAATTCCTTTACAGTTCTCTTGAGTGGTTCCGCCCGAAACGTGATACATCGAAGCCTGCTATAACGCACGTCATGACAAAAATTTATTGCATGTTTGAGAAAAAAAAAAAAATTGGGCAAGTGCGAGCCCGACTCGCGCATGAAGGGTTCCGTACCTATACATATATATAATTTATAACAAGTTTGTTGTATCGGAGCCCCCCTTAAATATTTATTTTATTTTATTTTTAGTATTTGTTGTTATAGCGGCAATAGAAATACATCATCTGTGAAAATTTCAACTGTCTAGCTATCACCGTTGTTGAGATACAGCCTGGTGACAGACGGACGGACGGACGGACGGACGGATGGACGGACGGACGGACGGACGGACGGACGGACGGACGGACGGACGGACGGACAGCGAAGTCTCAGTAATAGGGTCCCGTTTTTACCCTTTGGGTACGGAACCCTAAAAAACACCCCAACACAAGTTGCTCATCATGAGACCCTCATTCAATGAGTGATATAGAAAATGCTACTAATCTGAACATAACTACAATTTTTGGGAATTCTTAGCTTCATTCAATATTGGCTGATATCTTGTCACTTGTTCCAATTAAAGCTGAATATCTAGCAAACTATTTCGACGGACATGTCTTTCGATAAAAAAAAAAACCGCACTCAAATTGGTCTATCTGTTTGGGAACCAACGATGCCACAGACAGACACACCGATACACATGTTAAACTTAGCCCTCTTTTTTTCGTCGGGGGTTAAAAACAGATATCATATCAAAGATAACGCAGGCGGTGTTATATTTAAAAGTTTAAAATTATTAGTGCTTCTTTATGATAGGTTTATGCTCGTATAAAAACATGGCACTGATCATTTTGATAATCCTTATCCGTAGGTAACGCAAAATATTAAGTTAATTGCTAGAAACTGCAAAAAATAGGTCTTATTTCAAGGTTTTTTTCTGGTAGTTATTAACAGGCGATTTTAGATGTAAATATATGGCGCACACACAAAATTACAAAACAAACTAATAAACATTTTAATTATAACTGAGGTCAAAATAATAATTTTCAAATCAACAAAAACTTGATTACCTCAAACACTTAGCAGCTGATACTAGTTATTACCCTTGACATTGACTTCGACAGCAATAAAATAATAAAGCAGTATCACGTCATTTTGTCTTGTTTGAGCGAAACCTGTATTATTTGTTTATAGAAATAAGACAACTTCTATATTAATGTTTATATTTATTGCTAAAACTATGGCAGTTCACTTAAGTTCATTAGTAAGGAGATTAGACTAATATTTATGGAAATAATATCTAATCTACCCAAGCAGTATTAGTGAAAATACAAACTACTTTATTATTATTTGTCTAGTAAATCTACATTGACTGTTCCTTTATTTGAGAGGGTTAAGTTACTGTTTGCACATTTAAAATAGTTCGCGGAATCAGAAACTTGAAAAGCCAATACAAACTTTTATGCAAATTCCATTAGCGATTTCATTTATTAGGGTTCCGTACCCAAAGAGTCAAGACGGGACCTTTTTACTCAACCGTCTTTATGTCTGTCTGTCACGAGGCTGTACCTTATGTGAACCGTGATAGCTAGACTACTTAATTTTTCACAGGTCGTGTATTTTGCACAGTTGCAGCTATAGCAACTGAATAAAATAAATAAGTATTTAAATAGGGCTACGGAACCCTTCGTGCGCGAGTCCGACTCGCACTTGGCCGGTTTTTACAGTTAAGTAGCTTATTTTAGCAGATATTGAATCTCACATAAAACCCGTCAATTCAGAAATGTTTATTTATAAATAAGGAGAGTAGATTTACATATAAATGTCTCATAATGTGTCTTATTAAATAAACAAGAGTTCATCAGCCCACGGAGTTGCGAAAATCGTTCGTTGAACTTATCACACAAAGTACAATCCTCATTAAATTCTGTCTAGTTGATTTTATAGTGATATTGGAGATTCTGTACAATAATATCTAGATGTCTATCGCAACGAAAATAAGGCCCTGGCCGATTTAGAATTGTATAGCTGTTTAGCCGTTTGCCTTTAATTTGCTTGGTGTTTGGAATATAGATAGATATACACCACCTCCTTTCGTATTTTTCATATCTTGCATCTGTAATGAAGAAGCGTTTCACTTGTTTTTTTTTTATGTTAAATGAAATATATAGAAACATCGGTGTCTGATAAATACGGCAAAATTAAATGCCGGTTATAGTCTCTAGTAATCCTGCAAAAATGCATCTACGATTTATTTTATACCTCTTCTTCGTTATTGCCCATACTGATCCAATTTTGTTTTATATATGACGACTAATTATATAAAAATATTGCGATCGTCAACACAAAAATGACAAGAATGTTGCGACCGACAGTACAAAGTCGCTTATCTAAAACTAATACCTGTAATCTGCGCCAACAATTAGCTCTTTGTCTATTTATCTATTTATCTAGCAATCTATCTTAAGTTATCGCAATAGGAGTCTACTTTATTGTTTGCTAATTGCTTATCGGGCAATCGGATATTTTTCCTGTTCGTTGACCTGATGTTGATGACTAACAACTTGATTTCACCCTGCTATAAAACTTTCCTTAATTAGTCACTGGCGAGGGTGCAGCAATACGGAGGAGTGAGATGGAGTTATTTCCATACGTGTCTCGCATATTGCTGCATCCCTCTCGTCAGTGACTAATTTAGGAAAATGTAATAGCCGCAATAGTGATGTCAATTCCAGTTGCATCAATTATTTTAATGAATGTAACATTATCATTATTAGATGTGACTTTATCATTAGGTATTATCAATAGTTTAAAATAACCCACAATATTAAGCGGGTAAAAAGAAATCAGTGACGAAGTTACCGCGCCGCTGAACAGGCAGCAGTCCCTGAACGAAAGTTTTAATAAGATTATAACTGAAAATTAAGTCAGTATCCTTGCTTATAGAGTGGCTATTCACTTTCAACCTGAAAATACAGTCTTAATAATTTTCTTATTTGAGCGTGGAACTGCCTTACTTATTGCATACTTCTCACTTGGGCCGCCAACAGCGTACACTGGGTATTGTGCTAGTCTTTAAGTCCTACAGTTCACTCCACTCCAGTGGAGTAGCATCAAAAGTATTCTTGGGCAATCCAGATCTTTTTTATTATTATTTATAATGAAGCAGGCAGTTGAACAACTGATAATGCCTATATCAGTAATCTGTATCTTAAGGTCGTTATTCAGTGGTATGTGTTATATATATATATATATATGTGCGTGAAATCACACCCGCCATGTCATTTTATAAATACACGTCAGTACGCTAACAGTAAGCAGTGGTTTCACTTGTCCCCATCCTACGTATCTATCAGTGGCGACGACTGCCTGTAAAAAAAAAAGGTAGAACGGAAAATGTTCGGTGCAATATTCGGAATTTTATCATCGTTTGACTATAATATCCAGTCTCGGGAAACTTACAAGGCTCAGATTTCACAGTGGTTTATCGCAAACGACATAAACCCGACAACAGATAGCGTGAGAACAAAGCGACGAGCGATACTACTCAGCGCACTCAATGATGGCGCGTACAAATCGGCGGCTGACCTCGCCCTGCCAATGAACCTACAGGACGTGCCATACGAAACTATCCTCCCGTTGCTGGACGAACACTTCACTCCGAAGCGCTGTGGATTTAGTGAGCGGTCCAAGTTTTACGCGGCTATGCAGCAGTCGGAAGAAACGTTTAGTCAGTGGGCAGCGCGCCTGCGCGGTTTATCTGCACACTGCGGTTTCTCTAACGTGGGAGAAGCTCTCCGAGACAGATTCGTCGTGGGGATGGTATCTGGCCCGGAGAAGGATAAGCTCTTCGCACAGGATCATAAGGAGCTGACTCTGGTCAAGGCGGTGGAGTTGGCGGAGAGTGTACGATGCGCGCGCACCGGCGCGGCGGCTACGTTGCCAGCACAGCATCACGAACAGCTGTTCAGAATTACACAAGAGGTGCTATAGACATCACACGCGGTACTGACTTGTGCGGCGTGTCGGGGCGCAGCAGCCGCAGCGCGCGCATGGCCCAGGCGTGCGCGGCGCTGTAGTCGCAGCGCACGAAGAACAGCGCGCTGAACTCCTTGAACAGCCGCGCCAGCAGCGCCGACAGCGCCCACTCGCTGCGCGGCTCGTGCGGGTCCGTGAGCCCCGGCACTTGCGACAGGATGTCGCATTCGTCCAGTCTGGATATTAAAATGAATTATTACAAACGATGAAAATAAAACATCGTTTGGCGCCCCGTAAATGGTCCAAAAAAAACCTAATCCTTTTTACCATGAGATGCTAAGTTCTTAATAATAAAAGTTTTGCTGGTTAAGAAAATAATGTTAAATTTGTTTAGGGTCCTCGTCGAACTGCCACTGATATTGAAACGATCGTGTTTTAGGTTGAAGCAGACCGAAGCAAAGTATAGCTCCATGTTACACTTGAATAGTTACGCTTAAACTTCTTTAGAGCACGACGTTTTGCCAAGCTCACCTATTAACATTTATGGTACGTAGTCAAGAGTAAGCGCTCAGATAAATAGCGTGTCCTGCCCTTTAAATTTAAAGAAAGAAAGAAAATACATTTATTCAACGAAAAACAAAGTTACATGAAAAAAAAACGAACATAAACAATCATCGTTGAATAGGACCCCACTCAGCATGATGCCACATTGCCAAATTGATCGATATATTAGGGTACGACACGGTTCTAAGCATACGTGAGACCGTAGTAGGATACAAATCACACGAGACACTAGAATTTGCGTAACTATCATTGGACTGGACGTGTATTTTTTTTTTTTTTTATGTCATTATGTCAAACGAGCAAACGTATCGCCTGATGGAAAGCGATTACCATCGCCCATAAACACCTGGAACACCAGAGGAGTCACATGTGCTTGCCTACCCGGAGGACGAAGATGGAATGCCTCTATGCTAGTAATTTCACCGGCTATCTTACCCCCACACCGGAACACAACAATGCAAACATTGCTGTTTGGCGGTGGGTTAGCAGGCAAGACGGTAGTAACAATCCGGACGGGCCCTGCACGAGGCCCTACTACTCCAAAAATATAGTGTATTGGAAAACCTCAAGATATAGGTACCTGCGGCTGCACTCGGCGGACACGTGCCGGGGCGTGTCGGGGCGCGCCGGCTGCGCGGGCTCGTCGCCGGCCAGGCTGAGCAGCTCCAGCGCCAGCGCGTACGTCTCCGCCGCCGCCGGGAAGCAGCAGTACGCCGATTGTGTGTTCAGCAGTCTGGGAAGATACAACCCGTCTTTCTACACAGTGTTATTTTTACAACAAACTGTAACACACATTGCTTAAACACAATACATATAAAAGAATTCAGACGTGTGAGACCAACCACGTTATCCACCAATTACAAACGTGTTAGCTTGTCTATCTTTCTTCCCGTATTCACTCAATTGCTCAAAGATTAAGTTGGAAGAGATCCCTAATAAGGATAAATTCGCCTTTTTACCTGTGCTATTTGTCATAAATGTATTTTTACTGTACTGTTTTTGTGTGTGTGGGTGTGTGTTTACATACATACACAAAACTGAGAATGGGATTTATAAATAAAAATAATGGGTGAGTTGCACCGACCTACAATGACATGGTACCTGCTCTTTCCTTTGAACGCATGATAAAAGGATGACAGCAGTGCATAACTTCCGCTTAGTGATAGTTGGGTAGGTACAACTTGCCTAATACATATATCTAAAGGGTCTTAAATACGACTAAGTACAAATACATACAGAATCACTACGCAAATATTTGATTTGCCTTTGTTTCTCTTTTTTCCAGCGACAACCGACCTGCCTTATTTGAAGTTATCGCATATATTTTAAATTATTTACAATCTGATTAACTTATATTCTAAAGATTTCTAGATCTTATTACCAAAACATAAATATGATGGACCTACCGCCATATTTATTTATTTGCCTTCCTAAGATAAAGATCGTTCTCGAATATTTTGAATGGTATAAACGCGGTCAGTGACACTGACTTAGCTCCTCACACGTGAATCTCATCACGTTTTAGATGGTAATCGGATGCAAAATGTAGCCACTGCTAGCCACCGGAAACTGCTAACTAGTTATCTAGTCCAGTTCGTAAATATCACCCAGAAGCGTACAATCATGAGAAGATTGGCTTGCTCGTATGTTTTTCTATTTAAACAAGGGCTAGAGTTAGGATGATGGTAACTTACCAAAAAGATAGTATTACTCTTCCTTCGTTTCTGGGCGGGGTAAAACTAGATTGATCCCTAGTTAGACCAAACCCCTCGCGGGTTGACCCCTTGACCACAATCCGCACGCCATTAACCATATGGTTATACCCACCACTCCCACCAGGTTTCCTACGAGATCAAGAGCTTAGCTCTTAGACGTATACGGTTCCTAGTTTTTGCACGTATGTCTGAGGATCGTGAGAAACTGACAAAATTACTAAACACAGATGGCAGCATTCGAGTGTGAGCCTTGTGTAGTGCGCGCTGCGCGTCTGCGTACCATCCTGCCTCGTCCAGGAAGAACCAGTCTAACCTAATAACAAGATGTAAGACTCACCGATGGCAGCATTCGAGTGTGAGCCTTGTGTAGTGGGCGCTGCGCGTCTGCGTACCATCCTGCCTCGTCCAGGAAGAACCAGTCTAACCTAATAACAAGATGTAAGACTCACCGATGGCAGCATTCGAGTGTGAGCCTTGTGTAGTGCGCGCTGCGCGTCTGCGTACCATCCTGCCTCGTCCAGGAAGAACCAGTCTAACCTAATAACAAGATGTAAGACTCACCGATGGCAGCATTCGAGTGTGAGCCTTGTGTAGTGCGCGCTGCGCGTCTGCGTACCATCCTGCCTCGTCCAGGAAGAACCAGTCTAACCTAATAACAAGATGTAAGACTCACCGATGGCAGCATTCGAGTGTGAGCCTTGTGTAGTGCGCGCTGCGCGTCTGCGTACCATCCTGCCTCGTCCAGGAAGAACCAGTCTAACCTAATAACAAGATGTAAGACTCACCGATGGCAGCATTCGAGTGTGAGCCTTGTGTAGTGCGCGCTACGCGTCTGCGTACCATCCAGCCTCGTTCAGGAAGACCCCGTCTAACCTAATAACAAGATGTAAGACTCACCGATGGCAGCATTCGAGTGTGAGCCTTGTGTAGTGCGCGCTCGGCGGTTGTGCGCGGCACAGCGCCTTGCAGCGCAGCAGCACGCGCTGCGCGTCTGCATACCATCCTGCCTCGTTCAGGAAGACCCCGTCTAACCTAATAACAAGATGTAAGACTCACCGATGGCAGCATTCGAGTGTGAGCCTTGTGTAGTGCGCGCTCGGCGGTTGTGCGCGGCACAGCGCCCGGCAGCGCAGCAGAACGCGCTGCGCGTCTGCGTACCATCCTGCCTCGTTTAAGAAGCCACCTGCAACAAGCAGAAACCCTGTCACGTGAATATTCGGATTACCTACCTTGTAGGCTTAACAACGCTTAATTGACAGCACTACCTATATAGACCGGGAGATAGTGACAGAATTTTCTTGGTCATTTGTAACAGTATGGCGGTTCTTCAGGGGTCTTAGTACGCAATGACAAAAAGAAAAATGATGGTCATAGCGCTGGTACCGGCGGCCCAATCGCGTGGGCGTTAGTTGAACTCGTCGGATAAATTACGAGTGTCAAACGATTTGTACCACAAAAATTTTTGTATTTTCCGATAGCCCATGAAAAACATGTAGGCGGTAGTGTCATGCCATACTTTTCCGGTGTGACTTACAGCCCGCCATACCGACGCGAATGCGTTAATAAAAAATAAAAAAATTGAACCATTTGTACCAGGCTAATTTTTGCACAGTTAATTATCGCCGTGCAGCCATTTACGAAAATCACTATGCCATACTTTTCCGACGGTTCTAAATGGCCGCCATACCGCCGAAAATCAGCAAATTTTTTTTTTTCGCCAATCGATTTGTAACAGTATTGCATTTGGATTTTCGGAAAGTATTTGATAGAATGTGACCGTTATCATATTTGCCATACTTCTAGTAGGGGGAAATAGTGCTGCCATACTTGAAAAACTTATTTATTCGACACGTTTCAAAAATACGACTGTACAATACGTAAAATATTTTTTTACAGCATGGGATCATTATACATATTCTGTTTGTTTGGATACAATTCTACCTACAAAAAATTATTCCGGATTGTAACCATGGGGCGGACGACTGTGAGACTTGAGCCAAGACGTAAACAAAAAAAAAAATATTGACGGTTTGTACCAGTATGGCATTTGGATTTTTGGAAATTATATGATGCAATGGGACCATTATTATATCTCCCATACTTCTAATAGAGGGAAAAAGGGGCAACATACTTGAAAAACTTGATTTTACAACGGGTTTTCAAGGTGCAAGACATAAAATCATTTGTTACAGTATGGCATCATTGTATTTGGTTCGTTTGGATGAAATTCTACCAAAAAATAATTATCCCATACTGTAACCATGGGGCGGAAGATTGTCACACTCGAGCAAGATATAAATTAATAAAAAAATTGCACCAAATTGTTACAGTATGGCATTTCAAATTTTCGAAACTTGAAAAAAAAGTATGGTTTGGGAAAAATACACCGTACATGTGAAAAAAAATTATATGCAATATCAATATTAATGCAGTTTATTCCGAAAGATTTACAGACTTTCGAGGACATCTGACTATAATTCAAGATTGCCGCCACCTAGATCTTTGAAATTTTGTATTTATATTCGTTGAACCTCAAACTTACAGGAAAAATTAGTGCCATACTGTTACAAATCGTTCAAAATACGAATAAAATCTTACAATTAAAAAAAAATATTATGCACATTCGCCACCTCCCACAGGTATGGCATTATCACACTTCTATGTATCATCATTCAGCAGCTGTTGAAAAAAATTTTTAGGGTGGTACAAATCGTTTGGCGAAAAAAAAAATTTGCTGATTTTCGGTGGTATGGCGGCCATTTAGAACCGTCGAAAAAGTATGGCATGGTGATTTTCGTAAATGGCTGCACGACGATAATTAACTGTGCAAAAATTAGCCTGGTACAAATGGTTGAATTTTTTTATTTTTTATTAACGCATTCGCGTCGGTATGGCGGGCTGTAAGTCACACCGGAGAAGTATGGCATGACACTACCGCCTACATGTTTTTTATGGGCTATCGGAAAATACTAACATTTTTGTGATACAAATCGTTTGACACTCGTAATTTATCCGACGAGTTCGACTAACGCCCACGCGATCGGGCCGCCGGTACCAGCGCTATGACCAGCATTTTTCTTTTTGTCATTGCGTACTAAGACCCCTGAAGAACCGCCATACTGTTACAAATGACCAAGAAAATTCTGTCACTATCTCCCGGTCTAATACTATTAAGATACTGGTGGTCGATAAACCGAGCCCAATCTAGACGCTACGTATTCGGTACGGTAGACGCGTTGTTTGAGTCACGTTTTTCACATTTGGCAAAGAAAACCTAAATAAACTTAATTAATTTCTTGGAAATGTAAAAAAAAACCCTACATGAAATTTCCTAATACGAATGCTCTTTCAAATTCTGGTAAAACTTTCAGAAATAAGGGGAAGTATTCTCAGTTCTTTGGAAACTTTCCGCAACATAGCCAGCCGTATTTATAAGTAAATACTTGCGTAACTTCGTGAGAAATTAATTACAATACCGAGAAATGTCAATTTGCATACAATTTATCCTCCAAAATTAGGTACCTATTCTGTTAGTAAAAACCCACTTTTTCGCGGTTTGTGTAAATATAAACACCCAATTTGATGCAAGTAATGCAAACGAGTTACATGTAGTGTAGAATAAATAAACCCAACCCAAAAGTCAAGAAAGAACCCAAAGACCCAAAAGCGTTACTTCCGTCTAAGATGTGATTTATTCGATGAAACGTCGGAAACAGTATTTTTGATATAATGACAGTTAGCGCCAAAAATATAACATTAGTTTTAACATTAATGGGATCCTAATCATAAGGAAATTCCCAAAATCTAAATAGATAACATACCAAATATAAAAATACGTATTGTTTAGCATAGTTACAATTATTATTATATTTGGAATATCCGACACTGTCGGTGTGGAATTTTAACACAATGTCGACGACGTTGATTGAAATAACTATTTGGATAGAAAAACAGACGTTTTATTGGCTAAAAGTTAATGGCAGGTTAGTATTTGGCCCGTTAACCTTTTGCGATGGTAAATGTCTGGCATCTTTCATACAAAATACACAGATATGCTAATAATTTTGCCGTTAAACGGAGTGAAACTAATAGAGTGCGATGGACGCATGCGTCCGCATCAGAGTAGATCACTCTTTATCAGTGCTCCTTATTCTGCGGGTAACTTAAGTAGGGTAAGCTTCCTAGTTTTTTTTAAAGGTATTGAGGAGGTTCTTATGTTGATGTTCTATCTGTGCAATTTTTCTGGCTGAATCGTAAAGGGTTCTTGATACATTTTCAGGACATTTATAATATGACATCGCGGCACCGTGGCAAACTTGAAAATTAAATCCAATAAACAATTTTGGGTTTTTTTCCTTCCTCCACTATTCTTATTTCTCTACATTTGGAAATGTAATGCTTTTGCTACTCAGAATTCGGAGCAACAAATTCGGAGAAAAACAGTGAAGTTAAGAAAAGCCCTAAAAGTGAATACTGTATTAGGGCCCGCGAATTATAAAAAGAATTAGTTTTTGTCAGAATCGAAAATGGTCCCAATTTTTACAGATTGAAAATGTGATTATAAGATCCGAAAGGAAATAAAAAACCTATGAAAATTTCAGTATTCTACGGGGCAAAGAATGCATCATCTTAGGCTTTACCATTAAAATAATGAGATTTGATTTCGTCGAAATAGATTTTAACTTAGCTCTTTATACGTATTAATATCAGTACGGGTGTTTTTGCAGTGACATAGAAATTACGTGATTCGCGGCATTCTTCAGACGTCGGCATTGGCACCGGTGCAAACCTGGCAGGGCCAAGGTTAATGCTTACACTGCCGTATTCACTCTGCCAACGTGTTTTGAGAATCAGCAGACCGGTCGTATCATAACGCGAGAACAATGGGAGCTCATTATAATGCGTGTTTTGGCAATTTGATAATTATACTGTGCTATTTTTTCTATAATAATAAATTATTGTATTTCTTTCCCACGTGCGCAGCGAAGTCATTTCGTTTATCAAATTTGATATAAGCAATTTAAGATAGTGTAGGTACTTCATAAAGGATTGCTTTTCAATTCATGGATAAAGACCAATCTAGGGTTCTCTGCCTTATCATCATTCATCTATACCTACAACCTGTTCGTTCTTACTTGTCCAATTTAGTAAACAGAATTCTAACCTCACAATTGAGATTTAATTCCAAAACGAAATGTTTACACGCATAATTTAGCAATAAATTTAGCAGCATGGTATCCAAAACAGAGAGTCGAGTTGCTTAATTTATTAGAAAATGACAGTTTTCGACTAAAAGCCATGCTTTGAGAGTAGTAGTCTTGTTTATTGAATTGGAACAGTAAGAACGAATAGACTGTTGCTAATTTATTCAGTTCACGTGAACCGCAGTGAAAACGAACCATTAAATTCAACGTATCACTCGCACCTTTGTTGCATTACTTTTCCACTAGTGAGACTGTACGTTCAACTAGTGAGACTTTGTCGCGCGACAAATACTACCTGTCACTTTCCTGTCAATATTTTTGACGACGCGTTTGGCTCGGTTTGTAGACACCTGCCTACTGAGTCGGCGGTCCCGGGTTCGAATCCCGGCCGGGGCAAATATTTGTGCAAAATATTTGTTCTTGGGTCATGGATGTTATCTATATATGTATTTATATATTATTTATATCGTCGTCTAGTACCCATAGTACAAGCTTTGCTTAGTTTGGGACTAGGTCGATTTGTGTATGATTGTCCCTTAATATTTATTTATTTATTTATTTATTTAATATCGTGCGTAAGACAGATGACGCTGAGTCGCGCGACAAGCGAAGTCGTGGAAGGTTATCCTAGCCCGACAGGATAGAATCAGTTATAGGAGCGTTGGCACCGCAGCGGAGCAAGCAGCCCAACAATACTGACCGAGCCGCAAGCCAAGCTCGATGAGGCAGTCTTCAGGGCGCGCCTCGACGGAACGAGGCAGGCCCGTTGTTTGTGGAGACTCTTTCCTCACGGTAGCATCTTCAGTCTGCCAAGTAACAGCTAAGCTCAAGTACTGACCGAGCCGCAGGCCGAGCTGGATGAGGCAGTCTTCGGAGCGTGTGTTGGCGTCGCAGCGGGACAGATACCCCGTGGCCAGCTCCGCCGATAGTTTGGATCCGTGCTCTATTACGGCCTGGAAACAAAAACGGCTTGTCAGTTATTATAATAAGAATTACGATAAATATTAAATTAATTTTATTATATTTACGTGACACATACCTATCTAATTATTGTATTAAGCGGTTTACACTCACGTGAACATGTAAAATTGTAAACAAAGTTGCCGCGCCGGTGTACGGATAGTAGCCCCTGACAATTTCACCTGAGTGTAAACCGCTTAATAGAATAAAACATATTAAGATTGAAATTTCTTTTAGGCTTTTATTTTCTTTTTTTTAATTTGTAAATGAGATCCTATTGATCTCACCATTCTCACCTACGATGCTTGTGGCTTAGAACGTACCTATAATATATATATTTTTAATATTAATAAGGAAATTTCATATAAAAGTGTATGCGTCCTCCATATGTCATGACTAATAAAACATGTGATGATATACAAATGTAAGACTAGCAGTTATTCAGAAAATACTTTATTACTTACTAAAATGCTTTATGGATAAGTTATATTAACGAAAATTTTACTGAACTAAAAATACTTCAATACTGTTTTGATTAAAAACAAACCTTTGCATTGCAACAGGTGCCAGTGATACGTTGAATTGGATGGTTCGTTTTCATTACGAGTCCACGTGAACTGAATGAATCAGCAACACGTCTTGCATATCCGTGCGAAATCTTGTGTTTGTAAGTGACTTTTATGACACGACTATGTTACTCTCACGGAAAGTGAATTTGCGATCACTGTAGCATGCTTTAGCATGCAAAGGTCAATGGCCCCTAAAGGTAAACAGTGTCGTTCTACCCTTTGAATAAACATGGCAGGCAAACCCGTGAGCTGTGGCTCTCACAGGTGAGTTGCCTCGCGAGTTTCGAAAATGCTGAAACTCAGATTGTTTAAGTTTTCAATCCCCATATCTCCGCCATAAAAAAAAAAGAATTACTGAATCGTCAGAATATGTATACTTATTATCGAACCTACTCACAAATTTGAATGAAAATCGGTTGCAAAATGCGAACTCCTAAGAATCTGGACGTCCAAACATACCTACGGACATACGAAAGAATTTTGGGCCAAGCCGTAACGGAGACTTCGCTCGCTCGGTTAATTATTAACTATCTTCATTCGAGATTAACTCGTAATATCCATATCTCGAGAGTGAGCTATCGATATCATATCTATCTAAGATATATTTTTTTCAGTACTGTGTGGTACTGTTGCAATTTCTAAAAATCAATCCTATATAATTTAAGCGGATAGAGCAGGCCAAAAAGACACACTAATCATCATACACATTCTTTACGGAGGATATGATTGTACTATGGGCTGGCCCACGGTTCCTACGTCGATCCAAGTCGCGTCGCAGTTAAAATGATTCAATCGAACAACCGCGGCGTCGTAACGACTTTATGATTAGAATGGCATTGGCGAGCGTAAACACCGCATTGTTGCCAACGATACCACCCCGCCGACAATAATACTGATATAATGACAGTTGATATGTTATATTTAAGTCACGCCTGTAATCGTAAGATGCTCACTGCTGACACCATATGTGCTTTCATAATGGTCTGGTATTTAATCAACTATAACCCAAGTCCCGTCGCAGTAAAAATAATTCAATCGAACGAACGCGGCGTAATCTTTGCCTGCGTTACCGGGATATTAAGCACTTAACTAGTAACCTAAATTAAAAAATTTAAAACATCTCCGACACTTGTAGCTGGTCATCATGAGACCCTCATTCAATGAGTGATATAGAAGATGGTACTAAAACTGGACATAACTACAAAATTTCGAATTCTTAGCTTTAATATTGGTTAAGATCTTGTCACTTGTTCCAATTAAAACTGAATATCTTGGAAACTACTGGTTCTATTTCCACCAAACATAGCTAAGAACCATCTCGACGGACATTTCTTTCTATCAAAAAATATCAAATTGGTCCGCACTCAAAGTGGTCCATCCGTTTGGGAGCTACGATACCACAGACAGACGCACAAATACAGAAATACACATGTTGAATTTACAACACCCGTCTTTTTTCGTCGGGGGTTAAATATTAATTAACGATTTGGTTTACCTAAAGTACTAAACTGCATGGTCGTATAAGCCATACCTACATCAGAACTAGCATATCTTGCCACGACTGCGCTTGTCGCGCGACTCGGTATCGCCTGTCTTGGTCGCATCAGAACACTGAAGGACAGTATACAAAGACAGTACAAATAGTATATGTCGCGCGATAAAGTCGCGTGTCATAGTTATGCTAGACGTGCTGAGTAAGAAACAGCTTTAAAAACTCTAGTTACAATTACAATACACACAGCAGAACATCTTCTGCTATAGTGGTACAGACCTGGAAGCACTGCAGCAGCCTCAGCTGGGCTCCGCTGAAGCGCAGCAGCCGCTCGAATATATCAAGTTCCGAGAGCTCCGCGCCCAGGATGCAGAGCCTCTTCTCCTGTAACATCTGGAAACAAGGAAACACATCATTAATAATAAGAAATGAAGAAATATTTCGGTAATTTATACGACACGACAGTTGGCGCATCACTACTGAGCCGGCGGTCCCGGATTTTCAATCCTCTGGGTCTGGGATGTTTTTTATGTATTGTAATTATTTATTTTATCTACAAGTATATCGTCAACAGTACCCATAACACAAGCCTATTAGAACTTAATTTGGGACTAGGTCGATTTGTGAGGTCTACCTATGTTTATTTATTGAAACACGGGCGTTCCATTTCAACTACAGTTGTAACGTCACTGTTGTTTTACAGTTATTACCAGAACTACCACAGCTAGGATCCTACCCAGGATCGGGATTTTCCCCCGGACTTATAACAAGTCAACAGTGACCATCACCTATTTTAACAATAATCACCGAGATGACAATGACGAAAAAATACGCCACTTAAAACCTCCTACGGCGAGCTTCACAAGTTAGTTTTTTTATGGGCGATAGGTTTCGTTTTTGTTGTGATAATAGACCTGGAGTCTTCCATGTTCGAATTAATTCTTAGACATAATGCATTTCCCACGATTAATTTTATAATAACTTTACACGTGCAAAAGAATCTTTCTCATGTTCTTATAACAGATGACAGGTTGTGGCGACCTTCGTACAAGCAATCTCCATCAATTAAGACGTAGCATCGCCACGATTGGAATCAGTAATCAATTACTCGGAGTCAATTTACAATTTCCAATCTCATATAAGCGCAAACTGTTATTATTCTATTTTCTTGTCGTAAACGTGTGCTGAAGCATTGAGGCGAGGACAATCATTAGGTATTATGTTCAGTATATTAGCTAACTAAAGTATGAAGGGAGCATATAATATATATATCCAAATCCCAAAGAATGAAAAAAAATTCAATGAGCATATGTCTACTTCACGGAACGACACTCAAGATACAGGAACTTTGAGGTGTGTGTAATCAAAAGCTAACAAATAATACAACAGTCACGGGTCAGTTTTAATTGTAGGTCGATGTCTGTACTTTATCAGCGTGACAAATCGTGAGTAATGGACGTCCTTTGATTACACGACCACGGCCTACTAATCAAATTGATTGTAGTCAGCGTGTCCTTGCCTTTTTCATATCACACACGTATAATGTATATAATCATTCATGTACCTCTTAACTCCGAGTGCTGTAATCTCGTTCGAAAGTGCATTTTTTATTTCGAAAATTCTGAAATTGTGTTAATAATCGGTCTTGTCTGGAGAGGGATCATTATTTCAAGAATAACAGTTTATGGTTTATTTTTCCTCTCATCACGCCGGCTGAACGGATTTAAACCAATTTTAGTATATAGTTGGACATGCAAAAATGGTTATAGTATACTTTTTACCCGACTATGATAAAAGAAAAACAAAATACGCTGACAAAGTTGCGGGCACATTCTGATAATTGGATATAAATATTAATCTCACCGGCTATTGGTTCATATAATTGTTTCGTGTACTTCAAACTTCATACATGATATGCTAATAATTAGCTGTAGTTATCCGTTATACATAAAGTTAATTACGTATCCTACTGACGTGCCGTTTACCCAATCAACATAGACGGAGACACCTACGTCACGCGATCATTTGCAAACCAACTGTGCTTACACTATAATGCCTAGATCGTAATTTTGTGAATACAAGAATGTACATGCCAATCGCTAGGCTTTAACAAACCATTAAAAATTGAATACGTTAAGTAAAATAAATTCTGACGTATGTATTGGCATCTGCTCCTCTGGGGTCTGAGTTCAATTTGAGGAACAATTATGTTTAAGTTATGATATACAGTTGTAGTAATACCATGTAATTATGTAAGTATAGAGAAAACTCCCGGGAGTACTAGATATATTAACATACATATGAAACTGGTTTTACTCACGTCGTTAACGTCGGTTCGCGATTCATCATCAGGAGCTCCGATCAGGCGCGGCGGCGGCCAGTCGAACACTGCGTGCCAACGTGTCGAGCAATGTTCGACTTAAACGACGTGAGTAAACCCATTTAATATGTACCTATGTTGATACAATGTAGTTGTTTTTAAAAATGTATTATAATAGTTCGTTCCTGGCTTCATCGAACGCAGCTCTATGAATGCTGTCATAGTCATGTTTAACATTAGCCGCTTAATTGGTCAACGCTAAACAAGTCCATGAATCCTACCCCACACATCCACAAAATTGGCAAACAGTCCAAACTATGCAACGTATTCATGGTATCCGGTCCGGTGTTTAGGGTAATTGGACAAAAACAACGGAAGCATCCGATTGGCGACAAGCATTACTCATACCTATACTTACGTATTGTTTGAACAAAATATATATGCGAACATTTTTCAATAATTTTAGCACCTTTTGTAGCAACATACCTATTATGTAGTTTTATACTTAGACGTCGGTCTGAACCATGAACCACGCGCATTGTAACAAAACTCGTTTTATAGGCAACATACAAATTAAGACAGAAGGTGTAATTAAGGAATAGATGATTAATTAATGGGGTAACACATAATGATGATTTATTATTACATAATAATCACTGCTGTGCTAGATATTAGGTAACATATTTTTATCGATCGAACCGATAACTACATTGATACGTATACAAACTGTGTTGATCTAAGGCCAATTATATAGCTTTTTGATAACATTTAGATAGAAACTTTTGACTGTTAATGTTTATACTCATATTAATTACCAAGTGTCATAATAACGGACTTCAAATAATCCTGACCTAATTATTTGGAACCACCTACATATTAGAGTTCACGGATATTAAGATACAAAACGGGTTTACTCAAGTCGTAGAAGTCGAATCGGTGCGCGATTCATCACCAGCACCTCTATAAAAGCTGCTTGTCCACTGGAGCGGAGCCGTGTAAAAATGGACCAATCACATTCCTCAGATTTAAATGTCTTTTGGGCTTTACCACTGACGCAGCCTGATTGGTTAATTTTCTTCGCTCCACTTTAGTGGACATGCAGCCTTACTATTTATAAGGCATACGTGAACATAGATACGTGTATATAGAAATAGTCGATTTTAAATAAAAACGATAATTTCAAAAATGGTGGGACATACGCGTACTCCTGACAAATGTAAAATTAAATTTAAAGGCTACCTCAATGTAGCGTTAGTTCGACAAAGTACTGTAATAGCCAACTCGGAGCCGACTGTACAAAGTATTACGTATATCGAGGAGAAACGTCATAAAATAGGCATCGCCCAACGCTACGGGTTCACACTTTCTCAACAAAATCGTCTGCAGACACAGTTTTAAGTATTCACGCCTTCTTTTATGACAAACCAATTAGGAAACTATTTGTAAGTATATAAGGTCGGTACGGTACCTTTTCTTTTGTTTGACCTGACCAGACACAACATCTGGTGACCATCGAATTCGGCCTTTTCTATTAGTTTAGTGGTATTTTAAACAGCTTTGTTGTTAAATTTCGAATGATTCGAAACCTGTGGCTGAGAAATGACAAATCGTGGACGAAAATTGAAAAAAATTAAAAGTCACTTTTGCTCTCGCTGGGAACCAAATCGCATTTTGTTCACTGTTATCTCGCAGCAGATTCACCATGTTCGAGCAGCACGGTTAGCATAACTTTGACACGCGACTCTTTGTCGCGCGACAAATACTTACTACCTGTCACTTTTTTTTCAATACCGTGCGAGCGAGGCAGATGACGCTAAGTCGCGCGACAAGGGGAGTCGCGAGTGAGGTGAAATTTAAATTGCGCCCATACGTGTCCCGTGTGGTGTCCCGGTGAGGACCACGTATGAGCGCAGTAATTTTTTTCTTTGCGTGTTGATCTTTGTCTTTATAGCAATATAATGTTATGATTTATTAGGTATTTGCTATGGAATTAGTTTCGGCTCGAATCATCTTATAAAAAAACGGGCCTTATCATTATGTGTATTACGACAAAAAACGACTATAAGGTAACTAGATATTTATCTAGTAATTTCAGCTCTTTCTCATTTACGTAGGTAATCAGCAATTGCTTCGGGGCCTTTAGGCTTAGGCTCACAAAAGTTTGCTGTTAAAAGTAAAAAAATCTGATTTAAGGAATATGCCACGTTGTCTCTTTAGGAATGTGATCACCAGATGTTCGGTTGCGTACGATCCATACAATTTCGAACGGTATTTTTATAGCACAAAAAAGGGGTTTGCAGTGATTTCTGAGTCATTCTAATTTGTACCGTATTGTTAAGAAAATTTAAATGAAAATTAATTCACTAGAGTTACTGCTCAAAAAGTCACTTGCCGTTTCTATTGGTGGATGATGTAAATAGCGACCGCTGCGAAGTGCATACGAAAATAATCCTAGAGGTGTGTACCCGTAGCGTTGGGCGATAGTACAAAAGTAAAATGAGATCTACTTTGTGGCAAGACGTTCTAAGCTCCCGCTTTGCAATGTTATTACACGCTGCGTTTTATGACAATTTAATGCAACGCTGCAATCTGATATGCCCAGAGTTTGTTCATTTTTTGTCTACAAAATACGTCGTATAAGTTCTATAACGAAATAAATTACATTGCCATACACTTTACTACTTCATTTCATTATACGTAGACATAAAAACAGGTCAAATTGTTTTGTTTCATTTATGACATAGCTCTGCTATTACACAACCAATCTACCAACCAGAAGTGTTTTGTTTATTGAAAGTAACAGACTGTAGGAACTTTATATTGTGTCCACTGTCAAATGATCAGTCACATAAATCAGTTTCTTAACATCCCGGCAAATTGGCCATTGTGAACCAATTACTGAGGACCAATATCCTCGGGTCATCGCACGCGCCGGTCCGTTGCCTTCTAGTCTAACTACAGCCTGCAAGCCATCAAGGACCCTGGCGAGAGGTTACTCCCATATAGGGTTGCCAGGTCGCCAAACCTAATAGCCGGACAGACCAGCCAGTTTGGCCGGACATTCGGGTAAAAAGGCCGGACACCCTACATTATTGAGGATTCTGTGTCTCAGTATTAAAAGGTTTTCTGTCGTACCTTACGACAGAAAAAAATATGTAAAAAGCCGGACACGCAATCAAAAAGCCTAACTAAGTCCGGCTTTATCCCACGCGTGGCAGCGCTAATTCCTTAGGAAGTATACAAGAAATCTATTTCAGAAAATATAGCACTCTTTAGCTGCGAATGTTTACTTATGGGCATTTAGGAGATTCGTAAAAAAACATATCATATCGATACCTTAGTTCACACTGGTACTAACTTTTCGGAAAAAGTTGTTGCAATTAGCACCTTAGTGCACAACTTCATGTGGTTTAAATTTCACTCGCAAAAAAAATTTAATTAGTACGAATGTGAACTATCGATATTTCCATCGGTATATTCGATCGCAAAATTTAGATCAAAAACGTAAATGTACCGGGTTCTCGTCGGAAATCGAACTCAAAAGTTTGCTTTTTATAATATAATCATTTAAAGCAGCAAAAGCCGGTTTTAATTTCCTTTGAACCGGCATGAATTTTACGTAAAAGACGTGTAATTTATAATTATATTCATCACGTGTTATGAGACTTATGAGCTGTTTTTACGTAATGTTCCGATTTGTTCGGCTGTTGCTAATGAGTAAAAAGGCTTCTACTTCATTTAACAACAATTATCACGAACATTCTGCCATTCATTCATTCTGCCACCAACTGTGTCATATGGCACATAAATGTGCTAACTCGGGGCACAGATACTGAAGTGATGTAGCAAAATGTTTTATCGACATAAAAATACATAAATGTTACTGTCAGCATCTAAATGATCTTCAAAATAAATAAATATGTGTATTCATTTGCTTATTGAAAAATAGTTTTCATAGTATAAAAACAGTATTTTTCCATATTCGTCGGTATTAAAGTCTAGATGAAAATATCCACTTTATCGGACACGATATTGAATGAGATGAGTATTAATATATATATATATATATATATATATATATATATATCTATAGACATCTTTTTATCGATATCAAATCCCTAGAACGTGCCCCGAGTTAGCACCAGGTCATATGCATATGAAAATTGTATGATATCGTAAGTATAGCACACAACACATTACCACAGTATAATAAAGACTACTAACGTACAGTATGGACACTCCCTGCCTCCCCCCGAAAGTGCCGCCCACCCGCGCTCGGTTACCTCGCAGTTACCGGCTGGCAGGGACGCGACGACGCGGTGCGCAGAGCGGAGGCCACGTATAATATTCAAATATTAAACAAATACTTTTGTAATGGGCGTGTGTTGTGCTGTGTACGGTTGTTTAAGCTCTATAAACAACAAAAATAAAAGAAAGTTCTACAGATTCCCATTGGATGAATCAAGGCATGTACATACCCAGTTATTTTCAAAGTGTTTTATGTTTTAGTAGAAAACCAACTTACAATAGGTACTTATGTTTAGTATTTTTTTTTGCCCTATCCGTTTTCGACCTAAACCTATCAGATCACACTGAAAACAACACAATATATATATGAACAAAAAATCATGTTTTCAACTTACGTAATATTTTGGTGGCCTGAATTTCCTTACAAAAATTTAGTTACTTCGTTTATACTGATTCAAAATAGGAAACTATTTGTATAAATCGAGCTTAGATACCCACCTTACAGCGTAATATCATTCTTAATTCTTCCTAATTCGCGCAATGAGTTTTTAGTCATTGAGGTTATCGAATTTGAACGCGGGCGGAATAAGAAATCGTAGATTAACATTACTTTAATTATAAGCACACAAAATTAATTCGACGCCGCTATTACAAGGTCATCTCATATTGCTGCACATTGTGTTCCCGACTCGTGCGTTCAAAATGGCAGCAACCCTAGCATGTCTTATCTCACTCACACAAGCATGGTACGCGTTCACCTACACGAGCTTAGACTGTGTGCGTAGCAACGCGTTTCTTTCATACATTTGATCGCCATTGTCCGAGGTGTGACATTACACTGGATCGTTTCCCTGTAGACATAGACATTTTTTTTGCTGTAGCTGCTTGGGTTATAATTTACTCTCAATTGTGTAGTCAAACAAAGTTTTATAAGAATTATTGTAATTTCTGTGCCATTTAGATGTTGTTGACACGTCAAAGAAATTACTACTTAGAATGACTTGTCATTCGTTTAATGATACAGTTCTAGAATAAATGTTCCTAGTAACTATAATTATGACACGGAAACGTTTATATTTCAGCTTTAAATAATATAACCTACGACCCGGATGAGCGAAGTCTATCATACAATTAATAAAAATATAGTAAACATAGGCTTATGTTTAATTCCATAGGAATTATGAAATAGTCTTAAATATCTTTCGTTTGGGTTTGGTTTAACCGTAGGTACATACAACTTCAAAAAGATACACGAATAGTTCGTTCGAAAATGTCTTCTCTCAATTACGGGTAATAATCTAACGAAGATATTTAAAAGGACTAATCGTGTACAATATGCATGTCAGTAAGGTAAATCTGGTAAATGTGGCGACGGTGGTGTCAAGGGTAATCCATCACTTTAGCGAAAATCGTTTCATCGATTATCGTTTCCTATAACACTATTCGCAGAATTTTATTACAACTTAGGAATCATTCATCGAACTTCGTTAGATCGCTTGTACATTTGCTCGAATTACCTTTTACACACGAATCAACTCATCGAATTTCACTTCATTATTTTATTTGTTTATCGACGTAGTCGTTCATCGAATCGCTTTTACTATAATTTTGATTTAACGTAAGTTTTAATTCCCATACTTATTATATCATAGAAAATCGTTTCACTAGTGTTACTATACTCAATAATACGCTTCTTCTTCTTCGTGGCAATATGACCTGAAACCCGACTTGGTTGGGTTAGGTTTAGGTTATTTTTTTTTATGACCTGAAACCCGACTTGGCTAGATCGGACTCTTGCAAATTGATAAATAAATAATAAATCATACACAAATCGACCTAGTCCCAAACTAAGCAAAGCTTGTACTATGGGTACTAGACGACGATATACATAATATATAAATACATATATAGATAACATCCATGACCCAAGAACAAATATTTGCACAAATATTTGCCCCGGCCGGGATTCGAACCCGGGACCGTCGACTCAGTAGGCAGGTGTCTACAAACCGAGCCAAACGTGTCGTCATAATATCATTCATCTTTAATACAGCCAACTAAATAAACAGTAGGTACCAAATTCTAAGGCCACAAATAACTATGATTAAATATATGCAAAATCTAGAGGCAAAATACATTAACCTCGCACCGCGCTAAAGTAAACAAACTGGGTACTGGGTAGGCTAGGATAGGTTAAGGTTATCGGCTTGTCGCATTTTTTTCTCTATAACTTGTGAAACAGTTCTTATGGCCCAATTTCCGTGTAAATAAATATAAACAACCAGAGCTTAAAATTCCGATCAAGTTGATCTCAAAAGGATGAGCCTGGTCAACGTCACACTGCGAGCTGAGAACATATTATTGTTATATAACAGCTCCCGTAACGCATGACGCATATAGATAACATCATTTAGGAAGTAACGACTCTGTTTTTTTTTCCTTGGACGCATCGTTTATGTGTAGGAATTTTGCGCATGTTACAGCGAATTTGATATTTAAACAGCAAACTTACAAAAATGGCAACCATTGTGATCAGAAATCAGTTTTTTTTTCTTTCTAAATTCTGGAACTCAGGGTACTGTAAGGACGTAGGCCGGTTATAAAGAAGTATTTACGATTTTGGTTTAAAAGAAGATTCTGGTACTGTCAGGTGAACGATATAATAAAGTATTAAGGAATTCCTCTACAAGTCAGCACCAAACAAACATCTATATTTACCGTATTTCGGTCTTAAATAGTATGTAAATAAACAAGTTATGTGTTTCCCTGAGCCTCCACCCCCACATTTGGTGGAGGTGCGCGGTAACAAACTGACCCGTCACTAGACCGATTTATTCAATTCAACATACTTAATATTTCAAAACCCAGGTTAGCTTAGTATTAAATAACAGTGCTCAAAACGCGTAATAAATCAAACAAGTACGATACAGCAAGGTCGGCGGCGCTAGAAACGCGGTGAGTGCAGTTCGGTACTGTACGGTGCGCGCACGCATAGGTGACACACATCGATCGTTGGCATTGGCTGGCCGTTGACACCGGTGCATCCAGTGCAGGGAGTTACAGAATTTAAATCCCATTAGGTGTGAAACAAATGGATGTGACCATGACATGCAGTTCTTACGAAAAGTGTGTTTGCCTATATGTTTCTCACACAAAATTTATTCAAAAAGTTGGTTGAAATTATCAATATATTTGTCATAATGTGAAAAAAATAAATTTGAAAGGAATAAGGCCTCTTAAGTCTTAAGTCTCCCAAAATATATGGTTTCATAATCATTTTAAGTTGTTTACGATCGTTTTGACTGCAAATTCATGCAGCCATTGTATACAAATCGCTGTTTATTTATTTCAACTCGTGTCAACTTTGTCAGTACAAAAATTTACAACAATCGATATAATAACATGCTTATGCTCGTCGCGGAATCCATTGCTCCGATCCTTACTAGTATATTAAATTTCTCATTTTCCTCGGGCACATTTCCTTCATGTTGGAAACTTGCCCATGAAATTCCCCTTCCCAAAAAACCTAATCCTACTGATTTTTCACAATATCGCCCCATTTCCATACTCCCAGTTTTGTCTAAAATTATTGAACATTTTGTAAATCGCCGACTCCTTTCACATCTTAATAGGTATTCATTGTTTAACCCATTTCAATCCGGATTCCGCCCCGGGCATAGCACAGTTACTGCTCTGGTTAAGGTCACTGATGACATCCGTCTTAATATAGAACACAAAAAACTCACCGTACTTGTCCTTCTCGATTTTAGTAGTGCTTTCAATACCGTAGATTTTGACATCCTCCTCGGTATCCTTCGTACACTTAATGTGTCTCACTCATCCATATCCTGGTTTCACGACTACCTCTTTGGTCGACGCCAGCGGGTTAGGGTCGACGACAAAATGTCGGAATGGCGTGAAATTTCCGCTGGTGTCCCTCAGGGGGGCGTCCTCTCTCCACTTCTCTTCTCAATATTTATTGGTGGGATCACCGAGTGTTTAAGATCCTCGTTCCATCTTTATGCAGATGACCTGCAGATCTATGCAGCGGCTAGTATCGAGGATATGCCGTCGCTTATTAATATGATCAATGCGGATTTGGAGTCTATTTACAGCTGGGCAAATAACTTCGGGTTAAACATAAACGCAAAAAAGTCGCAAGCAATTGTTATTGGTAGTCCTCACTTTGTAAATAAAGTATCTGAAATGGTGGTACCTGATATTCTTTTTGGTGGGATTCCTATCCCCCTTTCCTCTACAGTTAGAAATTTGGGTATCACCATGGACCAGACGCTTTCGTGGGCACCGCACATAGCGCAAGTTAGCCAGAAGCTCTTTGCATCTCTCCACTCTTTAAGGCGCCTGCAGAACTTTCTGCCAATTTCCACCAAGATCACTCTTGCCAGATCTCTCTTGCTCCCTCTACTAGACTATGGTGATATTGCTCTACTGGATCTTAAGGAGGAACTACTTGACAAGCTTGAACGCCTACAAAATGTGTGTATCAGGTATATATTTGGATTGCGAAAATATGACCACGTCTCTTCCTTTCGAGCGCAGCTGGGTTGGTTACCGATTCGTCGGCGTAGAGACGTGCATGTCCTTTCTTTGCTCTTTAATGTCCTGTTTAAACCTACTTCTCCTCCTTACCTTAGTGAAAGATTTTCGTATATGGCTGATGGCAGTGGTCACCGCTTGCGGTCTAGCGCCAATCTCACTCTGGCTGTACCGTCTAATAAGACGCGTACCTATAGCAAGTCTTTTACGGTAAGCGCAGTGAAGTTGTGGAATGAGTTGCCTTTGTCCCTTAGGAAGTCTCCATCTGTTGCATCACTTAAGATTAACTTGAAGAAATTGTGGCTGTCCGATAACGTGTGAATTCATTGAATACTATATTTATTTACGCATTTATATGTATTATATGTATATATAATATATATCTTATAAATAGTAAAAATATATGTGTATTATTACTTACTTAGTTTATGTACTTATTATAGTTTTATTAAGTATAATATAGATATCTTGGTTGTACGCAGTGTAGTTTGCCTATTTTCTTCGAATACCCATTCCTTCAATTGCTCAAAGGTTAACTGGAAGAGATCCCTAATAGGGATAAGTTCGCCTTTGTACATATTTCATTTGTTATCAATGTATTTATAACCAGTTGTTGTGTACAATAAAGCGTTTACATACATACATACACAATATATAGATCAGAATTACATTATGGTTACACTGATATGCCTAAGCAGTGCCCACTAAATAAAGCGACGGCTTTACAAGGTCATATCGCTCGCCAAGCCACCGGTCCCGCAACCAATCAAAACACATCGTAACGTGATTCACTGACTGGATGATTTATTTCTGCAACATGTGACTTTTGCCGATGACCGCTTTAATAGGTCTTTATTGGTATGCATTTTATTATTGATCGGGATCACATGACGGGATGACATGCAATCAGTAATAAATTCGACAATTGAGCTATCAATTGAAGCAAGTGCTAATTATAGAGCTGTTTCCATGCCATCACTTTGACCTTCCCTTCCAATATATAATGCTATTGACTCTAGTTTGCGAGCCAATGAAGACTCTAGTCTTGTAACTGCACATAGTGATACAAATAGGTAGCTTTAGTTAAAAGCCCAACTGTAAAGTCGCTGACATTTCGATGGCTCACTATTACAGGGTGTCACTAAAGTCTTATAGTTTCAGACTAGAGATGGGCGCTCATGGGAAAATACCCGATAAATACCGGGTAAATAAATACCCAAACCGGGCAGTAGTAGTAGATTGGGTATTTACCCGGCACCCATCGGGTATTTACCCATGAGCGCCCATCTCTATTTCAGACTTGTCCATACTGACCAATCTAAATGGGCTCGATCCTGATATTCCAAGCTTTTTTGATTTAACTTGCAAGGTATGTATGTAACTGTAACTAAGTATGTTTGTTCGGGTGGAATATGGCAACTCAATTATGAAGAAGATATCTGCATCCGATTAAGTTGACATTTTGCATACCTTAAGTAGGTATGCAAACTTACTATAGTTAAAATTAGACTTATGAAAATGCTCAAATTTCATTTTGCAAAAGTGAAACCCAGGCAAACAAAAAGCCAGTGATTTTATTAGTAAAGCCAGCATCAAAAGTAGCTAACGATTTCAGTATTTTTAGTAGGTATGGACTTTGACATAAAGCAGTAGTAAAATTGTTATCTATTTTTGATGCCGACCGTACGTGTAGACCTCGCCCAGAGAGTACCGTATCTTGATGAGCTTTGTTTATTCTTAGAAGGGCTTTAGAATCATAGAAGACTTGTCCGGTCTGGTTGTCGACCTCGAGCATGACACGACGCTCGCCTCGCTGAACTGCGCTTGCGCCACCTGCGCGTTGCACAACCTAACGGTAAATAGGCTATTAGAGCAAACGTCGTCAAAATAAACAAAAGGGTTATCGCGCCCAGAGGTTACGTGGAGGGATTGTTAGCAAATAGTCTGGTAAAATTAGGCGTAATATGTCATCACTTGCCTAATAAGAATTGCAAATAGATTTAAACAATCGGATTCCTTTGTTTTTTATTCGTTCATCAACATGACTATTTTGTTGGACAATCCTTTTCTGAAGCTACGATGGCAGCTTCCTTCAAACTTTTATTTTTCTAGCAGCTTTATGAAACTTTCCTTTATGATTGAAAGATTACATAAACATAACATAAATAAAGGGTTGCTTGTGCCAGGTGCAATGTGTTCTGAACTATAACCCGGTTCAAATTAGATGATTTCCAATTGGCAGGACTAAATGTAACAAAGTACTTGCCAATACAAGTATTAAGTTACGAAACATCCGTATTTTTAGATCTGACCGAGTTAACAACCCACATAAAAGATATGCCGTAAACATGTAAATTCGTTTATTACGATGACGCTTTAAAATGAGCCAGTTATTACGGCTTCATTGTACTTCTGCGGACGTCGGGTCAGGGGGGTTACTCCGATGTTCGAAATCCGTGCCGTCCCGCTCATTTAAATATTGTTTGAAGCGAGATCGAGAGGGAAGTGTCAATATAACTGGGATAAAAGGTTACAATTATCTGAGGTTAAATTCGCACTTAAAATGACGACGCGGTTGGCGCAGTTTATAGTGCAGCTGCCTACTGAGCTGGTGGTCCTGGGTTCGAATCCCGGCAAGCGCAAATATTTTTGTAATGAACTCGAATATTTGTTCCCGGGTCATGGATGTTATATCGTCGTCTTGTACCTAACCCATAATACAAGCATTGCTTATTTTGGGACTAGGTCGATATGTGTAAGATTTATTTATTCCCTTAATATTTATTTATTCATTAATTTGCAGTTGCCCCACACATAATAGAACACGCAATGAATGGTAACTCACGTTACACTCGCCACAAAGTGCATTCGTAGAGAGCGTTACCATAAAAAAGTAAACTTAAACCGATAAGTATATATTGTTCATGTATTCGTATATCCAGTTAGGCTAAGCGTCGGACTAGTACGGCAACCTTGACCGCACTTGCACAATGCCGGGTCAACACCCGTGTAATCCCACGGAGAAAACGAGACTTGGCTCGCCATCCGAGCCGAGGAACTAACCGCATAGCCGTGGAGAGCAGATATAGCTATACACATACTGGAAACTATCAGGGACTGGCCAATCCAAAAGAGGTACAAATGAAGCCAACTCCAGAACATCTAGCATGTCTCTTAACTGTTATACGCGACTACTTCTCGCGCGACATAATTATCCGTTTCTTTCTCTGTGCAGTAATG
The DNA here is from genome assembly GCA_932273695.1 of Apotomis betuletana. Classification (NCBI taxonomy): domain Eukaryota; kingdom Metazoa; phylum Arthropoda; class Insecta; order Lepidoptera; family Tortricidae; genus Apotomis; species Apotomis betuletana. Next base: position 2,939,293 of record OW026309.1, on the reverse strand, counting down.
TGAGAGTGACGGGTAGCGCTATGTCTCGCGACAAGAGTCGGGAAGCATAGTTGTGTTACACAGGCAGTTTCAGTCGAGGTCGAGCGGGCGAAAAAACTGAGAAAACTTTAATAATCCTGGTATAAAAACACGGGTTTCTTGATGATGAATCGCAAACCGATTCGAATCATTTCGAGCGTAATTCTACTTGAACAGTACGTAAGGCGCACTAACAAGTCCATAATTAAAAGTGTACGTCACACGCAATAGCACAACCACAACAAAGCAGCGGTGACTTATCAAGTAGGAAAAGACAGACTAATTGTTTTTGACAGACAACACGTAGAAGGTATGGGATCTAATCTAATCAGCGGATCTAAGATCAGCCCGATTGTTGTGTTCAATAGACGAATTTTTAATCAGAATATTCTCGAGGTACCTGTACTGTATGTGTGTCATTTATTGTTCATTGTCCGGTCCAATATTAGTGCGAACATCTTCCGCGTGAAAGAAAATGACATCTCTTTTTTAATTCTCCGTAATCGGGTAAAAAGTATCTTTATAACCATCCCATCTGTGGATGAGCAGCTATCCGTGTACCGAAAATTATTGAAATCGGTTCAGCCTTTTAGGCGTGATGTACGGACAATTTTTTTTTATACATTTAATCAAATCTTCCTTTCTAACCAAATACCTCAGTCAGTGCCGACTGTACTTTCTTACACAAACGTTAATTGCTCATTTTATCTTCATGAGATTAGTTCCAAGCTACCAATGTACTGTATTCTCACGTGAACTACAAAGCATATGTTACATGCCAAGCTTCATTTCCGTACGAAAATAAGAAATACGTAAGTTAGTAACTTTTAAGATTACATTAGGTACATTTTACGAACAAACAAACTTAGTTACAAGTCAAGCTAATAAACGCGTGTTAAAAATAACCATGAATCAGCGTTTCCAATGGTCTACAAACCTAACAGCCGTCAAGTCACCCCCGTGGTTTGGCAATGTGCTGAGTGGACTCCTTTTTCGCACAATGCTTGTAATTTTTATGTTATAATATGTAATACTAATTGCGGCGAAATAAATTTTCTTTCTTTCTTTCTTTCTTTCTAATCTTAGATGTCTCAAATCGACTAACGAATTAATAACTCGATACCTATTTTACGTGATGCTTAATCGCTGTTATCAATCACTGATAATTGAATTGATACAATATGTTAGGTACATTCCGATACAATCGTAGACATGCTTATGCACTGATTACTTGATGGTAGATTTGACTAGGGCGGGGAACTGACTTGCCTAATACTTGTAGACAAATTTACAAAGTTAATGATGCATTGTCATCATCGAAGTTAGTAGAATAATTAAAAACGGACAGAAACACGGAGAGACTTCAGTCATGCTTACGGTACATAGGATATCATTGAACTCAAGAATTCTTGGTGTCCGTTATATTCTATAATGTTCGTACGCGTTTGTACATGTTATTGTTTAAAGTTTTCTGATTTGATTTGTGTACAATTAAGTCTACATACATTCATAAATAACGTATTAGTCACCGTACAATTGTGAACACCGTCAATTTAGAATTTATCCAGCGATATAAGTTCCTGGCAATATTGGGTGGGATCAACGGATTGAAATATCTAAAACTTTACTCATTGACCGAGAGAGAACTTTGTTGAAAATAGGAGAGGGAAGATGTTAGGTCATGGCATACGTCACGATAACTACATAAAGGTGATATTAGAAAGAAAAGGAAAAGAGGAAGACCAAGACGGACATAATTACTTGGAGCAAATAAAAGAAAAAATAAATGCTTCATCAAATATAGAAGTAAAAGAAAAAGCGAAGTGTAGAAGAGCTGGAAATTACTCCACCTCTTAAATATATCGTATTTTTTCGGGTTTTCGTATTTTTTCATAATGGCGGAGATATAATAAGTAACATATAAGTATCAATATAAGCGCGCAACCCTAAGATATTGATGATTTTCCGGAGCTCCTCCGCTCTGATACAACACCACAAGGTAAACAATGAAATGATAGATGAGATCTATTATTGTGGAACAAAACCCGGGCAAATACGGTGACGTCACCAGTTCAGTGTAGAATTGAACACCTTGTCTTGTTTACTGAGATAGCGTCTGGCGCCGCGAAGATAATCGCATCCTTTAAACGTTGATACGTCATTATCATGCCGCAATGCGAAGTAAATCGTCCATCAAAATCAAAATAAATGAAATATAGGAACCCTAATTTTAAAGAATACATAGCCTAACTTTGTCGCAAATGACGCAGACCTGTTGTATAAACATACACATATGACTACGAGTCTGAGAGCATATAACTATAATAAAAAAGGTTATAGTTAAAAAGATGTCGAGTGTATTACAACAGGAGTGTTGTTAATACAGTGTCTGTGAAGTCAAACACAGTATAGCGGAATGCCAGCCTTAATGTTAGCTTTAACAAACAGGCAAAATCTGATTCTGACCGTATTAAGAGAACCAACAATACTCTAAAAGCACAACGGCGTGGTGGCATTATTCTCCCGAGACAGCTAATTGATATAGGTAAGCCATCAAATGCGCTATGCACTAACTCGATGCATATCGTGCAAATGTTTCCGACATCGCACTCTAACGATAAAATCACATACAATAAATGTAGCACTTTTGTCTATATACACTGAGAAAAAAAATTGATTAAATTAATCAAAATTTTGATTGTTTTAACAAAGTAACTTAATGTATAGGGAGCAGATAAAGTTAACTGATTGCAGCAATCAAGTTGAAATGATTGAAAAAGGTAATAAAGTAACTTTGTAAATCCAGTCATGACTTAAATATAAAAATCATGTTTGTTGACTACTATAATCAAGAAATCCTTAATAAAACCCATCAACGTCTTTACAGATACAATTAAAGAAAATGTTTGATGAAATCGAGTAAAATGATTAAATCAATCAAGTCTACTTTATGAAATATATATAGTGCACGATTCAATTAATCAAGTCTACTTTATGAAATGTATATAGTGCACGATTAAATAAATCAAGTCTCCTTTATGGAATTTATATAGTGCACGATTAAATCAATCAAGTTTCTTTTATGAAATATATATAGTGCACGATTCAATTAATCAAGTCTACTTTATGATATGTATATAGAGCACGGTTAAATAAATCAAGTCTCCTTTATGAAATGTGTATAGTGCACGATTGAATCAATCAAGTGTACTTTATGAAATATATATTATAGTGCACGATTCAATTAATCAAGTCTACTTTATGAAATGTATGTAATGTACCAAAAAAGCCACAGTAGGGCTAATCCCGTTCGTAAGGACCATGTAAAAAATGCACTCTGGTCTCGAAGGGATAGAATCAAACACCGAGATTGATAACAATTCAATGTATGTTTAATTCTTTGGACTATATGCATTCCACACATATCGACAAAATAACAATAATAATTTACAGTACTTATGCATTTTATGGTAAACAAACGTTGGCGCGATGTACAATTCACGCTCTACGGTACAGCGCCATCTATCAGACAATTAAGACAACTAACTATTTAATAACAACTTAAACACGCATGATTAGTTGAAATAAGTTGATTATTTAATTCAGTTTCGTTTATGTTTGATGCAATTAATTGCTTTTAATTGAATTAATGTTTTAACTTAATTCGTGTGTACCATTAATAAACGGACTTAATAGATTCAAACAATTTCATAATTGACTTAATAATTTTAGTCAAATACATTGCTTAATTGAAATAAGTTGATTATTTAATTTAATCTCCTGCCTGTTTGATGTAATTAATTGCATTTAATTGAATTAATGATTTTACTTGATTCGTGTGATTAAGTTCAATAATTAACTTGATAACTTTAGTCAAGTACATTGTTTAATTTTATTAAGCGCATGATTAATTGAAATAAGTTGATTATTTAATTCAATCTCGTTTATGTTTGATGCAATTAATTGCTTTTAATTGAATTAATGTTTTAACTTAATTCGTGTGATTAAGTTCAATAATTAACTTGATAACTTTAGTCAAGTACATTGTTTAATTTTATTAAGCGCATGATTAATTGAAATAAGTTGATTATTTAATTCAATCTCGTTTATGTTTGATGCAATTAATAGCTTTTAATTGAATTAATAATTCAAGTTAATTCGTGTGATTAAGTTCAATGATACCGTTAATAAACTGACTTACTAGATTCAAATAACTCCATGTTTCGATGAGTAAAGTAAATGATTAAATTAAAAGTCAATTAAGAAGTTGATCAAATGAAACATTGTTACTTAATTAAACCTTTCGATCAATTTAACTTTGTTGTAGTTATAAAGTATACCTTGTGTATATGATCAATTAAATAATTAATTCAATCATATTTTTTCTAATCAAGCAAAAAGTCGACTTGATTAAATCACTTTTTTCTCAGTGTACCGCTACAAAGTAATTATGTCAGCAATCACTTGAATCGTATCAACAACGACCTTTGGGAATTGAAAATAGACAACATTCTTTGTATACGCATTTGTGGCATCGCATCAAAATGCAGATATGCGTTGCCCAATGCGATACCTCCGGAATTTATTCAACAATCTACGTTTTCTGTACGAAGGTAAACACGTTATCACGCTCAATGCACTTGAGATTCAATAACAACAAAAAATAAACAGCTACAAGGTGTTATGACACTTTAAAGTAATTTAGTTCCTGAAGTAATCATGTGAATTTAATATTTTTTCGTAATGTTTTGGGAGAGAGCAGTTTTAAATAATTACTCAGTCTAAATATCGTTTGTATTCGTTAGACAACAAATTTTGTGGTATTACATGACATTGGAGGTCCCACTGGGCTTGATTTATACTCAAATTGTCTTCCAGTACCTAACATTTTATGATAAATGTTGGTCAACCGAGATGGATCGCCAAGATCAGATGAACAAGCTAACCTAAGCTAAGGTTAGCTTATGCATCGGAGAGAATATAGCGGGCTAACGGTTAAACAATAACAATATATAGGTTTCAGGCACGCTGGGGATGTAAAGCGTGTCACGCATCGTAACCACGCCTGCTGTGGATGTCAGCTGCGGCAAAACAGCTATACTGACACTATTCTGGTTTAATCTACAGGCCTGAAAACGATGTTCAACATGTATATAATGAAATTGATGTGTTTTATGCCAGCTTACTTACTACAACAGAATGTTAATCATAAAGATGCAAATCCATCTACTTTGATTGTACAGATTTAGGAGACAAATACTAGCTTTATTACATATATATAATCTTATAAACGGCAATGACTTAGTCATTAAGAGTTTGGTGAATATCTAAAGTTATACCAATGCTACCAGATATAAAGCCGTACTTTTCTAACAGAGCGGAGAAAATAAACTGCGTCTTTGAGAAGCTCAAAAGAAGTGCGTATAGATCTGTGGAGTGATTGGTCTATTCTACACAGCTCCGCTCCAGTGGACAGGCAGCCTAAGGCATCGTCAAAATACTAAGCCCAAGTTGAGGCCTGTACAGCCCGGTCGCGCTAAGTAGCCGTCTCAATTGTATGCGACACCGTAGAGATGAGGCGCAAACTTAACTTGGCTTGCAGTAAATGTGCAATCGAGACGACTCTCGGCATGCGGCGATCCGGGAGCCTCGCCCCGGCAATTAACGCGACCATCTCCGTAAACGAATGGTACAAAAACCCGCAAGTGTGCAAGCGGGCCACCGGGTAACCGCCTTGCTGAGCCTAGATGCCTAGGCGGGCTAGACTGTGAAATGGCCGGCACACATCGGTAGGGTTACCAGCTATAGGTGGACACATTGGGACAGCTGAAGGTCTAGCACATCTAGCTGCGACTTCCCTTGTCACGGGACGTGTTTTACGCACGGCGCAAAAGAAAAGAGACTACTTAGTTGTCGCGCAACACAAAATCGAGTGTTATTATAGTTGTGCTAGAGAGATACTGGGAGGGTGAAAGTGCAACTATTTTGATAAAGAATAATGAATTTTGAATGATGTCGTTATTAGCCACAGACAACCCCCACTAGACGGAGCATGTAAGGCGACCCGCGCTCACCAACGATATGGTACGGCAGAACATTAAAGTATGAACACGGCGGCCACCGTTTAGTTGCGTCCTTGTTTATGATCCATGCGTACGTCAACGAAAAAAGAAATTAAATAAATAACATGGTCAATTGTAGTGTTAAGTGGTGTAGAGAGACCTCATAAACATGAACGCAACTAAACGGTGGCCGCCGTGTTGATACTTTAATGTTCTGCCGTACCATATCGTTGGTGCGCGCGGGTCGCCAACGGGTCGCCTTACATGCTCCGTCTAGTGGGGGTGGTCTGTGTTATTAGCATATAAACAAAACTAATTACTAGGGACGTCGTATCTAATTTTCATTATAAAAAGAGATAAGAAAATATAAATAGAGGCTTTTTTCAATACGGGTTTTAAGTGTCCTACAAATTTACAGACAAATCCCAACTTCATCCTATTGCCACAGTCTTGACGGATGATCATAATTCCAAACAATTACCGAGTACACATTCGAAAAATTCCCGCCGCTTGGTAACCCTTGTCGGTACAATCGGCTAGGTTTACTGCCGTCTGGATTTTCATTCACAGTACAGGTATTTTATTATTACATGGTAATTTGATGGCGAGCCAGTTGGAAATTTTGAGGGCATAACGGAATTTCCATTTGAGACTTGAGAATGCAATTGAAGTTAACTGTATTTCCTGGTTTATGGAAAGCAGCAGCATAATGTAGGTATACTATTCATAGTATATAATATTATGGTGATATTACTTAACCGTGTGACTCTGAGGGCCTTATCACACTTGCGATTTGCGAGCGTATTTTCTATACAAATAAGCGACGCGGCGAACACGCTGCGCGATCGCCTTCATACAAAATACGCTCGCAAATCGCAAGTGTGATAAGGCTCTGAAAGAAGATCTTGTAGGTCCTTCATGTCCAGTTATAATAACGCCGAATTGCAGTTACTTATCTCGTAATATGAGTAAGTTGTACGATTTTAACAACCGATAGCGTCTACCGATTGTCTTTTTATTATATATATCCGATCCGACCTAAAATTTCTGTAACATCCTGTTTCATTTTCAAAACTTTGGTTATTTTCTGTGTATACAGTGTACATTTTCTCATGAATTAGAATAGTAGATGAATCTGTCTGTACCTGTACCGAAAACTTCTATTTTGTAACAGTACAAATTCTGAAGTCCCTATAACGTACGTGTTGTGTAAATGTGACAAAGCTACTAAATATCAATCTAAGTACTTATGAGGCGGACTGACTGTACAGCTTATGTAACTTGGTCCCGATACGCGTTTACGCCGAGAAACCTAACCGTCCGCGGGGGGGAAAAAACTAGACTAAGTCCTAATCGCTAAGAGAAAACGACACACTTCGTTATATGAAGGAAGATACTACATGGACTAACGGTTTACCCGCGGCGTCGCATGCCTTAGCGTTAGGCGTCGCCCATAGACACCTGCAACTAAGGCTGCCATCTCTAAATTTACCGAACCCGGACAAATACTTAAACAAACCCGGACATTTGGTAAATCGCATTTTTCCCCGGACGTGTCCGAAAATAATATTATTAAAAGAACAATGGCTTTATTATTCATTGGCATAAAAAGTATTCATCATTTCCCTGGACACTTTTTGGAAACCACCCCGGACGGCCCCCAAACTAGGACAAATCCGGGGAAACCCGGACGGATGGCAACCCTACCTGCAACACCAGTCCGTCTAGCACAACTACGCTTCGCGACTATCGTCGCGCGACATAGCATCGCCCGTCACTCTCTCACAGTACAGCGAAGAAAGAGATCGGTAATATTTCTTGCGCGAGAAAGGGTCGCGTGTGACAGTTGTGCTAGAGGGGCAGAAGAGACACAAGTGCGTTGCCGGCCTTTCAGTTGGGAGTACACTCTTTTCTTGAAGGTCGTATCGGTCCGGAAATACCGCAAGCGACAATTCATTCCACAATGCAGTCGTGCGAGGCAGGAAATTTCAAGGTTGTGGATTGCCAACTATAAAGTGGTGAGGATGAAAGTATTGATAAGTATGTATCCTATACTCAAACTTAGCGGTTTGATAAGCGTTATATCGCGAGTTAAATCATAAACAAATTCTAAGAAATGCCAATGACTGCAACACACAAATAAGCCAATGACAAATTACGATAACATGATAAAGTATACGAAATTAAAACAATCGCCGCGGCAAATATAACGTACTTTGTACTCTTTATTTAAAAGACAAAAAAGTCGTTTGCATTAATCATTAAGGATCTAAAAAATAATCGGCCTACAATGGGCTAGACTACAATGAACATAACATAATTTACTTTAACCAAGCGTAGCATTGAACTAATGATAAATACAGTGAGCTCAGCATTTTGTAACGCTACTCTTACTCACATATGACAATGAAGATGTAACTTTGTTATCAAAGAGAAAAAGTCGCAAACTTTTTGCTGCAATTACGTCATTTCAGAAATAAAATAAAGTGTAATTGTATGCATTTAAGGGTTAAAAAAGGATTTCTACTATACAAAAATATTAGCGCAAACAATTGCACGTATTACTTTCGTGTTTTTTTCTTCGTAAATAAAAAAAAGCAATCAATCAAAGATACTCGTATCAGTTTAATCATCGCATACGTTAGTTTACGTAGGTCAAATCTGGTACATAGATCATTGAACTAAATATTAATGTACGAGAATTGCTACGTACTCGTTATATTATAAATTATAAGTGATAATTTATCCTACAGATCGGCACCCGTTAAACATACCACATGACTGCTGAAGCGACTTTTCTTAAATATACTTTAAGCACAATCCTCATTTTCTTTGCTCAATGCTTTGTAAAAGGGTCCTCTTGCAGCCTTTTGAGCGCCATAGGCGGCAAATCACGTCAAGCATCGACGGAAAGCTGTGCCCCAGACGACATCAAGGCATTTGCCACTATACACTGTCATACTATCTGCTGTCAGCTTGTCGTATGGAACACAAACTTCCCAAAAATTATCACAATGTATAGATTTGTTTGATCTTATATGGCAACACTATGCACATTCTGCATTGTGCAAGTTGCATGTGGCGATAGTATGCGCGTATCGCTGCAACCCATTTGAAAATCGATAAGGGCGATGCGATAACGCGCTCAATTCAACCGTTAACCCCGCGCTCGTTTTGCTTTGATTACAAACATTCGATCACCAACTGAATCCTATTCATTTATTATACATGTGACCTATTGTGAAGATTTTCGTTATTTCCTCTCTTGTCGTTCCCTCGTGACTGAGGACCATGGTCATCATTGGATAGTTTTCACTTCGGAGTGGATGATTCGCCTCCCCATGATTCTGATCATTGTCTCTTCAAAAGTTTTGATCGATCCATCTGGTTGGAGATCCGACAGGTGTTTATTACACGTCTGTCTCTCTCGCGTGTATACTCACTGGAAAGGGGCAGAAAACATTCTCACGCGAGAAGAGTTATGTTATAAGGACCGGTATTCATGAACTATTTAAGAGTACTTAAAATAGGTTATGACTTATGAGTATACCTAGATATTTTTCTAGCAGGAACCACCGGTCGTTAGTGCTTACATAATAATGATATCGACTAACCTGTTATCGATAACCACCACGTCAACGTTATAAAGAAATACACACTATATAAACACACAAACTGAAAGTTGTTTCATTTAGACTGCTCCATATAATAACAACCTTTTACAGCAAGTTAGAAAAAAAAATAGGAGGACCAAAAATTTACGTATTATGTCATTTGAACATGATCGCTGGCACGCGAAGTGGGTGTGTTTGCGGCGTCTACCAATTTAGGTCTGTGATTTTCCTCTATAACGTTGAAATGGTGTTATCGATAACAGGATTGTCGATGTTTTTATTTTGTCAAGCACTAACAACAGGTCGTTCGTGCTAGGAAAATCTCTATGTGTACTTATGAGTTTAAGCATTTAATGACACATAATTACGACACTGAGGGCGCTCCAATAGCCGTAAAATTATGGAGTCAAAAACTCGGTGTGATTGACGTAACGATGAGATAGCTTTGTTTGGGAGAGAACTACTTACGCTTGAAACGTAGGATCGCAGGTTCGAGTCCTGAAAATGGTAATGTGATCCACTGCAATGTTAGCGCATTATTATTTCCTTGTGTCAATATATATTTAAAAGTAGTTCAAGTTCTGGCGGATTAACTTTTCTATATCCTATATCAAATTTTATCTTGACAAGATGAAGTGGAACTGAGGAATTTGATGAAATTAATAAATACCTGCCGATTGCCAAGTTTATCGACACAGATAATACAAAAATGTTTTCGTAATGTCGGATGAAAACATGGTTAAGTCACCAAGAAATCCAAGTATCTCCTTTCTCTCCTTTGCATAAACAACAATAACGCAAAACAAGGAATTAAACATGTGTCAGACGTATTTCATCTCAATAAACTATGAGAAACCAGAAACTTTAAAAGCATTGCAATTGGTAAGTACAATACATAGATGATGATCGAAACACTGAAGTGTATAACAAAATGGTAATTCTTGAGAGCTTCTAAGAGCGTTTACTTTTTCCACCGCATTTTTCATAATATTATTCAGCGCGGGCCGTTTTCATATAAAGGTCGAAGAGTTTTAAGGCAAGCCTGTGGATAAAACCATATTCCTCGGTATCTGTTTTTTTTTCAAAATAATTTTCAGTGTGTTTTCTAACTTCTGCCAAGCTTTTCCTGCAGTATTTTCGTGCGGATTGTGACTTTTGTTTATTATCCGGAAACTTTTCATTTCTGAGAATAAAATGATGATCACTTCAATCCCAAACCCATATAATTATATTCGTGCTTGTATACAAGAACGAACTAATGAAGAAACGATTTCCCAATTGTGATGTATTCGACATATATGTTGACGTTCGACATGTAGGTTTCTGCAGCCTCCATTAGGAAGTTTTCATTTTTCGTTACTAACACTTGCTTACCGCTGATACTAGTAATACTTACTACATTACAAGCCCAGTACAGGTAGTTATGCTTCATACGTGACGCAAGTAGTTTATATTTATAAAAATATGTTTTTTTAGAGCGCAAGCCAAACAGAAGACGACAGAGACGTAGGACGCGGACGCGTCGCCTCTTTTATAAATTTTTATACAGAATGTATAAAAGCGTCTCGATGCCGAACAGAACAGAGGAACGGAAGTAGCGCGACCTCCTCCTACGTCACTTATGTTTGGTTTTTGCCTAGGGATTACTTATTTTCTTAATAAGACCTTGACTGCAAGACCTCAGAAGTCAGTCAGGAATCAGTGAATGAATCAAACTGCAAACGTAACTAACTACAAGAATGCTATAAGCCGATGGAAATATCGCGAACCAAATTGAACCAATAAGCTCGGATCCCGGACCCAGCCCAACCCGCTTTAAAGCCTACAAAGTAAGATACAAGTCCAAAATGCAATACACATGTTTACTACAAAACGTAACAGGCCACAGGAATTTAGAACGAGCTAAACACCATTTCAAAAGTGCCTATATCCCGCCTGAGGTTATAAGCATCAGTGATTCCATACAATGTTGCAGCAATGTATTACATTGTAATACATATACAATGTAGTAATACACATGTTTTCTACGAAGACGGCGCGGAATTCAGAGCGCGTATAACAGCGTATAAAGCGGTTCAAGTCCCGCATAGGGCTTGTAACGAGCAAGTCTTACAAAGATGCTTAGGGCTGTCATTTGGTTGGGTTCGTTTGCGGACTTTAAGGTGTCCGCGGCGGTCTTGTGGTTTAGATAATCAGAATTCAGAGCGCGTATAGCAGTGTATGTAGCAGTTCAACTCGCACATAAGGCTTGTAACCAGCAAGTCTTACAATGAATCTTAGGGATTATTTAACAGTTTAAGAATGTCCACCATGCTCTTGTAGATTAAAAATTTAATATAATTTTATGACATATTGAGCAAATTTTACATTGAACTACACTATGTTGTATAATTCAACATCAGTCGCATCCCCTATTCTGCTTATGTCACTCTTAAGTCCTATTTTGTATTTTCTCAAAAATGTTAATAAATATATGTAATACTTGAAAGAATATTCTTGTTCCAAAAGGAACGGACGTTCAAAAGTATATTTAGCAACGGTAGAAGACACGCTACGAAGGAAGATATAAGTTTCACGACCTGCTCTATTTGCAAGATAGTCGTCTGTTATAATATATACCATAGCTATAAGTGAAATCGAGCTGTGATTCCTTCCGATGAAATAATTATAATGTCATGGAGACAACCCTGCAAGCCGATTTGTGCGAGACGGATTACCTGCGCAACCCAGCCCTGTAGCCGACAACATAACCACATGAACCGAACCGTGTATACATGCAAACATAGATTGATACGACTGGTATTGAAGGCTTGGCCGCCTGGGGGATCTGCTTATGAAAATGTGTTTATATCTGTTATGTGCCAGCTAGCCACATAAATACAGTTTTACTTTCTCTTGTATATGAGGTTGGACTTAAGAGAGAGCTAGAGGAATAGATACCCGGCTACGTGAGATTGGCCACGTTAATCACCTGAAATGCATGTCGGCAGCAGAATTTATTTTTTATTAACTCGAGCTTGTAAGTCGTACATACCTACTATTGTATTGTACCTATACTATAGTCCCTCGTATTAGGGTCCCTGTTTCATACTTTAGTTTACTTGTCCCTGATGAACTGTTGATATGGTTATGAAGATTGTTACCACAGCTCAGGAGACGACTAAGTAATATTGACTGTTGGTGAACACCAAATGATAGATTACCTGAAACAAAAACAATATAAATTTAGAAAATGGTTTGTTATAACAACACACAAAACTCTTGACATACAAAAGGGTATTGCAATCGGTAAGAAGTAAACTACGCAAAACACAAGATACAAATCCCTATTGCATATGTCAAAACAGACGTTCAATATTTGAATATGTAGGTACAGATTTCTTTTTTCAGAAAGTCGTGTTTATTTTAGGTACCCCATGTAAAAAGGGGCGTTATTATCTATAAAGGTTTTCTTGACATATTACCATCACGTGTCTACAGCGACAAGCGATAAAAGGTCGCTTTACGTAAGTCGGCGAAAGTGAAACCCAGTCGAGTCGACCACGCGCCTACGTCGAGGCAGTCGCTTGCAGAATGTTCCAGACATTCATTGATTTTCTAAACTTCGGCCACTTGGGGCCACGGAAAATGTGCTTACTATTTACTATGAGATAGGAGATAGACGCAACCGTCGAGCGAGAGAAGCGAATAGGTAGAATGTCTCAATGCAAAGTTCTACTCCGTTTGTATCAATTGTAAACTGTTAATATTGTATTGAAGTCATCAAATTACGAAACATTAAGGATGGCAACGTAAGAGGTGTCTAAGTTTTCACTGTACACTTACACATAAACCACTTTGCGGTGGGATCTATACAGTTCTAGCGGGGTACTTCTTATTCAACCATATTTCGGTTTAAAGATCTTTATTTCTCAAAAGAATAACAATAATTCACTTACTTGAGAAAAAACATTACATGCATAAATTATAATAATCTAAGCTAGTTGAGCGTAATCATTATTACAACCGCAAAATTATAAAAATTAGAATTTGCCGGTAGAATTATAAAAGCATACAAAACAAGTTAACTGAGTTATTTTACTAGTCTATCTATCAACCACAGACGTCCACTGCTGAATATGGCCCTTCCCCCTCTTTTACCAGTACAGAAGTCTAATTAGAAATGCTGAGAACTGCAGCCATGATGCAAACGGCAATGCGGTCGTAATAATCATGAAATAAGTTATATATAATCGCTCTACATGTTCGTTTAGCTGTCTTGTTTGTCTAGCTGTCTTGTAAGTTCTTCATTAAAGTTACGTTCACGAAATTTGATTATGTATTTATTTATGAGTTATGATATGACGCATAGGAAAAACGCATCTACCGGTGATGGAGTAAACGTGAGTTTTCCTGTTCGAGATAAAGAGTGGCAACATTGTAGGGGAACCTGGGGATAGTTGATCCCTATTTTGATTTTGGACTCTATTTTTTTTATTTTTTACAGTATTGGAGATCTTTTCAAGCCAAAATATTCAAAACTTATCTATCCATTGATAGTTTGAATGAAAACAAGATTATGCTACAATTTAACTCAATATTAAATGAAATACAATATTGTAGACTTTTACCATGTATCCCCCATGTAAGGGAGATTTGTTTACCCCTAATTGGGAGCCTTTTTAACTTTTTAACTTTGTCGTAGTCGGGCGAAAAATAATATATCATCGACGGCTCTATGAATCCTAGCATAGATAAAACTTGATCCCTCACGGGGACACATGATTCCGTCATCATGTCACCCCCAAATCAAAAGTTCTCAAGTCTCCCCATACATAGTGTTGTTATAAAACATGCGCTACTCAAAACTATTTATCACGTATTTGAACGTATCAATGACAATCTACACTTGAATAAACGACTAAAACAACAAACACACTAAAACAATAGCATTTATTTCACTTTTCATTAAATAAATCAAGTTAAAACTTACCGAAAATTAAGTTCGACGCGACACAAATATTTCAACGGCCACCATGTGCAAAATACAGACGTGAGTCACAACGTGCCACGAAAGAACGTGAAGTTAGGCATAAATGAATGAGTGTTGCTAGCGTAAGAAAACGTATCGCGTTTGGTTGAATTTTAAATTAACTTTAACAAGTCTCCCAAGGGATCTAGTCTCCTCAGGTTCCCCTATGCCAAAACGCCACGCGGTAAGAAAGTAAGAACCTAATTGATTTCCACCACACTTTCTTAAAATTTAATTTGAAATACGACCGATATACAGAACTTGACTGGGCACCACTATAATAATCCTGAACTGTTACTGCCTAAATATTTGGTTCAACGATGTCCAATATTGACTCGGGTAAAACCGAATAAATGGTGTGTCATCCCGACACTAAACTGGCCTTAGCGCCTTGAGTGTGGTTAGTACACCACGTGACACGCCTTTATCGACCTTTTCTGATAGTCAATGGAGCCTTTAGCTTGTCAGGCATCTTCCGTCTGTTTCGCAATGTAGCATGACATTTGATTCGTGTGATACTAAAAGGCATGTTGTTCCACATACAATCATTGGTAAATTCTGTTGTCTACGAATAGTAGGAAGTTTGACGTCAATCTTATGGGATAACAGCTGTTCGCAATATATTTCAGGGTCTATAACGTTATTCGGGGTGTTAATACTAGTCGATTCAAACCGTTCTTATCTTAATTTCCAATTTGTTGTGCTCTCTTACTCAAGACCTCCCGCAAACGGCGACGCCCCGGTGGGCCGAGGAATGAAAAAGGACGCTGTGGAGCGCTCACGTTTACTCTTCTCCGGTAACTGAACGACACTCTATAGGCTAGCTAAGGCTTGCCTTTCAAAGTGCTATCTGTAATTGGAACTGAAAAAAGTTTGGAAACTCCTGCTAATGCAAGATGCCTTGACAGAAAATTAACGCATTTGTCTCGCTTGCTTGATGCGTACTATCGCCTGAATTAACCATTAGCCATTTGATTTCTGTCAACGTCTGTACACACAGATACATTTTCCTCAACGGAATGGAGAAATTCACCTTGAAAAGCGAAAGCATGCTTCGCCAATCGCGCAGACCGGTCGATCTGGCAAACGGCGAAAACGAGAGTTCCACGCTAAAATATGCTCGAGTCGAGTTATTGTATGCCTAAACGCCGTAAGAAAGTGAGAACAAACAAATAAACATAATTTCATTATAATTTTGTACCTGCTAAAACAAAAACAAGTGCTACCCTTCCTACTCAATTTGACATTATTTGCCTGCTAAAAGGGTTCCGACCGCAGAAATCGATTTAGACAGGTAAACAAAATCCCACCAAAAACATTTTCATGTAAAATTATGCCAAGACTAGACCATGTGACTTGCATGGAGGAGAGCCAAGCTTCTTCGACGTTGGCCACTCCCGATTCGAGAACGGGGGGCTATTTCCTCTGAATTAATATCAACGAATGTACTTTTATTTAGTCATTATAAAAATAAGAATGATTTATTGCAAATCTGTGTACATACTTAGGTAGACAAAAAAAAAAATTGTTCCAACAGTTACATCTATTATTTAACATTTTCAATCAAAGCATGTTAAAATGCTTTATCAATTAGCCATTTTTAAGACTCCTTTTAAATCTGTTTCCTTCCTGAGCTCAGTCGGGAGGTGATTTGAACACTCGGATCGCCGTTACCATTGGGGTTGTTTTTATAATTAGGCAAACCTTACCCTCATATAGATGTGATTGATGGTTGGTAGGTAATGTAAAATACTATCCCAGAAAAGTAAGAGGAAAAATCTATGCGCATATGTTATGTAAACTTAAAACCGATTGCTTTTGATGCCTCACCACTCACCACATCATACAATATTTACATTTTATTTAGATATCAGACACTGATGGGACATTAATCCTGGGAGAAAAACAGAACTGTTTGTAGTGTATCACATTTATTTACATATAGTTTGTCCGCGCTAATACTTTATACGTGATACCTTCCCGCAATTTAAATTGCCGTTAATGTAATTCTCCTGCTATAACTTTCGTTTGTCGTAAAAAAAATATTTCGTAAACCATATACATTTTATGGGGTATTTTTAATACTATAGATTACGTTAGGTTAGGTTTGTTTTATAACGATCTCGAAAAATTTCAGCTTGCAGAGAAAAATATATTTATGGCATATGAAATTCGGGCAAACGATAGAGAACCACTTTATAGTTTGTATATACATATTTGATGAAGACATGACCAGCTAATCGTTAGTAGGTCGGCAACTCAGCAGTTGTCTGGCAGACAACTGAAGCGGGTCCGTCTCAATTGCAAGCTTACGAGTCACCAACCGGTGCTTATATTTTTTGTCAAGGTGTGCAATAGCAAGAATTATATTCTACGCGCTCTATTATAATATATATAATAATACATGAGATTTTTTTACTACAACTAGACAAAGACAATATAAATTTGTTTTCAATCAGACGCGTTTATTTTAAGCGTGCTACTAAGACGCCGGGTCAAATACATGGTGAGTATATGATATGAGTCACGTCACGTGTAATTTGATCGCAGAAGGCCGTTGAACTTGCCGATCTCCTTCAATAACACTGGATACTGGAGCCTATTGAAGAACGGAGTAACGTTTTTACATTACTAGGCCACATACATATACTACGTGAAACTAGTATGGAATCCTTTTTAATTCAAGAAAACGAGACCATTGCGCGTTAGATAGGTGAAAAACAAATGTGTTTCTTATGTTTTGTATTGTGTGAAGTGTTTATTTAATTTTTCGTAGGCCATTTTGTATTTAAGCATGACTAATACAGCGAGAATAGCTTAATTAACAAGTAAGGGAATCTAAATTATGAATCTGCAACATTAAAACTAAACCGTTTGGTTGAACAACCAGCAGGAAACCGGCTCTTAAAAGATTTATGTTAAGACCTAGGTATAAAGGTATCTCGTTCAACCAACTACTAACCGTGTTCAAATCCATTATTGTATTCTTATGTCTGGGACAATACTTTTTTACAAACTTATGCATAAAATCATTATGAAATAAAGTTCTATAACTTTTTATATTACATCCTTACGATAAAACGCAAGAAGTGGTTATCAATTTAAAAAATTGGCTGCTTCAAAGTGTTCTATAGTCTTGGTGAATATTTCGCATCTTAGCTATAAGTTAGGTTTTAAGTATAACTATTGTATGCCCGAAGTCGGGAAACTGTTGTAGCAAATTCACTTTTCCAACCTATGTACACAGTTATTCAATAAAAATATTCTTCTTATTCTTATTCTAATCAGACTCTTTATAAATTCATACTTACTTGATACTTGGATTATAAAGTTCGGATTGGAAATATTCACTGTGCTACTTGATACTTGACAATGTCTAGTTTCGCGCAGAATGCGGACAGTTGAGAGAACTGTTTGAACGATTACCTTGTTTAGTTTGTTCTACTGGCCAATTGGAGTCAAGTTCACGCGAATTGTTATATCACGTAATGATACGGCGATTGAAAAATCGCACTACCTCTGGTTGGGGTGCTGTATAGTTACAGCCAAGAATTACTGTCCCTAATGTGACGTCAAAGTCATATCGAATATATCGATTACTAGCAAGATATATATCGATTACTAGCACGACTAAAATTTGCGAAAACGCTGACAGACTCGCCACTTAACTAATGCTAATGCTGAAGAAAAGACACCAGAATTGTATCAAGACAAGTCCGTTACAGTCACAGACCATGACCCGAGGATTATATGATAAAGCGTTTGTTATGTTTTCAAGGCAAATGGTGGCCTCCCGAGGTGTTTTAATCTTGGTTCCTTGGACCACGACCAACAGAAAGTAAGGTAACGTAAGGCACATGAATGACTCGTTGAGTTCTGATAGACACTTAGTCCGGTGATTAGAAATCTCTCCAATATGGCATTTTTATTGATTCGATTGTATAAACTGTGGTGTGATTTGAAAGGATTTTTATAGGACTAGATTTCTTAAGATGTAAATGTTTCTCTTTCCGAAGGAGCTGCGCTGGACATATTCCAGTTTTACCTTAAACTAGTTTACCTTCTTATCAATATCTCAAAATAAAGGTTCGTATTGCCGATTTAGACGCGCTATGCGACGGTTAAAGTTGACTATTGTTGATACAGATGCAAGCTTGTGTGAGCTCCTTGTTGTGACGTAATGCATTATTTACTTCATTCATATCAAACCGTCCGCGTCTGGTGTTATTTGTTTAATTTATAGACGACTGCAGTCGAGTCATCACAAATCTAATTCGCATCTCAACGTTTATATTGTCGCACTACTGTGACATTATTTTATTTAGGTTCGCTGGGTTCGTTTGACTTCCGTGCTTTGGGTCCCAGACATACGTAAGTATTGTACAAAATTTGAACTTAAATCGGTCCAGCAGATTCAGACCTAATAAGACACACGAGTGATCCTCTACCTACGGGTTCGACTTTTTCATTCGCAGGTTCGACATCCTAAAAAGGAACATGTTTAGTTTAACGATACTCTTTTCTTTACATTTAAAATCAGCCCTTTTTGAATTTAATGTCTAAATGACGAAACTCAGCGCGGCAGTCAATAGGTACTCTGTTAAGGATTCCGACAAAGTCAGAACGCGGGGCACAAATATTTGCGCAGCGATTACCATACTATACTAATATCTCGGCTTATTTGATCGATTCCGCTATTTTTGGTTTGTCGTCTCACGTTTTAGAAGAACACGTGTATAATTGTGCCGAAGAGAAAACATGAAATCATACGCTTCATCCTTTTAAGTAAAATTACATAAGATACATTTCACGAACGTAGCACAACGGAATAACATAGCAAACAATATTGTTTTTCGATATATTTGATGAGATTTATTAACTTATTCCCTGACGATATTTTACCACTTAAAATGCAACTTTCGTTCGTTCCCGAAAATACCTAGTGTTAAACCGATTGTGTGAAATTATAGCAGCACTCTTGGCCAAGTTAGATTTCACACAAAAGAAAAACTGATATTTCATCTTTCGTCAGGGGTTAAAAAGTGTGCAAATGTGCAATGCACAATCGGATTCGCAAATGACATAAAAACAGGTCAAAAAACGCCAGTGGGCGAGGGGTCTGAAAAGAGTACCGCAACCATCGAGAACCGTTGTAATAACACTGATCATTAACATAGCGAAAAACTAGGTACGAATGTTCTTTTCGATTTTTGCGATTATCACTTTTTAAATTGAAAAAAAAACAGAGAAGGATGACGTCATGTATAGGATTTATCTCGCCCGATGTTAAGATCCCTTTTCAACACTGGAAATCACAGAAAAGACTATATTGGTGACATAAGGTATTTAGGATTTTAAATTACTATACTAAATTAAGCATTCAGTACGACGAATTACAACTAATTATCCTAACTAAACTCAAATACGGATCATACTGGAAAATTCCAATAAGAAACCAATTTGAAACACTTTTTTAAACAACGAAATCTATAGTAAGAGCGAACGTTCGAATACCAAGGTGAATGTCGGCAGTTTCCGGGTCAGTCTCAATTTAGCACTACCGTATCCTTGCGGCATCCTCCGCATTATGTTTGCTGGATTCTTAAATTTTCTATTGCGATGAAAACTCGTGTTATTTAAAGACTGACTTTTTATGGATAGGTTTAGTTAGTAACATACCGAAACTCATAGAGGTGACATGAAAACAGACATATGAGCAAATTTACCCAAGCCTTTAGAGGTGAAGCAAGACAAATCTAATCAAACTAGGCGATCTGCAGCTATTACTGAACCTTAAGAACTGTCAATGCCACGAACTACATTTAAATTTTCCTTACTACCTAATTCCTTTTAGACCAAGGTAATGTTGTATACCTTCGGAATATGACCAAATATCACATAGAGATTTAAAAAGAAATGATATCTAAAAAACTATACGCCGTAAAAATAAATTTATCGTAGATTTTGTACCAAGACGATTGTTTTATGAAAGGTTAGGCTAGGCTAATACTGCTAATAGTTATTAGACGGAGTCGACTTTTGAGACATTACCAATCTAATCATTCCAAATGCACTTGCAACTCGGAAAACGAAGACTGATTCTCATTAATTATTTTACTGACATACCGAAACATCCCTCCGACCCAAACCTTTTGAGGTGAAGCGAAAACAAAGATGAGCAATCTAGGCGTGTGGCTACCTATGTCTTGTTTACTCTCGTTCGGTACATTCTAAACATTACCAATCCTTCACCGTTAGTACCGCTATCCACGTTATTAGCATTTTTAGGTGAAGGCGAACCGCCTGGACCGATCGTTTGGTAATGCGACGTACGACGCAGGGCTTAGGTCGTTTATTGTGTAATAGCGGTACCGTCGAGTGTTTGGTATTCAATTCCGACTATAGGTGATATTGGCGATATTGATGTAATGAAATCGGTACGTTAAACATTACTAAAGAGTGAGGAAGCCATACATGGGTGTTTAATAATACGAGTACTTATACACAACGACCTGATAACACACAAAAAAAGAAGGATGCCAATTGAGAAAGGAAGAAATTCGAACCAGTTTTTTGTATGTTTACAAAGGAAGAATATAGTCTTCGGATTTTCTTTACATGTTCGTATTCTTCGTATGCAGGGATGGTCTTAAATATAATTTCAATTGCAATGTGTATTCCAATAATAATTAACTGTTATGATTATGACTTCAATTCAAAACCCTGGAATAGTTAACATAGTATGTGTCTTAGTCATCACACAAGAGATATATGCGTTAAGCTGCTGGAATGCTTTATTGTGATGTTCCATTGTCCATGGGTCTATGAGTCACATCATAGTTCTGTTATCGTATAATTTTTATTAAGGTTCTTACGTTCTTTCGGGACTACTTGGATTTAATGTAATCTTTGTGCAGTTAGCAGCTGCTCTAAGTACGTAGTAAAGTAAACGTTCTTCTAGTCATTCCCATGTTCGTATTTCGAACTGCAAATGAGTCCAACGAGGCGATTCAAAGCTCAGATTTCGAAGGAGCCCTCTTCGATACACTGGAGAACTGTGACTTGGTGGACCCGACCAGGTTTCAGTTTACTCATGTCTTTGTAAAATTAATTTCTCAGAAATTAAACAGCCTTTACACATCCCACGGGCGTCAGGCGTGGGCACGCCCGTTATCACACCTGTACTGATAAGGGTCTACCGTGACGGGGGCGTGGTGGTGACGTCACCAAGGCCGGTATTAAGATAGGGGATTTGAAGGCAAATAATCAACACGCCGGCACGCGCTGGCTGCTTCGTGGACCGATGGCTGATATGGTAAAAATACTGTGATGATTAGCATGGCGAGCTGCTCGACTTGCACGGACTGCGGAGCTGTGGTTGCGTTTCATAGAGGATCATTTAGCCCAATCACAGTTCAGGCAAATACGACCGAACTATGGCACCGCGAACGGTGCATGCCGTATTATCCATAAGATAATGTTGTTGTAAGATTATTTGCCTAGGAGTCCAACACCTCCTAGGGACCTACCTACAGAACTGCCTAGTTAGGGGTATAGGGTTCATGAGACTAGCATTGACTAGGGGCGACCAATTTATTCAAACTTCTGTGATCCTTGCATTTATAGCGACGTCAAGTTGGTTGATCATCCACATATACATTTAATAAAACTGGTGAAGAGGTGCGATCAACCAGTAAGGTTGTAAAAAGAAAGAACAGTCCTGACATAAGTGTGAGTAAAAGCGATTCAGTAAAAGCAATCTAGACGCAGATAACGTAACAAGAAGACAATTACTGTGTATATAAGTATTTACCCAAGTCACTGGAAATTATATCTTAGGAAGTAATTATCGTATTCATGTGGTTATCATATAATTTCTATCGATTATTGATTATGTCAACTCACGGCTGCGTGCACTTAAATGATATGACCATCGACACAGGCATCTTTTTAATATATTTGCCTTCGGTTTAGATGTCACTCACATTTTTTTACCTCTCTTAAAGGGCGAACGAACCATGTTTTGCAGCAAAATATGTCCCTTTATACATAGTACAGTTGCATAAAAAACGATTAAAATCTCTTTTTTCTCTTTATGTAAGGCTTGGAGAACAAAGCTGCCGTGCTAAGGTAAAATGCGACCTTTTTGTATGGAGCTCCATACCAAAACGTCACCTTTTTACAAGCTTTTATTTAACTTGCAATGTATGTATCTAAGTATGTTTGTTCGGGTGGAATCTTGCAACTCAATTTTGAAGCAGATATCGTCATCCGATTGAGCTGAAATTTTGCATACTTACTTAACTTTGATGACAATACAATAATATGGTACCATGGGACTGATCTGATGATGGAGCCGGAAGGTGGCCATAGGAACTCTATAATAGAAAAAGCAATCCTACCGAGTTTGGGCTCTTTAGAATCATCTCAGTGAGCATTTGATGGATATCCAAAGAAAAGTACAGTCGGCTATAAAAGCTTATCACTAAAATGTCATTTTTGACAGAAACTTATACATTAGCACGACAGAAAGTATTATTGAGTCTCAATATTTTGGCAAGGACCTTTAATAAGGTTACTAGCTTCGAGACTCTAGGCTTATGCTGCAGTTGGGGCTAAACAGCTTAAAAGGTTTTTTAGCCCTCTAGTAGAGGTGAACCTGCACAAAGTTTTTTTTTATGGAACTGAAGAAATCTTTTGGTACACTACTCTAGGCCTGGGGTATGTTACATCTGGTTTATTACGAATTACGGATAAATCTGCCATCACTCATGCATGGTCGTCTATCTACGCAGTTAGAAGATGCCTTTCGTTGAATTGGATTTCCGTGAAACATGTTTAGTGTAACAAAACAAAGGGAATTGTAAGGTAATTACGGGTCATTGAGTCAATACCACAGACCATAAGGTGGTCAATACCAATACTTGTAGTAATATAATCATTAATGAACTACAATATCGCGATGACAATTGAGTGTTCATTGTGGTAAACATCATGTTATCAGAAGATCTTCTATAGTGACTTTAAGGAGAAACGTATCTACAATAATCATCACCAGTATTGTTTATGCTTCAAAGCAACATTAAAGAAGGCAGTAAATAGCTCTATGACACAATGCTAAAGGTTACAGTCACCCGATATGACTAAAATTACCGCATATGTAAGACATAAGTTAAGGGATCGTAATTTTACGAAACCCGCTTATTTTTAATATATATATATTTACCTGGAATCTAGCATTCTATAATATGATCCGCCCCGGGCGCACGAACTGTCATTTGGCAGAGGTGTTGCAGCTTAAATGCAGTCCGTCTTTATAGGCCCTGACGGTGCGACGGGGAAATTGTCATAAACTTTACAGTCTGACCAAAAAGAGTAGAAATTAAAAAGTGGCAATACTGTAGTGACGCCCCTTTCTAATCAATCTAAGAAATAGGGGACGACACTACAGTATTGCCACTTTTTAATTTCTACTCTTTTTGGACAGACTGTAATAGCGATTCTCTGGTAGTATTTTTTTAGGCAGGTAACCAATAGACCTAATTCTCTTATAAATTCTGCCGAATTTTAGATCGCCAAAATTCAGTAGTCGAATCCTTGACAAATTAGAAATCTATTAGCATTCCGAATGCGGCCACACTTTCGATTGGCCGGCAAATGTCAACAATTTGCAACTTTGTTTGTAGCCGCCATTTAACTGGGGAATGGAAACCGGTTTTTTTTTAATGAAAATTACCAGATTACCGGTAAATTGCCGGTGTTTTTACAAAAAAAATTAAACCGGCTTGCAATCCCTTGGAGTCTGAAGATTTCTAGTCCCTTTTAGGGCTCCATACCCAAAGGGTGCTAACGGGACCCTGTTACTAAGCCTCTCTCCGATGCCTGTCTGTCACAGCGCTGTATCTTTCCAACCGTAGTAAACTTGAATTTAATGTAATCGCTTAATGTGTATTTAAATGACCAGTTTTTGAGGTCTGGGGCTTAGTTGAACGAAAGACGTAGGTATTGATAGTAGCTCTACTGCTCTATGTAGGAGAGTCCCTCTGCCCTATAATATATCTCTACAATTAGGGCTGCCATCCGTCCGGGTTTCCCCGGATTTGTCCTAGTCTGGAGGCCAACCGGGGGTCTTCAATAAAAGTCGGGGAAAACCCGGACACATTTTATGTGAATGAAAAATAAAGCGATTGTTTTTTTAATAATGTAGTTTTCGGACAAGATCGGGGAAAAAATGCGATTTACGCCAAATGTCTAAGTCTTTGTCCCGGTTCGGCGAATTTGGAGGTGGCAGCCCTATCTACAATGCACTCAGATATTTTGAAAACCGATTGCGGATAAAGGTAGTATTCGGAATGCGGCCACATTTTTGCCGGCAATGACAACAATCAACAACTTTGTAGCCGCTATAAATTTACATGGGTTTCTCTTGGAGTGTCGAGATTTCTAGTCCCGTATCCTGCGACAGCGAATAGGTTAAGAAAAGCGTACCTCGATTTAGTCGAACTCTATTACGAGCTTTATAGCTGGCCCTCAGCCCCTTAATGAATAATTCAAAATTTCACCGAGATATTTTGAAAACCGACTTTAATACGGCAAAAGGATTTTTAGCTCTTTTTCTTATTCGCGAACAAAGTTCAGGGCAGCTTCCATTTAAATACGGCGTTTGATGATCAGAAGCTCTCCTTTGGCAAAAAGAATCTTCTGAACCCTAAGGACATTTTAAGGCGAGCCATCTTGATATTTAGTGCAGGAGGGAGTGAATGACGTCATAAATTGATAAGTTGTTCTGAACCTTACCTGAGGCCATGAACATGATAAAGCATAGATATAGCTAAATTACCTAAAGATATCGCAAAGCATAGTTCAATCAGGGGCCTGACTTAAAGGCGTCGGTTTTAAACTACCAATTGGGAGCCCGCCAGCCACAATAGAGTTTGTTCTCATTGTGCAATATCTACCACAATCGCTGTATTGTCGTCTCAATAAAAAGATAATCCTCTGGCGATGGGAGCTAGTGCATTCCATAACAGAAACATCAGGTGGTTGGTAGATAGTAGTTCTACAATATTATAAACATTATTGTCTGACAGTGGCAAGGAATCGACGTGACTGTTTACTGACTTATAAAGAAGAGGACGTCTGCTTAACGTCTTTTCACAGATTATTTTCACCTATCGTTTAACACGATATATAGATTTTGAAAGAGATTTTTTAAGATTTTTACAAAGGGAGAAGGAGGTTCTTAAACATTTCATTTTAACCTATATCTGAGTGTAGATATATTACACGTCTATCTAAACTTCAGTCTGGAACGACTGAATCTAGCAGCTCTCGTAAGCGCAACTATCAACTAGTAGGTACATTTAGTACAGTCAACTACAGTGAAAACTACACCCTATCATGTTTGCGTTTATTCTTGTATATCTGTCGGTGGCTTACTGTATGCGTAAATACGCAATTCAGTAGACGATTTATCTGTGTGACCATTATTTAGAAACGCTGCTCTTTTGCAGCGAAGGCTGGCAGTAATTGTTAGGTCCGAGGTCTATTCTGGGCAGTATAAAGCCACCCCACGCGATTTTGTGACGTACGAGCTATTCTTACACTTGATAATGTTAAAATAAACACACGTATACAAATACTTAGGTGTCTGTATCTAGATACATGTCACATGCTTGCATTTAACAGACTACATTAAATAGTACCCTACATTAGGTAGAAAAGTTGCCATTTTCTGAACTTTCGTAAATTTCGTCTTTATTGAATGGACTTCGATTTCGGCATAAAACATCTCTATACATTAGAAAGGAAACGCGAAATCAGTATGTAAGCAGCAATGTAACATTCTATTCAACGGACAAGTCAAATAGCCATAACAAAACGTTACCAAAATAGATATATAAATGTGTCAACTGTTTGTAATTAACATTACTAATGAGTACCACTTATGAATGGGTGAATGATGTTTTGACAGCCTAATGGTAATCACTTGCATTGTTTGGGCATGAACAAAATGATTACCTAAACAGCATTTGAACAAACATGTTTTAACTGTACAGGTAAATAAATGGTTATAAGGAAAAAATATTATTCTAAATATGTATATTATTTATGATTAAAATGTTCATACTTAAATCATCTCTCTTTTATGTTCATTCTGAATCCTATTGAATGTACAATCATTTAAATAATGAAAATTCCCTAAATTTAATTAGTAAGTATCACAGATTTTTTTCAATTTGCGACAAGGTCAATTTGTCATTTAGTAAGTTAGTAGTTAAACTCATTTACTTTATTCATTTTCACTCATATCAATCAATCTTGTGATATTGAGCCAGTGACAAATTAACCAGCAATAATACATTAGCGCATTTATTTAGGTCCATCAACTAGGCCAAATAAATGCATTTCAATTTATCTCTGAGATAAACAGACAAATCATTGCCATGTTTACGTTTGAAGCAACATGAAACTGGAAAGCAGCAAACGGTATTGTTTGCGTTGCCTTAAACAAGCTGGCTAGCAGATATGTTACATATTAGTTAAACTCTCAAAATAGTTATATAATCAAGATATGTATAAAAGATTATTAATTCACCACTTCCATACACCATTTATATCAATCTTGAATCTGCCGATAGCAATTACTTATTAGAATGTCATTTTATATATCTCATTTAATAATGGTGTGAACACAGTATACAAACACAGTGATATGAGGTCAAATGACTACCCAACTATTATGCAACATGATATTTTAAATGTTATTTACGCACAACCTAAATCAGTAGACAGTAATCAGTCAATGCTCTCCAGTACAAATGCTGTAGAGCTACAATTATTTAAACTTTATAATTTAGATAATATATCGTATCGTTTTAATTTGGAAAATTGTTTCGTATAGTTATTATGTATTTTTACTATGAACGTTAGTGTAGTGAAGTTCAACAGTATTTTAGTTTATTGGGTGAGGGTAGTATCAATGTAGCCTTTGAAGTAAAATATAGGTACAAGTGCAATAAAAACAAATATGAGAAATATTTGCAATTATAACCGATTTTTATACTGTAAACTGGTTCTTTTGTTATTGAGACAAGAAAAGTAAACTGAGATAATATATCGTAATATATTACTTTAATAACACCTTAGAGATCTTGTTAGACTAACACAGCATCCAAATAAATGCTAATGCATTCAAGAATTGAAAGTTATGTGATGTCATCAAAGTGACGGCAGGCAAGGAAAGTTTCACATAATCAAGATCCCTCCACTCACTGAGATGACATCACTCATCTGAATGTTTGTAGTAAATGCCTTCAGTATTTTCAAGAGCACCTAATAATATAACTAGAGTATTTTCAAAGCCATCTACATGATTTCTAATGAAGTTATCTCAGTGATTTATCAGCATTTCGATAAACATACTGCGAGTAAGATCGTGTTATTTATGGCTTTCTCGTTTACGATTCTAATTATTTCCAAGCGATTTTCAATATCGATGTTGTGGTGTTTCGTAACAAAGAGCAGCGCGGCCGCGCGCCAACCTCTACTCTGGGCATACATTGTTCAGTGAAAGTGTCTAGGTACTTGCTCCTACACGAATTACGTTCATGGTCACAGCATCGACACAAACTCTGATCCAGCCTCAGTACTTTCCAATCACCCACCTACCGAACCCAGGATACCATCTGTGATCGCAGACGCGAAAATATCCGACACTATAACGGTAATGCAGCCGCCAGACTGTTTTTATCTGAAATAGCAATGTGCATAAACTCACCTTGTAGTAGACATCCATGAGGATGCTGTCCGGCAATGCACGCAAATCATTTCGCTCGCACTTTGATTTCTGCAAGTAGTTCACTAAATTCGTCAAGCACAGCTCGTATAAATTATCGGGTATTTTCTTACTAGCGCGCAACGTCGACGCGTCAGCCATTTTGGCAAGGTAAAACAAAACTCGCTTCATTTTGCTTAGGTCGGATCAGGTTGACATTTGACAGCTATTGAGCAATTCTAGCTAACTTCACTCTGTTCGGTTATTGGTTAATCTTGAGAGCTTATTGGTCAGGCTCGAGTCTATTGGTACAACAGAGAGAGAAAATAGGGAATTGGTGGCCTTTGTCTGCCAGAACTCTGAGGTCAGCTGATAAGAAGCAAAACAAAGGTTGTGTGACCGAGACAGATAGTTTTCTTCATGATTCTATTTTAAATGACCGCTACAGATGTCAGCTGATTGCGGATTCGCCGTATGCGCGGGAATTTTGAGCAAAATGGGACTTGCGCGCGATTATATAGGGCAAGCGCGTATCACAATCTGAAGGCGTTATTTAACTAAGCACTATCGCCTTGATAAGTCTCACGCACCCTCATTGTGGATGTCATACATGATGTTTTATTTTTATTTTTTATTCATAACATAAGTATTAAGACATAATAATTAGTAATAAATACATGTAATTCACCAGGTCCGTTATCCGTGGTCGTATTACTTATTGCCGGACTCGCGTGGTATTTGTTACTCTTACCTTTGGGCAAATTGTTAAACTTAATGAACAAAACCGGCCAAGAGCAATGTCGGGCCATCACGCTCAGTGTGGTGCCGTAGTTGCCCATACTTCACAATAAACCGCTGTTTTAAGCCCGAGGTTTAAATTACGAGAAAGATTTCAAACTGTATAAAAAGGTCGTAAACGCCAAAGTAGCTGAAATTTTTTATTACCTTCTGGAAGTTATCGATTATACGCCCCAGATTGAGCGTAATGTTTTAATGCAGTATGGCACTTAACTAACATGTGTAACGATCGAAGTATAAGGACACCGCGCAGCCCTTACATCATTTTAAAGAAAATTATGAAATTTTGCGATAACTCTAAAACGGCTTAACCGATGTTATTAAATATAGTTTTCATTGAAAGTACTTATACGGCCTCATTTTTATGAATTTTTCCATAATTAATAATGTTTGGAGACCCCTAATATTTTTAAAATACCTATTCTACGACGCCACACACACTAGTGTTGAAACGAAAAAAAATCACACCCACTTTAGGTGTTCGAGTGGTATAGGTACCCGAAAAAAGTTTTTTTTTTAGTTTTTATTTTACTGTTTTGTCGGCGTGATACATACACATACTCATACATACCAAATTTCAGCTTTCTAGTACTAATGATCACGGAGCTAAGCCGCGGACGGACGGACGGACGCACAGACGGACATGGCGAAACTATAAGGGTTCCTAGTTGACTTGACTACGGAACCCTAAAAATTAGGGTTCTTATTATTAGGTCATTTCTTAAAAAATACACAATCATCTCACGCTTGCCGGGCTTCTTTTCATACGGGGTATAACGGAGAAGCCACGACATAGCGCAACCAGCGACGCGGCGAGCGGTCGAACAAGAGATCCGAGCGCGGCGGCCATACGAATGAGCGAGACAGAAAGAGCGCACCGCTGCCACACCGTATTTTCAAAATAAATATACATAGGTATTTGTTCTCGGAATTAGCTACTAAGACTAGAACGTAGTGTTATTTCTTGGTTTATACTAATCTTATAAAAGCGTTTATTTAACTTGCAATGTTGCAACTATGTTTGTTCGGGTCAATATTGAAGCCTGATATCTTCAACCGATTGAGCTGAAATTTGGCATAGGTACCTACTTAACTTTGATGACAATAACAATACAATAATATTTATCGTAATTTTTTTGTGTACCATGGGGCTGGTCTGTCCTAAAACTGAAATGATTAAATCATTTGTACCTACCGAGTTTGGGCTCTTTAGAATCAATTGTAAAGTCGGCTATAAAGGCATGAAATTTTTGACAGAAACTTATTATTATTACTTTATCTTATCGTGCTGTACTCTAACTAAACTAAATATTTAAATAAATAACAGAATATAATATGGACGGTAGAACGCTATACCTCAAATAATACCACATTTTAGCAAAATAACAACTGGCTTGCTAAAGGATGCTATTAGAAGATTATAATCTAATCTAATAAAATAATTATTTATTAAATTATTGCTTTGTTATATGGCGGCATGATAATGTGCAATTTGTCGTCTGTCGCACTTGACGTAACTGCAAACCCAACGCGCAGTTCGCGTGCAGTCGGTCGAAAGACGCCAGCTGCTGCCATTTTGCAGCCGTGTTGTTGCAGATATAGTATCTTATATTGGATGCAGTTCAAATTCCGTCTGTCTGAATGCTCGGTAAAAACAATTACCGCCACGGGTTATATCATATTAGAAGCTGACTTTAATTGCTATCCCATTGTATTAACTTCCTTGCTCTCTATTATATTATAAGTCATAAGTAATACGTTGTTGCTCACATGCAAAAATGAGGGTCTAAGAAATCATGACACAGATGGCGCCACTATCACGTTAGTTCTATTCTCAACGGTTACCAAAACAAACATCATCATATTCATTTAGCGGGTATCTGCCGTTAAGGCGACGGGTAATGCTGAACTAGCGCCACTTCCGATTATTTTCTTATACCTTCATAACTTTTTATAATGTTCCGATATTTCAGGAGCTAGCACAACACCTTTAATATTTATTAAACCACTGTAGGTACACAATTTGTTCACTGTAGTTTACCCCACAAAACACATAACAGAAACTGATAACATCACGTTCTTAGGCGTGTTATTAGATAAAAACTGCAGCTGGAAGCCACAAATAGATATAATATGTACTAAGATTAATCGATTTGTTTATATTCTCAGAAGATTAGCTTCATTAGTGAATAAAAACACAGCTCTCACTGCCTATCATGGCTACGTGGCGTCAGTATTAAGGTATGGTCTGTTGTTGTGGGGCAACTCATGCGACATAAATAGTGTTTGTCAGTCAAAAAAAATGTGTGCGAGCTATTTGTGGAGTCCCACCGCGTACTTCATGCAAACCTCTGTTCAAGGATCTCCAAATACTGACTATAACTTCTATGTACATCTTTGAGGCCTGTAAATTTATCCAGTTACATCCCGAACTATTTCTAGAATTAAGGAAAGTATGTCAATTTAACACCAGATATCCAGATATTTTAGTATTACCAATCACATACAAAACTAAACTTTGTAGCAAAAATAATTATGCAATGGCAATCAAAATTTATAATAATTTACCAAGTGATATAAGAAAACTTGCTCTAAAACCATTTACATCTGCGTTGCAAAAGTGGTTAGTAAATAAATGTTTTTACTCAATACAGGATTATTTTGGAAACTAAGGCGTATGTAGTTATAGTAAAATAATGTGTAAAATTAAGTGTCTAGATCTAAGAATAAAAAATTTGCATGCCCAAGTAGTTGGCGAGATATGCTGATCCACTACCATATGTAACTAAGATCTTTATTGTTTACCATGTCTCTAGCAAAATAAATTTTCATTTTCATTTTCAAAACTTGTTCACGTCAAAAGCGGTGACAATAGTTTTGGACAAGTTTTTGGGGACCACTACACAACGAAAAATTGTGTTTAATGATTTAATAAATATTAAAGGTGTTTTTCCAGCTCCTAGACTCCTGCGATTACTGAAAATTGATCTGATTTAGAAAATATAAGAAAAAAACAGAAGTGGCTCTAGTTTCGCATTACCCGTCGCCTAAAATAAACTTGTCGAAAATAGAACACAATTAAATGATACACTAAAACAACAATTCAATTTGGATACATTTATTCAAACGTAACTAACAAAATAACACTAAAATGAACAACACTTCCTTTGTCAACTAAACTAATATCCTTTAAAGCTGTTTTAGCAAAATAAATGCTATTCTGGCACTCCTTCCGTGCTGGGACCATAGACTATTTAATTTATTACTTTCCAGTGGTATTTATGTACCATAGACTAATTTAATTTTTTCCAATGGTGAATTTGGAGATGCCTTCGAGTAGGTTGATGTACGCTGTGTGCTCGTATCCGGTGCTGAAGTCTGATAGTTTCTGAACGAATTCGTTGCTGATGCCTTTCTCCTCCAGCAGGTTCATGAGGAGGTCGTAGAGGTACTGAAATAGGAAAATAAAAACATGTTGGATTTTTTTTACAGACTGATGAGTCATGTAAACGCTTATTCTATTTTTAATTATTTTCGAACTTTGTTTATTGTTGTTACGATAATCAGAACTATATTTAAAATATGTAATAACAATCCTTGCAACAAAGTTATGATTTTTAATCGTTTTCAAGTTTTTTTTAAAAAAAAAATTTTTTTTTTGTTACTTTACAATTATACTTTTTCGTTTTTATTACAATTTTATTAATATTTAACGAAGAGAAAAAGCAATCTACACATGTTTTTAAAAGTAAATGGCAACAAAGATGTACTATGGTTATTAAAAAAATGTAGCACGTCAATGAATATTTCCCAAATAATGAGAAATAACTTCACATCAGAGCATACAATATCCCCCGATTTTGGCACCTGACCACTACACTTATTATAGTATCAAGTGTGGCGTAATAAATGGGGTAACCTCCTTTCAACGACATGGACCTGGGATCGAACCCGGTACTGCTGCGCAAGCCTCCAACACGTACACCACTAGACCAAACGGTCTAGTCAAAATCGGTACGAAAATAATCGTCTATTGTCGCATATTATGTGTACATCTAAATAAAAGGAACATGGAAATCACGACTTGCCGTAATTGGTGTAGATTTCGCCGAATGCTTAATGTGTCAATGATTTAAATCGATACATTGGTGCGCCATCTAGCGGCTCTGTCGAGAACTAAAAGTTGACGTTGCTTATCGATACCTTAGAGCACAATCGTACTAACTTTTCGGAAAAAGTTGTTACAATTTGGACGTTAGTGCACAACTCGTATGTAGTTTAAATTTCACTGGCAAAAAAATAAAAAAAATTAATACGAGTGTGAACTAAAGTATCGTTATATGCAGTACCAATATACATCCAAATGTCGTTATTACAGAAGCTAAAAATAAGTAGACGCCACCAGTTCTCATAAATATGAATCTAATATGGTTACCATAACACTTACTGATATACTTAGTACCGAAGAAGACGTGTTGCTAATCTAATGGACAGACAATTAAGAAAAAATAGAAATGTGTCGACTTACTCCGTCCAAAACGTCTCCAGCGACGGCGTACACTTTGTCGTTCCACTCGCCCTTGTACAAGGTCACCTCGTCGATACCGAAAATGTCATCTGCAAACAATCACAAATACAATTTGTAGTTTTTATATCTTAAAATAAGTTTTTGTCGATATTTGTTAAATAACTGTACAATAAATTCATGACTTAATAATTAAAACTCAATTGTTTGTGTCTAAAATTTCATTTTTGTGACAAGCTGTTATAGGTTAGGTGGACTGTACTTTTCTTTTCTAACTCGGTAGGATTGCTTTATCCATTACTGTTTCTAAGGCCCGGCTCCATCAACAGACCAACCCCATGGTATCATATTATTGTATTGTTCAAGATATCTGCTTCAAAATTGAGTTACAAGATTCCACCCAAACAAACATAGTTATATACATTGAAAGTTATGCTTGAAATAAAAGCTTGTAGGAACATTATACATTAACATTTTAGTACTAATTAAAATTATGGACTATTAACGAATTGTTAAAGCAATGTACCTTAGCTGATGTAAGTCCGATCGTAATGAATAATACCTAGGGTAGATCGCCAATTACTGGCCACCGTTCAATAACTGGCCACCTCATACTAAAAATGAACACTATCACCAGCATACTGAATTCATTTTAGTATAACGTGGCCACTGGCCAGTTATTGAAGGATGGCCAGTAATTAAAACCTTATACTAAAATGAATTCTGTTTGCAGGTGAACAGAGTTCATTTTTAGTATGAGGTGGCCAGTTATTAAACGGTGGCCAGTAATTAGCGATTTACCCTATCTAGTTAATACCTGATTGTAGTTATGTGAGTGAATTCAACGGCAGTTAAACCTTAGTATGGTTTTGCTCGTTGCATTATTATTAAATGTATTTTTTTTTCTGTGTAATTACTAAATGAAAAAAAAAAAGTAGGATCATCCACGTCTTAGAACGCTTTCTCGTTTTTTGTTTAAAATTCAAGTTTAATTTTTTTATGCAGGTGAATCACTGAAACGTGTGCATTTGCGCGTAGGCGTAAGGTGACTCCGAAATTTTAGCTGTGAGCCGAACGAATATTTATTTTAGAGGTAATCAACCTCTACAGTAATGATATATGTATTACATACAGTTTATTTGATTGCGTAACTAATTTCAATGTCACCAAATACGAATATATTATCACATTTTAAATAGAAGTAAGTAACCTATATCAGAATGTGTGTCTCATAGCTCTATGCAGAAGCAAGGTATAGAACCTAGTTCTGGATGTGCGTATGAGGTACTGTACCCTGCAACTGGCACCAACTTACTTCATAGAGGAAGAAATTGGCGTGGCGAAACACGCAGGGATGGTCCCAGCATTACCTAATATCTATTTAATTTAAATTGACGTCAAATACGTTGCAAAGTATTAATTGTATAATATTAGCATATAAATACAAAGAGATAGCGATTTATATTTTGTCCATATATATAATAATATTTATTTGCAGTAAACACAACAAACAAGAACAATATTATTTTATATGTAGTAAAAAATACATAATTCAAGTTTCCGTTATGAAGAGTAACATCATTTCAATAGGGTCAAATCAGCTATTTTTTATGAAATTTAAAAACGATCTGTTAGTATGAAATTTCTATTAAGATACTGGCTTGTGACATCATAAAAGTCAGTAGTCATAACACGTCTCCTTATTAGTTTTTGTCCAGTTAAAAATTGTTTGATGTCTAAAAGTTAGTGGTAGTTTATGTCTAAAAGTTAGTAGTAGTTTATGGTTATGAATTTGTTTAGTGGTTTTAATGATACAATTTATTTTCACTAAAGTGAAATACCGTATAACATTAACAGAATTTTCCGGAAATATCAAAAATTGGGCAAGTGCGAGTCCGACTCACGTATGAAGGCCAGTACCATAATCTATAACAAGTTTGTTGTATGGGAGCCCCCCTTAAATATTTATTTTATTAATTTTTTAGTATTTGTTGTTATAGCGGAATACATCATCTGTGAAAATTTCAACTGTCAAGCTATCCTCGTTCTTGAGATACAGCCTGGTGACAGACGGACGCACGGACGGACGCACGGAAAGCGAAGTCTCAATAATACCGTTTTTACCCTTTGGGTACGGAACCCTAAACACGTTCCTGATGGCTTTTTATAGCAAATACACACCCACTGCTATATCATGCATATGATAAGTACATTTCTGGGTAATAAAGTAAAAAAAGCACCTAATGATGATTATGCTATTTGTAGATAAAACTAAGCCTTTCAGGGTCTAGGTTATCTATGACGCTGGTGGGCTCGTCACGCGCAAGTAAGTGGGAAATCAGCTGCAAATCATCATGGGTGTAAATGAAAGCTGCTGATAGCGCCCTCACAAAAATATAATAATCATTAATTTAAAGGCTTTACGGGCGAACGGAGAGCTGGCAGTTTCTTCGCTCAATGAATTAGTTTTACACTACGGCGAGGAAACGCCGCCAGCATATTCGGCACGATGCCGCAGGGGCCATTTTTAGAGATAGCTTAGCTTTATTTTGTTCTAGTTGTGTCTTGTTTTATTTTATTTACTGTAAGTAATTTAATTTATGTGTATTATTGATCTTTAAGAGGATGAAGAGAAAGTATTTTTTTTTTCATTCAGTGTTGTGAATGTGTTAATTACATTACAATGATTATAAAATTTTGGCAAAATATGTATCTATTATTTCCATTCATAAATCGATATTTTTACATTATGGCTATAATCCACATGATGCGGGAGAAAAAGGAAAAATGGAGCAGGAAAATAACAGAGTGGTTTCCGAGAGATGGAAAAAGAAAGCGAGGAAGACAAAAAATTAAATGGGAGGATGATTTGAAATTGACTGTGGGATTAAAATGGAGAAGAGTTGCAAGTGACAGAAGCCAATGGAAGTCCTTGGAGGAGGCCTATGCCAAAAGGCACACTGAAATTAGGGATATATTGTAGTTTAATCGAAATTATAATAACTTATTGTAAACTTACTAATTTCAGAACAAAGGGCTTTATTATTATTATTATAATCTACATGTAGTTAGAAAAGCTATTCTGTACATGTGCAAAAAAGTGTATATTATTCTAAATATTCTTTGACGGAAAGAACGGAGTATAAATATTTGTATAGAATCTTTTTATCGATTCATATTTTTTATGTGGTAATACCACATTTTTTATTTTTATAAATAATGACACAAAGGTAAATTAAGAAAGAAAAATTGAATGCGATCTACTACCGCTTCGATTGTAGTAGATCGCATTCAATTTTTCTTTCTTAATTTACCTTTGTGTCATTATTTATAAAAAACGGAGTATAAGTTTATTTGTTTTTTTTAATGTTTTCTTGTAAATAAACAATCTTTACACTTCTTTGACGGAAATATAAACCATTTTATGACAATTATTCAGAACCATATTTTCTGCTTTTATGTCATACATAATATATTTGGCACACTTCTTCAAAAGCATAAATCAGATAAATAAATACTTGATTACATAATCTGTACATTTTTCATAATGTATGGCTATGCATGTGACTGTTTGTTATACCAAAATAAAATTGCAATTTGTCCAACACTGCCTATACTTTCTTGATGGCAATACTTACTGTACTCATCAGCATTGTTGGTCGGCGGGTCTTGCAGGAACGAGCACGTGAACCCGAGCGTGGTGTCCCCGCGCACGATGTCCACCTCGAACTGCGGCTTGGAGCGCATCTCCGCGAACTCCTGCTTCTCGGGCTGCTCGCCCTCGCCGAACTCGTCCGAGTCCACCGTGTGGTTCACGTTGAACGTTACGTTTATGCTGAGGACAAGAGAAAATGCTGGATTTATTTGATAATTGGTCCGTATTTAATTTCAAATATGGTTATGGTAATAGTCATAGAATTTTTTTCTTAATTCTTGTTATGCTATGATTAGTCCGAGCTATGGTTATGGTAGTTAAGGGATGAATAGAAATTTATGATATAATTAATATTAACTTGATATATATAATTTAGACACAGTGTTAATACTTGTAGTGAGTTCTTAAAACAACTTCATTTCATACCAACCATTGGAATGAAATCTTAAGAGGCCTTATTCCTTTTAAAATGCTGATTGTTTAGACATTTTTCTCTATGATCAAACATGTTTCTTAACATACTATTGATGTTACTTTCTAGAACAGGGCTATTGGGATTTATTGGTATATATTTGAAACCTACAGTTTGAATTTTTCATTGATAATTTTTGTTTCAAAAACTACTCTAAATTGACAAAATTCACGCGGAAAATTAGTTTTTTTAACTTATTTTAGACTGTACGCAATGAAAGCGTAAAAAAGCTATGTTACTAACCTAGAACTCGGGGAAAAGTATTATTCACTTCAAAAAGTTGGTTGAAATTATCAATATATTTGTCATAATATGAATAAAATAAATTTTAAAAGGAATAAGGCCTCTTAAGCAATAAAAACTTTTGAGGGAGTATATAAATTTGCTGAAGCTTTTGATGTTTCTTAGCAGTATTGCCCTACATGTGACACATTTTAATGTCATCAAATACATAATCTTGTTACATTTGAAATAAAAGTAACCTTATTTTTTATTAAAGCAGTAACGTCTGCTAACGTAAACTAAATGTTTACAAATGAAGCGAAAATTTAAAAATTTAATGAATCCTGTCCGAATCATTAAATTTTTCAATTTTCGCTTCATTTGTAAACATTTAAAAGTAACCTATTCAAAACAAGTGTCTCATAGCTCTATGCAGAAGCAAGGTATAGAACCTAGTTCTGGATGTGCGTATGAGGTACTGTACCCTGCAATTGGCACCAACATACTTCATAGAGGAAGAATATGGCGTGGCGAAACACGCAGGGATGGTGGCACATCATGCTTTGAAAATAAAGTTCTATTCCAATGTACTTGGCTACTTTGGTTGTTACGAATTATTTGAAGAACTTTCTAGACTTACGTCTCATCTTTCAGGGCCTTAGAGAGCAACACCTCAGCTCCGGTGCCCGTCACCTTGAATCCGTCCAGTTCCGTGGGCAGTGTCTTCATCTTCTGTGCCTTCCTCTCTGCTACTATTTCCTCTGTGAGGAACTCCACCAGTTCCCTCTCCCCTGACATGGTTGAATGAATTTTAGAACAGCAAATTTGAACTTTATTTAGTTTCTATAAATAAAATTATTCTATTCTTCTTTATTATTTTGCATCACAGGAGCTTTATGATATGTATATTAACATACTAGCTAGCAATGCTGATAAATTATGCATGTATTATACATATAAACCTTCCTCTTGAATCACTCTATCTATTCAAAAAAACCGCATCAAAATCCGTTGCGTAGTTTTAAAGATTTAAGCATACAAAGGGACATAGGGACAGAGAAAGCGACTTTGTTTTATACTATGTAGTGATGATGTGTAAACTACCAATGGAAGATATTATATACTTAAATCTCATACCATCACACATAAATACAGTAAAAATTTGACTAATTAGAGTAGGGTTTCTAATCCTGGGAAATTTTTAGTATGGATTTCAGGGATCCCCATCCAAAAATTCCCCTTTTTTGCTCCTGCTGCACCCTTAATTTGTGTGATGGAATTAAGTACAAATTATATATCTTGAGCAGTTAAACTA
Organism: Apotomis betuletana; assembly: GCA_932273695.1. Lineage (NCBI taxonomy): Eukaryota > Metazoa > Arthropoda > Insecta > Lepidoptera > Tortricidae > Apotomis > Apotomis betuletana. The sequence goes on along the minus strand of OW026309.1, from coordinate 2,899,824 downwards.
GGTCAGAACGTAATGGTTAATATTTAATAGTGAGACTACACGACAGACCAACAAAATACAAGTATTAGTTTATCATGGTGGTAATACAACTACAGACAACAGGATAATATGAAATACGAGTCTAATACAAAAAAATAAATAGCCGGAAGGTAAGAACAATAAAACGAATTGACTGCATGTTTACACACTGTAACTGAAGTACTTTAGGGAGCAGGTTACCACTTACCAGGACCAAGAAGGGATAGGGTAATAGGACTAACCTAGGGGCCTAGCCTTGCCAGAAGACTCATGTCCGACGTTCTCTAAAAGCAGTTAGAATCAATTAAAGTAGAGACCAGGACTGTTGGGATGAGTTAAGCATGGTGCAATAGACATAACCTCAAAATAAGTTGAGGATACCTTTTGTATGAAGAGCCTTCAGGCCGCATCCGCAGCTGCATGTGTTGGAATGGTTGTGGAGCAGACCTGTGACTGCCGGCCCGTCCATCCTCTTCGAGCAGCTCATGTGCCATATTCCTCTCGTAAAATCACGCTTCACGGGGGCCTGAGCTCGGCTCACGAGAGCGCTAGCTAGGCTTGTATTTTTAACGCACCCCTGAATTACTCTGTGTGCAGACCTTACCAAGCCACTCATTTTAAGTTTTATTTTCTATTAGATCACAATTTAGAATGGAATATTCGAAAAAATGTCACAGAAAAGAACACAGCAATGCGCCGGTCTGTATCTGTAAATGTTGCCAGGAGTAAAGTAAAACGTGTACTGAAAGAAAAATGTTTTTTTGAAAAAAGAAAACGTTTTTTTATTTATCTCAAATAGCTTACAAGCGGTTCCCATTCACTATCAATCGGAATACTGGATAAGAATATAGTGAGACTTGACGAGTGTGTACGACAGGGATTATCATGACCATGTGCGCCTGAAACGTCAATGTCAAAATAATACGGCTGCCCCCGTTGCGACACGCACAGGCACTGTGCGGTTGTTAATTTATTGGTTATCGGTCTATTCGTGTTGATTATTCTCCATTAAAATGGCTAAAAAACGCAAGTTTGTTTCAAAACCCATCGAAACTATCAAGCCGTCCCCTGTTGAAGTTATCGTAGAAGATGTTACGAACCATCCAATGTGTCTTCATGGTCCCACACTTTTGTTTTCATCAGATAAAGGACGATATTTCGCGTGCGCCTCATGCAGGGACAAAAAAGACTGCACAGTGCACATTGAAGAAGAAGAGTGGACGAAAGAAGGTGTCAGGAAGCGCAACGAGAAATATTACAGTTTAATTCCCAAGATAGATAAGGCTGCCGCTTGGAGTAACTTGAATGAGGTTAGTTTAGATCTTTAGTAGCTTACAGATTATAGTATGTCAAACAACAGGACACTAAATATTGGCATTCTTTTTAAGTTTATGGATGTAGAATATTGCCAGAAGGCTATTGACACAGCGTCTATGGAGTATACTATTAGTTTTATTCTCAGCATTTTGTTGAGATGTTTTCCTGAAAATGGTAGCTTTATAGGTTTGATATTTATTAGATGGACTCTTGAAAAGAGACTATTACCATACCTGAGAAGGATAACACTGTAAGTTCTTGTATTTAACATAGCACTTATACTACTTACCTTTTACTTCTCAGTTATGGAAGGATTTGCAGTGTTATGCTTCTCAGGTACGATAGTGTCCTCCTTGACGTATCTGTATGGCAAACCTGGCTTCACAACCTTCATGAGCATACTTACCAAGCGTTACACATATTCATTTGGTGACAAAAACTTGTGATAGATACACATTGATTGTATGTTCTTTATTCAGGTCAAATCCCGTCACTCAACAGACAGAGCATACTGCGACACATGCAAGGAGCTGTACATCCTGTCCCAAAGTAAGAAGCACCTGAAGGATCACCGAGTCATCACCCCACTGACCGATGAGCAGCTCCAGCACCCCTCCTCCTGGCTGCCAGCCCGGGAGGATGATACTGTGGAGGCACAGTATATATTCACCAAGAAATCTGTCAGCTGTGTATTTGGGATATTGAAAAATAACAACATCAAGTGCGTTTAATATTATTAAAAAAAACCAAAAATTTTAGTACATCGCTATTTTAATTTTAAAGGGTTCTATGTTACATTTTGAGGGTAGCTAAAGTTAGACTTAATATCCTTATGACGAAATTCAAATTTGAACTTGTCACAAGTCAAACATAAAACCTTGTCTTCTTGGTATTATAGACAGATAAACCCAATGCAGTTTCTACAACATAGTGCTACTAGAACCACTAGAAACGTCTGATACATTTTTTTCTAAAGGGAAAGTCCAATACAGTTGACTGATTTTTTGATTTATAACAAAGAATTTTTTTGCAAGTCTCCTTTCAAATAAATAGTAAAACGTAAAACAAAACATACATTAAACTTATAATATAAGTGCTAATATTTTTTATATTTACAGAAACATTCTCTGCATCGGCACTCCCTCCATACACGAGGCAGCGCAAGCACACCCGGACTTTAACTCCCTGCTCCTCGACTATGACACCCGGCACAAACTGTTCAACCAGCCTTCTAAGTATCTGTGGTACAACATGTTCAACAACTATCTGTTCAATGGCAATGAGGATGAGAAGGTGTTAAAGAAATTCTTTAAGAGCTCCAAGTAAGTTTTTTGTTTTCTATCATTCTTGGTTTTTTTTTTTATATGCAGCCATATTCTCCTATTAATAGATTAACTTCTGATAGCATGGTAGGACTTTAGAGAGCTATGGATATTAACATTTAAATAGAATTTACACTCATACTCATTCATTGCATTTTCTAGTCATAACTGGATATTCGATCAATATAGAGCCCAATTTACTCTAGGAAACGACAAAAAATTACGCAAAATTTTACGTATTTTATGATGACGAAAAAATCAATGCCTACACAAATCAGTACCATTTATGTATATTCTTCTGACTTTGTCCTTGACTATAAAAATACGAAATAAATACACTTGTCAGGAGAATTGTATTTTTAATGTTAATATCTTCTCCATAGCTCTCTAACGTCCTGCAGTGCTATCAGAAGTATGCTGCCTACTTATAAAGGAATATGCCATACACTGTCCTCTCTAGTTCTTAGCGAAAGTCACGTGTGCAAACTGCTTGCAAGAGGGACAGCAATATGCAACCACTTTGGATGTTCCAAATTGACGGTTTGTGATCCGCGTTATTGTATAGCTAAGTGCCTCAGAATTGAGCTGAGGCAGCCAGTAGGAGGATCTGGACATTTGCCTTATTTTGCCAGTGCAAAACAGGCCTGGGCGTTATCGTTATAGCACTACTGCAACTAAGCAGAATTTAGAATTATTTAGAATTTTGAAATGTCATGAAATTTAAAACATTTAGAGATAGCGGTATCTGCGTGGTGATGGACCCTCCGTTCGGCGGGCGCGTGGAGCCCCTCATACAAACGTTGCGGGAGCTGTCGGCCTCCTACACTGCGCTGTGCGACAAGCCGGGGCCGCTGCCCGTCATCTGGGCCTTCCCGTACTTCTCTGAGCCGTACATCAGGAATATGGCGCCGGAGATTAAGATGCACGATTTCCAGGTAAGTCTCAAAATGTTGCATTTTTGATATAATATATTTAGATTTCGCTACCAAAAACTGAAACTTAACATGTTAACTGCCTTTTCCAATAGAAAACTATGTTTTTCTATTGGAGCCATGGGGGACAGCATTGGGCGACACTAAATCAATACAATACAATAGGTACAATCATTCTTTAACACACACAACAAGAAAAATGTTACAATTGAAACCTTAATTTATAAATGGTAGACAATTTCATTTGCTTGGAGGTCAATGTTGTCCGACGCTTAATAATTCCTGTAAATGTGTTAGAAATCAATGCTCATTAATAAAACTCTTATTTATTTGTATAATCTAACCTAACGAAATAATTATAAAAAAAAAGCATTGAAGAAATATGTCACGAGTTTCTTATTCTATGAGTAAGTCATATTTCATAAATTTTGTGTAGCTACAACACCGAAAATCCAAGCAAATTTTTGTCCACAGGTTGAATACGAGAACCACAAGAAATTCCATAATAAAAGCAAAGGCCGTAAGCTCGGCTCCCCAGTCCGATTCTTCACCAACCTCCCGCTCGCCACCATCGACATGTCCAACGACTCGAACTACAAGCTCTGCAACAAGTGCAAATACTGGGTGATGTCGAGCAACAACCACTGCAACAAGTGTGGGGAGTGCACCAGCAAGAACGGGATGCGGTATAAGCACTGCAGTGCTTGTGAGCGGTGCGTGAAGCCGACGTACAAGCACTGTGACCCCTGTGGACGGTGTTGCTTGGAGAAACATGTCTGTGGGGTTGTTGTGGAGTCTCAGGTAATAATGTGTTTCTAAAGTGTAGTGTCCGAATGCTTTACACTTTTACGACCAACCTGCCTAGCAGGCGCTCGTTACTTTAGCTCAAAAGCTGGCAGTAACCATGAACAAACCTGTCTGACGGTTTCTGGGGTTAATGTAAATTATTTGTCTGTTCACACAAGACCGTTAAATGCTGTACCACAGTTCTATTAAATATATTTTGGAGCTGAGAAGAGATATAGCAATCAGGTTCTTAGAAATTAACCTTTCGTTAAAAAAAATAAAAATTTAAGTTTCGTAAAATAATGAAAATAAGTTAAAGTGTCTGACAAAGTCAACCGACAAACTTATGCAACCATATTGCTTGTTTGAAAGTAGATGTATGTCTACCTCGGTTGTTTATAAGATTGTATGTTTCAGTCATGCTACAACTGCAAGGAGAAGGGGCACAAGCAGTCCGCGTGCCCCCAGCGGCAAGAGCAGGAACCGAAGAAGAAAAAGAGGAAAAATGCTTAAAGTTGCCTTATTCTTGCAGATTTACAGGATAGACTCCAGGGCCTACACAGGTGAACTGCATTCCAACTGCAGTTTATGTGGGAACTGCTTGTGGTATGTTACCATACAAGTTCCAGTTGGAAAACACTCAGTCTGTACTGGCCTTAAGGGCCTTATCATGCAAGCACACATATTGACTTGTTAAATAAATACCCAATTATATACTCATTTGTTTTATTTAAAATTCTTCTAGAATCATGATTCAAATGTACAAAATCAGATAAAATCACTTTACACAAAAATCATACTGATTGCAGATTAAAAATGTATATAATTGCGCTTAAAAACTATAGATTTAAAAGAGAATCTAAAGGCATAGTATAATATTATTATTAAGTAAGCTGATATTCCAATTCTTCATATAGATTTCGTTACATGGTGCTGAAACAAGATAAATTTACTATTATACACACAGGGTTTGTGTCCATTACTTGTTTCACTGACTGACTTGATCACTTGACCCACGCTTTTTTGGTCAAGTGATCAAGTCAGTCAATGAAGCCTTGAGGGAATCATACTTTTATGGCAAAGGCAGAAGCAGACACAGGACCACATTAAAAAATGTATAATCACCCCTCCCATTTTATAATCGTATACAGTGCGCCCTGGGCGAGATTTCTACGGCGCTCCCTAAACATAACCAGTTCTTCGCAAAATTTTGGGAATTTACAGTAAGAAGGCCTCGTGAGCGAGAGGATATACGGAGCCTTGGGCGGTCGCTCTACCACGCCCTACCCCAACGCCGCTATTGATTTTATAGACATCTTAAATAGTGCCTCCTAAAAAGTGTAGAGTTGAGTAATGAGTGTGACGGGATAGGCCTACCCGACGTTGAGCTTGTTGAGCAGCTGCTGCGCGGACTCGTAGCGCGCCTCCAGCCGCGCGCCCTGCTGCAGCCAGGCGCGCCGCACGCCGCCCCAGCGCGCCAGGTGCCCCGCCAGCAGCTGCTCCTTGCTCGGTGGCGGAGCCTCGTGCTGAAACATTGTAAATACATCATACTAAAAATCCCGTGACATCTGAATAATATTTTTTTCTTCTGAAAATTACAACACTAGTCAAAATCAAGCTAAATGAAAATAAGATCATCCATTAGGAATTACTATGTCTTAGGCAGACACAGATACACCTGCATACGTAGACAACTAATCTCAGGCTAAAATGTGAAGAGAAAAAGTACTTCTACTATAATAAGGGCTTAAAAACAATGCATAAGAAAACAAATGATTACATAATTGAGGTTGATGTTGTCCTTGCTTCGTTCTTTTTGTTCTGGCAACAAATCGGGTATCCGCGAGACTGCAGGGCCCTCCGGCCCAGGCAACTCTATGCTGTCCTCGGGCTCTGGCTCTTCTGGCTTTTTTCTGCAATTAAACAAGCCATAATTTCACTGGATTATAATTTATGTTTGCATTATAATACGACAAATTAAAGTAGCTATTTTACATATGTGTAAGTTTAATATCAGGCTGAATAATGATTATAAATATAATTGAAAAGTATTTAGTCTTTTATAGAAAGATTCCTATTACAACCATCTCATACTTGGTTAATGTGTATATTGCAATGGAGTGGAATCAAAGAAATCTTTAAGAGCATATAGTCTAACATCTAGAATAGGCAAGCTGGTGGAAATCGGGATCTATGGACTCCATGCTACTGCTATAATGTGACTCATGGCATTACTCTGACATAGAACCGAAAACAAACCCAAAGTCCTTGTAGTTGGCTTTTGGCTGGTTAGCCATCCAAGCCCTACAGATAGGGTAGAGAGGAGAGTCCTCCCTGAACTGCGACAGGTCTACGCTGCGATCGAACAGCTTCAGCACGTAGGACTGCCGCGGCGGCGACGGGCGACGGTAACGATCCTCGTCTTCTGACTGGTAGTCTCGTCTGCTGTTGTCTTGGCTGACATTCCTAGAAGCAATTAAATTGATGGTTCATACCGGAAAACCAGAAGAAAAAAAAAGCATTGATTGCAATGTAACTTGGAACTTATTCGAATGATACAAACCTCTCGCGCTTACTAGGACTGTGATCCGATGAAGCGTCTGATTCGTCACCTGCTGGTTCTAAAGCATCCAGCAAAGCACCTTTGAGTCTCCCTCGGGCCGTATCTAAAATGTCCGAAGTTTTAGTAAAGAGAAAGTGTTTGTACTTTCGAATCGTTTAAACGATTAAGTATTGTACAAACCTTTGGCTTCACTATCTTCTCTTAAACTGTTTAACAGTTTAGTTTTGTTTTTCATAGGTGTTGTCAATAGTCGCCTACGTTTACGCATTGTTAATTATCTGGCAGTTAAATCGTAATTAAAACAAGGCAAAATTTAATTAAATTTCGAATTCGTTCGTAAATAAATTTGACAGCTATAAACATAAACTTCACCATAGACACTAGAGTTAACAGTTTTTTTTTTCACTGGCTATTCGAGTTCTTTTTTTCAACGCCCTTTATCAAATATTTGATATATGCAATTCGTTCATCCACACCAAGGTTCACACAAAAAAAGCAAATCAATCACTCAAAAGAAATGATATGTCAAACAAAATAGTCCCACGAAAATAGCCATAAGTTGCTCGTGTTTCTGTTTGTTATTTGTTAAATTTCGTGAGAGTCCGATAAATTACTGGTCGCATGTCGACCAGAGGCTGCCCTGAGTCGTGACGAAGCTCGAATTTTATGAGCTAACCATGGCTATGGCTGCGGCAGCGTACGAGCTTGACGCAGACGGTAAGGACTGCGGACCCCACCGTGCTGGGATGCTGCGGAGTGCTTCTGTTACACACAAATAAATTGTAATTTTATTCACGTCGCTACTTCATTATCTAATACATATATTAATCACTAATGAGAAAGTTTTGTGTTATGTATTTTCGAATTTCACTTTCGAATTTTCATTCGTATTCATTAAAAAACGAAGGTGTCTCTGATACAGTTTGCTTAAAATTAGAATCCGTAAACCACTAGGCAGCTCAAAGTTATGAAATATGCTGGATCCTTATGATAATTTCAGTGAATTTGTTTATATTTCAGGGAGTAAGTTCATTCCTGCGACACAGCGTCCAGACGGTACCTGGCGCAAGCCGCGGCGCGTCCGCGACGGGTACGTGCCACAGGAGGAGGTCCCGCTCTATGAGAGTAAAGGCAAGCAGTTCAAAGCTCGCCAGTCCACAGGACTCCCTGTAGGCCTAACTCCGGAGATTGTTGCCGAAGCCCAGAAATCCAAGAAGTCTGGCATAATACAGCCAATACCTGGCATGATTATTAATGTTGACAAAAAGAGGAAGAAGAAAAAGAAAACAGGCAAGTTATTATATAAACAATTACTTTTTAGTGTTAATTACTGAAATTATCAATATATCTATTCCTTATTCCTTTAGTGCATATGTGCTATTAACTTCATATAACACAAAAACATTAATTTTCACCTACTATTAGATCTACCTATTGTATTTGTAATTTAAGTAGCACAATACAACAATAAATCATAGTAATGTTTATAGCAATTTCATATGTGCTTTGTGTAATTTTGCGTAACTTGAATTTAATATGTACCAACATTCTTTTGCTTAATTACATGTGCAATTAATTATTTTGATGAATGTTTTAATTTTATTAATCACAAGAAATACTACGAAGGCTAGTGTTTTTTTAACAGAAGGCTTATTTAATATGGATTAACAACTGGTTTGCAATAAATGCTTTTCATTTAAAGAAGGTAAAAGAAATATATTTTAATTTTAGGTAAAAAAGTAAACATCAATCATGAGTTAAACTGCAATTCTCAGTAGTTTATTGATTCTATGTTTTAAAAGTTCTTAGCGTCAACTGACCAAGGTTAAACAACAAGAACAAGGTTAAACACAGAAAAGATAAAACTACTTATTATTCAATCATCCTATTTAAAATCATGTAGAAGTGCCCTCAGCCATGTATACCCATAGTTTTACTAGTTTCCACAAAATAAAACAAAGCTACAAAGCAAACCAATAAAAAAAGTTAATGTTGTAACATATCTTGGAGTAAGAGTTGACAACGCATTTTCCTGGCATCAACATAAGAATTATATCTGTAATAAATTAAGGATACTACTAGGAAAGTTTTATCATATAAGCTTTGAAGTGCCTAATAATATTTTGAAATGTTTTTACTTTGCTATAGTAGATTCTATATTGGGTTATGCTCTTGACTGTTCCATAACAGTCAAGAGCATAACGCATACATTTAAAACATACATGAATAAATTAGAGGCACATCAAATAGATTAGAATTTTAAAGTTACACTTGAGTGACATTATGTTCACGCAGTCATTTCAAGTATCTACTTCATGTAAACTTAATTTTATAAAGTATCTATAATAAGTAGAGACGATACTTACAGTCAAACGGTGAATACAGTTTTGTAGGAACTTTCTTATGTGTAAGTTTTTATACCCCATGTAATAATAATAAAAAACCTACAAGTGCCTAGACTTTTATGGCTTAACTTACTTGGATGGCAAGTGACATCAGAACTTAAGGTGTAATTCTAACATTCTTTCTTGATTTCAGGTGCTGATGATGCTGCAGAAAAACTAGCCAAATGTGAAATAACGGAACCCACATTTGACAGCCCCACCCCCACCACAACAGGCAGTGGAACCACTGACCCTGCCAAACGGCTCAAAAACTTACGGAAGAAACTCAGAGACATAGAAACTCTGGAAGAAAAAGTTAAATCTGGCAATCTCAAGTCCCCTGACAAAGATCAGAAAGAGAAAATGTCAAAGAAAACTTCCATCTTAAAAGAAATAGAAGCTCTAGAAAAGGAAGTCAGTGAATAAGTTAAGCCAAAAAGGATTATGTGTAATTTAAGAATTTTAAATCATTTTTATTATTTGTAAATGAACTGTTGTCTTGTGACAGAACATACTGATGAAATTTCTTTTGATCATAAATCGTAATAAATTATTTACAAGAACATATCAGATTCAATTATTTTACTAACTTTGTTTATCAGGATCAAAATGTGCACATATAATTTTCCTGATTCATTGTGCTTGTAATGACACCATTCATTTATACTATGTAAATTCTAAGAACAACCATTATAGAAAATTCCATGACAATATTGCAAACGTCAATTGATTTCATCAAATTTGTGTAACTCATCATTATTAAATTTTTTTGCTGCCTGAATGTAAGCTGGATATTTTATATTCGTCATTATTTTATGTAGTAGGACTACTGACAGGATGCCATATGACTAAATTAGAATATCCAACTAGAGATAACATATGAACTAGGATTAAACACTGCATCTATGTAAAAATAAAGGCCTCACACATCACAGGTCATCACAGGTCACTGAGATGTATGCTATATTTGCATGAAATGATGTCATGATGAACTTATGTAGGTACTAACCCTAGGGAAAATACAACAAAGTTTGATTAAATTAAATCATTATATTTTAATGATAAACTATTAGTATATAAATAATATCAATGTTACAATTATAGCATTGGTAACAAACTCTGCTTACACTTCTACATTATCAGTGAATTTAATTAACATAACAATTAACACAGGTGCAATGTTAGCAACACAAGTAGCTTTTACTTTTTTAACAGTTTTGTTGATTAACATCAGACATTATATCGAATTCATACCAATATTATTAAATTTAGATTAAATTACATATTTTTTATATAAAGTCAGATATATTTTCCAGTCTCCATTATTCTGCCTATGGTACTAAGAGCATGGAGAAACCCCTCATGCAATATATAATCCATATCATCTTTTAGCATTATGCTTTCAGGTGTCGTGCAGATCTGCAATAAAGAAAACATTATTCAATTACAAAAAGTCAAAACCGTCGGCTTATTAGTGGAATAAGTAGAGTAAAGACTGGTTTCCAATTAACTTAATGGATACTCACATGATTGCGTTATATGAATTCGTTCCTCGCTTTCTGTCTCGCGTAGTTGCCTAAACACGCGAGGATCCCGATGACCGCGATCCCGAGGCCCAGAACCGTGGCCAAGAAGTCTCCGAAATCAAATCCTGACGACGCTTCTACATTGCTAACGGCTAGTATCGCAAAAATTAATACACACAGCTTCAAATACATTTCGACGTAGTTGACGACACAACAAATCAACAAACAATGCAATCGAAGGCTTCGGTCGTGTTAATTAATAATGTGGTTAATTAACAATAATCGAGTGATACGATAATGATAAAGTATTTCGATTGCGACGTCAACATTGTCAACAAAGACATTGATGACAGTCACCTGCATAAGTATGAGCGCTTATAACTATAACTCGAACATCCTCTGCATAACGCGAGTAGCCGAAGTCACTATTTTATTGTGCGATGGCAACACTAAATTTCAATTGTCATATTGTATACATTCGTTGATTGTACACGAATTTTATTTTAAGCAAATCTGCCATAATTGAGGCAGAATTCGTGTATAGAAGCTTTATTTTTAACGTTAAAGTGTGTCGTTATTAATTGCTATAGATTTAATCTAAATTATACAGCAAATAAGCTAACCTTACAGTGTTATGAGAATATTTGTTTTCGGGCTAGGTTTTGTCGTGTTGTAGTTAGTTTTAGTGGTTAAAGATGAGTTATAATTCGGGTGGGAGCGGTAGTAAGGGCTTTGGGTTCGCGGGGTTTGCGATGCCTAAGCGGAACCCTTCGAACGTGTCCCTTCACGCCGTGCCGCCGCCGCCGTCGCAGATGAACGCTGTGCCGCCGCCGACCTCTGGACTGTCCAAGCAGGGGTACTCCACTATGACTGCGATCACGCAGAATGCTGTCACGGGGAACTGGGGAACATTGGGCAAGAAACGGTCTAAGACGGAGGATGAGTAAGTTTTTTCAAACATGTGTTTACTGTGAGGTATTTGAACCTTCGTTTTCTATTTGGCACTGTTTTACATTAGTACATATTGTTATGTGAAGTAAATCCCGTTTAAAAAAGAGTGAGTTTGGGTATAGAGAATTAAATTTGAAGTTCAGTGATAAGTTGACGATTCCATTTTTCTAATTAGATATTCATAGTAGACAGACAAGTAGTAGCAGAATATTAACTTTAAGGATGTTTAGTTATAATACTTGAATATCTGTTACTGGGTCATGGATGTTATCTATTTATGTATTTACATATTATGTATATCATCATCAAGTACCCATAGTACAAGCTTTGCTTAGTTTGGGACTAGGTTGATTTGTGTAAGATTGTCCCTTAATATTTATTTAAAATTAAATGTATCCAATGTAAATACATAAGCACCCTGTGTTTGTGAGGAACACAAAGATACATGAACTTCTAAATAATATACCAACCTTGTAAGGTCAACAGGTATTGTATTAAATACAAAGGCACCAAAATCACACTAACTCACTTGCCAGGGACCTGGTTCTGCAGTTAGACCATCTAGATTGAAAAGAAGGCAAATATTGCACCTGGATCAGAGACTAGACAAGTGAACTCTTTTAACCTTTTGAACGCCAAGGGGTGAAGCAACTGACCATGCCCCTGACGCCAGAGGAAAAAAATTAAGAAGTGCTCCAAAATCAACAGGGATTCAAAATACCTATAGCAGGTTGAATCACAAAATTTGTCCCACGGACAACCTAATCATTTTGTATGAAGATGTCACTTGGACAACGGGGACAGAGTAAACAACACAAAAAAGTTGATTCACCCAAATAAGGTTACGTATTTGAATATCGAAAGCTAATATATCTAACGTTAAAAAGTCGACGGTCAAAATATCGAAAGTTAAAATATCGAACGATCTAAATATCTACTATCATAATATCGACGTTTGGAATACCTAAAAGTCAAATACCGAATTGCTAAAATATCGAAAGTTCAAAATATCTACAGTCAAATTATCGATATATGTTAATATCGCAACCCAAAATATCAACCACCAAAAAGCCAACGTTTAAAATATCGAAAATTGAAATAGCGAACGATCTTAATATCTACAGTCATTATATCGACGGCTGAAATTCCGAAAGCCCAAATGCCGAACGGTAATTAAATTGCACGTGGACAAAATAGGAGGGTAGATGCGAAATAATAATGAGCTGTGTGTGAAAGTCCGAATCTAGGGCTCTCGCTGGTTAGGACGCGTGCCGACACAGAGCACCCTAGAGTGTTTTTGTAAAGCCGGAGGCGCGGAGGGAGTGCAGCTCTCGCCCGCCGTGACAAAGCTCGGGAGCCGTGCGAAGCTGCGGAGTGGAGTACAGGCGACCGCGATTTGCCACGCAAGGGCGGAAGGGCTGCTCTCCCCGCAGCGCCGGAGCTAAGGCAGAGTCAGTTTTGCTCGATTTAGACTCCAGGTTGACCTAAAGACTCTAGGTTGACCCAGTGCAATGTTTGATTTAATGAAGTACATATTTATTATAAAACCTATGGTAGTGTTATTCATTATCAGTGATCGGGGATTTCTCTGCCACAACGCGGTATTTCGTGTATATTATTTTATATGGACATGGTTATTATAATTGAATCCGGCTATCTTGGCCAAAAAACATAATTGTATTCAGATTTGATGAGATAATGATAACTATAATGAAATTGAAAAATATATTTGTTTGAAATACCGCGTTGTGGCAGAGAAATCCCCGATCACTGTTCATTATCGTCAAATTTCAGTTGAATTATTTGATAATTTATATTATTTTCCTAAATAATTTTAAGTAAATTTAGGTCAACCTCGAGTATAAAATCGAGCAAAACTGACTCTGCCTTAGCTCCGGCGCTGCGGGGAGAGCAGCCCTTCCGCCCTTGCGTGGCAAATCGCGCTGCACTCCCTCCGCGCCTCCGGCTTTACAAAAACACTCTAGGGTGCTCTGTGTCGGCACGCGTCCTAACCAGCGAGAGCCCTAGATTCGGACTTTCTCAGCCATTAGGCTCCCATAATATGTAAGGCGATAGATAGCTCTACTATTTTTAGGAACAAATATTATTTAAAAGCATTCGAAATACTTTCGATATAACATACATTCGACGTAATAATATTTCGATATTTCACTTGTAGATATTCAAATTTTCGACATTTCAGTGTTCGACTTTTGAACCTATCGGTAATATAGATATTCGATATTTAGTATTTCGACCTTAGAATCGTTCGAAGTCTCAATTTTCGATATTTTATATGTCGATATTCAGATTTTCGAAATTTAAGCATTCGATAATTGTACCATTCGATAATGTATACTTTCGATATTTTGAATTTCGACGTTATGATCCTTCGATATTCTAATTTTCGATATTTTAACCGTCGATATTTTGTATGTCGATATTTCAATTTTCGATATTCAAATACGTAACCCCCAAATAATAATAATAATAATAATAAACATCTAATGGAACATACTAATAAGTCAGATAATCTGATTATAACTAAAATTGTTGATTGCAGATGTGATAAAAAAAATCCTAAATTTTTAGCCTTAGAAACTATTAGCAGTGTATATCAATTTTATTTTATGCAGCTATGTTCAGTAGTATCAGTTACAATTTTATATTTCAGGTATTTTGATGAAGATGATGAGCCTCCAACCCCAGCTTTAGCCTACATCCCAGCTCCTGGCAGCCCCACCTACGAGGCTGCTGCAAAAGCCAAAGTAAGTTGACTTTTTATGTTGTCATATTATCATTATCCTTATTCAGTTTAATGAGAAACAAACAGTTGTATAAATATAACAGTAGTATTGTCATAGTTGAAAATTTTGCATTAAATGACCAAAAGTTTTACTGCCAAATTTATTGCCTTAAGAAAATATGCTATTTTGTTTTTATTATTATCACTACACAGTATTATTATCACTACATAGTAGTATAAATAAAGTCACTTGCTTGCTGTCTATCTATTTGTCCCTATGTATGCTTAGATCTTTAAAAATATGCAACGAATTTTGATGCAGTTTTTTTTTAATAGATAAGAGTGCTTCAAGAGAATGGTTTATATGTATAATACATGCATCAGCATTGCACCCGTGCGAAGCCAGGGCGGGTCACTAGTATAAACAATAGAGTAAAAAAAAGACTTAATTTGGAATAACTTACCCATTATTCTATTTTAATTGTTAAACTGAATAAAACCTACACAATTTTTTTATATTTTGCCAATGAACTAGCAAATAAGTTTGCCTTTAGACATTTAATTATATATATTCCGTATATTTATTATGTAATTATGCCACAAAATAATTGTATTCAAAGTAAAGAACATCATGTCATTGAAACATCAAAAGGATTGCTGATTGATGGTTCTTCTAAAGTTCATAAATATAACATTTGAAAATTATCTCATTAATGCATCAAAATGCTTGAAGTCGCAAACTGACAATACTTGCTGTTCTTATTTAAATTGTGTTAAAATGTATTCAAATGTAGCCTCATGCATGAATGATGCACATTTATTTCACAATTCATGCTTTACATATCAGTTCATTACATATAGATGTTCCCAAGTATTATACTATGTTTGTATTGTTCTGCTGGGAAAATTGTATGGTAATTTTTTTTTTTTTTTTTACAAAAAAATTACAAAAATTTACAGTCATACAATGAAAAGCTTTGTCACTTTTGGATCTTAATACTGTCACATAACATTGAAAAGCGATGAACCTTTTAGTTCCTCAACTATACACTTGATTTGGCTTGTAATCTGAGGAAGTTATTATTATGCAAGGCGAATACTGCTGTGCGTCCTATTTGTATGGCATACAAAGGGTCGCCTTTTCCCTTAGCATGGCAGAGAATACATTGTCTACATGAACTAGCCAGATTTTTATTAAAAATATTTAGCTGCGCTCAATCTACACGGTTAATTTGACCAACTGTAAAACCATTATGTGCAATAGGTATTGAGTAAAAATATTGTTTGTTATGCCTTAGAGTCTGTTTAGGTAACCTCAAGTTGAACCTTACCGTTACCTTTGTATTTTGTAATTCCTAGTGCCTAGCATGTAATGAGCTAGCCTGATGGAATGCAGAACTTCAGAATACTTCAATTTTATGAATGTTATATGTTATTGAATGCATAGGCTGAAAGAAATTATGTTGTCAGTCTAAGGACTATTGGCTCTTCAAAAAGAGTACTAGACACTTAAATATGTCACTGTTATCTATTTTTGCTAAAGAATAATGTGTATTGTGTCTATTCGGAATTCTAAGATCAAATCATGTCAAATTGGGACAAGCGAAAAACAGCCTTAAATGTACATGTATATGGTCATTTGTACCTTAGTACCAAAGTGACTTCATCTGATCTTAGAGATCGGACAGACTGTACATGAGTTCCAATTCTAGTGTCTTATTCCTTGTGTCCGTGTATATAATAATGTTATTATTTTTTGTAATTAAGAGCTGTGCGCACGATGCAAACGTCGCATGTTAAGGTTATGCCTCTTGATTTGACAGCCTTGATACTGACAGCGCTTGTTTGAGTTCAGGTTAACGCATCCTAAATGCGATCAGCGCTCATGCGTGCAGCTCTCCGTGGCGCCACCTATGGTCCCACCGGAAGATCAGCGCTGGCTCTCAAGCTAGCATCATGTTGAGGGGTTCCACCTCGTTTCGTGGCACAGCCATAATATTACACAGGTCTACAAAAACAAATTTTTTTTTTGGGTTTCTGTTCTAATGCTTGAATTCTGATTCCAAACATCGAAAAACACTCGGATATCCATTTTTAACTCTTAAAGTTTACTTTTGTTTAAATAAAATTACAGAGAAAATATAAAAATTAGTATTTTTTTTAAACTCCGTAAAATTGCTCTAGTTTCTACAAAAGCAAACTTTGATCGGAATAGATATTTTTTTATTTATTTGTGACATAGGAGAAACCAAAATTTCACATTCAGGAGCCAGACCCAGAAATCGTGTTGACCGGTGTTATAGTTGCCTATTGTTTATTTTATTGTTTTTGTCACACCCTTGGTGACGTCACGTACAAATGTATTTCTTTCTGTACATAATGATTTTGCCCTCCAGCAAGCTGAAGAAGAGGAAGAGGACCCGCTGGACGCGTTCATGGCGGGGCTGGAGCAGCAGGCGGCGAAGGACCTGATCACCAGCAAGGAGAACGCGTGCAAGGGCGACGCGGGCCGCGGCACGCGCGGGGACATCGACGAAATGGACGACGAGGAGAGCTATTACAAGTGAGATTTATTTTCCGCTACTATAGTTTCCTATGTTTATCTATTCCTATTGAATATTTAGCCTAACGTAGATGTCAAACGTTAAGTCTGCGAATGTATTTTTTCGACTAATTTAGCAGGGTAATCACATCTCTGTCGCACAGACACTCTATCTTCTATGGTACAACATTGATCATAGACTTTTCTAGTCAAGTTTTCTATTCAAAGGCATGATTCATATAACAGTCACTAATCTTATTAAGCGTGGCGTGGCGTCAAAAAAATGCCTGGGAAAGCCGGAGCAGTTACCTTTTCTCTAATAGCAATACATAGAGAAAGGTGCTCAAATGCTCTAAAATAGGTAAGCCGGTAGGAATCAGTTTCGGATTCCACGGCACTGCTAATTAAGCACAGCTCCTAATAATTATTTTATCACTTCCTATAATTTTTCAGTCCTGTTCTTCCAAAGGTTTCTATTTTCCAATGCATTTGGTTAGGCATTTGAGTCCAAGTCATCCCGTCATCGCCGACGAGGACATAATTCTGCCGTCATAACGAGAAATTGAGTTAGATACATATTCGGAAAGAGGAAAAAAGGGCGCATCTGTCTATATATTTTTAAAATTTTCAAAAAAAATGTTGGATGTGCCCTTTTTCGTTATGACGGCAGAATTATATTTATATCCGTAAGATAAGAAAATGTTAAAGAGTATTTTTGTCGCAATATTAAGCAGCTCGGCCCCCTATAGTCCTATTTGTTATGAAAAAAAGCTGCACTCTGTGATGGAAGCAAGCCGTTTTGCACGGTGATAATATAGACCAAAATAAACGATTTCACTCGAGGCGAAATTAGTTTCACCCCTTAGGAACAGAGATGGCGCCACTTATTCAAAAAAAGTTTAAAAAATTCTAAATCCTGAACGAATACTCCGATTTTGACGTAAGAGGTGCCAATCGGCAGATAATTACCCAATTTAACATGAAAAAAATTAAAATCACGTAGAAAATAATTTTGGATACCTAAGAAATAATATTTTCTGAAAAATATATTTAAAATTTGTGATTTTTGGAATTTTACTCGTAAAAATGTATGTACATGGTACTTTTTTTATTTATTTATATTAATACACAACTAATTTTACATTTACGAAAAAAAACCGCATATCATTAGCTCGTATAATTCCAAAGTTATTGAAGAATACAGACATGGCGCCGCTGGGTCAAAAAATCTTACAAAAAATCTAAAACCTCAACGGCTATTCCGATTTTGATAATTAAGGTGGTAATCGACAGATAATTACTTAAATTAGTTTAAAAAAATAAAATAAAAATTCAAATAGGCAAAAAGTAATAATATTTCCAAAAAAAAACATACATTTTGAAAAAATATTTTTTTTTTGGGGCTTTTATGTAATTTCATATAAAAAAATTATGAATATGGCTTTATTTTACTTATGTATATTATAACACAATTAGGAAATTGATCGTTTAATAAAAAACCGCATATCGAGAACTTGTACAGTTCCAACGGTATTGAAGATTTTACTATAGGGTGCCGGTGCGATGTTGCCGCCGCACGTCGCACGTGCAACTTATGTACATGTATATGTATAGAAAAGTATTCTCCCGTTTCGAAGGTACTGATTACCCTGAAAATATAACCACAATTGAAAGTACAAATAATAATCATCCCAAGTAGCCCACAACACACTTATATCCCTTGTACAGCTTAAATTAGAGTTTTAACGGGTGAATAGGCTCCTATACAACCTGTTTGCTAATATCACAAGTATATTAGATGCTAAATAGCATTTCTGAATCAATATTTTACTTACTTTACGTTTTATTTTCACTTTAGTCTTTACAGGCTTTGCATTGTAACGTGCAAGTTAGGCCGTCGCATCATAAAAAAAACAACAACGCATTATGCCACAGCCCAATTTGTATCCATAATGTTCAAGGAGTTTCCAAATTGAACTAACCTTCAACTATTGTGGACCCCACCTACCTTTGATGCCGTTTCATTCCCAAAAAGAAGGACTTGGGACTCGATATATCCAAATTAAAACGTGAACCCACATTTGGTTTGCATGAAACGGTATTCAATGGCAGCTGAAATAGATGGAAGGTTCTCACAAGCTTGTTTAGTTTAGTGTTTTTTAGTTTAAATAGATCTTTTCGAATCGCATTAACAGTAATAATATATGCTCTGTTGGAGCATCGTATAGCCTGCATGTGAATCTGGGACCAACAACGTTACGATTAATTGAGAACCAATTAATGACATTAATATAGTGATTGAATCTTACACGATTTTCACACATTATATTAAAATAATAAAACGGGACTTAATTGCGGTAAATAAACATTTTTGAACTCGGTTAAATCCCGTTTTGTTATAATAATGAATGACATTAATTATTTAAACACACCCTAAAAAAAGAAACAAAAATGGCCCTAAGTAATCGTTTCACATGAGCCGTTACGTATCGAGAGAGAATTTCTATAGATAACAATGTAACTACTTGCAAAAGCAGTAGTTATTTCAGGGTATAACATGCAAGTTTTAAAACAGGTCTCTTTTCTATTAAAATTATTGTATTAAAATTAGACGTCTTGTCATACTCTGTGAAAGCCTTGAAGTGCAGTCATCATTTCATTACTTAAAGTAATAACTGTTTTGTAAACTGCTACTAGTAGACCGTTGCATTGACGACTGCAATTTGAATGCTTCGATGCTTTCACAGAGCTGGCGACAAGCCTTTCGCCGACTAATTCAGCTGCCATTGAACAACATGTTCTGCGTGTAGCGTTTCAAGCGAGCCAAATGTGAAATAAACGTCTTAATTTGGATATATCCTGTCCCAAGTCCTTTCTTTTTGGGAATGGAATGGCGTTGGAAGCAGGTTGCAGGTGCGATCCACAATAGAACAGTTAGTATGGGTGCAAATCGAGCTATGGAAAAATGCGTTGTTGCAGCCGATGCAACGGCCTAACATGCACGTTACAATGCACAGTTTAGTGAAAATAGGCAGAATATACTTGTGATATTAGCAAACTGGTTGTATAAGAGCCTATTCACCCGTTAAAACTCTAATTTAAGCTGTACAAGGGATATAAGTGTGTTGTGTGCTACTTGGGATGATTATTATTTGTACTTTCAATTGTGGTTATATTTTCAGGGTAATCAGTACCTTCGAAACGGGAGAATACTTTTCTATACATATACATGTACATAAGTTGCACGTGCGGCGGCAACATCGCACCGGCACCCTATAGTAAAATTTTCAATACCGTTGGAACTGTACAAGTTCTCGATATGCGGTTTTTTATTAAACGATCAATTTCCTAATTGTGTTATAATATACATAAGTAAAATAAAGCCATATTCATAATTTTTTTTATATGAAATTACATAAAAGCCCCAAAAAAAAATATTTTTTCAAAATGTATGTTTTTTTTTGGAAATATTATTACTTTTTGCCTATTTGAATTTTTATTTTATTTTTTTAAACTAATTTAAGTAATTATCTGTCGATTACCACCTTAATTATCAAAATCGGAATAGCCGTTGAGGTTTTAGATTTTTTGACCCAGCGGCGCCATGTCTGTATTCTTCAATAACTTTGGAATTATACGAGCTAATGATATGCGGTTTTTTTTCGTAAATGTAAAATTAGTTGTGTATTAATATAAATAAATAAAAAAAGTACCATGTACATACATTTTTACGAGTAAAATTCCAAAAATCACAAATTTTAAATATTTTTTTCAGAAAATATTATTTCTTAGGTATCCAAAATTATTTTCTACGTGATTTTAATTTTTTTCATGTTAAATTGGGTAATTATCTGCCGATTGGCACCTCTTACGTCAAAATCGGAGTATTCGTTCAGGATTTAGATTTTTTAAAACTTTTTTTGAATAAGTGGCGCCATCTCTGTTCCTAAGGGGTGAAACTAATTTCGCCTCGAGTGAAATCGTTTATTTTGGTCTATATTATCACCGTGCAAAACGGCTTGCTTCCATCACAAAGTGCAGCTTCCAGGCCAAAACCGTCCATAACAAGTAATACTACTAGCTCGTAATCCCTGAACATATTCTAGATACATGGAAGACAACCCGCTGAACAACGCGGACGACGGCTCCGACGTGGAGATCGAATACGACGAGGACGGCAACCCCCTCGCTCCGCCCAAGAAGAAGTTCATCGACCCGCTGCCGCCCATAGACCACGCGGAGATAGAGTACGAGCCCTTCGAGAAGAACTTCTACACGCCGCACGAGGACATCGAGCGACTGGAGCACCAACAGGTCGACGATTTGAAGAAGACGCTTGGAATAAAGGTAAGGGCTCTATGTTCATCTAGGATTGTTGTCAAACCCAGCATATCAAGAGTAGAGATATTTTATTATTATGTTACATATTTAATTATTGTATTAAGCGGTTTACACTCACGTGATATTTTCAAGAGCGGCCCGACATGTTTCAAACTCGACTTCTGTCTCTATATCTGTATACCCCATTTTATGGTTGATGAATGATTAATTAAGCCTGCTGCATAGTGCGGTTTATGAAGATAATAAGTAGTACATTGCACTTATATTATAAAGGCGAAAGTTTGTGCGTGTGCGTATGTGTTTGTTTCTTACTTATTCACGTTCAAATTTTGGTATGAAGGTAGCTGACACTTTGGATTAACACATAGGCTAATTTTGATCCTGAAAAATGTTGTGTTCCCGTGAGATGAGCGGGCAACACCACGCGGGGCAGCTAGTAACTAATAAACTATCCGGCAGGTGACAGGGCCCGACCCGCCGCGCCCCGTCAGCAGCTTCGCGCACTTCGGCTTCGACGAGCAACTCATGAAGGCCATCCAGCGCTCCGAGTACACCTCGCCCACGCCCGTGCAGGCCGCCGGCGTGCCGGCCGCGCTCTCCGGCCGAGATCTTATAGGTAACTGACGTGTCATCAGTATACTAGTACACCTCGCCCACGCCCGTGCAGGCCGCCGGCGTGCCGGCCGCGCTCTCCGGCCGAGATCTTATAGGTAACTGACGTGTCATCAGTATACTAGTACACCTCGCCCACGCCCGTGCAGGCCGCCGGCGTGCCGGCCGCGCTCTCCGGCCGAGATCTTATAGGTAACTGACGTGTCATCAGTATACTAGTACACCTCGCCCACGCCCGTGCAGGCCGCCGGCGTGCCGGCCGCGCTCTCCGGCCGAGATCTTATAGGTAACTGACGTGTCATCAGTATACTAGTACACCTCGCCCACGCCCGTGCAGGCCGCCGGCGTGCCGGCCGCGCTCTCCGGCCGAGATCTTATAGGTAACTGACGTGTCATCAGTATACTAGTACACCTCGCCCACGCCCGTGCAGGCCGCCGGCGTGCCGGCCGCGCTCTCCGGCCGAGATCTTATAGGTAACTGACGTGTCATCAGTATACTAGTACACCTCGCCCACGCCCGTGCAGGCCGCCGGCGTGCCGGCCGCGCTCTCCGGCCGAGATCTTATAGGTAACTGACGTGTCATCAGTATACTAGTACACCTCGCCCACGCCCGTGCAGGCCGCCGGCGTGCCGGCCGCGCTCTCCGGCCGAGATCTTATAGGTAACTGACGTGTCATCAGTATACTAGTACACCTCGCCCACGCCCGTGCAGGCCGCCGGCGTGCCGGCCGCGCTCTCCGGCCGAGATCTTATAGGTAACTGACGTGTCATCAGTATACTAGTACACCTCGCCCACGCCCGTGCAGGCCGCCGGCGTGCCGGCCGCGCTCTCCGGCCGAGATCTTATAGGTAACTGACGTGTCATCAGTATACTAGTACACCTCGCCCACGCCCGTGCAGGCCGCCGGCGTGCCGGCCGCGCTCTCCGGCCGAGATCTTATAGGTAACTGACGTGTCATCAGTATACTAGTACACCTCGCCCACGCCCGTGCAGGCCGCCGGCGTGCCGGCCGCGCTCTCCGGCCGAGATCTTATAGGTAACTGACGTGTCATCAGTATACTAGTACACCTCGCCCACGCCCGTGCAGGCCGCCGGCGTGCCGGCCGCGCTCTCCGGCCGAGATCTTATAGGTAACTTACGTGTCATCAGTATACTAATTTTCTCAATTTTTGAGGATGTTGGCTTCACTGATGAAAAATCAGGATGCGAAGTGCAGTCCAAGTGAATTTTATGGTCAGTCAAAAATAAAAAACCTTGCCGGCTCGATTTGTTCGACAATAATGTTGTATGAAATTCCTTTATTTGTCGAGGTACAAACTTGAAAAAAAGTTAAAACGTTCATATAAAAAAAGGCTAAACGGAAGATCAGTAGTATAATCAGTACTCCCAACGCCGTCCGTTTAACATGAATACTCAGCCTGCAATTGTCTACTTCCCTCGCTTCGACAATAATAAAATAATTCGTCAAAACTTTAAAAGCCAAAGCACTCAAGCGAAAGCTTTATGAATGGTTGACTGAAAATCTGACTTCAGTAGCGCTTTTGATAAGGTGGACCACAATATCCTCTTGCAAAAGCTGTATGGCAATTTCGATATCACGGGTGAAATGTGGCGATGGTTTAGATCATATCTGTTTGGTAGACGTCTAAGAGTAGTCAAGGATGGATATTTTTCGGACTCGTATTTTGCATCTTCGGGCGTGCCTCAAGGTTCACATCTCGGTCCATTACTATTTATAATTTTTATCAACGATCTAACTCTTTCAATCAAACATAGCAAATGTCTTTTATATGCAGACGACCTTAAATTGTACAGAGTAATCTCTTCTCCCGACGATGTGTCGCTTTTGCAAGAGGATCTAAACAGCGTTAAAACTTGGTGTTGTAAAAATAATATGACCCTCAATGCCGACAAATGCTTGTTCATCACATTTACCCGCAAAAGATTGCCTACGGCTTCTACGTACTGCCTTGGTGACGTTGCACTTCGCGAGGTTTCTTGCGTTAAGGACTTGGGGGTGCTTTTAGATTCCAAGCTAAGCTTTAGAAACCACGTTGATTCCATTATAAATGAATGTAACAAAATGCTTGGATTTATAAAGCGTGTCGGCAAGAACTTCAAACGTGTTAAGACTTTTCAGTCACTCTTTAACTCCCTTGTTCGATCGCGACTCGAATATTGTTGCCAAGTTTGGAATCCACATTATCAGATTCATATTAGTCGCTTACAAAGGGTGCAACGATCATTTACAAGATTTTTAGTATTTAAGTCACAAAACGTGAGTAAAAATTTGTCATACGATGAGAGACTAGATGTTTTCAAGATGACTACTTTAAAGCTTAGACGCTCCTACTTGGATTTGGCCTTGCTACACAAATTGATAAATGGGAAAATTATGGAACCGTATCTGCTGCAGTGTCTTCATCTCAAAGTCCCCAAAGTAAATACACGGCCTTGCCGTCGCACAACTTTTAGCCCCGGTCCCACCCGAACTAAACTTGGAAAATCACTCCCAATTTACAGAATACAATGTCTGTATAATGTTCTGTCCTTGGAAATTCCTGATTTGGACATTTTTCATGATTCTTTACCCGTTCTTAGGCGTAAGATGCTGAAAACAGCTGAATAAAAATATTTATATTATATCAGTTATTTTAAATCTAGCTTCCGTTTAATTGCCCACGAATTATTAATCACATTTTGAATCTTGTGTTTTAGTTTAGTTTAATAATATTAATTAATGTTATAGGTTAGTGTGCCCTGAGTCAATTTGAATGCTGATGCACACCTGTCATTGGTTCATAAACAGGTTTTTGTGTCTGTGTAATTTATACTATTTACTTGGTTTTGTTTATGTACTGTTGGTGTGTCTTATAAATAAATAAATAAATAAATAAATAAAATAATTTTTATAGCGTTAACGAAATAGTTATGTAAGAAAACTGTTAGCTAGTATAATTTAACTCGGGTCCGATTTTTGATCAGATCATATTCTAGTTTTAAGTAAAATATTGCACGCCACTATGTCGCTAATCGTGTGAAACTAACCTTGTAAATCAATATTAAGACCAATTTATTGTACCATGATTAATGCAAATAAATATTCATTCATTCATTCATTCATTCATTCATTCATTTATTCATTCATTCATTCATTCATTCATTCAATAATGTCTGTACGTACTGTTGTCCGTGTGCAGGGATCGCCCGCACCGGGTCGGGCAAGACGGCAGCGTTCCTGTGGCCGCTGCTGGTGCACATCATGGACCAGAAGGAGCTGGCGCCGGGCGACGGGCCCATCGGCCTCATCCTCGCGCCCACCAGGGAGCTGGCGCAGCAGGTACCGTACCCACACTAATCCTGTGGCCGCTGCTGGTGCACATCATGGACCAGAAGGAGCTGGCGCCGGGCGACGGGCCCATCGGCCTCATCCTCGCGCCCACCAGGGAGCTGGCGCAGCAGGTACCGTACCCACACTAATCCTGTGGCCGCTGCTGGTGCACATCATGGACCAGAAGGAGCTGGCGCCGGGCGACGGGCCCATCGGCCTCGTCCTCGCGCCCACCAGGGAGCTGGCGCAGCAGGTACCGTAACCACACTAATTACACTAAGGGTAGTATTTAAACGCACATCAAAATAAAACCTTTTTCTATGCAAAAATAATCAAAATTTATATCAAAATTACTGATTGCACAACAAATATTGCACTCAAATTCAAATTTCATGAAGCTAGCTCAAACGGTTATAAAGATATGAAGGTCAAAAAGTCTAAATTTTAGCACTGACCGACTGACATATAGTACCTAAACCTAACCTACTTCCAGATGACCTACAAGGATGAAATTTGGAATCTAGCTCAGTAATTGTGTGTAAGCGTAGGAAAAAATCTAAAAATGAAAAAAAGTTAAAAACTTGGCCAGTTTTTATCAAAATTAAAAAATATATATTATGTTGAATAACTTTATAAAATGACTAATGTAATGAAAACTGGCCAAGTCAAATCCAACCTACTTTAAGATCTCACATTTTTAAATAACAGCAATTGTTATAGGTATCCAATAAAGCAAAGAAATAGAGTTTAATACTTGTTCATAATGTTATTTTGTTCCTATAAATACATATTTGGATTTTGCATTGAACTTGGCTCTCCTTTTTTACATTTATGTTTTTGGTGGAATCAAAATATACATACTAGGAATTGAAGATACGTTGCAATTACGCAGTACAGAGTCAAGATAAACGTTTTTGGAGCGGAGCGAGCGAAGCGAGCGAAGCTCCCATGGATCGACTCGAATGGACTTTGTAACAATGCGCAGATCTCAGCGAGTTCTCAACCGATTTTAGAAATTTTTGTTTTAAAATGCACAAATTAAATTTCGCTAGGTCGTGACGAAGAGAAAAATTCGAAAAAAAAAAAAAAAACCGCTCCAATCTATGGTGCAAGCTTAGCCGGTGGCTGACTCTGCATCGACCTAGTTATTTATAGAATACACGTACGTGCATTACCTCACAAAACGAACAGGAAATATACAATAATAAGACATTATCTCAACAGATTTACATGGAAGCGAAGAGATTCGGCAAGGTGTACAATATAAGATGCGTGTGCTGCTACGGCGGAGGCTCCAAGTGGGAACAGACCAAAGCGTTAGAGGGGGGCGGCGCCGAGATAGTCGTGGGCACGCCGGGCCGGGTCATCGACCTCATCAAGTGCAAGGCCACCAATCTCCAGCGCGTCACCTATCTAGTGCTGGACGAGGCTGATCGCATGTTCGACATGGGCTTCGGTGAGTGTTCTGCCTATATCTAATATATTTTTCATCTCTCCTGTTCGGAATGTGTCATTTTCATGAGTAGATAGCCGGGTGGAAAATAGCTGTTCCATCCCTAGGGTGGAAAGTAATTTTTTTTTAATTGCCACGGAGTCAAAGACGATTGCCATCTAGATGCACGTCGTGACCAACTCAATTAGGTACAATCTAGTCGGCCGTGGTAAGTGGCCATTATAAAAAAATCTCCAAAGGTTAGATATACGCAAGCTTAATTTATTTATATCCAATTATTAAATATAAATATGTATGTATTATTATATTTTTATATATAACTACATATAATTCTGTCCCTCATTTATTGATAGAATCGTACATTTATATAAAAAGCAAAATTGAAACCATTGGATTTGTTTTTAATATTGGCGGTACGTATATTTTAACTTTTTTTTCTATAATAATTATAATGAAAGTTTGCAATAGAAAAAGCGGGAACATGAGATTAAATATAAATACCATGTCTTTTATTGATTATTGGTTAAAAATTACATGGACATTAATTTAACTCACTCATGACATGTGCGTGTAGTATTTTATTTTCCTCGCAGTTGAAATGAAAAGTAGAGTGTTTAACTCGGGTGAAATTACTCATTTCACCCTCGAACTATTGGCGCTCTCACTTCGTTCGAGCGCCAGAAATATCTCGGGTGCAATGGGTAACTTTCTACCCTTGGTTAACAATCTACTATTTATCCAGGGAGCCGGGGACGTATAATGGATAATGAGAGTCTTTAGCTTGCAGCGCATCGCTCTAAGCACACTTACAATCAATTGAATCTTTCCATTCTCCGCTCCAAAGACCTGAACGCCTTTAGCTCATCATTATAATCACGGCTGTGTACATCACACGTTCGAACGCTGTAGTAATTTCTAGTCTGCCTCTGACCCTTCTTCTAGATTCTACAATTTTTCGCTCGTGTTGAGCTTGAAGGGTTTTACTGTCGCAAGTTAGTATATTAAAACCCATATTTTTTGTTCAGAACCGCAGGTGCGCTCAATCTGCAACCACGTGCGGCCGGACCGGCAGGCGCTGCTGTTCTCGGCCACGTTCCCGCGGCGCGTGGAGCGGCTCGCGCGCGACGCGCTGCACGACCCCGTGCGCGTGCAGCACGGCGCCGCCGGCGAGGCCAGCGCGCTCGTCTGCCAGCGCGCGCTGTGAGTACACGACACGTGCACGACCCCGTGCGCGTGCAGCACGGCGCCGCCGGCGAGGCCAGCGCGCTCGTCTGCCAGCGCGCGCTGTGAGTACACGACACGTGCACGACCCCGTGCGCGTGCAGCACGGCGCCGCCGGCGAGGCCAGCGCGCTCGTCTGCCAGCGCGCGCTGTGAGTACACGACACGTGCACGACCCCGTGCGCGTGCAGCACGGCGCCGCCGGCGAGGCCAGCGCGCTCGTCTGCCAGCGCGCGCTGTGAGTACACGACACGTGCACGACCCCGTGCGCGTGCAGCACGGCGCCGCCGGCGAGGCCAGCGCGCTCGTCTGCCAGCGCGCGCTGTGAGTACACGACACGTGCACGACCCCGTGCGCGTGCAGCACGGCGCCGCCGGCGAGGCCAGCGCGCTCGTCTGCCAGCGCGCGCTGTGAGTACACGACACGTGCACGACCCCGTGCGCGTGCAGCACGGCGCCGCCGGCGAGGCCAGCGCGCTCGTCTGCCAGCGCGCGCTGTGAGTACACGACACGTGCACGACCCCGTGCGCGTGCAGCACGGCGCCGCCGGCGAGGCCAGCGCGCTCGTCTGCCAGCGCGCGCTGTGAGTACACGACACGTGCACGACCCCGTGCGCGTGCAGCACGGCGCCGCCGGCGAGGCCAGCGCGCTCGTCTGCCAGCGCGCGCTGTGAGTACACGACACGTGCACGACCCCGTGCGCGTGCAGCACGGCGCCGCCGGCGAGGCCAGCGCGCTCGTCTGCCAGCGCGCGCTGTGAGTACACGACACGTGCACGACCCCGTGCGCGTGCAGCACGGCGCCGCCGGCGAGGCCAGCGCGCTCGTCTGCCAGCGCGCGCTGTGAGTACACGACACGTGCACGACCCCGTGCGCGTGCAGCACGGCGCCGCCGGCGAGGCCAGCGCGCTCGTCTGCCAGCGCGCGCTGTGAGTACACGACACGTGCACGACCCCGTGCGCGTGCAGCACGGCGCCGCCGGCGAGGCCAGCGCGCTCGTCTGCCAGCGCGCGCTGTGAGTACACGACACGTGCACGACCCCGTGCGCGTGCAGCACGGCGCCGCCGGCGAGGCCAGCGCGCTCGTCTGCCAGCGCGCGCTGTGAGTACACGACACGTGCACGACCCCGTGCGCGTGCAGCACGGCGCCGCCGGCGAGGCCAGCGCGCTCGTCTGCCAGCGCGCGCTGTGAGTACACGACACGTGCACGACCCCGTGCGCGTGCAGCACGGCGCCGCCGGCGAGGCCAGCGCGCTCGTCTGCCAGCGCGCGCTGTGAGTACACGACACGTGCACGACCCCGTGCGCGTGCAGCACGGCGCCGCCGGCGAGGCCAGCGCGCTCGTCTGCCAGCGCGCGCTGTGAGTACACGACACGTGCACGACCCCGTGCGCGTGCAGCACGGCGCCGCCGGCGAGGCCAGCGCGCTCGTCTGCCAGCGCGCGCTGTGAGTACACGACACGTGCACGACCCCGTGCGCGTGCAGCACGGCGCCGCCGGCGAGGCCAGCGCGCTCGTCTGCCAGCGC
The DNA here is from genome assembly GCA_932273695.1 of Apotomis betuletana. Lineage (NCBI taxonomy): Eukaryota > Metazoa > Arthropoda > Insecta > Lepidoptera > Tortricidae > Apotomis > Apotomis betuletana. The sequence goes on along the minus strand of OW026309.1, from coordinate 2,870,255 downwards.
GCGCTGTGAGTACACGACACGTGCACGACCCCGTGCGCGTGCAGCACGGCGCCGCCGGCGAGGCCAGCGCGCTCGTCTGCCAGCGCGCGCTGTGAGTACACGACACGTGCACGACCCCGTGCGCGTGCAGCACGGCGCCGCCGGCGAGGCCAGCGCGCTCGTCTGCCAGCGCGCGCTGTGAGTACACGACACGTGCACGACCCCGTGCGCGTGCAGCACGGCGCCGCCGGCGAGGCCAGCGCGCTCGTCTGCCAGCGCGCGCTGTGAGTACACGACACGTGCACGACCCCGTGCGCGTGCAGCACGGCGCCGCCGGCGAGGCCAGCGCGCTCGTCTGCCAGCGCGCGCTGTGAGTACACGACACGTGCACGACCCCGTGCGCGTGCAGCACGGCGCCGCCGGCGAGGCCAGCGCGCTCGTCTGCCAGCGCGCGCTGTGAGTACACGACACGTGCACGACCCCGTGCGCGTGCAGCACGGCGCCGCCGGCGAGGCCAGCGCGCTCGTCTGCCAGCGCGCGCTGTGAGTACACGACACGTGCACGACCCCGTGCGCGTGCAGCACGGCGCCGCCGGCGAGGCCAGCGCGCTCGTCTGCCAGCGCGCGCTGTGAGTACACGACACGTGCACGACCCCGTGCGCGTGCAGCACGGCGCCGCCGGCGAGGCCAGCGCGCTCGTCTGCCAGCGCGCGCTGTGAGTACACGACACGTGCACGACCCCGTGCGCGTGCAGCACGGCGCCGCCGGCGAGGCCAGCGCGCTCGTCTGCCAGCGCGCGCTGTGAGTACACGACACGTGCACGACCCCGTGCGCGTGCAGCACGGCGCCGCCGGCGAGGCCAGCGCGCTCGTCTGCCAGCGCGCGCTGTGAGTACACGACACGTGCACGACCCCGTGCGCGTGCAGCACGGCGCCGCCGGCGAGGCCAGCGCGCTCGTCTGCCAGCGCGCGCTGTGAGTACACGACACGTGCACGACCCCGTGCGCGTGCAGCACGGCGCCGCCGGCGAGGCCAGCGCGCTCGTCTGCCAGCGCGCGCTGTGAGTACACGACACGTGCACGACCCCGTGCGCGTGCAGCACGGCGCCGCCGGCGAGGCCAGCGCGCTCGTCTGCCAGCGCGCGCTGTGAGTACACGACACGTGCACGACCCCGTGCGCGTGCAGCACGGCGCCGCCGGCGAGGCCAGCGCGCTCGTCTGCCAGCGCGCGCTGTGAGTACACGACACGTGCACGACCCCGTGCGCGTGCAGCACGGCGCCGCCGGCGAGGCCAGCGCGCTCGTCTGCCAGCGCGCGCTGTGAGTACACGACACGTGCACGACCCCGTGCGCGTGCAGCACGGCGCCGCCGGCGAGGCCAGCGCGCTCGTCTGCCAGCGCGCGCTGTGAGTACACGACACGTGCACGACCCCGTGCGCGTGCAGCACGGCGCCGCCGGCGAGGCCAGCGCGCTCGTCTGCCAGCGCGCGCTGTGAGTACACGACACGTGCACGACCCCGTGCGCGTGCAGCACGGCGCCGCCGGCGAGGCCAGCGCGCTCGTCTGCCAGCGCGCGCTGTGAGTACACGACACGTGCACGACCCCGTGCGCGTGCAGCACGGCGCCGCCGGCGAGGCCAGCGCGCTCGTCTGCCAGCGCGCGCTGTGAGTACACGACACGTGCACGACCCCGTGCGCGTGCAGCACGGCGCCGCCGGCGAGGCCAGCGCGCTCGTCTGCCAGCGCGCGCTGTGAGTACACGACACGTGCACGACCCCGTGCGCGTGCAGCACGGCGCCGCCGGCGAGGCCAGCGCGCTCGTCTGCCAGCGCGCGCTGTGAGTACACGACACGTGCACGACCCCGTGCGCGTGCAGCACGGCGCCGCCGGCGAGGCCAGCGCGCTCGTCTGCCAGCGCGCGCTGTGAGTACACGACACGTGCACGACCCCGTGCGCGTGCAGCACGGCGCCGCCGGCGAGGCCAGCGCGCTCGTCTGCCAGCGCGCGCTGTGAGTACACGACACGTGCACGACCCCGTGCGCGTGCAGCACGGCGCCGCCGGCGAGGCCAGCGCGCTCGTCTGCCAGCGCGCGCTGTGAGTACACGACACGTGCACGACCCCGTGCGCGTGCAGCACGGCGCCGCCGGCGAGGCCAGCGCGCTCGTCTGCCAGCGCGCGCTGTGAGTACACGACACGTGCACGACCCCGTGCGCGTGCAGCACGGCGCCGCCGGCGAGGCCAGCGCGCTCGTCTGCCAGCGCGCGCTGTGAGTACACGACACGTGCACGACCCCGTGCGCGTGCAGCACAAATACGACTCCAGAAGACGACACTTAATCGATCAGACATGCTAACAATAGTATTATTCGTCGCGTTTTGTAGAAGTCCTCTTTTAAATTTTGTAGGTTCTACAAGTATTGGAATAAGACCGTTTACCAGCATAATGTATTTAATTATTATTTCCTTTTTTTCCAGGCTGTTCCACAAACCAGAAGAGAAATGGACGTGGCTACTCAACAATTTAGTAGAATTCCAGTCAGCTGGTAGCATTTTAATATTTGTCACAAAAAAGGTATGTTCATATCATAACTACACGTTAAATATCATGCACGTTTCTTTCTGTAGAACTTGTGGTATAACGTTTTGATAGTTAAATTTCGTTAATTCTTCTCAGTAATAAAGTTGACTAACTAGGTAATATGGGATTACAAGATCAAAAATCAGTTAGTAGTCAAGCACACATAATATATTTGCAGCTGGAAGCCGAGCAAGTGGCAGCGAATCTCGGCGTCCAACAGTACGACGCTCTACTCCTGCACGGAGACATGGAGCAGGCGGACAGGAACCAGGTCATCACGGCCTTCAAGAGGCAGGAGGTCAGCATCCTCGTCGCCACCGACGTCGCTGGTAAGAGCCCTGAGATATCTTAGATATCTTTTTTTTTTTTTTTTTTTTTTTTTTTTTTTTTTTTTTTTTTTTTTTTTTTTAATGTCATAGGGGGCAAACGAGCAAACGTATCGCCTGATGGAAAGCGATTACCGTCGCCCATAAACACCTGCAACACCAGAGGAGTCACAAGTGCTTGCCTACCCGGAGGACGAAGATGGAATGCCTCTATGCTAGTCATTTCACCGGCTATCTTACCCCCACACCGGAACACAACAATGCGAACATTGCTGTTTGGCGGTGGGTTAGCAGGCAAGACGGTAGTAACAATCCGGACGGGCCCTGCACGAGGCCCTACTACCTAATGAAATATATGATAGGAAATATATTTTTATTGAAACTTAGGACATAATAAATCATGAGATATCCAGCGGGCCCCGAACTAGGATGAGCCTGCATCTTGGGACCCGGAATGCCAGGACTATACGCTTGCTAAGCCTCGGCAAGCCTACAGGACGGTTATATGTTAGAGTGAAATGGAACTACATCGTGCTCATTCTTACACATAACTGCGTCTTGCAGGCTTGCTAAGGCTCGGCAAGCGTGTGGACCTTGCAGTTGTCGGCGAAGAAACGGAGGATGCAAACATCCGAGGAGGTTCGCGAGCAATCGAGCTCACATAGATGGGATAGTACAACCTTTGCTTAGTTTGGGACTACGTCGATTTGTGTAAGATTGTTCTTTGATATTAAAAGCTTTTATTTAACTTGCATTGTATGTATGTATCTAAGTATGTTTGTTCGGGTGAAATCTTGCAATTTAATTTTGAAGCAGATATCGTCAACCGATTGAAATTTTGCATACATACGGAACTTTGATGACAATACAATAATATGTTACCATGGGGCTGATCTGATGATGGAGCCGGAAGGTGGCCATAGGAAGTCTATAATAGAAAAAGGAATCCTACCGAGCTTGGGCTCTTTAGAATCGTCTCAGTGAGCATTTGATGGATATCCAAAGAAAAGTACAGTCGGCTATAAAAGCTTGCCACTAAAATGTCATTTTTGACAGAAACTTTTTTATTTATTAGTATGATTTATTTCCAGCCCGCGGCCTGGACATCCCGCACATCCGCACGGTGATCAACTACACGGTGGCGCGCGACATCGACACGCACACGCACCGCGTGGGGCGCACGGGGCGCGCCGGCGTGCGCGGCGACGCCTACACGCTGCTCGAGCGGGGCAAGGACAAGGACTTCGCCGGACATCTGCTCAGGAACCTGGAACAGGCGCAACAGGTCATTGTTACTCGGTCATTATAATATACTACACGGTGGCGCGCGACATCGACACGCACACGCACCGCGTGGGGCGCACGGGGCGCGCCGGCGTGCGCGGCGACGCCTACACGCTGCTCGAGCGGGGCAAGGACAAGGACTTCGCCGGACATCTGCTCAGGAACCTGGAACAGGCGCAACAGGTCATTGTTACTCGGTCATTATAATATACTACACGGTGGCGCGCGACATCGACACGCACACGCACCGCGTGGGGCGCACGGGGCGCGCCGGCGTGCGCGGCGACGCCTACACGCTGCTCGAGCGGGGCAAGGACAAGGACTTCGCCGGACATCTGCTCAGGAACCTGGAACAGGCGCAACAGGTCATTGTTACTCGGTCATTATAATATACTACACGGTGGCGCGCGACATCGACACGCACACGCACCGCGTGGGGCGCACGGGGCGCGCCGGCGTGCGCGGCGACGCCTACACGCTGCTCGAGCGGGGCAAGGACAAGGACTTCGCCGGACATCTGCTCAGGAACCTGGAACAGGCGCAACAGGTCATTGTTACTCGGTCATTATAATATACTACACGGTGGCGCGCGACATCGACACGCACACGCACCGCGTGGGGCGCACGGGGCGCGCCGGCGTGCGCGGCGACGCCTACACGCTGCTCGAGCGGGGCAAGGACAAGGACTTCGCCGGACATCTGCTCAGGAACCTGGAACAGGCGCAACAGGTCATTGTTACTCGGTCATTATAATATACTACACGGTGGCGCGCGACATCGACACGCACACGCACCGCGTGGGGCGCACGGGGCGCGCCGGCGTGCGCGGCGACGCCTACACGCTGCTCGAGCGGGGCAAGGACAAGGACTTCGCCGGACATCTGCTCAGGAACCTGGAACAGGCGCAACAGGTCATTGTTACTCGGTCATTATAATATACTACACGGTGGCGCGCGACATCGACACGCACACGCACCGCGTGGGGCGCACGGGGCGCGCCGGCGTGCGCGGCGACGCCTACACGCTGCTCGAGCGGGGCAAGGACAAGGACTTCGCCGGACATCTGCTCAGGAACCTGGAACAGGCGCAACAGGTCATTGTTACTCGGTCATTATAATATACTACACGGTGGCGCGCGACATCGACACGCACACGCACCGCGTGGGGCGCACGGGGCGCGCCGGCGTGCGCGGCGACGCCTACACGCTGCTCGAGCGGGGCAAGGACAAGGACTTCGCCGGACATCTGCTCAGGAACCTGGAACAGGCGCAACAGGTCATTGTTACTCGGTCATTATAATATACTACACGGTGGCGCGCGACATCGACACGCACACGCACCGCGTGGGGCGCACGGGGCGCGCCGGCGTGCGCGGCGACGCCTACACGCTGCTCGAGCGGGGCAAGGACAAGGACTTCGCCGGACATCTGCTCAGGAACCTGGAACAGGCGCAACAGGTCATTGTTACTCGGTCATTATAATATACTACACGGTGGCGCGCGACATCGACACGCACACGCACCGCGTGGGGCGCACGGGGCGCGCCGGCGTGCGCGGCGACGCCTACACGCTGCTCGAGCGGGGCAAGGACAAGGACTTCGCCGGACATCTGCTCAGGAACCTGGAACAGGCGCAACAGGTCATTGTTACTCGGTCATTATAATATACTACACGGTGGCGCGCGACATCGACACGCACACGCACCGCGTGGGGCGCACGGGGCGCGCCGGCGTGCGCGGCGACGCCTACACGCTGCTCGAGCGGGGCAAGGACAAGGACTTCGCCGGACATCTGCTCAGGAACCTGGAACAGGCGCAACAGGTCATTGTTACTCGGTCATTATAATATACTACACGGTGGCGCGCGACATCGACACGCACACGCACCGCGTGGGGCGCACGGGGCGCGCCGGCGTGCGCGGCGACGCCTACACGCTGCTCGAGCGGGGCAAGGACAAGGACTTCGCCGGACATCTGCTCAGGAACCTGGAACAGGCGCAACAGGTCATTGTTACTCGGTCATTATAATATACTACACGGTGGCGCGCGACATCGACACGCACACGCACCGCGTGGGGCGCACGGGGCGCGCCGGCGTGCGCGGCGACGCCTACACGCTGCTCGAGCGGGGCAAGGACAAGGACTTCGCCGGACATCTGCTCAGGAACCTGGAACAGGCGCAACAGGTCATTGTTACTCGGTCATTATAATGTCACAAGGTCAGGAAGGTGGCCAAGTTGAAGTGGGTCTGGGCTGGTCACGTCTGTCGCATGCCGGACAACTTGTCCTGTGTTGAAGCCCCCACAACTCGAAACGGAGACGCGGCAGACCTCCTTTGCCGAGCAGTGGGACATAATAGGCCCATAATAATTATTATTAACCCTACTAATAATATAAATTATTATTATCTTGTTGTTATAGGAAGTGCCCGAGGAGCTGATGCAGCTGGCGATGCAGTCGGCGTGGTTCCGCAAGTCGCGTTTCAAGAAGGGCAAGGGCAAGAACCTCAACATCGGCGGCTGTGGACTCGGGTAAGTCGGCCGGCGAATCAAGTCAGTCCAATCACGATGGGCATATTTTGTGCTTTTTCAGGAGTTCCGACGATGGTGTTTGAGAAGGTTATTGCAGTCATTTCACTGTACACGCTCCTAGATGTCGTTGTTACAGAATACGCAAAAGCTGCATCGCGCGAACGTTGTGTCGCCGTAGATTGTATTAATGGCTTGTGAATTTATGTTGTTTTTTGTCTTAGACCGATAATTAAGAAAAGCTGTTGTAACGGTTTTACACTTGACTTTTCTTTTAGAGTTCAGCCATGAACAGATGGCTTTCCGCCTCCATCATCAGATCAGCTCCAAGATGCTAAATTATTGTATTGTCACGTGAATTACATATACATGCAAAGATTCATTTTAACAATTTATATAAATTTTATGATATTGTTAGTTAAAATAAATAAACAAGCAAATATAAGTGAATCTAATGAAAGCGTTCTGTGACAGAACTTCTGTCAAGTTGATGAAGCACGGAGTTTCTTCAGTTCGAAGATTTGGTATCGGTCATTTTCGAACGATTGACAATGCGATACTGATACCGTATACCACGAGACCACTACAGTGTCATACATACCATAGTTTAACTAATTTTTGCAGGATTAAATATTGATCCAATTCACTTAAACGCGGTACCTGTCAATACCAACCTTATCGATTCGGGATTGTGTGTTAGTTTTAGATTTAGCTAGTTTCTTTCTAAGGTCCAGCTACCTTTAATTTGGTAGTTTGGAACCTACTAAAGTTTTGAAACCGGGTACGAAATTTAAAACATATCTTTTATGCCACAAAAATATATTTAAGTGGGATTTTCTGCCCGCTACGCGCTACGCGGGGAGAAAATCTCACTTCCTGTGCTAGGCGAGACGTAAAACTTTAGACAAACCACGGGCGGTAATTCGTAAAGCCCCAGATCGCATATTTATAGCCCTCACCTTCGGTTCGGGCCACAAACACCTGCGGCCCGGGACATGCACGAATTCACCGCCCTCGGTGTAATGTACTATTTCCTCCCAAGTGTGATGAAAAACGTCGTACGTGACTCTGGTGGTAAAGGAATTCCAAACTCGTGTCATTAAAGCCCTCGCCTTCGGGCTTCTAGTAGACACTCGTTTGCAATTCCTCATTTGCCACACTTGTTACAGTTGCCGAGAAACTTCTTGAGCCTAACCTTGACTGCGCAGTAGCCGATTTACGTACAAATATGCATGCGCAGATCCGCCATTTTGGGTCAAGAAGTTTCTCGGCAACTGTACGTAAAGGCTGATTTAGACGATGCCAATTTTGAGACGCCTAAATTACGGCGCCAGTGATTACCGCACAGCACACCTCCGACCGTTTAGACAATGACTATGTTCAGCCGCCTAAATCTCGCCGCCAGTCGTGTTTACACAGTGCTTTTTTTCAGTACCAGTCATTAGTGGCAGCGAGAGACGCGGAGGGGGGGTCACTGGCGCCAAAAAATAGGCTCGTGTTCTATTCCGCGCCAGCGCTGGCATGCGGCGAAAAAATGGCGCGGAAAGTGTTTATACGGTGCCTTTTCGAGGCGCCGTAATTTAGGCGTCTCAAAATTGGCATCGTCTAAATCAGCCTTTCATTCCAGTTACAAGGAGCGGCCCGGGCTGCCCGCGCACAGTGACGAGGCGGGCGCGGCGGCCGCGGACGCGAAGCCCGGCGGGCCCGCCACCGACCGCCTCTCCTCGCTCAAGCAGGCCTTCCGCTCGCAGTACAACCAGGTGAGGCCGAGGAGCGAATGCTGTTGGACTATCTTTGGATGACCATTCTATTTGATTAGTCGTTGCTTTCATTTACAAACTACAGCTCTTTCATTTTTGTTTGTCATGGTTTTTCTAACATATTTTTTTTTTTATTAAAACTAGTCAATGGTTGACACTGGTCGATTATCAATCATCGATTTTTTTTATTATTTGGGTATCTAAGGCAAAGATCGCTTCAGCCAAGAATATTGTTAACTGTCAAACTGTTGGATCATGTTAAGGCCGCCTTTTTTTATTTTTTTACTCATTGCAGCTCAAATGAGTTTTTAAATTTTTCATAGATATAGGTATTTTATTCAACAAGAACATGAGTTGTGTTTGAAATTGCGAAAACGAGTGGTTAAAGAAATATTTTACAATAACCATGGTAAATAAAAATGAAAGATCTTATAGATATTTATTTGTTTTGGAGATGCTTACAGAAAACAGTTTTGAATAATAATGTAATTTAATAGTCTTCCAAAAATTATACATAAATCAGAAAAGAGTTAAAAACTAAACTTAAACCGATATTTTTTTTATTCAAAACTAAAAGAAAAACACATGACTTCGTCGTCGTGAGAAACACAAGGAGCGACTAAGGCGGTTGTCACCCTGCGACGGAATCCGGACGGACGAGCGGTGCTGCGGATTTTTAGTTTGAGCGGAGATGCGTCATGCAGTGTGTTACCCTGCGGTTTTTGTATACAAATCAAGATTCTACAGTACAAAGTTAAAAACCGCAGCACCGGACGCCGCTCCGATGTGCGGAACAGTGGGACAACCGCCTAATGCCTTGATCACACGTACCGAGTAAACGGGCGAGACAGTGCTCTCGGCCGAGTACTCGGTGCGTATAAACATAGCGCCGAGTGCTCGGCCGAACAAAGCGGCGAGACAGTAGCTCGGCTCCTGTTCTATCTACTAGGCCGAGTGTCCACCCTCCCGCCACCCCGCACCGTCTCGCTCGCTCACTCGGCCGGTCTGAACGTGCACTGTCTGCCACTCGGCGATTTTTTTACGATCCATCGTGTCCGAAAGTCTAGATGGAACCGAACTGACTGTGCTAATTTCAAAACATGTGTAAACAGCTACTCACTTATATCACTGTCTCGGCCGAGAAACATATTACTGTTTCGCCCGTACGTGTGATCAAGGCATAACGGTTTGAGCTCGCACTGACACGTGTCGTCCGGCAGTTCACGGCGTCGTCGGACCACTCGTGGGAGCAGACGCTGTCCAGCATGCAGCCCGGCGTGCACGCGCCCGCGCGGGGCGGGGACGCGGCCGGCGGCGCGGCCGGGGGCGGGGACGCGGCCGACCGGGAGCGCGTGCGCCGCAGCGGCAAGCGCAGCCGCTGGGAGTAGCCCGTACTGTTTACTATAGGAGAGGGCCGCGGGGCGACGGCCTAGCACCTTTTCGGTGTACCACAGGCACAGACCACCCCCACTAGACGGAGCATGTAAGGCGACCCGCGCGCACCAACGATATGGTACGGCAGAACATTAAAGTATCAACACGGCGGCCACCGTTTAGTTGCGTCCTTGTTTATGATCCATGCGTACGTCAACGAAAAAATAAATTTTCACGACACTGCTCGAAAATGTGGTTATAGATTACCTGAATCCAGTACACAAAACTGCTTATATATGTTCATTTGTAAACTGTATATCTATGTTAGCTCCCAACACGACAACAATGTTGGACCTTACGGTAACAGTTCGTATCTACACTTGAATTTCATGGTAAGATACGACTTTTTAAAAAATATTTCAGACTAATTTTCTCGGCCGGCTTAAACGACAATTTAACCAATCAAAGCTTAATCGTCTGCCGCATGTCAAATTAAATTGACCAATGAGAATGCGTCATTTAAGAGGTGTATTTTTTCTTAAACTTATAAATACCCATAAACGAGTTTATTTTCTTAAGTAAGATAATACTCCTCACCGGTTTACTTTTTAATAAGTTTTTGTTAAAAAAGGTTTTACTCTGAAAATCATGAACATTTATATTTTATAATTAGTTATGGGGCGTAAAACAATTTCCTAATTTCTACATTACTAATTTCACAACAAGTAAACAGTTTTCAACAAATAAACACTTTTAATTACCAATATAAATATTGAGTTCATTTTTTTTTATTCGGCTGAAAAGCTATGACTCCATTGCGACGAGATGTGATGCGCGCATGCGCTACGGGTCAGCCGGCCAGATTAAAAAAAAAAACAAACAAAATGTATTGTTTAGTAAATATTAAAATTGGTTTTGTAATGTGATTAATTTAATAATGTTCACATTGACTCACGAAATAATATATAATATTAGAAACGTTTGTTAATATTGCGTACCGTTACAATGACCCTTCAGTGTATAATGTATCGTAGGGTTGTTTACCTGAGTGTAAGCTAGACTAAATGTTTAAATGTCTAAATTAAGTTGAAAGTGACGTAAGTTTGAATATTTTTGTTATTTCTTCATAACTGGGTTGAAAATCGTCTTTATGTCGTTTGAATCTGGGGGCACGATCAGCTTTATGTTTATAATAGCCCTGATTTTTACAACAATGAGGCTACAACAAGGCGCCGAGTAGGTAATGAATGACCAATATGAAAAACTCGTATTATAATATATATCCTCGTGTCGTGAAAAGCACTATGTTAAGTCTCGGCTGAAAGTGCAATAGATTAACTCGTACTATCGAAGGCCTCCCCTGCGGGTCGGCCTTCGAAATTTACTCGTTAATCTATTGCTTACTTTACAGCCTCTACAACAATGTACTATAAATAAATAACATGGTAAATTGTAGTGTTAAGTTGTGTAGAGAGACCTCATAAACAAGGACGCAACTAAACGGTGGCCGCCGTGTTGATACTTTAATGTTCTGCCGTACCATATCGTTGGTGCGCGCGGGTCGCCTACGGGTCGCGTTACATGCTCCGTCTAGTGGGGGTTGTCTGTGACCACAGGGAAACATAATGCCGGTTACACACGAGAACAGAACGATTTGGGAAGGACAGTAGCGCTTAAAAATAGGACAGTCGAGTCGACGTAAAACGTGTCGGGACGTGCGAGCACGCGCTGTCCTGCTCTCTGCCCTGCCCTCGCGTTCTCACGACTCCAGCCACGAGACAAACGAGCGAGAGAGGTAGTGGGGCAGCAAACTGCCCCGAAAAATTTATCGGCGAGCTATTAACTGTTCCGCCTTGGATACTGTCAAGACGGTACTGTTCTGTGCGTTCAAATAGTAGCAATACTGTGCTGCCCACTGTTCTGTCCTCGTGTAAAACCGGCATAACACCCGTACTATTCCGGCGTGAAAGTCCACTAAAGCGGAGCGAAGAGAACGAACCAATCGGGCTGCGTCATTGTGAAGCCTAAAGTAATTAAATCTGAGAAATGGGCTTGGTCCATTATAGACATCTTCGATCCACTTCTGTGAATTGGCAGCTGTACCTAAGTACAGCCGCTGGGAGTAGCACCTAGTCCGTATTGTATCATGTTGAGGTGTGCCACAAGCTAAGGCCTAGTACCTCTACTGTTTCTTTCCAGTGTATCGCAGGTGACAGCCGTACACCAGTACTGTTTCCAGTGATTGTGTTGCGCAAGGGCACTGCCTAGTATCCGTATTCATAATAAAACTTATTATACGGGGTCTATCGCGATGTTTTTATTTACTGGACGTTTCGACATGCCTTCACGCGCGGTGTTATTAGCCTTTCCGTCGGGTAGTGATACATTTGGCCGACATCTCCAGTAATAATTCGCTGTTTCACCATTACGTCTGAGACCACGGCGCGTGAAACCGTGTCAAAAACTCAGGCAATGAAAATCATCCCGATAGACCCGGTATAATTAGATTTAATTATGTGTACAAACCGCGAGAGTGTTTTAGTACCCGTATTGACCTGGTACACTTCGGAACCATTGTGCGTTGTCGTTTACACGATGATAAAATATAACTAAAAGTACGCACATTTGTTTTTGAAATGCTCTGTTGACACGAGTCGAGTGAAGCACATGTCCGCAGTATAAGAAAATGAGGTATGCTACTCCGGAATGATAGGCGACACTTTCGTTCGACGTCATCACGCCACGATTGGTTGGTTGGTTCTGTCAATCCGTTTCTGTGTTGCCAGCGGTGTAACATAATACCCATTCCCTTGTTACCTGTATGAATTTCATAAAATCGTGAGTGTTTTAAAACAATTATTACGACAAAATAAAATTTAGTAAAAGAACATGACAATTTCAATGTATAATTTCTTCTTTTGTACGACTGACGGCAATTTTTTTTCCTTATATTTATTTTAATACTATAAAGTGGCAACTAATCAGTAAGGTAGAAAGTATCACTAGCCGGAGTGCTATACCTAGTTTTCTTATACATATAGGTATGGCGAAAATGCCTTTGATAATGTCACTAAAGTTTATATAGATGCGGTTGGATTCGCACAACTTGCAATAATCTCACTACGGATTGTTATGAAATTGCGATGTTTTGTTTGTGTTGTAACTATGACTATAGTTTGGTCTTACACGTTCACTGTCCCAGTTTGACATGTGAACCTTATGTCTCTGTAATAGAGGCTTGCCGTGACCCCACATATCGTCGGGGATAGTGCAATACCGCGTAAGTAGGTGTGTAGATACGAATCAATATTCAAACAAATGCTAAGCATTTTATTGAATTGAGAACCTTATCAGCTGTTATTTACGCGGTATTGCACTATCCCCGACGATATGAGACGTGGTCAGTGAACAAGGTAAAGCACGAAATGGCGGTAACAATTGTAACAAACTACAACAACCATTTTAAACGGTAATCCTTAAGGGCATACGTAAGTAGGTACAGATGTAATGAATAGTGTTTTGCTACCGTATTCCGTCGGATAGGTTCGCGATAGACTTGTTCCCACTATAAATTACAGTGGACACTAGGGATGACGACAGATGTTAAATTCTACAACATACCTACCTACTGTAGTTATATCAATGAACATAGTAAGCAAAGAAAAAAGAAGCAAAAAGTAAAAAGGCACTTCAAAGGTATGTTTTTTTTAACCAAAATCAAATATGAAATGTTCTCAGAATTGTCATTATTCAGCAAAATAATAATTGTAAAACAACCATGTACTTAAACGCACGTTTTCACGGCCCATATAGCAAATTAGTAGTTTTTCCGTACAGATATTTGTACGATGACGTCACGGTTTGGACGCCATTTATATGGAGCTTTTTCAGCGCTCCGTGGATCGGTAATTTCTGACTTTTACAGAGGTCCAAGTGTAGAAGTTCCGTACATACATTTAATCCCAATAAAAACAGGATCGATTGACTTTTCAAAACAAATAAGTATGTCATCATAACTATTAAGACAGAAATATAAATATGGGCTTCTAGCTTCACCGACAAAATACAACGGCAAATTTCTCTACATCTGTATCGATCATGTTACTGTATCGCGGAGTTATTGTAACCATAATATGTAAATTTTATTGCTGGTGGAGAATGTAACTTAAAGTTTTAAGCGTAAGGCACGTATGTCGTATTTGATAAGTTTTAAATTCGGCAAGAATATACACAGATATGTGACTAGTTATACAATTAAATGAAATATACTTTGTACGTTCAGATATAGGGTTTGGTTTACAATGCTCGTACAATACAAGAATGGTGGATGAAATAATGATGAAAAAATAGGTCGCAATTATTTTACTACTTATTACATCTATTGTGATTTTTTCCAGAATATCACCTGCGGGCTTATGATGTTCACGTTTATCATTTGATAGATAAGTGATAAAACATCTATCGACACATACCTAATTGGTATGCTTGAGGGACGGGTACTTTTATCATTTATTTATTGTGCTATACCTACGCTTGACAATCATAGATAGGCCCTATTGTATTATAGTTAGAATTATTTTTGGAGGCAGAGACTATACTAACTATACCTTTGTTATCTGCGAACAATGCCATTATTTCTATTCTTCATTTGCAGTTTTATGTCGAAGGAAATTAGGTACATATTGAAATATAATTGCATATAGATTTGCAGTGACGCGTGCGTAGAAGAATAGAGATAAGGGAATTGTTTGCAGGTAAGAAAGGTAAAGTAGATTAGGACTCTAAAAATATATTTTTTCTATAACATCGTCAAAGTGGTTTCCAATATATACACCGCTAATAACCAATCACAATCGCATGATTATAAGCCCTAGTAAGGCGCATGGATTCAAATGGGGTTAAAGCAATTCCATTTTACCCCCAGTTACAAATACTAAGGAATTTATTAGTAGGATTGCTACGATTGCTTTATATATCAGGGATGGCGAACCAATGCCAGGTGCTAAAACATTTAACACAATAATTTATTTCTAATAAGTAGTTAAACTTTACTTTGTAATTATACAAACTTTGTATGTAAGCCACCCTTAAGGCCGCGCAGTCATTTCTACTAGTCACTGGGTCAATATTATGAGGGTTAAAAAAACTACGAAGCGCTTCGAGAAAAGGTTATAGTGCCCTTGCGCTTCGCTTAGCTCGTCTTGGGGGGGTAGATTTAAGGGGTACGCAAAATTCTCAAAGGGATAGAAGTCGCATTTAACCAAGGAGCTTAACTTTTTCAATAGAGTTATGTCATTTTGTTCCTGATTGAAATGTAACTTATATCTACGCCTTTCTCCTCGACAAATCTGTTAAAAGTGAAACATAGAACCCTCTATTGAGCCGATGACGTCTGAGTTTACCAGCGTCTTTTAAGATGAGACCATTGTTTAGAACTACCGTGGATAGGGGTTACTTTGACCCGCGGAGTAACACTAAATATAAAACGTCTCGTTTTTAACGACTTCGTAAAGTATTTCTGCCGAGAGTTGCCTACCTACACTTAAAAATAGGCTTTCTATTAGTATTTACTATTGATCAATGTCACCTCGTAGATCAAAGTAAACCCTATCCACGGTAACGCGGAAACTTAGCTGTCGACGATGATTCGCCATCCCTGCGTTACATGTGTGTTGACCTGTGTATAACATCATAGAACACGTATACTGAATGTGAATGAATTGTTAATTTACTTGTATGTAAATAGTAATAAAGTCCTATTTCAAGTGAATTTGCTTGTTTTATTTTTAACGAGTAGTAACATAATTTTAAATTAAAATATTCGTATGATTTTATACGATTTATACCGGGTGTGGCCTGCAACAGGAACAATGAATTAAAACAACATTTGCTTAGCTACTTTAAAAATAGCTCATATTATTCGTTAATTTGTAAAATATTGGTGTATTGTTTATTCAAAGAAGCAATCTGTTTCGATTTTTTTATAATTAGTAGCGTGATAGCTTGTGTCAGTCAGCGCGATGTTGGATGGGAGTACATTGGAAGTACTATTTAATTTGTAAAAAATAATGAACATCTGGGATCCGTTATTTACAAAGTTGGTTAAAATAAAGTTGAAAAAGTAAAATGTATGTTTAATTCAATGTTCCTGTTACGGTACCGCGCACCCGGTATAATACGAGCCGCAGGTGACTATCAGTCAGCTGTAAAAAATATACACGATTCTCCGTTGAAAAATATATTCTGTAGACTCTTATATTTATGTTACAATACCTACGGAGCGGCGGGCGGCGGTCATAGGAGCGAGCGAGACGGCGCTTGGACCATCCCATATTATTATACCATGGACCATCCGCTCTCAGTCTCACCTATGGCCACCGCTCGCCGTTCCGCCGCTCGTCGGCCGATAGAGTGGAGAGCGGATAGTTTTGAACGGACTAATCGTGTGAAGCTTCCTGCCCACGCCACAGACGCAATTTGAATCCTGATTATTGTAAACAAATGTTCAAGATATGTACATAATTTGTACGTCATTTAAAAAAAAAGTACGATAAAGGTTTTGGAGATTTTGAACAAAATTAGTGGCGTGGGCAGAAAGTATGGTTCCTAGCCACGCCACCTAAAATAGCGCAGTAGGACTGTTGATTGTTATTTTTATAGTGTTAAATAATTGTACGAAAATTGTTCGTCCTGAATATAAACAACCCGCCGTCCAACCGTCCGTCCGTCCGTCACCAGACTGTATCTCATGAACAACATGTATCAAGTCATAGTTAGAGAGTTGAAGTTTTCACAGGGGGTGTATTTCTGTAGCCGCTATACGACAAACACTAAAACATAATAAAAGTAATATTTAAGGGGGGCTCCCATACAACAAACATGATTTTTGGCCGTTTTTGGTACGGAACCCTTCGTGCACGAGTCCGGCTCGCACTCGGACGGTTTTTTTTTATATACATCAAATCTTTTTTTGTGCGACAAAGCAAGGTCGATTTAAGATTTTATAGAATATTTTTACGAATATTGTTCGCCTTGAAAACAAACAAAATAATACGTAAATAGGTGTACGATATAAAATATTAATATTAGATTTTAATTAATTTAATTAACAAAATAAATTCGAATCCTCTCCGTTAGCCCGAAATACTTTCTTCCTAATTATTCATTAGCCGTAATTTTACAATTCCGGATTTTCATAATCCTTTATATCATAAAACCGAATTCACAGTAGCCCTAATATAACATGAAATTTAGTATCAGTAATGATTAGGTTTAATTATAATTAGGAATAATAATCATTTGTTTATTTAAGCGGTGGTAGCCTAGTGGTTAGGGCATGCGACTTTCAATCCGGAAGTCGCGGGTTCGAACCCGGCCCGTACCAATGAGTTTTTCGGAACTTATGTACGGAATGTCATTTGATATTTACCACTCGCTTTTCGGTGAAGGAAAACATCGTGAGGAAACCACCTAAGCCCAATAAGGCCTAGTTTCCCCTCTGGGTTGGAAGGTCAGATGGCAGTCGCTTGCGTAAAAACTAGTGCCTACGCCACATCTTGGGATTTAGGTAGCCGACCCCGATTGAGAATTCATTCTCAAAAAATGGGATAAAGGCTAGGAGGATGATGAATCATTTGTTTATTTCATATTATTGTACTTGATATTTAGTTCATGTAAATATTAGAGCATTTGACATTTAGGTTTCCTCACGATGTTTTCCTTCACCGAAAAGCGAGTGGTAAATATCAAATGACATTCCGTACATAAGTTCCGAAAAACTCATTGGTACGGGCCGGGTTCGAACCCGCGACCTCCGGATTGAAAGTCGCATGCCCTAACCACTAGGCTACCACCGCTTAAATAAACAAATGATTATTATTCCTAATTATAATTAAACCTAATCATTACTGATACTAAATTTCATGTTATATTAGGGCTACTGTTTATTCGGTTTTATGATATAAAGGATTATGAAAATCCGGAATTGTAAAATTACGGCTAATGAATAATTAGGAAGAAAGTTTTTCGGGCTAACGGAGAGGATCCGAATTTATTTTATTAATTAAAATCTAATATTTATATTTTATTTCGTACACCTATTTACGTATTATTTTGTTTGTTTTCAAGGCGAACAATATTCGTAAAATTATTCTTTAAAATCTTAAATCGACCTTGCTTTGTCGCACAAAAAAGATTTGATGTATATAAAAAAAAACCGTCCGAGTGCGAGCCGGACTCGTGCACGAAGGGTTCCGTACCAAAAACGGCCAAAAATCATGTTTGTTGTATGGGAGCCCCCCTTAAATATTACTTTTATTATGTTTTAGTGTTTGTCGTATAGCGGCTACAGAAATACACCCCCTGTGAAAACTTCAACTCTCTAGCTATGACTTGATACATGTTGTTCATGAGATACAGTCTGGTGACGGACGGACGGACGGTTGGACGGCGGGTTGTTTATATTCAGGACGAACAATTTTCGTACAATTATTTAACACTATAAAAATAACAATCAACAGTCCTACTGCGCTATTTTAGGTGGCGTGGCTAGGAACCATACTTTCTACCCACGCCACTAATTTTGTTCAAAATCTCCAAAACCTTTGTCGTACTTTTTTTTTAAATGACGTACAAATTATGTACATATCTTGAACATTTGTTTACAATAATCAGGATTCAAATTGCGTCTGTGGCGTGGGCAGGAAGCATCACACGACTAATCGTGTATATGTTTATAACGTCATCCTAGGCCTTAAGTGTAAATTATTGTTCGCTATACGCGGGGAGAAAATCTCGCTTCCTGGCCAAGGCAAGACGTAAAACTTAAGGCAAACCACGGGCGGTAAATCGTAAGCCCCAGATCGCATATTAATGGCCCTCAGCTTCGGTCACAAACACCTGCGATCAGGAATATTCACGAATTCACCGCCCTAGGTATGTAATCCACTATTGCAACTTACTCTCTCCACTCGTGTTTTAATGCCTATCATTACGTAGCAATAGAATCAACTGTTAGATTGTTTTAGCGCTATTCTAATAACAGCAATAATATTAAACGATTCCGAAGAGGGCTAGGAGTAGGTAATCGCGTGTGCAAAAGGGTGTTAATGATCAAGTTCACTTCTCCAACTGCGGCCTGGCACGGCATCGCCTGATTGCGATTGCAAATAGCTACGTTACGTAAAAGTACCTATACAAACCAACCGAGTACTCAAAATATTCTTCATATATACTATCTTGCTAGTGGCTCTGTGAGGTTCAGACCTCGCGAGTTTCTTCGAAATTTGTATTTTTTTTATGTTTTCTATATCTCCGTCCGATAATATCTCCGTCATTATAAAAAAAATCGAAAAACTAAATCATCGAAAATATATCTTTATTATTAACGAACCTACTCACAAAATTTCATAAGAATCGGTTGAGAAATGCGGCATTAATGTGAGAACAGCTAGATATCTAAACATCCGAACATCTAGACATACGAAAGCGGACAAAGCTAAAACGAAGCCGCTTCGCTCACTCACTCGACAAGAGAATAAGGTTTGCGTAGATCCTATAAGTGTATTAATATAGGAAATCATTTAATCAGGTAGGATGCGTTGAATCACCTGTGAAATACTGTACAATTTTATGAACATTTAAAAAAAAATCGTCTAAACACATTATATACCAACATATTATTATAGTAATTAATCAATTACATGCTTTGTCAAAAAACAATATTCGGATTATTATTTTTTGACGATATACTATGCTTAGCACATATGTAGGTAGCCCTACGCAGCTCTTGATAGTCGATACAGCCAGGAATGTTACAATAGAATTCTCGTTAGCTCCTATACTATACCTACAGCGGCAGTAGCAATGCAAACCCGGTTATTTTACCATACAAATAACCGGTTATTATCTGGTTTGCTTGAGAAAATAACCGGGTTTTGCATTCCCCAAGCGGCAGGTCAACAGTTGACCTGAGCTACGCAAATGCGAGATGCGATAGTCAGCAAACTTGCTCAAACTGTTAACGGCGAAGTTCCGTTGTGAGCGATGGCCCGCACTGCAAGTTAGCTTAGTTTAATAGTTGCCGGTACATTAGAGGCAATTAGGATGGACGTTTAGTTATACAATAGATCAGGCTCTGGCCAGCCTGTAAACTTTACAGCTGCGTAAAGGCTACTCGTCGAGGTACCTTAAAATCTATGATAGAATGCCTATAGTCGGTGGGCATATACTAAAACGTGATAAATTAGTGTGTTTAGGGGCTTTACGAATTACCACCCGTGGTGTCTAAAGTTTCACTTCTTGCCTTGGCCAGGGAGTGAGGTTTTCTCCCCGCATTGCGTTTGCCGTTTTGGCGCGAAGAAGTAACAAACATACACACAAACTTCACTTTATAATATTTAGTGGGATTTAGAGGTGACGCAGGTACAATCCGCAAGGCCGTCTTAAAGCATGCCGGGGCCCTGGGCACTCCATAATAAGGGGCCTCAAAAAGCGTATGTTTTTTGGGAGTTGTTGGGACCCCTTACGTGAGACTGCAGATCCTCGTGAGACTGGGGGCCCTGGGCACGTGTCCAAAGTGCCTAGTGAGAAAGTAGGGACCTGACTATCAGTTTATTGTAGAATTGTCAGATGTGAACCGTGAACCTCACTAGGTCAAATCTACGAGACGCGAAGCAGGGTAGGGAAACCTACCTACCAACGGGAGTACCAAATTTCTCATCTATTTGAAGCCTTAACCAAACGCCTTGATGGAGAAAACACTGTACCTATTTAGGCTCCACTTCGCCTGTTGGTAAGCAAATAAGGGAGTCCAAGACACAATGAAAACTGACAAGAAACCAACGGTCCGGACACTGCCATGCTGGCCCGAGAGATGCTTCTCTCGACTTGCCTCTACTTTATCTGAAGACTTAAACATAATTTTAAGACTTTATCGTAATGTTCTGGTCGTTATCGTTTCGACTAGTCGTAGAGATACTAACAGCCAGGTGTTGGCCAGGTGCAAGTTAGCTACACTAAGTACCTCTATCTATACGTGCTTAAGTACAATTGATAACCAAAGTTCATTATTTATGCACTTAGGTACCACAGTGGCGTAAAAAAAAGCTTTTTTTTTCAGCGTGAATTGAATTAAAATGGATAAATTAAGAAACAAAAGTACCTAATACTAATTAATTGTTACTGTAAAATGATAATAGGTATGGAGATGCCTGGTTGGTATTAAAACTTTTAGTAATTGTATGACTGTAATGACAGCATTATTGTTTAACTTATTTTTGTGTAGTGTATTTACCTACTTGTTTTTCAGGGGTTTTGCAGAATTACAATACAGCAACACGAATTTAAATTTAAAAGACAATATTCAGAAACTTCTGTTTCGCGTGTAGCAATAAACTTCTTAATAGCTTTTTAATTCCTGTCGGTGGCTACGGTATTTCAAACAAACAGCCGAGATAGTGTTTCGGCGTCAGCTGATAACGAAACTTACAAAGTTATTCAAGGCACGCCTGTACTGTGTCGGGGGACACGGAACGAACCCAGTAAACCAGTTAACCAAATATGATATAATTGTAAATAATGTTACAAAAAGTTAGGATTATCTAGTCGTAGCTATTTAATTAAGTACAACTAAATTATGTATTTATTGTAATGAGCTCGAATATTCTTCCTTCTGGATTTTTTGGATTTAATTAATCCAGGAATTTGTATACCTACAAAATATTACTTAGTTTGGGATTGGGACTACGTCGATTTGTGTAAGAAAGTCCCGGGCATTTATTTATTTACACAAGTATTGAGAATATGTAGATACTTTGTATATTTGTATAGAATCATGCTCCATAAAAATATTAATACATTACCGACACAAAAAGTGTTCAACATTAATAATTGAAATGCTTCTACCTATACGAAATCGGAAACAAACTACGAGAAATGAGAAATGTGTCTATAAAATACAAACGAAGTTCGATGGGGCGAACCGAAGTTACCCATTGTATCGCTACAGCAAATAATTCGTCTATTATCCATAGTCACAATGATTTTAAAAGCCCCTGCAGTATCGGACAATGGGTTTACGTAAACGCTTCCGCTGTCAATGTGAACACGCCAACAAACGAACCACTCGAGTTTCCCGCGTTCTGCAAGCGGCTGTATGGCCGCCATCGTCGCGTAATTAAAAAGTTTAAAGGCGGGAATATGTTTGCGTTCGGAATTTAAAAGATTATGAAAATTGTTGCGTTTTGTTTTTGTACAATACGTTGTGTGATGTTGTGGTGATTGTTGCAGGAAATATACCGGTAATTTTTGAAATTTGAAATCTTTATTTAGAATATAAGTAAGTTATGATTTTCTTGCACTTATTCTATTTATTTCCGTCGGCGTCGCAAAATAAAAAAAAAGAGGAGACACAATGTTCATACATATTTGGTTTTCGTCTCGCCTGTATGTATAACTGTCCGGAAGGACGAATCATAAAAAAAAAAACTGTATGTATAATTCCTACATTCAATAGGTATACTCTATGCTCACCTGGGAGCCTATGATGGTTGCGTTTATCACGTAATAAATAGGTGACAAAGCATCTGTCACTCACAATCGCATCTTGTCAAAACGTGACAGATGCTTTGTCACTTATTTACCGCGTGATAAAAGCAACCATCATAGGCCACCTGGTTTGTATTTATGAACTCGAGTCGGAGTATACGCTTACTTTGGGTAGAATAGAATAGAGTACTCTTTATTGCACACCTCAAGAAGAAAGAAATACATATATAGATAACACTTGATAACACGAGGTAAACAATAGGCGCTGAAAAACGATCTCTTCCAGACAACCTTTAGGTAGCGGATTAATAAATGAAATGGGTAGGCGATGCAAAAAGTAATCAAGAAAACTATTAAAAAATGATTTAAATCTACTGAAACCTATAATAATATACATAGTACATATATTGATTCCTACATAAACATACATGGAAATAAGCATATAACTAAATACGTACTCACAAATAAACTTACTTAAACCTTATATTTAAAATAATATTTTGGATCTGAAATAGTTATTTGTGCAACAAGAGAGCAAAGTTGTTTATTGTTATGAGTGCTGATTTTGAGTCCCGAGCAAGCGAAGGATTCTACGTTTGAATCACGAGCGTAGCGAGTGATTCTATGTTAGAATCCTGAGTGTAGCGAGGGACTCAACAGCACGAGATGCAAAAAACTTTGCTCTCGTGTAGAACACACAACTTTTCACCTCATCCGCGAGAACATATTCGACATTTAGTGCTTTTTCTTCCAACGTATGTTTATAGTCTTTGTTGCTGATTTCAATAATATTATTAATCAGAAAATAGATAAGTGCTTAAAAAGGAATAACAATATAATTTAATTGAAATTATAATCGGTTGGTTGATTATAATTTCAATTAACACGGTTATTGTCATTATTTTATCAAATTGGAAGATTTAGCAGATACAATATGACGTGTTTATTTATAAATACATATTATATTACGAGATTTTGTTACTAAATTGATTAATATTTTTACTCCTAAAACACCAAACAAAATAAATGCAAAAGAAAATAACAAATTACAATATGAACTCGATATTTTTTAAGGTACGTTTCGAATATGCATCTATGATAAATAGTGAAATTATAAATTATTATTATATTTACATTAAGTTGAAAAATCTTATTTTATTTGAGCAATGATCTATTGTTTTATATAAAAGGCACAACAGTTTTAATATTCGGTCGTTAAATAAAAATATAATAAAGAAAAAAAAAATACGTTGCAATTAAAACTTTTTCGGGTGTTTTAATGAATTTTTTAGTATAACGCGTATCCGAACTGTTCTCAATCGAGGTCGGATTTTAAAATCGAATTTCAAATTGATAAGTTTCTATCCCTCTCTTTTATATACATATGAAAGAAACAGAGTGCATCGAGATTCAAATGATTAGAATTTTATAATTAACCTTTGGCTGAATAATGACAATTCGTGGTCAGATATTCAAAAAATTAAAAAGCTACTTTCTACTCACGCTCGAAACAAAATCGCATTTTGTTCACTGTTATCTGACAGCAAAATCGCCTTGTTTGAGCTGGTGAGGTGAAAAGATCTAATTTATATTACTATGATCTAACTTTAATTTGTTTGCTGCCTTTATCTAATAATCAACATCAAGTAATACCTATATCAATTAAGGCTGTTCCACTTTTGACCAATTAGTTGGTTAGATAGATAATAGGTGTACCTACATAGATAAATAGACAGGTGCGCGAGTGTATCCCCGTATATCCAATAGAAAAGGAAAACAAAAAGTGGCGGATAACCCTTTATGTTGTCGTAAATACGCAGCAACTGGTGACTGGTCTACTGTAGAGTGAGTCCTACTATGTCTTATAATATTTTCGCGAATCATTCAATTACTTCAATCGGTAATAACAGAATTTTCATAGTTATTTGTGCAAAAAATAGATCAAAATTTTCTTGAACCTCGTTGCTCTATTTATTAAAAGAGCAGGCACTGGAACTTGGTTGTTTAGAAATCTCCATTCTCGTCCCGGTTCCAAATATTTTTCGAATATTTTTTGTTTTTCTCATGCATGCTTAGAATCTGCCATATGGAGGGCGAGTAGGTCCCTCGATAAGGCGTAAATCCACTAACAAACATTCTGTTTAATTTAATGCAGATAACGAAGAAGCTCTCCAAACATTACAACAGCGCCCGTTTGTCTCTTACTTAGGGCGCTTATCCATCGCACCCAATCTAAATCAGATAAAATAAAAATAAATCTGATAATACTCTAAAATTGGTTACCATCACAAAATACCAACTAGTTCGCAAAAGAATATTGATATCAGAGACGTTTAAAAAAAACATGTTAAGTAGTACATGGTTAGGTTAAGGGCTATAATTAAAACAAAACTTGATTCATTCATTTCATTAATTTGTGTAATAATAATTACTCATATCTGTATGACTGTAGTGGTCTCCTCTTGTGAAATGCCGGTAAACTCAGATATGTAAAAGTGGCCTTGTGGCCAACTTGCAGAATAAAGTTCTTTATTTCATTATTTTTACTAGTTTTCGTTTTTTTGTGTAGGTACACACAGGACGCTATTGTTATTAGTTTTGTTTTTATTAAGCCTTTGACTATGTTCAATTTTATTGAAAATGACTTATACTATATACTAAGGGAATAATGGCTCTGTGAGCGTGAGTGTTTTTTTTTAAACGACTGAAATATGTTTTTGTAAGTCCCTCATATCTCCGCCATTTTGAAATAGTTATTTACGATACAAGTGTGGAAGGTAGGTGATTTCAGAAGAGTGTGATTTTTAGTCACGAGCGAGGTACGAGCGAGTGATTAAACAAACACGAGTCGGAAATCATCTTACACACGAGTTCCGTACAAAACTTTACTATGCATGTACGAGAAAATAGAAAATACTTTAATACTCACAAAGACTGTTTACATTGGAAAAAAGTGTTTTGATTTGATTTATCCAACAAGAAGCTGTCGTTCACATTTTTTACTTCTTCAATAACATTTTACGGGTTTAAATTCATGATTCGTCCCTTTATCTCGCCATTATTTCAGCAGATTTGCACAAAATAACTTCAAAATAAACTAGACATCAATAAAAAATGGCGGAGTCATTTGTAATCCGCGCTCGACATATCTACTACTGCGCATGTCCAAAAGTATTTTTTTAATATTCGTCTTATGTCAAAATGGCACAAGCGCGTGTACATTCAGCCAAATTAATTTAATGAATAACGATTTAAAGTTCGTTTATTAATCAAATTTTATATCTAATGTAATTAATGACGTGTTAAATGAATTAATTATTGAAATATTGGTTTAATTGTACTTTTATACGTGATAATAATCGGTATTTGACTTATTTATCAAACTTTTTGTAAATAATAAAACCTCTTTGCGTCAGGCTGTCTGATACGGCTAGAAATTAAAAAAAAATTGAAAAGTAAAAAGCACTAGTGCGGAAAAGTAGTACTTTCCGCACAGTTTGAATGCCTAGAATACGCTCTTTTCGAGCACATGCATTGTAAAAAAATATAAGAAATTGTACTGCCTATTATTGATAGGTTATGGTTAGATGTATACCTACTTACCTTATACCTACCTGCAGCGATAAAAAAAATACAAATCTTTATAATATTATTTTCCTTGAATGTATTTTTTATTTTTTTTATTTATTTATTAGGAAAACATTTTTTCTTAGGTCTAATACAATGTCCCACAAAACCCGTGGCTGGTTTGACGGTGGGATCTCTTTAGGGAATCTCCATTTTAGGTACAATAAGTATGTTTCTTATTTCGGTACATTAAGGTACATAAGTAGGTATGTTTTCTATAGGTACACAGCAAAATTTGTAAGTAGTTAACTTAACTATTAACAGATTATTTAAGAACATATTAAAGTCAAAAATGCGTAGTAAACTGGAGAGATAAGCAATATCCTATGACTAACACTAAGACGGTGACACAGATAGCTAATGCGATTTGTGTGTAGAAGTACTTACCGAAAATGTAGTCATTAACGGATGTATGCGGGTGGGTAACAACAACCTTGTTGTTGTATTTGACGGAGGACGACTTATAAGTAAACTAATGCTAGATTGAACCAAACATTAATTCCAAGAATTACACTTACCTACTTTCGGATGTAATGTCAAAGTAATATGGGGTTTAATATCATTTAATCAGCATTTGATTGATCCCTTTCGGGGTCGAGACCTTATAGGTCCGTGGCGTCCCAGCGCCCACAAACTGTATTTAAATACCTTAGTAAAAGGTAGTAATAGAAACTACTGGGGACTAAAGAGCTGGCTGCTTCCTCGCACAACGCATTAGCATCGTGATTCAGCGAGGAAATGCTGCCAGCGTCTTCGGGCCCAGTGCGCGGGGAACAGATTGTTTTCATCATGTTTAATTTATTTTAGGTATGTAAATATTTCATTTATAAAATGTTCAAGTTTTTTTAATCAGTTTGAGATGTGTAAATACGAGATGCATTAGTTTTGACAATTTGAATCTCCATAGTTGTTGTTGTTGTTGTTGTCCTAAGGCACCCCGGAGGTGCAGAGGGCCTTCATCAGCTCGCGCCACGCCTTTCTATCCTCAGCAACTTTTTTGGCCTCGCTCCAGCTCATTCCAACGGCTCGCAGTTCGCTCTCCACGGTGCGCCGCCATGAGTGTACCGGCCGTCCGCGTCTCCGCATTCCGTCCGGCGGCTTCCACTCGAAAGCAATGCTTGCGTTGTTCGCTCCTCCACGCCGAAAGGTGTGGCCTATCCATCTCCATTTTCGCGTCGCGATGTTCACACTTATGGGTGAACATCTGTTATCTCCATAGTAATCTCTAATAAATGTGTGGACATATATACGGCACTAACCTCGCTGAGACGTGTCGCCTAGTACAGCAAGATATAGATGAAGTCGTTAAATGGTCTCATGATAACGGCATTATATTAAATTCTGATAAGACAAAAACAGTCACCATATATTTGTAATACACGGTTCCCCCTGTTTTGGCATAATATTTTTAGTCATAATTTTGCATGGCATAATCTTTGTAGGCAGAATTGACTTTCCGCATAAACTGTTTTGGCATAATCAAGATTCGCATATTTTGATTACGCAGATATTCATTTGTCATAAATTTATTTCGCATATTTTTGTTTGTCCGAATCATGTCTACGCATAAAATAACTAGGCATAATTTCATTTGTCATATTTTATTTGCGCATATTTTTGTTTGTCCGAATCATGTCTACGCATAAAATAAATAGGCATATTCATCATGGCATCATAGAATGAATACTATAGTGGGCAAAACCCATGTCGGTTTTTATAATTTATCTCAGCATCTTATAAAAGAGATGAAATATTCCATGATAGAAATTGAAAAATTAAGCATCGGTGCCCCACCACCAGCGAAAAAAAAGAAAGTCCTGGACAGAGCGTACCGCATTGATCAGATTTAAAAAAATCAGACCGATTATACTAAAAAAGGATTTTTAAAGGCAATTGCTGCTAATTTAAGATTAGTTTAAGGCAATAATGGTAATAATTAGCATGTTATACTTTTGCAACTGTTTTTGTTAAGTAGGTATATTTAATGTTAAAAATAAAACCTTGTTATTCATGTCTTCATATTTTTTATTCATCAGTTCACTAATATACTAACCTAACGTAACCTACTTTTCTGCTAGCAGTTCGTTTTTTTGAGGGACGCAATTCTAACCTAACCTAACCTACTTTTTTGCTAGCTGATCGTTTTTGCGAGGGACGCAGTTCTACCCTAACCTACTTTTCTGCTAGCAGTTTGTTTTTTTGAGGGACGAAGTTCTAACCTAACCTAACCTACTTTTCTGCTAGCAGTTCGTTTTTGCGAGGGACGTAGTTTTAACCTAACCTACTTTTCTGCTAGCAGTTTGTTTTTTTGAGGGACGAAGTTCTAACCTAACCTAACCTACTTTTCTGCTAGCAGTTAGTTTTTGCGAGGGACGTAGTTCTAACCTAACCTAACCTACTTTTCTGCTAGCAGTTCGTTTTTTTGAGGGACGCAATTCTAACCTAACCTAACCTAACCCACTTTTCTGCTAGCTGATCGTATTTGCGAGGGACGCAGTTCTAACCTAACCTAACCTACTTTTCTGCTAGCAGTTTGTTTTTTTGAGCGACGAAGTTCTAACCTAACCTAACCTACTTTTCTGCTAGCAGTTCGTTTTTGCGAGGGACGTAGTTCTAACCTAACCTAACCTACTTTTCTGCTAGCAGTTCGTTTTTTTGAGGGACGTAGTTCTAACCTAACCTAACCTACTTTTCTGCTAGCAGTTCGTTTTTTTGAGGGACGCAGTTCTAACCTAACCTAACCTACTTTTCTGCTAGCAGTTTGTTTTTTTGAGCGACGAAGTTCTAACCTAACCTAACCTACTTTTCTGCTAGCGGTTCGTTTTTGCGAGGGACGTAGTTCTAACCTAACCTAACCTACTTTTCTGCTAGCAGTTCGTTTTTTTGAGGGACGTAGTTCTAACCTAACCTAACCTACTTTTCTGCTAGCAGTTCGTTTTTTTGAGGGACGCAGTTCTAACCTAACCTAACCTACTTTTCTGCTAGCAGTTTGTTTTTTTGAGCGACGAAGTTCTAACCTAACCTAACCTACTTTTCTGCTAGCAGTTCGTTTTTGCGAGGGACGTAGTTCTAACCTAACCTAACCTACTTTTCTGCTAGCAGTTCGTTTTTTTGAGGGACGAAGTTCTAACCTAACCTAAACTACTTTTCTGCTAGCAGTTCGTTTTTTTGAGGGACGTAGTTCTAACCTAACCTAACCTACTTTTCTGCTAGCAGTTCGTTTTTTTGAGGGACGTAGTTCTAACCTAACCTAACCTACTTTTCTGCTAGCAGTTCGTTTTTGCGAGGGACGTAGTTCTAACCTAACCTACTTTTGTGCTAGCAGTTCGTTTTTTTGAGGGACGCAATTCTAACCTAACGTACTTTTCTGCTAGCTGATCGTTTTTGCGAGGGATTCAGTTATAACCTAACCTAACCTGCTTTTCTTGTAGCAATTTAAGTATGCCAAGATAGATTCGGACAAAAGATAATATGCCAAATACCACTATGCTAAACCAAATTATTCGTAAATATAATCGGCCTAAACAATAGTATGCGAATACAATTTCGGGCAAACACATTTTCGGTAAGTTAGAACTTATGCCAAATAAGGTTTCTGCCACATTACCATTCGTCGAAAACTTAATATGCCAAGTCTGTTATGCTAAAACAGTTTCGGACAAACAAAAGTATGCGACATAGAGGGAACCCGTAATACACAGACGCATCCACCCTTGTTCACTCACGCCTTCTCTTGTTTACACAAAAACCGAAATAATTGTGAATGTCAGCCCATTGAAAAAGTAAATTCTGTCACTTGTTACCTTGGTGTTAAAGTGGATTCAAGCTTCTCTTGGAATGAACACATTAGTTTTTTATGCAGTAAATTAAGAATTCTTCTTACCAAGTTCTATAATTTGAGTTATAAAACTCCGCAAAATATTCTTAAACAGCTATATTTCGCCTTGGTGGACTCAGTGCTGAGCTATGCTCTCGATTCCTATGGTCTAACTTTTAAAACATATATAGATAAAATAGAGGCATTGCAAATAAGGTTCCTTAAATTACTCGTAAATAATAAAACAAAACAAAGTTGTGATGGTAACTATTATAAACTATTTAAAATTCTCAAGATACTTCCTATTCGCTTAAAGCATAAATACCTACTTTTAACAAATAACCATAGTAATCTGGAGCATAGTTTAGTACTGGTCAACCATAGACATAGTACCAGGTCGGTGACATAAGGTAAATACGAGGTACCAAGAGTAACTAATTATTTTGGAGACAGGACATTAAATAAAAGATTGCCATATTTATTTAACAGCCTACCTGAAGACATCCGCTGGGAACTAGACAAAAATAAATTTAAAAAACTCCTTAAAAAACATTTGTTAGAAACCCTTCCATAAAGTAAGTAGACGTAATAGTAGATAATATTATAGTAATGTAAGACAAACCTTTTGTAGAGACTCTCCTGCAGACAAACTGTGCAAACAGTTTTGCAGAACTCTGTTCTTAACACTTTTGTAAACAAAAGCCAAATAAAGATTTTTATTATTATTATTTATTATATAATGAGGTTATAACTTTAAGGTTTGGTTAAATGCAGCGTAATACCCATAGCATAAAGTATAGGACTAGATCGATTTGAGTAAGATGTTCCCTAACATTTTAATACCTAGTGGCTCTGTGAGTTGAAGACCGCGTCAGTTTATTTCAAAATTGCCAAATAGTATATTTTTTACGTTTCATATCTCCAATATGTTTAAGAATTTCGAAACTGAACCGACAAAAATAATTGTGTATACCTACTTATCGAATTTACTCACATAATTTAATGAGAAATGCGACCTCTAGGCGAGAACAGCTGGAACTCCGAACACATATGTGGAGATAGGTACGAAATAAATTTTGGCGATACAGAAGCAACGACGCATCGCTCGCTCATCAGTCTAAGTTTAACATGTGTATCTGTTTGTATGTCTGTGGTATCGTAACGCCCATACAGGTAGACAGTTTTTAAATTGAAAGCCTAGTTTGTCGAGATGCTTCTTATCTTTGTTTGATGGAATTTAGAGCTGTCGTCTCCAAGATATTCAGCTTTTAGCGGAACAAGTTACCGGATCTCAGCCAATATTGAATCTAGGAAATCCAAATTTTGTTGCTATGTTCAGCTTTAGTAGCATTTGCGATATATCACTCATCAAAAGATGGTCTCATGATCACCAGCTACTTTGTATGGTTTGACGACGTGGTTGGCGCAGTGGTTAAGCAACTGCCTACTGAGCCGACGGTCCCGGGTTCGAATCCCGGCAAGGCCAAATATTAGTATGATGAACACGAATATTTGTGCCTGGGTCATGGATGTTCTATGTATTTAAATATTTATTTATCTATATAAGTATGTATATCGTCGCCTAGTACCCATAACACAAGCCTTCTTGAGCTTAATTTGGGACTAGGTTGAATTGTGTGAGGTTGTCTGATATTTATTATTTATTATTATTATTATTTAACAATCAATTAAGTATATATAATTATAATTATTAACATTATTAACGTCAACATAATAACTAACCTAATTACAATAGTCAAACCCGCTCGTTATCGTTTCCGGTGCGAAAGTGCCCATAATGCTCACGGCATTACCCCGCTGGATGGCTATGGACAGCCTCTGCACCAGAAACGATTCGGAGCGGGGGTCCTCTCCCTTTTGTCTAAGTCGACGGCCTATGTCACGCACAAATTGCTTCGCATCAGCACCCCAGCAGCCCGCCGTTTCCACCGCAAAAGGGACGAAAATATACCCCGAGCCCAAAGGAGCATACTTTTGGCGCTTCACCGCCGCCTGCGACTCGGCCGCCGCTCCGCCCGCACGTACTGTGCGACTGATATGAGAGGCGGCGAAGGTGCTGACGCACGTAGCGTCCCAGATCAAGCACCGCCCTCTCTCCCATGGCACCAACGTTAGGCCATCCGGCCGCTTGCCGTCCGTGCGACTAAGACCCGGAGGCTCGAGCACAGACGGAACACCTGCCGACCTGAGCGCCCTCTGGACCACGTCGTTCAAGGCATGGTGACGCGGATGTCTCCCGACGCATCGCCGGCAACTCAATGCATGATGACCGTCAGCTCCCACCATGGAACCACAGATGCATACGTGTGGTTGACATACATCACAGCCCAACCGGAGAGCGACGGACACCCGCAACGAGTCACCGTCGAGTAACGTGCCCAGTTGAGGGGAGGGTAACGCCTGCAGCCAAGCCCCCGATTCCGCCCGCGACACTGCCAAAAGCCTTGCGCGGTCCACACCCGTAGCGTTTCCAACCAGACCGTCCAAGGTGGCCTTACACCCTACGTCATCCCACGCGCGCTGGAGTCCTGGGTTCTCCGGGACGGACGCACCTGGATTGACAGCCAACCATCGCCCAACAGCGTCGGCCACATACGGTATGCTCACCCCGTTGCCATCAAATGATAAAATCTCAGCAACTAGGTCAGCAACCCCATGGGCCGACGCCAAGAAGGCCGGCAGGCTAACGTCCCCTACACGCCGCACCCCAATACCCCCGTGACGGATGGGCAAACCTGCTTGTGTCCACTGAATGTCATTCAAAGACACATTGATCACCGACTCAATCGTCGACTTAACGGCCAAATCGAAAGTCTCAATGTCACCAGGGAACAACCAAACAGGGGCCGTGCGCAGCAGGTAAGTGATCTTGGGAACGGCGAAACACTTTTGCATCAAAACTAAGGCCACGTGCGGGGCCAAACCCTTGAGACGTTCGCCCGCGAGGAGAAGGAGATCCTTACGGATTCTGAGTGCCTCAGGAACTGCAGAAGGAAAAATTGGAGCACCCAGTAGGCAAAAAGAATCAGCGTTCAGTTCCTTGAGGCCCGGAAGTATACCTGAGAAAAAAGAGAAGAGAGAAGCTGACCGCGGCCCACAGGGGAAAAACTCACACTTGGAGGTATTCACTTCCAACCCCATATCCTTCAGGAGCGGCAGCAAGACGAGCAAGTCTTGTTCCACCTCTTCTGGCTTGCCCCCTATGGTACCATCATCGAGGTACCAGACGTTAAGAGGGGACTTCAGCTCGGTAACGACCTTCTGGATTGCAATGCTGAAAGTGAGTGGACCCAGTGGATCCCCCTGCTGAGCCCCCACTTGTGACAAAATAAGGTCATCCCCGTAAAAAAGGTTGGATGGTAAAGAATAAACCTGGTGAAGAAAAGAAAAAAGCGCAGGAATTTTCTCCCTAACCTCACCCAGCAATACGTCCCTCTCCACTGTGTTAAAAGCGTTTTTTAGGTCAAGTTTTATAATGATGCTCCCGGCATTCTCCGGCTCCAATGCAAAAGCACGTACAGCATGTATCGCCGCTTCGCACCCCAATTTCGATTATTATTTATAATACATATAAATATGACAGGTGTAAGTGTAACGCGATTGTTTATTTACCGTTTTAAATCAATTAATCAACAGCGATTCACGCCTAACACTTACGAACCGTGGAAATATTATCAAGTGTATATCAGTTATAAGATCAGCTACTCCGCGCGCTTGTACTTGTTTGTCCCTGCTTTCGTGCAATTATTTATTTTTTGTGAGTAAATTAGTAGTCGTCACAGCCGAGTGGCCTTCCGCGCTGGAAATGACAATGGCTTTTGTAAATGACATGTCATTTCTGTCCGAACTCGGCTCGGTGTAACCCTCTTTGTGAAGGTTAATCAAGGTTGACTGTTTTTCTGCGATTAGTATTCACTTTTACTGACAATAGCGGTGATCATTAGCTCACTTTCTGGGTTAGGCCATGTTCAGATGACAAGCGCTCAACGCGCGTTTTGATAACTACATACATTTTGTTCTGCCCGTACACATGCCAACGCGCTTTTTTGTATGGAGTTATAAACGCGCGTTGAGCGCTTGTCACCTGAACGTGGCCTTAGGTTAGGGCCGTAGGTTACGACATTTTTTTGCATGCTACGTATTAAACGACGCCATCAGCAGATTTTATGTTCAAATAGATATTTTTCAGATATCAGAGTAATTGCTCGAAAGATAATATCGCTGATACAAATAGCAAATTAAACCGAAAACAAATAAAAAAACACTGATTTATCGTTTACTTTTCTTTACATAATATAAGGTGCCCCTTCGTGCAACTTTCTTTGCGCAATCGGGTAAAAAATATCATATTAACCATCTTTGCATGTTGAGCTATCCTTATAACAAAATTGGTAAAAATCCCTCCAGCTGTTTAGGCCTGATGATCGGACATATCTAACTATTTTTCAATTCAATTTTAGCATTTTATAATACACTGGCAAACATACATTACTTACTTTACCGACACAGACGTTAAACGAATAACAGCGCTCCTTTTTCATGATTGTCTCGAAGACCGGAAAGTTTAAAAGAGACATTGAACAGAGGATGAAATTATTGTGTTAAATTTCTACCGGACAAACAGTTTAATTATTATAAAAACAACTAAACCCCTATTACCCTTCAAAGCATAATATAATCGCTACCACAATTCGCTATAAAACATTGTTTTTGCTTATCTAGACCAGCCTAAACTTAATCTAAGTTAGCTCCGAAAACAGATTATGAATGAAAGTTTTAATCAGCGCAATAAAAGTTGTGTAAACTGCGGCACGCCTCTGATAAGTAGAGTTTGAGTTTCCCGGGTTGGGTTAGTTTCGTAACGTTGGATAAGGGGTTTTGGGTTATGGTTACGTAACTTATTACGTCCTTGACTTAAAAAAGGTACAAATTCGCTTTTTCTCAAGCGACTTCAAAAATATGAGTTCTCAAATCGAGTGCCTAATAGCGTGAGTTTGTGCAAGTAATTTAAAATAGGTACCTGCTTAATTTATGGTTTGAGTTGCCAGCGCAGGTTTGGGTTAGTTTCGGAACGTTGGACAAGATTTTTCCAAGCCTTTTAACTAACCCATGGCCATGGGTGAATCACCTGGTGCTGTATATATACAGATCTGTCTGATAAGTCCCACATTGGTACAATTTAAGCTAAACCATTGGGCTAAGCAGATGCTTAGCCCAATGGTTGACTGGTAGAGAATGCTCTATGGCATTAAGTCCACCTTTTGTACGATAAGTTATTTCTTTTGTGCAATAAAGATTAAATAAATAAATAAGTAATAGAGTTTGAGTTAGGTTGGGTTGGGTTAGTTTCGTAACTCGTAACAGTCGTAACATTGGATAAAGGGTTATGTTTACGTAACTGCGACTTTTTCCAAGCCGTTTATCAGATTTAACACATATGCAACTCCTTTGGCGCTGTTAATGACTAGTGTTTTATTATATGCCTATAGTTGGGTAGAGGAGAGTCTCAAACAACCGTTGAATTTTGCCAAGTTTATTTGTTTGACGTGATTACATGAATTCTTTATTTTCAAAGAAATAGATACCAATATTCAGGAAAACATCTTCATATTATCGCATTATAACAGCGTTATTGAAAGCCTCGTTAAACTTCAGTTTTAATTTAAGTTGGTGACTCGAGCAGTCTTAGGAGTAATCCCCGAGAAGGCTGCGCCGAGATAGATAAGACGCAGAGACTGCAGCTAAAACCGGGATGATCAGCCTTGTCAGATTGTATCCCAAGGGAATTATGAAGATGAGAAACTAGCGAAATTTTAGCGCTGGTAGAGAAAGCGACACATCTCCGTTGGGGCTTTATTTGAACTGACCCCTCTAAAAATAAGAAATCAGATTGTGTGAACCCCCCTATACATTTTCTACCAGGGGTAGTTTCACTATAGGATTGCGGCTAGACCCTATAGTGCATTTCATATGTTCCCTAACTGCATCTTAACCTTTGAATTTGAGAGCTCCGGTGTAAACTAGGGCGAAGCTATAAGGATTTGAAAATGAGACGAAACGGTTCGAGAAAAGGTAGTTAGTGCCCCGCTTCTTTTTTGTTCGTCTTGGCACTACTGTGCCCCCTGATGACATACGTAATTTTTTTATTAGATTCAAGTAAAAACGTTGTAGAAAAATGGAGAAACAAACATTATTTGCCTATTGTCTGCTAAATCCGATAAAAAAATTCTCCTGGTACTCTCCCAGGCAGTGATATATTCCCCGGAATTACACCGAAACAGTAATGGAGTAGGTGCGAGCGATCGTCAGTCGGAATAAATTTCAATATTTTATTGCAAATGGCGGCGCAATTTTCATGAATTCCGGATGGCGCTTATTGTAATGTGTTTGTGCAAACTGGCGCTGTGATGGCGTTTTATTTCA
The DNA here is from genome assembly GCA_932273695.1 of Apotomis betuletana. NCBI lineage: Eukaryota > Metazoa > Arthropoda > Insecta > Lepidoptera > Tortricidae > Apotomis > Apotomis betuletana. The sequence continues at coordinate 2,833,998 of OW026309.1, read as the reverse complement.
TCGATGTTTTTAATAAATTGAATGCAACGCAATAATAGTACATTACTGCACAGGCCGGGAAAATAGGGATTGCCAGCCGAGTACGTATAATAATAATAATAAATCATTTATTTCAGACTATTGTCCATAAGATTGTTAGTGTCAGTACAAATAGCCGAGCATTAGAAGTTCGGATACGAGGCCCCTTCCCTTTCCAATCCCTTTTAGTTGAGGTATGTAAGTAATAGTACTTTTTTTAAATATGCAATGAAAAGAAAACCATTTTCATAAAACATGTATCGCCGTGGCATTTTGAGGCAGTTGCAGGTGTAACTGCAGAAAAATGTAACCACTTGTCAAAACAATACATATAATTTACAGGGAGGCCTACTGACTTGTTGTTGACGGTACATGTGACTGTACTTTCGTTGAAAACTATAAAGTAAAATTGATTAGTGGTAATTCTTACTCATTAATTTTGGTTTTGATTGTCGAAGACATCTCACGCCGCGATCATATTTTGAATAGAAACTTTACAGTTCTGGTACTGCGCGAGATACCTCTTGGTTTATGTGACTTATATAGTCAATGGATTTAATTTCTTGAGATTGCAGAGCTATTTCCTTCAAAAGAGAGATTATACTGGGATGGTATTTAGTGTCAGATGTATGAGAATTTTCATTCCAATGCTTGAGACATTTATTTAAGTATTGATTTTTTATCATTTATTACACAAAATAAAAGTAGCGCAAAAGTGAACATAATGCCAAGGTATCAATTACAAATTTTTCTTGGCTTTAAAATTTTTCTGTGTAAGTATTTATGAATTACAGTGTAGTCCGTTTTGTACGACTTCGCATATAGCAACCAACCGTTTTTAGCGACGTAAGTATAGGCGTATGGTTGGTTTTAGAATGAGCTTAAAGGAAAGGACATTCTTTTATTACGACTCCGCTTACAACGACCGATCGCTTTTAACGACGGAATTTCACACATAATTGTCCGGTTACAACGACAAGCGTTGACCTGTTTACAAATTAAATCGTAGATAAGAAGCTATCTCCGCCCGCGCACACCCCCCTTGCCGACACATTTGTTCAATGCGAATGTTTTAAAACCTAAACGCGTGAGGGTGTCGTCTCAAGAACAAGTTGAAGTGGCACTTTTACAATGGTTAAGCTGGATTTGCCCGAGATAGTCTCAGTGTTGTTGCCGACAACGGTGATGATATGCCGCTGTCTGTCTGGGCGAGAGCTCTGAATAAAGGACCGCCCATAGGAAATGAAGAACTTGAACAATATTCTGCTATTGATGACGATCTCGCAACGTGTGAGGAGCCGACTGAAGAAAATATTCTGCAAAATGTTGTCAACAGCCAAGATAGCGAAGATAATAATGACGATGACCTTGAAGAAAATTGTACCACTCCGAGGGTATCTGAAGCTCTAAAAGCTGCAGAAGTGCTAAATGTGTTTGTGCATTCTAATTTTGAAGATCACACCATGAAAAGCATTATGTCTCGTTTGCATAATGCAGTTCGTACGTCTTACTATGAAATAAAAAACAAAAACAATAAAAAATTACAGACTTTTTGCACTAGATGTTACAATATATATAGCTTATATAGACCGGTAAATTATGTACGTATATAAGATTAAATAAATACATACATATTTTGATTTAAATGTTTTTTTATCCGCAGGTCACCTAAATATTAATAAATAGGTACATTATGTAAGTGATTAATCAAACACAAAAATTGTCTGTTCGTTTAGTACGCCTTCCGGTTAGTACGACGTAATATCACCGGTCCCTTGGCCGTCGTTATAACCGGATTCTACTGTATATCACAATTTTCATATCGCAACTTATGGTTTATCTACCCCCGAGAGCCCCGAGTATGGTTAAACTCGCGTAAAAATTGTCAGGAACGGCTCGACATGTTTTGAACTCATATTTTCGAGCTCTTCATCAGGGACGGCATGTCCGTGCTGCTACGCGAATGGATCGTGTCGTGTAATGAAATGAAATGAAATATTCTTTATTTGCTTTAAAATATGGTACAATTAGATGTCAGGTTATATTATCCGATACATAAACATATTTTGCTAAATATTAGCATGCAAACAATAGTGAAGGTAATAACTATAATATTTAATATTTTATTTACTTATACGATATTAATTTGAAGACTTTTCATTTAAAAGCTCATTTGTGGAATAATTTTTTTTTTGTGTTAGCCAGTAGTGTAGTTTTTTAAAACTTTTTTTTAAACTGTAGCAGCACGGATACGGATAGCTATTCCGTGAAACATGTCGGGCCGGTCCTGGTAATTTTTACATGAGTTTAAACCGTTTTTATAATTATTAAAGATGTCTCACGATAGTTTTAATAATATTATAGCCCCGAATATTCTCTCGTCCCTTTCTCACAGAGCAAAATATTCGCGCCCCCTAGCAATCCTCCTCGGATGAGTATCCTCCCAACGCCGGATGCGATGCAAAACATAGCTCCGGTTGGGAATGGCATAATTTTTCTCCCGTTCACATTCGCATTCGGTTGTTTGTACAATAAACGCGGAGACTGAGATATGTTGTGTCAGGTTACCGGGACTGTTTATGGGTACATCGGTACTGGTAATGTATTTTACTTGAACTACACATGTATGCACACACATGTACGCTGTATTTAGAGCGGGGGTTGTCAAATTTTATCAGTTAGAGGCGCGGGATCTTATCAGCTGGCACAAAATTAATTGACATGACCTTTTATTTGGCATAAAATCGTTAGCCATAATTCTGAATTTATTAACTTAACATGAGTTCTGACTTTTTAAGAATATGTAAGTAACATGTTGATCTATTCCTTATAAAATAAACTCGAAGTAGATATCCGGAAAATCTATTAAAAACCAGAATCTGTTCAGAAATGCGCACTGTAGGCGAACGAAGACACTTCGCTTGGACGGTCAAAACTCTAGCGGACTGTGTTAGGTTGCTAGGTAGATCACTGTAAAATTTTTCGTCTAAGTACATGATCAGGATCACCTGTACATTAGACTTGAGAAATATCAACAAGGTACTTACCTAGAATCTACTTTTACAACACTATTAAAAAGAAATGTGTTATTGCATATGTTGATGAAATTCCTAGTTGATCTAGATTTGATCAAATGACTATACTTAATCGAACACAATCACCACGGTCACCTGTGCGCATGAGCGGCGGCATATAATGCGCTTCCGGCGGAAGCGGGACAATCGGCGCCATTTTGGATCCGAGCGATATTGTGCTCCCGCGCTGACCGTGGATAATCGCTACTAATAACATTGTGCGTGTTTACACACAGTGTGTGGATCAATCATCCGTAACTTTTCAACTTTGTTCGCGGAGAAGGAAAAAGCCATAACTATATTTGTTACATTTCCGTCGGATTAAAGTATATTCTCTAAAATCCGTCCAGCCGCTTAGATGTCATAAGGCATGAAAAGGACGATTATTTGAGCGCTGTAACCGTCTCATTAATGGGTTCGCAATATTGACGAACTCCGTATGATCTGAGGCGCCATTTTCGGTTTTCTTGTAGAAGTTGCGGATTTTTACTATTCCTACCTATAAAAATTATGTTGATTGCTTTTATATAAATTAGTCAATACTGCAGACACATTAATAAGACGGTTGAAGGCTCATATAATCTCCCTAAATATAATAGGTACTAGGAGGCACCCGCAACTTCGTCCCCGCATTATTTTTTCTTTACCGTAGACGGGTAAATTGTATCCTAATTATCCTATAACCATCTTTGGATGTCCAGCTACTTACCTCTTTACAAAAATTGGTTAAAATCTGTCCAGCGGTTTCAGCGTGATGCGAGGACAAAGGAAATTATCAAAACAGATGGCGCCAGATTGGCATGGCACCGCGCGCCCATACAAAACAAATGCCAATCCTGCATCACGCTCTTAAGATTTTTCCGGAAATCATGACCCCTCTCCATAGAATACAAATCTAGAATTCAGTAATTGTATAGATAGATGTCGTCCTTCTCGCCTCATCCAAGGGTTTTCTGTGATCTGTGACAGTTGGGAGGGTTGTTCCAAGCTGAGGATCGCCATCGGTTCTAACTATAGTGACTTGTTCTAATGGACTATTTTCCACGCACACGCAGGCATGGGGTCAGGCGCGTCTGGCGTGGCAGCAGACACGCCGGGCGGGGACCTCCGTCTCCCGACCTCGGGCCTGAAGTTCACCGTCCCACAGCTCAGGGCGCTGAATGGCTACGTGGACTCGCTCTATGATGATGACCAGAAAGGTGTGTACGTTGTAAACACACAAATAAATAAAACTAGAAAGATGTGTTGTGTTGTTGTAACGTGTCAGAGACCCATATAGCCATTGCAGAACGTAACGGTAATCCGTTGTTTCTTTATTATTGTTGTAACGTCAAATTAAAACAACAAACAAACTAGTGGCTCTATGAGCTGCCGATCGTTTTTTTAAATGGCTGAAATATCACTTTATTACGGAATGAACATCCATATATCCGACATTTCAAGAAATTTCGAACAACTGAATCGACATTATTTTGTATTATGCTTAGTAATTATAGAAACCTGCGTACAAAATATCACACTGTCGGAGATAACAAATAAACATTTGGATAAACAGATATACGAAATATTGTTTTGTGGAAGTTGGACCGGTGAATGGTGGCGCTTATTCTCTCGCTCTTTATGAATAACACCATATACTTTAAGCCGTATTCACATTTGCCTGACGTGTTGTGTTGTGACGCATCACAGTATGTGTTGTGAGACATCACAGTATGTATCGGTTTCATACATTTAATATGATCGCGTCCACATTTCTCTGGGGGCTGCCCTGTTGTGATGGCTTGTGTTAAATGTATGCAACCGATACCGTTCTGACATGACATCACGACACAACACGCCAAACAAATACCTACGTATGCGGCTTGAGTTACTGTTGCAGTTACACTATGATTAGGATTTAATTAAAATACGACTGTGTTGTAGACCGTATGTCAACGGAGATGGAAAGCGCGGTCGAGAGTTTAGTGCAGAGGATAGTAGACGGCGCCGGGCAACGCGATCCCAGGTTTAGATGCTGCCATCTCATCGCTCTGCACAGGGGAAAGAAGGTAACACTTTGAATTTAATTAATTATAAGTATCATCATGTGATGATGCCCAAGAAGACACGCTTACAAAAAGAAGTTTATTATATTCCGTAATATGTGTAAGCAAATGCTCCAATTTTATGAAATACTACCTGAACCGCGCGGGTTACCCACTCATCCAACAGGAACACTACATTTTACGGGACAAAAAGTAGCCTATGTGTTAATCCAGGATGTTAGCTACCTTCATACCAAAATTTCACAAATCGTTCCAGTCGTTTGAACGTGAAGAAGTAACAAACATACACATAAACACACTCACAAACTTTTGCTTTGATTCGCCTTTATATAAGTACCTAGTGTGAAAAATTTGTACCAATGCAGATTTTCTGAACTTTACGTAGAACAATATTACCTTTAGTAGCCATAGTTCTTCCAACGTGAATACTGAAACTGACTGTTCTATCAGATGCGTTCCCGTTCCCTGGAATATCTGGTGACCTTGGACTCGCTGCCAGTTCTGAATTCCGGGAACGACGACTGCAGCCTCCAGGAGGGGCCCGTGGGCTACGGCAGGGTGCGACTGACTGGCAAGGAAGCTGAGAAATGGGAGGAATTTCTTACGCCTTCGGGGTACCTTTGCAGGTTAGTGAATATCCCTTTACCAGATATATTCTCGTTTTCTGGAAAGCCTGGTGACCGTGGACTCTTTGCCAGTCTTAAACTCAGGGAACGGGAATGTCGCCCGTTGGCTATGGAAGAGTGCGGTTAACTGACAAGGAAGCTGAGAAGTGAGAGGAATTCAAAACGCCTTCAGAGTACTTCTGCAGGTTAGTGAATAATCATAGTATATCTGATGATGTGCCTGTGGGGAATATCGTACCAAGTCACGACAAAAGCAAGGATGGACAAATTGTATGTAGATTCGTATGAATTCGAAGTGACTCATTTTAGACTGCTAATTCCGACTGTAGCTGTAGTGGTTGCTGAGAATAGTAGACGTAAGCACGAATAACGCTGGAAAGGTGCAAACATTTTTTTTCCATTAATACAAGCCTATCGATTTCACAAGCGGACGTTTCTGCATTACCAATTAAGAATTATACACAATGAGAGATCTAATGGTTATTTTTTGATTAGGGATAAAGTGCTCGAGCGATGGGTAGAGCTGATCGCGCGCTGCGCACACGCTCGTGGTGGCGGCGGCTCACGCGTGCTGTGCGCGCGGGCGGCGGCGCGCGCGCATCCACATCGGTACTGCTACCTGGAGAGGGGTAAGTCTACAGTCTGCCAAAAGTACCTGGATTGCACACTTTTATACCATACACAATAATGCAAGCACAAAAATCCTGAACATTTAGGCGCCAATGCATATAGTGCTGTGGTCATAAACCTAAGCTTTCATTTGTAAAAGAACGGCGAATACTCGCTGTTAATGGACAAAACATTCAAGCGAGCGTCATATTAAAAACAAATAAACGATATAAAATAAAAATAAAATAAAATGTATTTGTTTCGGACAACAAACGATCCATAGATTGTTAGTAACAAAAGAAAACTTATATAACTATGTTAGTACGAAAACTTAAATGTAGGGTAGTGCAGTGTTTCAACAGGCCACTGTCCCACCTATCAGCTACGGCGGCCAGGAGACTGTGGCGACTGGCGCGTACTCTGCGCAGCGTCGCGGCGCACCGCCTGCGCAGCGTCGCAAAAAAACCATCTACGTGCGCGTCCGCAAACATACCGGACGCGCTACAGTGCCGCGGCAGTCGCAACAGGACCCTGAACGCATCGTTATACTGGACGCGCAGAGCATTAAGAGATCGCTGCGTATATTTGTACCATAAGCTGCAGGTATACAGTGATGTACAGTACGCTTTAAACAACGTGATCTTAACTTGCGCTGTACATCGGCTAAACCTGCGAGCTATCATATTCGCTCTCATTGCTAATGCTCTGCGCTCCCTCTCGATGTCCGCATCATCACGCAGATCTTCGGTGACCAGATGCCCCAAATATTTGAAAGCCGCCACCCTTTTCAGTTGCACACCGTTAAGAAGAATGGGGGGGACGTATGAAGGGCACTTGGTTCCCGCCTTAAATACCATGTACTCACTTTTAGCCACATTATACTTGAGATCGTGCTTCAAGGCGTAAGCCTCACAAATACTTAAGAGCACCCTCAGCCCCCCGACCGAAGGGCTCAGCAGCACCATGTCGTCGGCATAGCTTATATTATTAAAGCAGACTCTGTCTACGGGACACCCGACATGAGTGCTGCTGAGCTCACCGATTAGGGCATCTACGTATAAATTAAATAATTTCGGAGAGGTAAGTCCGCCTTGCCTCACTCCACACTCAAGGCCATACTCATCAGACATGACGTTGCCCCATCGTACACTATTTTTCTGGCCCGCGTACCAGCACCTGAAAATACGCGTCAACTCTCTAGGGAATTTGACCTCATCGAGCTTTTTCCACAACAGGTCATAATTGACAAGGTTAAACGCCTTGGAGAGGTCTAAGAAACACGCATAGACAGGTGTTTTTCTTCGTGTGTAATATTCAACTGCATGCTTTAGACAAATGATTGCGCTCTCAGTTGATAGACCGGGACGGAAACCGAACTGCGCGTCATGCAGCTGAAGACATTTGTCTAAATGCACGTTAAGTAGGCTGTCTAGTAGGCGAGCCACTATCGTTGCTAGAGAAATTGGTCTGTAGTTCGTCGCGTCAGATATGTCGCCCGTTTTATTTTTTATTATGGGGACAACTACGGTTTTTGTCATATTATGTGGTAAATACGAATGACCAATACATAGATTGAAAAGCATTGACAAGAGTCTAGGCAGATGGGGCCCAGCAAACTGCAGATGCTCAACGCTCAGCTGGTCGTGACCTGGAGACTTCCCTCTTTTCATTGCCCGTAATAATTTAGTGACGTCACTCGCACTGAAGCGGACGCGGAGGTCACTCACAGACACTTCGTCGAGCACCTGCCGTTCGCCGTTCGTACATGGTGACTTTACACTAAAGTGCTCTTTAAACAAATTAGCAATACCCTTAGAGTCGGTGATGCCATTGACACAAACAGAGAGTCCAGGCTTTGCCTCCAATTTCTTGGTTTGTTTCCAAAAATTACGGAAGTCGTTTTTACCATGGTGCGAGGCTAGTAAATCCATTTTTATTTGATATGCTCTGCCTGCTGTCTTGATACATGTAAATGCAAAGATCTATCAGCACCTTAAGGGCCGTAGGCTTCTCAACTCAGATATCGCCCAATGTACCTAAGGACGTTTAAAGTTTGTTTAAAGCACTTAAAAGATTAGTGAGTCGTTAATGTCTTTAAATTCCTTCCAACAAATATTTAGATTAGATTTGGATTGAGTAGTTGTAAGTCTCATTTTCGCACAACATATCAAATAATTAATCACAAGTTGCGCGGAAGTGTGAAACGTCCTCGATGTAACAACCAATATTTACATACAATCTTCCTGCCTCTTTCCCTCCTACATTATTAAATAATTATGCGACAGAGACGACACGAAATTCAAATACGTTTTCAAGTCGATTTTCTGGATTGAGCCGGAATTCAGCAGCTTGCTAACGGAATTTGGCCAACTATTTACTTACTCACCGCAAACATCTAGATATGATCCTTATTTGAGTATAATACAGCTTATTATCCATTGAAAGTAGCCGTGGGACGTGAAATCCAATCGAAAAATTCATCATGTCGACCGTACATGTTTGAAGCAGGGTTGGAAATCGTTTAACAGGGGTTAAAATTGGAATTCAAAAAGAACTTTTCATTTGCGTAGGAAGTTTGATTAAATTTTAATAGAGCGCTTATGAAAATAGCTACCTGCTTGTTTATTTACCGAGCGTGAACAAAAGTGGCGTTAACTTGGAAAATTGTTTTATGTTGGTTGTGAAAGAGTAAGTAATGAAATGAAATAATTTGGGAATTAACATTAGTTCTAAGTATATATTATTTTGTTCACGTAGGTACGGATTTAGTGTTCTTAATTTTTTATTGCCCAGTAAGAAAAATCATCCCTAAAACATTCGGTGTCTTTCGGTATGTCGTTCAATATAATTCCGAGGACTGCGAATTGGGGAGACAGACAGTGATTAAGTGAGTTCAGACACTTGAAACTCCTCTATTTAGATAATCTGAATCAGTCGTAGGTATGATTCAAAGTACAAATCTTTTGAGGCTCACCGTAACGTAGATACTTGTATAAAAACCATCGAAATAAACTGGCACCCAACGTGGGGCTCTTTCGTATGTAGTTGTTTCAATAAAAAATAATCTTGGTAATAAGTATTGTAAGTAGGTATAATAAAGTACCTACTACAATAATATCTATACTATCCGTACCTGTATAATCAAATAAGTCTCCACAGTAAAATGTCTGAGTCTATACTAGAACTACTAGAAGAGGAGATCACTGATGAGCTCGAAGAAATGCAGAAAGAGACTCAACAGTCGGTATTTTTTTCGTAAATGATACTTACCTATTATAGTACCTATCTTGAGAAGTTAGTAGGATAATGTAGTTCTCGAAGAAACAATTTAGAATAATAATATTGTATTTGAAGTAATAAATAACATAATAATGAAATGGATATAAGAAAAAAATATGGCCCAAAAAAGTCCCATTTAACAATTGACGTTTATTTCAGCATCTCCTCCACAAGCCATCACAGACCGGCGGCTTGCCATTGTGGAGGGAGCGGCTTGGGTGATGGTGCGCGTGGGGGCCGGCGAGGCCGAAGCCAAGCTGATGCTGGCCACCCGCGTGGGGGGCGTGAGCAGCGCCGCCTACACCTGTCGCGTGCCGCTCGTGCATCCGCTGGCACTACTGCACTATACTGCGGCGCACCATGTTAGTACACAGCTCTGCAGGGTCAAGCACGATCATGCTGGTAGGAGTTAGTGCAGTTAGCGAACCCATTCTTTTGAACGATAGATCAAACTCACTTGAATACTTGGGAAATATATGCATCAGCGACACCTTTAATTATTAAATGCCACTAACAATTGCAGCAATGCAACATATCTGTTCTACAATGTTATCTTGAGCCGTTGACTTGCTATTTTGGAGGGCTGCAATGGTTTGGTAGTCCTGGGTTTTAAGACAGGCGAGACGAAGGGAGCAGGCTAGGCTCATGTTGGCATATCTCAGCAGTTACTTGGAACTGCTGTGTAGCAACAAAATAGTTACTTAAATTTAGCGGCGAAACGTCCATAGGCCACGCATTCCATCAACTTAACCATTTTAGAGAGTTCATTTTCATTTCATTTTCATTTTCATTTATTGCAAAAACATAATATTACAAGATTTACAAGTAATACTATGCACCCCGTAAGGGCACAGCAATGTTAGCCTTAAATATCTAACTTACATACGAGTACTAACAGAAACTCTATGAGTTTGATTAGAACTTCACTAATCACTATTGCTTTTAGACAGAAGTGTGTTCTGGTTTGCCTCAGATTTTCTATGATGCCACGCTTGAGGTAGACATACACATTTACCTTGCTTTGTCTTCTCAGGGTTACTACGCTGCCGCGGTTGGCCCGCCGTCCACAATGACATGCGTGGACCGATCCTCGATGTGGCAGTTATGGCATCCTTCGTTAGAGGCAACCCTGGACGCCCACTGCTCCGAACTATCCACGGTAGCAAGAATCGCGGGTGCCCTGAACTCCCTTCTCGACAAGATGAGGGAAGGGATATACCAGGTAGGTAGATGTGGTAAGATGTCATAGAACTGTATAACTTTTTGTCATGAGATAGTTTCACGCCGATTCGAGACTTAACTTTTCTCCCAGTCCCAAGTAATTTGAGTGAAGTCAGGTACTATGCAAGTTTGATTTGTCTATATTTCATTACTTTTTATATTCTCCAGGGCACCCTCCGCGGCCTGAGCCGGTATCTGGCACAGTGCGCGGTGCGCCGGCGCGTGGACCGCTGCGCCGCGCACGCGCAGGCCTCTGCCCGATTCTTTGCGCAAACTCACGCGTCGCATCACTTGTTATTGATCCTGGACTCGTGAGTAAACTGTTATTTTGAGTGGATTGAACTAGTACCTGATTGTAGAAGGATTAGCTCAAGGCAAAGCCGGTTTCACCAGGGGTGAAGACCAAAGCTAAATGTGCCTAAAACGTTTTCCAAAGTACTGGAGTCGTATTCTGCGATCTATAGGACTACTAAAGTCAAGTTGATAAAAAATAGATGCGTGGAAGAAGTAGCTTAGGCTAGTTTAAATTAGACTTTTGTCGAAGAAGCTAATAGCACTTAAATTTAAAGGGGCAGATTTTTTATGGGTCGGTATCACGCGTACGAATCCTCTGGAGTTGTAAGCGTCTATAGGCTACGGTAACCGCTTACCACTAAGCGGGCCAAATGCTTGTTTGCCACCTCTATGTAGTTTTTTTTTTTAAGAAGTCCCACCTGCCTACTTTTGCTGACGCTCCAGATTAGTAAATATTATCTTAAATTTAGCTTATCCTGTCGCTATCCAGGTTGCTTGCGGTGTGCGAGCGCGGCTCCACGGCCGGCTACGTGTACCCGGCCGACCGGGCCGCGCTGGTGCGGCGCGGCGCGCGCGGCGCCGACTGGGCGGCGGACGCGGCTGTCATTCGCCGCTGTTTGATGGACCTGCATCGCCTACCTGGTGAGAACTACGTCACAGATTAATATAATAGTGACTACGTGCAGCTTGTAACGATATTCTATTTAATATTATTATCATTGTGCGTCAGGGAATTGTATATGTCCCACTAATGGCCATAGGCCTCCTCTCTTAGGCGAGAGGGAATGGTCTGTAGTCCTCACGCTAGCCCAATGCGTATTGGAGACTTCACATTCATCCATAGAACATAATATCTCAATGCATTCATCATCTATTCGCTAGCTTTTCGGTGAAGGAACAACATCGTGAGGAAACCTGCATACATTTACAATGAAATAAAAATAATAATGTAATTTCAATAAGATATTTATTAAGAAAAACTTTTTATCGAGCTTTCTGTTCCGCAAAAGTGTCTATAACATCATCAAATTTTAAAGATCGGGCCATAGAATTTTCAATAGACAGAATCTACATATTATTTATTCATCTGTGTACAGAATAGCCAAGTTACAATACCTGTCTTGTCTCAGAGTTTCTTAAATAGGTTTTTATCAATTTTAGTTTTGATACGCGGGACCCTACTAGTGCCCGCACCCCACTTGTGGCGCCATCTGTGTCCAATGAAGGGAGTTATTCTCCCAGCCGCCCGCGCCGATTGGCGCGCCGGCCAGTGTGCGAATTCGTGATGGCGGAGAATGATTGTTAAGAGTTTAGTCTGTTTCGTGTCTGTAATAGTTTAAGAGTAAACTACTGTGTAAGACTAAAACAGTTGTATCCATTGTTGTAATAAAGTGCTCAGTGTGGTGTGTTACAATAAAACTAGAAAGTACAGCAATGCGTGATCATTTTACACACATAGACTCACACCCGTTTCATGGCGCCCTTTCCGTGTGTCTTAGTGTAAACCACGTGTTGTAAAAACATAAAAGTGTGAACTGTGCTTGGCTGTTTTATAAACATTTCTACTTTTTTCGAGTGACTTACGTACATAAACAATGATGACTCGCTCTAACCAGTCTAACCGTACTCCGCGTACGCCAGACAATCATCGCGCGTCGACATCAAAGGAAAACGCCGCCGCCGCCGACCATCCTCGAGATGACGATGGTGAACGTTCGGGCAATGTGACGATGACTATGGATAACCTGTCCATGTTGCTGCAAACCATTCAGCAATCCAACGCCGACATGTTCCAACGGCTTCTGCGGGAAGTGCGTTCTTCCACCCCGGCTTCAGGCGAGCCGGTCAGCGTGACCGTTACCGCCCCCGCCCCTGTCGTGAGCGGCAACTTTTCAAGATGCCATGCCACTTACAGCGGCCGCGCCGAGGAGAGTCTCGACGGGTTCATCGACGCAGTGGAGGCCTATAAGGATTGTTGCGGAGTAACCGACGAGAACGCCATAAGAGGGTTCTCCATACTGCTGACGCATTCCGCAGCGACCTGGTGGCAAGGAGTTAAAGGTTCTACGACGTCCTGGGCAGAGGCCGTAGACCGACTACGCAGGGCTTTCGGAGATCGTCGGCCGCCTCATCGCCTCTACCGAGAACTGTTTAATAGTGAACACCAGGCCACGGAGAATACCGACAAGTTCGTGGCTCGAGCTCGCGCAATACTCGCGCGACTTCCTACCGAGGACCTCACGGACAAAGCGCAGTTGGATATGGTGTACGGCTTACTACACCATCGCATCCGCGAGCGCCTTCGTCGTGAGGAGTTCCAGTCCTTCGACGAGCTCCTAAGTAAGGCGCATTCGATAGAGGACGCCCTCGGAGTTGAAGTAACTCGCGCGAGCGCGGGGAAGCCGCCGCCGCCGCCGGCCGCTGGCCCCGCGCGCCGCTCGACATCAAACACGCCGCCGGCCGCGCGCGCGCCGCGCGCTCCGTCTCCGTGTTCAATCTCGCCGCCGCCGCAGCCGCTTACCTCGGCTGGCGCGAAAGAAATCGTCGATTCCAACAAGAAACGTCTGTTCTGTGTTTACTGTAGAAAACCTAATCACGATAAAGACAATTGTGCTAAACTTAAAAACCTAACTGATAATAGTAACAGTAGTTCTATTGACAATAACTATAGTAGTAGTAATAGTTTTATTCACTGTTACGGATGTGGAGAACAAGGCGTGATAAGGTCAAACTGTTCGAAGTGTAATTCTCAGTTTTCGGCATTGAGGTATTATTATAATAGAGCCACAGACCCGAACAAAAATGACAAAAAAAGTGGCATCGTTGTCATGTTCAAGTAGATGCCAATAACGCTTATTTATAATTTATAACAACATAATTACTTCGTACAAAAGAACTCAATGCTCAAACGTTTAAGTGTCAGATTGACTTACGTACTTATTACCACAAATATTTTTCGTTTAAATTAACTTTTTTAGCGTATTCTGACTCATGTCTCTTGTCAAACTTGGAACATGGCATGAATGGAGCAGATTTTAATATTTTTACATACTAAAAATATTTTCATTATTATTTTATTTAGGTATTAAAATATATGTGTTGTTTGAACTAAATAAACTCGTAAATTGTTAATAACAAATTAAGTTAAGTTTTTATTTAACAGCTGCATAAAAGGGTCCCGACACTGCATAGAAGGGATCAGTAATAATTAGGTACATTATTTCTCAACTCATCTTGTTCTAGTATGTGAAATGAGAGTAAGGCAAGTGCAAAATATTAACATTTTTAGCCTTTTAAAGTTTGATGGCGTGGCGTGAAAGTCGGTGGCGTGGTATGCACGGCAGCACACGTTGCCTTTAGGTGTTCTTGGCGTTCAATGGTTTAAACTGACAGTGTCTAGACTCTGAGACAAAATAAAACAATGACAACAGAGCAATTAATTTATTAATGTAACCATTTTACGCTTCTTTTGATTAAACATTAAAAAAACATATAGGTATGATTATGCAGAACACACGAGAGACGAATTATTTAGCTGAAATTATTCTTGACTCTAAAGGTGATTCTCTAAACCTGTGCTAAACGTGACCTAAATTTTTCACATTGTTTAGGATCGCGTGAGAATCTTTAATAAAAAAAATAGGATAATTATTTATTGCACTCTTTTATTTATTAATAAAATATAAAACTATAGCGACTCCTTAGATTTATGTTCTGTGATGAGGTGCATTTTGTAGGGACAAAGTTAATAATTCTTATTTAAAATATGTTATGATTTTACATAGGATTCGTCAATTAATCAATAGAACCTACGTAAAATAGAATATTCCGACCTTTTTCTTTATTTTATAGCTGTTATTTTTGCAATTTTTCACTGAACATTTAGTCATTTTTGAGACCCGTCACGTGTCATGGTCTAAACGAGACTGAGAGCCCAACTAATGCGATTTGTGATTTTGCATTAGTTGGGAGGGTGCCATTTTTTCCGCCTGATTGTGTGTCCATGTAATTATTACGTCAATGGTTTTCGGCAATACTGATCGAACCAATTTGTACGTTGGGTTCAATGACCTTGACCTCCGCACTCGAGTCAGATGTTTTTGAATGCACCGATTTGTATAATCGTCACTCAGATTGTTATGAGCATGAGGCTAAGGCCAACAATAGGCGTAATCAGATTTCGTCTAACTCAAATTCAGTCGAATTGTTAAATAATGAACGTCATTTGAAAAACAATCGTAAATCTGATTATGACCTAACGATGTTTAAATCTGTGATTCCCGAATTTTTCGACACTTACGAATGTCGTAATACAAAACGTAATAATGTGTTTTTACCTAGCCAGTTTACGAATGTTTTACCTACAGATTTGTTTGAAAAATACGCGACGCCGGTATGTCGCTACCTAACCATGATGGTTGCGTCAAGCAGGCAGGTCCACGATGTAATGATATGTGCGTTAACCCGGTAGATCCACAATGCATTGATGTGTGTGTTAAGTCGGTAGGTCCACAATGTAATGATATGTGCGTTAAGCCGGCAGGTCCACAATATAATGATATGTGCGTTAACCTGGTAGATCCACAATGTATTGATGTGTGCATGGCCGCGGCAGTACCACCAAATGAAGGTAATAATTTAGTTTCGGAAGAGAGTACATTGTCTACGTGTGACACATTAGCAAACATTTCGGCTGACGATGCTGAATTAAGGGGGAGTGAATTAAACAGTAGCGTGTTTATGTCGTCTTCTAGTTCGGATACAGTCTTGCCTCCTGATGATTGCGCGTCCGCAGACTTGGACTCATCCTCTAAATCTATTGTTCAACAACAACGACCTATATTAGGTATATCCGTTTTAGGTATAAAAGGTAGGGCTTTGATAGATACTGCTGCAAAACGCTCCGTAGTAGGTTGCACGTTGTACGAAGTATTAAAACAACAAAATCAAATATTTTTAGAATCCTTTATGTCAATTAGGCTTGCAGATGGATCTGTACAGAACAAGGAAGTGCTCACAACAACGTTGGATGTCGTTGTTAAGCATAAGACCGTGTCACTGGAATTTGTAGTGTTGCCTGACGCGTCCGGCAATGACACTTTACTAGGCATTGATTTTCTAGTGAAAGCTGCCATTTCCATGGACTTCGCAACTTCTTTGTGGCATTTCTCCGAGGATAACAAACTGTTTCCCATTGAGTTCGAGTCGCCGAGCAGACACGTAACGTGTTCGTCTGCCGACATGCTCCGCGACGGTGAAGGTATCATGCTGCATTCTTCTGTACGTATTAAACAAGCAGGTCTTCTCCTTTCTAACGGGGATATTTTAGAGATAGGGGGAGCTCCGACCACACTTGAGGTGTCACACTTAGATAATGCTGTCATTGTAGGTAAATTTCACGCGGCATTTCTTACCCCTTTTGTTACTAGACAGGGAGAAGATGCTGTACCCATTCAGCCTCGTCGTCCCCGTGGACGTCCACCTGATCTGAGTACTGCCAAAGCCAAGCCACATACGGGACGTTCATGTAGCTTGGAGGGGGAGGATGATACGCGGGACCCTACTAGTGCCCGCACCCCACTTGTGGCGCCATCTGTGTCCAATGAAGGGAGTTATTCTCCCAGCCGCCCGCGCCGATTGGCGCGCCGGCCAGTGTGCGAATTCGTGATGGCGGAGAATGATTGTTAAGAGTTTAGTCTGTTTCGTGTCTGTAATAGTTTAAGAGTAAACTACCTACTGTGTAAGACTAAAACAGTTGTATCCATTGTTGTAATAAAGTGCTCAGTGTGGTGTGTTACAATAAAACTAGAAAGTACAGCAATGCGTGATCATTTTACACACATAGACTCACACCCGTTTCAGTTTTGAAATTGATCGTTCAGCACTAGCTGTAGTCACAGGAATTGTAAGAAATAACTTTTATAAAAATCAAAGCACTAGATATTGGATAACAATTTATTTTATATTGAACTAGAACAATAACTATCGAGTATCGATCTTATCAAAGAATCAGTGACAACCACGCTGCTCGGCGCCAAACTCGCTGACGGTTGCCTGTGTTGCCAGGCCATCAAGTACGTTCCGTTACGTGTTTTTAACAGTCGGCCATCCTGGCATAACCTTCGTCCACGAAGGTCATCTCATCAAGACCTTCTTCAACTTGACCAACAGCATCAGCACGCTCGTCTCAGCAAACTTCACTCGCATCAGTTGTAGCGGACTCCCTCCCTGCTCGTCACCTTAGCTCTGCGAGAAGACCAAAACATATTTAGGGGAACCGTTACAATCGTCTTGGGGCGTACTTGGGCTGCGATATATTCACTTTATTCTGATTCAAAGGGATTAGAAATTCATTTCAATTAGAGATGGAATTGTATTGACATGTATCTAACGTACATTATTCTACCCAAATTATATCATAATTTGACATCACCAAGTTGTCTGATACGATAGCTAATTAGTTATGATATAAATTCATTTTCCTATATAATTATTTTGAATTACAACTCTGCGATTGTACAGATCAATAGGATTAATTGACATCAATCATGACATCAAAGCGAAGTTTATTTGCGCTACCGACCCTGTTACAATGAATGACAAACCGTATACACATTCACCCCGGTAGATTCCCTATCAGACATGGAACGAACTCACAGTTTATTCCAGCATAGTAGAGGCGGCTTCCACTCGCATAATCAGCCTTGGGTGCCACGCTTTCAATCCACAAAGACGTGCAGAACAGCTCGTGCAGTCTGCCACAGCAGTCGTTCATAGCAGTCCTCGCATACAGCTCATGGAAACAAAGGTGTTTGTGAATAGTGACGTGGCTACCACTACGATTCATCTTAAGAGTACATTAATGATGTTATCATTGTCAGATAATAAAATCATCTATAACCACTTCAGTTATTTAGTATGTACTTAAAATTACTGTATATTCAACCCTACGAAACACAAACAATTAAATTTATTAACATTATTATTATTACACAAAACGGCAACGTTATTTTTCAATAGGTATTGAAATGTATTACTAACTAGTTACCTAAATCGAATATTCAGTATTTTTTTTTTGCATTAGCTATCTTAAAACAAGAAGTTCGCAGTCTAATAATTAGATAGAATAAAAAAATTAAGTCAGAACATGATCAAAATTACATTTTATCCCTTGTATGCTTAAGTGCAGATCTGTGCAAGACATTTGAACCAGACGTTAAAATATCAGTTAGTCTCAATTTGATTAGCAAATTTTTGACATTGCATACGAGAGGTTAAGCAATCGTGTATCTCGCAACAACATCATGCTACGTTACTAACAACTTTCTGACTGAAAACGAAAAGATCAAATAGTTACAGTTACATTTCCTAGGTACAAAATCACACTTGTTAACTTTACGTTCGGCCATCCACAACTAATTGAATGACCCCATTCAATATTTTTGAAACAAGAACAGTCTATGGTAGATCACCGCTCCACTCACTTGCTTCGAAATTTGAGATGAACTCTATTTAGATAATAAAATAAGAGTGTTGACCAGTAGCTGTAGTTATCAACAAATAGCTGGCAGTCCCTACTTCATGTGTATTAAAATATGCAACAAACTTCCCTTGAGCCTGAAGACCTTACCTTGAGCCTGAAATTGTATGCATTGTTATGCGAATTTAACTTTTATTCAATAAGATAGTTTCTGAATACGAGATATATACTTTTAGAATAACGACTTCTCCTATTTTGTTGATTTAGAGAAACATCAACTAAATTTAGACACCAATATTCGCATGCTGAATAAGTAGAGTGTGGAGAACAACGCTTATAATAAACATTGTGATACCTATGTAACCCACCCATAGGTATTACGCAAACTAATAAATATTTCATTTCATTTCATTTCAATATTTCTTTTCATTTAATTTATTTAATTTCATTTCAGCTTCTGATGTCTTACAAAATCGTGACAGCAAATATATATTCAGTTATGACACATCTTATTAATGTACTGTTTACCCCAAATAAGTTCAAAATAGTAATTTACAGTAGGTAAGAAAAAGTTTGGGTACCGCTTCCACGCACCAGGTGCTTCTGCTTCCTCCTCCAGCGTGGTGGTTGGAATTCCACGTACCGCTTGCACGCACTAGGTGCTTCGGCCTCCTCCAGGACGGTGTTCGGAATTCTGGGTACCGCTTGCACGCACTAGGTGCTTCGGCCTCCTCCAGGACGGTGTTCGAAATTCTGGGTACCGCTTGCACGCACGAGGTGCTTCGGCCTCCTCCAGGACGGTGTTCGGAATTCTGGGTACCGCTTGCACGCACTAGGTGCTTCGGCCTCCTCCAGGACGGTGTTCGAAATTCTGGGTACCGCTTGCACGCACGAGGTGCTTCGGCCTCCTCCAGGACGGTGTTCGGAATTCTGGGTACCGCTTGCACGAACTAGGTGCTTCGGCCTCCTCCAGTATGAATCAGTCCAGAAGGCATCGTCCAAATTGTATCGGCCTCTGGAACACTAGAAACAGACACGGAACACCAGAACAGTTTCGGTATATGCATATTGCACCAAGCCTGTAATTTACAGGTAAAATTTTAGATGCTTTTCCAAAATCTTACTAAACAGACTATTCCTAAATATGGGTACTTCTGCCCTTAGTAATTCGGATTCAAACCGAACAACTTGCTCATTACCTAAGATATCATTTAATTTCCTTGATATTATTTCTATTACTCTATATTATCCACTGATATCCTTACAAGGTCATCGGTCCAGCCCGAGAGTGAACCGACAGAAGAAAAGTGTGTGGCCATGTTTACACTAGAACTCAGGCAACCTTCGCAAAACATACCTACATGAGAATAACCTGCATACATATTGCATAGGTATTTAAAAGGGTCTTTACACATTCAAAAGGGTATTTAAATGCTAAAATGAGCACATTCACATTTTCCATAAGTCATAACTCACAAGTTGCACAACCATAAACATACTGGAGTAGGTATTGGTTAACCATAATAAACACAACTTGTTTTGCCCAGTAAATTAAAAAACAACTTAACTTAGCTTGCACTCTAACCACATATTATAACTAGGTCTGCCATGAGTGGTCTTGTAACGTGCAAAAATAATCAAATGACTTTCCAAATGCATGACAACTCAGTTTTCTTTTGAATTTTTATAAACAGTCATAAAAAGTAATATTTTATCATATTTACCCATTTTTATTAACTTTTAATGTGCTGAGCAGGTAGTCATTCCATAAAAATTCCATATTCAAATGGCTATAAGTAACACACTGTTAACTGTGAAATCTGAAACTGAGATCAACACAATACAATAATTGTTTTTTTTTTATTAGGTGCTTACTTGTCAGACATCATTTTGATCATTATCAATCCATGTGGAACATAGGTTCTTAACATTACAATGGATAAAGGGATCAGAGAGACCTCCATGCGGGCCGGAGCCCATAATACCCCTACCACAATCTTGCATATACAACACAATGAACCAACATATATATAATACCAATAACAGAAATACTGGGAAGATCTAGAAACATGTAGACAGACAAAAGAAATACTTCCGAGTAGCAATCACAAACTCGCACCATCCTACTGAGAATCCACAAGAACCAACTTCGCAAAATAGTAGGAATAATAGCGGGACATAATACTCTGAACAGACGCCTTTTCAATTTAGGTATAATAACAGACAGATGCGGAGCATGTGTGGAGGCAGAAAGAAACCACCAACATATTCTACTAGATTGCAGACAGGTAGAAGCATACAAGATGAAGTACCTAGGATCTCCCAGTACCGTACATGGGGTGCGTAACTATGCGTATCAATTTATTTGTACTAATTTTAGTCGGTACAATGCTCATTCGATACAATTCCCAACCGATACAACAACACTCAATACGTTCACATATGTTACAATCATCATTCCATACAAAGATCATTCGATCGAATAACATTTAATATAATGCACACTTCCCACAAAAAACATATGATATAATATAACGTTAATTTTATCTGATGTACAGTTAGCATAATAATAGGTAAGGGCGGAAAAGTTGCTCTCCCTTTCACTAGATAACATAGATGATATCCTAACTCGTCTCTTACCTGAAGTTAGAATCATTACCTAATCTACCTTAAGGCAGGTCAGACTTGGGTTAGGTTAGGTACGACGACGAGCGAATCGCCAAAACCGAGATTTTTCGAATCATGGATATGGCTATAATAATAAGGAATCAATTATACCTAAGTTAGTCACTTGTATATAAAATGAGCACTATAACATATGATGATTATAATATAATAAATAAGCCTTATACCAAAACATTATTATAGTAAATGAATATATATATTTTGAAATTATATTAAATGTTCATTATATACAATGAGTTACTACATCCATTGAAAATACACTAAACGTCGCTATACTCAATGAAATCTTATTATTTATATTTATACCGATCATTACACACCCACCGTATACGAAGCCACAACCAGCAGCAAGGCTTGTAGACTTGTGGAAAATACCAAGCACAACTAATTAACTATGTTCTTAATGGAAACCACAATGTAACTTGGCAAAACTCAATAGGCTCAACTCGCTTAAACCTTTAAATAAATTTTAAATTATAACCACTCAAAGCAGTGCCCTGTAGCCAAATACTTTATGGATCACTTCTAACTATTCAAGTCTTCACTTATTTGGAATAAATACTGAACAATTTCGAAGTATTCAACAAACCCACATGTACACATACATTACCACACAAGTTGCATTGCTCGCACCCAATATTGCATTGCTTGATCACACTTTAGTAGCACGTAATGTGTGAACAAATGTCTTATAATTTACTTGACTTTGTCCCGTATAAATTGAGTATTTTACATACAAACACATGTAATATCTGTTCAATTTGTATTTAAAGTAGTTGAATATTTTAGTATTTCTATTGTCCGGTAGATGGCTCTTTAGCCATCGCAAACTAGCTAACGACATGTCGACGTAGAAATCTTAAGACAATAAGCGTATTTGATTTTGGGAGAATTAGGTAGGGAGAGTTCAGATCACAGTGGTTTCAGCTAGAACAAAACAGCGGTTTCTATGGGGGAGAGTATTATGCTAACACTTAACAATAGATGGCTCTTATATCAAAAAGATGACCCAAATGTATATTTGCTATGGTATCACTACAGTATTTTTTCGTATAGTAACTCTGGGATAATTTAATTGTTTCGTTTCAAATTACGCAAAATAAATAATCAGTTCTGGTATTTCAGTTAGTTTAAATAAAAAGAAATATTCATTTAAGTATTTTACTGTAATTCGTATTTATATTTTAATAAAATAAAATAAAATTACGGTCATAAAATTTGTTGAAAATTTTAAAGAAACTCTTTAGTTACCGCAAACGAAACGCTAAGTTGATATCGTACCAAATGTCATTTTAAAATTTTCGTTTATTTCCGTGAACGTAAAAGTGCTTTCTGTGTTTATTTTCTATTTTATACGAGGACTTGGCTGCACTTGGACTCCTGATTTCTGCTTGTTGCATTGACCACTTTTTTGTTTCTGGACTCTGATTTGCCCCTGGATTGGATAACTTTCAACCATGACGTCAACAAAAATGTGTGCCGCGTTGTGAAAAAACTTGTAAGTATTCCTTTGCCTTCTAAATAAGTTAACACAACAATCTTCAGTAAAATGAAGATCCTAACAGTTCGTCGAAGTTTTCCTTATAGGTTAAACAGAAATCTAAAATGTTCGTGTTTTTATTTCTCTTTTAAGATGACTTTTATGCTATTATTATGAGCCTAAACTACGTCATTTAATATCTTTAATATCTTTACAGGTTCGAATAACGTCATAACCCATTTTTACCTGAACCAAGACACGCAAGCAGACAGATTTTATACTACCAGATTATATGCAAGTGAAAGCACGTAACTACTTTGTAAAAAGGAATAAATCTACTGCATAAATCTAAAATTGTCTTTTGATTTAGTTTCCTCTCCTATTTTGTAAATTATAACGCCATATTATTAATCTTTTACATGAAAAGAATTCAATATGGCGTTATAAAAATAATAAGTGAACAAGGAGAACTGCTATGTAGCTACAGTCGCGCGTCGTGTATAGTTTTGGCCACTTAACGCCGGTGGCGCTGCAATCGAAATCGTTAACTGATGACTCTATTATAAAACATTCAATATACTCTATGGTTCAGATCATTAAAGCGGCTTTTAATTTAAACCGACTTTAATTTCGAGACCATAGAGTTCATAGTTCGAACATTGGTTCTTCGAATCGGAAGTTTTTGAGGAAGTAAGTGGGTGTAGTAGTTCAGTGCGTGAGCTACTCTTCGCATCGTTCCCATAGTAGCAGTGGATCGCTGTTCAGAGGGATACGATTTGGGCGGCAGTGTGCAGCGACGGTACCGCCATCTAGCGGAGGAAAGTTGCATCTACAGTTTGCCGAGGTCAGCGGAGAGAGGGCGCTAGTAATCGCATTTCAGCAGATCAACTTGGAAATTTTGGTGCATAAGAGTGAGTGTGGTGGAAAGTGCAAACCGTGAGTACATTTATATTATTTGGAAGGCGAAATTGAACCTTATTTCAAAGAAGTTCAAAACTTAACATCAGTGGAAAGTTCATAAAATATTTAGACATTTTCAACCTTATTATCAAGGAGTTCCGGACTTAGTAAAATATTGGACTAAAAAATAACTTGTAAAATTTTAATTCATTAGATTTAGGACTTAGAATATTTAGTGGAAAAAACGGAGGAGCGGGGAATCCATGCCGGATTTCGTCTAAGTCCCGATAAGTTCAAACACTTGTAATTTTTTCACGATTTTTGCCATGAAATTTTCTAAGTGTTTTTGAGTAATTTCGGACTTGTAATTTTTTTAAAGTAATGGTAATTAAGTGTTAACCTAATAGTAGAGTAATTTATGTGTTAACTTTAATTGTGTTTGCTTCCTAATTATCGGTTTTAAATTGAATGCCTGGCGGTTACTTTCGATTGTTTGTGTGGTTTGTTAACTTATGTTTGGTTGTTGCAAACATGGAATCTTTAATATCATTTCAAATTGACTTGTCAACTCGTATAAATAAAGCGAGAGTGAATTTCAAAAAGTCTCCTAAAGAACGTATAACGGAGTTTTATGTCGAAAGTAAGTTGGAAGCATTAGAACAGCTGTGGATTGATTTTAGGCAGGGACATAAAGAGCTGTTGCAAACAATTGATTTTACATTGTTAAATGCGCAGTCATATATGTCAGACGATGTTTACGAGCAAACCGAGGATCAATTTATGACTTATAAGTGTGAGTTAAAACATATTTTAACTAAGTTCAAAACTGAGATTAATGCAAATCAGTCAAATGTCAATAGAGAAAATGTAAACACTAAGTCAAATCTAGTCAAGTTACCCAAGATTAGCATTCCCACATTTTCAGGCCAATATACAGAGTGGCCCACGTTTAGAGATTTGTTCGTGTCAATGATACACAATAATCAGGCATTAGATAACGTACAACGGTTGCAATATCTTAAGGGTTTCTTGACCGGAGAAGCGGAGCAATTGATTCGGTATACACCAGTGACGGACGCAAACTATAATCAGTGTTGGAATCAATTGACGGAACGATATGATAACAAAAAATATATCTCACATTGCATTTTAAAGCGGCTGCTTAGTCAACGCAATATTATGACGGAATCTGCCACTGGCTTAAAGGAATTAATGGATACTTCATCCGATTGTTTGAGCGCGTTAAAAAACATAGGTATTGATGTTTCGACCTGGGACATTATTGTGATTCACCTACTCTCGCTTAAACTGGATGCCGAATCACGAAAGCAGTGGGAATTAAATGTAGCAACTAATGTGTCATCTGATTCGTTGCCGAAGTTCAAGGAATTTCAAACGTTCTTAACTAACAGATATAGAGCTTTTGAATTCATTGAGCCGAAATATGTTAATAAGTCGATAGCAATTACTTCAAAGGCATCGACTAGTCATAAAATAGGTCACACCAAAGCGTTGCACGCAACTAATGTTGTTAAGATGAGTTGTGAATTTTGTGGCGATGAACACAAACTATGTTTTTGCAAGAAGTTCGCTAACCAGGATTATGAAAAAAGACACGAATTTGTAACGAAAAATAGAATTTGCTACAATTGTCTGGGTAGCAACCATGGTGTAAGATTTTGCCAAAAAGCCACGAGTTGCAGGATTTGTAACAAAAAACACCATTCGTTACTTCATCCAAAGGGTGTTTTCGCTGGTACGTCAGGTAGTTCAGGTCAATCAGTTGGAGACAGAACGGGTGATGAAGTGACTAGGGTAAATGCTCATTTAGGGTCTAGTCATTCTTCAAATGAGGATACACCAGTAGTGACTTGTTTCTCAAAAGGTCAGGTAAGAAACCAAGTTTTGTTACCCACGGCAATTGTGAATGTAGAATCGAGAACAGGTCAATACCAGCCAGTTAGAGCTTTATTAGATCAGGGTTCACAAGCCTCCTTTGTGACGGAGGCTACAGTTCAAGGGTTAGGACTACAGAAAACGTCAGCCAACCTTACAATTTCGGGAGTGGGCGCTGATCAAAGGTCAATAAGGTCAAAAGCATCAGTGACATTAAAAATACAGTCACTAACGGATCCGAACTTTAAAATGGAATTGAAATGTTTTGTTTTAACAAACATTACATCTTTACTTCCGGAGCGACAGGTCTTGGTCCCGGACTGGGTACAATTAAAGAACTTGTGCCTAGCGGACACAAACTTTGATTCCCCCAATAAAATAGACATTTTGTTGGGAGCGGAAGTCTATAGCCAAATCTTAAAGGACGGTGTATTGAGAGGACCTGTAGGGTCCCCGGTAGCTCAGTGTACGTCATTGGGTTGGATATTGTCGGGACCGATAGGCCCCACAGGTGTAGAAAACAAAATATCCGTGTTCCATACGCAAGTAGAAGAGAATGAAATAATAAAACGATTCTGGGAGTTGGAAAACGAACCTTTATTAAGTACAGCAATTTTAACAAAAGAAGAACAGAGATGCGAAGACATCTTCTCAGCGACGACACGTAGAGATGAAGATGGCAGATACGTCGTAAAGCTGCCGTTCCGCGATGATGAGCCAACCTGCAAAAATGGAAACTCTCGTGAAATTGCTATAAAAAGACTTAAATCATTGGAAAGAAAGATCACAAAAGACGAAAAACTAAAAGAAAGATATACTGAAGTGATAAACGAATACTTACAGTTAGGTCATATGGTGCTGGTGCCAGAGCAGGAACTTGATGTAGATTCAGTCTACTTACCACACCATGCAGTCGTTAGGGAAGATAGGACTACCACTAAAGTCAGGGTAGTCTTCGATGCATCCTGTAAAAATGAAAATGGAATTTCGCTAAATGATAATTTAATGGTTGGGCCTAGGTTGCAACCAGATTTGAGACACTTGATTATGAGTTGGAGAAAACATCCCGTGTGCCTAATAGCAGACATTGTGAAGATGTACCGAATGGTAAAAGTGGCAGAACAGGACTGTGATTTTCAACGCATAGTGTGGAGAACACATTCAGAAGATAAAGTGCAAGATTACAAACTGCTCACAGTTACATTTGGTACAGCTTCAGCCCCATATTTAGCAGTTAAGGCGCTGAATCAAGTCGCAATTGATCACAAGGAAGCGTATCCAATAGCATCAGAGAAGGTTGCAAGGGAGTTTTACATGGATGACCTAATGACTGGTTGTCAAACTATAGAGGACGGTATAAGATTATATAATGAGATGAATGCACTTTTGAAGGAAGGCGGATTCATTCTACAAAAATGGTCCAGCAATAAAGAGGCTTTGCTAAAGATTATAAGTCAAACGGGAAAAACAGAAGATAGCAGATTAGATAGAACTTTAGATCTAAAACAGGACAATATAGTAAAGATTTTAGGACTCACCTGGAACCGAAGTCGCGACGAATTTCAATACTCGGTGAAGTTACCTCCGCTGTCAGCACCTGTAACAAAAAGAAAAATCATATCAGACGTTGCAAGGCTTTTTGATCCCTTAGGGTGGATTGCACCGTGCGTGATAAAAGCTAAGATCTTCATACAGCGATTGTGGATAGCAGGAACAGGATGGGACGAGGAACCACCAACGAGTATCTTAGAGGATTGGTATACTTACCGCAACGAGTTAGCTCAACTTACCGACTTTCGTATCCCACGGTGGATGTTCACAAAGGACAATGATGTAGTTACTGAATTGCATGGCTTTTCGGACGCATCCAATGTAGCTTACTCTGCGGTTGTTTATATGCGAGTAGTAGATGCGCACGGTGAAGTCCATGTTGTTTTAGTTAGCGCCAAAACAAGAGTTTCACCCATTCGACAAATCAGCATACCACGCCTGGAACTTTGTGGTGCTGTCTTGTTGGCCAAGCTATTGGTGGAGATCGCTGGTGTTTTGAACATCCCTAGGAGCAACGTACGAGCTTGGACTGATTCAACCGTTGTATTGGCTTGGTTAAACAAACATCCAAGCAACTGGAAGACTTTCGTGGCCAACCGGGTTTCAGATATTCACTCCACTGTAGAAACCTCACAGTGGTCTCATGTTTCCACAAAGAACAACCCAGCTGATTGCGCCTCGCGAGGAGTTCAGCCTTCAGAACTAGCTGATTTAGAATTGTGGAAATTCGGGCCGAAGTTTCTGTGGGATAATGTCATATATTATAAAAAATTAAAGGACAACGACACAGTGGAAGAAATATCAACGAGAGTTCATATAGCGACGACAGAAGTGTCAATACTCGATAAATATTCGTCGTTGCAAAAACTTATCAGAGTGGTAGCATATTGCAGGAGATTTTATACAAAAAATATTATTATTCAAAAAGGTCACAATGTAAAATCTCTAAACAAATGGGAGCTAGATGAAGCGTTAGTGAAATGCATCAAATTAACACAAGCTGCTGAATTTCAAATTGAAATAAGAGAAATAAAAACTTACGGACAGATCAAATCCAAATCATCAAGATTGCTTTGTTTGACTCCGTTCATTGATGATAATGGATTACTTCGAGTAGATGGCAGAATATCCAAGTCACAGCAACCCGAAAGCGTTAAAACGCCCATAATACTGCCACATCGGTCGCATTTTTCGGATTTGATAGTGGATGATGCTCACAAGAAAACGTTGCATGGTGACGTACAGTTGATGCTGAATTACATCCGATCAGCATACTGGGTAATTGGAGTGAAGACTCTTGTGAAGCATCATGTGCGTAAGTGTGTGACTTGTGTGCGATACAAGGCCAAGTTACAAACTCAGCTTATGGGAACTCTGCCTGCAGTTAGAGTGACACCTGCAAGAGCCTTTTTAAATAGCGGTGTTGACTATGCAGGTCCAATCATGTTGAGAACAACCAAAGGCAGAGGCCATAAGGCTTACAAAGGGTATGTGTGTTTATTTGTGTGCATGGTCACAAAGGCCGTACACATTGAGGTGGTAAGCGAACTTACCTCTAGAGGATTTATAGAAGCATTCAAACGTTTCGTAGCCAGACGTGGTCATTGTGCAAACTTGTACAGTGACAACGGATCCAATTTTGTAGGAGCGTCAAAGGAGCTC
Source organism: Apotomis betuletana (assembly GCA_932273695.1). Classification (NCBI taxonomy): domain Eukaryota; kingdom Metazoa; phylum Arthropoda; class Insecta; order Lepidoptera; family Tortricidae; genus Apotomis; species Apotomis betuletana. The sequence goes on along the minus strand of OW026309.1, from coordinate 2,805,178 downwards.
AAAGAGATGTTTGATGCCGAAAGATCAACCGTAGTTCAAGAAATAGTTGATAGTTTAGCTAGTAACAGTACAAACTGGCATTTCATTCCTCCGCGCGCACCTAATTTCGGTGGGCTATGGGAATCAGGCATAAAATCGGTCAAGTACCACATTAAGAGGGTTATAGGCGAGTCTACTTTGACATACGAAGAAATGAGTACGCTACTGAGTCAAATAGAGGCATGTCTCAACTCGCGTCCGTTGTCAATAGCGAATAGTGATCCAACAAAAGAAAACCCTTTAACCCCTGGTCACTTCTTAGTAGGAGAGCCGCTTGTAACAGTACCTGAGAGTCCTGAGACTAAGTACGATAATTCCAATATAAGCACCTTGAAACGGTGGCAGTTCACTCAAGCGATGTTACAAACCTTTTGGAGACGATGGTCTAATGAGTATTTGACTCATCTCATGCAGCGTTACAAGTGGGCCTTCAAGACCCCTGAACCTGATGTAGGAGACATCGTATTGATAAAAGAAGATGATTTACCTCCTAGCAAATGGCTTTTCGGTAAAGTTCTCACCAAGCATCCTGGCTCGGATGGACTAACTAGAGTTGTGTCGTTGAAATGTAGAAATTCAATTGTGAAACGACCGACTTCAAAACTTTGTGTTTTACCTATTAATGAGTAGGATTGTTAGATTTTTTTATGTTTACTTATATTTAACGGATTTATTAATTGTTATTCTGTGTCATTTGTGATTCTTAGTGTGTGTTAAGTTTATAAGTAGTTCATCCCTGATTTTCCCTCATCAGGACCGGAAGGGTCAATGTTGCTATGGTGGGCGGTTAGAAAGGACATTCTGTCCTTGGTGGGCGGAATGTTCAATTTGTATTTAAAGTAGTTGAATATTTTAGTATTTCTATTGTCCGGTAGATGGCTCTTTAGCCATCGCAAACTAGCTAACGACATGTCGACGTAGAAATCTTAAGACAATAAGCGTATTTGATTTTGGGAGAATTAGGTAGGGAGAGTTCAGATCATTAAAGCGGCTTTTAATTTAAACCGACTTTAATTTCGAGACCATAGAGTTCATAGTTCGAACAATATCAACAAGCTACATTACTTATAACATCAACAGTGCATGTTGATTGCCTTCACACATACTTACAACAGGTATAATTAATTAATTGTAAACTTTAAACTCACCTATTAGGTCGTAATGTAATACTTACAATATCTACCTGACATAATATTCGTTCTTACCAGTTGTTATTTGTTATTTATCATAACCTTTACTGAACACTAGTTGAAGAAAGCTGTTAATCATTCCATTGCCACTAGTATATCTCCAATAGCAAACCACATTCTTGTCATCTCTGTTTGGACACCTACGGTGGCAATTCTCATCATCTTATTTCCTGGATTTGTTCACACTGGATGTCCGTATTCAAACACCAATTTAAGAAATTAGGTAGGCATCTGAAATCATATTATATGATAAAAAAAATATTATTCCTTTCCATAAAATATATTGTTCATCATAGTTCAACGGGGGGGGTATTCTGATTGTTGATCGCACCAAACGTACTGCTGTTAATTTGCAACTTGTCATATTAATCACCAGACATCCTATTTCTCTGTAAAAGACAATACACCACACAAACACAATAGTAGCAATATATTATAATACCGTTAGTCAAAAAGGTATTTTATATAAGTCTTGTTTAGGCTTTGAACCACTTTATCAATTATGAGATATGTTTCCATTTTATATTATATCTTAATATGTTCAGGTTTACTATAGGTACATAATCCCAGTTGTACTAAATAACTAACAATAATGGTTTTTATGTAATATATTAGTTACTTGAGTATGCAATATTAAAATAAACTAATACTCATACCTCATTTACTCCACCAGTTGCTTAATTACAAATGCAACTATTTACCTCTGTTAACTACAGAATTTCACCGACGAACATCCTCTCCAGGTTTCAAATAAAATATAAAATTCAGTTCACCTGTGAAACTTAGAAGCAAAACCACACACCACACCAATATTATGTTACAAAATGCATACAAATAATGAAAACTTGCTGTAAAGCCCACATGAAACAGGTAAGTAATAGACCCAATCATAATAATAATCAATATATGTCATATCACAGAACACTTTAAGATGCAATCAGTAGTATCAGTACACCGCCAGATTGAATGGCTTTTATTTTAATGTCACACATAAAAACAGTGATAGTTCGGTACAATTCAGCACAAATGAATGTCTGCCTCTCTTCTCTTTCCATTATATAAATTATAATTAATTAATTTGAATAATTCAATTGTGTATTAATATTATTTCATAAATTATCATTTATTTATTATTTCCCATTAGTATCGTATTGTTAATGCATGCTAATTTGATATTAGTAGATAAATTAAAATGTGCAGTGCCCTTACAGGGTTTGTGTTGGAACATCTTAGATATTTAAAACCTTTATGTGCATACAAATCAAATACAAATGCATTGAATAAATGAATATGATATTTTAGTAAGCCACATGAATGCAACACACATATAGTTTATTCATAATAGAATCGAGTTCCTTTCATCAAGAATAGTAGCGATGCACCCATAATATCCAAAGTACTGCAAAATACCTTACCAATTTATTATGGTGTAGTACAATACCTACACTCCGGCCAATTTCTTTCGGATTTTGAAGGACTTACAGCGTCACCGCCATATCGTTTACTTACACCAAGTCTTAATGAAAACTATCAAATATGTACTTAATGTTAACACGATAATACTCGTTATTAATAAACTATCCAATAAGTAGTGCCTTTACCAAAATATGAAATAAAACAAGAACGCAAAGCGTCATTCTTTTGTCTTACGAGTCAACTAAGATTTCATACGTGAATTGATTAACTAGACCGAAATATTTTGTAGGCATGAATATTTCACTTCTGAACTATAAAAATCAAAGCACTAGATATTGGATAACAATTTATTTTATATTGAACTAGAACAATAACTATCGAGTATCGATCTTATCAAAGAATCAGTGACAACCACGCTGCTCGGCGCCAAACTCGCTGACGGTTGCCTGTGTTGCCAGGCCATCAAGTACGTTCCGTTACGTGTTTTTAACACTTTAATAATAATAATAATAATAAGAGACATTAGACAGGCGCTGAAGGAGCGTTTCTTTTGTCGTTTGACAAAAGTACTTAACAGTCTTTTGTCCGGTGCCAATAAGGCGCGCGCCTTCAACGCTTGGGTGATGCCTCTGCTCACTTACTCCTTTGGCATACTAAGGTGGACTCAGACTGAGCTGGACGCCCTGGATACGAGGGTCCGTCAGCTGCTCACTACACACCGCATGAGGCATCCACGCTCGTCAGTTATGAGACTGTACATCCCGCGTAAGTGTGGGGGCCGTGGCTTTTTAAACGCCAAGGACCTCCATAACCGTGAGGTGTGCAGTCTTAGGGAGTATTTCCTAAACAACGAGTGTGGGATTCATCGCGATGTAGTAGCAGTTGACAAAGGCCTCACCTCTCTCTCCTTAGCAAACGAGAATTGGCGCAGACCAAAGGTGCTTAGCACCGATGACCGCAGGGCCGTATGGAAGAGCAAGGAGCTACACGGGCGGTTCTACAAGGCCCTTACGGGGCCCGATGTAGATCTGCTCGCGTCGGTGAACTGGCTACGCTTCGGGGATCTCTTCGGGGAAACCGAAGGTTTTGTCTGTGCAATTGCGGACGAAGTAATGATGACGAACAATTACCGGAGATATATCCTGAAGGACGGTACGGTCGACATTTGTCGGGCATGCCGCCGTCCCGGCGAGTCACTCAGGCATATAATCTCCGGTTGTTCTCATCTTGCTAACGGCGAGTACTTGCACAGACATAACCAAGTAGCCAGGATTATTCACCAGCAACTTGCTCTTCGATACGGTCTTGTGGGGTCTGAGGTGCCGTACTATAAGTACGCACCGTTGCCAGTTCTTGAGAATGGTCGTGCCACGCTCTATTGGGATCGATCTATCATCACGGACAGGACTATTGTAGCCAATAAGCCTGATATCGTGTTGGTAGATCGATCCAAGCGCCAGGCAGTGCTCGTCGACATCACCATCCCCCATGACGAGAACCTCGTGAAGGCTGAGAAGGACAAACTCAGCAAGTACCTTGACTTGGCTCACGAGGTGACCGCCATGTGGGATGTTGACTCGACGATCATTGTCCCGATAGTCGTTTCGGCGAACGGTCTTATAGCGAAGAGTCTCGACAAACATCTTAAGAGACTCTCGCTAGATGGCTGGATCAAGGGTCAGATACAGAAGGCGGTACTCCTGGACACGGCGCGCATTGTCAGGAGGTTCCTCTCTCTACAGCCCTAACCACCGGTAGCCTGGGCCCTGCCCCGCTGCCGGCGGCACCCTAGGTTAGGTCTTTTTATAATGTATTTATGTTTTGTAATTACTTTATTGTATTTTACTTGTTATATAAATTTATTGTAAAGAAATCTAACCTAAGAATGCAATTGAATAAAGGAGATAATAATAATAATAATAATCTTTATTTCAGAATAAAATTCCATACAGTGCATACTTCAGGAAAGCTGCAGGACATAAAATTATTTTTTTTTATTAATAAATCAGCAAGGTATCTAATAATACACGAAGATTTTTCTATTTCGTCTCTGAAAGTGGATCGAAAACTGAGAATTTCTCTGGCAAATGATTCAGATATGTTTTTTTTTTATATTTTTTTAATAGATCAGTGTCATTTAAAACTTTTTCAGGTGGAAGTCTGCAAAACACTGAAATTTCAAACAATTTTATTCATTGGAAGGAAACGCGATTTCAGTTGGTTTATAATGATGTCCAATACTCGATAAAATATGTTCACTTTGAACAAACTTTCCAGATCTTGGAGACGCTCATCTCCGCAAATCTTATCAAAATGGCGTTTTACCTTCCTCTGACGAGTTTTAGAAAATTCAGGGGTGATAGACCATTTTTCTGCTAACTGTTTGCTTCCATTATTAATTTTTCAAATTCATGTCGATACCTTTCCAATTCTTCTAGACAAATTTTCAAACGTTTAAGGCATTTGAAAGATCGGTGGCTTTAGACTGAAGTGCTTTAAGCAGAACTTATAAAAATATACTTTTCAAATAAAATAAAATACTCAGGTACAATGTAAAAAAATATTTTTGACCTCGCGGCCTCTTGGGCCGGGGCCCTCTTGGGTCGGGGGCCCGTGGCATTTTGCCAGCCCTGCCACCCTATTGTTACGCCACTGCAAGCAAATAGACATAAGAAGTATATGTATGTAGGTATGTGGGTAGATTGCTCATACTAAACGGCGTAAGTGCCAAAAGTTAGTCGTAAGCCAACCGCTACCAGTTTGTGGAAGTGGAAATATAGTCTAAAATAATTTATGTTTGGTGTTTCCTTCAAGACCTGCGCCGAACAAAGCCCTTCGTTCCCGGCGTCTGCAGTAATGTATTTTTGTAGGCAATATTATACCTGCCAAATCCCTTCATTTCAGGATCGGAGGACCTTCCGCTCACGCCCTCGGAGTCCCTGGAGTGCGTGTTGTTCTCCCGCTGGGAGCACCTGAACAAGGCGTCCCGCGCGCCGGCCGGGCCCGCGCCGGGCCACTCGCGCCGCCAGCTCGCCTACCTGTGGCGGGTCGCCAACGAGCTGGTGCAGTGCAAGAATATGGTGGTTTGTGTAAGTTCTAACACTTTGGTTTAGGAATGGAACAATAAAACCAGGTAGACATACCTACTCGTATTCACAATGTAAAGACAATAAAGCGGTGGTAGCCTAGTGGTTAGGGCATGTGACTTTCAATCCGGAGGTCGCGGGCCGACCCGTACCAGTAAGTTTTTCGGAACTTATGAACGGAAAGTCAGGATATTTACCACTCGCTTTTCGGTGAAGGAAAACATCGTGAGGAAACCACCTAAGCCCAATAAGGCCTAGTTTCCCCTCTGGTTGGAAGGTCAGATGGCAGTCGCTTTCGTAAAAACTAGTGCCTACGCCACATCTTGGGATTTAGGTAGCTGACCCCGATTGAGAATTCATTCTCAAAAAATGGGACAAAGGCTAGGAGGATGATGATGATTCACAATGTACCTAAAGACAATCCTACACCGGCCCGTCTTGCACAACTTGGGTTCGCGACTCTTGTCGCACGACATGGACTCTAGACTAGGGCTGTCATCTCCAAATTCGCCGAACCCGGACAAAGAGTTAAAGAAACCCGGACATTTTGGCGTAAATCGCATTTCTTTCATTTACAGGAAGTGACCCACTTTCATTACAGATCAGCATTAACAACACACTTGAGACAGTAGTTGATTGGTTGAATAAGAACAATCTGCATATAAATTTTAATAAAACAAAAGTCATGAGTTTTAAGCAGAGAGTTGACAAAACACCAAACCTCGCTGTGTCATATAGGGAACATGTAATCGAGAACACAGATCTGACGAAATTTCTAGGATTAAGTTTAGATTATAAGTTGAAGTGGAAAGAACATATTGACATTGTATGTAATAAACTTAACAAATTTTCATATGCACTATATAATCTAAATAAAATAGTTAATCAATCAGCAGTACTAACCGCTTACCATTCGTATGTCACATCAACTTTAAGATATGGTGTCATGTTCTGGGGGAATTCCACTGACCGAGAATTAGCTTTCAAGGCTCAGAAAAAATGTTTGCGATCAGTATGTAGGATACCGCAAACCGAATCATGTAAACCACATTTCATTAGGCTAAACATACTTACATTACCGTGCCTATATATTTATGAAACCGCATTGTATGTGAAAAACAACATAAATACCAACCAATTCCTTAACGTTAGCAGTGCTCGCCGATGTAATAAGATTCAAATTCAGCCTACTAAAACCGCTCTTCTCTCCAAAAGTGTCTTTGGAATGGCACCTAGAATCTACAATAAATTGCCAAAATATGTGTCTAGCTTAGAAGATACTGTAGACTTTAAAAAAAGCTTATTTGCGCTTTTAGTAAATAGAGCATATTATTCAGTAGGAGAATACTTATCCGATTTTGATTTGTAATTTTATTTATATAGATAACGACTTTAAGTAATATACTGCATGCTCCATCTTGACTTGAAATATTTGTATGCCTAACGGCTAGACATGGTGATATGAACATGAACATGAACATAGGCACCACACCCAGCCAGGTCGTAGCCTGACCCGGACAAGCCGGATACACCAGGGGGCACAGATTTATAAGGAGTGACACGCTCTGGGATGGGATAGGAGGGCCGACTAGCCGCAACCGGTCGACCACAATCAGCCGATTATGCAACCTTGAGCCAATATTGGAAGTTAGGTGAGGTGGGGTAGAGCATCGGGGATGAGCGTTGGTGAGTTGTCGCGTGCTCTCGTTGGCGTCTTTGCGTGTCGTGTTCGTATTCACCCTAGGCATGTTGGAGGAGATAACGTTTCCGGATTGTTCTATTTCTCATCTTTTGTTTCCCTGCCGGTATCTTCTAGTTGATTTTTTTTGTTTTCCGTCGTGATATAATTCTTTGTTCTTATCTGACGCAAGTTCTAACCACTCTGAAAGGTTCTTGATCTATATACTGAATATCCTTGTACAGCGGGGTTTTTCAAGTGCAGCTTCGATGGCCAATTTTTTATCTTTATGCCTTAGGCAGTAATAAATATGGGCTAGGGAGGCGTTTTATCCGTGTGTGTGGGCTCCGGTCCTAGGTCTCTCGGGTCGTCGTCGCTTACTTCCTCAATGCTTGGATAAATTTTCTTCCCATTTAGGCGTTGCAATAACCATGTTTCATGTTCGTCAGCTTGTCTTGAGCTTATGTAGAAATCAGAGTTGATTTTTATTTTTCTCGACGGGTGGGTCTCTGCCTCTCCTGTCTTCTAAAGGTTATTCTGCATTCCTTCTGCTAGTTTAATTAGTTTCATATTGCACTTGCGTTCTTTGAGATTAATTTGTTCGTTCCGTACTGGTTTTCTCCGTGCTACTCAGCTTTATTTTAGGTATTTAGGGTGAAGTTCTCTTCGCTGATGTTTTCATTCTGCTGATGTTTTCATTATGACGATATTTCGGTATATCTCTGATATCGCGGTTCTGTTTGTGTTGGACTTTTTGTTGGATGAGGTTGCTTATGATCATTATTTGGCTTATTTATGACTTTTGCTACTGTTACGGCTGTTGTCTAATTGGAATTCCTCTGTTCTTATTAAGTCTGTATCTCCACGTTATTACCGTTGTTGTTTGGATGGAATGTGGTTTTCTCTAATTGGTGAAGGCCACGTCGCGTTCATGCATCTTTACTCCCGATGTGTGCGCGTTAAAATCGTGTTTTTGTTTTCATTCTGACGATATTTTTGTATTTCTTTTTTTTTTTTTCTTTGTGGTTGTCGGTTGTCTTGCAGCGTGTAGTGTAATATTCTGATACGTCTTTTCGTCGTCGAGGTTTTGTTTGTGTTGGATGATGTTCTCCTTGCTGATGTTTTCCTTATGACGATATTTCAGTAATCTTTTTTGTAATTATATCTTGCAGTATGTCATGGTCTTGTGGTTGAAATATTCTGAAACGTAGGTATTTTTCACCCTCACGATTTTGTTTGTGTCGGTCTCGTTGTTGGATGAAGTTCTCTTTGCTGAAGTTTTCATTATGACGTAATTTCGATATATCTTTTTTGTGGTTATATCTTGCAATATGTCATGGTCTTGTGGTTGAAATATTCTGAAACGTATTTTCGCCGTCACGGTTTTGTTTGTGTCGGCCTTGTTGTCGGATGAAGTTCTCTTAGCTGATGTTTTCATTATGACGATATTTCGGTATATCTGGAACGTCTTAACATCGTCGCGGTTTTGTTTGTGTTGCATGAAGTTCTCTTCGCTGATGTTTTCCTTATGACGATATTTCGGTATATCTTTTTTGTGCTTATATCTTGCCATATGTCATGGTCTTGTGGTTGAAATGTTCTGAAACGTATTTTTGCCGTCACGGTTTCGTTTGTGTCGGTCTTGTTGTCGGATGAAGTTCTCTTCGCTGATGTTTTCATTATGACGATATTTCGGTAATGATGTCTAATTGGAATTCCTCTGTTCTTATTAAGTCTGTATCTCCACGTTATTACCGTTGTTGTTTGGATGGAATGTGGTTTTCTCTAATTGGTGAAGGCCACGTCGCGTTCTTACATCTTTATACCCGATGTGTGCGCGTTAAAATCGTCTTGAGGTAAGGGTGGAATTTTTTAGCTTGTGCTTTGTGAGTTGGAGAAAGCGTTTCAGGTAATTTGTAATTCCAGATCCATTCAACCAGAACGTTGTGATGATGAATGGGTTGTTCTGTTTTCATTTATCTTACGCTCACTGTTATTCTAATAAGAATGGCCAGGCTATTGGTGTTATTTCCGCTTAGGCGCCATTTATTCATTAGATTCCTGAGTTGCGCTTTTAGATGGATTTCTTATTCTGCATGTCTATTCGATGTGTCTTTGTTTTTATTCTAGGGGCGCATCGATTTTTAATTTCTTCTTGTAGTAATTACGGCTATAAACGAGGCCTGTGGTGCCTACCGCGTCGCTTGATGTCTTGGCGGTGAAGCGTGTGCTGTTACTTTTAGGGTATTCGTATTCGTATATATCGTTAGTATTCTGCTGTTCATATAAATATATATATATATAATATATATCAGTTCTGCTCTATATCCCAGCGCGGTGCGATTTCAAGTCTTTGGTAATTTTGCTCCAAGTTATCATCCGCGAGATTCTTATGATCGCATGTCGCTTGATTTTCTCATGTTGTTTTTCGTCAGCGTATTGCGTGAGGTCTCGGCGATGAAAAGTTAATCCGAATAAGTCGTTTGTTTGATGGACATCAGCTCGGAAAAGCAGTCACCATCTCAGGGTATATTGGTTATCGCCGCCGCCGCCTTGTTATCTTTTCCTTTAAGTTATGGTTGATTCCTACAACTCTGTTGTCTAGAGGCGTCCTGTTGAGAGAGCTAATGATCTAGATTATTCGCGCGTTTATACCTGCGGCATTGTAAATTTTAGATTTTAGATAATTTATTTTTAATAGAAAATTTTGTAACCCATAAACCAGTGTGCCATATTATATCGCCATACGATAAATAAATAAATAGTAGTGTTTGTCAAAGGGGTTTTGTGTGTTGTTAGGTTTTTTTTGTAATATGCGTTGATAGACACTGGCTATGTTGTATTGCGTTTCGGGGTTTTTTGTGTGTGGGTATAGTTCTCTATTGCGATCGATGTAATAACTTGTGAACCTTTCTGCGTCTACCTTGTTTTTTTTTGTTGTTATTTTTTTATGGATTGGCGAGCTTGTCTTTGTGTTGTACCGTAGCCGTATGCACGCCAGATGTGGCCACTTTCTAGTCTTTCTACGATAGCGGAAACCTTTGGATTTGAATGAGCCCTTGCATGGTGCTCTAACAAAGCTTTTATTTTTGGCTGGACTGCTTGGATATTAAGACAGGGCTTTTACAGGGATAACAGTGTATTGTTTTGTAGGTAAATTGTGTGTTATATTTCTGTTTGTTTATGTTTTATATCTCAAGCTTTCAAATTTAAGAGGCTACGCGTTTGCATTTCAATTGGAGGTCCTGTTGTTTTTAGGTGTAAGGACGCGACTATTGCTATTTTGGGGAATGGTTTTGTCATGGAGTTCATCGTTCCGAGGGGTACTTATTTAATATTTTTTAGATGTGTGACACACAAGTGGGGCGCATCTAGGAGGTAATGTTACTATTAATCGCAAACCTGAGGTCTGTCACTCGCTACGCACGTGTTTAGCTAATCTTCTTTATGGCTTTATGAATTTGATATACAATGCAAAATTATTTAAAAATTACTGATTCGATTTGGTTAATAGTTAGCAGTGATAATGGAAAGATCTCACCGGGTTCTGATTTGGGACGCTGTGCTGTGCAATCGCCCTTTACCAAACGGTTTGTTGTATGTAGGCACTTCATTGCTGCTACCTGCTGCCCGCACTAGGTTTACACTCACTACTTAGGCCATACGCTGAATAGATGCACTGCACTATATATAAACCGAACATTTTGGGAGATATTTGGGGGACGCGATTATTTTTCACTTTCTAGTGTGCTACCAGGCACCACGGCGTAGATTTTGAACTTTATGACGGGGGTTTAGGCGAACAGATGGCCGGGCCGCTCCTGCTCGCTGTTTTTGTTTCGCGTGGGGCTATTGTTTTGGGACAGAGATTCAAGTGGTCTTTTGGGTCGTTTGGGATGGCTCGGACAAATGCGACCGCTCGGTACCGCGGCTCAGACGAGACTCGCCTAACGGCTAGACATGGTGATACTGTTTTTATTAAATGTAAGACCTGATTATGTACCTATGTTTACAAATAAATGTCTGATTCTGATTCTGATTCTGATTCTTTCCCGGACGTGTCCAAAAATAATATTATTAAAAGAACAATCGCTTTATTTTTCATTCTCATAAAAGTGTCCCTATGAAAACCCCCCCGGACGGCCACCAAACTAGGACAAATCTGGGGAAACCCGGACGGATGGCAGCCCTACTGTAGACTAGACTCACAATACTGTGGAGAAAAGGACATGTAATATTTCTCGCGCGAAAAAAAGTCGCGTGTCAATATTTATTATTGTAGGTACAGAAACGTGGCCTTGTCCATTGTGCTCAGTACATTTACGTTCACGTTGTCTATGCAATACATAAGTAGGTAATTATTTGGAGAGTTTAGAGGACATGCCTATGGGCGGAGTAGCTGATAACCAAACTCCTTCCCAAATTACTCCTGCAGCGGGTTATACTCCCACACAAAGTCCGATTACTGGTAGTGAGGGCACCAACCCTGATACAATTCAAGTCATGTCTTAAAAAAATATAACCGAATGTTTGTATTACCTTAACAAATAAAATACAGGTGGGCTACTAAATTATTTACTACGTTAAGGAGTTTGATTTAGTTGGTCTGAATTTCAGATAGTGTGAAGTAATTTAATTTTCCCAGGAGAACCACAGCACATTCCACGCCAACCTACTCCAAGTGACCTCGCAGCACCAGGAGAGCGTGGAGCAGCTGATCCACATCCTCGCCATCATGCTGGACCAGGCGCGCGACCTGTACTTAAACAACATCCAGACCAGGAGTCTTGGAGAGTTCGACAGGGAAATGTCTACTTATAGGTAGGTTTGTCGTTTTCATTTTGTCCTTCTATTCCAACATGGGTCATTGACAGTTCAAAAAAACAAAAGTCGTCCCTCCAGTGGTCATAACATAAGTTAACAGCTTGTATCCCATCGGATTATAAAAGAGGGAACGTTCTTTATTCTCATTTTCATGCAAGATTTATCAGGAAATTAAGGCTTGAAATCCTTTATTTCGCATACGTCTACTGGAAAAACTCGAACCTGGCAATGACCCATTTGTAAGAGTGTCATCAAGGTAACTTAATTTCACAAATCTGGGCCCACGGTTGCGCTACTCCAAATATACTATAATAATCATTGAATCACTTAATTATGATGTTCTACAAAACGAAGCGACTTTAAAATTAGATGATATCATAAAGATTTTACCTTTTACCTAGCTAGCTTGTATGGACTTGACCTCTGTATAATTGTGTACGTTCTTCGGCTATATTTAATTCCCATACAACCTTTACCAGATCAAAAAAATGGAACAAGCTAAAAGACTACTACGACGCGTCGTCAGCTTGCCTGATCGACGCGGTGCGCCGCGACCCGGAGCTGCGGCGGGAGAACCTTGAAGACCACCTCAACATCATGAGGCTGGTGCTGCACTGGCTGTATAAAGGCAAGTTTTAAATCACCAATAGGAACAAGCTAAAATAACACAGCGACGAGAGACTCTTGGAGATCAACATCATGAGGTTTTTTTTTTAAGACATGTCTTGAACTGTATCAGGGCTGTTTAGCTCTCACTACCGACTGGTAGTGAAAACTAGTCGGACTTTGTGTGGAAGTATAACCCGCTAATGGGATTATCTCTGCGCCACAGGAGTAACAAATCATGAGGCTTGTGAGGCACTGCTTTATAAAGGCAAGTTTTAAATCACCAATAGGAACAAGCTAAAATAACACAGCGACGAGAGACCGTTGGAGACCACATCATGAGGCTTGTGATGTACTGGCTGTGTAAAGGTAAGTATTTTTTTCTCTATCATGGATCTTAAAAGTCCTTTTATGATGTAAGGTAGGAGGCATTTAAGTACGAGCCCATAGCAAAGACAAAAAAAGGCATATAAACGATGAACGAAGAAAAATTCTTGTGAACGTGTAGTAATTTGGCGTTAAAGGATTTTTTCATGTTTGTGTTAAGTGACAAAAAGCTCTGTAGGAACAGGTACCATTACGTACCACCGTATAATATGTATTATAGTCCCAATTAACCCTTTAGTGGGTAACGGCAAGATATTTGCCGTCATACGACTCAGATATTTTATTTTTTTTCTCAATGAACGTGTTGTTAGTTAATATAACTTTTGGTTCGCATAAGAGAATATACTCGTACTAATTTACGAAAAAAAGAATAGCAGATAAACGTTATTCCAACCCATGTTAAATGATGATTCTTAGGCCTGAACTTAGATTTTTAACTATTCCTTACAATTGAACAAAAATGTTTGTAAATAAAATTTTGTTTGCTGGATTTATCCGATAGTCACAATTCTCTACTTTCAGAGACAAGATTGGCGATATAAAGTTTAAAGAAAAAAAATCTGTTATTTGATAATTAAAAAAAATTAAGACGGCAATATATTTGCCACTATCCGTTAAGTGTCTGGTGTTTATTAAAGGAAAGGGTGGGTTAGGCTACAATTGTTATTGATTTATATATGGAGCAATAGCTTAATTCAATACTTCAAATTTGCCTTTTACCTTTATTGCTGAATTAGCCGTGTTAGTGAGAAATGACAACGGAAGAAAAAAAATCTCGCAAAAAAAGTGTTGATTGTTCGTGCGTGCAATCTTATAATATAAAATATTGTTGTTGCTTAACTCGCAGGTTAGGTATTTTTAATTTTATAAAAAGGTTTGTTATAACTTTATACCTTCAGGCATTTTCTCTTTCAATGTCTATGTATTTAAAAAAATCCTTTTGTTTCGTAAGTCGCGTGATCCGTCAGTGTGTTACTTAACAGAAGTCATGAATATGATATTGAAAAAAAAAATGAATTTTAAGACGATGGCCATTCAGAAAATATACAAATAATAAAAGGTCAAAAATTGGATGCGAGACTTGTAAAGTCCCACTTTGTGCTGTCCCATGCTTCAGAGATTTTCACGTTTTGAATTAAGGTCGGGCAGCTACGGGACCCTGACTATAAGCATGGCCCGATATGCTCTTGCCCGGTTATTTATTTGAAAGAATACAATACAATACAATACAATACAATACAATAATTCTTTATTGCACACCAACAAGAAAAATGTTACAATTGAAACCTTAATTTATAAATGGTAGACAATAGGCGGTCTTATCGCTAAAGAGCGATCTCTTCCAGACAACCTTTGGGTAGAAGAATAAGTAAAAATAAACAATGAAAGAGTAGGTGGTGAGATAAATAATCAGCAACATAAATAACATAAAGTATAAGTCATACACATACTTAAATAAATATATATAAAGATAAACATACATATATACAAATAATATACATATATATAATATAGGCAAAAATACACATATACACAAGAAAAATAATAAAAACAACACAGCTGATATCCAACTTAGCTAAGAAAATTCAGTTTTAAGTTAAATAAAGATTTTAATTATTTCTTATTATCTATTGGTTTTTAATTTATTTATTTTAGATACGTCGTGCCACCCGTAGTTCCCCCGGCAAACTGACATGACGGTCTTGTCACTTAATGCCCTTGGCTGATAGCGGCAAACATATTGCCGTCTTATAATTCGGAAACCCTGCAATAATATATACATTTCTCTTTCTCAAAAATCATAAAAAAAACATTCATGCTGTGCGTATCGTTAAAGTTCTCGATTCATTGCTTTAAAAAAATAATGGTCAAAGGGTTAAAGATTAAAGTCTATGTTGAATGTACATTGTAGGCCTCGTCAGATACTCGTCTCTCATGAAAAAATAACGAACAATCTTTTTTCTCAGGTGCAAAAGACGACAAGAAATACCTGAGTCCTGTCCTCAAGCCCTACCTGGACAGTCTCTTCGCTGGCTCCCTGGAGAATGGCTGGTTCCTCGAAGAGTTCGACGCCAAGAAGAGCGAAGCGGAGTTTGAAGGATTGCGCGAGTACTGTATGGGAGTCCACGACGGGGTCATCGAGCCTTGTCTCGGGCTGCTGGGCGTGGCCAAGAGGCTGGCCTGGGCGAAGGCTATGGTGGACTTCGTGGACAGATACAAGCATATCGGTAAGTTTATGCGTGTTCTCTTTAAAAATTATAGCGTAAAGGCAGCTGTTTGGCGCAGAAAATGCCCTATTTTACCCGTTTAGAGTCAGACCGCGCTCTTCCAAGCAAATGAACTGCCAAACCATACAAACTGACTCACTTTGCATGGTTTGACAGTTCATTTGCTTGGAAGAGTTAGCGTGGTCTGACTCTACCTCGGATATTACTGGAACGGTTGGGAAATCCAGTAAGCACTCATATAAAGGATTAACCCAATTTTATTTAAAGCCTGACCAGAAATATATGAGGATTGTCAAGAGGGCGCAATTTACAAGATTTATATGGCAACAATTTTGCAACCAATCGCAACACACTATAATGACCTCAGTTTAAATACCTGTCAGTTCCTATGGTAACCTCGTCATAATTATTTTAATGGAATGCACTCTTTTGCCGCCTGTTTTTGTGTAGTAGACACGTGTACACTTTATTTATAATATCACGTTCACAACTGTGAATGGTTTTCAGCATTTTCTTTGGGTATTTTTCAATATTTTGTCTTTTAAAGAAACCAGCACGAATGACATTGACATTGTTGACAACCATCATAAAACAATTGCCAGTGTAAGAAATTAGTTCCAGTGAAATTCCGCAATATGGCGCATCCTCATATATTTCTGGTCAGGCTTTACTATGAATTCCGCATTATCACAGTGACGTTTCATATGCTTTGTAATTTTTGTTTCCCCCTTGAGCGAATGGTCTTGGCCGGTGTCTAAGTAGTTAGATACTTAAGGACTAGTTATAAATTACCAAGCTGCTTAAGGGTGCATTTAACCAAACTTTTATTCCAAGAATAACTTCCTGTTTCGCCCTAAGGTTGACTGGTAGAGAATGTCTTTTGACAAAGTCCGCCTTTTGTGCAATAAAATAAAGTAAGACTTCTTTGTGCAATACCGAAAAAAAAAACGCTACTATAAAAATTACGCGACATCAACTATCCCAGAGTAAGCGTTATTCTTGGAATAAAAGTTTGGTTAAATCCAGCCTAACTCGACTCAGAATCACTTAATATGTTTACTAACCGTCGCTGGTAAACTTCAGTATTGTACTTTGTATTACCGTGCTTCTTCCTTATAGCGCTCCGTTCACCTAGTTCAGAACAGTGCTTAAAACCGCGACTTCATTTAAAATTATAATTTCCCACATATATCTGCAGTTAGCGCGGAAACTTGCATACAACCCGTGCATGTAGGTGTCAAAGTTGGAAAGTTGCAAGTGCAACGCGGATCGCATAAGTTGGGTAGTTGTTCGGACAGTTCGGAATCCGGCATACGGCAGCTTGTTGGTACGGTGACCACACGTCCATATATGTTGGGATTTACAATTTTCCGCTTGAATTAGTTCAGTTTATTCATTTATTCGCGACGATATTCGTAGGACAGCGTTGGTAACCGGAGGAGGAGAGCTAAAAATCGAGCTCAGTGGCGTGCCATGGGAGAGGCCTATGTCCAGCAGTGGACTGATGCAGGCTGGTGATGATGATGATGATTCATTTATTTGACGCCGCCTTTAATTGCACGCATCTTTTAGGCTCCGCTTAGCCAATAAAACTTGCAAGGCGTGCAGTACTTTTTATTATTGTAATTAAAACTTAAATGGGCTACTAAAAATAAACAAAATTATAGTAGGGATTTTGTTAAAATACTAATTTATTTATCAGGATGGTAACCCTAACAGAGGCATATGCACTGGATCATGTGGCGTAGCAAGTTAAACTTCAGAATAGTTCAGAATTTCCTATTTCCCTTATTCGACGATTTATTTGTTTCCATTATCTTCATATTGAAATAAAGATCCGTTCTTTGAGGCTTGATAATTGGAAAGTGATCTGTAAGTTGTGGTCCTTTGAACCGGATACTTAATTAAACAATAACGTTCTTCCAAATGTTTTTCTAACGTTTCCGAATAAAAACTAGATAAAAAAATTATACATTTCCAAACTATTTTACTGGAGCCTTACCACGATCTCTTAACGCGACTCACTTTAGGCCCTAAACTGAACTGTATCGCTATTTCATACCATGACATTGTATTTACGACTCAGTTCAGATGCAGTTCAGTAAGAGCGTCTCAACTATTTCATTCTCTCATTTCAAGTACTTTTCGTACCACGATGTGTCACTTGAGACGAAACTGAATCGCACGAGTGTCAAATTTTGCGACTCATAAAAAGTTCCTCATTGAATGTATCGTTCTGGATAGTTTTGTGTAGAATATTTATTAGTTCCTAGCTTTTGTTCGCGACTTGTCTCGCACAGGTCTGGAAACGTGTCTGTGTAACTTCCTACCGTTTTATTCAGGGACGTATTTACCCTAGGGCGATCCGGGCTATAGCCCGGGGCGCCAAACCGACAGGGGCGGCGTAAGCGCCCCTGGCCGTTTGCATTTTGTTTTGGTATTGGCGCCTTTCAACCAACTATTACTTTTCACCTTTTTTTTGTCAATCCAAAATTTAAAATGAACATGAAAAATAACAAGAACAAATAGTTTTGGTCGAAAACATGCTTGTAAGTTTGTCAATATCTTCGGGGCGCGTCTGTAAGTAAGAACATGAACATGCTTCAAATATAGGGCGCGGGCGCCGAGTGAGGTCGCGGGCCGGCAAGAGGGGCGGTGGCAATAGGCCATACATATATCAGCGTTGCCAGATCGGATCTTTTTACACTATATCGGTCAATTTTGTTACTACGTACCCCCGGGCCAAAAATTTCGGTCTCGCTGCGCTCGCGTTATTATCTATTTCTGTTACAATATATACGCACTACTACGTACGTACGCACCCCATCGCCGAAAAATTTAGGGTAGCGAAGTGTTTGACAAGTTTTTCAGAATACTGACGAGTTAATTTCTTTTGAGTTATTATAATACGATCTCTTGGATAATGCAACGGGGAAAAAAAAGATGCACAATGCGCATAGATAAGAGTGCATTACTGGTAATAAGTAGATAGAACTTCGTGTTTTTCGGTTCCATATGACTACTGCAATACTACGGTAAAGAGCTCGTAGCTTTGTATGGATTTCATAGTAAGATACGTTTTTTTTCCGTAGCATTGCAGACTGTAGTAACTAAATTAGCCGCTCGAGGGTGCTTTACATCATGCTTCTTTATTTGGTTACTATTTAAGTTCTTAAACCACAATATGATTTTTAATAGATTGAATTATAAAAACAAGTAAACTATTTTGTAAAACAAAGAACTGGAGTTACAAACATTTGCACTGAACCTAAAATAGGCAACTATAATTGAACATATCTTTAAGCAGTTGATAATTTATTTATTATTCAAAAAAGTTACACAGCATTACAGTAATAAAACCAATAAGGCACTGAACTACAAAAATACATATAAACAAGACTTAAAACTAGTTAATTTAGGCGACACAACCGCGTGGGTCCTTTGCGTCGTCTGATCTGGTGTATAATTCGGCAAATTACCGCGGAACTGCCGAAACACAACACCCTTCCGCCAGAAGTCTGCACTTGCGATGGTGTCCTGCAGCGGCCGCAGCACGCACACCACAAATGAGCTGAAGTACACGTAGTGCCGGGACTGCAGCTGGATAATATTGATATCATGGGGTCAAAAATATAAGCCCGATTTCAAAGGTCTCTATCTCGGCGGGAGACAGCTGGCGATAAAAACGGAGCTTTTAACATTGTCATTGACACACTTGATATTATATAGGTGATAAAATCACTTCACCGCATTTCCTGGTCACAATTTCTTTCCCCTGAACGAATACACTAAATCCGCGGAGGATTAAACTGAATTCGAAGACTGGCATACCACGTAAAATTCATTTGAAATTTAACAAATTTACATGTCAATGATTGACATGACATTATCACAGGCGGAAGGCGGCACACGTTCCGAGTCTTAATTACAATTCTTTTGAAATACAGACATTTTAAACTTTATTTCATTCAATAAAGCATTTGGTACCTATGGCAAATATTGTCATTAAATTAAAAGAAGAACATAAGTCCGCTATGAAATATATGTCTTTTCTTTTCAAAATTACCAATTAGTTTTAAACAAAGTGTGCTCCGAAATTAATTTGTAATATTTTAGTTACCGAACGGATAGAAGCCAGAAAGAGATAAACATATACGAAACTCACATAGCGGCATCCCTTTCGCGCCGTAGCGTCTCAATTGCCAGAGACAAATATCGGTCTTTCATTCACTTTATGCGATCGAGAATCAGCGCTGCTTTAAATTTGTTATGGTACGAAATTCAGCGATTCAATTTAGGTGCCTAAACTGAACTGCACTGCTTTTGGATAGTTTTTATAAAGATTTTGGTAAGGCTCCTGATATTTTATCTTGCCTGAATGTGTTGTAAAATTCGGAGCCTTTTTCATTCCCCAGGCTATTTGCACCAACGAACGGCATAAATCAAATTGACAAGATATTAACGTGCACTTATCTCGACACGACACACGAGGAAAAACCATTATTTGGCAGCGTTTTGAAGCGGAAATGGCGTGATTACCGCCAATTTATTTTATACAACGAAACGTACTTAATAGTGGGTATTTCACAAAACCACCCATCTGCTTAATAACTGACCGATAAATAAATATGTGTTGGTAATAAGCAAAAAGCGGCTAAGTGCGAGTCAGACTCGCACACTAAGGGGTCAGTACCGTACCATCACATAATAAAAAAAAAACATCTTTTTATTTTGTTTATAGCGGCTCTAGTAATATTTCAAGTATCTAAACTATTACGGTAACCGTTAGATTTTAGAAATAAACTTCACCCATGTGTTGCGACGAAAAGTGTATTATATCAAATTTAGCATGACTTTGTAACCTTTTCTTTCAATTTGCTATACACTGGAATTTTCCTACAAATACTGTCTTTTAGGTATTAGTAATTATTATGTAATTGAGTTTTTTTTACGCTAAACGGCGATAGTCTGTTGCTACTGGCCGCCTGTTTTGGACAACATCAATAGATAGATAGATAAACACTTTATTCATGTCCATAACTTACACGCCTACGACACAGTAAAAAATGCAGATATAGTTAATAATTACAATTTTTCTTTATTTCAAGGGGCTATCTTACACAAATCGACCCAGTCCCAAACCATACAATGCTATGACTATAGTACAGTCGCCATCAAATATATCGCAGCATATAAGGCGTTCATAAATATGTGAACACGACTCTTATTGACTGGGCGTTACAGTACATGTTCATATATTTATGAACGCCTTATATGCTGCGATATATCTGATGGCGACTGTACTATGACTGAAAAAAGAAGAAAAATTAAAAATGCGTCATCATCATCAGTATCAACAACATATGCAAATCCGTTATTCCATTACAAAAATATCCCACTGTTAGAGACAGCTCAATCTTTGTCCCAGTCGGTTTGACAATATAGGATCCATTAATAGGCAGATTTGTAGGTGTACGAGTATATGTATAGGTATGTAAGTGCTTGCTTGCTCTCCTAGTAACTATTACAATAATAGGGCGCTGTTCCTGGGGGTAATCAGAGCCGGCGTGAAATCTAATTATCGCACCCTTCAAGGTGTGATTTTAGTCAAATTTGAGTGGAAACCGCAGGAGATAGGAACTTAAATATGCCATAGACGCCTATAGATTTAATGGCGTCGAGGGAGTCTATTATGGATATTGCTGTGCATGAATAGTAGACGTTGCGATAATGGCTTTATTTTATCTTTAATGAATAAATACTGAATTCTAAGTACCTATATAAAAGTATGTACGTTGTAAAAGTATAATACGTTATTAATATTTCTACGACGAATTGATGAGATAATAAATCATGGGCATAAGAGCGAAATGTTTATTTTTTAGTTCTGTTCAAAACGCAAAATTATCGGAAATATATGAAAACACATTTCATGAAGACCATGGACTTGAGGGGACTAAAATGAACCAAAAATGCATCACTGTTGAACGTCTCCTTCTATCGTTTCGTTAAAAAACGTATTGTATTTTTTCTTTGTTGTAATGAGTGACTGGCTGTGCTGGCAGTGTATTGCAATTGTTTAGATATAATTCTGCATACATACAAGGACATAACTTTATTTATCTTTACACAATATTTTTTTCAAACCCGTTACTACTAGTGTCAAAAACCTGCAGATGATGGCGAGGCGATGACATAAAGTACTTATAGTTTCAATCCATTAACGACACTTTATCATATGTAATCTGTTCCTTTACATGGAACGTATTCGAGTGATTGCAATATGGCCTGTCATACTTTGTCACAACCAAAGTCCCGGCGGATCAAAATGTCACGTCAGTTTTACTCAAGCGACTAACGTTAACATCGCAATGCGGCCAGAATGTGCTGAGCTCCCATTCTGGGCTCTTTGTGGGGAGGATGGCGAGCGCCGAGCTCTTTGGTGGATGGTGGAAAGTTAATGCCCGATGAGTTTAGTACAAGGAAATATAGACTTAGAAAGAGACATGAACGGAAGAGGTTGGATAGGGAATCCACGTTTGGACCACGTTTGAACGCAATTTTTTTTTTTCTTTGCGTGTTTATCTTTGTATCTATATAGCAAGAGACATGAAGTCATCTTTCAAGGGACAGTACATTTGCTAAACACCATTTTCAAAGCAGCGATACATTGCTTTATAATATCTGTTGCATGATGGGAAGCGTAACACATCCATATGGTCCATCATTAGCCACGCCGTTATGGCCGTATTATGGGCCACGCCGTTTCGCCGTCAAAATAAACATTGTTCGGTTCATGACGCATTGGTGTAAACTGTAATGTTATGTAACCTGTTTTTCAATAAATAAATAAATAAATTAGGCTGCCTGTCCACAGAAGCGGATCGGAGAAAATTAACCATTCAGACTGCATCTTTGTGAAGCCCAAAACAAGTGCATTTAAATCTGAGTAATGTGATTGGTCCATGTTAAGGTCCAAAAGTGACGAATCTTTTCATCCCTCAACTGTACCTTGATGACTTGAGATTTAAGCCATACTTTCAGCATCTTTGTGGGGAGGTTGGTTGTGGTCCTTGGTGGATGGTGGAAAGTTAATGCCCGCTGAGTTTAGGATAAGGAGATATTAATAATGAAGGAGGCACAATATAAATTACATCTTTTGAAGGGCACAAACAACTTACATAGGGAGTCAGGACTTCGTTTATCGTGTAACCTTTATTATTCGTCGAAAAAACATTTAGTAAACTGCTAGACATAAACCACCAGCAATAACGATACTTTGGACGGTTCTGTGTCATTCAACAAGCATCCAACGACTTCTATGACCTACACCAGTCACGTCATGAGGCCACGTTGCCTGCGTCCAGTACGTTCTTACTAATCGAAATCCGTCGGCTCCATCAACCATCATGCATCAATTTTGTGAAGCATTTACTTACTTATATATTTATTTAACCTTACACGATTTTCACACATTATTATAAGAAAACGGGACTTAAACGTGTTTAAAAAAAAAGAGTCCAGTCCCTTCGAGACCATGAACGCAACATCCCGTTCAAAACGTCGATGTATTTCAAAAAGAATTTTTTGAACGCGATTAGATTACTTCTCTTTTTATATATGTATATTATGTACTTAGTTGGTCATCGTTAAGGTTCCAGTTCATACCTTCAGTAGCATAATATACGAGTGACAATAAGTTTTAATTTTTTATTTCGTTGTCTTTTGTGACAACTTTAAGTACCAAGTAAGTACCTAGCAGACTGCTTTCTGTGCAAATGAGTCAAATGAAACTTTATACTGCACTTCCAGTTTTTAATGAGAGTTGGCCGAGTTTGGAGCTGGCGATTTGCAAATACCACGAAGTCCCGATACCGAGGCGCGGTCTATGAATACTTGCATGTTTTTGCATTTTGGCGAGTAAGTAGGACGTGGTTCCTGGTCTGGAGTGTTTGTAAAAGGAGCATAATCTTATGTGGGAGAATATTTACTCGTCACTTTAGTCGTCAGTCCGAGTGTGGCCGAACAGAAATCTACCCTTCACTTATGTTAATTATCTAATGTTTATATTTACGCTTAAAATAATTTCTTTAATTCTTGTAACTAGGATTTGGCAGCAAAGGAGGCTGCGAAGCCGCCGTCCACGCCTGTCGCACATTTCTCAAAAACTCGAATAATGTAACACTCTTAAAGCTAGATGTTAAAAATGCCTTCAACTCTGTCCATAGAAGCGTCATGCTCAGCGAGGTCCTCAAGAACATCCCAAACATTTATCCATACGTATGGCAATGCTACAGCTCTCCTTCTCATCTAAAATTCAAAAAAAAAATACAATTCTATCCTTTGTTGGCTGTCAACAAGGTGACCCGCTTGGGCCGGCCATCTTTAGCTTGGCCATTCACCCGAGCATCACTGAACTTACGTCAAAATTCAACACCTGGTACTTGGACAATGGTACCCTAGGAGGCGACTCGGATTCTGTCCTGAACGATTTCATAAATATTAGATCTAAATTTGAATCCATTGGTTTAGAACTAAATTATAATAAGTGCGAATTATATGTTGACACAATCCGAGGTTCAGACACCATACGTAATTTTCAAAATATCTGTCCGGGTATCAAAATTCTATCCAAACACTCTCTCCAGCTCCTAGGTGCGCCAATATTTGACGAGGCCTTTCCAGATTTTATTGACAAAAAAATAGATCATTTCCATACATTTTCGGACCGCCTTCTGCAAATTAATCCCCATATGGCTATATTTATTATTCGGTACTGTCATTTTGTCCCTAAATTCACATATGCTATGCGGTGTAGCCCCTTTTGGAAACTTCGAAATTACTGTGAAAAACTCGACAATATTATTTGGAATCAAATTGAAAAAAATATCAACATCAAAATTGATAGCAGGATGTTTTTGATCGCATCTCTGCCTGTAAGGTTCGGTGGCCTCGGAATACGACAAATTTCCAGCGTCGCATTACCGGCGTTCCTGTCCTCGGTGCATAGCACGCTACCTCTCACTGGAAAAATCCTAAATCCATCGCTATGTGATAGTGGTTGTGAGGTGGCTGGTTTGTCCGAGGCCAGGGACGCATGGAAAATGGCCTGCCCAGGTAATGACATCCCGTGTAGTCCGAACCTTCAAAAAATGTGGGATCAACCGATCTGCCGGCGGGTGCATGAGCACATTTTGGAAACATGCACATCAGCTTCCGAAAAGGCCCGCATTCTGGCAATCTCCGAGAGGGAATCGGGTTATTGGCTACACGCGTACCCCTCTTAACTCTTTCCGATCTGTCGTAGGCCTGCGTCTCGGGGCGAATATCGTAGAACCGCACCGCTGCCATTGTGGTACACTCGTCACTCGGTTGGCCCACCACGGACTCTCATGTTCAAAGAGTGCTGGTAGACTGTCCCGCCACTCCTGCCTCAACGACATCATTCGCCGGGCCCTGGTCAGCGTCAGCGTGCCGGCCACTTTAGAGCCAAATGGCCTGTCGCGTGACGATGGCAAGAGGCCCGACGGAATGACCCTCGTGCCCTGGCAACAGGGACGGCCATTAATATGGGACTCCACATGTGTGGATACCCTAGCGCCGTCCCATTTGGGCACGACGTCGTTGAGGGCAGGTGGAGCGGCTGCTGCGGCAGAGACAGCCAAGCGCCGCAAATACGCAGCTCTCGGTGATAGCTACGTATTTGCGGCGTTTGCCGTGGAGACCTTGGGACCGTGGGGACCGGAAGCAACTAAGCTTTTCAAAAAGCTTAGTTATTTACTTAACCGGTCCTCCGGTGATCGTAGGGCTGGCTCGTTCCTCGCCCAACGCATTGGCATTGCCATCCAGCGAGGTAACGCGGCCAGCCTTATGGGCACCCTACCTAATGGTAGCGACATAGGGGATATATGTACATATAGTTTAGGTCCCAATAGTTTAAGTTAGGTTTAATTAGATCATAATTTAAGTTTGTTAAGGTTTAGTTATATACTTTTAATTTTATGTTGTTTTTAGGGTTCCGTACCCAAAGGGTAAAAACGGGACCCTATTACTGAGACTTCGCTGTCCGTCCGTCCGTCCGTCCGTCCGTCCGTCTGTCACCAGGCTGTATCTCAAGAACGGTGATAGCTAGACAGTTGAAATTTTCACAGATGATGTATTTCTATTTCCGCTATAACAACAAATACTAAAAAGAAAATAAAATAAATATTTAAGGGGGGCTCCCATACAACAAACGGGATTGGTTGCGTTAACTTTGCACCTCATTTGTATAGAGCGCTATACATACCAGGTGCAAACTTAACTTAACCACTTAAGGATGGAAAGCATTTGTA
The DNA here is from genome assembly GCA_932273695.1 of Apotomis betuletana. Classification (NCBI taxonomy): domain Eukaryota; kingdom Metazoa; phylum Arthropoda; class Insecta; order Lepidoptera; family Tortricidae; genus Apotomis; species Apotomis betuletana. The sequence goes on along the minus strand of OW026309.1, from coordinate 2,779,390 downwards.
CGGAACCCTCGGTGCGCGAGTCCAACTCACACTTGACCGGTTTTTTCTCTAATAAAAGACCAGTGAATGTTTCTTATGACAAATAAATTTTTAAACCTGATATTTGAAAAATATCTAGTGGTGTCTAAGCAGTAAATAATAGTTCTCAAGCCGTTCACAATAGGTGACAATAGCGATAGAGTAGTGAGATGATTATGAAAAAAAACGCAGTTTTAGATGGCGTGAATTGTGTCGAGTAGAAAACTCTATATTTTTGTTGACCAGAGTAGTTCCCATTTAGTTATTTTAAGTATATACACAGAATTGACGCAAAATAAGGTTCACGGTGATTTATTAAACATTTAGAAACAAACAGTTGCTATGTAACTACTCGTACTACTACTACAGTAGTGCCACCAATTTAACGCCGTTCAACTGACACTTTAAAATATACATATATAGAAATAGTTCTCCTTTTACTTATACACTGTTGAAATATTATTTTAAATTATTAAGAAGTAGAGCGAGAAAAAGAACTTGGAAACAAGGTACTTATCAGATATGATAAAATAATTAAAATAAATAAGAAAGACCAAGAGACAAAACGCTACAGCAAAAGGAACCTGTCAGAATCGCTATCACCTCAAGTAGAACCCAAGCCCGTACAAGCAAAGAAATCGACCCCAAAACAAGTATCGAAGAGAAATAAAATGGATATCCAATCTTACGTAATCCGAGAGCACAAACAAGGAAGTAGCGATTTACAAACAGATGAACAACAGCCCTCTACATCAAGACAATAGTAATTAGCAACGCCCCTCCAACACCAAATAAATACGAATGAACCTATTAGAATCCCCAACCCGGCTGGTCACCGTGGGGACCACAACCAAAACCCTCCAAATTACAAAAGCACAAACAAACTACGACTGAAGATTGCGACTTGTAACGTTAGATCCTTATCGTCTGTGGAATGAATGATAGAGCTTACTCATGCACTACAAAAAGTGAAGTTTGATATCTTAGGGTTGGCAGAAGTAAGAAGAGTAGGTTGTAGTATAGAAGAGATGAAAGAATTCATACTATGTTATAAAGGAGAGTCACGCGAAAAACATGGCGTTGGCTTCCTTATACAGAAAAAACTCAAAAATAACATCCACACTTTTGTAGGCTTGTCAGAACTGGTCGCCCTACTAGAACTTAAATATGACGAAAATATACTCTCTATTATACAAGTCTATGCTCCTACAGAAAACTCGATAGAAGAGGAAATTCAAGAGTTCTATAAAACACTTGAGAAAGCACATTCCATTGCCGGAGGTAAATTACTCGTCATCGGAGACTTTAACGCCAAGATAGGACAGCCAAAGAAAAATGAAGATATAACGATGGGAAAATACGGCTTCGGAAAACGTAATGAAAGGGGAGAAAAACTGATTGAGTATGCAAACGAACATAAATTGTGCATCATGAACACGTATTTCAAAAAGAAACCCAGCAGAAAATGGACGTGGCTCTCTCCTGATTCGAAGACAAAAAATGAAATCGGCTTCATTCTCTCGAACCAACCAAAAAATATAACTAATGTAGACGTTTTAAATAATGTGGAATTTCCGCCAGACCACCGATTGGTTCGACCTACTTACGATCTCGGAAAAGCCCCTAAAAAAAGTAGAATAACCTACACAAATCTGCCAAAAATACCAAAAACGGAAGCGGAAATCACTCTATATCAGCAGAACTTTCAAAATAACCTACATGGACTCTCCATTCTTCAAGAAGATGAGGGATTGCAACCATATTACGAGAAATTAGAGACGATAATCAAGAATAGTATAGACCTAAAATCATATGGATATGGTAATGTGGTACCCTACTGTTGTTAGCCAACTACCGAGGCGTATGTTGGCAACGGATCTATATCTGAATCCCTAACGTTTTTTAACCTATTTTTGAATGAGTTTTAGGACAACCATTACGTTATGGAAAATGATTGTTATGGCAATTGATCGTTAGGGCTAATGCCCATTAGGACAAAACAGTTCGGGCAAGTGATTTTAGGACAAACGATGTTAGGGATCGCGAGGGAGACCCGTTGGCAACACTGCGGATATGAATTGCATCCCGATAGCGTAGCGTTACGAATCAATATAAGATCGATTGTACTAAAATATATCGTTATATATCCAGTGCTTTTATTGTTAAAACTACCTACTAGTGGCGAGGCATCTATGCGACCCGATTCCGACTCTATTGCTACCGAAGATAAAGTAAGCGGAATCTATCCTATCTTACGGGCAGCGTCTAGTAGTTTAATAAAACTACAATGGCAATAAGTGCGCTACAAGTGTCACATTATGCAAGGAATATTCCAATATCACTATAGGAATCCCGAAAATTCGTTCTATTTGCGTTTCTGCATAAATTTGCTTTATTTCTGTTTCTCTCCTACATTTTAAAATAAATTGAATTGTGTTCAGCACATTTTCGCTTCAAAGAAACGTGGCGACGGAACGAAACAATGACGGTACATAACACGACACGAGAACTGGGAGGGAGGCATCACAGTCGGTGGCTTGAAGATTACCAACCTACGCTACGCCGACGACACTACCCTACTTGCAGCAAATGAGTCGGAAATGGCAGCGCTCCTGGACCGGATGGAACGGATTAGCGAGGAAATGGGTCTTTCCGTAAACAGGTCCAAAACTAAGGTCATGGTGGTGGACAGATTTGGGACTTTGGAACTCACTGGCGCTTTGAATCTAGAAACTGTGGACAACTTTATATACCTGGGTTCCAACATCAGTAATGATGGCTCATGCGAGAGGGAAGTTCGGAGGAGAATAGGCCTAGCTAAAAGCGCCATGTCTCAGCTTGGAAAAATCTGGAGGGATCGCAACATCTCCGTAAAATCCAAAACCAGATTGGTACGGAGTCTTATCTTTTCAATCTTTTCGTATGGCGCTGAGACTTGGACCCTGAAAGCTGCAGACCGCAAGCGTATCGATGCCTTTGAGATGTGGTGCTGGAGAAAGATGCTCCATATACCCTGGACAGCATTTCGGACTAACGTCTCCATATTGCGGGAACTTAAAATCTCCTCGCGGCTTTCATCCGAGTGTCTCCGCAGAGTCTTGGAATTCTTCGGACACATCGCAAGAAAAGGCGGAGGCAACCTTGAGCGGCTCATCGTGACCGGCAAAGTAGATGGGAAAAGGCCTCGTGGACGCAGCCCAATACGTTGGTCCGACCAGATCCGCTCCGCTCTTGACTCGACAGTTCACAGCGCCCTTCACACCGCCGCAGACAGAAACAGATGGAGGAAGGTCGTACGAGAGAAAGTATTGCAAAGGGGAGGTCACGACCCTCAGCTATGAGGAAAACGACGCAAGGAGGAGGAGGAACACGACACAAACACATTTATCAGAGCGAATATTGGGAAGCTGTTTTGAGTAGGAAAAGTTGTTATTATCTCAAAACAACAAAACAAAAATAATATTTTGACCACGAATTAACTCGAAATACAGGGATACGATGAAATCTAAAAACGAAAGGTGCCTGCGTAGAACAACACATTTCTATCGACAGATTGACGCTATGCGACTGTCGTGGTGCGCACATAAAATCCTGAATCGCGCTGTTAAGATTCCTCCTGAAATAATGACCTCTCCTCATAGAAAACTGATTTTCAATACAATTTAAGAATTTTATAACAGTTATTATGGAAATTTGCTTTGTAACCTTACTATTTTTTTTGCAAGAATTAAAAGGCCTTTTTAGTCGTGTATTTTTATTTTATAGATGGAAATTAAAACAAGGTTTCGAAAGGGGAATGGTAAGAATTATAATAATCGTTCGACGCCAAGTTGTATGGCCCCATAAATTAAGGGTAAATTGTTAAGGGTACAATTTAATTGGAAAACTTTCAAATATATGGCCACATATATTACATGCCAACGCATTTTCTTCATGTGTGTTTTAAATAAAAATATATCTTTAATTCTAATTTATCTAAAATTACATTGGCACTAAATCAATCAGCTTTACCTCATCGCCTGGAACCGTATTAATTCAAACAATTTCCCGAGTACACGACGTAATTGCCTAATAAATAATAAGAGACGCGGACGCAACCCTTCGAGAAATATAAATAAGAACAGTGGCTAATGAATTCCCTTAAAGTTACTACTAGTGCTGTGAAAAACTTGAAACATTTTATAGAAGAACGCGAGTCATTTTTCTTTCTTAATTTTCTAATTCATGTTTTTTTCTGATACCGATTATTCATAATTTTCCGTTGTCGTTATACTCGTATAGTGAATAAGGATACCTATGTTTGTTTAATGGAAGTTGTACTAAGTGTACGACATCAGAAAATCACTTAGGTTGAGAAATGAAATAGTTTGGGTAACATAGAACCATTATTAAGCCCATTTTTATAATGATTTTATTTATTTATTATTATATAAAGCGTCTTGGTTTTTTAGTACTATTTTCTATAACGAAAAAAAAAGTATTAATAGTACATTACTGCAGAGGCCGCGAAATAGGGAATTATTGGCCGAGTAGTAATAGATGGCCGAGTGATAACGAGGCCATCTAGAGATACGAGGCCGATAATCCCTGTTCGCGCCGAGGCTTGTATAGTGCTTTTCTCAAATAAATCCAAGGAAATAATACAAATGTTCAACTTATATATTCATATAAAAACAAATTTATTTCAAATTTAATAAAAAAAAACAAATTTATTTTTTTAAGCTGTTCGGGTCAATGTTTTTGCCACCAAATGTTAAGATGATTCTATTTATTAAAAAATGACAACACCTTATTAATTAGATATTGTTATATTTTTTAACAATAAACGTGATTCCTTGTTTATTTTATTGAATATCTGATTTAATCGAATTGAATAATCTAGTTAAATATAAGAAATAAAACGTAAATATACATGCACAAACTAATTTTTTTTTTATCGGCAGTATGCCATAGATTATCAATAAAAGAAATAAACCCCACTGAAACAAAAGACAATCTCTTTGTTGGCTACGGCCAATAATGTTGTATGAAATTCCTTTATATCGTTCTAATTTGAAATTAGAACGAATCTTCAACAATTGCTATACAAAGACGTATTTCGCGTTCTATCACCACGATCATAAGAACGACATTTCCTTGGATGTTTGAGAAAAAAATCATTAAATAACTAATGAAACTGAAGAAAGTCGTCTTGACAAAATATCGATGCATTTAGCTGCAAAAACGAGTCAATCTTATTGGTGGATGCAGGCCCGGACTTAGAGCGCCAGGGCCCCTAGGCGCTTGGCTTTTGGGGCCCCTCCCCTATAATGAGAACATTATTATGGTGCAAGTCCTGTTTCTGGACTGGGCCCCTAGGCGTCAAAAACAAGTGATAGGTAAATTTGTGACACTCAGGTACCAGCTGAGCCGCAACTCACCATTATATATAATTAGTAATCCTAATCACCATGGCATGTGGCCGTCTGAAAAATGCTGGTAACTTCATCTGTGTATGCTACTTTCATTATTATAATTCCTACCTATATTCTCGACTCGAGTTTCTCGCCTCCATAGCTCGAGTCCGCCAGCACAATTACAAGCCCGCTAATTGAAGACCCCGGGAGATCGCGGAATCTAATTATATGTTACTTTTATACCAATCCAAACGACACTAAAGCAATAATTGAAGTAAGCCGCCAAGAAAATTTTCTGAAGCTTTTATCTGCCTTAAAGTTGAATCCTCTCAGAAAGTAAAAGAAACATTGAAACAATATACGATGAAAGCATTGAAGGCTTAAGTAGCAATTATGCTCGTATTTTTCTTATTTTCCGGGATAACATACCTCATAGATTATTTTCTCCGAAATAATTAAGCGAATAATCCTACGCTAGCAAGGAAATAGGTTTGTAAGGGATCTTTCAAGTTAGATACAGTGGTGAAATATGATAAACTATTAATATAACGGCTTGGATATTCAGTTACTTGTACTCAATCCATTCATTATTTGTATTCAAACATGCACAAGCATACAAAGAAAAAAACAAAACATTGTTAATGTACTGACGTTTCATTCTTTTAGTTAGTAAAGGCTTAAGTACCTATATGTATACTTACTAGCTGTGTTACCCGCTCATCCCACGGGAGCACTACATTTAATCGGGATGAAAAACTATCCTATGTCCTTCCCCGGGACTTAACCATACCCATCTAAATCAGTTCAGCGGTTTAAGCGTGAAGAGGTAACAGACACACCTTTGCATTTATAATATTAGTATGGATAACTTACAGGCAAAAACTGTGTATTTGTAAATACGCGGAAAACATACATATACTAATCTTAATTAACGTTACGACAGTCTATTGTTTTGCGAAAAGATATTTCGCAGAAACATATTACACGGTCATGTTCGGAACGCAACAACAACATTTGTTTTGCGGGAGTTTGTAGATATTGCAACGGCTAGTGTTTTTAACATTGAATGAAGCAAAATAACAAAGTTTTATAACAGTTCGAGTTTTTATTTATTATGTATCGTGTTTTTAAATATGTACGAGATATTGTTACTCGAATATTATTTCTATGGTAGCATAATAATAGTTTGTTACAAAATATGTTGCACAGTCCGTGAGCTAGTTTCTGGGGGCGGGTAAAATAAGACAATCTTAAATTTCGGCCGCATATGAGCGCGTGATACCGGTATAAATCCGAACATTATATTATATACAGTTCAAGTTCTGTAAATGTTGTGGTTAGTTTTGTGGTAGTACAGATGTTTTCGAAACTAGCACTTCTGGAGTCGAATCTGGGCTAGAATAAATATATCTGCGCAGTATTTATAGGTTCTATCAAACTCTTGGTCTTATCAAATGGTTAATACTAGACCTCAAGATAAGTTTATTCCTGTCTTCCAGAATTTCGTCTCGTCTTTCCAACTGGAGATGGCATGGCCGTGTCTTATCCTATGAAGCTGCCGAGCCGAAGAGAGCATAGTGCGGCTCGAGAGCTGACGCTGAGCCGGAGGGACAAGTCTGAGGCCAAGCTACGACTGGCTGGGAGGAGCGTGTTGGGAGCCTTCACGGCAGCTCTTGCAGGGGACAGGCGGTGAGTCGGCCAAGGTCATGTAGCTACCCAGTTAGAGAGCTCACTCTCATAGAGACAAGTTTAAGGCTAAGCTACAGTTGGCTTGGAGGAGTGTGTTGGGAGCCTTCACGGCAGCCCTTGCAGGGGACAGGCGGTGAGTCGATTAAGTTCATTTAACTACCCAGTTAGAGAGATCACGCTCATAGAGACAAGTCTGAGGCCAAGCTACGACTGGCTAGGAGGAGCGTGTTGGGGGCCTTCACGGCAGCTCTGGCAGGAGACAGACGGTGAGTCAACTAAGGTCATATAGCTACCCGGTTAGAGAGCTCACTCTCATAGAGACAAGTTTAAGGCCAAGCTACAGTTGGTTAGGAGGAGCGTGTTGGTAGCCTTCACGGCAGCCCTTGCAGGGGACAGGCGGTGAGTCGACCAAGTTCATTTAACTAACCAGTTAGAGAGATCACGCTCATAGAGACAAGTCTGAGGCCAAGCTACGACTGGCTAGGAGGAGCGTGTTGGGGGCCTTCACGGCAGCTCTGGCAGGAGACAGACGGTGAGTCAACTAAGGTCATATAGCTACCCGGTTAGAGAGCTCACTCTCATAGAGACAAGTTTAAGGCCAAGCTACAGTTGGTTAGGAGGAGCGTGTTGGTAGCCTTCACGGCAGCCCTTGCAGGGGACAGGCGGTGAGTCGACCAAGTTCATTTAACTAACCAGTTAGAGAGATCACGCTCATAGAGACAAGTCTGAGGCCAAGCTAGGACTGGCTAGGAGGAGCGTGTTGGGTAACTTCATGGCAGCCCTTGCAAGGGACAGGCGGTAAGTCGACCAAGGTCATGTAGCTACTCAGTTACAGAGATCACACTCATAGAGACTAGTCTGAAGCCAAGCAGCCGTGAGAGACTGGCGGTATGTAAGTAGACCCAGCAAATACAATACTTTCATATTACACTTTTGTTGACACAAATAGTTCATTCATTGTTAAACACACAAAGTTACCGATTCGATATATACCTACCTAAGTAGGTACAATTTGTTGTGTTAGGTACAATGAGTTGCCTCTATTTATTACTTTCAAATTGGCTTTCTATTTCGAATACAATTAAACGCGGTCCAACTTTGAAATGGTTTCTACTTCAAAATGTTACCTTCCCCTGAAACTATGGGTCAAGGCCGGCAAAAGTTTGCCTACGATTTGCGAGGGTTTTTATTTCAATCACAAAGAGGGACCGCAGAGTAGGAAATTCCTCGGGGAATGCGCGGCCGCGGGGAATGTAATAATTTAATAAATCCAGCCTGTGATAGCTAACGAGCAACTACCCTTATCTGCAGGATAGCCAGTGAAATATGGTGCGGTTTGGGATGGTGATTTAGTTATGAAGGGAGTTGCGGCTGTGCTCTGATCGGTATTGTTACTTATACATGTGCAGCCGATAGGCCACAGTTCTTTTGAAATGAGTTATTTTCGCCTCGACACTTGTTTTCAGTCAGCCTCTCCTCTATAAAGATATTTTAAAATACTAACATAACAGTAGGTACTTAAAGTTCCGTAAATAGGTATACCTACTTATGTATATGCGCTCATTTTCCAGTAGTGGGCGGCAATAACACAACACAACTAATATTATAAAAGCGAAAGTGTGAGAGTGTATATTTGTTACTTCTTCACTATGAAACGGTTCAATGCAAATGCATGAAATTTGGAACAGACATACCTTAACATATAGCTAAGTTTTAATCCTATAAAGAAAAGCATGGATCTCGTAGGATAGTTATGTCATTTCTAGGCAAGCGAAGCCGCTGGCAGAAACTAGTAGTTACAAGATATTGTCGGGGAGTAATTCTTGATGTGTGTGCATGAATGAGGGGACATAAGCGTTCAACATTGCCAAGGGGCGCATTCTCTACCGGCCAACTACCGGTTTCGTACTACGGTTTCGTGTTTGGCTCCGATGGACTTACTCGGTAATAGAATTTGTTCCAGTGTACCGATGGAAGGAATTCGATTAAGCTTATTGGCACACTGCTCCATTTAATTGAAATCTTGGCTAACCCAGTTACCTTGCCGCTTGTGTTTCGATTCCAGTGGCTTCCGTTGTGTAAGAAGAAATTGAGATTATCTTTAAAAGTGTAACGTACCTCTGATATTGTTTAGTCAAAAGTTGGGTTATTCTTATACCATCTGCACCATCGAACTTTATACTTAATTTGTAATGGAGTAAAAATCTTTATCCGTTCATCACGCCGAAACGGATAGACGGATACCGGGTTCGATTCCCGGTCTCGTCCCCCAAGTAATTCATTTCAATTTTTCTTTGAGCTATTGATATGTTTGTATCAATAGTTGGATAAACGGATTTTAACCAATATTAGTATCTATAGGAATAGCTGGACATCCAAAGATGGTTATACTACATATCTATCTATCCGTATCCGACTACGGTAATGATACTCCACTAAAGTTTTACATTTCTATATTAAACCATTGATACAAAGATCAAAGCTCAAAGAAAAATTGAAATGCGTAAACTGGTGGCAGAGACCGGGAATTGAACTCGGCACCTCTGGATTCAGCGCGTTAACCTTTCCGCCACCCTAACGATCAGATAAGCTTTCGTTTTTTTTACATTTTAAGTTTTTAATATAAATCATACATTCTACTTCAGAAATAGAGAACCTTTGTCATTCTATATGGTGCATGTGGGTATTGTTGGTGTTACTGTAACACACAGATTTCATTTCATATATAGTACCCAAATTAATGAAGAAAACTTACAACAAACTTACTTACATATGTATAATAAAGATATATTCTGCGTCTGAACTGCGTAACAAATGCTCCGGCCGTCCACTCGAGATCGCTATTAATTCCTTCCATACACCCCAGAGCCAAAGTGCCGTAATAAATTATTAGCCTCACGCCCCAAATTTTCCGATCCAGGCTTTACAACTTCGTAGCATTTCGCCTCTTATTAGTTAGGTCGTGTACGCCCGATTGCAAAAACTAATTACGATCATCTACGGCCAATATTACCTAAACCTGGCTACTGTTCTGTTAAGGTTCGTTTTCGTGGGTTTTGGTGGATCATTGTCCGATACCTTTTGTTTCGCATTGCGATTCATTGTGTACCTGATTTTGTGATTGATGGGTCTTTATTATTTTTGGATGAGGTTATTTTTTCACGTGACAATGTTTTACAATCTTGTCCCTTTGCTGCGGTAACAGAGTCGTTTTTCGAATGTTTGGAAGATGATGTCGTATTTTTGTTTCATTGTGCTGGTTGACCTATGGTTATTACAGGAAAATATTCCTGAAATTTTCATTTGGTTGACAATAGAAGCCATTTTGTTGTTTTCATATTGCCATATCACATATTGATCTTTCCTCACATACAAGCAACGGCGTTTCTGTTTGTGTTTGTTTAAATAAACTACAGTACCTACTTGAAAACTATTTCATCATCTATAGTGTGTTTCAACGCTGTTGGGGTTGAAACCGCTTTTCGCTATACTTTAAAGTTGCAAAGTCCGGGAATTGTAAAATTTAAATTACACTGTCGGAAACCCTAGGTATTCAGACAGAATGACAGACCAGGGCTTTGACTCGGAATTATTAAATTAAAAAACGCCACCCTGACGAGCCGACGCGCACTTGTATGTGTTGCAGTCGGATTGTATAATCCGCCGTATTAATACATTACTTACGGCTAGCCGTTATCAAAAACAGAGCCGTTTTGAAATTCGGCGGTTCAAAGATTAGCCAGATTGTCATTGCGATACGTTCTTCAATAAGGCGGCTTAAGTTTAGCCGCATCTTACGACGCGCTAGAACCGCACTGCTAGCAGTAAAGTAGGTTAGGTTGGGTTAGAACTGTGACCACAACAGCGGGCGAGCTGTGCGAGTGTACCGCGGCAGCGGTCGGCAAAGCACCAGAACCGAACAGCTACCAGTAAAGTAGGTTAGGTTAGGTTAGGAAAAGGCGGCTAGTGACACGCTGTATTAAATGTGTTGAAGGACGCATGGCATCGCGTACAATCCGGCGGATTTTCATTCAGCTGCACTCAATCCGGCTAGTCGTTGACAACCGCATTTCAAAGCAGTCCTGTTTTTGATAATGGCTAGCCGTAATGTAATACAGCGGATTATACAATCCGACTGTGACATATACATCGCGCCAGCCGCTTATGAAAAGATTCCCGCAGCTGAATAATGCATGGACAACCCTAGCCGTAGGGTTGGCGGTGAATAGCATACTACAATTAGCTAGGAGTTAAAGAGTCTGTTATACACATATCTAAAATTATTAACCTGCAGGGTGGTATTGGGAACTGTAAGTTTTACGATCAGCGTCGTAAAGAGGAAATATTGCGATGATGTGGAAGTTGTGCCGTTTCTTAGAATTTCCTGAAATGGAAGTAAAATTTTCTGGAGAACGTTCGCTCTCCCTCTCTATACAAATTGGGAAACGTTCTCGAAGAAAATACATCTCTTGTTCGTTACCTTGGCGTGAGGGCCAAAACATAATTACAAGACACGACATCGCATCGTCGTACGACGCGATGTCGTGCCACAATGCGACGTCGTGTCGAGGAAATTCATAAATCCAAAATGAACTTTATCTTCATGTGACAAGATGCAAAATTAAAATTTATTTTAAAATCTCACGACGTCGCGTCGTACGACGATGCGATGTCGTGTCTTGTAGTTGTGTTTTGGCCCTGACGTGACGTGGAACTACATCAATGTATAATCAACCATATACTCTTCTATGAAGATATACAATTTATAGTCGTAGCTGCAACGTTACGTGCCAAGTTATTGCGCAGATTATCATGCTTCGACGACGTAATGTGGGCTTGTGTTTTGGTCCATACTCAAGTTGTCTTCGTTGATTAGACTAGTCAGCCCTAAGGTCGTGCCTGGCGATAAATACTAGCTATTTCAACCCGTGGCCCGCGATAATGCGTCCCGAATATCAATGAGTTCATAAAAAGTTCCGTACACAACGGCCCGTCGATCCATTTTTATTAACGGAGGACTTCGGCGCTAAAGAACTTTGTAGGCTAGAAACTGTCACGTGAAACATAAATATGAGATTCTGCTGTGGTGTAATCTTATAATCTGGCTCTTTACCTATGTAGTTTGTGTTAACAACATAGTATCTTGTAGGATATTTAGTTTAGTTTAAGTTAAGTTGAGACGGTTCACTAAGCGCCGCGCGGCTAACCGTGCTAGCGCTCTACGCACCAAGGCGCACCCGGTTGCTAATCTTCTCCTAACATCTTTGTTCGTTCAAACTGGGCGCCTGTTCGTAGCCAGTAATGACACACACGCGTTGATCGATTGTTTTGCAAGCGTAACGACGCATTTTACACACGCAACCAATAATATACAGTTTTCAGCCGGTATTTGCGAAGATAAAAAAGAGAGAACCTTCTATAGATTTTTATTATGTGGTGTACATTTCGTTACCTTTTATTACTTTATACGTCAACTTTTTAGCATTTGCTTTAAATTATTGTGTGTAATTCGTCAAAATTATAACGTGAGTCTCTTCAAGGCAAGAGTGAATAGGCTGTTGCTGAACCAACCAGCTACATCTTCGAACCATATCGAGGGCTTCATGCTATAGGGGCGTATGCGCAAAAATGCGATTTTTCGTTTTTAACGGCATCGTATTCATCTAATAACGATACATCGGGTCAATTTTTTTCATAATTTTATCGTAATTATAAGTTATTTAAAATAAATAAAATATGTTTTGGCGTATCATTGTAGGTCATAATTTTTTATCGATCCAAAGAGGCGTACAGTAGGCGTAAGCGCAATAATGTAATGGAATCTCATAATATGATCGGAGTATAAAGGCGTATATGTTCATACGTCTATTACTCGATTGAGTGATTTACCAAAAATTGTCGCACAATAGCGGCGTATGTACATACGACCATATTTACCATACTTTTTAGTGATAGTATCAGTCTTGGGCCTCATATACCATCGCACCATATGGGCGCAAAGTCCTTGAACGTCACACCTTTCTCCGAAAAACATCTCTAACTGGTAGGTTTCTATAAGGAACCATCCTGCTCGTATCTCAGGTGGATTCGATTCAATATCCAAATCATAAATGATTGATGTCATCCAAAGGACGAACCCACTTAACATGAATCGCACTATCGCACATAATATGCGAGCCGACTAGGTCCAACTTTGTTGAAAACAGAGGTTCCCAAGAAATATAGGGCAGGGGGGCTGAAGAAATAGATAAACAGGCGTCCTTACATATACCATTATCGATTGCTACCATCATGCATAATTATCCATCTCAGACAGCTGCGGGGACAAAACTAACTATTCAAGCTGGAGAAGTTTAGGATAAGCAGAAAAAAGACGAGGAAACTCAATACAACAATGAACATTTGAGCACGGGCACAAATTAGTCAAGTCCAAACTAAGTCTCCTCTACAAACAGGTAACTGCAGTTTTAGGATCCCTACACAAGCCAGATAATACCTTCACCAGCTCAGCGGCGGAAGAAACAAGGTGTTTCAAACAACCCTCTTACAGACTGACTTCTCGGGCTGTGAGTTATAACAGTTAGTGAGCTGGGTGGATGAGGAGAATACTCCAACGGAGAGAGAATGGCGACAAAAAATACAGAGGGCTTTCAACTGCTTGACTCATACAAATCACCAGAACCGAACGGCATAGAAGAGAAGAGAGATAATTATCAAGATATTTACTATTGTTTTGGCTGCCTGCGTACTGCGTAGACAAGTCAAAGTAATTGTCATACAAAACCAGGTAGAAACCTTCTACTCAGGCGTTAGATTCTTCAGTGAAAATTAATCAGTAATTTGCTTAAGCACTTGCAAGATAAAGTATTCTGCAAAATACTAAAAACAAGTCTGTGCCTTATGCTTAGGCACATTCATAGACATTGAGGGATGTCGACGGCAACGACAGGATAAAATTCACCAGCATAAAACCGGCACTGGTAGGAGCCGGAATGAAAGAGATTTATCGGCATCGAAACTGGTGAAGCCAAAACTAGTGCACTCAAAAAGGCAGTGGTAGCAAAGTAAGAACCCTCGAAGCTACGTCCGCTCACCACTTTTGTGGAATCATCGCCACACTAAACGAACATCACTATTACACAGAGTCATCATATCCTGCGACATAGTAATACTAACGAGCGGTAATCACAAGGGTATGTGAATGTGACTTCACCCGCTCTACAAACTTACATTTTATTCGAAAACACTTTACTGGTAATGTTCGCTAACAGATGCTTTGTGGTAACTAATCCAAAATGATCAATACAGAGTTCTAATTTGTCGAGCAAGGCAAATAAAAAAAACGTAGCATGCCCGGCATAATAAGTTTTAATTAAGAACAAAACTATTCACCGTTGAAGCTAAACTACAATCACTTCAGAGGTTGATTTGCTTGACAGCCACGGGAAAACAGAACCTCAGGAGAGCAGCTAAGGTGTCCTCGAGTGAACAAATAGTGGGCACAACATCAACCGATTTCCGTAGTCTATCTTATAACTCGTCAGCAACATCAAGGGTCTCCTAGAATTGGGCTTTCTGATGGAGTTGGGTTGGCAAAAGTTGTGTCATCAACTCGCCACGGCGTACGGTTAATGCTTCGTTTTTGTAGAAGACTGTCATGTTATCGCATTACAAACTAGTTACTAGAACCTATTAAGATTTCGTAAAATCCGATTTCTGCAGAGAGTAGGCACCTCAACTGCTTAGAGTTCGCAAGAAGTCACCTTTAACGACTTTATGACTGCTGTTCTAGGCAAAGATCGACGGGTAGACAGAGAGACTTTATTTAGCACTGAAGTGCTCAGTTAATAATCGTTCGAGATGGTCAGCCGACTGGAGATCAACATCTGCCGTCATTACTTAACATCCCAGAATGTCGCCGATTCAAGAGCGGCGCTGGGTCATAAGTTCTTCTAAAAAGATATAATCAAGGAAACGAATAATTTAATCAGTGAAATGTATATTCTTTCTTTACTAAATGCTTGAATTTGCCTTAGATCACCACTATACGACCACACTCAAAAGCCACTAGCACTGTTTTTTTGTCGGGCGAAACAGGCGTAAAAAAAATCAGAAAAAATTGAAGGAGATACGTAACAATGTGAAAATTACTGTAAAAAGAAAGTATTTATTTATTTATTTATTTATTTATTTATAAAAACAGAACTCAGACCAATTGTCATTGAATAATTGAATAGGAAAAGATTTAATTTATACGCCCCTCAATTTCAAGCATTTTTCAAGGAAAATCGACAGTCCTTTCGAATATTTGCGCCGCAGTAAAGAGGCGTAAGCGCATTATTATTAGTTTTTAGAATACTTTACGTAAAATTGATCATACTAGATAAAAACAGTGACAATATAAATACTCCATGCAAATTTGCAAAAAGATCCGTCGAAGGGACAAAAAGTTATTAAGTTTTTTGCCTCTCCTGAAAAGTAGGGGTTTTGCGCATACGCCCCTATAGTATGAAGCCCTCGATATATCACCATAGTCACTTACCATCAGGTGTTGAGGTCAATCACTGCACATTGGTCAGTTTGAGAATATAAAATAATCTCTATATAACCGCCGATCTCTGATACAGTTTTCAAACAGACATCCGTATTGACGGGCACTTTTTTGTGGGGTATTCAGCTACTCCACAAAACATGAAGACTAACTAAACCCTTCTAGAACATTAAACACGTATAGTGCTACAAATTTGTAGCATAATCATATAGGAGGTACATTAACGGCTACTCATCATCATCATAAACTTAAGAGCTAGGTTCTTGTTGGTGGAGCAACTTCCATGTTTCTCTATCTTCAGCTTTCTTTTTGATTTCCTGATACGACACGCTGTTTACCTTCTTGACTTGGCCTATATAAGGCCTCCTAGGTTTTCATCTCTTCCTCTTTCCCTCTGGAACAGATTGCTCTTTAGTGATAAGACTGCCTGTTGCCTACCTTGTATCTATGTTTAATTTGTAAACTTTTATTGGTGTGCAGTAAAGCATTTTGTTTTGCCTTCCCATTTTGTTCTCAATGGATTTCAACAACGTTCTCTTTTTATTTACTGTCTCAAGCACTTCCTCATTCGTATTTTTTTGCGGCTACTACGGAGTCCAATTTCTCGCCGGGGACACGTAAAAATCATGAATACGTTTTACTAGGACATGTTTATAAGGGTAATTTTGCTTTGATAGCTTAGCTCCCCCGGTGACGATCCATCTTGTTTTTCCGACTGCCAACTTATGAGATGTTTTTGTAATCTTTTCTTTTGCGAAAGTGTTTTATTTTTATTACGTTTTTGTCAGAAACGTGTTTGTGAACTGAAACTTTTTCGGTTGAAAAATTTGTCGAAACTTACTCTATTTAAAAACAAAAAAAACTGAATGGTTCGAATCGACTAATAGTTGAGAACGCTTTTTATATTCACAAGACATAATGAGTTTTACAGTAGGGAACTGTTAGATGAATTAGCACAAATTTAAACCGTTCTCCGTTTTAGTTCATAATGGCTGATCCGATTATATCTGTCAACGTCGACAATTGAACTTAGTTGTTACTAATTAACAGTGCATGTTCAAAGTAGGTCATAGTCATAAAGCTTATGATACTATTCGAAGCATTTCTTTTGCAGTACAAAGCAACACATAAGCCGACAAGGAAGCACGGACGAAATCCTAGCGAGCGTGAAAAAAGGCAACTATTGGAGGAACAACACAAAACCCGACGTCATCCCTTCCACCTCAGTCCAGGACCTCTCTTCCCTGGATACACTTCCAAAATCTAGGCGAAGATCTCGTCGGAATAGACCAGCTACTGCTTACGGCTTTCCAGAAATTTCTATCACCAATCAATCAGACACGAAGACGATGAGGCGAAAGTACCACACGCTGAAGAGTTTGGTGTACACGGAACCGGTTGAAAGTATTAAGGAGTTGAGGAGAAGACCACGGTCTGCTGGGTCTACCGTGAGGAATAAGGAGACTCTCAGTAGGCCCAGTCTTTTGGAGACTTTGGACTTCATTAACAGTGTTAAGGACGCGCTTTGTGGTGAGTCGAACGCATTCTGCTATTGAATCTTTTTTAAGTTAATATTCCAACATTTATGAAACATGTAATGCCTCATTTTTTTTTATGTGGGTACACACCAAAATTTTATATTAAACCATTGATACTAAGATCAAAGCTCAAAGAAAAATTTGAATGCGTAAACTGTTAGAAGAGACCGAGGAGGTCGCTATGGTGTAAGGCCTTTCAAATAAACAATGCAAAGATCGACACATAAAACATAAGGAAAAGTTCGAAAGGTTATCGAGGCGTTAGGGTGGCGGAAAGGTTAACGTGCTGGACCAGTAATCCAGAGGTGCCGGGTACAATTCCCGGTCTCTTCCACCAGGTTACGCATTTAAATTTTTCTTTGAGCTTTGATCTTTGTATCAATGGTTTAATATCCCTTTTTATCTCAGTGGAGGAATCGGGCGCCTCAGACGCCGAAGACACAGGGTGGTCGCTGAGCGACGAGTGGCTGGTGGGGCAGACGGCGCCCCTCGCGCTGACAGCCGCTCGCTGCGGTGCGCACGCGCTCCACACGGCACTGGGTGACTTGGTGCCGGCGCTGCTGTTGCGGAGGCATTTCACCGTGAGTAGCTTAAGGTTAAAGGGCTGAATAATTGGTGATATTGCAATGAATAAGTAAACAATTATGTGAAATTAATGGTTTAATTAATGTTTTTTATAATATTTTACATTATAATATCGACGTTTATGTTAGCCGTATGAAAAGGTAAGAGAAAAGATGATGTTGTTAATGGGTTGCCATGGCCGCGCTAGTGCTGAGGCGCGCGGATAGTCAGGTGACGATTTATCATCATCGACATGGGCTCATGAGGTTGAGTGGAGAATGATACAATAAAATCGGTGCCGCCGAACAAATTGTGCCGGGCCCCAGAATGGACACACCAAAATGAAGCAAAACGCAAATAAAAAATAAGAAGATACCATAAACGTGCGACCAAACTGGAGTCTAGGACTACTAGTTGAGATCGCTTTGCAGGTAGAAACGAATATTGTTTTTTCCGAATATAATATTTCAGGGTTCTTTTGAGTAGGTCAATGGGTTTTAAAACAAACAATCATTAAGTTACACTATAAGTCAAGAGCTCTCTCTGATGCAGGTACTTCAGGAGCTGTGTTCATGGCTGGGTGACTCCAGCGAGGGCGCGCTGTTCGCACTGCACCGACTCGCCCGAGCGGCTCGTTCTAGAAGCAGCGAGAGGATTGCTAAGTAAGTTCACACGCAATTTACAAATTATTTTGCAGCTAACTAAAGTAACGGCTTAAAAGTTTATAAAAATTCGTCTTACAATTTTGTCGTCTTAAAGAAAATTACCGTCTCTCAGTTTTAGACATTGCTTGTAAGTTGGGAAAATGTGAACGCTGGAACCTACTACATTAAACATTATATTAAGGCAGAAGCCCTCCAATAATCTGTTCTATTTAAAATTGTTTTCATTAACCACTTTCTTTACCACTAATTTGCTTAGGTCATCTGAGACAGAATGTTTTAAGATATACGATTGTATAGGTAAGTAAATTAAAATGTGGCTTTACTGAGATACCTCCATTTTGCTTTAAGAGGGCCGAGTATTGTGTAAGAAACCTACAATTAGAACTACTATCGTGTACAAAAGGGTTGTCGAATGATTTCTTCTGAAGTGGTTTTTCTGAAGAAGTTATTAAACTAAATAACGACATGATACCACTGAATTCTTCTTTGGGCCACAATGAAAACTTTCTTGAAGTATACCTACTTGTTTTAATCGCTGTGTATCTAGAATTCACGTTTGCTTATTCAAAGCTGCTGCAATAGAGTTAAATCAAACATCTAACAAGCCCGCATCGTGCACGGTTAACTTTAACGAAACTACGACGTAGAAGGGTTTCTACTCTACACTCTAGATTCACAGTACGTACACTCGCGGCAGCCATTTTAGAGTTAATAGAATTACTCAAGTCTAGATACGTTTTGAAAAAGGTAGCAATTGATGGAGTTAGGTTAGGGCCTTTGAACACAGCGTTTTCTAATCAAGCTGACGACGAAATCTTTGCATTCCGCGACTGGACATGCTTCTCTTGTGCGTTTAAAAAGTCTGCTATTAGTTTTATTGAGATGAGAATTACCACAGATAGTGATGCCTTCCATTGATCTTTGTGTATACGAGTAACTTGATCAGACGTACCGCTCAACAACAGGGACACATCACGGTTCATGAGGTAGTCTTCTGAAGGCTGATCGTTTAACGTTAACCTCTCTTTATTGACTTTCATGTCGATGCTTGAAACACTGCAAAGACAGCGTTGGTATTGTTCTGTGTATACTCGTAGGGACGTAGGGGATGAGTATGAATGTTCATTCATAACTAGGATATGTCATTTCAGAGTCGGAATGTCAGTAATTATTTCCGAAGTCATAATTAGTTTGTTCGCAACACACGGTACGTGTGCCCGGTACAAAAGACAACCGGGACATGCCGCTCTAAACGGGACATGATCCGAACTGCTAACAACATCCGGGACTCTTTGTTAAGTTATAACTCGACGCTCCAGCGGGTTAGACAACGTTGATTGTGTATTGTTTGCTCCGGATATATGCAGGTGATAGTTTTGTCTTCTATTCTCATAGACATTGCAAGTGCCTAAGGTACCGAGTCCTTACTGCATAATATGCAGAAACAAGTATAACAAGATATATATAGAAACAAGTATATATTATGAAAATAAAAATCATTATTATGTTACGAAATAAAAACCCAGTGATGGTAACTGTCACTGTATAAGTACCCAAAATTATATATATTAAGGGACAATCATACACAAATCGACTTAGTACTTGAGCTATCCTAATATAGCAAAAGTAGGTATTGCTTAGGGTCTATATCGGATGGCATAAAATTATTAGTCCTATCGTTGTGTCGCATAACGTCTTTTGTCCTAATAACGTATGGCATACACTTTGTTCCGCATATTTTTGACTGTCCGAAATTGTTGCACCTATTATCGTTTGTCCTAAATATTATTTGTCCTATCGTTTGATGTGGCTAAGATTCAAGTATCGAATGATTGATGTGCATAATTGTAATGTTCCTAATATTTAATGTGCTAAAAATCTTTTGACTACATTTCATTATACCTAAGTACCGAAGATTTTTAAGCAAGCATTCTGACGCTCCGCTCTCTTCACTCGCTCCACTATCCATGGTCATAAAACAAACCTAACCTAACCTACAGATTTCGGTCTTTAACCTAACCTACTAACTGCTAAATTTCAATATACCTCCATGCATTCTATCCATGGTCATAAGAACAAACCTAACCTAATCTACAGTTTTCGGTCTTTAACCTAAACTACTAACTGCTAAATTTTAATATACATCCATACATTATAACGCTCCGCTCGCTTCGCTCACTCCGCTATCCATGGTCATAAAACAAACCTAACCTAACCTACAGATTTCGGTCTTACAATATGTATGCATAGGATAATGTGTTGTGTTATGACTACACATGTCATGAAGCACAAATCTTGATGATTTTTAGCGAGCAGAATTTTCAAGCGTTATTTACGTTAAGTTACGGGTCTAGCGTTTCGCTCGCTCGTTAGGGTTACAGTTCTACCTAACACTCCTCCTCGCTTCGCTCGTCGTCGTACCTAACCTAACCAAAATCTGACCTGCCTGAAAGTAGAATACATAACGATTCTGACTTTACACCTATCATAGGGGTCTCCCTCGCGATCCCTAACATCGTTTGTCCTAAAATCACTTGCCCGAACTGTTTTGTCCTAATGGGCTAATGCCCTAACGATCAATATCCATAACAATCATTTTCCATAATGTAATGATTGCCCTACAACTCATTTGTCCGTATGATTTTTACCATAATGATTAATATCGCTAATGTTATTTTGCCTATTTCTCGAAATCCCTAATGACGTTTCACCTCATGTCATTTATCCTAAGTGTTTTTGTCCTAATGGGTATTAGCCCTAACGATCAATAGCCATACCAATATTTATCCATAATGTAATAATTACCCTAAAACTCATTTGTCCGAATCCGAAATATGTGTACTATAAATATCAGTATCCCTAATCCACTTCCAGGAAAGTATTAAGTTCGGAGCTAAGGCGGAGTACTGGCAAAAAAAAACATACGAGCGAGCGAGCGAAGCGAGCGAGCAAAACCTTCCAGAGTAGATCCGACGTGGCCGGGTTAGGTTAGAAGGTCAGGCGGGAGCGAAGCGTAGCGAGCTCCCGCCTGGCCTTCGAGGTTATTTTTTTTTTTGCGTACCGAAAAAAGTTTTGCTTGTATTCATACCTACTGTTTACATACAAGAACAAATCCACCCAACCACTTCCAGGAAAGTATTAAGTCCGGAGCTAAGGCGGAGTACTGGCAAAAAAAAACATACGAGCGAGCGAGCGAAGCGAGCGAGCAAAACCTTCCAGAGCAGATCCGACGTGGCCGGGTTAGGTTAGAAGGTCAGGCGGGAGCGAAGCGTAGCGAGCTCCCGCCTGGCCTTCGAGGTTATTTTTTTTTTGCGTACCGAAAAAAGTTTTGCTTGTATTCATACCTACTGTTTACATACAAGAACAAATCCACCCAACCACTTCCAGGAAAGTATTAAGTCCGGAGCTAAGGCGGAGTACTGGCAAAAAAAAACATACGAGCGAGCGAGCGAGCAAAACCTTCCAGAGCAGATCCGACGTGGCCGGGTTAGGTTAGAAGGTCAGGCGGGAGCGAAGCGTAGCGAGCTCCCGCCTGGCCTTCGAGGTTATTTTTTTTTTGCGTACCGAAAAAAGTTTTGCTTGTATTCATACCTACTGTTTACATACAAGAACAAATCCACCCAACCACTTCCAGGAAAGTATTAAGTCCGGAGCTAAGGCGGAGTACTGGCAAAAAAAAACATACGAGCGAGCGAGCGAAGCGAGCGAGCAAAACCTTCCAGAGCAGATCCGACGTGGCCGGGTTAGGTTAGAAGGTCAGGCGGGAGCGAAGCGTAGCGAGCTCCCGCCTGGCCTTCGAGGTTATTTTTTTTTTGCGTACCGAAAAAAGTTTTGCTTGTATTCATACCTACTGTTTACATACAAGAACAAATCCACCCAACCACTTCCAGGAAAGTATTAAGTTCGGAGCTAAGGCGGAGTACTGGCAAAAAGTTGCGAATATTATAATTATTATTTACGTACCTTTCTATTAAGTGTGTATTATGTTATTTGTTTATTCTATTAAATGTTTATTGTATGAAATGTTCATTATATTATAAAGCGGGTTAGGTTAGGCAGAAAAGTAGGTTAATCACAATTAGGGAAAACAATCATGAGGACAAATAATGTTAGGTAGTACAAATGTAGGACAAACTATAATAGGCCATACAAAGTTAGGATAAATAATCATTAGGATTAACGGTCATTAGGCTTACTGACAATTATAACACACGACTATTATGGCACATAACGTTAGGATGAATAGTCAATATGGCAAGTGACATTAGGAAATAAAACATTATGGGGAAAAAAAATCATCCATACGATGTTAGGAAAACTAAAGATAGGGCATATGAGTGTTAGGACAAGTGATCATTATGAAATTAAACGTTAGGGAATGCAAAAATAGGTTAAAAAACGTTAGGGATTCAGATATAGATCCCTATCATAGTTTAGTTTAGGTGCTGTAATCTTAGCCAATTTAATAATAGTATGATAATAGGCAAAGTAATTCTTAGGGCAATTCATGTTAGGAATATTATGCTTTAGGTAGTTAAATTTTAGAGTTATCAATATTAGGACAAACTTGCTTTAGGACTTTAAATGAGTATGCGCAAAAATTATTAGGACAAACGAGTAGTATGCCATTCAACAGTATGCCAAACATTCTCGGCCAAACATTTTTAGCACTAAAGTCGATTTTTGTATGACTAGACGATGATATGCAATATAGGAGTACATACAATATACATACATAGATAACGTCCAGAAACAAATATTAACTCATATCGCGCAATCGCATTCTTCCAAATTTTGAGTCCGGGATGTAAATAGCGCTGTGCCTGTTTTTAGACTGCCATGTTTTGAAATAAATTAACCTAACTAACGAGTCACATTAAACATTTAAATAATGTAAAACATACCATAAAAACTAACAGGGTAGCAAACCCAACATTTCCATAATTTCCGACCTGAATTTCAACGGACAGTTAATTCCCCAAGAATTAACATGCGCTAACTCTCAGCCGCATTGTATTAATGTTAATATAATGATAAAATAATGGTAAACTGCTGGTCCATATCCATAAAGAAGGAAGTTGTTAGTTGTAGATACAATCGGATAGATAGAAGATAATTATTCTTGATGTAGGTGAAGTCTTACCTATCACAATATTATTATAAAGGCGAAAGTTTTTGAGTGTGTTTGTATGTTTGCTACTTCTTTACGCTTAAACGACTGGACCAATTTTCATAAAATTTGTTGACATTAAATGAAATGAAATAATTCCTCCTTCCTTTTTTCCCTTTCGAATTCTTAGAGAAGGTGAATTAGCTCTCAGCCGTATTATGTTAATAAAAATATAACGTTAAAATAATGGTAAGCATCAGACCATTTTTACGCATCCGTAAGGAAAGGAAACAAAGAGATTTGGTGCGTTAAAATTTCTTGCACGTGCGTCACGATACGACAGGTGGGCGGGGGTTGAAAGTGATACGTTATTTTGAGGTGTCTTGGGATGTGTGTTATTATGTTCTGGAGGTTGCCGACGGCTTTTGATATTGGAACTTATTACGGTAACCGTTAGAGCAATAAATGTGGTAAGAAATTTTGCAGTTCCGTAATCAGTTGGCAAACACGTCGGAACCTTTATAGGATCACTTTGTTGATCATCTGTCCATCTGTTTGTATGGGACGGAACCCCAAAAAGTAATTGTGCATTAACAATATAACATTTAAAAAAATAATTATATAACACGATCTACGTAGCCTCTCTCTGCATCTTTTATCGCTTGTACTCGTATAACGGGGAGTGCTCCAAGAATTGTTCGGATTGATCCCTGCCACATATTTCCGCCATCGTTCTAAGTGACAATTCTTCCATCCTCACCACTTAGATAGTTGGCAGTCCACAACTGTGTGTTTTTCCACGACTGCACTGTGGAATGAATTGTCGCTTGTGGTATTTCCGGACCGATACGACCCTCAAACATTCAAGAAAAGAGCGTACTCCCACCTCAAAGGTCGGCAACGCACTTGTGACTCCTCTGGTGTTCCAGGTCTGGGCAACGGTAATCGTTTTCCATCAGGCGATCTGTTTGCTCGTTTGCCCCCTATCCACCTAGCCTTCCAATACGACAAAATAACAGATCAGAAGGACAACTATCATGAATGCTGCTGACGAAATGCTGCCGGCTGAAATACTCTGACATTTACTAAATATGAATGTACTTACAAGAATTAACACGCCGTAGGAAATTTGTGAGAAGGGCAGTTTTTGTCGAGATCCTATTTGAGTCTCATGCATTCCATAAACCTGGCAAGCAGAATTTAATATTTGCTTCTTCGTCTCCAGTTCTTGGAAGCTTCCCGAAGTGGAAGGAGTCACCGAGGCTCCCCAGAAATACCGAGCCAGGCCCCCCGACTACGTGTCAGGAGACGAAGCCCCGCAGCCCCCTCCACTGCCCAGGAGATCTAGCAAAGACAAACAGGTAAGGAATAGGATTTGGTACTCCACTGTTAATGGCCTAACCCCCTCTACAATGGTGCGGAATCGACCAATCACAAAAGTGAAGCGAAGGTGAGATACTAATTTCAACTTAAATGATTGGTTGACTCCGCACGTCTCCGCTCCGCTCCGCTACAGTGGAGACGCACCCTAAGGCTGCCTGTTCACTGCAGCGGAGCGGAAAAATTAAAGAAATAAGGCTGGGTCTTTGTGAAGCCCGAAAGAAGGGCATTTCAATCTGAGAAATGTGATTCGTCCATTTTAAATATCTCCGCTTTGCTCCGCTTGTGTGGACAGGCAGCCTAAAATAGGTTTCCTTATGTGTGTTGCAAGATAGCTGTTACGGATTCTTCTGTTTAAAATAATAAGACACTTATCTTTTAAAATTGGGCGTGAAACGGATGTAATGAGAAGCTTCGTTTCTCCAAAAAAATTAACATACTAATAATACTTTCTTCCTTCTAAATAAATTAAACATTGTGTAATGGTACGCAGGAGGGCAAGTTATTAGATATACGACGCATGATAGGGTACCTCATTGAAAATAACAAGCTTTGAATCTTCTGACAAAACCCAATTTCGGAAGTGAAACATTCAATGGATTAATTTTAATTAAAGGATGCTCTAATCGATCGTTAGTTTGCAAAAGGCGGAAGGGTTTGGGGCCGCAGATGGTTTTATTTTGATGTAATTAATAATACGGAACCCTAGACGAGTATTATTACCGTATCAAAAGGGCACATCCCATTGTGCTTGACATAGTTTCTACACAATAAAACTAGCTAAATAGGTTTTTGGTAAAAATTATTCCATGTTAGTTAGACTACACAGTTGAGTATTCTATTAAATAATTTGTATACCTCTTTCCAGTTCACAAAACGTTACACCGACTACCTCTCTCCCAAACGCATCGAGGATCTAGAGAGCCATATCACCCAACTAGAGCTGGCTACTAGCAAGCTGAACCTTTCCAACACATACACCGGTGTGCTCAACCCTCTGCACGATATTAAAATGCCGCGGGACAAATTCAGCGTGAAACGGTCTAAGTCATTGGGCCGTAGCTTCAGTAAGACCAAGACGGGGCTTGAAATCAATAGGTAAGGAAAAAAAACAGTAATTGCAGGCAATAGACAATATTTTACATCAAAAACTCCCACAAGTCTCATATTAAAATACATATGAAACGGGTTTATTACTCACGTTGTTAAAGTCGAATAACGCTCTACATATTTCGAATCGGTACGCGATTCATCTTCATGAGCTCCGCTCGGTCACGACGGCGGCTAATCGCAAACCCATTTCATATTTATTTTAATATAATAGACAATATCCTTGATATTCAGCAAGATATATTTGAATTTTACGGCTAAAAATGATGCGTATTGAGCTTAGCGCTATCTATCGACTATGGATTTGAAATTGTTACCCTACCATAGCCATATAAACACATTCACTGCCACCAATGCATATATGCGTTTACCGTCATTTAAGTTTGTTCCTAGGCAGTGAATGAGGAGTTAAACAAAGCCTCGAAATTTTAAGATGCCTGACAATAACGTACATTTTGTCCACAGATACAATATCACTTTAAGCCGGCGCAGCGGCGAAAGGACCAACGACGTGTTGTCAGCAATCGCCGGCACCACGGGAGAGACCGGCTTAGGGCACAAGGGCAACTTCTTCCAGCGCTACAACGCTACCACTGTTGTAGGAGACTCCT
This sequence comes from Apotomis betuletana, assembly GCA_932273695.1. NCBI lineage: Eukaryota > Metazoa > Arthropoda > Insecta > Lepidoptera > Tortricidae > Apotomis > Apotomis betuletana. Next base: position 2,752,758 of record OW026309.1, on the reverse strand, counting down.
ATAAAACGAGTAGAGCCACCATCGATTGATGGGATTAAGTTTTATTTTGAGACTAGCGACCCGCCCCGGCTTCACACGGGTGCAATGCTGATAAATTATGTATGTATTATACATATATTTCGTTTTTTGCCTGCAAATAAATGCCTTACTATTATTATTATATAAGTATATATTATATAAACCTTCCTCTTAACTCTATGTAAAAAAACGCATACAAAATCCGTTGCGTAGTTTTAAAGATCTAAGCATACATAGGGACAGACAGACAGCAAGAAGCGACTTTGTTTAATACTATGTAGTGATTACCTCTTTGAAACCTATACAAACCCTGTATAATTACTATGTCACACTATAGCAGATAATATATAAATGTATAAATGTTAAAAAATAAAATAAAATAAAAATCATTTATTTCAGATGCGAGATCTGAAATAAATGATTTTTATTTTATTTTAAATAAAGAACAAATATTAATTTAAATATTGTTAAGAATAAATATTAACTGCAAGAGATCTCGTTTTATTCTTCTATTTGGACAAATGAGAAAAATCCTTTCGTTCCGGCAAACGGTAGAGTATAATACGTAAGTGTCAAATGCGAGCCTTTACGTAAGGACAATGGAATCGTTTCGACGCATAAGACCACAACCGCGCAATACCATCTCTATGAAAAAAAAAAAATACTTTAGCAACTTTACAAAATACCAATCACGCTAAATACCATATACGCGAAATAGCAACAATCAGATTACGCTTTTTTGTTTTTATTCATGATGACTTGAACTGTGTCAGGGCTGGTTAGCCCTCACTACCAGTAGTCGGACTTTGTGTGGGAGTATAACCCGCTAATGGGATTATCTGCGCGCCACAGGGGCCAGATTACGCGAAATACCAACCTTTCACCTGATCGATGATGATTGGGTAAATTAAAAATTTGACATCGATAATTAGACTGCAAAGAGCCGACCGAGAGAGCGTAGTGTCTCCGTTTCTGCTTAGCCAAAAATGCTTTCGTATGTCCCAATTCCGGATGTTAGGATGTCCAGATTTTCAGATATTCTCGCTTATAGGTCGCATTTCTCGAGAACGTGCAGGAAGTTAGGTAGCAGCACTATCAACGTCAATGTCAAGACAAAAGATTCGGATTGGCGGCACGAGTAAAGAATAAGAATAAGAATAATTTTTATTTTACCAAAAGAAACATTTCTACATTTAACATAATTTACTTATTTTATAATACTAAATACGTTGTGCACGTCCCCATACGATCCCAACCACATTAGAATGCTAACGCCCACATTCGAATCGGTATATACTCGAGCTAATGTAATACACTTGACGCATTCATTTTGTGCAGCCTCATAGATCAATGACAATGCTACACCCCAATGGAATGGCGTTTTCGATTAGCCAACTTTAGTGTGTAATTTTCGACAGACCACTCGGCTTATTATACGTATGATTGTTATAACGTGAGGAAACTGAATGAATAGACAAAATGCAATGTTTTTTTTTTTATATGTCATATAAATAACTGCAATGAAAACGGGTACACTCTGTACAGATTTATTTGAAGTGCGTCTCTTACCCCGACGAAAAAAGATTGGTGTTATAAGTTTAACCTGTGTAGTGTATAAATAGTGTAGAGAACTGTGTTTACTTTTAAAGCGAAAGACTTGTTCATTGAAATGCTTCTTATTCGTTGAAAATAGGACCAGTATTAGTTTCCAAGATATTCCGCTTTAATTGGCACAAGTGACAAGATAATTATCAGCCTAAATTCGAAATTAATAAATGAATTTTGTAGTTATGTTCAGTTTAAATAGCATTTTGTATATCACTCATTCATGAGGCCTCATGATGACCAACTATGTGTGCCGGGGGTGTTTTAAATATTGAATTTAGGTTATCCTTGGTCATGAGTGTAAAGCTTTTTATAATGATTTCCAAATCAGTAAAATTGGGAGTATTTATTAGCAGTGTTTTACCAAACAATAAAACACTTATTAAGCGAAATACCTTATTCGAAGCCTAAATTAATATTTGGAGAGTGGCAACACTCGTTTGCTGTGACGTGACGGTTGCTGATTGGTTATTACACCCACTCCTTTCACCCCTCCACTGGTTTAACATTCCTGCCACCAGGTGGCGCCGCTACGGCGGGAGCCCGTGCGCGCCCTATCCTCATTGGATCTCAAATCAATATACACCAAAAAATGCAATGTAACCACGACATTGTTTATAAAAAAAATTAAAGTGAAACTTATGTGAATGAATAAATGGTATACATTCATTTAAAAACAAAAAAACACCTTTGAAATAATGCAAAGTGTGTGTAGATGGTACATTGCATTTGATTTTAAATCTACCCACCTGGCAGACTTAAAAGTATAGGCTTCGAATAAGGTATTTCGCTTAATAAGTGTTTTATTGTTTGGTAAAACACTGCTATTAAGCTTCAGTACCGTTATTCGAAGCCTAAATTAATATTTGAGATCTGTCTGTTATCGCCTGGTGGCCAGACGCCAATGTGATTGTGTTTGCAATGATAATTAGTTATCATTTTAATGAAAGGAAATGGAGAGAAATAGGTAGTGAAGGTAAACAAAAGGGAGATCAAATCAAAATAAAATGAACACCATTACAACCATTTATTTATTGTTTCAAAACCAGGTATGGTGGTAATGTATTTATGCTAAGGTATTTTTAATACCTACGCTTTAACAATAATTCTCCCGATTAATAAAGAAACACACCGACGTTTTATTGTTATCTAACATGATAAATCAAGGTTTTATATATGACTACATACAATCTGGTAAGTAATAACATTAGATCAGTTAGTGCCTTATCATTTAAGTTGTAATGAGATAATAATAAACTTTCTACGAATACAAAATTGTGTTTTAATAACCTTTCTTCTTAATAACCGGGCATATCTGATTACTATATTATACATAGTGTAAGAATCAATAAAAAATAAACAAATAAATGTGCATTCATATGCCTAATTAGGCATCTATTGGAGTATAGCTTTTAGATGACATTTGAAGGGGGTGCTAATTGTTTAATTTCTCCACAATAATAATAATTAGCAAACGTATTTTGTGAGCGCCAGTTGCTGCGAGCTAGAATTTCGTCCAAGGGGAAGTCTTGCACCCAATTTTTTGAAGCTACTGCCGGGCACACGCTGTACGGGCTTGCCCGGTTGCCTGCCTCCAGCAGCACCTTCTTAACCCAGTTCGCGACAACTGTTCGTGATGCGGCCTATGGGGGCCCGCATGCAGTTACAAATAAGTTATTACATTTACATATGATACGTCTCTCTGACGATAGGGATATAACTTTATTTATCCAAAATACAGGATCTAAATTCTTACAATCTTTATTTTGGAATAGACGCCATCCCGACTGTCTAATTGTAGCAGAATCTGTCTTATATCCAAAGATCGGCCAAAGTGTGATGGAATTTTCAGAGATGATACATTCGTTGTGATCAATAGAAAGCAAAGTAAGGTCGTGGACCCTACGGCCCGAACATATAGTAGAAGCAAAATAGAGGCTCGTTTTGAACAATCATAAAGACTATTTTCATTAACAGCGTTGGTTCGTAACCAACCTATTAAAATTAAAATATCGGTGTCCCATATGGGAACTTTGTTTACTTTAGGGGTTTTATTGACAATAGGCTTTAATGCATTCTTAACCAGAGTGTGAGAACTTAAGACTAGTTTGTCTGTCGGGGTCTGTTAGGGGGACAATCGCAGACTTATACACCAATATGGTGGAATATGAAAGACCTGACTTCTGATGCAAATCTATTAGGAAAACTCAGCAGGAGAAGGTTTAAAGGGATCGACTCTGTTGTCACGCGTCCAGGACCACCCAGGCTGGTTTATAAGTTTTGAGCGAGGATTCACGCCAACTGGAGCATAATAAACTTTTTTGTTCCTGAGACCAATTATTTACGCTCTCCGTCCACCCCCACAAGTCCATGTCTTGAATTTGGGGAGGTGATTGACCCGTAACTGTGTATATCAGGACTTGGTCCAGGGCAAGTATCGTGAACGGGGGGGGGCTGTTTTTGAGGTCGGGCCTCCAAAACACCTTCGGCCACCTTGGGGCTACATTCATATATACGTCCCTATTGCTGTACCTATTCATGTGAGACAGAAATCCAGGCACAGGGGCGGGAATTAGTGGATAGCGCCATGTCCGGCTGAAAGCGCCGTGATATTGAGCCTGGCGATCTGTCACTTTTAGGGACACGTAATTCTGAACCACATGCACGGTCGCCGATGCAAACAGGTCCACTATTGGGATGCCCCATTTCGAGAATATTTTCTCTGTTATTGTGGGCAGGAGATGCCATTCCGGGTTGGCAGATAGACGAGAGAGTCGATCTGCTTCGCAATTGAACTTTCTGGGGATATAATGAATTTGGAAATACAGTATGTTATGAAGGTCCACGAGCTGAAAAATCTTGTAGCATAAATTCATTAAGGCGGGGGACCGAGTCCCTCCCTTGTTCCTCAAAAATGAAACAACAGTTTTGTTGTCGCTTTGTATCATTTTGTAATGACAGAGATACTTTAATGCGTACAGGACTGCTAGCATTTCTCTTTGATTCGAGTGGCAGTTTCCCTCGCTACGTGACCATTTCCCCAATAATTTGGTATTGTCTATTTGGGCGCCCCAAGCTAACATTGAGGCTTCGTTTACGAGATAATGATGGATCATTGAGTCGCTCTCGACATTGTTTAGCCACCAAGTCAATTCGTGCAGAGCATTCTGCGGAAAAGGAAATCGGCAAAGAATTGGCTGCTTTAACAGGCTGTTGCAAAACATTAACAGGGCTCTGTGATGTAAGCGTCCCCGCAAAACTGGAAAACTGGCAAAGTTTATTGAGCCCACTATGCTTTGAATTTCTTTTATGTTTGCTGAGCCGCGCTTTAACAAAACCCTTATTTTTTTGTTTGAGCGCCAAGCATTTCTTTGTCGGTAGAAACTTTCTGTTGGTGTGCGGGTCCCAACCTATCCCTAAGTTTTCTATGACTCTTTGAGGGGTCAGAACGGACTTGACATGATTGATCTGCCAGCCCAACCTTTATAGAATCTGTACGGTCTCGTGGGCTTGTTTTATTAGGGTCTGAGGGTTTTGGTTGGCAAATAAGTAGAAAGTCGTCCAAGAGTATACTATAATCCTGACTCTTTCCCTTAGAATCTGGGCAACCCAGATTGTCAGAGATGCAAACATCTTTGGGGCACAGGCCGGGGGGCCAGGGTCATTTGTAGCAGACGGCCGTTGAACATCAGTCTGAGAAACAGTTTGTGGTTTGCTGCGATTGGTAGATGGAAATACGCACCCGATAAATCTATTTTTACTAACCAATCTAACGGTTGTAGAAAGGTTGAAATTCGATGCACGTTTATGCATATTTCAGGATCAGTAGGTACATGTTTACGTTTAGTCTTTTCAGGTTGAAAATTGACCTGGACGAGCCGTCCCTTTTCGGGGTCATAAATATAGGGGATACAAAACTGGGACCTCTGTCCGCAGGCTCCAATACTCCCTTTTTTAATAACTGTCGAATGGCCTCCTCCATTTCGTTTGAATATGGAGTTTGGAAAAGCAGGTTGGGAAAGCATAGCGAGAGCTTTGAGTAAAATGGAATTCGAAATTCTTGAATCAGCTTTATTAGGGTTGGAGGGGCGTTTAAAGATTTCCATTAGTTTACAAAATACTTTAACTGACCAGCTATAAACCTTTTAGAGTCACAACTTTCTCTTTTGACTAAAGCCCCTGCGCGGGACGTTCTGGCCTGCTGATCGAACTTGGTTTCGCCCATTAGCTTGGATGTAGCTATAGGGGCTCTGTAGCCTTGACCCCGCGATTTGTTGGCGAACAGTTTTCCCTTGGAAAGTTGAAATTGGGTTGTTTGGGCGAAACGTGTCGCGCCAACCCATGGTAAAGTTATGATTGCCTTGCGCAGGCAAGGGTAAGAAAGGTCTGGGCATATTCATCCAGCCAGCATAGATGTTAGACGGGTCGTAAGTGCCCTGCGCGGGTACTTTTTGAGCATAATTTGCTGCTTGGTTTGAGCCTGCTTGCGCAGCAGGTTTGTTTTGTGTTGCCGGTCGAATCGGCCAAAAGGATTTTGACACTCCCCCGTGTTTTTCAATAGCCGAAGCAAATGGATATTTTTAAAACAGAAATTGGGAGCTAGAAAAAATTGTCTTTTACTGAACTACTATCGCGTCGTTGCTGAATTAGGTCCGCATGGTGACCGCATGCTAAATATAACGCGTCATTGGAAATTTTACGAAATTGCCTTCTATAAAAAGCTCTTTGATTTTATCTTGTAATGACTGTGGGGTCAATTCTGTAGTGGTTCGAGACCACGTCAAAAGAGGTTTCAGCGGCCTCGCCCTGGAGCCTTACCACGATCTTTATAAAAACTATCCAAACGCAGTGCAGTTCAGTTTAGGCACCTAAATTGAATCGCTGAATTTCGTACCATAACAACTTTAAAGCAGCGCTGATTCTCGATCGCATAAAGTGAATGAAAGACCGATATTTGTCTCTGGTCCGCAATTGAAACGCTACGGCGCGAAAGGGATGCCGCTATGTGAGTTTCGTATATGTTTATCTCTTTCTGGCTTCTATCCGTTCGGTAACTAAAATATTACAAATTAATTTCGCAGCACACTTTGTTTAAAACTAATTGGTAATTTTGAAAAGAAAAGACATATATTTCATAGCGGACTTATGTTCTTTTTTTAATTTAAAGACATTATTTGCCATACCAAATGCTTCATTGAATGAAATAAAGTTTAAAATGTCTGTATTTCAAAAGAATTGTAATTAAGACTCGGAACGTGTGCCGCCTTCCGCCTGTGATAATGTCATGTCAATCATTGACATGTAAATTTGTTAAATTTCAAATGAATTTTACGTGGTATGCCAATCTTCGAATTCAGTTTAATCCTCCGCGGATTTAGTGTATTCGTTCAGGGGAAAGAAATTGTGACCAGGAAATGCGGTGAAGTGATTTTATCACCCATATAATATCAAGTGTGTCAATGACAATGTTAAAAGCTCCGTTTTTATCGCCAGCTGTCTCCCGCCGAGATAGAGACCTTTGAAATCGGGCTTATATTTTTGACCCCATGATATCAATATTATCCAGCTGCAGTCCCGGCACTACGTGTACTTCAGCTCATTTGTGGTGTGCGTGCCGCGGCCGCTGCAGGACACCATCGCAAGTGCAGACTTCTGGCGGAAGGGTGTTGTGTTTCGGCAGTTCCGCGGTAATTTGCCGAATTATACACCAGATCAGACGACGCAAAGGACCCACGCGGTTGTGTCGCGTAAATTAACTAGTTTTAAGTCTTGTTTATATGTATTTTTGTAGTTCAGTGCCTTATTGGTTTTATTACTGTAATGCTGTGTAACTTTTTTGAATAATAAATAAATTATCAACTGCTTAAAGATATGTTCAATTATAGTTGCCTATTTTAGGTTCAGTGCAAATGTTTGAACTCCAGTTCTTTGTTTTACAAAATAGTTTACTTGTTTTTATAATTCAATCTATTAAAAATCATATTGTGGTTTAAGAACTTAAATAGTAACCAAATAAAGAAGCATGATGTAAAGCACCCTCGAGCGGCTAATTTAGTTACTACAGTCTGCAATGCTACGGAAAAAAAACGTATCTTACTATGAAATCCATACAAAGCTACGAGCTCTTTACCGTAGTATTGCAGTAGTCATATGGAACCGAAAAACACGAAGTTCTATCTACTTATTACCAGTAATGCACTCTTATCTATGAGCATTGTGCATCTTTTTTTTCCCCGTTGCATTATCCAAGAGATCGTATTATAATAACTCAAAAGAAATTAACTCGTCAGTATTCTGAAAAACCTGTCAAACACTTCGCTACCCTAAATTTTTCGGCGATGGGGTGCGTACGTACGTAGTAGTGCGTGTATATTGTAACAGAAATAGATAATAACGCGAGCGCAGCGAGACCGAAATTTTTCGGCGCGGGGGTGCGTAGTAACACGATCAGATGAAAACGCGAGCGCAGCGAGCGCGAAATTGTTCGGCGCGGGGGTACGTAGTAACAAAATTGACCGATATAGTGTAAAAAGATCCGATCTGGCAACGCTGATATATGTATGACCTATTGCCACCGCCCCTCTTGCCGGCCCGCGACCTCACTCGGCGCCCGCGCCCTATATTTGAAGCATGTTCGTGTTCTTACTTACAGACGCGCCCCGAAGATATTGACAAACTTACAAGCATGTTTTCGACCAAAACTATTTGTTCTTGTTATTTTTCATGTTCATTTTAAATTTTGGATTGACAAAAAAAGGTGAAAAGTAATAGTTGGTTGAAAGGCGCCAATACCAAAACAAAATGCAAACGGCCAGGGGCGCCTACGCCGCCCCTGTCGGTTTGGCGCCCCGGGCTATAGCCCGGATCGCCCTAGGGTAAATACGTCCCTGAATAAAACGGTAGGAAGTTACACAGACACGTTTCCAGACCTGTGCGAGACAAGTCGCGAACAAAAGCTAAGAACTAATAAATATTCTACACAAAACTATCCAGAACGATACATTCAATGAGGAACTTTTTATGAGTCGCAAAATTTGACACTCGTGCGATTCAGTTTCGTCTCAAGTGACACATCGTGGTACGAAAAGTACTTGAAATGAGAGAATGAAATAGTTGAGACGCTCTTACTGAACTGTCATCTGAACTGAGTCGTAAATACAATGTCATGGTATGAAATAGCGATACAGTTCAGTTTAGGGCCTAAAGTGAGTCGCGTTAAGAGATCGTGGTAAGGCTCCTGTTTTATCAACGCTAGCGTTATGGCCGCAAAATCACGCTCAATAACCATTGAGTTATTATAACTCAATGTCAAAAACGCTTAAGTTCGAAAACTTATCATAGGGTTTCAATTCGTCATTTGTTTCGAGATCAGTAAAGGCCGGTTGGGAACAGTAAAGCTTCTGTACCTCTGAATATTTAACATTTGACCTGAACCAAAGTGCTGAACAGAAGTTACGAGGTTAACGTGAGCCGGCGAAGATTTCTGGGATTGAGGGTTGTTTAAGAACGGTATTCAAAGAGAACTTTATTGGCAAGGTGTCATTAGCGGGCGAGATTTCATTTTCGTCGGCCTCATACAACTCGCCGCTCACGCTACCCTCTATTTCATCATCAAAATTCACAGAAGGTGCTACGGGGGCCATAGATTGTAAGAAATTGCTTATGCAATTTTGAATTTCGCTAACCTGCTGAGTCAATTGTGCTATGTCATCGCATCGTCGTTGCCACTTCCGTTTGGGCTCAGAATTCGAGTTTTTTTCTTTTCTTTTTGGTGGCGGCTGTACAAGCGGCGGCGGTGGCTGCGATGACGGCCCCGGAGTGGGTATAAACTCCTCTTCCGAAACAGATGACGAACTAGAGCTAGATGAACTTGAGTCCGTCATATTCTTATCTTACAAGAATCTGTAAAATAAACTTAAATCTAAACACACGAACGGTAACACCGTTATATATTTCAAATTTAAATTAAATCAGCATTACTTACAAATTCCAAGAATTTGTCAACCGTACGTCTCGACAAACAAGACGCCAATGAGGATAGGGCGCGCACGGGCTCCCGCCGTAGCGGCGCCACCTGGTGGCAGGAATGTTAAACCAGTGGAGGGGTGAAAGGAGTGGGTGTAATAACCAATCAGCAACCGTCACGTCACAGCAAACGAGTGTTGCCACTCTCCAAATATTAATTTAGGCTTCGAATAACGGTACTGAAGCTTAATACTTAAATTGTTTAATAGATTATTGTTTTCCGTTAGGGTAAGATGTAGCAGAATTTCTTGTATGAACAGTGCAGGCTAATAAAAAGTTTATCACATGAGCAAATCCGTTGAAATACTAGATAGGAAGTACCCCGTTGTCATAAATATCATAATTGAGTCAATTGCAAAAAAAATTACAGTTTTTTTTTTCCTCGATGTCTTTCACTTCTTGCTGTGTTAGCAAGATGTATTTCGCCAATGTCGACGTGAAGGCTTATCACACGTTAGGAGAATGGTCGGTAATGTACATAGTGAAGGGCTTTAATTAAAACTAAACTTAATTGATTCGATCGTCATTTTTTGTTAACTAAGCTTTTAACTACGTACAATTTTTTTGCAATCGACCTAATTATCTTTAAAGTAAGACTGCCTTCTACCACAGATTAATATAATAGACTTCTACGTCAGAGATTGGCGAAAGTTTCGGGGTATATCCGCAAAGTACCCGGGGACCGCCCACGCCAGGGTGGAGTATTATTACCTCTTAAAGTATCGAGTTGTCCTCTTTGTCTGCGGTGAAACGTTATTTTCGGCAAGTTATTGACAACTTAATACCCATTACATCCAGGTATTGGTTATAATAATTATTTTAGCTATCGATAAATATTTATTTAATTCATTATAAACAATGATATAAAAACATTAAACTTAGTAACTATCTAACTATAAAAACTATGCGATAATTATAAAAGATCGGGACCCGTGGTAGGGTACCCGAAACGCAGGCAGCATTCCCGCGCTTAGATAATAATTATATAGCAATGGCTAACCTTTGCGCGAGAAAGCTGCCCGCGCGTGGATCGCCTGTCGCTATTGATATAAAAACACAAAAAAATACTGATCTATGGGTATTCTTTGCACATACTTGTGCTTTATTGTAACTTAATGCACAATCTTAAGGGTGCAAATGTTAAGATTTTCATTAATTTATGGTCATTTTCAGGCCTGTTTTATGAATTATTAGCTGCGCGGAAAACTACATTTGTCGGGATAAAAAGTAGCCTATGTGTTAATCCAGGGTGTCAGCTACCTTCATACTAAAAAAAAATCCAGTCGGTTGAGCGGGAAGAAGTAACAAACATACACATAAACACACTCACAAGCTTTCGCCTTTATAAAGTGTGATATGGTTACGCTAACTATTTATTAATTAAGGAAGTAGCTTCGCTCCCTTTAGAATTCCTGGACAAACCGTATTATTACATAAGTAAATAATAGTACATTATAAACCTAGGGCGGTGAATTCGTGAACGTCCCCGATTGCAGGTGTTTGTGGCATGAACCGAAGGTTTGGCAATAAATATGGGATCTGGGGTGGTTTGTCTAAAGTTTTACGTTTTGCCTTGTCCAGAGAGTGGGATTTTCCCCGCGTAGCGGAAAATCCCACTAACGGTCTAGGGTGACGTAAAATTCTTTGCAATTTGGCGTCCGGCGCTCGCGCTAACAAGGTGAAGTGTTGGCCTCTTACGATACAATTAGTTTTAGGTTACGTTGTGCTCTCGAGGGTCTAGGCTATCTTGCGAGCTCTTATTGTTACGAAACGAAAATTGTCTTGGCTATTTATGTAACGTGATTTTAGGGCTTTTTGCTTGCTGAGGTCGTCGGTCTGCTGGTCATATGACTAAATCTTAATAATAGGGACCAGCGGCGCGGCGTCCATAGAACCAGATTCCCACCGGATTGCCCACAGGGGCCACAGGATTGAGCACCGTTCTCTATTGCTGCAGAAAAAAAGTGAAATCTACCCCGGCTTGCCCTAAATTTTTGTTTGACGCTACTGATTGGGAGTCACTTGCGCACGGTAGTCCAAGGGGTACACGTTAGATTACAGTAGCTGCAAACAGAGAACAATAAAATATTAGAATAGAAGAAAGTGAAAAATAAGAGAAGTTTTCATACAAGTACTTTTAAAGATATAATAATGCAATTTTACCAAACGCCAATGTCTTGCCGTGAATTCTTACCTTACACGGCGTACGTTTCCACGTCATGAATTAGTTTTTTTTAAAGCTGTAAAGTCTAGGTACTAGCGTCTTGCATAGGAGTCTTTATTTTTCTTTTTTTTTATTATCGAGCATATATTAATCTATACGATATAAGTATGTAAATATCGGTGTCTTACTTAGTACCCATAACACAAGCCTTCTTGAGCTTGATTTGGGACTAGGTCGATTGGTGTGAGGTTGTCTGATATTTATTTGTTCCGCGTCAGACTCTCAGTCATCAGATCACTGGATATTGACACTAAAATTCCAGTATAATTTGCTATTAACTACAAAGCAAAATGATAATAATAAATGGCATGTTAATTGGGCAAAATTGAGCTGAACAATCTCAGAATAGTAATGTAAGCTATTTAATTATGATTTGATAATATATTTGAAGTCCATGTAATTCTGGCTAATTAGTATTGAAACGCACAATATGTAAAATTTACTGGTATCGCTCTGGCGAACTAATAGGGTGTGTAATTTGTATTCAAACAGTAACGTCTGCTGTAAATGTGTGTAATGTTAGTTATCTAAAGTTGTTAGATATAATTTCACTGCATATAAATTTGTTCTGATTTTTAAATATGTAATAATGTAAGGGACACAGTTATTTTGTCATATAAAAATAGATAGTATTATCACTGAGTACAAAATAAGTTTGATATAACCATATGCATTTTAGAGTTTATCCGCAATAATTGTCATATATTTTTAAAGGGTAATTTTCAATATTAAACAGAATCAATTTTGATCGTATTTTAGTGGTGCTACCACATTTCTTATTTTGTATATAGATTTATTTATCTTATTATTTATACTTTGTATCTGCATACAAAATGAGTAATGCTCAAGTTAATTTGGGCCATAGTTATGTGTATAGTTGGCTGGTTTTACTTACTTACTTCATACATAATATATGTACTTGTATATTAAATTTCAGATCAATCTAGACCTACAATAGATAGCTACACGATAGTACCTCCCCGCGTCACAGTCTGCACAATGGTGGCGTGCTAACCTTGGCACCAACCATCTACATTGGCAAATTGTCCGCTCAATGCAGATAGACCACTTTAAATGTTTTCGTCTGTCACGCTCGCAAAGTGGCTCCATTGCGCATAAATAACGATAACACTTACTGCGGAATTCCCTGTGTTTTGTTGGAGTCCGAGGATCTCAGTCGCCTTTGTACCTATGTAATTTGTCATTGATGTATTTTTAACTGTTTTTGTGTACAATAAAGTGTTAACTTACTTATAATTTGTATAGAATCTTTTTATCGATTCATATTTTTTATGTGGTAACGCTCCAGTAGCGTAAAGAATTAAGGGATGAAAGATTTGGTGTGATTGACGTAGCGATCTAATAGCTCAGTTGGAAGAGCAATGCGCCGGAAACGCAGAGGTCGCGGGTTCAAATCCAGCTTACATTGTAGTAGATCGAATTAAATTTTTCTTTCTTAATTTACCTTTGTGTCATTATTTATGTTAACTTACTTACTTGCAAAATCTAGTGTTAGTATTATTGGTCAAAAATAAAATAAAACGAATCACGCAGTGTGGACCTGGATCCATCTCCGTAGGAGTGGAGAGTTCCACCGGTCTAAGAACACAATATGAATAATGTAATAATGTGTAGTAATGTTTAATATAATTATTTTTCGTCTAATGTAACTGTTGAGGTGGTTATATATGTATTAGTTTTTATATTGTCTATGTTTATTCGTCTATTTTTTGAAGTACAGTCGAGTTCATTTACATCTACACACTTACGAGAACAAAAATATCTGAACACGATTTTATGCTCCTGATAATAGGGTCGTGTTCAGATATTTTAGTTCTCGTAAGTGTGTAGATGTAAATCGAACTCGACTATTGTTTTAAAAGAGTTGTCAATATATTTCAGTGTCAAGCTGCTGCGTTTTTGTCCTAGCTCCTTAGTTATATCGAAGATTCCCGTACAGTAACGTTTGATATAACTCGTTTTCAAACTATTAAAACATCCAACCTAACCTAACCTAACCTTATACATTTAAATAAAACGATTTAAACAGATTATATCGCGTAGGTCAATTATTTGAGCCTAATCGAATTCGTCAAATAATTTGCAACTGATAGACTTGAAAGGAAATAAATAGAAAGAAAAAGACGCGTTATATCAAACGTTGGTCACCAATTCTTAGGGGCTGGTTTGATCGCGTTTTAGTCGCTGCTTTAGCGATGTTTCATCATTTTTAGGGTTCCGTATCTCATTCTGCAAAAACCGAACCATTATAGGATCACAGTGTTGTCCGCTTGTCACGACCTTTTTCTTAGGAATGCGTTAAAAATCAAACTTCTAATTCAACGCACTCAAAAGATACGATCGTTTATGCTGCATTATATTTAAGTATATGCTGCATTATATTTAAGTATATGCTGCATTATATTTAAGTATTTATTTATCTATATTAAGTATGTTTATCAACGCAAGCCTACAAGATCTTACTGTGGGACTAGGTCGATGTGTGTGAGGTTGTCCGATATTTATTATTATTATCGACCTAGAATCATGAAATTTGGTAACAAGCAACATTATGTGGCACTTGTAAATAAATAGTTCCAAAATCCGTTGTAAAACCTTATTAGCAGGTGGTTAACTAACTCAGAATTACGCGGTGCGCGCGTCCGAATTGCACGTGATGGGCCTTTTCTGCGATAGTTGCAGTGGACCATTCCATAACAAGACATTGTGACCTGTTTACTGCAAGTCCAGGCCTGGCCTGGGTGTAGTACCTATTATTACTAAGCAATTGTAAATGCAAAACTTTAATAGCGTATTTTCTAAAATGTTTTCTTTCTAAATTAATTTTTCCAACAATTCCTGAAGCGTGTAATTTCAAGAAATTTCAATGGAAAAGGATATTTTTGATTTATATTTGAGATGCGTAACGTAGCAAAAGAGATTAGGAATCGAAGCCGGTACTTTCTGGATTACAGATCCAACGTATCAACCACTTCATCACCCCAAGGCCAGGACGACGAATTTATCATTATACTTTGTGTGTTGATCTTTGCATTGTTTATTTGAAAAACTTTATCGGGTATCCTCTTCTTTTATACAAAATCACTTCACCGAATGCTTCATTTAATAGAATTTTCTTTTCATAGGAAATAGGTCATATATTATTCAGACATCTTGAAAATGTCAACCTATATATTAGGTTAGGTTTGGTTTGTGTTTCATTCCAATATAATATTTTACGGTTTCAGAAAAATGTGCTTTCGATGAAATGGAATTTCTATGAAACGTTTGTCTTTAAAACAAGGCTAAACCCTGTATATCTATATGAACACGATAGGCACTGTGTTGTTTATAAACAACACACCAATGAGTTTCCATTTTCAAAACATCATTTTCATGAGAAAGTGTGCATAATGTGCCCTCCGACCCAGAATTAGTATTCCATTAGCAAATTTGCATTGCGGCTTATTTTGACGTCTCCGCCGGCGCCAACTCAGCGATTACGTGCCAAATTATTAAAATACAAGTGCGGTAACTATTATTTTCACTTGATTTTCTTCCGACTTTGTCTGCGTTAGAGGCATATTTTGCTTGTGCTTCGCAATCAGAGTTCTTTTCGGCGTAGGTACTTGGTATGGTAATTACTGTTCGGCTTATTTTTTTACTTTTTTGCTAAAATTGGTATGCACCCGGATCTAAATGACCAGGTATATAATTCAAGGTAAGACTTAGATGGATAAAAGTTGGTTCGCAAGTTCTTCCATCATTGGTAGCCAGAGGTATATATTGCGTTTTTTACGTCTATTAAGGAATATAAGAGAAAGTATCTAGAAAAGTTTTGACTGAATAGCTCATCTATGAGCGTGTTTTTCTTGTTGATTCCATCTTGGCAGGTCCAAATGAAAGTTTTACTATATAAACATATGTAAATATATTGATACTGATATACTCAAGTCAAATGGTCGCCATTGGCAGACGTAAGCACCCGACAATTACTAACAGAACATGGTGAAATGAGGCCTTACTCTATTAATAGATGACGAAGACAGTTCCTGAATGGAATAAAGTTGGATTTGAAGTTGTCCCACCAGGGATTACGAACTTGCCGTCGGCGTGGATTGGAATTGTTATTTATAAGTTGCACAGTTGATAATAACTGACAGAACATGGTGAAATGAGGCCTTAGTCTATTAATAGATGTCATAGACAGTAATCCTGAATGGGATAAAGTTGGATCGGAAGCTATCCCACCAGGGATTACGAACTTGCCGTCGGCGTGGGGCTTAGAATTGTTAATTATAAGTATAATTCAATCCATGCAGTTCAAAGTTAGCGAAAATCCTATGAATATGATCATGACGAAATCCTAGTTTACTAAAATTATTGGTGTGTGTCTCTAATTCTTACTCTCAGTCTAAAAATCGGCCTTAGTCTCATGTAGATGACGCGTAGATAGTAATCCTGGATGGGACGGAGTCCGGTCGGAAGTTGTCCCACCAGGGATTACGGACTTGGCGTCGAGGAGCGCCTGAATTCTTCAATTCATTCGAGTTTTCAATATGTATATGAGTAAAAGAAATTGAATGGGCCTCTATTCTTAATGGTGTTCAGATATTTTGTGGTGAAATTTTTGATCATTTTAAGAATTCGACTGTACGAATCTACGTAGTGAAGTGTGTCGAGCGTGGGCCGTAAAAATTGATATATTCCAATTGGCGCTATTGCAAAGTGTGCCTTTACACTTTGATTATAGAATAGAATAGAATAGAATAGAATAGAATATATTTTATTGTATAACTGTGTACAGAGATGGTAACAAAATGTATTTAGTTACAACAGTTTATCCGTCACGGACGTACAATAATTAACATTTCATATTACACGTTATTACATGCATGAATTACTTATAACTATAAAACTCATTCAATTGAAAAACACGGTTTCGTGTCCACTTGTCACATTGCTAAATGTGATAGACGTGAATATGAAATAGACGTAATAGTGAAAAATATGAAATTAACTCTTGAATAACTCTATCTATTAAAAAAATGCATCAAAATCCGTTGCGTAGTTTTAAAGATATAAGCATATATAGGGACAGACAGACAGGAACAGGAAGCGACTTTGTTTTATACTATGTAGTGATAACACATTTAAAATACTAGCAATAAAACTTAAAAATTAGGAAAACCCGCAATCAGCCGTCGTCTCACGTGCAATACATCTGGAGTCAGGAGTGCTCGACACATTCGTTCATCGACTCGTAAACAAATCAATCTCCGGTAGATGGCAGCAGCGCGTTTTTATGTTTCAGAGCCAAAACGGTGGAGGAATTTCTGAGAGATTCATCATGGCCCAACCATAGCGAAACGTGACAATGTGACAAACGATGAAGTGCAAAGGCATTGTACCTATTATGCGGTAGACTGGGAGCTGCGAGGCGACAGGTGGACGCCGGAATGGGCCCCGGCGCGATCCGGCTCCGGGCGGCGCGGCAACTGTGCCCTTACCACGGGAGACACTTCTACACTATTTTTTTATACTACGACGGTGGCAAACAAGCATGCGACCCACCAAGCAGTTACCGCCGGCTATGCCAGGAGCATCACATGCGCGTTGTAGCTCTTGTTGAACTGTATTCTGTAGCCCTCGGCGAAACCCTTGTCTGGATTAATATAAATCTGTAAAAATTACTACCAGCCACGATTTCCGCGAGCGGTGTGGCGTGGGAACAAATAGATTAGATTATTTTACTTCACGACAAAAATTACAAATTAGCTTAATGTCAAAATTATACGAATAGTAGTAGAATTAATAGAGCGGCAACCGCGCGCGGCGGCTCGTAGCGTGCTTCACATATCGCTATGGTTTATTTTTACTGCTCGCCGCTCGCTGCTCTCCGCTACCGCTACCGCGTAGTCGTGGCGTTCGTGTAATATGTCACCTCATTGCAACATGTGACAAACGATGAAGTGCAAAGGCATTGTACCTATTATGCGGTAGACTGGGAGCTGCGAGGCGACAGGTGGACGCCGTAATGGGCCCCGGCGCGATCCGGCTCCGGGCGGCGCGGCAACTGTGCCCTTACCACGGGAGACACTTCTACACTATTTTTTTATACTACGACGGTGGCAAACAAGCATGCGACCCACCAAGCAGTTACCGCCGCCTATGCCAGGAGCATCACATGCGCGTTGTAGCTCTTGTTGAACTGTATTCTGTAGCCCTCGGGGAAAACCTCGTATAGTTTAATATAAATCTGTAATAATTACTACCCGCTCACGATTTCGGCGAGCGGTGTGGCGTGGGAACAAATAGATTAGATTATTTTACTTCACGACAAAAATTACTAATTAGCTTAATGTCAAAATTATACGAATAGTAGTAGAATTAATAGAGCGGCAACCGCGCGCGGCGGCTCGTAGCGTGCTTCACATATCGCTATGGTTTATTTTTACTGCTCGCCGCTCGCTGCTCTCCGCTACCGCTACCGCGTAGTCGTGGCGTTCGTGTAATATGTCACCTCATTGCAACATGTGACAAACGATGAAGTGCAAAGGCATTGTACCTATTATGCGGTAGACTGGGAGCTGCGAGGCGACAGGTGGACGCCGTAATGGGCCCCGGCGCGATCCGGCTCCGGGCGGCGCGGCAACTGTGCCCTTACCACGGGAGACACTTCTACACTATTTTTTTATACTACGACGGTGGCAAACAAGCATGCGACCCACCAAGCAGTTACCGCCGCCTATGCCAGGAGCATCACATGCGCGTTGTAGCTCTTGTTGAACTGTATTCTGTAGCCCTCGGGGAAAACCTCGTATAGTTTAATATAAATCTGTAATAATTACTACCCGCTCACGATTTCGGCGAGCGGTGTGGCGTGGGAACAAATAGATTAGATTATTTTACTTCACGACAAAAATTACTAATTAGCTTAATGTCAAAATTATACGAATAGTAGTAGAATTAATAGAGCGGCTACCGCGCGCGGCGGCTCGTAGCGTGCTTCACACATCGCTTATGGTTTATTTTTACTGCTCGCCGCTCGCTGCTCACCGCTACCGCTACCGCGTAGTCGTGGCGTTCGTGTAATATGTCACCTTATTGCAACATGTGACACGATGAAGTGCAAAGGCATTGTACCTATTATGCGGTAGACTGGGAGCTGCGAGGCGACAGGTGGACGCCGTAATGGGCCCCGGCGCGATCCGGCTCCGGGCGGCGCGGCAACTGTTCCCATACTACGGGAGACACTTCTACACTATTTTTTTTATACTACGACGGTGGCAAACAAGCATGCGGCCCGCCAAGCAGTTAGCACCGCCTATGGCAGGAGCATCACACGCGCGTTGTAGCTCTTGGAGAACTGCATGCTGTAGCTCTCGAGGAAAACCTCGTATACTTAGTTTAATATAAATCTGTAATAATTACTACCCGCTCACGATTTCGGCGAGCGGTGTGGCGTGGGAACAAATAGATTAGTTTATTTTAACTTCACGACAAAAAATTCTAATTAGCTTAATGTCAAAATTATACGAATAGTAGTAGAATTAATAGAGCGGCAACCGCGCGCGGCGGCTCGTAGCGTGCTTCACATATGTGTGAAGTGAAAATAGCGATATCGCTATGGTTTCTTTTTACTGCTCGCCGCTCGCTGCTCACCGCTACCGCTACCGCGTTAGTCGTGACGTTCGTGTAATATGTTCACCTTATTGCAACATGTGACACGATGAAGTGCAAAGGTATTGTACCTATTATGCGGTAGACTGGGAGCTGCGAGGCGACAGGTGGACGCCGTTATGGGCCCCGGCGCGATCCGGCTCCGGCCGGCGCGGCAACTGTGCCCTTACCACGGGAGACACTTCGACTCGTCTATAGGTATCAAAATCTATAGGTATTTATTTATTTATTTAATCTTTATTGCACAAAAGAAAACTTATCGTACAAAAGGCGGACTTAATGCCATGAGGCATTCTCTACCAGTCAACCTTAGGGCAAAGCGGAAAAATTGTAGGCGGTGCAACTAACTTACACATAAGTAACAAAACATAATTATAATACTTATACATAATTTTGCTATACATGTAAATACATCTAATATAATATAAACATAAATAATATAAATAAATATATACATAAATATATACAGCGATGAAACATACTAAGCAGATAGACTACGAGACTTCATTTCTGCCAGCAAAGAAGCTGCACACGGACTTAAAGGTATAAAGATGTTTAAAAAAAAAGCCGGCCGAGAGCAAGTCGGACTCGCGTACCGAGGGTTCCGTACAAACTCTTATCTCTTAACTACTCTAACTTAAGTTAAGTTTGCACCTGGCATGTATGGCGCCGGATAAAAATGAGGTGGAAAGTTAACGCAACCGATCACGTTTGTTGTCTGGGAGCACCCTTAAATATTTATTTTATTCTGTTTTTTAGTACCTATTTGTTGTTATAGCGGCAACAGAAATACATCATCATCAAAATTTCAACTGTCTAACTAGGTATCACGGTTCATGAGATACAGCCTGCTGACAGACGGACAGACAGACAGACGACGGACAGGTAACTGTTGGAACGAATCATTTTTCATCTACCTATGTACACAGTTTTGCAATAAATCATTATTATTCTTATATTCCATACTTATAGTAGCGGTAACAATTGTCGCCTTACACGACGCTGGGAGAGCCTTGATTGAGATTTATTGAGCAGATTACTACAATGAGTTTGTCTGATTCAAAATCAACAACATAATATTTGACATTAAGTAGCCATTTCAATGAGGGACAGAACTCTTTGACAATGTTGTTTTCGTGATAGTCGGAAGCCTAACAATATATCTGCATACTGTAATATCTATATATACGTAAATAATATTCAGTAATGTAAAAATAAACCCAACTATTTGAGTTTTTTATAAATCTAGCAATCAAGGCTACTTCCATGGATACACACTGTGACGAGACTCCTCAGGGTTAAAAACGCACCGGGCGTTTTGATCTGAACCCTTAGGGTGCGTCTCCACTAAAGCTAAGCGGAGCTGCTTTAGCCACTTTTATGATGGGTCGATTCCGCACGTCTCCGCTCCGCTCGCCGCTCCGCGTCAGTGGCAACCCACCCTTATTGTACCGTGGAATTTTGAGCGGTTGAAACACTCGTCCAATTTGACCTTAGCCATTTCAGGTCGGCCTAAAAGATTTACTGGACGGGGCTTAAACGTGGCTTAGCTCAGAGCCAACCTTTGCTGAAAATAACAAGATTTATGACAAAAGCCTGAAACGGTTCCATAAAATACAGTCCGCTTATAACTATCGATAAATAAATATATATTAGGGGCACTCTTACACAAATCGACCTAGTCCCAAACAGCAAAGCTTGTACTATGTGTACTAGACGATGATATACATAATATATAAATACATAAATAGATAACATCCATGACCCGGGAACAAATATTCGAGTTCATCACACAAATATTTGCCCAGGCCGGGATTCGAACCCAGGACCGCCGGCTCAGTAGGCAAGTGCACTACAGACTGCGCCAACCCAATCGTAAATGTTATGCGCGTCGATGTTATATTATTATTAAGGTGCCCGCTATTTTTTTCGCTTTGGGTGGCTCTGGTACAGAGATTACTGGTGGAAAATGTCATAACGCTCTTTTATCAGACAGGAAGATTCCCTGATAAACAATTAACCGAAAGTAATTATGAATGCAAAGGTGAACGCGCGGGTAGGCCTCCTATAAGGTGGAACGATGATCTTGTGGAGATCGCAGGGAGCTGTTGACTGTATCGCCAATCGCAGGACAGTTTAACGTGGAGATTCTTAGGGGTGGCCTTTGTCCAGCAGCGGACGTCAATCCGCCGGCAAAAGTGAAGACGCCGGCTTTGAAATCGAGTAGTAATCATTGCCGTAGTATTTAGTGTACTAATTAAATAAAAAGTTTTTGGGCTAAATTCTTATTGCTCCTCTGAAATAAAAATTCTGAAATAATTGTTATAAGAAATGATTAACTACATTCACAAGCTCTTACTTTTCTTTTTGGGAGTCGCTATCTCTGTTGCTCTTTCTATTGCCTATCTCACTCGACTTTTCCGATTCGCGCTTGCGCGCAGAGGATTTTCCCGAAAGATGCGGGCAGTCGAAGCTACATATGGTGAATAATTTTAACAAGATTTTAAACTTCATTCTAGATCGTATTAAAGTTACCAATACCTGGGTATTACATAAATGTTGGTTAGATACAAAAATACCAAAAACCTATATCTTAAAGCATTCACATCGTTATTTTGGAATATCGTGGATAAATTGAATAGGTATGTTCGTGTTATTTTCCGTCCATCCGTGCACAAAAAAATCGGTATAAACGTTATATTGGGGATATTTCCATTACCAATTTATGCAATTCACATATATTTTCCATACCTTACATTCTTGATAAAGTGTTTTTAACTTAGCTCTTGGATAATTTGCGACAGTTACGCAAGAGGGGACGAGCACTCTACGCAGCTCCGAGCAGCGCGCGGGTCCGACTCAGGCTCTGGAACCAGTCATCTCCCGGGCCCGGGACGTCGTCCGACATAATCGCACAAATGCCACAAATAACCTAAAAACTACGATGATCTTCAACACCTCAGTGAACAATAGCCCTAATTTAAAAACGAACAGTTTTGAATTTGGAACATTATAAAGCGGTGTTCGAAAAGGTTTGAATATTGAGTGAGTTGTGATTTAAACGTTATTTATTGTGAATAAACGTTTGAAATTGGAATTTTGTGTGTTACCAGTGGTTGTCAATGGTGCTTAACAATTAAGGTAAGAGTGATAACGTTAATTTTATTTAATAAGACGTATTAGAGCAATTTTATTATATTTTTTCTTATAATAAGTATACTAAGTGTTACATTAAGTCTTCCCTATGTAACGAAACATATGTACTACAATTACCATGATAGATTTGTCATGACATTGTCTCTATTGGAATAGTAATTTAAAAAACAATATCCGGTTACAATGGTTTTCGTGTATCGAAACAATGAAATAATCCATAACCGACTTCAACAATTTCATTCAATTGTTTCTCAAATATGTATCCGTTTAATAAATATACTGCTTCCTTCACATATCTATGGCGAAGATACCGTCTTGTAACAATTCCTTAACTATAAAAAAAAGCCTCATATTATGAATAATACATATTAGAAAATAAAATCCGGGAAAATATTATACAAAAAATAAAAAATTTACAAGTTACAAATGTAACAGGATATAATAGTTTTATATAGGTAATATAAAACTAAAAGTAAAAAATAGGGGATACTTTTTTCTAAAAAGCCATTTTCAATGTTCTAAAGTTGCTGCCACTACTTCCTCACTATATAGGGATACCGAAGCGCTGAGCGAAGAAGCATTCAGCCTTTTGGCCGCCAGTGGTATTGCCAAGCTATTTCGAAAGTTCTTAAAAAGGACTAGAGCGCTTGGACCCCACGGGCAACAATGAAGTATAGGTACTCCTCGCACCGCCCACACGGAGGCCACGTCCCGCCAACGTTGGGAAATTGCAAACGTGACGAACACGTGACGTGCCGCGCCGCTTATTCAATAATAACGTGCGGGCGCGGCAGATTCCATATTGAACAGTCAAGTTCACAATCAAAATCAAAATGTTCTGCAAGTAGGGTACCAGGGTACTTTTACATGTCTGAATCTGAATCTACCACATTTTACAAGAGGAGACCTCTGTTAAGAAGAGAGCCGAAAGAAACTCAACACTAAGTAATTTATATACTTAAAAAAAATTACAATTAGGTAATTGATACTCATAGAGGAGATGTAGGTATAAGATTCTCCAAATCAATGTTTACGGTAATTATAGGTATACTTAAAATACAGTAAGAATTTATAGAGACGTAGAAGGTATCTGGGTGTCACAACAAGCAATATATACATAAATAATTTCATTCCGTTGAGCTGTATAAGGTCTCAGGGGTGTCAAAGTAAATAGGTAACTGATGCTACAAAATAATTATTTAGTTGGTTTTCTCACAGCGCGCACGCGGAGGCCACGTCCCGCCAACGTTGGGAAATTGCAAACGTGACGAACACGTGACGTGCTGCTTATTTAAACGTGGGGCGCAGAAGTTTTCAAACATATGTATAAATTCAATCTCCTTCTAATCTATGTCTAATCAATAGGAGACTATGCTGTCGCAGTCGGATAAAGTTGATTTATGTTTACGTGGAAAATAATATCTGTATATTAAAGTAAACTAGAAAAGTGCAGACTGACCGGTAGATTGACTGATCATCGCCCAGAGCTCTTGAACATTTTGTATAGTAGGTAAGTTCTCCGCTTAAATGACCTTTTGGTTATGTGGAAACGTCACTACAAATAAACCAGAGGAAATACACATACAATGGAACTTATAGTTCATGAGCTAGAAAATGAGAAGGTGGAAAATGAGAAGTACAAGTGAATGTCCTAGTACTCGCAAAGTAATGTACTGCTTTGGCGCAGCATATTGAGTTTTCGCCCCGAACACAAGCGCAGGCCATATTGCCCGATCGCGATCCTACGCCACTTCCTCAGATTCTATCACTCGATCAGATTCCAGACACAACGGTCACCAAGTTTCCCGACGTCATGCGGTCTGTGTGAAATAAGTGGAGAGCGATCGTCCGAAGAGTGATAAGTAGAGGTCACGACCCTCAGCAGTGAGGAATACGACACGAGAAGAAGAGACGCCACTTCCTGCCATCTATCGCCAGCTCCAAGCTCACGCAGATCTGTCTACCGTATCCTTCCAGCGGTACTTGAGGCGTCCCACTGGTCGATCCAAGTAATGCTGTCTTGACTTGTCGATCGTTCCGTATACTCACGACGTTGCCAATTCAGTGAAGATGATGTGCTTTCTTTTCGCCAATGATGTTTGGTTTGGCCACCATCAGTTCTTCGATCTTCCAGCTTCCATGTCCTCTTGCAATAACGTTGCTTTAGCCATCGGGTAGTCGGTAATTCTGGCGTCAGTTCAGGTTCAGTCCAACATTGTGGTCCGTCAGTTTTCTGTCATTCATTCATTTTATCAGTCAGAGCCGTCAGACGGTTGGTTCGAAAGGGTTACACGAGGGTCTCCCTCGAAATCCCTAACAACGTTTGTCCTAAATCATAAGGCCTAACATCTTTGTCCTAAAAACTTTTAGCGTAACGTTTATTTGCCTCTCGGTATTCTGACCAGACTGATGGTCTTACGATGTCATAAAAGCCTTATCAGTTATCACTCGGCTTTCTCACGGCATAACATGGAAAATGCTATTATATTTTTGCTATTCACTGCACTAAGTATGTAAGTATGATATGATAAAATTAGAAATATATTCCTCACTCCTACCACTTGTACTTTAGCAATATCGCTCGCCATTTCGAACTTCACGCCTATAAACAGGATATTCCAAATTCCAAGTATAATTTTCATCCATGTCCTATCGTATAATGAGAAAGAAAAATACTAGCCAGTGGAGCCTACTGCATTACAGTAAGACTTACTGCAATAACAGTTAGGCCTACTGACATTTCAGTAAACCTAACTGCAGTAACGGTTACACTTACTGTAATTTCAGTAGGCTCCACTGGCTATTTTTTTCAGTGTGCAGTCTTTCTATTTTCACGTTTTATCTGTAGCCTTACTTGTTTTTCTTTTTCATTCGATTTTCTCTTTTCTGTTCTTTTAATAAGGAAACAGACAGTGCTATGGCATCTCTATAAAAGGGAGTGTCTTATTGAATGGAGGCACGTATTTTACTAGTCTAACGATTCCCAAGAAACTTTTCCGATGTAACAAACGTAAATTATTCTATGGACTCTATTGTCTGGGCAGTAAGGATCTCGGTGGCCGCTTTTGTTGGGGTTGTATTTTATAAGTTTTACGGGTCCTTTTGTAGGTTTATGGAATAAAAGGTCCATTGACGCGACAAGGTAGCGTAGATATTGACAATGAGAATACTTTGATACCTAGTATAGAAATAGGGTCTTTTTTTGAAGATTTTTATATATGGCACCGTTAAGAGCTTTCCGAAAATAACCGATATAATAGAAATACAACAACTCTCCATAGAAAGTTGTTGTCTAGTCTATACTAATTTAGACCTGTATAATACACATTTGGTTGACAGTGTTTTGTTTAATTTGATCTTTAGGTTGTTTTATATATCTTTATTTTTCTCAGAACCAATGTGTAACTTCTACCATGTGCTTCATAGTACGTATAGTTTAGGTCTCTTCCAAGCACGAGTGAAAAGGCTTACTGAAGCAGCGAGCTACATCTTCAACTAAATACTCATCATACTATCAAGTAAAGCGGTCCATCGCTGGTTAATTTCAGAATTTTCAAAAGTTCTCGCCAGAAGCGAATAATATTCTCGCTGTTAAATATCATGGGATTTACGCCAGCTCGTAATCTATGTTCTATTGCAATTCTAAATCGAAGTAGCCGTCAAGCAATAGTGGCCAAGCTAAACAATCAAGCCGTCGTCCAAACGCCAAACGCTTTTGCTGGCCCTGATCTTCGAACGGAACATAGTCACAGTATAAACAGTAGGTAATACAGCTTCATGAAAAGCATTACACGATTTAGTTGAGAGTGCATTACTATGTAATGCAACATGGACAGGTATTTGGCCCCTACTCATATTCTGTGCGGTGATTAGGATACAAACCATTCCATGCCAGGTACAAAGAGACAATGCTGTAATTTGTAATAAGCGATTTAACGCGATATGGTACAAGTCACTTAGGAACAAATACATCACATACGTTTTTTTTTTTCGATTATTCTTAAAGTTGCTAATCAAAACTAAAGTTGTTGAGTGTGTTTTAATTTATTGCTCCTGCCTTCTCCGATATAAGTATCATGTTAAGGGGCCTTATTCCTTTAAAATTTTATTTTATTCATATTATGACAAATATATTGATAATTTCAACGAACTTTTTGAAGTGAATAATACTTTTCCCCGAGTTCTAGGACTTCTAGGTAGTAACACAGCTATTTCATGCTTTCATTTCGTGCAGTCGAAAATAAGTTGAAAAATCTAATTTTCAGTGTGAATTTTTTCAATTTCGAGTAGGTTTTGAAACAAAAATTATCAATGAGAAATTCAAACTGTAGGTTTCAAATATATACCAATATAAGTCCCAATAGCCCTGTTCCTAGGTAGTTACAGTAATATGTTAAGAAACATGTTTGATCATAGAGAAAAATGTCTAAAACAATCAGCTTTTTGAACGGATAAGGAGCCTTACTACTTGTTTGTTTGAACATTGACAGAACCCAGCGACGCGTCAAACTGAACTATCATCCCGCTACAGACGAACATGGAACGAAAACCAAATAGCATTAGATATCGGGCTGTACTATTTCACGGCTCGTACACCCACGACAAAACAGTCCCAAGTACGTGTATATCTTGATATACTTACGTCTTTATTCCCTTGAGAGTAGACAAAACAAAAAACGGCATATGTAAACTTGTATCCTTTATTTTTAAGGCATTGTTCGTTCAGTTGTAGTTGTTGGGTAAAGGGGTAGGAAATGGGCGTAAGTAGGAGGTTATCGTATGGTTGTTAGGTTGTTGCTAATGCGGGATGATTTGTCTCTCACACGCCGTATCCTTGGGGATAAGTGACGGAAAACCGCAGAAAAGGCTTATCTTGTTTACACCGTTATGGATTATACTTAGGTTTGTCGGTTATTTAGGTTTAGGTTATTTAGGACGCGGTTGGCGCAGTTTATAGTGTACCTGCCTTCTGAGCCGGCGGTCCTGGGTTTGAATCCCGGACAGGGCAAATATTTGTGTGATGAATTCGAATATTTGTTCTTGGGTCATGGATATTATCTATATTACGTACCTATTTTTATATTATGTATATCGTCGTCTAGTATCTATGTTGAGCTTTGCTTTGTTTAGGACTAGGTTCATTTGTGTAAGATTGTGCCTAATATTTATTTCATAAGTTAGCTCGTGTTAAAACACAATACTCTATCCTATGGTAATCATGTTTTTTTTAGGATAAAGGTTACGAACTACTTTCATTCCAAATTTCATGCAAATTCATCCAACAGCTGAAACACATCACATACTTTTTGCTTTATTAATATTAGTGGGGTCATAGTTACTCGTATTTTTTGCTTTACGTTATACGGACTTGCATAAAGTTTCCAACATTCAAATTTCACCTTACCATTTTCAATACTTTATGATTATAAGGCTAAGAAATATAGGTTTTTCAAGCTTAGGAGGGTTACTCCGATGATCGAAATTCGAACCTCGTACCGTGCCCTCCCGCTCATTTAAATATTGTTAGACACGAGATCGAGAGGGATGGCACGGTACAAAGCCCCTTCGGACATGAAACTCGGAATAGCATAGATATTTTTAGAGCCTGAAATCTGAGGCAACACCGTAACTGCCTCTTATTCATCGGAATGGCCCGTTACCGCGAACTGCCTATTAACCTTTGCTAGCGTTTTGCATAGCCTTCTCACATAACTTACGACATTGATATGAAACTAGTTTCACAGTAAATTGTGAAACATGTAATGTCTCATTTTTTGATGTGGGTACACAGCACAATTTCTATGCAGGCAATACAGAGGTACCGGGTTTGATACCCGGTCTCTTCGACCAGGTTACGCGTTTCAATTTATCTTCGAGCTTTGACCTTTTTATCAATGGTTTAGTTTCACAGTAGCTTGAAAGGAGAAGATTTTCAAGTCGACGCACATGTATTTTATATGTTGTTAGTCCTTTATTAAAGGTAACCTATCGCAACTTGTAAGCATTTGTTTCCCCGCTGTATTGCCCGAAAGCTATTTTTCCTGAAACCCATAGTATTTTCAGGATTTTATAAACATCGTGTTATAGAACTCATTGGTTTAGTTTAGGTTTGTTTTATAATTATTATGAAATGTTAATAGTTTTGGAATAAATAGCTTTCGGGCAAATGAATATTCGGCGAAACGTTACAGCGCAGCGGGGAAACAAAAATTCGGGATTATGATAGGTAACCTTTATTAAATAGTTTTTAAATACTTTTTTATTCCGAAACTTAATCTTGAATCTTGGGAATGGAGATGTGATGATAGGATCCATGAAAAACCGACAAAATCTTTTTTTCCTGAGCGGGGTAATGTCGAATTTCAAACTCCGGAGTAACCAAAATGGGCCGTTACCGCGACGGAGGGCCCGACTGCCTAAACGATTTGCATCGCTTTCTCACATGATTTACGACATCGATATGAAACTAGTTTCACTGTAGCTTGAAAAAAGGTTTTCAAGTCGACGCTCATGTGTTTTATGTGTTGTTAGGTAGTTTCAAAACTCTTTTATTAACTAATTTTTAAATTCTTTTTTATTCCAAAACTTGAACCCCACGGAGATTGAAGATGTGATGATAGGATCCATGAAGAACCGAAAAAATGTTTTTTATTGAGCGGGGTAATGTCGAATTCCGATCGCCGTTGAGTGAGGGTGACGCACGACTACCTTTGTCCAGCAATAGACGTCTTAGGGCTGATATAATGCCGATGATAATTTAGATTGAATCACAGCATCTCAAACATTGAATATTCGCATAATTATCGCAACACAAAATACTTTCAAGCTATAAATACCTAAGTAACATGTCATCAATAAGGAGAGCTTAACCCTTCAGCAAACTAATAACTTTTTAACCTCTTTATCTTCGTATAACATCACAGGCCGTCGCAGTTTTATTATAAGATGTCTTTTAGCAGGAAATTTCCGCTTTAAGCACATTTATTACTGCATAAAAGGAGCGTAAAAATGTCAGGATTAAAATGCAGACAGCGTAGCACGTACTTTGTTGCAGACTCCACGGGAGACATTGAATAAAGGCATCTTCGTCTAATTAATTTGTAAATAAGACTACAATCCCAAAATTAATTGAGGAGAAGAAACGTGATTAGAAATTATTAATCGAAACATTTTAAACATATTCTGCAAAGTATAATTCTTATATTATAACATAACCATAGGAACGCCGCGGTTTTCGGCGCACTTAATTTGACACTGGGCAATGATATTTTATAAGTAGATAGGTAACTATTTAGCGCTCCAAAAGTGAAGCACTTAAATAATTGGAGTGAAATGGCACTTTCAATGAAACGAAACGCTTTAGTTGATCTCAGGAAAGTGACAGATAGGACTGAGTGACTGGGAAGTAAATATTGCAGCTATGATGTTATTGTAAACGTATCTTCTTATAACATATAATTCGACACTAGGCCGGCCATAGTAGGCGTCAAATAATTTGTGCACCGAAAACCTCGGGTATGCTTGTAACAGTTATAACCATTCTTGGCGTCCTAAAATTCAAAATGGCGGCACAAATGAAAGGAACAAGCAATGTGTCTAATTAAACCACATCTCTTTTAAAATGCGACCTGTAACTCGCACACCACTAAATGCAGCTGAATACAAAAATGGCAGTATGTATGTCTGATACAAATGTGATATTACTTAGTTTTGGGATATCGCAAGTCCTCGTAGAATTTGGGCTATTATGCTAACCACAAGTCTATGCTCTGTCGCGTAATTTGGAATTGCTTCCCGACCCTAAGAGACCCTAATATTATTTTGTACGGAAGCTGGGAATGCTGGAACGCTGAGCGTCGAGGCCTGTTAAACTAAGACGCCCTTGCATACAGTAGACTCGCTTAATAATGTAGCCGCGGCCAAGTAACCCCATTCCGGCGTAAGCGAGACGTGAGAGCGAGCCTCCGGCAGTTTGCAGGTTTTGTCTGACAGTTCATATAAATGCCTATATGTAACATCCTCGTAACGGTGATTGTTGCTCGATTAATGAGACTATAAAGAAAAAAATAGATTCTTGACGAGCGACGTTGTCCTGAGACCGCGACTGATTTTTACAGATTACTATGAGACGCTGATGAACGTTATGCCGATTTCACACGAGGGCAGAAACAGTACTGCCATACGCAGTGCTAGTATACGGGTGGTCCGGCACATCCAATCATGCTACGCACCGTTGATGACCTGGGTATACGCGCACAACGGGCCGAGAGAAGCTACGTTACGCAGTACCCGCATCTCGCTGACATGCGTGCCGCCTGCTACAGCGAAGCCCACGCATACTCATCGGTGCCGACAATTGGCACCTGATGCTGCCGTACGAGATTCGCGTGGGCAGAATTGAAGAGCCTACCGCCCTCCTCCATTAGGCTAGGTGGTGTTTGAATTATGCAGAACGGTACTGTCTTGACAGTACCTGTGCGTTCAAACAGTAGCAGTTCTATACTGCCCACTGTTCTGCCCTCGTGTGAAATCGGTATATAAGCGACATTATGGTCGCGTGGCACTGTCGCTTGTACCCGTCACCGTTTTTCATAGCCACCGATGCTCACGTTTCGTGGTTGGTAAAATGCGAATGCTATCTTTAAGACGCGCTTGCATACTCGACTGCTCGTAGATTTAATAATGTAACCGCGGCCAAGTAACCCCATTCCGCAATATTACTATATGTCAGATGTCAGTGCGAGCCGACAGTTTGCTGGGATCCACGACCCAGCTTGAGTTGTACTTTAACTTTTCTTTCCAAGTAATTATAAAATCCGTTTAGTTGACTTATATATGTATTAAAGCAGTTCTTTTTTATGACACAAAATGTCCAAGAAAATAGTCACATAAAATGTCATTAATTGACGCCATTATGATAGCCACAACGCACAAGAACAACGTACTTTACACTGCACAGTTTAACATGCACTTTGTTTGTATGGTATTTTTTATGTTATTGTATTTCATAATTCATTTTGGTATGAAGGTAGCTGACACCCTGGATTAACACATAGGCTACGTTTTATCCCCAAAAATGTAGCTTTCTAGGGTAGCAACAATTTAGGTACCACTGTATTGCTAGCTTTTATTCAGAATTGATCACATATTCCTGGGAAGTTATACCGATCATTGCATCACTTCGCTTAGACGGCATTAAAATAGGCCGACGAAGCGATCTGTCGTGACTAATTTCCGCACCGCGGGCAGAAATACAAATTTATATCCGATATTAATACCAGACTCGCTCGCTACCGAGACGACTGGAATACAGAAATTAACTTGAAGGTTAAGCTGAGGTTGAAAGTAGCAAATGAAATCGAAGATAAATGGGTGGGTGGAGGTGAAGAAAATAAAGATAAACCTTTTAAGGACTTTTCTTTACCATCGTTGGGCAAAAGTATTAATTCAATATATTGGAGCGAGGGTGCAGCTTAGTGGAGATTAAATAAAGGATATTTATATTTTTATTTTAAATTTATATATTTAGGACTTTAATACAACTGCTTTATATTTATAGTCCATTCCCGACTGCCCGGCTCTTTTTGGTGTGTGACCGAGACGGCCATAATTCAAATATATTTTTATATAAAATCTAATAATGTAATCAGTGGCGTGGCGTCCATAAAACCAGGTTCCCTCTGTACTTGAATTCTATTACCTACTCGTACATCGTACAATCAAGTTAAAGCTAGCGTGATGAGTAAGTCGCTTAAGCGCGCATTTTAATTTATTTCTTTATATTATGACAAATATATTGATTATTACAACCAACTTTTTAAAGTGAGTAATCCTTTTCCGTTAGTTTTACATAGTAACATATAGCGATTTCATGCTTTCATTGCGTGTAGTGCGGGGCAGTCGAAAATAAGTTGAAAATACTAGTTGTCTGCGTGCAATTGGTCAATTTAGAGTAGGTTGTGAAACAAAAATTATCAATGAAAAATCCAAACTGTAGGTTTCTAACATATACTAATAAATTGCAATAGCTCTGTTCTAAGTAACAAGTAGTAAATGATAATATGTTAAGAAACATCTTTGAACATAGATAAAAATGTCTAAAACAATCAGCATTTTGAACGGACGTGAGCCTTAAAGGTGTGACCACGTTTTCGAAGTTTTCAGTAAACTGGATCGCATTATCTGTAATAAGCAGCCTCTCAAACGTAGCTTCAGTTCCCTTATCATGAGTTGACGTGGCCGTGGTCCCTAGAGACAGCGTAAACATTGTACGGAGAGTATCACAGCGCCCCTAGCGGGTACTTTGTAAAACTACTTTTTAGGGTTCCGTACCCAAAGGGTAAAAACGGGACCCTATTACTGAGACTTCGCTGTCCGTCCGTCCGGTCCGTCCGTCCGTCTGTCACCAGGCTGTATCTCAACAACGGTGATAGCTAGACAGTTGAAATTTTCACAGATGATGTATTTCTATTGCCGCTATAACAACAAATACTAAAAATAAAATAAAATAAATATTTAAGGGGGGCTCCCATACAACAAACTTGTTACAGATTATATATATGTATAGGTACGGAACCCTTCATGCGCGAGTCGGGCTCGCACTTGCCCAATTTTTTGTATATTGTGACGCCTGAAGACTTTATACATCTCTAAAAAATTTTGGTTTAATAATTATTTTCTATCGTAAATTATTCACGTTGACGCCTAGAAACCTTATACATCTCTGTGGAATTAAATTAATTAAGTAATTGTATTTTATTGCATGTTGTGACACCTAGAGACTTTTTATACAGGGTAGGTATATTTAATATTTTAAATTAATCGTTAAAATTTTATTTTAATATTCCTACCTAACATTGATTTGGAGTATCTACATATATCTCCTATACGTGTACGCATGTAATAATTAGTTATAACACTAATGAAATGTAATTGTTCTAAGTATTATTTACGAAAAAATTACTTACTGTTGAGTTTCTTTCGGCTTCTCAACAGCGGTCTCCTCTTGCGAAATGCCGGTAGATTCACGATCTGACTTGTAAAAGTGCCCCTGGTGGCCTACTTACTGAATAAATTATTTCATTTCCTTTCATTTCCTTTCATTTTATTTCATTTCATTTCATTGCAATTCTCCATACAAATCGCTTACGGAGTCGCTAGCGAGTACTGTCATTAAACTCATGGTAAGAGTACAGTAAAATTTTTACTTGCCCCACTTGCCCTAGTATTTCTAGCTTAGTGTCGCGCGAGCTCGTACTCTAAATAGATAATGCACTAAAACGTGTACTCGAAATGCTATTACAGCGCACGATCCAGTTAAAGACACTTGAGTAAGCTGCTTAAAGGAGATAAGAGATGGGAAAGTAGAGTTACATTCCAGTGACCGATTCAGTTCCAATAAAACTGTGATGTCTGTGATTTGACCATATTGTATCATACATAATTATAGCGACTTACGCACCCTCTGAGCGGGTATATAATGATAGATACTTATAACAATTTTTCATATAATGTCACCAGATATAACAACATTTGATACAACAATAATATGCATAATTTCATTGGGTATAATTCTAATTAGTATAAAAAAACCGGCCAAGAGCATGCCGGGCCACGCTCAGTGTAGGGTTCCATAGTTGCCCATCCTTCACAATAGACGGGCTTAAAAGAGCGGTTTTAGGCCCGTAAATAATAGTTCTCTGGTAATTTTTTGCAAAGATTAAAAGAGAGAAAATTCTGTATCATATTTGTTGCTTCGTCGCAACGCAATATCGAGAAATACACAGTCCTTTCAATGCCGTAGCAACTTCAGCAAAATCTTTACTTGCCCTACTTGCACAAACGTCTTTTTAGTTTACTTTCGCTGCGCTCGTACTCTAATAAATAATGCACTAGAAGATGTATTGGAAATGCTATTACATCACACGATCGAGTTTAAGATGCCAGCTCGAATGGCTGCTAACTGCACCGATAACGTCGATTAGAGATGGGATAAAAGTTTCATTTCTATTACAGTTTTTTTTTTATGTCATAGGTGGCAAATGAGCAAACGTATCGCCTGATGGAAAGCGATTACCGTCGCCCATAAACACCTGCAACACCAGAGGAGTCACAAGTGCTTGCCTACCCGGAGGACGAAGATAGAATGCCTCTAATGCTAGTAATTTCACCGGCTATCTTACCCCCACACCGGAACACAACAATGCGAACATTGCTTACATTGCATACAGTGACCGTTAGTCTAGTTAAAAAAAAATCACTGTGAAGTATTAGTATTTTGTTACGTCTGTTACTGAAGCTGATAGCCGTCTCGTGCCCGACAAAGCAAACGTTCTGCCCGCCTAGTACACTATGCTTGCAACTATGCTCTTGTCGCGCGACATAGCATTGCAAAGAAAGAAATAGGTAATATTTCTCGTGCGAGAAACAGTCACGTGTCACAGTTGGTGGAATGATCCCCGTGATTTTGGAACAAGTATTGACCCACTCGTGATTTTCTAACGTTGTTCCTACGTGGCAAGTAGTGTGATACTTTTAGATGTACCTACTGTCGCTGTGATTTTTGTATCGTGACGTTATTTTCACATGCCTCTAAAGGAAATATACATTAAGTAGCAGTATACAACGTATATTCGCTATGAAGCGCAAACAGAGAGAATACATGAGGGTTTTCTATATGAGTATTATGAGTACGCCGTAAAAAATATTTTGATACTAAAACATCAAGATTATGGCACAGAATAAAGACACTACAGCCCGTCTAGCACAACTACGCTTCGCGACTTTTGACGCGCGACATAGCGTCACCCTTCACTTTCACACAGTATTGTACAAAAAGAGATAGGTAATATATCTCGCGCGAGAAAGACTCGCGTGTCACAGTTGTGCTAGACGTGCAGAAGCCGCACTCTATTGCTATTTGCCGCTTTTGCAAAGGAATACTAGTATCTGATTGGTAATTTTGAATGACGTGCAACGTCGTTGGTTGTAGCACGTTGTGGGTGTGTCATACTCCTAGGGTTGCCTACACTGCAGGCCCTACAGCAACAAAACGCCACGTCACGGTAATTGTACTTGTTTTAGTCCCTAATTAAATTAAATATTCAATTTGTCCTGAATAAGAAGGACCTGACCCGATGTTTATGACCCTGGAAGTGCCTATTGGATCTCAGGATTCGTTTAAGGTAGGCACATAATGTGTAGTTTTCACATTGCTCGTCTTCTTCATGGTCTCTAAATGACTGGAAATTGGGGTATTAGCAGCATAATTTTTGAACCACCCTTGGAATTTTTTATTGCTGACAACCCTAGTATACAAATATCCTAGTGTACAAATACACTAGGGTTGTCACCAGAAGTGTACAAACACACTGGACCGACAACGCGCTCACAATATCCGACGATTTATTGCATGATATCTGACATTATAAATAGAAACAGATGGCCTGCTTGTTTGCTCGGTAAGTGTGCTTGACTCGGTGGGATCGGGCGCCCTGTCCTTGGCTGAATGGGCTGCAAGTGCCATAGTAGTCGACTACAAGTACTAGTTATGCCGGCGCCACACGCTTGCCAAGCCTTGGCAAGCCTGCAGGATGCAGTTATATGCTAGAGTGAGACGGAACTACATCGGCTTGGCAAGCGTGGGGTCCCGGCATTAGAGGTTAAAGCGACATCATTTGTTTCAGAACATTAAATATCCGTTTTTCAATCATTGTTTCACAAAAAAGAAACTTTAGGAAACATATCGTAGGTATGTTCACGCATTCTTAGAGCGGCCGCTAGCATGAGTTGATATGAAAAGCGTCTAAATTTCCTAACTCTACAACAGCTGAGGATTTCAATCAATTCTCCGTGGATAACATCATCAGATCTCCATTTTGTCAAGAATTGGACCATTAGATGAAATTGTTGACTAAGTTATTAACAAAAAATGTTTTTGAGACACTGTTTTATTGCCGACTGGACTTTTTTCACACAAACCTTAATTGCTCATCAACATCAATCAAATGAGCCCAAACACGATGTGTTTATCTTTAGGTGTTTAGGAGTGCCTATACGGCCACCTTCTGTCTTCATTGTCAGATCTGCTGTATTGTTACGTCAACTACGTACCTTATACAGCGTGTGTATTTGATATATAATATAATCGCAAATTGAAGCCAGACGGAGATTTTAGTGCTATAAATTTATAAAAAATATTAATCAATTTTTTAAAATTTTCTGAACAGCAATGTATGGCGTAGTTATTACTAAGTGACAGTTGTGATATGACTATATTAAGTGTCAACAAACAACAACAAACAAATACATTGCGTGCTGAATTATTTTAAATGGAAAAAAAGTAAGATTTAATTAATAATTTACTGATCAATATATTAATAAGTACGGTTACGAAAAAAAATGCCACATCGACATGTGATTATTACGTATTTTCTTATGTTTAATTCTGCTATCGGAATCATTACAAAGTTTGTCGGTACCTACTAAAGTATTCTTCCCTAAAGCCGCACAGGTAAAAAAATACTGCCAACTTTACGTTTTTCCTCATTAAGACTCTGTCATATTTAAATGAATTCTTTGTCTTCGTTCTTTGTGCCATTGGAAGATGGTTGAACGTGGGAAATTGTGCTTGTAAGGAAAATTCTTTGGTGACTGGCCTTGTTTCTCTGTCTAATAATTTTTAGACATATTGTCATGTCTTGTTTTAGCGAGAGGCTATTTTTTTAACGGCTCTGTGAGCAGTAAACTTCGCGTTTGTTTCAGAATGGATGAAATTTGTAATGTTTTACGTTTCAACCCCCATATCTCCGCCATTTTGAAAAATTACGAAAAACTCGCGAACTAACTCTGCGACATGTAGGGGAGAACAGCCGGAAATCTGATCATACGGAATTCTAATTTTTGTCTAAACTGAAACGGAGACATTTCGCTCGCCCGTTCAACTAAAAATAAATAAATATATAATAAATAAATATCAGACAACCTCACACAAATCGATCTAGTCCCAAATTAAGCTCAAAAGGCTTGTGTTATGGGTACTAGACAACGATATCATCATCATCATCATCATCTCAGCCATAGGACGTCCACTGCTGAACATAGGCCTCCCCTTTGGACTTCCATATATACCGGTTGGAAGCGACCTGCATCCAGCGCCTTCCGGCGACCTTTATAATCATCTGTCCATCTTGTAGGTGGACGTCCTACGCTGCGCTTGCTGGTCCGAGGTCTCCACTCGAGCACTTTACGGCCCCATCGGCCATCTGCTCTGCGTGCTATGTGGCCTGCCCATTGCCACTTCAACTTGCTAATCCGGTGAGCTATATCGGTCACTTTAGTTCGTCTACGGATTTCCTCATTTCTGATTGGATCACGTAGAGACACCCCGAGCATAGCCCTCTCCATTGCTCGTTGAGCGACTTTGAGCTTTGAGATGAGGCCGATAGTGAAAGACCACGTTTCGGTGCCGTAAATCATCACTGGTAACACACATTGGTTGAAGACTTTCGTCTTGAGGCACTGAGGTATGTCGGATGAAAAGACATTGCGTAGTTTCCCGAACGCTGCCCAGCCGAGTTGGATTCGGCGGTTGACCTCTTTCTCGAAGTTGGACCTACCTAATTGGACCACTTGTCCTAGGTAGATGTATGAGTCAACAACTTCGAGTACCGAGTTTTCAACAGAGACTGGGATGGGCACAACCTTGGCATTTGACATGAGTTTCGTCTTGTCCATGTTCATTTTTAAGCCCACCCGTTGAGAAACTCGCGATTGAGGTCATCGAGCATCGAGTTCCTCCATCGACTTTGCCATGACTACGATGTCGTCGGCAAACCGAAGGTGAGTGATGTATTCGCCATTGATGTTGATGCCAAGTCCTTGCCATTCCAGGAGCTTGAAGGCGTCTTCCATAACGGCCGTAAACAGTTTCGGGGACACAACGTCCCCCTGTCTTACGCCTCTTCTTCAACAACGATATACATACTCCGATATACACGACACGACAACAACGATATACGTCCCCCTGTCTTACGCCTCTTCTTCGACAACGATATACATACTTATATTGATAAATATATACTTAAATACATAGGATAAACAAGATACTTAGTTGTCTCGGAGTTTTGCGTTACGCATATACCTACGAGTATTAATTCTTTCATCCTCACCACTTAGGTAGTTGGCAGTCCACAACTGTGCGTTTTTATAGAAATTTCCTGCCTCGCACGACTGCATTGTGAAATGAATTGTCGCTTGCGGTATTTCCGGACCGATACGACCTTCGAACCTTCAAGAAAAAAGGGTACTTTCAACTGAAAATCCGGCAACTAACATGCGAGTCCTTTGTGAGGTGTTGCAGGTGTCTATGGGCAACGGTAATTCCTTTCCATTAGGCATATCGTTTGCTCGTTTGCCGTAAAAAAAAATGACAAAAAAAAGAATATTGTTATGCGGAACTTTTGTACGCGAGTTCGCCTCGCACTTAACCGGTTCTTAGGGTTCCGTAGTCAACTAGGAACCCTTATAGTTTCGCCATGTCCGTCTGTCTGTCTGTCCGTCCGCGGCTTAGCTCCGTGATCATTAGTACTAGAAAGCTGAAATTTGGTATGAGTAGAGTATGTGCATGTATCACGTTGACAAAACGGTAAAACAAAAAATAAAAAAAATCTTTTTTTCGGGTACCTCCCTGTACGGGAGGGGGTCCCCTAAAGTGAAGGTGTTTTTTCGTTTCAACTCTAGTGTGTGGGGTGTCGTTGAATAGGTCTTTTAAAACTAATCTCTCCAAACATTATTTTTTGATAAAGTCAGCAGTTTTGTAAATATTCGCTCCGAAAATAAAAAAAATTGTGTCCCCCCCCTCTAACTTTTCAACCACACGGGTCAAAAATTATGGAAATATTCACGAAAATGAGGGAAGTACTTTCATTGAAAATTATACTAAATAAAATCGATCGTGCCGTTTTTGAGTTATCGCAAAAATTATAATTTTCTCTAAAACGACGTAAGTGCCGCGCGGTGTCCTTATACTTCAAACGTTACACATATTAGTGAAGTGCCATACTGCATTAAAACGTTCCGCTCATCTGGCGCTTATAATCGATAACTTCCAGAAGGTAATAAGTAATTACAGTTATGTACGCTGGCGTTTACTACCTTTTGATAGAGCTTGAAATTTAATTGTAATTTAAACCTCCTCTCATCCTTCACAATAGATGGGCTTAAAAAAACCCGTCTATTGTGAAGGATGGGCAACTACGGAACCCTACACTGAGCGTGGCCCGACGTGCTCTTGGCCGGTTTTTAGGCTTGACCTTGTTTCTGTTCTTGGCCAATTATCCTACACACTTAGTTAATAACGAGAAGTGCTTTTTATATTTTCCGTCGCCTTGTGTCACTATTTAGACGTATACCAAAAAGTTTTTAGCACCTTAAATCGCTCAATTAAGATTTGTATGAATGCATCCGTTGTGCGACGACAATTAAGTATCTAATAACGTACCTTAAGATTCTATTTTAGGGTTTGTATCGTAACTTTTTATCACACAATGGAACTTTTTCCAATCGCTTTTTTTAAGTTTTGTATGGCTAACTATGCCTTAATTTAATTTTACTTTTTGGTAATTTAGCTTTACAGACGTGTAATTATCATTAACCTTTATAGCCTCTTCACTTTCTTCTGATAGGTACCTATATTAAATTCGGTTAGTTCTGGATGGAATACGCCTCGTGATAAATCTATTATGGGTAGGTTAGCGAGTTAATGACACCTAGTGATGGGCCGTTCCCGAGAATATTCCCCAGGCGAGAATATTCTCGGAAATATTCTCGGGAACATTCCCCATGAGGGGAATATAGGGGAATTTAGGATTTGTATATGAATAACATTTATTTTATGACATTCTCTATATAAGTAAATGCTTATCTATTTAATAGGTTAACGATTCAATAGAAAAAAATATAAAAAGTCAGCTGTAAATGTAAATTTCCTATGCTCTCGAGAATATTTCCATTGTTCTCCGGGAATATTCTCAATGTTCCCGGGAATATTCTCATTGTTCCCGAGGAATATTCCGCAAGTTTTTAAATTGCTCTCAGGAATAACATGGTAAAATAAATACCAGTGAGACAAGCAAGTTAATTTCTGATAGAGAAGGAATAGAGAAAACACGTGTGTTGTCAACGCAATTAGCAAAATAATTGTATTTTATTTAGTTTTTATCGTTTTTATGTATCTATTTATTTCAT
Source organism: Apotomis betuletana (assembly GCA_932273695.1). Taxonomy (NCBI): domain Eukaryota; kingdom Metazoa; phylum Arthropoda; class Insecta; order Lepidoptera; family Tortricidae; genus Apotomis; species Apotomis betuletana. The sequence continues at coordinate 2,711,801 of OW026309.1, read as the reverse complement.
TATTTCAATAGTATTTTAAATAGGTAGTGTATAGTAGTACCAAAGACAGGCATGCCATAATTCATTACTTAAATACCCTGCCAGAAACATAAAATAAAAAAGTGAATATCAGCATTTAATCTTTTGCAATATTTGATAAAATTATTTTTCTTTAATCAGTTGGATCCTAGCCAACTCCAGGCAGGGTTCCATAGCCGCTATCACAAATATATTATAAGATCAAGAAGAGAAGTCTTGTTTTGGTGCGGGGGCTCATCCCCCCCGAGCCCTCCGCTTCGTAAATCTACTCGTGACTTGAAAGTTCAAAGTTGTGTTTATTATCTACGGGGGCTCTGCCTCCGAGAGTGTCTCTTGTAGTCATCGTCTCATCACTTTGGATTTAAGCTATCATGTTTCTGTTCTTGGTAGTTGCTTTGATTTGAGTGCCGCCACCGCTTGTCCTAGCTCCACTTGTGACTTCAAAGTTATATCTTAGTCATCGTTTCCGAAGTTGACTTAAAATAATCAAAAGACTAACAATCTTGTTTCCCTTCTGTTCGGTTTCTCCCCTAGGCCCTATCTTATAGTCTTCGACTCCGCAGTAGATTTTACGGAATCAGAAGACATCTTCTCATTTTCATTTTCGGATTCAACTGTAACTTATTGCTGGAAACGTTATTCGCCCCATTAATGAGGCGCATATTTGGCGCACTTTCAGTGGATTATTTCTGCCATGTCTCTGTAGCGGAAAATCATGCCGACTGTCTTTCGCGCGGCTTGACGTCTTTAAAGATTCCAGGCCAACTTCTGGTTTCAAAGATCTTCTTAAATGCAGCGAGATCCTACCGACTGGTCGGTAACCTCATTTGATCCGTCAGTAGTTTCAAAACCAGCCAAGAGAAGACACATGCATTGATTTCAAATCCATTCATTGAGGTATTCCCTTGTTTTGTCTAAAAATTATTTGCCTAATTTCAGTTTGCCTAACAACTTTTAGTATAACCAACGGTTTGCCTAATTTCAGTTTTCATAATTATTGTTTCAATAAATGATCACTTTGTCGAAACTCGTTTAGTCTAATCATCACTTCAAATACAGTTTGTTTCGCTTAATATTAGTTTAACTAATTCTTATATTGCCGAAAGTTATTTTAACTAATGATTATATTGCCGAATGTTATTTTAACTAATGATTATATTGCCGAATGTTATTTTAACTAATGATTATTTTGCCGAATGTTATTCTAACTAACGACCAGGTAAGGTTAGGTTAGAACTGCGACCACAACAGGACCGAACTGCTGCCAGAAAAGTAGGTTAGGTTAAAACCGAACTTAATGGGTTAGGTTAGGTTAGAACTGCGACCACAACAGAACCGAACTGCTGCCAGTAAAGTAGGTTAGGTTAGAACCGAACTTAATGGGTTAGGTTAGGTTAGAACTGCGACCACAACAGAACCGAACTGCTGCCAGTAAAGTAGGTTAGGTTAAAACCGAACTTAATGGGTTAGGTTAGGTTAGAACTGTGACCACAACAGAACCGAACTGCTGCCAGTAAAGTAGGTTAGGTTACAACCGAACTTAATGGGTTAGGTTAGGTTAGAACTGCGACCACAACAGAACCGAACTGCTGCCAGTAAAGTAGGTTAGGTTAGAACCGAACTTAATGGGTTAGGTTAGGTTAGAACTGCGACCACAACAGAACCGAACTGCTGCCAGTAAAGTAGGTTAGGTTAGAACCGAACTTAATGGGTTAGGTTAGGTTAGAACTGCGACCACAACAGAACCAAACTGCTGCCAGTAAAGTAGGTTAGGTTAAAACCGAACTTAATGGGTCTTATTGCCACTTTTTTATTTCTACTCTTTTTGGTCGCACTGTAATTAAGTATAATTAAATGTGGTAGGGCGTTTTTTCTTACTAAAAAAAATGTGCGTGCGGATATTATGCGTTTAAGGAAAATAAATGGCCTATTAACATTGGTCAGTTTCATATGACACGCAGCAGAGAACTAGTTCTGATTGGTTCAATTATTACATTATTAAGCATTATCATCATCATTAGCCTTTTACATCTATAACAGATGAGTTAAGCAGCGTCTAATAAACTGCGGCACTTTCGAAGATGGCTGGATAGCCCGATACGAGAGCGACAGCCGCGGCCGCATAAAACACTATTAAAACCTATCACATTATTATACGAGTATATATATTAGGGTGGATATTGTAAAGTAGGTAGTTTTGCAGGGAATTGAATATATTTAAGGTGTATACTTTGATTAATAAATAAATAAATAATATGTAATAAAAAAAAAAACGTAAAATAATATACTGTGCAAATTAGGCAAACTGAAATTATACAAAAATTGTAGTAGGCAAAATAGCGTTTATAGGAAATGTAATTATATTAGTTGAATAATAGATAAAATGAAATTATATATACAAAAATTAGGCAATATGAAAATTCGGCGAAACAAGATTATGCAAAATATTCATTAAGCGAAATGACTTTAGACTAAACGAATATTAGGCAAACTGAATAAATATGCAAAGTAATTTTAGACAAAATGAAAGTAGGCAAATCAAAATTAGGCAAAAAATTATTCGACCAAACAAGGGTAAACCGCTCTTCCTTGTAATAGCTGAACAGAATCTTGGTCGAAGTTGTTGCGCTGTGTTGTACACGTCTTCGATATGGAAAACTGCTTCCTCAACTTTAATATGTGTCTGCTTCAGATTTAAATTTTGCGCAGTCTATGTCTACAACAGTGTCATTACAAAATGAGTTTGCGGGAAGATAACCTGTGTTCAAGAAATTTTCAGCTCTTAGAATTCTTTCTGCAGCATGGTGTTATTGGAGTAGGAGGTAGCTAGGCGAGAAGCTTCTGAATTAACCTACCAACAAAAACACTAGATCATACTACCGTAAAATGGACACAAACACGAAACCAATCTGATTGCAGATTCATAAAATATGTCATGCTGGGCCAGATGAATTGTTTTGTGGCAGCGCGTCAGTGTTAATGATTTTTTTCTGCTAACTGCTAACAAAGTCATACAAGTTTTAAGTTTTACTTCTCTAAGTACCCTTTATGAGTTGGTTGACTATTATTACTCGTAAACTTGTAAAGCCTACCCTAGCAGCGTTTATATAGCCAATACCCAAGTACTCCCAAAATTTGCAATTTAAAGTTTGATATTTCACAAACAGATCTATAAATCGGAAAATTGTTGCAACAAACCTGCAACATTTTGTAAGGCCTATCCAACGACATATCACACCATGGGGTAGACAAGAAAAAAAAGACATCCCCACTTTATTATAGGGGGAGGTAAAGTAAAAAAGTATTATTCCAAGAATTTGTTCTACCAATTTGTCAAAATGACTTATATGTATAACCATGCCAAATTATAACTTTCTGGTACTAAAATTCTCTCTAGTACTAAGAAAAGTTCAATGTTCCCCATTTTGGAGAATATTCTCGGGAACAAAGGAAATTTCCGGAAATATTCTCCAGGGGAATATTCTCGGGAACGGGAATATTCTCGCGGCCCATCACTAATGACACCCGAATGCACGCATTTGCAGAGCACACGGTACAGAAAATCACTACTTTAACAAGTTTCACAACCCGATAATTAAAAAATATTTACAACGTATTGCCAATAAAATAATTTGATAAACGATGCAAAAAACTTTTCTAAACAGAAAAACTACCTACGTCACTCTACGTGTTATTTCAGGCCTAAATAAATTTAAATTAGATAGACATTTTTCTGTACTTACCTCTATTTTACACGATTATATTTAATTGTTAAACTGAGTAAAGGAGGGTTTAAGGTTTTTCCCCATGCCATCCGCACCCTTAGTTAGTTTATTAATTAGATTACCAGCTTCATTATGCCAGTCACTCAGCAGGCGCCGAACAAGCGTCCGCATAATTGTGGACATTTGCATAGCTCTGCATAACGCGACCGTTTTTGAGCCGTGACCGCGACCGACGGTGTGGAATGACCACCCATTAGTGACGTTACTGACGGCTTCATCTGAGCCTCGAGTGAATGTATTATGTTTCCAACACAACACAACTTATTGATCGTTTTATGCGTTTAAATAACATTGTCATAAACGATTTCGATATTTTTTTGGGTTAAAGCACTCAGGCCCCTTCTGATGGTTAGTTTTTTTTATTGTGGGACAAAAAAGTTTTATTATATTATTGATAATATATATAGCGGGTACGCTTAGACGTTTAGCCTTAGGTGTGTTACATAATGTACAGGCATCATCCATCTGTCTTATATCTTTGCTTGCAGCGAATTCCTCGATCTATTACCTAGTTAACTTATTAAATCGATTAAACAGTTTTATTATGCAGTCACTCAGCAGGCGCCGAACATGCGACCGCATAGTTGTGAACATTTGCATAGTTCTGCATAACGCGACCGTTTTTGAGCCGCGACCGCGACCGACCGTCGCGACGGTATTACGGAATGACCGGTCGGTAATGACATTACTGACGGCTTCATCTGCCTCGAGTGTAAGTTTCCGACGACGCAGCAAAAATTCCTTATTGCTCAAATCTGTTACAAACACACATTATATTGATTTAAACTCAGACGATTTTCATACTTCATTACAACAATACGGGATTTAATAGCGTCCTTAAGAAACCATAGTCGTTAAATCACGTCCGGTACGCCGAAGTAATTAAATAAACACCTTTTTGAACGCGTTTAAGTCCCGTTTTGTTCTAATAATTTCTTATATACAATATATCTATTACGCCTCTTTTGTGCTCGTGGCTGGGTAATTTCCTGTCAGAATGTTACGAGTACAAGTATTAAAGCCGTCAAGGTAAGCGAGGGTAATAGAAAACTCTCAAGGTGCTTTTCCTTTGTAAAATACAAGCTACTTTACTTTTTTATTCGTGTAAGAAATTAGAAATTACATGCGACCTTTAAGTACAGCTATAATAATCGATCTTATCATCACTCTTGCTCGTTGTGACAGGCGCAGGGAAACCGGGTGGTAAATTATTTATTTATTTTTATTATTTATTTATTCACTCCACCACAAAAAGTACAGTACAATACAATACAATTCATACATTTGTACATCTGGTTACAAAAACTTGCGTGGTGGAGACTGGTGCCTGAACTAGGAAGGACCTGTATGTCAGGTAAATCCATAATAACACCCTATGGCGGTTTTTTAAAGAACTAAAGGTAATCTGTTACTATCTATTACGCCTTTGATTTTTCGCTCACGGCTTGGTTGCTGTCGCCGAAGCAATAAATATGGTGTATGGCTGGTTGAAATATACTATGATCTCTGGTTATTATTTATTGATGTCCTATCAACCTAGGTTTCGGCGATAACTTGGTGGTGGATATTATTATAATTTCCGAGTCCTACCTGAACGTCCAGTAGGCCCACTTGGTGACCTTCGATCTGCTTCGCAATGCTATTTGTCTCTGATGCCTGGAGATTGTTTCCACCGCCTGTTGATAGGAATGTTAAATAAGCACTAAATATAGACAAGGCTAACTCGCGTTTCTAGCTTCTGTATAACTCTACGGAACATTATATCGTAGCACCTGGGATCCCATTTACTCGCATATGTGATTACTATGATCAGAACGTTTGTGACTATTGCTTTCTTAACCTAGTCTAATACTTAGCTCAAGTTAATCAGCCTTTCAGGATTCAGGGATCAGGTTCTGTCTCCGTCCACTTGCACAAACTTATTTCTCACGACCACCGTTAACTTTATCTTTTGACTAGCAAAATGGCGCCAACCACATGTGTCAGTTACTTCCAAATCTAAATGTTACCAGCTACAAAAATTATAAGGATTGTTCACATAACTTACCAAAGGGTTCGCGATGATCCGCGACACTCCCGACATCAAAAGGTGATTATAGAAGAGCTGCCAAGTGGCGTGTCCACTCGGCAATCTTCTCTCGGGCTCGTTGAGCTGCAATCCTCTCTGGTCTTATCTCAGCAGGTAGTTCACTCTCTTGTGGAGTATTCTCCGACTCAGATGGAAGGATTTGCTCTTGCAGATTATCAGTAACTTCAGACTCTTTCGAAGACAATTCTGTGCCTAGCACTGCCTCTGCTTGGTTTGGACTATGTACATCATTTGAAACCTCCATATTATCTGGTGTCTCGGTTTGATAATTTTCCAGTTCCAGTGGTATTTTGTCTAGTTCTACACTAGGTTGATCTGGAGGTAAAGTAAGTTTAATTTGTTCAACTACAGGAATGTTTGCTCCTGAAGGTTCTCCGCTGCAGTCAGTTTCCAGTGGATATAGGTGGCCGATGGATCTGGTGAGTTCCATATCACCAACCTTCACCTTCGCCACTCTACAATGTCCATCTTGACTCTCGATCAAGGTTGTTATCTTCCCCACTTTCCAGTTTACCCTTTTCTTGGAATCGTCATAGATCTGAACTGTGTCACCTATTTGTGGTGATTTATCTGACGTTGATCTAGGCTGTTTGATGGAATATCTATGCTTTTCCCTGAGACTTGGTAGATATTGTTTTATAAACATATCCTTGAACTCCCCGAGAATCATGTAACCTCTTTTCCAGCTTGCAATGAGGTCTACTTTCGTAGTAGTATTCTTGCCCATGATGTCTGTCTCCATTGGTTCAGGTACTACGCAATTACCTAAACTTAAGAAGTCAACTGGTCTCAGCACACGGTCTAGATCTGCGCCAACGTATGTCAGAGGTCTTGTGTTAATTACTCTCTCGATTTCTTTTATCACTGTGAGTAACTGATTATCGTTCAGTAAGTGTTTATCCAATGTGCGCTTCATACAATGTTTCGCTAGGGCCACGAGCCGTTCATAGACTCCCCCGTGCCATGGAGCCAGTTGAGGTATGAACTTCCACTTAATACTGTTTGTTATACAGTACGGACTTGTCAAGAGCTCAGATGTCAGCTTGAATTGAGGTGCATTGTCTGTCAGTATCATCTTCGGTTTTCCTCTGGAGGCTACGAACCGTCTGAACGCGAGCAAACATTCTTCAGCTGTTAAGTCTTTTACAATTTCCATATGAACCGCTCTCACAGCGAGACAGGTATATAAACATACCCACCGTTTCTCATTTCCTTGTTTCGTCGTAACCAATACTGGACCGAAATAGTCAAGACCTGTATAAGTGTACGGATCACTGTAATTCACTCGCTCTGCTGGCAAGGTTGATGTAGGAGGAAGCCGGTAAGGTCCTCCACCCTGTTTAATGCATTGCTTGCATGTTCTAAGTACCCTCTGTACTTGTGTCCTACCCTTAGGTATCCAGTATTTTTCACGGATGATATTCAAGGTATGTGGTATTCCCACATGGTAGTTTTCTTCATGTGTCTCTCGGATAACCTTATCTGTGAAATTCGATTTGGGCGGTAAAAGGATTGGGTGCTTCATATCATAGGACCAACGAGTATTGGACAGTCGTCCTCGGCTTCTTAGCAATCCGTCTACATCTAGATATAGCCCTAAGTTTCGGGTTAATGGTTGGTTTCCTTTCCACTTACTTCTTCTGGGAAATGTTCCTTTTGCAGATTTATGATTTCAGTTAAACATACTTTATCTTCATTGATGCTAGTAACTTCCTGATTAGTATATTCCTGTTCTTCAGCAGTGTGACAATCAAAATCCATTTCAAGTTGAACATCAGGCATGTCCTTCTCACAAACTTCCATTGACAGCTCTGGATCATCGGTGATGTCCAGGCCCTCCCCAGCAACAAGAAAGGCTTGTTGTTCTCCAGAGCTTGTGCTACTTGGCCAGTGTACTGGTCCCTTTGCAAGGAATTCAGGCCCATTGAACCATAATCCCTTTTTAGTCTCCCACAGCTCGGGTCGAGTAGCTAAATCAGCTGGATTTCCATCTGTATTTACATAGCGAAACTCGAAATCTGAGTTCTTCTTGATTTCGTTAACACGACGAGTAATAAATGGAGATAACAGTTTATTGGATTTCATCCAGCTGAGCACAACCAGACTATCTGTCCATAGATATTGTTTCTGTATGGGTAAATCTATGTTTGCTTTTACATACTTCATCAGCCTGCTACCGACCAAATATGCTAGAAGTTCAAGCCGGGGTATTTTCAAATCTTGTTGATCTTCTACGGGTGTTATCCTAGCTTTTGACATAAGGAATGCTATCTTAATCTCTTTCTCTCCGACTATGCGTAGATATGTCACTGCAGCATATGACTTCATAGAAGCATCTGCAAATGTATGAAGTTCATATTTAACTTTTGACTTTGGTGACACATTTCCTACATGTCGTGGTATCTCAATCTCTCTGGTCAGATTAAGATTATTTACAATTTTTGACCATTTACGTATGAGCTCTGTCGACAAGTTCATATCCCATTTAATCTTCATCTCGCAGAGCTGTTGAAAAAATATTTTAGCAGGCAAGATAAGCGGCGAGGCGAAACCGCATGGATCATAGACACGTGCTAATGTGCGTAAAACGCCCCTTTTAGTAACCTTATTTTCACGGCCCTCTACATCCAAGGAGTTTTCATTCAACTTCAATTCCAAAATATCCTTTTCCACATTCCACATAAGGCCAAGAACCTTTATTCGGTCTTTTTGTGGTGCTCTTAGTGACTGAGGAATAGTTTCCAAAAACTGCTTGTCATTTGACATCCATTCTCGTATGTTCATGCCTAATTCTTTGAAAACTCTTCTAGTTTCTTCATACAACGTGGTAGCTTTCTCAAAGTCTTCGGCACATGTCACGAGGTTGTCAACGTAACATCTGTCAGCAATGTTCTTAAGAAGGATTTCATTGCCTTGTGATAAATGATGTCGTATCGTAGCTGTTAAGAGAAACGGGCTTGAAATAATTCCAAAAGGTACTCTACAGAATCTGTAATGAAGAAGATTGTCTTCAGTAGGTTCCTTGAACAGATCCTTTACCCAGAGGAATCTCGTGACGTCTCTATCTTCATTTTGGAGACCTACTTGAAGAAAGGCTTTTTCTATGTCTGCCGTAATTCCAATTTCACCGCATCTGAACTTTAGAAGCAGGGCGGTTAAGTCTTCCAGCATTGATGGCCCTCGATACATACATTCATTCAGGCTCTTGTAATCCTTTACTTTTGCTGAAGCATCATAAACTATTCGACCCCTCTTTCCTTCCTGTTTCACCATATGATGAGGTAGGTAATGAATAGGAGGGTCTACCTGGTATATCGGTACTGTTTGGGGCTCAAAAACTTCAATGATATTGGCTTCAAGTTGTTCATTTAGGATCCGATCATATTCTGTTAATGTCATACTGTCAGATCTCCGCAGTAGGCTCTTTAATCTACCATAAGCCAGATTGTAGTTGGTTGGTATATCTGGAGGGCACTGAATCCATGGCCACTTTACTTCATACCGTCCTTCTGCATACCTGATGGTATCATTGAAGAATTTCACTGCTTCTTCTTCTCTAGTAGCTTTAGGAGAGTCAGTTATACCAATACTTTCAAGTGCCCATAAGAACTGCATGTCAACATTTCTCAAAGGTAAGTCTGGTTCTGTGAAGTAGGGGCAACTAGGTCCGTGACATTGACAATATGTTATTACAGAAAGAGCATTATCATAAAGGTTCCCATCTGTACTGCCGGATAACACCCAACCGAAGTCAGAATCTATCAAATATAAATTCTCTCCAATATGACGATGATTATCTCTAATAAAAGAGAAATAATAGTCATTTCCGATCAGTAGATCAATTCCATTTCCCAATGACTCATCATCAGCTATGATGTCTACCGAGATCCTGTCTGGAAAGCTTACTATCGGGATAGTATTAGTGATATGTGGGACTACATTTACTCTTATCTTCTTCTGCAAACCACGTTTGGTTTCTAAGATAATTTCTGCAGTGGGACTAATAATCTCTTTAGGTTTATTCGAACCAAATGTGTAGACCATAAGCAAATCTTCATTTTCCGGTGTTACATTGATTGACTGAGCTAACTTAGCTGTTATGTAGCTCCTTTGGCTTCCACAGTCCAGTAGAATGCGGCATGACTGTGGATTACTCTGTTCTTTGTCATTCTTTATTGAGGCGGTTGCTGTCTGCAAACAAGAATAAGAACACACTGAGCTCAAATTTGTCGTATCTTGATAGAGAGTTCTGGGACTTAAAATCGTATTCTCACCTGCAGCCTCCGCCTGAGGCACAGCAGACTTCAATTTCCTTGGGCAAAGGGCACGATGATGATTTCCTTTACAGTGATAACATTTGAAATTAATTCTGCAGTTTCCTAAAAAGTGTCCTTCCTGCAGACATAAGTAACACTTCTTTCCTAATCTCTGCTTGCGCTCTTTTAGTGTAGGATATTTAGTACATTCATCTGTGTAATGTGAGTGGGCATTACAGAATCTGCATTCCATTCGAGGTTTCTTTCCATATCCTTGTCGAAAGTTGTCTCCTGTGAATGTGCGTTTCTTTTTAAAGTCACGGTACGAACTCTTACTTTTAGCTCCTTCAGTAGAAATATTGTAACGCGGTCTGCTATTCCTTTTTGACACATTTTCTACTGCTTGTAAGGTCCCTGTTGTACAACCTTCTGCGACACTCTGACTGTGTTTGGTCTTCGCGACTTCTTCTTTATCCGCAATCAGCTTGGACAACTGTCTCCGAATCTCTTGAGTAGAGTCATCTTTAATAACTCTCTTCAATTCATAGACTATATTTTCTGGATATTTTTCGAAAATTAGGGTTCTGAAATAACTGTGCGAGACATCTTCACCTAAGGCAGTTAGGACTCGTAGGTGTCTTTCCAGTTCATTAAAAACTCTACGGCACTCAGTGACCGATTCGCTAGCAGGTACTATCTTGTTCAGTGCAGCATAATGAGAGTCTTTAATGTAACTGTCTCTGCCATACCGCTCCTTAAGCGTTGAGACCGCGATGGTATAATTTTTGTTTGTCGCTTGTAAGCCATCTACAAGATTCCGAGCATCACCCTTTAAGGCTGCACTTAAATATAGGAATTTATCCACGTCTGATAAATTTCTCTGATCAATTTGTGACTTGAACTGATCCCAAAAGGAGTGCCAGTTCAGGATGTCCCCATCAAACGTAGGTAAACTTAGTACTGGTAATTTCCCGCTTAAACACTTGGTAGCAGTTGCTTGATTGGTCTTGGCATGTTCAATTTTGATCTTAAGCTCACACAGTACCTCCTCTGCTTCCAATTGATGCGTCGATATATTTGATATGTCGTCTGCTGAAGGGTTGTTAACATATTTGAAATAGTTATTCAAATCGTTACTTAGCTTCAGTAATATGCTTTCTAATTTAGATGCTAATACCTCTGCATCCAACACAACGTCTTGCGCCGACTCTCTGTTGGTGTTTTCGCTTATTTGTTTGGCTGAGGCAGTAAGCTGTAAGAGTCTGTCTGAAGTCACCTTCAATATATTGTCCCATATCACATCCATGTTTTGCTTCTTTGTATATCTGTAATAGACCGTAACTATTGACTGTGTGTATAGTTTATAACAATCATACGTAATTATCAAATGAAATCAACGCAGTGAATCATTTCAGAATGAATTCACTTCGTGCTTACCATGAAAGTACGAACGCCGTGATTTTCCTTAGTCCGGCGATTTGCCCACAAAATAATGGTAGTTAGTTATAAATCCAAGCACGATTTTGCCACTCACAACACGACAATTTTACTTTCTAAACTTATGCACCTTGAAACAACTTTGAAACAAACAACTTCAACCCAAACTTGTATGACGAAAGCGAAAATTTTCTCTCTGACGTTTCTCTATACTAAAAACGCGCGATTGAAAAAATTTCGTTCGGAAATCGACAGATTATAAATCATCCAAGTCGTATTTTTCTAAGTTGAATGTAGATTATAAATAAAATCGATAATCGTTATAATTTATTTTCATAACCACAGATACTAACCTCTATAGGTCCGAATCGATGTGAATCGATCAGAATGACACAAAATCAAGTTGTTCAAACAATAATGACATATCTTCTACAAGACATAAAATGTTTCGTTGAACGTCACCGCCAAATATCAAAATTAATACTTAATACATCATTCAAATAATACGTGGGTCTCCGGATACATTCACTTTCAACCCCCGTCGCTACCAGTCCGAGCGAGTGATCATTGCAGCGCTCACACTCATTCCCAGTATTATATCGGGCTGCTGGACTCTTGTCTGTTCTTAGCTAACGTCTAACTGCGAGCAAACGCTGTGGCGTTTGCACCCCACTCGGGTCGCTAGCTGACCTACCACCGTGTCTGGAAAAACGCTGTACGAACAAGATACAGCGCCCCGCCACGCCACGGCGGTAAACTTTGATCTGCGTCAAAACATGAGTGAACGCCAAAACGTTCACACCCGGCACGTCGGGTCGACAGATCCCATAACCTCCGCGTCTAAAAAGAGTGACCTCTAAGGCGGTCACACCCAGCACGTCGGGCCGCGGGACTGTAACCTGTTCTTAGTCTGCAACTCTGCCAGACCGAAACCACTTAGGACAATCCGCGTCAAATGCCAGTGAACGCCGAAACGCTCAAGTTTTTTATAGCGTTCAAGAATATATAAATCATAAGCATATAGCATTGACATAAATTTAAAAATGATTGATAATTGTAATTTATATTTTAATTTTACTGTTTTGATCATTTATGTACATATATTATAATGTTGGTACTATTGATGCACAATGGTTTGGATGCCTTTAACTGTAAATATAAAAGATTAGCATAATAATGATTCCTTCCTACCCATTTATATACAATTGCATGCTGTATGAAGACAGCCGAAAAAGGTGGAACTTTAACATAATATTAAGACATGTAACTAACCCATTTTCTGCAATAAACATTATCTTATCTTATCACACCCAGCACGTCGGGACGCCAGATTGTCAGCTATACCAAAAAAAATAGCACTACATAACAGGATTTACACAGAATTAACAGACGTAAAGCAATAACAAATAAGGATGACGGGGGGAGATATCAAGAGACCCCATGACCTGGTTTACATAAAACTCTAGTAATAACATCTTCGAGTGCCACACTCTATCTTCGAGTGCCAAACTCTAGTAATAACATCTTCGAGTGCCAAGGTCATCATTTCCATATACGCATACAAACCGGGCGCAGAATATTCAGAAATTTATTTTCGGTGACGAACCACGTCTCATCATTATGACTTTCGAGTCAACTTCATACAATAGGTATCGCGCCTTAAGCCACGAAGTAACTTTATACTGCCATTCCAGAAATAAAATATCCAACAGATATTTTCCATCGAAACGTGTAAACGTGCACGCTCAGTTAGTCGATAAAAGGCAATAATCGGTACGATTCGATACTTTGCTCGCTGCCGAATCGATAAAATAACTACTCGCCATACTCGATAGATGGCGGGCTGCAATGACTACCTACAGAACGAAACTAAACAGAAAAATACACCCACCTTTTTTTTTTTTTTTTTTGTGCGACCGCTTGCGAATTTAGTATGGAAAAGTAACACCTGAAAAAATTGACAAATCATGCTTAAATAAATCTAACCAATTGGCTCTAGTAAAAAATATTTTCGCTTATTTAAATGAGACGAATTGTAGTCGTTCAAATTGGACTCGGAAAAATCCCAGCAATCTACACCATGTCGCCGAAGCAATAAATATGGTGTATGGCTGGTTGAAATATACTATGATCTCTGGTTATTATTTATTGATGTCCTATCAACCTAGGTTTCGGCGATAACTTGGTGGTGGATATTATTATAATTTCCGAGTCCTACCTGAACGTCCAGTAGGCCCACTTGGTGACCTTCGATCTGCTTCGCAATGCTATTTGTCTCTGATGCCTGGAGATTGTTTCCACCGCCTGTTGATAGGAATGTTAAATAAGCACTAAATATAGACAAGGCTAACTCGCGTTTCTAGCTTCTGTATAACTCTACGGAACATTATATCGTAGCACCTGGGATCCCATTTACTCGCATATGTGATTACTATGATCAGAACGTTTGTGACTATTGCTTTCTTAACCTAGTCTAATACTTAGCTCAAGTTAATCAGCCTTTCAGGATTCAGGGATCAGGTTCTGTCTCCGTCCACTTGCACAAACTTATTTCTCACGACCACCGTTAACTTTATCTTTTGACTAGCAAAATGGCGCCAACCACATGTGTCAGTTACTTCCAAATCTAAATGTTACCAGCTACAAAAATTATAAGGATTGTTCACATAACTTACCAAAGGGTTCGCGATGATCCGCGACAGTTGCTCTCCCTCGGGATGTTACAAGTAATAAAGCCGTCATAGTAACTGAGGGCAATAGAAAACTCTCAGACTAGCTAATTTGTGTATACATAGAAGGAAGTTAACTTTAGAGGACGGTTTTTTTTAACTTAGCTATGGGGTTAGGATAATGGAAATGCTAGAATCGAAGTAAACGACTTCTTTAATTGAATACTTCAATATATAAAACTATATATAAATCGTCATTTAGTACCCACCTAGTTGAGCTTACTTTGGGACTAGGACAACTCGTGTGAGGTTGTCTGTTATTAATATACCTAATATGATTTATTTTGTATTACTTATGTGTTTGACTTCCAATTCTGGAAGGTTGGCGGCAGTTTCGCCCTAAGACTGCCGGTAATTCCCCGTCGTTGCGGTAAGTGACGTATTTAGTAAAGTGTCGCTACTTAGCTGAAATTGTTGTAATTACATCTAGCTTTGCACGGTGGCTAACTTATTTCAGGCTAAATATAGCCTGGCAATGGAAGCTCAAGGCAAGAAATGTACCATATTTTTCAATTAAAAAAGTTTAAAGTCTATCATTAAGACCATTTCCAAAAAAGTTTAAAGATACTTTTTATGTAAAACTATTTCGTATGTTTGTGTATATTATGTACACAATAGTATATAATAGTGTAATGATTATGCTAATAAATTTACTTAAAAAAAAAAAAAAAACAATAGTATATAGTTACTACTCTAATGTTTTTATATCATCGTAATTTCATTATAATGAAATAAGTTATATTTTGATGTACACTACATAATTATACCAGGTGGGCCCTGTAACAGGAGCAAAAAATTAAAACATAGATTCTACCCATCAAACTGAACAACAGTTAAACCTCCTGACGACCAGCATTCAAAATTTGTCAGTTTAATTTAAGACTTATGACAAATAGATTGACAGTTAACTATTAATTGATGATTGATGCTAAGGCGATGTCAATGATGGACGGCGTAAATTGAGAATGCTATTTACTTTGTTTGAAATAATGAACATGTGAAAACAGTATTTTCAAAAAAAGTTTCTGAACAGCTGTTGTTCAGTTTGACGAGTAAAATCTATGTTTTAATTTTTTGCTTCTGTTACAGGACCCACATGGTGTGTAAAGGTTCATATTCATTCAGAAAAATAAGTTAATTGAAAACAGTGAAGTCACATTAACTTCTTGTGATATTTTCTCCGGTTTCCGCGATTGTCTAAACAAAATCAGTCAATCGATTGACAATGGTAACCGTAAAGTGACTGAAACTTAAGGGAGGCTCAAATAATACAATACAACAAATCTTTATTGCACACCAACAAGAGGAAAATGTTACAATTTAAACCTTAATTTATAAATGGTAGACAATAGGCGGTCGTAATAATAAATAATCTATTTCTATATTTCTTTAGAAACACTATTTAAAGTATGTAGCACTCTGGATAAGCGCTTAGTAACGTATTTCTTCGCACCGTTTTATATTATTCGCGGAGAAAACCCGCTGTAGGTAATTATACTACTTAGCCACGTTTAGCCTAAGTGAAAAGCCGACTAGCGACTGCAGCGCTAACTGCAATTAGAACAAATAGCTCCTGAGTTGCGCTTCGCCTACTGAAAAGGTTAGATATGTATGTATGTAGATTCTTTATTGTACATAAATATCTACGCAATGTTTGTAAACATTGCGTATAAAAAAAAAAGGAAGCTTTTTGCAACTGGTTGAAAAATGCAATGGCTCTTTAGGTTCAATGGTCCAATAGACGCTCCTGTTGGCCCGGAAAGCCGTTGGAGACGCGGGTTCGAAGCCCGCCTAAACCATTCAATTTATAATTTTTTGCTTCATTGTAAACATTTATTTTACGCTAGCAGAGTTACGCTAGTTTCACTGCATTTATTAATATAAATGTCTACCTATTATCATTCAACGAGAAAAAACGTAGCAAATCCGAAAGAAACCGTTTGCTGTATTTAATTTTTACTCTTCCTTTCAATAGATGCCTTTAAACTCCCAAGGAAATAGGTTTTATACAAACATCACCTTATATTATATTTATAATTTAACATGCAGCGTTTCAGTACGATCGATCCTTTTTTACTACCCAAAATGGTTTAAAATTACGTAAGGCTATGAGTTACGCTGGAAAGAACTCTTATCACACAATTATGGATCGCTCTCATTAATCTTAAACTTCCAAATACCTATTTCTCTTCGATTTCTTCACGCCAAATTCCAAGCCAGGGGTTGTGAATAAAATATAAAGTGGTTCAACCTTATGTTTTCGTGTAATTGCTTTTTAATACGGCGGCTTGGACTGGGATTCGTCTGGCGCGTGACCGATTGTGTACGTGCTTTATTTGTTAGGGAAGTTAGTATCTGCAGTCGGTAGTGATTTTAGAAGAAATAAAAGGAAACAATATATACTTATTAAACAGTAATACAATCATATACAATATATACTTATTATACATAAAACAGGAATAAATCGTTTATTTATATTTATTTATACGCGATGATTAATAGTTTAAACATTATTACACAATATTAGATATTACAAATGAAGGACTTAATTCAATTCGTTTCTTTCAGGTATCACAGGCCCAGTAGATATTAATAGTAGGTAACTTACAATCCATCATACTTAATATATACCACAGAAAACAAGCGTTTGGTGCAGGATCGTCAAAGGAAAGACCATTAAAATAATCATATTAGTAAAATCCCAATGAACGTTTTTGAGAAGTGAAATATTTAGTCTAATATTTGTATTTCAATTTGGTCCATTCGGTTTCATGATACACTTGCCTTTCGCAGCCACATAAAATAATAAATGTTGTTTTAAAATTAGAATCAAACTACTGGGGCTCAATTCGACCAAATTTGGAGATATCAGTCACGTTAGACGTGTTCCTACTTGACGTTTGGAGATATCTTAAATGGCATACTCGAATAAGCGCCCTGTTGCATGTAAAGCGACCTAGCGCCTTAAATCTTAATATTTGTACACCAATTTGGTCTGGTATGGTATTAAGTTGTGTTATTTCCATTTCACCACTCGAATACTACGCCGACGTAAAATAACGTTACTTGACAACCAATGGTCCATGTTTTCAACTTGTAGGTAGGTATGCCATAACACTCAATATGAAACTTCAAATACCGTCTATATCAATTCAAGATTGAATATTTCTACGCAAAATGTGTAATTTAATTGTACAACTTATCATCATCAAGATAACTGGGTATATCTTACCTTACTAGTCTTGGAAAAAAATATACATATGTACATTCTTATTTTTCCTAGACTCGCGCTTCGAAGAGACTTAATATTATGCCCTCCAATTCGGCCTATCCGGTTTCGTTACATTTCCATTCGGCCACTAGACCAGCGGGCAATTTGGGTAAACTGTTATGGGCCGAAGGGGCGAACGCGCCAATTACACCTTGAATAGTTTGAATTTGTGCAATTCTGTTAAAAGTCCTCTAATGGGCCGGCAAACGGCACGTTTATTGCGAATTTTAATTCTAGGATTAAATAATAAAGTCTATTTTGTTCGTGTGCATCTGTTCTTTGTTCGTGCGTTCATAGATTTGCTTAGTCAATGTTTTCTTTTTGTGTTTTTACTCTGGTTTTAGCTTTAAAATGTGAATGAATGAGTTAAAAGTATTAAAACATTGCGTAATAATTGCGTCTTTCCGGCGAACAACTTTTCTTTTAATGTGAATTATTTATATTATAATTATTTTAACTATATTGGTTTGAGAACTCTTTACAGTTTACTGCGAAAAATCTAAATGTTGTTGTAAAAAGGGTAATTGCGTTTGTTCATGTGATTTCAATAATATGTATCATGATTTGTACGTACATTATTATGTTTTCATTTTAATAATACAACGATGTTTTGTGTTGAAAACGAATTTATCAGAGTAACTTTTTTTTTTTTTTTTTTAACTTAATCTTGTTTGATGTTGACGTCAACGTATTTTCATTGGCGCTGACAGCTGTCACCCCATAGGAAAACGTAAAATGTGCCATGCCATAAATAATTACAATATATTTTCAACGCCACGTTTGGCTAGGTTGGTTGTCAAAGACGGTTTGCTAAGCTGTGTGGAAAGGTCTAAAGTAAAAACGTACAATATAAATATAAAAAACCTATTTCACTAAATGAAAAGTTCAACTTTGTTTACTACTTTACGATTCCAGATGATTTGAACTGAAGGCTTGAGTTTGAGTGTTAATCCGCCGCGGGCGCTACAGGGAAATCCTTTCTCACTCTTTCAGACGATAAACTTTTAGGCGGTCACTCGACTGTTAAATGTAATTTATGGATTGCGAATCGGAGGGTCGGCCGAATTGGGAAATTATCTGAAAAATTGAAATGATTATTTTTCTTCGTTATTAAATTAGTAATTTTAAGGTAGTTAATATGTTATTTTACTTACTGTATGTACTTACTTACTTATGTACTTACTGTATATTTTGCTGGTTGATCTAGGCGAAACGATCTGGAGAAAAAAAGTTTGCTTTCACACTTGCTAACGCAAGTGAACCGGTATTATGTTCCCTTTTTAATGTGTGATACAGCCGATACAACCCGAATTATAGTATTAGAGCTGCATTAGTTGACTGACTCTAACAGTTATCATTTATAAGTTAAATAGAGAATATTGCTAAGGTAGACATATCGTAGAGATACTCAGAGACATTCATAAAGAAATTTCGAATTTAGGTAACCCTTAAATAAATATTATGGGATCAAAAATGATACCAAATATTCATTCTAAAATGACTTAAATACTCGTAACAAATATAATGCATGTCAATTTTGAATTTGAGACTCACCTTGATAAGGTCTGAATGGGCATGGAGTCTTCGAGTCTACTTACATCACATGAGTATCGGTGCGTCTCTATTGAAGCGAGGCGGAGCGGAGACGTGCGGAATAAAAAAAAAAAATCATTTATTTTCACCTCACAAAGGACATACAAAACAGTTTGACAACTAGTTGGTAAACATGAAAGTGGTACAAAGTATCCTTTGTGAGGGACTGGAGTCTGAACTAGGTATTGAAAACCTGTAATACAGATCTCCAGGCCCTCACCCTGGAAAGCGACACAATTTAGTAAATCTAGTAAATACCCGTTTTGCACTTATGGAAACTTATGAGGTAGATAAATGAAGTACTATAAAAAGCTTTAGTAGAAAAACTTACAATAAAAATTTGGAAAAAAACAATGAATAAGGCACCTAGACCAGCTGTGCTTCACTTTTGTGATTGGTCGATTCCGCACGTCTCCGGCCCGCTGCGCTGCAGTGGAGACGCACCCTAAGGGCGCTCTCTCACTGCGAGTAGGTATTTGCTTGTAATGTAATGTAACAATAAGTTTCTGTCAAAAATGACATTTTAGTGGCAAGCTTTTATAGCCGACTGTACTTTTCTTTGGATATCCATCAAATGCTCACTGAGACGATTCTAAAGAGCCCAAGCTCGGCAGGATTGCTTTTTCTATTATAGAGTTCCTATGGCCACCTTCCGGCTCCATCATCAGATCAGCCCCATGGTAACATATTATTGTATTGTCATCAAAGTCAAGTAAGTATGCAAAATTTCAGCACAATCGGTTGACGATAACTGCTTCAAAATTGAGTTGCAAGATTTCACCCGAACAAACATACTTAGATACATACATACATACATACATACATACATACATACTTACATTGCAAGTTAAATAAAAGCTTTTAAAAAGCAAATTAAATGTTCAACATACATTTTTTTACACTACAGACGAGTATAACACGATTTTATGCTCCTGACAATAGGGTCGTGTTCAGATATTTTTGTTCTCGTAAGTGTGTAGATGAAAATGAACTTGACTGTACCGTAATGTTTATTCTGCCTGCGTGTCTCTCATTGTTCAGTCGAGTTCATTTACATCTACACACTTACGATAACTAAAATATCTGATCACGATTTTATGCTCCTGACAATAGGGTCGTGTTCAATGTGTGTTCAACGTGGTAAATGAACTCGACTGTTCACAAATGTATTTAGTAGAGAGACACACACAAATTTTTGGCCAGAAATTAATATACTCCTTAAATAAATTCAGATTCATAAAATAGGTCTGTAAGGCAAGATTTACGGCCTCGGGGTTACTCCCGAGATATATCACGGGTGTCATTTTTGTCGAGGCCGATATAGGGTAGGTAATAGATAAACAGATAGCCGACCGTCAGCGGAATGAAAGGGCCTTTTTGGACCCGGGGTAAGGGTTGTGTCCACTGCGAGCGATGACTATGACATTTTATTATAAATGTCTGAACTGGCTAGCCTTCTCTATTTATCAGTGAGTCGGATTTTTGGTGTAAGTGTAAGTTTCCAACGCAAAAAACCGTCTCGATCGCGTTTACGTAAGCAAACTTAGACTAGAGCTTCAGATCCAAAAACAAGAATGGGTTCGCCCAAGTGTAATCTCGAGTTCTTGACTTGATTTTTATCTCGTGGCAAGAGGCCGAGGTGGAATTTATACGCTGCGGTTCGGAACAATTCGCGACTTCTCAAATGGGTAAACGAATGGGGTAAACCCCATTATTCAAAATTTAAAATCAAAATTTAACGTCTGTTATTTGGACGACGGGACTCTTGGAGGCGACATGGACACTGTTCTTTCCGATTTATTTACCATCCAAACAAAGTTTAAAAACATTGGCTTAGAGTTAAATTTTAATAAATGTGAACTCTATAACCAAAGTCGGTCATGTGACACCGATGTAAAAGAGAAATTCGATAAAGTGACACCTGACATTAAAATAGTCACTAAGAGTTCGCTTTGCCTCCTTGGCTCGCCGATTTTTGAAGATTCTTTTTCCGACTATATACTAAGTTATGTTTCGAAATTCCAAAACTGTGCAGACCGCCTTGTCCAAATAAGCCCTCATTACGCAATATCAATTCTTAAATTCTGCCTTTTTGTTCCGAAATTAACATATGTACTTCGCTGCTGCCCCTTGTGGAAATTTCCAAATCTCTTGTTACCTCTGGATGATCTTATTAAAACAAATTTAGAAACAATTTTAAACATACAACTCAGCGAACAGTCCTGGACTCAGGCATCCCTTCCCATTCGTCACGGTGGGTTGGGAATACGCAAAATTAGTAGTGTTTCCTTACCGGCATTTTTGTCTTCTGCCCACAGTTCAGTTAATCTTGTAGGTAAAATCCTTAGGGTTCCGCCCTCAAACTATGAGATTGCTGACTTTGCAGAAGCTAAAAATGCTTGGTCAATTGCTTGTCCGGGAAAGGATTCACCTGACCTACCCACGTCACAGAGGAGTTGGGATGACACCTTGTGTAAAATCTCCTTTGATTTTCTCCTCAGCCGCAGCACAGGTCCTGATAAAGCACGGCTGCTAGCGTCGGGTACCAAGGAAGCCGGCGGTTGGCTTCACGCCTACCCTTCGCCAAATACCGGCACCTTCCTAGACCCTGACACACTACGTGTGGCAACGTGCCTGCGGCTGGGGTTAAAGACATGTACACCCCATAGATGCCCTTGCGGCAGCGATGTCGACCCTCTGGGCCACCACGGGCTGTCATGTCAAAAAAGCGCCGGCCGTTTCTCTAGGCACGCCGCGCTTAACGACATCATCCGCCGTTCTCTTGCCAGCGTTAATGTCCCGGCTTTGCTGGAACCAACCGGCATCGCCAGAGACGATGGTAAGAGACCGGATGGGATGTCTTTGATTCCATGGAGATTGGGAAGGACACTAGTGTGGGACGCTACCTGTGTAGACACTCTGGCTCCTTCCCATCTCCATGGAACATCTCATAAGGCAGGCACGGCGGCCGAAGCGGCCGAAAAATTAAAAGCACATAAGTACAGGGGTCTCAGCTCTGAATACGATATTGTTCCATTTGGAGTTGAGACCCTTGGCCCGTGGGGGCCCAGTGCACATCAACTGTTTAGGCAAATTTCTAAAAGACTGGTCGACATCACCGGGGACCGAAGAGCTGGCAGCTTCCTCGCTCAACGCATTAGCGTTGCTATACAGCGAGGAAATGCTGCCAGCGTCTTCGGCACTATGCCAAAGGGGTCCGATTTTTTAAGTCTTTTTTAATATTAAATTTAATCTGTTTTAGCCTTTTATTTTAGTTAGTTAAGTTCTTAGTTTATAGTTAGTATTTTAATTTCTTTAGTATTACATGTTTCATGGGGTAAGTAAGTATGTTTCTAAAACTTATTCACACCACCAAATTAAGTTCTTCTCTGAACTCTACTGAGTTCAACAAATAAAAGTTGTTTCCGAAGTATTCGTGAGTAGGGCTAGGTTAGGAAATAATAATTATAGTTTGAAAAAATTAGCAATGCAAAAAGGAAATCTATTTTGACACTTAGACGCTGGGAGAGTTAAAGCTTACTAAAAGATGTGTCGTCACAAAGTTCATAAAATGTATAGCATGCAGTAGCGAACTGGCTTGAGGTCTGCGTATCTCGGGCGATCGGAAGGAAGGGCGCGTTAAGCTTTTTGTAATGCTAAAACTTGGCGATTACTTGCGAACGTCGTCGACAGACCGAATAAGACACGTGTAGCTATATAATACGACTTCTGCCATTTTATATTCTCTTTAGAATGTAGACTAGAGGGGAATTGAATTTCATGACGGTAACCATTCATCGTCATCGTTTCTGCCTACATCCAGCCACTTGACTGTTCACGACACTTTGCTCGGGCTAGTCTGATCCACAGTTTCCCTGCCACCTTCCAAATATCATCTGAGCAGTGAGCTGGTGGCCGTCCCGTCATTTCTGGCTCAGTTCTGGCCATCACTCTTTGACTGACTTTGACCCAGTGGTCGATTTGTCTTGTTAAGTGTCTCGTCGATCTCAACCATAGTTGCGTTACCGTTTCTCCAATACCTAAAAAAATAAGGATTTTTTGATTATAGGCTCAACTCAAGCTTGACTCAAGTTAAATTGTATTAAACTAGACAGACCTAGGCAGGCCCACAAATAAGAGCCCCGTAAAGCGGGGCTCCGTCGACATAAGGCGTGGGTTGCCTAATGCTGTTGAAAATATATGCGACTAATAAAATAATCTACTGGTCGAAAAAAATATACCTACCCGACCATTATAATTATAAAACGCTTCATGAAAAATCGTTAAGTAGGTACATGAAGAAAGACGGATAATTAGATCATGAAAAAGCGCGATGTGAAAATTAGCTAAAATGACAAAATGCTTTTGTGAAATGTATTCAACGAATGTAACTGTTATTGTTCCCTTCATTATACTTTTACTAAAGCAAAGTGTGGAGACTAAATTTTAGACGATTCGATTGAATTAAGAAAAAGTCAGCGCTGGCGCCTACTACTATGGTCGAAATAAAATAGCTCAATTGTGAAATACCGCCATTTGATTTAAGTGGGCAGTAATCTTAGTAGAATTTTTTGATGTCTATTCACGGACCTGTTTTGTGACATAAATATATATCTACGTAACATAAGCATAGAGAATTTTACGCGTACACACGACACTCAACTGAATTGAATGCGCAGTGGCCATTTTTATACCCCTCGTAAAGGATGTAGTGGGTTTCTGATGAAGGCATTGTTTTATGATTTTGGTAGAATTACCCATAACTTCCCGTGTAATTTGTCGGCTACTTTTTTCAAAATTTCTTTATTCCTAAAGTCACCGGTAGGTACATACAATATTTTTGTATACAGATCAGCAGCAATTCACGCATACGTACAATCGAAAAAGAGTTATGGTAAAATAATCTGGGGAAGCTCAACGAACAAAAACACCACTGTAATGTAATGCTTGGTTTTATGTGAGTTATTAAGAGGCCTTATTCCTTTTAAAATGCTGATTGTTTTAGACATCTTTCTCTGTGATCAAACATGTTTCTTAACATATTATTGATGATACTACCTAGAACAGGGTTATTGGGATTTATTGTTATTTGGGATTTGGTATTATATTTGAAACCTACAGTTTGAATTTTTCATTGTAAATTTTTGTTTAAAAACTACTCGAAATTTACAAAATTCACGCGGAATATTAGTTTTTTCAACTTATTTTTGACTGCACGCAATGAAAGCTTGAAATAGCTATGTTACTACCTAGAACTCGGCGAAAAGTATAATTCACTTCAAAAAGGTGGATGAAATTATCAATAAGTATATTTGTCGTCATATGAAAAAAATATTTTTTAAAAGGAATAAAGCCTCTTAAATGGTTTTATGTGAATATGTCAAATGATATTAACAATTAAATATTTCTAACCACTGATTTTGTGTACCTCTATATGTGCACCTTTATCCTATTGGATGTATACAGCGTGTATATTTGATACAACCGCATACTGAAGCCAGACGGAGATTTTAGTGCTATAATCTGATATTTATAACAATTATTAACTTAGCGTTAACTTAGCCATAGCGTAATTAATTTTTGTAAATTTTCTGAGCAGCAATGTACGTGGCGTAGTTATTACTAGTGACAGCTGTGACATCACAATGTTATGTGTCAACAAACAACAACAAACAAGTACGTTGCTTGCTGATTTATTTTATATGGAAAAAAAATGATCGTTTTTTTTTTATAATTTACGGATAAATATATTAATAAGTGCCTATACTAAGCCCCTGTAAAGTATGCGGTTATATCAAATATACACACTGTAGATACATCAGCATATTTGTACCTTATGATTAATAATTATAACTGCAAATAAATGATTTTGATTTTGATGGTTTTAGGTACCTGACAGTTGTAAATACGTGTAGATTGAGAGACAGATTGTTGCCTTGGCTACTTGCGCTTGAGATATGACTTAATAACCCAAAAGCGATCAATCCCCCACTGTACAGAATTCCTGTCGAGAGCATAACTAGATTAAACTCTGATGAACCCGCTTAATCAAGGAATGAACTGGATTAGGTAAACAGTTGCTACGTGACAGAATTATAGAATGCACCGCAAGAATTCGAAGCGCATTTCACTCTAATCCATGGGTCAACAGGCGGATTCAAATGAACATTGTTGTTTTAAAATTGGAAATGTTCATGTTTTCCTGATCGAGTATACTGTCCCTATTAATGAAATTGTTACATTTGCCTATAGTTTCACAGATACGAGAGGTGCGCGGATGATGTGGCCTACATGTCAAAATTTGCGTCTGCCGGAGGGCTTCAGTGCAATTAGAATTCCCAAAATCAGTCGGCACTCGGCAACTTTTTGAGATTTTCTTAAATTTAAAAATTTTTCGCTGCCTTGGATCGAGAATTTTCCAATTTTTGAGTTCGCTATTCAAGAAACGGAATAAATGTAATCTTGGGATTGAAATAAGCTCAGTTTGATCCATTTTAAGAGGCGGTCGGGCAAAAACTGTAGGCGGTAGCAGGTCCCTTACGCGCAAGGTCAGTCTGCGCTCCGTTCACTTTATTTCTAAATTACATTTTCAGCGCCTTTGATAGTTGCGCGTCGTGTGAGATACAGATACAGATACTTTATTGGTAAAATGGTATTTTACAAGTCAGTCATGTTACATTACATTATTATTATTATAAATTACAATTATCTACATAATATATTATGATTACAATTTCCAATTATTATTACGATACATTTTCAATTGTTATTAACTATAATTTAATTATTACTATCAATTGGTATACAAGGTCAATGATCACCTTCAAAAAACTCATCTAAACTATAGTAAGCATGGTCTAAGAGCAAGGATTTGAGTTTGCTAGCGAATATTATGTCACTAGTGGCTTCTTTTATGCTATTTGGTACTTTGTTATAAATTTTGGGCCCAACGACGCTGAGTGACTTTCTAACCTTGGCAAGTCGGTGTTTAGGTTTGAGATTTGTAGATTTATTACTGCCGGCAAAATATTAGTATTGAGTATTTATAGAGTGTTCAACATGTCGCCCCTTGCCTGCTATACGGCCACATCTCAAAAAAAAATTTTTTTTGGATTATTGCTGATTCGTATTCAGAATTGTCTAATTTACGACCTTATTTCGAGAGATATAAGAAAAAGTGTCCTTAAAAGCCTTTTTTCCACAAGTGGCCTTATGGATCTGACCAAAAATTGTCAGTTGACTCCCTGCAAGACAGCCACTTTGGAGTTATGGCTGTATAACATTAATTTATGATAATTTTTTTGAGTTGCGTCCTAAAGGCATAAAGATTATTCGAGTGTTATTCCGATGAATCCCTTTAAATATAAGCGAATTAAAGGGCATTTGATTGTGTCACAACTGTAACTACCTATAGTACTTATTATTTATTTAAATTTATTCGTATAGCATAATACTTTCTAATAGTTTTAGCCGTCTTTTTGTATAAGTTTATTTGTTTTTTTTTTATGTTTTCTTGTAATAATTTTTGTCCCATTATGGTAGTCATTTATATACAATTATAAGTTAAATTCAAGATCTTTTATCCAATGAATTGCGTCGTTAATGAGGACAAACAAGTCTGCAGGGTCGCCGTTATACTGTGAGTCTCTCCAACCACATCTGTAGAGGAAGTCTCGGGATCGCCCACTCCCAGTTCTGAGCCTGTTGATCTGGCACCATTGTTTTCGAGGCAGAATGAAGCCAGGAGGTTTTGCCGTGGGCTTTATACTTGCATCTCTGAGTAAGTCGGGTGATTATGAGTTGCAAGTAGGTTAGAATTTGATTGTAGCCGGTCTCGAGCATTATGGTACGGTGGGTGCCTCGACTTCAACCGATGAGGCGGGTTTGCGAACTCTGCATGAATTAGCAAATTGGGACGATCCACGACTTTTTGTGTTTCGTGGACCAGTGCCTGATGTCTTCTTAGTTCGGCGCGAGCTATATGACTCATCACAGCCAAACCAGAGGATTACATTTTGATGGTTCCCGACATCGCATGGCTTGGTTTAGCTATACGTCTATCCGATGCACATGTGCGCTGTTGAGCCAAACTGGCGCGCAATACTCTGCCGTGGAGTAAACTTGGCTAAAACTGGAGGTGCGTAGCACATCAGCTGTTGCTGATGGGAACTACTTGGGGGTTTCCGCTAGTCTGTGGTGTATGTTATTCCGCGTCTGTAGCCTTTTCCCTAACTAATATGTGGCGCATAGGTGAGACTGCGGTCTAGAGTTACACCCAAGTACTTTGGTGTAGGATTTAATTTCATCGCCGTCTCTCTGAAGCCGATTTTTGGCCCATAATTTGCTTCTTAGTTGCAGAGATGGAATGTCGCAACTTCTGTTTTCCTAGCAACTGACTGCAGTTGCCATTTTTTAAAGTATTTCCCAAGATATTCCAGATCGCGAGTTGTAGGTTGAACAGAAGCAGGGCCAGGACCGATTCCTGCGGTAGTCTATTGTTCAGCTTCCTGACTTTGCTTGGAGTGCTTCAAGGTAGATGATAAAGTCCCGTATTGCTGAGCATAGAGTTAATTAGTCTATTTTATTTATTTTTTATTTTATTTTATTTATTTAAGGATTACCAACAGATAACACATCAGACTATAACATAGAATAAGTATACACAAATGACAAACAGGATGCTTATCCAATTATAGGTAGCCACGGCTAACATTTGGGTTCTTTAAAGAATAAAATTGCTACTAAGCAGTGACTGCCATTACAGTCAATCTATGTTGAGCGTAATAGCAGGCAGTGCGGCTACATAAAAAGATAAACACTCTAACAATCTTTCTACAGGGCACCACGGTCGTGAGCTTATAGGAAAGTCATTGTCTCCATACGGTATCGAATGCAGCTGAGAGGTCGACAAGGACTGCCACGGTTTTCTCTTTCCTCTTAAACCCAGCCTTTATGTGTGTTGTGAGCTGCATTATCTGATCCACGCAGTTCCGACTACTAAGGAATCCAGCCTGTTCCACAGGAATTATTTTGTCGGAAATAGAATCGATTCGATGTAAATATTAGCCTCTCCAAACGTTTGTAGACGTAACTAAGTGGAGCAATTGGTCGGTAACTCTTTGGGTCGTCGCCTGGCTTACCTGGTTTCAGCATGGCTATTATTTTGGACAGGTTGAACTTAGGTGGAATTCTATTATTCAAGACTATGCCAGAATAGAACTGTGAGTAAATACCGACTCACATAAATTGCTACTCTGAATCGAACCAGTCTTCGTTCAGTATTCCTGAACCTAAAAGTAGAAATTAAGCTGGATGCAATGATTATCGCTTACAGTGATGTTCTTACTGTAACAAAAGTTGATTAATAATGGTATTTTAACTATTTTGGTGGGTGTATTTATATTTTCATGTAACCATTTTCCCATAATTTTCTTGTGCGGTTTTGGACGCATCTCAAAATTTCAACAAAACGTATCTGCAATACGGCCACGACTCTAAGTACCTGACTTAAAGGCCTTGTATCTTAAAAAATATACATGTTTTATACAAAAAAATGTATTCATTAGAAGCATTATATCATCTTGAGTAAAAAGAGCTACATCAAAAATGAATTGACCTAAAACTCAGGGAGTAATCCAGGTTTTACTACTACGCACTACGCTGCCAAAACCTTAACAAGCGATTTCTCGAAAAAATGGTTTTTTGAGATGTGGCCGTATAGCAGGCAGGGGGCGATGTATCTGTGTTTATTGGCGGCATCCTAGCTCCCAAACGGATGGTCCAATTTGAATGCGGTTTTTTTTTAAATCCAAGCCTTGTCTTCAAGATGCTTCTTAGCTATGTTTAATGAAAATAATTGCAACCATTTCTAAAATATTCAGCTTTGATTAAAAAAACTGTCAGGATCTCAGTCAATATCGAAGTTAAGAATGCCTAACTCCGTGGTTATGTTCAGGTGTAGTAATATTCTTATACCACTCATTAAATTAGGGTCTCAGCATGGTGATCAGATACCTATTTCGGAGGGCTTTTTAAATTTTGAATTTAGCTTATAATAATGAACATAGTTTATCAAATGGTGGTACATTTATTTATTTGACCACGCATCTTAGCTAGCTATAAAGTTTGTCCCGTTATTTTGAGCGCGACGCCATGCTAGTCTGGCGTTATTTGTTGGTCAATTTCTTTGTCCTCAAGCCAAAACGGCTGGACAAATTTTAACCAATTTTGATACAGCGATGGCTGGACATGCAACAATTGTCATAGAATACGTTTTACCAGTCTACTGTAAAGAAGAAAAATACGGACAAAGTGGTACGAGGGCACAGCCTAGTTATAATTTTATGAATCAAAAATAAAGAGTTTTTGAGCTTAATCAGCGAACACCTATTAATTTGCTCTGGCAGTTGCTCTCTGTCTGCAGCTCAATTAGCGTTTAATTTTCATGTTTCTCTGTCAGCATTGAGTCAGCTGTCCGCTACACCTAATTAGCTATTGTCTGCTTTGCATTTGAAGCTAACTTAATTACCTACTGGCAAACGCGTGGAAAATCATATTTGAAATGTTATGATTACTAAACATCCACTTATACTATTATCCAACTCTCTATGAAGAGAGGTCATGTGTGCTGGGAAAAGTTTTCTTTCGTTTTGTATGGGTACTGATTACAACGCTATTTATGTGTCAAATCTTTGCGGACTCATTACGTCGAAATAATATAATATAAACATTTTCATTAAGTTACACGGAAGTTTAAACCATTATTTTATTTCACTACACACTATAAGTAATCGCATGTCGTATTGTAACATTCTTTACAGCGGTTTTGGCCGGGTTATGTATGAAATTTATAAATAAAATAATACCTAATGCAGTTTTTTTTTATCTAATCTAAAATCGACGCCTTGGTTCCTAAGAACAGGTTTCCCTATCTCTTATAGTTTCTAACTTCTCCCTACTGACCCATTTGGATTGATCACCCGGTATTTTGACACCCTGTGTTGCTCTGACTACTACCGATACAATACTTATTCACGACTCAGGGAGCCAATCCCTCAATAGAGCTATAAGGCAGCAAATGACGAATGACCCCCAGATTTTCGCAAGTTTTATTAAGCCCGGAAGAAGTCGTTTCCGGGCGTGAACCGTTTTATTGTGCGCCACGCTGTGACGGATTTTTCTATCGAAGCATTTAACTATTTTAAGTTTTCCTTGTAACTTTGTAGCAGCGAACGTTTGGTTGTTCGGGAATTGTGAATTTTTCATTGTTCAAAATAAGAAAACTTAAAAAGTATTGAATTCTTTTGGAAAGGACTTATTTTTTATTATATAGCGCGTACGTTTTCTTTTGTTTCGTATGGGCAATTGATAACAACGCCACCTACCGGTCAGGATATTATCTTTGTGGCTTTTATCACTATCAGGACGGATCTCAACCAATGTATATGTATAGTACAATGCTGTCGTGCTAAGGTAAAAGGCTACCGTTAGCTATGGAGCTCCATACAAAAAAGTCGTATTTTAGCTTAGCACGGCAGAATGTGAGATAAAATCTATTTGTTTAAACATAGGTGAGTAGTGACAGGTGTTACGTTTACTACCCGATACTTTTTAGGGTTCCGTACCCAAAGGGTAAAAACGGGACCCTATTACTGAGACTTCGCTGTCCGTCCGTCCGTCCGTCTGTCACCAGGCTGTATCTCAAGAACGGTGACAGCTAGACAGTTGAAATTTTCACAGATGATGTATTTCTATTGCCGCTATAACAACAAATACTAAAAATAAAAACATATTTAAGGGGGGCTCCCATACAACAAACTTGTTATAGATTATGGTACGGAACCCTTCATGCGCGAGTCGGACTCGCAATTGCCCAATTTTATAGTTTTTACCCGATTAAGGTAAAATCAGAGTCAAAAGAGGGTTACGCGTGGGCAATTAATTAAATAAATAAAATATTTAATTAATAAATAAAATATAAAGGTCGCCGGAAGGCGCTGGATGCAGGTCGCTTCCAACCGGTATATATGGAAGTCCAAAGGGGAGGCCTATGTTCAGCAGTGGACGTCCTATGGCTGAGATGATGATGATGATGAAATAAAATGCATTAATTTCAGATACAAGATCCATGTCATGCCACACCATGCTAAATACTTAATGTAAATGTATATTTTAAGAGACACTTAAATGCTAAGTCTGACACTGTGACTCTAATACATATATTACTGTGATTTATGGGTTATTCTTAGGCTGGATATTACACCCTTTCCTCATACTAGCACCCAACGACATTACCGTTATGTGACCAACATTTGTCAAGCATTGTGAATATGTGTGACACGTGAAGTATTGTATTAGTCATGTGTATGACCTGGGACTAAATAATTCAAAGTTTTTTTATATCTGCCTGAATTCCCGCCACTACATATATCTCTAGGTATACTTTAACGATGTGATCTATTCTGCGTAACCCTAATTGTAAGACTATGTAAATATGAGATTAAATTCGCGTAATTCTTTTATTCATTAACAACATGAGTTGTGTTTGAAATTATTGCACAGAAACATAATATCTTAATCACAAATTAATAAATCATCATCTAAACATGTAAATAAAGGATACAATGTAAATATGTATGAATTACATTAACACAATAAAATATATAGACAGACTTTGTGTGTACTTATAAAATGAATTACTAAAAACGACGACTATATCTGCTAATATACTAGGTACGTCCACTATGAAGAAATCTGTCCTCCTCATTGGTCATCTTCTTTTATATCCCTAAATTCCTTCATTAAGGTAGAAACGTACTTTCCTTTTAAAAGCCAAATGTATTTATTTTTAAGCAACAACATTTAATTAAATGCAATATTTTATGCGGTTCACGACATCGGGGGGTTAGAGCACTGCTCCGGATAAGTAGAGGTCATGGGTTTTATCTCCACCTGGGGGCCTATGATGGTTGCGTTTAACACGTGATAAATAAGTGACAAAGCATCCGTCACGTTTTGACACAATGCGAGTGTAAGTGACAGATGCTTTGTCACTTATTTATCACGTTTTAAACGCAACCATCATAGGCCCCCAGGTGGAGATAAAACCCATGACCTCTACTTATCCAGAGTAGTGCTCTGACCCCCCGAGCTACATAAACATCGCGGAAATTAAGCATGCTATTCCGCCCAAGCGCTTTCTGTATTTTATTCATAATTTTAATAAGTTAAAAAATAAAGCTACAGTGACATACACGCCTTCAGTTTACGTGTATACAGTTCTTTTGCTAGCTACACGTATTTCATATTCATCGCCACGTTTCGGACGTGCCACTAATGCGGCGCCAATATTGTGCATCTCAATTGACCACCGCTATGCATTTCAATTCACCGGGTAATATTGCTGCCAGCGACGCATGTATCTACTCTAATTATGCGTCTGATTTTCCGTGTAGATTGGTTAAACATAGAGTAAATCTGTAATTAAATTCCCATTCATTATCCGTGTATGTATCTACTCTAATGTTATTAAAACTATCGTGAGACATCTTTACTAATTATAAAAACGGTATAAACTCACGTAAAAATTGTCAGGAACGGCCCGACATGTTTCGAACTCATTTGGAGCTCTTCATCAGGGGTAGCTATCCGTGCTGCTACGCGACTCGCGACCCACTGCACTTTTAATCGCTCTTCTTGCCGCCCTCTGCGCACGCGTAGATAGCGCGGCGCGGGGAGGGCAGGGCTCTTGCGCTGTCACCACTGGACTGTCTGTCACTGCATTTTCACTATTACTCACTGATACCACGCACACTTGACTTATTGTATCAACGACATTGTCTGAACGCGAGATGTTTTTTAACGCCGGAATCACAGGTTTCCATGCCGGAGGTAGAGCCCAACCACCGTCTCGGTTGAAATTCGGGCGCCGTCCAATTTCGATAGCTTCTCGTATCTTCCCGCCGCTATCCGCTATCTGCGCGTGCGCAGAGGGCGGCAAGAAGAGCGATTAAAAGTGCAGTGGGTCGCGAGTCGCGTAGCAGCACGGATAGCTACCCCTGATGAAGAGCTCCAAATGAGTTCGAAACATGTCGGGCCGTTCCTGACAATTTTTACGTGAGTTTATACCGTTTTTATAATTAGTATCTACTCTAATTATAGGGGTCTCGGCCCCGAATATAATTTTGTTCCTTTTGGGGTCAAGACCTAGGTCCGTGGGGTCCCAGTGCTCACAAACTGATTAATGACCTCAGTAAACGGCTCATTGAGTCAACTGGTGACCGAAGAGCTTCCTCGCTTAACGCATCAGTATTGCGATTCAGCCAGGAAAAGCTGCCAGCGTCTTCGGGACCATACCGCGGGGGCACAGTTTTCTAGATTTATTTTAGCTTAATTTAATTTATTTTAGATTTTAGTTCTTTAGTAATTTTTTTTTGGCTTGATTTTAATTTAATTGTTCAATGATATATCTCTAATTATGCGTCTGATTTTCCGAATAGATTGATTAAACATAAAGTAAAATTCCCACTCATTATCTATGTATGTATGTACTCGTATCTATCCCCCACGTGTGTCCATTACTGAACATGGTCCTCTCTTACTCATCACAGAGTGTCCTCCTGTGCTGACCGCATCTACAAACTCCCCGCAACCCTCACGAGGTCATCCGGACCGCCGGCCGGGGGCCATCCTACGCTGCGCTTACCTATGCGTGGTCGCTACTCCGGGACTTTCCTACCCTATCCATCATTTCCGGATTACATGTCCCGAAGTGCATTCATGCGAGCTATTTCTGTTACTTTTCTTCTTTTGCGGATAACCTTATTTCAGTCACTAACTAGTCAATAAGTTCTAACAATTATTTATCTACGTTTGTTTTAAGCTTCACTTACTTAAATGAGATAGGAATGTTAAAACCGTAAATAAGATATCCAATTGCCTGCAGAACCCTGAGAACTATCTTAACCTCATTACCGCAGGTTCTAGCGTCGTCTTGCGAGCTGCGATAAAAACTCGCTTAGCTCATCGCTCAGCGAGCGCCCTTGAGCGACATCGAGCGTGCTTATCTCGTTAAGATAGAGGAAGTACAGTCAGCCAATAGAAGGGTTTAATAAGTATTTCTTCTATAAAACAATGTGAGACCTCGCTTAACGATGTAGAAAACTACAGTTTAATTCACGGTTGTATTAGGATTATGTTTCAGTGTCTTTGACGCGGTGACATCTGCGTCCTGCAACCCTAATCTTCAGAATAATCTTATATAAAGACATTCAAATACTTGTAGCCGCTTTGCAACTTGTACAACGGAGGAAATTTTTACTTTAATTTATACTACTTAAAGTTGTCTAACATCGTCGAACACTTACTAGATTTTTCCCTCTACAAATTCCTAAATAAACTAGCACTATAACCACTCAAAGGCGGCTGGTTTCGGTAGGGTGCGCCGCAAAAACGCTCGAACGAGATGGATTGAATTACGGAGTGGCTCTCCCTGTCCACATTAGGGTGTTCTTCACAAACGTTAGGTTCAATCGTGTCTCGAGATCATAAGTGTTAAATATACTTGGGGACAGTATACTGTATAGCCGTATTCACTCCATTGGTGTCCGCGGTGACCGCAACGCGGACTCACGTCGTGTCAACTATCTATTCACAATCATATGGCAATGACTCGCGCATTGACGACGCGTTTGGCTTGGTTTGTAAACACCTGCCTACTGAGCCGGCGGTCCCGGGTTCGAATCCCGGCCAGGGCAAATATTTGTGTGATGAACTCGAACATTTGTGCTTGGGTCATGGTTGTTCTATGTATTTAAGTATATATCTATCTATATAAGTACGTATATCGTCGTCTAGTACCCATAACACAAGCCTTCTTGAGCTTAATTTGGGACTAGATCGATTTGTGTGAGGTTGTCCGATATTTATTTATTTATTGGTTCGGTGTTCTGATACGTAAGATGTCCGTATTGGCCCGGAAAGCTGTTGGAAACGCGGGCTCTAGCTCTAACCCCACTCCCCATCCGAATCATTTAATTTACCTACTTATATTATTAGAAATGTTCGTTTTAATGTAAACATTTTTCTAGCATGATTCTCAATATTACACGTTATAATATCCGTGCATGGCGTGAAGAACTTGATAAGTCCAAAATGGCAATTGTTCAGGGCGTCGATTTTAAAGTTTGACATTTTCTCCAAAATCCATTTTCATCTTTAACTCGTGTTTAAAGCTTGATTTATGGATAATTTTCCGCGATCTTTTCATTTACCTTACGTATTCTAGTAAAATCCTCTTATTTTCTGTGATATAAGACTTATCAACATAGGTACCAACGACTTATCAAGTTATTCCCCATACATTATTGCCCAAATTGGTGAAAATGTTTTTTAATTTAATTCCTAAAAATCAGTTTTTCATAGTAACTGAAACGTCTAAATTGATTTATAGGTAATTTTATGCAAACTTTTCAATTATTTTACTTATTTTGGTAGAAACATTGTATTTTGTGAGATATTAGACTTATCAACATATTCACCATCGACTTATCAAGTTCACCATCGACTTATCAAGTTATTCCCCATACATTAGTGCCCAAATTGGTGAAAATGTTTTTTAATTTAATCCCTAAAAATCTGTTTTTCTGTATAATAGAAATGTCTAAATTGATTTAAGGGTAATTTTATGCAAACTTTTCAATTATCTTACTTATTTTGGTAGAATCATTGTATTTTGTGAGATATTAGACTTATCAACATAATTCACCATAGAATAGGGTATCAATTAAACAATTCTATCGTTTCTATACAACTGTTTTGTTTATATAAGGCGATTTAAATGTATTGTATCGCGTGTGTTCGTTGTTTGAGTCTCCTGACGTTTCGGCAACTATTTTTGACTGAGAAAAACACAAATTTTCGGTGCCAAATACGTCAGAAAGGCACAAACAATGAATAAATATGATACAATCCGTTTGAATTGTTTTATTTTAGTCACGAAACCCGAAGAAAATAAAATTAAAAGTTATAAAAATATTGAATAAATTGTAGTAAATGAATCGTCTTTAATTCAGTAATGCAAAAGCACTTATTCTACAGAAAAACTAGATTAATTTACCTTATTTTTAACAGGCAACATCTTTGTTTTTCTGATCCAATAAATAAAACTGGTCGATGGTTGACAAGGTACCGGTAATGTGAATGATACATAACGAAGACAGTGTTAACTATACCCCATGGATCTTCACACGTTGTACTAAGGTTTATATGTTCACAAATGTACAGTTATCAGTGTTTTCCTTTATACCAGAGTACACCTCAGATGTGTGAATAACTTGACAAATCGAAATATACATTTCGATAAATTATGAATAATTAATTATGTCAACTTATTATTTGCTGTATCCATCAACCTGAAAATGATAAATCGATATATGAATTTACGGTAGTTGTGTATAATGAGATAAAACGATATATTCATTTGTTATCGTTAAAGTGTGCTTTTCTTCATTCTAATATCTTGTTTTGTCAAGTTAGGAACGCTTTTTTTTTTGTTGAGAATACGTTGATAAGTTGATATGCAATATTTTTTGTGCCTCATCGCGCTGATATCTCGTTTTGTTAAATAAAATCCGCTAAATATCGAGATATCAATATGATGTCACAGGCCATATCTTCAAAAGTATCATAGATATCGAGTTGTCAATTTTTTTCCTACAAAACCTTGGTCGTAGAAAGCCATTACGCCAATAAAAAAAAAAACGTATAAGTCGAGTTATCAAGTTCTTCACGCCAGGCACGGATATAAAGTATTAGAATCTTACGATTGGTATATTTTTAATCGAAATGCTTTGCATTCGTAAAGCTCTTGATTCGCATTTATAGACGTTACTTTTTAACATATAAAACTAGTGCCTTGGCGCAAAAGATTTCACTGAAGTTTTAACACTGTATGCTGAAACGTAACATACATCTATGAATATATTTGGTTTATACGACTCTCTAGAACAGTACAACAATGTAGTGAGTTGACGGTGGCAAAGCATTTCCAATCTGGATGTAATAGACGGTGAAAATGCGACTGTTCGGTGAAAATGCGGTCAATTATTCACGGCCGCCGGGCGGGCGCGGCCGCTGGAGTTTAATCTGTGACGTCGTTTGCTGCTGATGCTATTTTACAACAGTGTTAGTGGATTACTGAACGTTCGATTGATGGACTAAACTACAATAGTCTACATTGTTGTCTTGTCTAAACTATTGGCCTTGTGCGAAGTATAGTCGGTGAATGGAGGTTGATTACTTTTCAACTTGATGGCATTAAGGTCTAAAAGTGACGAAGCTTTTTATTCCGCGACAGTACATGGTAGAGCTACAGTAAATGACAGCAGCGTATTCCAACACTGTATTTAAAAAAATATACAGTAGCATTGTAGTCAGTAATTTAGCAATTATAATAGTTCTAAAATGCACGGAGTCCCGAATTATACAAAAATTCAGTCAAGGTCTCAAAATATAATTATGACGATATTTTAGATATTGTTTCTATTCTAGTGAGTCAGTTTTCACCAGTTGTTGATTCTAAGATCTCTCATATTTTTCCGGCCTTTGCCACTTTTAGCAATACTTTAGGTTAGGTACCTACTGTTTAACTTAAAATTTAAATGAGCACGTGTCCTGCGCGCCTTTCTTCTATGTACACTCTGACTCTATGATCGTTTAAAAATTGATTTTGGATATCTATAAACTATACGTTAAAAAAAAATTGTAACCGAAACTAAACCCAAAACGCCGACGAGGCAACTTTTCCACGCTAATTAGCAATGGCTAACCTTTGCGCGAGAAAGCTGCCCGGGTGTGGATCGCCTGTCACCTCCCACAAGCGCTTGCCCAGGAATTTGACCAGGCCGCGTGCCCCCAGGACCTATAGCACAACTGTGACACGTGAATCTTTCTGGTGCGAGAAATATTACCTATCTCTTTCTTCTCTGTACTGTTAGAAAGTGACGGGCGATGCTATGTCGCGCGACAAGAGTCGTGAAGCGTAGTTGTGCTAGTGGGCTGGCCCCACAGTCCGAGTATCTCGTCGCTAAACGCCACAAACTCGTAATGGGCGCTGAGACACAAGTATAGGCCACCTTTGAGTGTTCACGGCCGTACTCCGCGGAACTAGCTCTTTTGCTGGTTGCTGAAAGATAGAAGACCGCTAGCGTATCAGCGCAGATGGCGTCTAAGTGAATTTAGTGTCTAGTAAGTTATCTGTGCTTCAATAATTGACGTAAACATGAAAAGTATTAGTGAAAAGAATACCCATCGTTTAAGTCAACAGCAAAATGCTTAAGCACTTAGCTCGCCGTCAAGCAACAAGATAAAGCCGGAGGGGCAGAGCTGACAATAAAAACTCAAATTCAATTTGCGCAATCTTGCCCCTTCAGGAGTCGAGCTCCGTAATGTTGGCACAATTGTGTCTCACTGGAGCACAGACAATGTCACAGTGCAATTTGACGCCAGTACCGTAACATGAGGCTATTTGGAACCCAAGGGTTTATTTGGTACTAAGCCAAAATGATTTTAA
Organism: Apotomis betuletana; assembly: GCA_932273695.1. Taxonomy (NCBI): domain Eukaryota; kingdom Metazoa; phylum Arthropoda; class Insecta; order Lepidoptera; family Tortricidae; genus Apotomis; species Apotomis betuletana. The sequence goes on along the minus strand of OW026309.1, from coordinate 2,673,053 downwards.
ACAATAGAATATTAGGAACATGTATGTTTTTATCCTTTTCAGATATAAGATATTTGATCCAACTATTGTGATAGCTTAATACCTTTAATTTGCAAAGTTCCAAAATAGCCCCTTGGGTTCCAAGTTCCCTTCTAAGTAGCCACGGTACCTTTAAAAAATGTTAACATTTATTTAGGTAGGATTCAAGAGCTCTTGCAGAGTGACTCTTTTATTCCTTTGGTCAAAATAATAATTTTGAACGTAAAGGTAAAAATATGCAAATGTGGATCTATCATTCAGATTTTAATTTTAGATCCACATAATCGCATTCTTATAGCGAATAAATAACATAGAAAAACTAGTAAAATTATTACAATAACTATATGACAATATTTAATTATTTTGCTTAAATAGCAGTAGGTGGAGCTTTTCTAGATAAATAAAAATAAAACTATTGTCGTTAGCTATTTATTGTAACGCCTTAAACTTTTATAGCTATTGAATTACTCTTTAACTAAAATATAATACAGTATATTTGACAAAAGTGAACATCGATAACTTCTATAGCAAATTTAGAGTCCAGCCTGGATTATGATTCTCTGTGCAACGACGGTGTCGTCTTCCACAAAACTGAACAGAAGATTTTACTCCTCATAAAACCGTTGAAAAAACTTATTTTTAAAAACGTAATTAAATATGAAGCAAAAAGGTACGCCCTTTGATCAAAAGATACGGGCGCCTGATATCAATTTCTTTCAATGTTAATAATACATTACAAGGGCTTTTGAAGTATTTTTTATTTATTTGCTTTCTTAGATCTCACGCACGCAAACGGAAATTTAAATATTCTTATGGGGGCGTCGCCGTCGACGGATACGTCTGGGAGGGTTTCATCATCATTATCATTATCATCATCACCAAGAACCTCGAGGGTGTGTTACGCCTGAACTGACAGACAAATTGTGTTGGTTAATAATATCGTCAGCCCAAGCTTTGCAGGTCTTTGCGTTAAAGGATTCCGAGACTCCTTTGGTATTAAACATTGAAATATAAATCTATAAAAGCAGAAATGAAATGTTTATTTTCTTCATAGGGTGCCTTACCTATTAAAAAAAAATCGAATGATAATATTTTTAATACACAATTGAATACTATTCCGAACCCGTAAAATATCTGCATCGTTAGTAGTCTCGCCTCTGGGAAACTTCGAGACTTTTATCCTTGTTTGAAACTTTTGACAAACTGGCGAAGTCCCGGACTACCCGGCTTAACCTCGTTATCACATAGTTAATAGTTCCTTTCTTTGTTCCAGCTCCACCTTAATTATGGAGTCGACGGAGCAGCCACAAGCTTAAACATGAACCAAAGATGAAGTGAACCAAAACCAAAATGACAAACGTCAAGTTAAAACTAATGTTCTTCCTCCTAAACGCACTGTTAACAGCGGACATAGTACACGCCAGACCCTATTCTGATAATACTACAGACGTGTACATAAACCCAAATAATGATACATTTATTGTACCTGTAGATCCTAATTCAGATACCCTAATAGTAGCTACTGATGAACATAGTGATCGCAATCCTGATCAAACAGTGGAAGAAACTAATAGAAACTCTAATACAGACATGGAAGAGATTGTCAACGCTGAACAAGATAGAGACGAAGCGTTATCAAAAAAGAATATGAAAGAAAAAGACACTGTGCTAGAAATAAAGAAGGACGATGCGCCAGGGTTTGAGAAACAGCTAAACATATCAAGTTCTTTAATGCAAGATATAATAGACTCTGAGACGGATAGAGATGAAACTCTTACGGATATACTCTTTAGGCCGGCGTCAGAGTTAGTAGAAGATATGCCAAGATTTGAATTCCTGATTTCGACCAAGCTGAATGAGAGTGACGTTTATAATCGCAGCGTGAAGGATGGGTTGAGTGATAACAGTCTGGAGGGGAGGAACAGGAGTAGGAAATTCGACTACGTGGAATTAGTGGAGGTCCTGCGACCCAAGGGGGAGAACAAGAGTGCATACTACGCCAATATTACGGGACACGAAGTCGACAATGATTTGGCGCCTGACACAAGTAAGCAATCTACAGATAGTCATCATTACAAACATAAAGTCTGGTCCTTATAGGCCCATGATTAAGTCTTAATGGTCTTTGGCATGATTTAGATTTGCAGGACTAGCATAACTGTGATACGCGACCCTTTTTTGTGCGACAAATACTAGTAGCGAATCAAAATAATATCCATATAAATTATACTAAATTGTTTTCAAAAACAGATTCACGCGTCTACCTGTAGGGCTCCCTATCACGGGTATTATGTACGTACAATTTCAGCCTTACCCGTACAAAAATCCCGAAATTTTAAGCTCTAGTGCCTAGTTACTAGAGGATGTCACATCTATCTAATTACACGAGATTCCTATATAGTCTGAGCGTGATTTATTCCAAGAATGTAATCTAAAAGTCTAGAACGAATTCGCGACCCAATTTAGCTAAAGCCAATTTATTTTCATCCAATTCAATGGATTTCTGAACGTGAGCTTAGTCGGTCAAATCAAATCTGTTCGCAATGTAATTGCCGCCATTTTGTTCGCTTGACAATGTTTTTCGCCGAATTGAGTGCGTTTCTACATTATTCGATGCGATGTATAATACGAATTATTCCCTCGAATTGCCATAAGAATACAGATTAAATAATGGGATACAATAAAAATAAAAATAAACAAAGGGGAAGGCAAACGGGAATTGTGGTGCCGAAAAAACTGGTACCTAATCAAAGACTTTAAGAGATCAAATATTGTGAGAATTTACTTTGAAAACTTTTTTGAATTAATAAGACTAGATGACGTCCTCCATTCAATATAGTTGTATGTATACAGCAACAATTTGAAATGAAATATCTGTAAATTGGGAAAATATATTTATTATGCATCGACTATCGACCCATTTCGAGTTTTATGTCACATTTATTATTCTAAATAGGGAAAAATCACGGCTTTTGTGTCTCTATTAGTTGGTGCTATCCTGTTTAAAAAGAGCATAACTATCAGGTTCTTCTTGTGAGTTAAGTCTTTCTTCCGTTGAGAGTAGAATAATACCGATCGTCTAATAAATTGGCTCGAGGAATTAATGGTGACATCGAAATTGTTTGCGCTCGTCACGAACGTAATTAGGGAGTACTTTTCGTTTGGGGTCCTGACAATATGATTTTGATTTTATACACGGTGTCTGTTAGGAACGAATAAAAACTATACACTGTATTTTTGCCGAACTTTCTCGGATTATGTTAAACGATATTAATTTAAACTGTCATAAAGATTCACATTCCAATATGAAAAAATATGCAAGCACAAGTTTCAAGATGGACCTTCTAACTTATGTAATTCTTGCAATAGCTGCTGTGACGCTTGTCTGTTCTTTGGATTTATTAACCCGTGGTATCTGGTCCTAGTGATATTGGCACCTTGTCAGGTCCTCGACATGAGCATGTTGGTGTCATAGGGCGTGGCATTATGGTCTGGCGTAATCCTATCGTATTCCCAAGGTACGCCGTCCCAAAGCTTCTATTGCCAATAGAACTGGCAGGAGTCAATATCACCAGGTCTAGACACAAGTACCCCGATCTTGTTGGTACTGGCACCTCATAGCCTTAAATATTAGTGCCTCCAGTTGGTGTCTCGGGGTATTTGACCAAGTACAGTCCTGTGTTTTCAAGTTTTACCGATCTAGTTCCTGGTCTTGTAGAACCTGGCACTTAATGGTCCATGTTTTCAATCAGTACCCCGAGATCCAGGAGCCAGCAGCAACTGGTGGCTCGGGGCATTTGACCTGGCGTAGTCCTGTCTGTGTTCTCAGGTTTCACGGACCTGCAGACGCTGATCCTGGCCTGCTTCGGGACGCTGCTGCCGTTGCTGCTGGTGCTCTTCATCACGCTTTTCGCCAGGTAAGGAATTATCCAATAAATCACACTGTGAGCGTCGGTCCGGTGACAAGCATAGAAAAAATAAAACCAATTATAAAAAAATAATAATGAAATAATTTATTCAGTAAGTAGGCCACAAGGGCACTTTTAAAAGTCAGATTCAGATTACGAATCTACCGGCATTTCCCAAGAGGCGACCGCTGTTGAGAAGAAAGCCGAATGAAACTCAACAGTACAGTCATAATTTCGCAAATAATACTTAAAACAATTACATTTAATTTATGTTATAAATAATTACGTGGTTAATTAACTAAAAACAATTGTTATATTTTTAGTTCTGCGGTCAATTCGAATATACCGGGTGGGTGGGCCCTGTAACAGAAGCGATAAATTAAAATATAGATTCGTCCCTTGAAACTAAACAACATTTGTTAAGCAACTTCTGAAAATAACGTGTATTAAATGACATTTTGTAGAATAATAATGTTTAGATAAAGAAGCAATGTATTGCGAGATGTCCGATATTAGTAGAGTGACAGCTATGTCAATGCTCAGGGAATGTCAATGTTAGACGACATACATTGAAAATCCTATTTAATTTGTTTGAAATAATAAAATACTGAAAACTGACTTTTTTTAAATTTGCTGAACAAATGTTGTTGAGTTTAACGAGTAAAATCTATGTTTTAATTTTTTGCTTATGTTACAGGACCCACATTGTATATCAATTAGAATCGTTAATACATCACACCGTGCTTTCTTGCTCAAAACGATAGAAAGCGATAAACGGTAACTTTAACCAACTGAGCTAAATTAGAGCGCTAACCAAACTTCATGTTCATAAACATTAAAATATATACGAGCGCTCAAGTTGTTCGAGGCTGCTGTAAAATATCTAGTGCATCTAAACTTCGGGGCCTGAACAAGGTTCTATGTGACACCCCGTTTACTCCTAAATTCGGTCTTATGATCATTTCACTAAGCCAGGATTTCTTGTTTTAGACGGCTAAAGTAAAAAGAGTTATGAAACGACTTCTGGTTGGTTGAAAGCCAAATCCAAAAGCTTCATAATTTTTCGCAGCAAATTATTTTCTTTATCTACAAAATTATATAATACTCCAAAAGCCTTCTAAAACCAACCTTCTAAGGTCTTTCGTTTCATGTGACCATCGATTCCGAAAAACTACTGAATGGATTTTAACAGGGGTTGCGGAAAATCTAAATTGAAGACGTTGAAGAAGAAGGTCATCTTCTAGTCGACTATAAACCTTTAGAAGTAGCAAGCTAGTTAGGACACTGGATTTTTTTCTTCTTAGTAAGGAGCCTTACTAGTCGTAGGCCGATTGCCCTGTATTCCGATATAGCCAACAATCTTTTTTAGTCCCGCGGCAGTTTTGAAACGTCACGGCTTTGCTAAAAGTAGACGTAACTTGTAATTAAAAAAGTTACCTTAGTACTGTGTCATCGCTCGTTTCACAACTTTATAAAAAAGGCTCTTTGACGTTACCAAAAACTGCTGCCCGCTGTAATCAATTTATATATTTTACTTTTCTATGATAGGATTACTTTACGCAGTCACCCGTATACTAAACATTTTTGAAATCTGTCTAGCTGTTTAGGCGTGATGAAAGGACAAACATTTAATTTTTGCATGAACGCATTGCATGCATTTTGAACGATCCAACAATCTTTGAATGTTTATCACTCGTTGTTACCGCTTTATGCAATAGACTGTACCTGTATTCAGCTAATTTCATCCCTGTTTAATTTGTAAATTTTGTAGGAATTTATGCAATGCCTTTTTTTAACTCACAGCAAAAGAACTTTGTCTGCAAGTCTGGAGCTTAAGCACTAGATTATTACAGTTTTTCTTGTTACGTATTTGAGCTTATTTTATATTAAAAACTTTGCTAGTAAGCTGACTAAAAGCAAAATCCTTTTATTTGTATAATGGTTTCATTACTTTTTATACAAGGCTAATTTGATAATATTTGAAATGAATGTTTTTAAAGACCACTTTCGTTTACCTTTGCTTCAGCCTTCATCTTTGAACCAAGGAATACTTCCAAACTGTTGAGAAGTAGAGATTTTGCTATTTTATTTTTTTCTACTCTTACAACTATTCCAATTTGTGTTTCGTTTAAGAATTTATGTTAGATTAGTACTAAACTAGACGGTTTTTTGTTATTATTCATCCTTAGAATAAAAATACGCCTAGAAACCTAGCCAGAGCTTGAAAGTGAAGCCAGTTTTGGGTAAGTTACGCCCGTGTGCGCATCTGTCAGAACGTCAAGCTCACAAGCAACACGTGTTCTGATTGGTTCGTAGACACGCACACATACAACCAAAAGCGGCTTCATCTTTCGCAAATCTTTTGTATGAAGACTCTCGTTCTAGGCGTACTTATTCTAAGATACAGCGAACTATTTAACAATTAACAGAAAGGTGCTCACGGGGCGTCTGTTTTCTTAACTATGGCCATAGGATTAAATACTATAGAAGATTCTCTCTTCTGATCTTCTCTAGGCTTTCCGGAGGCAAGGCGACAACACCGATCAATGTGTGTGCCGCGCTAGGAGTGGATACACACGCGCCTTTATTTTATCCCCACAAAGGCGAAATGTGGATCTGCACCTCTAGCGTAACTGTGACATGCGACTCTTTGTCACGCGGGAAATACTACCTGTCACTTTCCTTTCAATTGCGTGACAGCTGAGTAAAGGCGGCACACGGCGCGTAGAGCCCGTCTCACCATTTCGACACACACACGATTAGGCGTTTCTTTCTCACAATGTATAATATATTGTAAATACAATTCTTCTCTCGCTCGTGTTCGTAAACTAGAACCAACTCAGTCTCGCAATAAAACATCAATTTCGCTTTTAATACCTTTATCCTGTCATATTTCTCCGAAACCTCATCATAGAAGTTGCAAACTTATCCCAGTAGACTTACAGTCCTCTTTCAAATACAAAACCTTTATGTTCAATAACAATTTTCGCAAGATCCTTTCATTATAATACGACTACCTGAAATTTAAACTTTATTCGACTGATGTAAGGACACTTTAGAGGTTACCTTTGAAGGAGAACTGGGTAAGAGATGCTGAATAGAGGTAGTTAGTTACACTCGGGTGGAAAAGAGGTGGTTATTGGATTACTGTCGATACGAAGGTACTCGTAGTTTTATTTGGGAGATTTATCTGGAAACTTAGTGTACTGTTCAACTCATCCTTTTCTCACAGAATAAAACACAGACAGTTAAGTCTTTTGACTTTTGCAAACGCCGCTTAAGAACTGTTTTAATTATTGTTAGAGAAACATGTGCCGTCATAGCTACGCGACCGCTTGGTGCGTGCGCTCCACTACGAGTTGCTACGGACACGCGTCTATTTCGTCCGAAAAAGTTGGAAGGAAAAGCGGAATAACCATTTGTATGCTGGTTCGTAGGTTGGACTACAGGTGAGCCAGCCCTGATGTAGTTCAAGGCACGTTTAAAAAAAGAGGTTCTGCGTTTACAGTGCATCAGTGAGCAACGGTGCGCTTCGTAAGTGTTGGATGAAACGTTTTAGTACTAAATTCTCTAGTATCGTGGTATCGCGGGAGTAGCCCGTAGTATTACCCTCACTGCAAGCTAACGCGGAATTACTGACTAATTGAAACCTCTAGGGAAAATCTCGAGCCATTAATCACCTCCCGTTAAACTCATTGTTTCCGCGTTACTCTTAACGCGAGAGATATTAGGCTAAAGATATTTAGGTAACAGCCGCTCGTCCATGAGGTTTCAGCGTGGGTGGGGTTCGCTTTACGTCCTCTTTTCACCTCTATACTGTTATAAAACTCGTTTACGTCTTCATCACGTCAATGCGGTTGAATGACTTTTAACAATTTTTGTTAGGTACACGAGTAGCTGTATCCACAGACTTATAAGATACTTTTTCACTTGTCCTGCTCGAAAAGTGCGTTATTTTAGCTTTGCGAGCGGGGCTAAAATGGTACTTTTAGCCCCTAGGGTTCAAATGGAAACCGTATAATAATTTATATGAAAAACAAAAAGAAATCTTGTTAGCGGCCAGCTACTACCTACCTACTAGATACAGATAATAAAAACAAAGCAAAAAGTTTTTGCAGTCCTGTAATGTTTATTTTTATTCGAAATACTAAAATTACAACTGAGATTTTAGCTTAAATTAATGAATCAAAATGGTTTAATTACGAATTTACGAAATGTTATGTATGTAAATCGGGGGGCACGGCAGTGCCCCCGCCAAGTCGAGCGCGAAGCAAACACTGCCGTACCATCCTTTACAGGAACCATTTCGCCGCATTTTCAGGCCCCTATTTGAGCACCTCTGGATAAAACCAGAACGCGGAAATTTTCGTCATCCATTAAGCTATAATCACATACTTAAAATCCAAAATTTCAAGTCTGTAGGTCATTTAGTTCCGAAGTTAAGCGAAAGCAAAGTTTCGCATTTATGACACTCACTCACTCACTCACTCACTCATGATCATCAGTTAAGAACTAGTACTTCCCATGAATTCAGAGAGCTGAAATTTGGTACAGAGTTAGGGTTTAATGGCCACATAAAGCGAAAACTATAAAAATTGGCCAAGTGCGAGTCCGACTCGCGCATGAAGGGTTCCGTACCATAAAACAAGTTTGTTGTATGGGAGCCCTTAAATATTTATTTTATGTTATTTTTAGTATTTGTTGTTATAGCGGCAATAGAAATAGATCATCTGTGAAAATTTCAACTGTCTAGCTATCACCGTTCTTGAAATGAAATGAAATGAAATAATTTATTCAGTAAGTAGGCCACAGGGGCACTTTTACAAGTCAGATTGTGAATCTACCGGCATTTCGCAAGAGGAGACCGCTGTTGAGAAGAAAGCCGAAAGAAACTCAACAGTAAGTCATTTTTTCGTAAATAATACTTAAAACAATTACATAATACATTTGTGTTATAACTAATTACACTGGTACACGTAAAGGAGATGTATAGATACTCCAAATCAATGTTAAATAAGAACATTAAAATGAAAATTTAACGATGAATTAAAAATATTAAATATATCCAGAGATGTATAAAGTCTCTGGGTGTCACAACATGCAATAGAATATAATCATTTAATTAATTAAATTCCTTAGAGATGTATAAGGTCTCTAGGCGTCAACGTGAATAATTTACAATAGAAAATAATTATTAAACCTAAATTTCTTAGAGATGTATATGGTCTCTAGGCGTCATAACATGCAATAAAATATTTTAAAATTATTGAATTTCCTCAGAGATGTATAAAGTCTCGGAGTGTCATACTATACTAAGCTGTTTCTTAGAGATGTATACAGTCTCTAAGAGTTCAAAAAGTTAAAATCAACATTGAATAACTTCAATCGAGTACAGGATGAAATTTCTCACGTTTGCTTAATTTAACACTAGTATGCGGTTCCTACATATTTAATTTGGCCCTTGCTAGCATGAACAGACCGGACCCCACAAACGGCACCCGTTCACGAGTATGACGCATATCTCAGCCATCGCCTCCCTCAACCATATTATAGGGAAGGCTGCGACCCGATCAACGACGCCACCGTAAGCAAAGACCTTTAAGCGAGCATGACATGCTCAAGCTGCCGGGCATACTTGACTAATACTATTTGCCCGGTGAGAAACAACAAATTGTGCTCTCATGTTACATAAAAATTACCCACCAAAATAATGCTTATTTAAAAATTTACTATTGACACAACACTAAACAACTGGCTTAAAGGCATCACTGTCGTTTATAAAGTCATTGACAGTATAATAAGCTTTATTCAATAAGTGACGTTTTATTTGCGCTTTAAATTTTCTACAGGACAATTTTACTACATCAATAGGTATTTTATTGTAGAAGCGTACACAGTTCCCCACGAACGACGAGCTAACCTTACGGAGACGGTGGGCAGGTATTGCGAGCTTGTCCTTACTTCTCGTATTGTAGTGGTGAATGTCACTGTTGAGCTTGAATTCATGGAGATTTTTCCGCACATACATGATATTCTCAAGAATGTATTGAGATGCTACGGTGAGAATGTTTGTTTCCTTGAATTTCTCTCTTAGTGACGTACGACCTCCTAGTGCATAAATTGCGCGTACAGCTCGTTTTTGTAGCACAAAGATGGTTTGGATATCCGCCGCTCTTCCCCATAATAAAATTCCATATGACATAACACTATGGAAATAACTGAAATATACAATCTTTGCCGTCTCGACGTTTGTCAGCTGCCTGATTCGCCTAACTGCATAGGCCGCGGAGCTAAGCTTACCTGCAAGAGTGGCTATATGCGCACTCCATTGCAATTTAGAGTCTAAAGTAACACCCAGGAATACAGTTTTTTCTTCAAATTCCAGTACTTCACCTTTCAGTTTTACCTTGGCACAATTTACTTGTTTCACATTTGGTAATGTAAATTTAATGCACTTAGTTTTCTTGGCATTTAAAAGTAAATTATTTGCAGTAAACCAATCCACAATAGAGGACAGTGCATCATTTATCACATCGAAGTTGTTTTCTTGCCTTTTTACTTTAAAAAGAAGAGATGTGTCATCTGCAAATAGTACTATATCATGTTTATCTCGCACAAGGTTTGGTAAATCGTTAATATACACTAGAAAAAGAAAGGGACCCAGAATTGAACCCTGAGGTACCCCCATAGCAACAGCTGACCCAGTCGATTGAGTCCCATTGATATCTACCCGTTGCGTTCTGCCTGAAAGATATGACGAGACAAGGTCAAGGGCATTGTTTTTGACTCCGTAGTGTTCTAGCTTACGAATTAAATTCTCATGATCAACGCAATCAAATGCTTTGGATAGATCACAAAAAACTCCAATAGCATCTTGAGCCTTCTCCCAGGCATCAAAGATATGTTTAGCTAGTACCACGCCAGCGTCAGTGGTAGAGCGACCTTTAGTGAACCCGAATTGATTGCTGTGGAGTAGGTTATTCCGATTGAAATGAGATATAAGTTGATTTAGAATAATCTTCTCAAAAACTTTGCTTAATGCTGGTAGTATTGATATTGGTCTAAAATTTGTGGGGTCTGATTTTGTACCTGATTTGAATAAGGGAATAATTTTGCTATGCTTCATCAAATCAGGAAATACTCCAGTATCAATACATTTATTAAAGATATCAGCTAAATATGGTGCAATAGATTCAACAATTGAATGTAACACTTTCACAGATAGGCCCCACAGATCCTCAGTCTTCTTTAAATTTAGCGATTTAAATGCTTTAATAATAGTGGTAGGGCTTACATAAATGAATTTAAAGATAGTTGTACATTCTTTTACATTCGTTTTCAATAGTAATTCAGCGACATCGGGCGATGAATTTAAAGACTTTGTTGTCTCTACAGGTATATTGCAGAAGAATTGCTCAAAGTGATGGGCAATTTCAACATCGGAACTTATTACAGTATCGTCGATTCGAAGACTGTAATGGCGATCTTTTGGTTTCGTTTTCCCAGTTTCATCATAGATTACCTTCCAAATAGTTTTCACCTTATCACAGGAGTTTGTGATCTTTTTAGACAAGTAATCAGCTTTAGCGGCGGCACACATTTGCTTAAAGGATTTGGAAAACATTTTCACGTACTCTAGGAACTCCGGTCTCTTGTCGATTGTCCTTTGTTCATATAGATCGTAGAGACGACGTCTTTTTTCATGAATATCAGGTGTAGCCCAGTCGCTGAATTTAGTTTTAACCCTGTCTTGTACTTTCTTTAAATTGAAACAGGCATCAAATTCTTTTTTGATGCAGTTAAACAAGACCGAACACATACAGTTAGCATCCTCTTGAGTAAATGTAAGATAACATAGTCTCCTCTGAATGTTATGGTTAAATAAATCTAAGCGATTTTCAGAGATCGGTCTGCACATGGCGTCTTGTGGATCACTTTCAACATTTCCACTGAAGTTGAAGGAGGCATATTGTCCGCAATGGTCAGAGCTTAGTTTGTTTATGATAGATTTATCAATCGCATCAACACTACTAAATATGTTATCAATACACGTTGAACTGGTAGCTGTGATTCTGGTAGACTCAAAAAACAAATTCACTAGGCCAAAAGAATTAAAAGTGTTCAATAAACTCACACTCATAGATGATTCTTCACACAAATTAACATTAAAATCACCACACACAATAATACACTTATTACTTGAGAATATACTATTGAGCACTTCATCCATAGTTGACTCAAATAAACTATAGTCCGCTGATGGGGGTCTGTATACGCATATAATTATAAATTGTTCCAATTCAATACACGACAGTTCAATCTGACGCTCAATGGACATGTTAACAATATCTTTGCGTTCTTTATGCTTTAAATCATGTTTTACCATAATCAAAGATCTTGATATACAGCCTGGTGACAGACGGACGGACGGACGGACGGACGGACGGACGGACTGCGAAGTCTCAGTAATAGGGTCTCGTTTTTACCCTTTGGGTACGGAACCCTAAAAACTAGGATAATCGAAGATCTGGAGTACTCTGATTAGAAAACACAAGAGCCCAACCAAACTTTTAGAAATCGACATACCGCCTTTACAAAAAATATTCAACTTGTTGTTGTGTTCGGTTGGCCGCCGTCGCGACTGATCGTCTCTCCTGATGATGGATCGCGTATCGATTCGAAACATGTCGAGCGTTATTCGACTTCTACGACGTGAGTAAACCCGTTTAAGTATTTTAATATGCAACTTGGTGGGCCGCTTCGTTTGATGTCAAAAATCCAAGGTATGAAGTATTTTGACGACGCGTTTGGCTCGGTTTGTAGACACCTGCCTACTGAGCCGGCGGTCTCGGGTTCGAGTCCCGGCCAGGGCAAATATTTGTGTGATGAACTCGAATATTTGTGCTTGGGTCATGGTTGTTCTATGTATTTAAGTATATATTTATCTATATAAGTATGTATATCGTCGTCTAGTAAGCCTTCTAGAGCTTAATTTGGGACTAGATCGATTTGTGTGAGGTTGTCCGATATTTATTTATTTATTATTTATTTGATGAAGAACCCTCAGCTGGTCTCAGCTGTATTAGAGATATGGTAATGCCCCCTTCTACTATTCGTACATAAAAAACTCGACTGTCATTGCAAAAATCCAGCGTAGTGGGACTAACCTTCTAATTTAATCTAGCCTATAGCGTCCCACAGCTGGGCGGGTTACGTATTACAATCCCGAAAGTTCATAATACCTACAGTTGAAATAGCGATGGTCAAAATACCGAAAATCAAAATACCGAAGGTTCAAAAAGCCGATATTCGATAAACCGAAGCTCAAATTACTTACCTATTTTCAGAAAATCGAAAGTTTAAAATCTCGAAATTTCATAATCCCGAAATTTTTCAAATCTCGAAATTTTATAATCCCGAAAGTCAATGAGCACTTTAAAAGTGTCAGGACACTAAACTAATCTGACTTTTCCGTGGAACCGATCTGCTCCGGCGCTGCGGGATGTTCAGCCCCTCCGCCCTAGCGTAAGAAAGTGCGGCACCTACGCTCGCCTCTGCAGCTTCGGCTTTTTGGTCACCTTCGGCGACCAGCCTCAGCCGCTGCGGCTCGTTTGATGCCCGCACTTTCTTACGGCGGCCGGGGGCTGCCCTCCCTCCGCGCCTCCGGGCTTTTATATACACTCTAGGGGTAGGGCAGACAAGACCACGTGGAATCGGGGTTGACAGCTTCGGTTCTGTGGCAAGTCGATTAAGAAAAGGAAAGAGTCCGGGACAGTGGGAAATTATGACACTAAATATTCGATATTATGATAAAATATTCTGTCATGGACTGCCAACCGAACCGAACTTGTCTGGAACCGAAGCTGTCAACGCTCGCCTCCGCAGCTTTGGCTTTTTGGTCACCTTCGGCGACCAGCCTCAGCCGCTGCGACTCGCTTGATGCCCGCACTTTCTTACGCTAGGGCGGAGGGGCTGCACATCCCGCAGCGCCGGAGCAGATCGGTTCCACAGAAGAGTTCACTTATAAATAGTAACTATAGTAGTAGGCAAGTAGGTTACGTAATTTAGGTTAATATTCTTTGTATAAAATAAGCATTAGAATCTGTAAGACTACAGAAATATAATTCTCGAGAGTTTAAATAATATTCCGGATTCCAACCTTCAGGCAGGATCATAGTCTTCGGGATTATAATCTTCGGGATTACAGTCGTCGGGATTACATTCTTCGGGATTACAGTCTTCGGGATTATAATATTCGGTATTTCATCCTTTCGATCAAACGTTCTTTCGGGATTTTAAACTTTCGGTCAAATAAACATTCGACATTTTAATTTTCGGCCTTCCGTCCATAGGTCTTATGAAATTCGGTATTTTGAACTTCGGCATTGTAATACGTACCCGCTGGGCGAATGCCTCCCCTTCTGCTTTTAATACGCATATAAATAAAATTAAAGGAAAACTCTGGATAAGACTAGACAGGCTTTTATACTTATACTTACAAATTTACAAGAAGAAATAGTCGAACGATTAACTTTATTCTACTCGAACATTACACAAATTAAAAAAACAAATTACATCAAAATATTAATTTCGCTCAAAGTTTGGTCAAAATATAATGCATTGGACTAAGAGTGGCGGTGATACCCGCACACGTTGCTAGATGGCGCTGACTGTATTTTAAAACGCGCCCACGTTGGTTTTTCCGATAATCTTATATGGCGATGTGGCAACCGGCCGCGTTACAGTCGTTTACGACATTCTTCTACTGCGCTTGGAAACGTTTGCTAGGGATTAGGAGGGATGATTTGCATTTCGTTGATTTCGCTTATTATTTCGTGAGGTTTGCTAAAGTGAATTAGCAGGTTGTTATAAAACAATATGCCCACGTCTCTACAAAAAGAAGTGAAATCCCACCAAAAACATTCTGTAAAAAACTAGCCAAGTCTCGATGGAGCTGCTTGTTTATCTCTAAAAAGTAATGAAATCTAGACAAAGTCGTACCAAGTCTAAGGTTCCTTACTGCGATTTCTTTATTATTATAGTTAATGTTGTGTGACTTGGCCGTTGAAGGGTACACAAGGGTACAAAACCAGGTGCTCCATGACACCATTGCACCAATCTGTCGCCAGAACCGCTACCCATTGACGATGGAAAATTGCCACTTGGAAAACGTTGATTCAATAACCAGTCAATTGTAGGCTTGATAAAGCTGCGTATTTCAATAATACTTATGTATAGGCGAGCCTGAAACAAACAGTATAAAAAATATTTCTAGTACAGACGGACCTCTAATCATTGATAGATGTCCGTCTGTACGTCTATTTTATGTTAGATCGGTGGTTGATTTGACGCTCCAAAAAGAAGAGAGCAGAAGTCAGCATTGTCAATGCTGAATGCATGTGTTGCACAATCAACAACAGCCTAAAATGAGACACTAGCGTCAAATTACCTATACCAGTATGAGCTATTATCTCGCTTAACAAACATAGGTAGTTACAACAGATAACATTACCTACGTGTAAACAAAATTGACTTGTTGCGGTTCTGGGGACAGATTGGTGCAATGGTGTCATGGAGCACCTGGTTTTGTACCCTTGTGTACCCTTCAACGGCCAAGTCACACAACATTAACTATAATAATAAAGAAATCGCAGTAAGGAACCTTAGACTTGGTACGACTTTGTCTAGATTTCATTACTTTTTAGAGATAAACAAGCAGCTCCATCGAGACTTGGCTAGTTTTTTACAGAATGTTTTTGGTGGGATATCTATTACTAAAATAAATAAATAAACACCTCAAATTTCAATAATCTCGATTCCAATTCGAATTTGACCAATCATTAAGCAAATTATTTATGAAACAAATTAAAACTAGACGTTGTTATGTAACAAGCAGAAAGGCACATGCAAAACTCAAAAGCAAAGGTAAAAAAACGAGTGAAACTTCTTAATTAAAACTGCTAAATTATACCTTTTTCCGCAGCAGCAAAAATTTTAATTCCTTTAAATTTTACTTCAATTATACACATAAACCCACAACCTGATGTTTAAAAACGCTAAAATCTCGAACCGGAAGCTGGCCCCGGGCTAGCGGCCGTATTGGTTTGTTCTCGACGGTGTTAAACACACAAGTGCCTACAACCCACTCTACATTATTAATGTGGCTAAGCTTATGTATATAATATATAAACATAAAGTTTATATAAAAATGTGAGAGAATTTCTAGTGACTAGAATGAGCTGTACCCCCGCCAGTTTGTGTCGATATGGCTAAGATTTGTAATTTTTTACGTTTTCTACTGAATACTGAAAACGAATAAGGGTCCTAGTTGACTACGGAACCCTAAAAAGAGAGGGTCCCTATAAAAAAGCGTGCTTTTTAGCGAGCGAAAGCGAGGTTTTCTACGATTGTTTCTTATGGTTGATTGGTAAAAGGTATTAAAATTACCATGACCACTAGGTATATAACAACAAAGAAATACAAAAAATATTTATATTTTTTTATTTGCTGGTACGCAACCCTTCGTGCGCGAGAATGACTCTCACTTCGTGGATAAAAAAAAAATGTTTTTCTTCTTCATGACAAGTGATTACCAAGTTGATTGGCTGTTTATTAAAGGAAAGAATATGTTATAATAACATCAGCTAGAGTGGCAGTGATCTGGTGGTGCTTTATTTTGGTTTCTTATTAACTTACGTCCTACTTCAAGGAAGTCTGTCACAAGAACAATTTGTATTAATTCTATGACAAGCATGTCATGTGTAATACGATTAAATTTAATATGTAGCTAGTACATTACGACCTCCAATATTTATCGTGTCTGGTCGTTCCAGATCCCTGTGCCGGCGGTTCTGCATGAAGCCCTCGGACTCCTCGGACTCCGCGAGCAGTGACAACAAGGACACGAACAGCCACCAGCAGGTCAGTCCAACATGACACTCAAACCAGTCCGGCAACTAGCCAACCTAAAACTGGTAACAGGCTAGTTGGCTCAAGTTAAATTTTATTAAACGAATGTTTATTTAAACCTAAATATACCGGGTGATCAATCCAAATTGACTTCTTACAACTCGTACAGAACGCTCAACTCGACTTGGACAGATTTCATAATTGGTGCCAAAATAATTTATTAACTATAAACGCAAAAAAAAACGTCGTACATGGTCTTTGCCGCCAAAAATAAAACTGTTCCCGAACTCCCTCCGCTTACTATTGAAAATGAAAAAATTCACCGTTCACACCAAGAAAAATACCTTGGCCTATACTTAGACGACAAACTAAACTGGAAAGGACACATTGAGCATGTTAGGTCTAAACTAACCGCCTTAACCGGTGCGCTCCGAAAAATTGCTGGATGTGTCCCACATAAAGTACGAATGACCATATACAACTCCTTAGTAAAATCTCACCTAGAGTATCTTATCGAAGTGTGGGGTTGCGCTGCGAAAACCAACTTACTAAGTCTACAAAGGTCGCAAAACAAATTAATCAAATCCCTATTTCATTACAATTATCTTACGGAAACTAAGACTCTGTACAAAAAAACAAAACTATACAATATAAATCAAATATACACGTACGCAACTTGTCACCTAGTTAAAAAAATCCTTACACACAAAATACATACAAACATTACATTAACAAAACGACACTTTAGACACTGCTTGAGAAACACAGATAAAATCAAACTTTATAAACACAGAACTGGATACGGCAAAAGAAACATCATGTCAGAGGGAGCACAGTTGTACAACAACTTACCTAGTGAAGTGAAAGAGTGTCAATCATTAAAAATGTTTAAAACCAAACTAAAACAATTCATTAGTGATAACATATGTTAAATATTATCGATAAGTCGGATGTCATTTTTATGCATATGAACAATGTTATAGTTTAAGCTCATTGTAAGTGAACTTTTGTTCTTAATGAGTAATAAAGATCGTTAAACCTAAACCTAAATTGGTCAGTAGGGAGAAGTCACAAAATATAAGAGATAGGGAAATGTACCGTACTTGAAAAGACCGACCTAGCAATTGTAAATCAATATAGCAAAAACATCACAAACCTAAAGAAAAGAACAAGACCAAATAACTTACGAAATTTGTCAAACATGCTAACTTTTGATATACCAAAAAGGACTAACGAATACGGTCAGAGAACTTGGATGTGTATTCTCCCGCGTATATTAAATAGGTTTTCAACCGAGTTATTAACTGATATTGAAAATAAAACTAATAACCAAACAAAGCGCATTGTTAAGAGATATATATTAAAAAACAGGACAGTGTTACCCACCCACAATGTTGAAACTGTGTCATATTAATCATGTGCAATTATAAGCTCCTTAACTCCAAAATCTTTAATATTTAAGATTGTAAGTTAAGTTTTTTATGTATTTTTTATTAAGAATTTTCTATGAAATAAACAGCTAAAATTTAATTAAATTTAATTTATGTGTTCTTAAGAACCATGGCATCGATTTTAGATTTAATAAAAACTGCATTATATATTTTTTATAAATCTCATACATAATTTCATACATAACCCGGTCAAAACCTCTGATAAGAATGTTACAATAGGTATGCCATGCGATTACTTATAGAATTTTAACCAGGTTCAATTCCCGGTTATGCAATGAGGTTTATAGAAAATTTGAATGCAGTTTGTATTAAATCTAAAATCGACTCCATGGTTCCTAAGAACAGATTTCCCTATTTCTTATTGTTTTCGTTTTCTCCCTACTGTCCCATTTGGATTGATCACCCTGTATATATCTCAGTTCATAAAAGTAGAAGATGGCTTAACAAATTGAAATTGAAAATATGATTTTTATTCTGTATTTTGAAATGCTTAAAACGCTGTATGTGATTTACACCCTTGAATCTGACGTCACAAATACAGTAAAAAACACTTAAAACTAAAAAATTCATTCGCATAAGAGTGTATATAAAATAAAAAACTTTTTTTAGTGCTAGTAAGACAATTGTAACCATTTCAAAAATGGGTCAAGTAGCCTATTCTTGTGGCAGTTGGAGTGGCTTGTGAAAGAAGTGTGATACGTACGGCGGCCTTTGGTAATCGAGAAATCTCTTAGGCAAGGTGAACCTTTTGAATCCTTTGAACATGTAAGGAATTGAAATAATTTATTCAGTAAGTAGGCTGAGGCACTTTTATAAGTCTAATTGTGAATTTACCGGCATTTCCCAAGAGGTGATCGCCATTGAAAAGAAATCCGAACGAGATTCAAGAAGAAAAGCCGTCTTGTTTTTTTTTCTAAAATTTTAAGTTTCGAAACATACGTATAGGTTGGCTCTTATAGGTAAAAATGTATGGTATTTTTCTATTGCAGGGTTTTCCCTTAGCGTGTTACGTATCATTCGCTGCAATGAAAACATACCAAAATTTTAAATAAAGGTCGTTTATTAGCCCTCTTTTCATTCCTTGACAGAAGTATTTTAAAGATAACTCATTCATATTTTCTTTATATTACTTTCGGAGTCAAATCCTCGTTCTATTTCATTCTATAAAGTTTTATTCGTTCAATCCGCTCACTCGTAACGTAATGTCTGGCTGAATAGGGAGCGGTGAATGAAGTCAAAGCTTCCGTCAAATCAATCACTCTCAATCGCGGTTCCGCGGTCGATTCATTCTTAACCTTACGAGAGACATTTATGTTCCAACCAAATAAGAACTTTATTTTCTACACATCAAGATTTATTGCTTCTGAATAGGATTGGGAAGATGTGACTTTTTGAAAGTGATGTAATAGTACTTAGTATCAGGCTGTTTTTTCAGTAATTTGCTTCTTTTGAGACGGGGGCTAAGTGCTTTATTATGAGTTTGTAACGTTGTTTAAAACTTGTTTTGACAATCTTTCGCGCTAAGTGGTTTTCTTTAGTTTTTCATGTTTATTGTGTAATTTTAGAATTGTTTTTCCTTTGATCACGTTTTCTTGGTTTTATTACTTTAAGCGACAGCTGTCCTGTCCCTCTTACCGCTGTGAATTTTTAGAAGGACAAATTGATTTCGCTATTATATGAAAAGCCAATTTTATATGTTCACAATGAAACGAAAAATTGAGAATTCAGAGTGCTACACCCAAACTAATTTTTTTTTTTATTAAAGTAGTAACGTATAAACGTGCTAATCAAAAATAATTAGACGTGTATGTATATAATGTATGTAAACAATTTATTGTACACAACAACTGGTTATAAATATATTTATAACAAATGAAACATGTACAAAGGCGAACTTATCCCTATTAGGGTTCTCTTCCAGTTAACGTTCCAGTGATGTGCTCCACCTAAAGTAATAATTTTCTCAACATAATTTGAGACAATGGTGCCGATCATGAAGTCTGAATCTTTACGGTAGATGGCACTGCGATGCCACCCTAAGGCATGCAATGCATGCAGCATTCAGTGGTCCTATAGGTAGAACGCCCATGTTGGCCCGGAAGCCTCTGGCGACGCAGGTTCGAACCCTGCCTGAACCATTTTTCAATTTCTCGCTTCATTGTGAACCTTTGATTTACGCTAGCAGACGCTACTGCTTTAATAAAAATATGAAGCCAATTTTTACCAACATATCATTTATTAGAAGCAACAGACCGAAGTAAATCGCAAACTCAATTATCTATACATCAATGTCAATTCCGCTCACAGAGGCAGAAATTTTATATGGGTCCGTAATAAATTATAATTATGATTTTATTTCATATAACGTACTTTTGATGTTACACGCTTTCTAAATCAATTATAGATCCTTACTTAACGTAATCAAATCTAACTTATCTTACAATTTTCAAGGATTATTAAGGACGAAAATCAAAATAGCACATCACATTATATAATGTGCATTATGACGAATACGTTATTTCAAACATCGCCGGCCACCTATTTAAAAGGCTGGCTGAGATGTTTTTGTCCTTGTCTGTAATATTGTATAATTAACGTTCGATTTTTAAATGTAGTTTGTAAAATTCTAATACCTATGGATAGGTATGAAATGATCCAAACTAAATATTTTATTATCTGGGGGCACGGTAGTGTCCCCGCCAAGACGAACAAAAAAGAAGCGGGGCACTACCTACCTTTTCTCGAACCGTTTCGTCTCATTTTTAAACCCTCATAGTTTAGTCCCGGTTATATTACAATACAATATAATACAATACAACAATACTTTATTACAAACCAACAAGAAAAATATGCACTGCAAGTTTTACAAAGAGTTACCAATGGCTCATCAGCCAGTAGGTGTTTTTGTGAGTTTGTGAGCCCGGCGGTACTGGGGCAGTTCGTTAACGGAAACAAAACGCCTGCCATATTTGTCTGAGCAATTACGTTGATGCATTTTTTGCCTTCGCTCGTCGAGTGGCTCTGTCTGAGCACTCTTTTCAGTCGAAAATTTAGCTTCAAGGGTTTATTTCGACTGATGCGAAGTTGGCCGAAGCGGAGTGGATTGTTATTTAACCAATTAATGGAACGGTGCAATTGTAGAGATTTTGAATACGATTGATTTCGAATGTGATTGACAAATCATGGTTAGCGGAAACATACCCTTAAAGTATTTTTTGTAATTTATTATCGATTTACCTTATCATTGTCCAGTTCGTAATGTTAAACCGTGTTAATTTTTTTATGCTTAGCCAGAAAGTGCGCGGGCATTTTATCAAGCTTTGCTTAATTTGGGTCTAGGTAGATTTGTGTAAGACTGACCCTTCATTTTATTTATTTTATTCTGCACCTCAAAATAACGCAATGTTTCCGAAGTGTTACTAACAGATACAAATGGAAAAAACTTAGTGAAAGCGTCGACTAAAACCGAACAGATAGATCATAATTCATAACTACGACCACTGTACGAAAGACTAGCCAACTGAATAGAATAGGTACTTTAAAAAACTGCACTACGATATCGTTTAAGCCAATCCACAAGAATCGACTAGAAACTAACCAAATGCAAACTGGGTCATAGTTATTTAGTCCATAGATAAATATACGGATTTGCGTATATTGGTACGATCGAAATGCTAAAGAATTTAGCTCACAGTGTAGGTACTATTCTGATTTTATTACGGATTAGTCTTTGGTATATCAATAGCTTCTGTATTTTGCTCGCTATTGCGGTTTCATTGTATTGGCCAGCTTTTCTCCTGGGAATAGAGGTTGTTCTTAGATCGCACAAAGAGCTACGTCTCACTATATTGGCTGAAACATCAGTCAAAGATATTAATAATTAGATACGAAGTATACTCCATTTACTTTGACCACAGTATAAAAAGGTTACAGAAAGTTCTCTTTTTTGATCTTCACAAGAGGCGTCTAAGAATTGTATTGTATTGGTTGTTTCTTCAAAACACGATGCAGTTGGATGTAAAGTGTGCACGACTGATCAACGCATCTGTACCTACCACTACGATTCATTATGAATGCTCCCCGGTTTTAATTAAATACCCCTCGACACAAGTATAACTGGTCATCAAGGTCACCGAGAAATATTGCAGAATTTGCAAATGCTACTAAAATTGAACATAACAAAATTTGGAATTCCTAGCTTCAATATTGGCTGAGATCCGTTCACTTGTTCCAGAAAAAGCTGAATATCTTGGAGACAAGATCTTCGACTTTTAACAACGAACGAACGAACTTTTAAGAACCATCTCGACAAACCAGGCTTTCGATTTTAAAAAACCATACCAAACTCGGTCCACCCGTGTGGGCGTTACGATGCCGCAGACAGGCACACACATACACAAATACATAGATACACATCTTAAACAAAAAAACACCCCCCTTTTTTCGTCACAAAGAAAAACAATATTTTGAATATTGCTTGCATTATGTAAGTTACATAGCACTTGTACAGCCGGTATGTACCGTTATTTAATCTAAATACCTAAGCGTACATACCACCGGGCCGTGCATCGCCAAGCTTTTGAGCCCTCGTGAAATATGACGATGTTTATGCTAACTCTTTGTTAGTTTACGACCGAACGAGCGGATGGGTGGAAATGTTTCTTACATTCCTTTCTACACGTCAATTGTGTAACTTTGTTATGTAACTAGATGCGATGAAGAGCTAATTTCAACGTTTTACTCATCATAATATATTATGTAGGTGGGTCATTGTCAGATTTAGGTTCGAGTCTTTCCGGTGGACATTTACGAAATTAAGGATTCCAGGACCTAATTTTCTGATAACATGCCTGTGAAAATAAAGAACTTTCCTTCTTCTATAATCCGATAACAGCAACATAATCTAGATTCATACAAGCTCTTAACTTTTGACCACCGGAGGGATGAATTTTGTTTTTTGAACTGACAATGACCCAGGTACTCATCTATGTTGAAATTTTCAATTGATGACGTTCAATCGTTTGATATAAAATTATTAACCAAACCTGACTTTCAAAATGTAGGTACCTAATACATACCTGTATCTGGGTATAATTCCTTAACGTAATAATTTTTAGCAAACTGTTTATTTTTCCAACTCACGTTATCTTTTTAATCTTCCCTCAGTTTTTTTTATCTAAGTTATGAATATAGTTTACGGTTTTTGAAAAGAACATTGCTGGCGATAAGACCGTTGGGAAATGAAGTAATTTGAGAAACTTAATTGGGCCCTCTTTAACCCTAGGCAAATGGATTTTGGATGTGAATACCTACCTACCATTAGATAATATAGTATCTATATATATTATCAGCCACAGACGTCCACTGCTGAACATAGGCCTCCCCCATGACTCGCCACAAAGTGCGATCCTGTGCAGACCGGATCCAATGATTCCCCGTTACCCTCACGAGGTCATCCCTCCATCTAGTCGGGGGCCGACCGATGCTGCGCTTTCCTATACGTGGTCGCCACTCTAGGACTTTGCTGCCCTAACGGCCTAGATATAGTAACCTACCTACTATTAAACAAAGTAGACATGAAAATGTAATTTTCAGGCTTTTTCGTTTCTGCTTTGTCTCCAAATCAGGAATTCTTTAATAATATTACCTATTAAAACTATCGTGAGACATCTTTAATAATTATAAAAACGGCTTAAACTCACGTAAAAATTGTCAGTAAGAGCCCAACATGTTTCGAACTCATATGGAGTTCTAAATCAGGGGCAGCTATCCGTGCTGCTACGCGACTCGCGGTCCACTGGATGAAGAGCTCCATATGAGTTCGAAACATGTCGGGCCGTTACTGACAATTTTTACAATTTTAAACCATGTTTATAATTTTAAGGAAATTATTTATTTAAACTTTATTGCACAAAATAAAAAAGTCAATACAATTGTTGGACTTCAATAACCTCTCCCCGACAACCATAGAGCTTAAACAGAGATACTTACTAGAATTAGTGCAGAGCAGAAAATAAATTGTACTTAATAAGAAATTAATTGTAATTGTAAGAATTGAATTATTTAAACAGAGACAACAGTTTAAACTGTTTAATTAGTACATTTAATTAAATAATAAAACATAAAGTCGCATGTACACTCTCGTTGACGCGCGATTAAATCGCACACTCTCGGCGCGGGTTAAATTTTAACCCTGCCCAAATCACGCGCGTAGTTGCGTGACAATGAATAATTCAGCAGTGACACACAGGCTGAGGCTCGCGGCGGGCGCGCTGCGGGGCAGAATAAAACACTAAGTACATCGGAAATTGCTCCCTTATTGGTCTTAGTCTCATTAAAACTTTCGTGAGACATATTTAATTATTGTATTTAGCGGTTTACACTCACGTGAAATTGCCAGGAACGACCCGACATGTTTCGAACTCGTATGGAGCTCTTCATCAGGGACTGCTACCCGTACACCGTCGCGGCAACTGTGTTATTGGTCTTGGCGAAAGCCAATAATCGCAGCAAAAAGGAGGTGTTCGGTGTCTCGTTCACTCGTATGGCTGCCACCCGCTGCTCGCCGCTTCGTTGGTCGAGTGAAGTTCGGGCCGTGACGTTAGTCTAGACTCTAGACTAAGCGTTGAGTTAATAGTTCTGTATAGTGTAAAGGCTGTGGGTTATTAGCGCTGTTTTAATCTAGACTCTAGAGTAAAAGAGACAAGACAGGCTCACTACGCGCCGCAAACCTTACTATTACCCTACGCATCAGCGCATAACTAGGTGCTCATTTTAGCCAGTCGTAACGGTACATGCATGTTGGCCGACCGTGTCGCCGCGTCTTAAGACCGGTATCCTATCACAACTCCGAAACATTGTTTCCCATCTGTATCGTTTCGCCAAATTTTTACTGGTCCGGAAGTATTTTTTTCCTGAAACCTGTAATATTTTCAGGATTTTATAAACAAAGTTCAAGAACCCAATGGGTTGGGTTAGGTATGTTTTAAACTTATTCAGAAAAATTTACAGTTTAGGAAAAAAAAGGTTTTCGGACAAATTGAAATTTGGCGAAACGTTACAGATGGGAAACAAAAATTTGTGTTTCAGATAGGTAGGTTTACACGATCCTTCAATAAACCACCAACAGCCGAACCATACGAGAAAAGTCCCCGCGTCTCCGTCCACACTTTCAGCCCGTACGTTTCCACCTGTTGTTTCAAACACCGCACACTTTGTTATTTATTCAAATGCGGCGGGACACCCGAGGGCCGTGCATGCTAGATACTCCCGGGCTGATTTAAAAAGGCAATATGGAGCTTCATTTCTAATGGACATGCGACCTTTTAAAACGGATTAGTAATGAGATCGCTGAATGTCTGATTTCATTATGAAGATGCGAATGGGTTGACTAGAAAATATGCATTTTCGGATTTCATACACCTGAAGGGCATCAACAGATAGCTAGTTTTAGGGTTTGGGTTCATTCATTCATTTATTTTGATAAAATATAGTCTTACATGTCAACATAATTATCATTGCTATAGGATTATAAAGTTTTATAACTATCTTTTGGCTGAATGTATGTATGTTTATGTATGTATTTGTGTATGTATGTATTTGTGTATGTATGTATTTGTGTATGCATAGTATTTGTGTATGTATTTTTTTATTGTTTATTACATTTATTTGTTTTTTTTTTGTTTTTTGCACCGCTTAATAAAAAAATATTTTTTTAGTTCTCCACTACCCAAAGGTTGTCTGGAAGAGATCGCTCTTTAGCAATAAGACCGCCTGTTGTGGAAACCGAGTGCTACAGACGCTAGGCCACTGTTAGATTCTATAATTTTTCGTTATAATTACCTGAGGATAAAGGTGCTTGCAGAGGGTAAGTAGGTAAGCTCATTTTTAGGGTTCCGTACCCAAAGGGTAAAAACGGGACCCTATTACTGAGACTTCGCTGTCCGTCCGTCCGTCCATCCGTCCGTCCGTCCGTCCGTCCGTCTGTCACCAGGCTGTATCTCAACAACGGTGATAGCTAGACAGGTGAAATTTTCACAGATTATGTATTTCTATTGCCGCTATAACAACAAATACTAAAAATAAAATAAAATAAATATTTAAGGGGGGCTCCCATACAACAAACTTGTTATAGATTATATATATGTATAGGTACGGAACCCTTCATGCGCGAGTCGGACTCGCACTTGCCCAATTTTATTTTTCTATGCATACGTAAATAAATTATGTAATTTTTCAGAGAAATTCTCGCATATTCTCTTCTTCCAACTCTGTTTTGCTTTTAATATATTGCGATTATCGAATGAATAAGTCGAATATTTTATTATCACAAAGAGAGTAACTGTAGGTATTACATGTTGGTTTGCGTTTTTGAATTTCTCAATTTTCTACACTTTGAACGTAGCACGTCCGAAGGGCCCACAAACTTATAAAAGCCATGGAACTTCAAAATATCTCATTACTTTGTTTAAAGGTGGTTCAAACTGCATTTTTGCGTTATAGAGAGCAGCCATCGCCGTCTCTGTCGCACGCACGAGTTAGACGGAGACGGATGCAGTGCGCTTGACCTATGCGCTCGCGCTGCCGGAGGACCGATTTTGGTAGTTCGGTTTTCGGCACGTGGAGGTGCTTGGATCTTAAATCTTTTTAAAAAATATTGTTTTTTTTTTATTCTTTAAATTTGACTTATTTTGTGGGAATAATACTATTTAACCTGTCCCTGGTCTAATTTCGTTCGCGTGATGAAGAAAAAAGTCATACTTATCTTTTTTAATACCGCAGTCCATATAATTTGTACCTATTCGCAGTAAATTATTGGATACATAGATTTATATAGGAATTGTGTAATATTAGTAGTTAGTATATCTATTATGTATTGCAAGTATTATAATTATGTGTTGTTATGTATGTGTAAGTTAGTTGCAAGTTTCCAAGTGTTAGAGAATACCATGACCGCCTTTTTTACTAAAGAATAATGCAAACATCCAAAAATATCGGTGACCTCAAAATTGCATTATTTTCTGCAAATGGTCTTTAAAATATGTGTTATTTAAAAATAGTATCAAATACTTATATAAAACGATATCAAAATTTGTGTCTAGGTATATTACTGATATAAAATCATATATAAAATAAATAAATAAATATCGGACAACCTCACACAGATCGATCTAGTCCCAAATTAAGCTCAAGAAGGCTTGTGTTATGGGTACTAGATGACGATATACATACTTATATAGATAAATATATACTTAAATACATAGAACAACCATGACCCAAGCACAAATATTCGAGTTCATCACACAAATATTTGCCCTGGCCGGGATTCGAACCCGGGACCGCCGGCTCAGTAGGCAGGTCTCTACAAACCGAGCCAACCGCGTCGTGATATATATCAGTCTAAACTAAAACAATATGACATGATTATGTATTCTATTGCTCGCAGTATCCATTTCCTGAAGCTGCACGTCTAGCATAACAGCGACACGCGACTTTTTATGCGCGACAAACACAACCTGTCACTTTTCTTTCAATACCGTGCGAGCAAGACAGTGGTTATTGAGTCGTGCGACAAGCGAAGTCACGGCAAAATATGGTAGCTCTGCTGGAGAAAAGATAAATATATGTACTTAAAAATGACGTCTTTCCCATCCACTCACATCGCGTATTCTTTTATGAAATAGACGAAATGCAGCGCCCTTTTATTATTTAAAAAAGTGGTAAGCACATATTATGTCGTATGGTTTATGTTACTGTTTGGAATTGTTTTGCTGGAGCTCCGCTGCCCTTGAATTTTGAAAAGTGGTAAGAACACATTGTATCGTTGGTTTATGTGACTTTTTGAAAGTATGTGTGCCAGGTATGTTTTCCATTAGTCTGTGTTCTATTATGCAAGCTTGCCAGTCTTTCTGTATTTCATTCAGTACTTTTGTACAAGAAAATAACCTGCAAGTCTTATGTCTGAGTTTATAACTGAGAGAGAGCTGTTAGAAGTTGTTATGAAAGAATTGCTCTAGATGTTTTGTTACTTTAGAAAAAGATTTAACGCTTAAGATAATAAAAACAATGCTTGTTACAGTTGAAACGTGCATGTGAGTTCTCTCACAAAGTAAACGCCATACTTTTTGAGTTTTTTAAGGTCGGCCGTCGCGTCGGTGCGTCTGCCAACTATGAAATTTATCAACTAAATACTATTAAATATTGGTTTGGTTGGTACATTAGGTATATATAGTGATGTGAGTTTTGTCGTCGAATTTGGTAGGGAAAGCTCTCTTTTGCGTGGAACAGAGAGAGCCTGCTTCAACGAACTTCTTTGATAAAAACTGATGGCAAAATGTTATTAACTACATCTGTAACTGGGTAATTGGGTATCTACATATGGTTAGACTGCGTTTTGTTCAACGTGGCGATGATAAAGCTACATAGTTTTAGGCGTTTACAGTATCTAAGTAAGTCTTCAAAGTTAAAACGAATACGTGCCTCATATAACGAGTTGTGCAGTTGATACAACGGAGTTCTCCGCATTTAATCAGTAGTATAACGGACATGCCACGTATTTCAGCAGAAAGCGGCGCGGCGAGCGGTTGAGCAAAAGATCCGAGCGCCATACGAGATACACGTACCGCGCATCGCTGCCGCTCGCCGCCAAGACCGAAGTAGGGGCTGGGCCGTAACGGCATGAAGCGGGAGATTGACGCCCATTGTCCCGTCACCGTCAGTGAGCGGGGAATAATTAATACCGACGCTATTCCGACGAAAATGATAGATTGTTCCTATTTTATTATGCGAAATGTATGCTTTCAAATAGGTATCTAGAGACATAATTGTGGTTTCAATTACAAACTAAGACAAATAGGGTAACGAATTGTCTCAGTTAGATAATACAACGGGCGTAGCCAGAGGGGGTTTGAAGTAGCCCGTGAATTATGCTGTTGGCTATACATGTATTTGTTTTTTATTTCAGGTTTATTAAATAGAAAAACACACCTAACGAAACTGAATGGGCTCGTAATGATAGCTATATAGTTTACAGTACACACCCAATTTGTTTATGTTTTATTATTTACAGTTGAAAGATACAATGATAATAGATTAATACTACTAATTAAGTAATACTAAATAAAACTAATTTATATCTAACAAAATACAACCTAATGTAACTCTGCATTTATGAAGTGTACAAGAGTAAAGAAGCGATTTGGAAAAATGTAACCCCTTAGGGGGTCAAAAAGGGGATGAAAGGTTGCATGGGGTATAGTTTTATTTTAAGCCAGGAATTAGAAACTTTGTAAAAGGGTTATTTAGTTTAAAAAAAGAAAACTTATTTCACCTTTTTTGAAAATTCATCCCATAACGGTGTGAAAAAGGGGTTGAAAGTTTGTATGGAGATTAAACATTAATTTGAGCGCGGGACTTGAATCTCTTCGTATAATTATCTATAATACTACTGAGCCAGCACCCACAAAATTGTCAGGATCTATCATGATACTAATAATTAGGGGAGGCGCCCCTGGAAACTGCTATAATTACATTAATTAGAGACCCGCGCTAATCACGGTCTCGACGGGTTAATGTCAACGCGTAGTTATTGGTTAGAGTAGGCGCAAGCATGGGATCGTTATAAGTATAGGTATTATATAACCACTAAAGGTGCCATCATCACTACATGAATGAATAAAGAAGGCGGCTATAAGAGAGGAGTGGCGGAATTGTGAAGCTTATTGCCACGAACGTCTGAAATGGTCATGACCCTGTCAAGAGTGAAACCGAAGAAGAAGAAAGATCTTATACTATTTCAATCGATTCAATTTTTCATTGAGATTAAAATGTCTATATGGGACTAACTACACTTAGACTGCTTTAGAAGTCAAAAATAATTAACCTTCATTCAGCGCTATAAAGGCTCCATACAAAATGGACAACTACATATGACATCATTTAATTTAAGTATATGTTATGGTTATCAATATTTGTATGGAGATCATAAGTAATTTGCCATTTTCACCGTGAAAAAGTGCGTTTCTTAAATGTTTTACAATATACCTATGAGAATACTGAAAACAATTTTTTGGTTAAAAAAATATCATAAAATTTGCGTAGCTTCGAAGTTTTTGTTTTTTTTTCTTTGTTTCATGACATATTGAGCTAATTTTATCCATATAACTACAGTATGCTGTAAATTTGTCGTCATCTCTATCGCTTTCTATGGATTACTATAAGACGCCAATGGCTGCGAGCGACACAATAGTAGTACCACGCGGTCTCTTGTACGTCGTTGTTGCGCTGATCCGAAATGATCCGAAAGTCATCATAAGACGCTAATTTTAGATATGATCTATACAGAATAGTCTCAACGCCAACGATTTAATCCGCCAGGGTAAAATTCGAAGTTTCTATTGAAATCTACCCGAAATTTAGAATAAATACGCCTAGAACGAGAGTCTTCATACAATAGTGTTAGATTTGGAACGCAACATTTTGTATTTCAGTTTTGTGCCGCCTGTGGCGCCACTTTCTTACGCTGTCAGATTTCTGATCTTCTTTTTGTTTTGTAACGTACTGAGACTAAAAAGCTAAAGTAATATATATTATAATTGTTTTCCACACAATCCAACGCATTTTCCTTTATGGTAGCAGAGCGTGGTTGGATCAGTAAACGTGAAAAACAAAGCTTCCGTTAGTGTCAGCCGCACGAAATGTTTTGAGGTTAAGACAAAAGAAGAAAATTTGAACGTGAAAAATACGTGAAGATGAGCTCAAATATGTTCAGTTTGGAGAAATTAACTGGTCGAGAAAACTTCTCGACATGGAAATTCAGCATGAAAACATATCTGGAGCATGAAGATTTGTGGAAATGTGTTGTGCCGACTGCCGGTGAACAAGTCGATTCCAAGCTAGATATCAAGGCCAAAGCTAAGTTGGTTTTACTTTTGGATCCACAAATCTATGTACACGTACAGGAATGCACAACGGCCAAACAAGTTTGGGAGAATTTAGAAAAAGCCTTTGACGATAATGGTTTAACAAGAAGGGTGGGCCTGCTCAAAGATCTCATCAACACAACACTTGACTCGAGCAATTGCGTGGAAGATTATGTGAGTAGAATAATGTCTACCGCTCACAAACTTCGGAACATTAACTTTGATGTCAATGATGAATGGCTTGGCACTCTGATGTTGGCTGGATTGCCTGACATTTATAAGCCTATGATTATGGGGCTAGAGAGTTCCGGTACTAAAATCAGCGCAGACTTGGTAAAAAACAAGCTGATTCAAGAAGTTAATACATCAAACCAAAATGCTGCATTTTATACAAGCTCTAAGAAAACCTACACTGAGTCGTCAAAGCCGAAGGGACCAAGATGCTACAACTGTAACAAGCATGGACATTTTGCGAAGTTCTGTAAAAAACCGAAGAAATTTGCAAATAAGACTTATAGTAAAGGTGAAAGTTCAAATTTTGTTGCAGCATTCTCAGCCACAGTTGGAGAAATGAGTAACAAATGGTATATCGACTCTGGCGCATCCATGCACATGTCAAGCAGAGGAGATTGGATGTATGATGTCACCGAGCCATCTGTGAAAAATATAACTGTTGCTAACAGAGAGCCGTTACCTGTAAAGGGAGTTGGCTGTGTTGATATTCAATTGGAAGAAAATGAGAAGATACAGGTCAATAATGTTTTGTATGTACCTGGGCTAGCAGCAAATCTTCTCTCAGTCAGCACCATTGTGAAAAGTGGACATAAAGTTACATTTAATGACAAGAAATGTGAAATCCGTGATCCTAATGGAAAACCTGTATGTTCTGCCACATTACATAACAAGCTATATATAGTGGACACTGTAAATAGCTCAGAGACTGCTCACTTAACTTCAAATGTAGAAAAAAGTGAAGATACTTATCTGTGGCATCTTCGTATGGGTCACCTCAACATTCCTGATGTGAAGAAGCTGCCGAGCTGTGCTGAAGGTGTGACTCTGTCTCAGGATAAAAGTGATGTCACCGGTTGTATCCAATGTTGTGAAGGTAAACAAGCTAGGTTGCCATTTAACAATGTTGGCAGCAGGGCAACTAAGCCTCTTGAATTGATACACTCAGATCTGTGCGGACCCATGGAGATCCTGTCATTTGGAGGTATGAAGTACTTTATTACCTTTATTGACGATTTCACACGTATGACTCATGTGTATTTCACTAAAGACAAAATGAATGTTACGGATATATTTAAAGACTTCAAAATGAAAATGGAAAATAAATATGAACATAAAATCAAAATAATCCGTACTGACAATGGGCGTGAATACTGCAATAGTACATTTGAGAAATTCTTGTCTAATAATGGAATTGTTCACCAGACTTCAACACCATACACACCTCAGCAGAACGGCTTGGCGGAGCGCATGAACCGGACATTGGTGGAACGAGCAAGGTGCATGATATTCGCTGCGAATGTAGACACGCGCATGTGGGCCGAAGCTGTAGCCACTGCCGCGTATATTGTCAACAGATCTTCCAATAAGGCCTTAGAAGGTAAGACGCCTTTTGAGATGTTAACAGGAAAGAAACCCAATTTGTCCCATATGAGAGTATTTGGCTCTGTCGCTATGGTGTATGTTCCCAAAGAGAAACGCCAAAAATGGGATAAAAAATCAGAGAAGATGATACTAGTTGGCTACTGTGAGAACACTAAGGGCTATCGCTTGATGGATTTAAAAACACATAAAGTGACCAAGAGCAGAGATGTTGTTTTTATTGAGGAGCATGGAAATAGTCTCACATCGTGTAAAAATAATGTTGTTTTGTCACTTGAGGGAAATCCTGTGAGTCCTGCGACAGACGCAAAGTTGGAGGCCAACTGTATCAGTCAGCAAGAACAAAACCATTCAGTGGAATCCATCATCCCGACACCTTCAGATGCAGTACCTAGTAATTACACTGATAATAGGTATGATGATGGTGATTCAAGTGAGTATGCTACTGATACTGGAGATCTTGATGATGCCTACACTCCTCCTCATCAATGTCAACTACAACAGCCATCTACAAGTAAAATGACACTGAGGCCGCGTGAAAAACTGCGAAAAAGAAATGATGAAGGCACCCTCTTATGCTTTTTTACGAATTTCACAGATCCACAGTCCGTAGAAGAAGCCATGTCATCCCCGCAGGCTTCAGAGTGGAAACAAGCCATGGATGAAGAGTACCACTCTCTCATAAAGAATGATACTTGGAGCCTGACAGAACTGCCGGCGGGGAAGAAGGCACTCCCTTATAAGTGGGTTTTTAAGACAAAAACGGACCAGAGTGGAAATATTGTTCGTTACAAAGCCAGGCTTGTCATCAAAGGATATGCTCAGATTAAAGGTATAGACTATGATCATGTATTCTCACCAGTTGCGAGGTACACCACCATACGCTACCTATTTGCTCTGGCGGCCAGATACAGTCTTCAGATTGATCAGATGGATGCAGTGTGTGCTTTTTTGCAAGGTGATATTGATAAAAACATCTATATGGTACAACCTGAAGAATATAAACAAGGAACACAGGTATGCCTCTTAAAGAAATCAATTTATGGGCTGAAACAGGCTAGCCGCTTGTGGAATATGAAATTAAATAATGTTTTACAAGAATTGGGCATGCTTCAGTCAAAAACAGACCCTTGTGTTTATTATAATGCAGAGAAAAATGCCTTCATTGCTGTATGGGTCGATGACTTGATAATATTCACATCACAACAAAGTTATAAAAATACTCTAAAGGAAAACTTAAAACAACGCCTTGAAATGAAGGATCTCGGAGAAGCGAGACAGTGTGTTGGTTTAAACATAACAAGAGATGGTGACAGTGTGATGCTGGATCAAGAAAAATATATTAAAGAAATACTTGCCAGATTTAATATGTCGGATTGTAGGCCTACAAAAAC
Organism: Apotomis betuletana; assembly: GCA_932273695.1. Taxonomy (NCBI): domain Eukaryota; kingdom Metazoa; phylum Arthropoda; class Insecta; order Lepidoptera; family Tortricidae; genus Apotomis; species Apotomis betuletana. The sequence continues at coordinate 2,638,839 of OW026309.1, read as the reverse complement.
ACCAATTGAGGTTGGTTTTAAATTTAATGAAAACGGTGATGATGGAATGCAAGACTGTCCTTATCAGCAGGCCATCGGTGCCCTGTTATATGTGGCTCAAGGTACACGACCAGATATTTCGTTTGCTGTCAACATGCTGAGCAGATACAGTAAGGAGCCTAAACAGGAACACTGGACTGCAGTCAAAAGGATTTTTAGATATTTACAGGGTACAAAAGATATGAAATTAATTTATACCAAAGATGGTAATGAGAAAATCACAGGATATTGTGATGCTGACTGGGCGAGCGATGTACGCGACCGCAAATCGTGCACAGGCTACGTTTTTATGCTGCAGGGAGGTGCTATTTCCTGGCGCTCGCATAAACAGCAGACCGTGGCCCTGTCAACTGCCGAGGCCGAGTACATGGCCATGTCTTCTACAGCACAAGAAGCACTCTGGCTACAACAGCTAGACGAAGAACTTGGTACACAGCAGAGTGACCCTATCAACATTTACAGTGACAATCAAAGTGCAATAAAGCTCTCTTATAGTGACTGTTACTTACCTAGATCCAAGCATATTGATATACGCTATCATTTTTTGAAAGACCATGTTAATAAGTTAAAGATAAAGTTTTCGCATGTTAGTGGTGATAAAATGATTGCTGATATATTAACTAAGGGTACCACTGCTGATAAACATTTGTACTGTGCAATAAAAATGGGATTGCGTTCCAAGGGTGGGTGTTAGATTTGGAACGCAACATTTTGTATTTCAGTTTTGTGCCGCCTGTGGCGCCACTTTCTTACGCTGTCAGATTTCTGATCTTCTTTTTGTTTTGTAACGTACTGAGACTAAAAAGCTAAAGTAATATATATTATAATTGTTTTCCACACAATCCAACGCATTTTCCTTTAAATAGATTTGCGAAAGATGAAGCTGCTTTTGGTTTTATGTGTGCGTGTCTACGAACCAATCACAGAGGCACGTTGTTTGTGAGCTTGACGTTGTGACACATGCGCACACGGACGAAACTTAGCCCGTGGCTAACCAAAACTGACTTCACTTTCAAGCGCTGACTAGGTTTCTTGGCGTATTTATTCTAAGATCTGAAATATTACCACTGTGTTTACTAGTTTAGCAATATGATATATTTACCCGTCTATATGTGACAGTAAAAGGTCTCATTGTTCAGGTTTGATATAGCTGATAAATCGATTAAATTGCACATTTAATTTTATGAACATGAACACACATCAAAGTCAATCAAATTAATCCCCTGGAGTTTAACTTCTGATTTGACACTTCGTTGACGGAGTGTCGGATTGACAACTTTTATATTTGACGTGGTATCAAAAGATTAATGGTCGCTACCAACGTAGGCTGCCAAATGTTTGGTTGGGATGACAAGCCAAAGCCACTCACCCGATTCCGTCTAACTCAAAAACTAAAATAAATTTTATGACAAAATAAAATAGAGTTGTCTTTTTTTTGTTGTCGCTTTTCAAGTCAGCTCAACACAAACAAAATACATTAACTTAAGAAACTAAAATCACGAAATGCAATAAAAAGCTTATATCGCTGAATTCCTTAAACAATTTATTTTGCATCCACTCCCTCCCACTTGGCAACACAGTACACCCGAAATCTATATATTGTATAGTGTTCCTATCCTCTAGTACTTACGAAAAATGATTGCCCTGTACACACCCATACAAACACACATCCATGAGCACTCACTCACACACATAAGATTTTACCCTTACATTTACAATACCAATGCAGTGCTTGCAGTAATGTCTATATACTAAAATAGAGTGCATGTGCATGCCAAACTATTAATAGGTTACATTCGATTCAAGGACATAAATAATGACGAGTTTACTTTGACAACATAGGTACCCATTTTATTTGATTTCGACTTGAAGTTTTGTGGCATACTGGAAAACTGACGAACCCTTTAAAAAAACAGATTGTACCTGATATGACCTGTTCAGATTTCGAAATTTAGTGAAAGTTAATTACCAAACTACGCAAGTTGAAATGTGACGATAGTATTTATAGTGTAACTTTATTTATTTTCAAATAGTTTAGATACCTAGTTAAATTTCAAGTCTATAAATTACAAGCTTCAAAATCAAAATAAAAATCAAAATCAAAACATTTATTTGTCCAACATAGGTAAGTTTAGGTGTTACATATTTATTGTACCACTATGTGGTACCATTGGGCATACAAATTGAATAGTTAGATGCTTAGCGTACATGCGACACACATTATAAAAAAAAAGTATTAATAATAAACTGTTTAGGTCACATCTATAACTAAGTTTTTAAGTACTTACAGGAATCACAATCAATAAATAGCTTAGCACGATAGTTTTATTGTAGCAAGTGAATACCTCTGGATACCTAAGCCTTATATCGTATTTATTTACAATATTTACATGTTACATATTCTTCCTGGTGCCGGCTTTTTGTGTTGGCACGGTTTAATGCGTTTCGAATGGGAAAAGGTCTCAAAAGGGCTCGTAATGGCGGCTCCTTGGTGATTTCTTTGTTTGTTATCGACGGGAACAGGAAACTCCTCTACGTGGAGTGTGTACATAGTAGTTTATCCCATTACGTCAAAGAAGCCACTGGGATTAAACAAAAACATTAACACCCATAACTTTTATAGATTTTTCTTTTTAAGTTGCATTGAGTGACCTTGGATGGATAGTTATCATATTTCATAAAACTAATGGTGGCGAATCGCATAGCACCACGTATAGTGCCCCTGATGAAGACCTCCATATGAGTTCGAAACATATCGGGCCCGACAATTTTTACGTGAGTTTAACTGTTTTTATAATTATTGGATGGATAGGTTTCGTCCTCCAAAAACAAAAATCGTCCAACGGTCCGGCGAGAGGTCATCACCCATGGGTGTCCGCAACATAAAAGAAACTACCTTTATATGACCGACCTTTGAGTTGCCGTTTTCTCGCCTCTTGAAGAACCCCATGTCATAACGTGGGGCAAACGCCCCGGAGGGATTATCCTGCAGCCTGACATTTTCCGCAAAGACTGTATGTGATGCACGTTTTATCCAAAAACATGGAACATTTCCACAAAATTTTAAACAAATATTTTTTTTATAATTCGAATCATAGTGTCTCAATGGGAATAGATACGTACGACATTTTTTCGTATTCTGTAATGGAAATTCAACAATATTCGGTTTACTAATGTTTGCAAACTGCTTCATTTCATAGATGTTTCTTATTACATTACTTATTGAAGCCTTAAAGTTGAAGGTTTAAAAAAGTTATAAAATGTGGATTTTACAAAATAATCTAAATTGGAATGGCATTTAGTTTAAAATGTAGATGGCTATGCGAAATAAAATTGTGATGATTTGAGTGTCGTATTTTTTCTTTACAAATGTTAATTTGTATACAACCCAGCTTTATCTTGATAAATAACGTTCTATTTAGACAATCTATACTAGTAAATTACCTTATATCAGGTGTTTAAAGTTAATCCCCTGACTTCTATTTTATCACTTTTTCATCTCTCCAATAAGCGTGCACCATAATTCGTCGAACCGTTTGCACGCCACAAATTATTGCCAAAATTTCCCTTCGTCCTTTGTGTGTGTGTGATGCGCCTGGGCAAGCGGCGCATGTGTGTGGGACCGGTTTGAGCCCAAGTACATTTTAGGGTAGCTATACTATACCTACGGTTAATGGCTATGTTCGAAAATTTCGGGGTTATAGCACTTGATACATACATCTGTCGAGTTATTGCGCGATGGTTTTAGGCGAAAAATTGTGTAAAAGTATTTTAGCCTAATAATAGAATGGATGCCAACTCGTAAATATTATCTAACGCAAAAACATCTAGTTTAGCAATCAAATCTAGACATTCAATTGCAGATGCAAGTTTTCTTTGTTACGACATTATATAAATTTTCCTACTTGAATAAAAAATAAAAAATGGATTTGATATCTATGTAAGGTTCTATGTCTTTTCGCTGAATTATTTTTCTTCGAGTTTAATTTCGTTGAAAGCATTTTTATCTTTAACCGTAAACTATCTGGGACTGTTATGAGTTATAAAACGAACCTAACCTAATCAATAGGATGCTACTTTTATGAATTATGAAAACTATATGACTTCAGAGGAAAAAATCGGCGAAGGGAAAATTCAATGGAATTAATCATTCGACGAAATACCCTACTATCAACGTTGTAATATATATGAAGGCGAAATCATTCGAATAGATGGTAGTTACATTTTACGATAGGAACGTATTTTGTGAACTGAATCCACTAGATTCACGGGGACTTCATTATTATACATATGCATCACCGCACTGGCAACGTGTTTCAGGACTGGTTAAAATTCGGGCTATCTCGGTGTAATTGGATTTCAAGAGGACAGTAACCACATTTGAATATAAACTAGCATCTCTATTGTGAGTCAAAGGTTGTATGAACATTGAACGCTCATCAAGCGAATTTCACGTTTAACCTACAGGTGAGCTGGTCACTATATTTGGCATTATCTCGGTTTTATGGTGGCGTTTTTAATCAGAGAGAGAAAGAGAGAGAGAAAGAGAGAAGACTTCTATTCTTCTTCTGGACACTCTCCAGAACGGTCGTGGCTATCATGTACTGAGTGACCCGTTTAACGACATGTGGGTTTCGTCTCGTAGAGCTGTTATCCGTATCATTGACGGTAGCTGTCCATCGTCGACGATGTTCCTCTAGCTTTGACACCTTCCACTCTCCCTTGTACAAAACGAACGTACTTGGTGAAATAACGAGGCATTCTACGGACGTTCCGTCTCGCCGATACGTGTCCAAAGAAGAAGGGGAGACGTCTCACCTTGTCGAAATTGATTCTCGTGAAAATGTCATTTGACTGATGTAGGGCGAACAACCGTACATTTTCTTTTGTTTTTCCTAACTTGAGAGGACAGAAAGCCAGTATAAGGCTCCATCTGTTAGTCTTTAATGTGTGAGGATATTGAGGATAGCCCGCCGAACCCGCACCCGGACAGAAATCAACCGGACATCGTCAATTTCGTTTTCTCTTATAGAGGCTCTATTGAATGTCCTTATAAACAAAATCTTTATTATTTTACATGTGTAATACCCTAATATTTATTGTAGTACAAATTATACAAGTGCTCGAACATTGCTTGAGTTAAAACTGTTTGAACAAGTAATTTATAGCGGCACTAAAGCAATGATAAGGCGTACACGTAGGGGAGTACATTATGGTGCCATAAATTATGGTCCAAAATTACGGAGGTCGTGAGTTCAGCTTCCCAAATATATCGATAAGCGTGAACTGTTTTTATAAATTAATAAAAAAAATGTAGCCCATTGTGGTATTTTTTTATTCTTCACTTAAGTCCAGATAGTTAGTCTTAGTCCCGCTTAGCCAGTACCATAGCCATACTTTTTGCTTAGCCAGTATGGTAGTAAGTTTCACAATAAAGATCGAAGCTGTGACAAATTAAACTAGAAAACGATAAAAATATCATCCGTGATTCTCTTATAAAATAGCGTCGATATGAATGCCTTTTGTCACGCGGAATAATGAACCCGTTAATATATATACAAATTGTTTTCCAATTGTTTGTTTCCTGTACCTATTTTACTTCGGAACGTGCCTCGACTGTCCCTGACAACAGTGAAAATTTAGCGCTTTACACAGCTACATTTCCCACGCGTAAACGTGGCGTCATAGATCGAGAATCGCTCAATTGTAGCTCATTCAAGATGTGAAATTCATTGCTTTCAAGTATCAGTTTCAGTAGTATTTAGTGGCTTTGTTATTTATTACTACATATCTCCGAACATTTATGTTGTGCCAAAACCAGCCATTTAATTGCCAAACGGGCAGGACGTTATAAAACTCGAACCCTGATTAGCCGGTGGGAGTATCGGCCCGATTGAGTAATAAAAGTGCTCAATTTGAATACCAATAAAACGGCGCAGTCGCCGATTTTACCGCACGAGGCCTTACGGGGCGGGTTGGTATTAAAAATAGTGGGATCAGTGTGAAATATTACTGATATGAGTTTCGGTTCGACACGTTTTTACTGTGAACTACCCTTACTTTGAGTTTACAGTGACAGTACTCGCTAGCGATTGCGTAAAGTATTTTTATTATTATTATTATCTATTTATTTATTAGGAACTACAATTTCCTTAAATCTAGATACATTGTCCCACAAAACCAGTAGCTGGTTTGACTGTGGGATCTTTGTGGAATCTCTAGTTTAGGTACAAGGTAATACATATATTACGGTACATTACGGTAGCAGTGTGAAGAAGTGTTTTTTTAACATTCTTTTGTACTTGTTTTTGTTTGGCTCTCGTCGTATTTCCTCCGGTAAACTATTGATTAGGTACGGGATGCGTTTTTTTAGGGTTCTATCCCCAAAGTAATTGTTTACCCTTGGTACCAATAGTTTACCGGAAGTTATAGACTTGGTGTTATGGATATGTTGTACAGGTTGGATTATGGATGCTTCTGAGCTATACTTATGGAGACTTGTAGTTGTACAAAGTAACTGCTAGGGGCGCTGTACCCTTACCATGAGTTAGCGTGACCGTACTCGCTAGCGACAGCGTAAATGACTTGTGGGGAGAATAGTAAGCGCCCCTAGCGATTACTTTGTACAACTACAATTCTCCATACAAATCCTTTACTCTCTTCGTAAACTCATGGTAAGGATGCTGTAATATTCTGCCTAGAATTTTTATTACGCTGTCGCTAGCGAGTACGGTCACGTTAACTTATGGCACGGGTACTGAGTAATTAAATTTCTGTAGTTAGTTTCTAATCTAATTACGTCAAATGGGCATTTTTAGGTAGGTTAGGTGTTTTAGGGTATAATTCCCTTGAGGTTAGACGAAATTATGTGCTACTGACCAGCGTTTGTAAAATCTTGCGAGGATGTTCTGACTGTCCATCAGAGCTGGTCAGTCAAGTTATCCGATTGTTCGTCCCTTCTAAATCGAGGTTAAATTTTCGTCCACGCTGCCGGCTACTGTTGGCTGCTCCTGAGGCGCGAACCGTAGCGCGGAAAAACTCTCCTCTAGTTCGAGCCTTACGAGAACTTAATGCGCTTCTCGCATCAGCATCGGATTTGGACGTTTTTTGAGGTATTCCCTTGATATGTCTAATTTTTTTTTGTCTAATTTCAGTTTGTCTAACAACTTTTACTATAATGAATATTTTATCTAAAGTCATTATGTATAATATCATTTCTGATAATTATTATTTTGTCGAAACTCAACATCCTCCTAGCCTTTGTCCCATTTTTTGAGAATGAATTCTCAATCGGGGTCGGCTACCTAAATCCCAAGATGTGGCGTAGGCACTAGTTTTTACGCAAGCGACTGCCATCTGACCTTCCAACCCAGAGGGGAAACTAGGCCTTATTGGGCTTAGGTGGTTTCCTCACGATGTTTTCCTTCACCGAAAAGCGAGTGGTAAATATCAAATGACATTCCGTACATAAGTTCCGAAAAACTCATTGGTACGGGCCGGGTTCGAACCCGCGACCTCCGGATTGAAAGTCGCATGCCCTAACCACTAGGCTACCACCGCTTAGTATTATTTTGTCGAAACTCGTTTTGCCTAAATGATCATTTTCATAACTCTTGTTTTGTCGAATATTATTTTATCTAAAACTCACTTTGTCGATTCTTATTTTAACTAATCATTACATAGCCGAATAACGTTTTAACTAAAAAGTTTTTGTCTAATTCTGAATTATCATAATATTTACCTTGTCGATTTTTATTTTGTCTAATTAATACATAGCTGACGCTAATAGTTGTTTATTCAACTATTAGCGTCAGAATGCTTTATTGCATGGAAGTATATTAAAATTTAGCAGTTAGTAGGTTAGACTAAACACCGAAAACTGTAGGTTAGGTTAGGTTTGTTTTATGACCATGGATAGCGGAGCGAGCGAAGCGAGCGGAGCGACAGAATGCGTGCTTGCATGGAAGTATATTAACACATTCGCCACCGCGTAGCACTACGGGCTACGCTCGTAGCCGATAACATGGGAAAAATCGTATGTAGCGAAAACTTACTATGAGCAGAGCGCCCGGCTATCGGGTTGTTGGTGTCGAAAGTGTTAAAATTTAGCACTTAGTAGGTTAGGCTAAACACCGAAAACTGTAGGTTAGGTTAGGTTTGTTTTATGACCATGGATAGCGGAGCGAGCGAAGCGAGCGGAGCGTCAGAAGACGCAATATTTAAATTAGATGAAAAAAGATTATGTAAAATAAGTATTATACGAAACGAATATTAGTCTAAACAAAAATTCGGCAAAACGAAATTAGACCAAAAAATTGTTAGGCAAAATATGTTTATACAAATCAAAAATTAGGCCAAATAAAATTAGACGAAACAAGATTATGTGAAATGAGTATTATACGAAACGACTTTCACTCAAATGAAAATTAGGCAAAGTAAATAGTTATGCTAAATAATATTACTTTAAATGAAATTAGGCAAACCGAAATTAGGCAAAAAGTTGTTAGGCAAAACAAGGTACAACCGTTTTTTGAAGTAGTTGGATAATTGTGTGTCGTGAATGTTTAAGGTACTGTGAGGCGATGGATGGATGTAATTTTTCAGTAATTGAATCTACCTAATATGTAACATGTAATGTTAAATTATTTTTGTAATTCACAGTGCATGAGTACTAACTGTAATGCTGTGTAATTATTTTAAATAAATAAAATAAATACATTTCTGAGGCAGGTTTTGTGCGTATTTTAATGATATCGTAGGAACGCAAAATATTAAAATAACTTTACTCTTCCTGCCTAGTTGAATTGCTCCAGTCGTTTAAGGGTAGGTACGCACAAGCGCAATCATACAATATAATCTATTGAAATAGCCTATTCCACATATATTTTGTATAATATTCTCAATGTACAACCAATATATCTAAATATGCTGCAAGTTTTATCCTATTTGCTCATCCGACCATAACTAATATTTTACTTTAACTAACAGTCAATTTCATCGCAATTGGCTCAAATTCAATCAAGTTTGCTTTCACTAGTATCTCATTCCCCACTTCAATGGCTAATCCCGTTATAATATTGAGATAACATATATTAAATCAAGTTTTAGATGTACGAGTAACTTATAGAAATGCCCCAATTTGGTGGAGTAAAAAATACATTCTAAATAAATCCTGCGAGCGTGGCAGAATATTAATAATTTTATTGAATAGACTGATCAATAGTCTTCTGTAAGCTATTTCATGTTAAAATGTTACCTTTTTTAGATTCTAGTACTTAGTAATTGTACATTCATTGTCCAAATATAAAGTGAAAAAAAAAAAGATTTTTTTAGATCGGTCCACAACTTGGCGGAGTATTCGGAGGACATACGTAAAAAAAAAATACATACAGTCGAACATAGAAACTCCTCCTTTTTTGGAAGTCGGTTAAAAAGGGTTTCATTCAACAACGACATGAAATTCGGTTACAAAATTCAGTTTCTCAAATGCCTGTTCAGTCCAGGAATGAAAGGGTAAAACTATTGAACCTGAACGCCAACAAATAGAGTCCAAAAGTGACGCGCCTTTTTATTCCCAGATGATACTTACCATAATCAATCAATGGATCAAAGAAATAGTCAAAAAAGAAAGTGACATATGTCATGAAATATTGATGGATATAAAAAGAATCTAGTCTAAGAAAAAAGGAAGTTTATGCGGATGCAGTTGCACCTTCTCCTTTCTAATCTGTAATTTAACAAAAAAATATATGAAAATTTAATTTGTTTTTTAGGGTTCCGTACCCAGAGGGTAAAAAACCGGACCCTATTACTAAGACTGCGCTGTCCGTCCGTCTGTCCATCTGTCTGTCTGCCCGTCTGTCACCAGGCTGTATCTCATGAATCGTGACAGTTGGATAGATGAAATTTTCACAGATGATGTATTTGCCGCTATAAAAAAAAAATACTAAAAAAACAGAATAAAATAAAAATGTGAAGGGGGCTCCCATACTACAAACGGAATCGGTTGCGTTAACTTTCCTCGTTTGTATCCGGCATCATACATACCAGGTGAAAACTTAACTTAACCCGGCCAGTTAAGATGGGATAAGTGTTTGAACGGAACCCTCGGTGCGCGAGTCCGACTCGCACTTTCCCTTTGTTACAACAGGCTTCCGATGAGGAACCCTAAGATTATGGAATTAAAAACATTTCACTGCATTAAGCAATTACTTAATTATAATTCCAGGCTAGCCTGAAACACTGCAGGAATATAATTCAGTTATCGAAACTCCATTTCACCAGTTTCGGAAAGTTTGAAACTAATGGAATTAGCACGCTTTTTCTACCGTTCTGATGAGATATCATTATTTCCAGTTTTACGGGCCGAGTTGAAATTAGAATGAAATTAATATGGCATTTAAACACGAATGCTCTGGTGTGACGGGTTTTTAATATTTTGGTTTTTATTCCTTTTGCGATTTAATTTGTAATTTAATAATTATGTACTAATGAGAATATAAGTAACATTATATATTAGAGCGAGTGAGATTTAATGAAAAAAACATAATTTAAGCGTTGCGCAAGTGTACTGCAATTTAGCTATTTCTAAGATGTGGTATACCTATGCAACGCGATATTTCTCGGCTTTATCATGCTCTTTTCTAGAGGACGTATTTTTATTTTCATTATTCAAACTGCAAAAAGTGAAATCGACCAGTTTACATTTTACAACAGTCTATGAAATGTTAGCCAAAACCAGGTTTGAACCCATGATGACGCCGTTTGGCACTGGCAGCGGGTTTCTAACAAAAGTAAAAAATAAATTTGAATTCTATTAACTTAGAGAACTCATGTAAACAATTTACTAAAGAATAATATAATTCTAATATCCTAAATTAATTCAGGTCGTAATTGGTTAAATGTGATAGATTTAGATTTCCATGGACTTACAAGTCAGCATTTTCAACATTATACGCATGACTGTGGCGGCCGCAAATGAAAAGTACTTAGATACTTACTTGTGAAAGCATGTTAAAGATATATAATTATTTGTAGAGTATTTAACTATTGTACCTACTGATAATGTCATTATTTTTGTATTGTGTGTACACGACATGACTGACATTCTGATACATTCAAGATATTAAAATTTTATAAGATTGCGCGATTCTGATACTGAAATTACTACCTACGTAATTTTAATTACACATTAACCAACATGATTCACGGCTAACCTTGTATCTCGTACGTCTCTTCCTTTATGACAACGGCTATAGAAAACATGGCATTATTTTCCAAATAACTCATGAGTCAGACTCCACAGAAACCTTCGCATTGTCTCTGATCCCATTTGCACTGCGAATCAAGTACAACAAACGCAACTTTTCCTCCCACTGACGAACAATCTCGCGATTTCCACCCATGTGCAATCCTTTTAAGGTTGTTGGCGTTTTTCTGGGGTTTTTCTGTTAAGTTGGGACGAAACCACAGCATCTTTGTTACTCGCCGGCCTAACGGTATTTCAGGTTTGGAAAGTACTATGTGAGGTGCTGTAATTCGGGTTATGTGCCGGGTTTAGGTATTCGATCGTTGAGTCGACTAATCATGGAATGATAATGCAAAGATAAGAAAGCTTATTTGCAAAGAAATGCGCTTTACGCCTACGGACTTTTACTCAGGTATTTTTAGCATGTTGGTGATCGTGATATCTGATTCCGTTTGTACTTTTATCATAACTTAGATCAGTTAATGTAAAAACGGTAATTAGAAGAGTGAAACAAATTCTACCGTCGCGATTTTTATATGCGAAGACTGGAGAAACAAAATTCTTACGGTATATCAAAATACAAATCCTGTGTCTTTTCGGCTAGTCTTCTTTTAAGTACGTCGCATTAATATTAAATCACTATTCTCTTATCATCACGTTTACCTGGGGTAATGTAGCATTCTTTTTTCTTTTTCAGCTTTCCTCTTCACCGTTGAAGTTAGTTCTTAATTACTTCTTGTCCATCAGTTTTCACTTTAAATCAGTTTTTCTTAGTACGCATTTCAACATGTACACACCAGGCTAAAAGTATGGAAACAAGCTTTAATTACTATAGAAGCCTATGGTTTCCTTACGGAATAAATTACAAAATCACAATATAAAAATGATTATAAACATTTTAAAAGTCAATAACGCAAATTCTGCTTATGAAAATTGCCAGTGCAACATTTTGTAGAAAGGCAATAAAAAAACGATGATATGCACTTTGTCCCGGAGTTAGGTAAGTATATATTATATATTTTTACAATATGCAAATGTTTTAATAGTAGATGATCTATTTTTTTCTTTCTTTTTGGGGTGGCCTAACATTTACACAAGGAATAATTATTGGAAACCCTTATATATTCAAAGAATAAACTTTGTTTCGATACTTTTGCCCTGGGGTGTATAGGGGATACATATTTATTAAAAATAAACAGATGCCGGTTATACCTTAGTGCTTCAATACCCTTAATATCCCTTAACTCCCGCGGCCGCTCATCAAAGGGCCTTTAAGGATAGTTTGCGCGGGTTAATGCTATCGCCCTTAACCCGCCATTACTCAATGACCCGAGTAAATACATCCCATTTTGACCTTTTAACCACAGTAAGCATTTAGGTATTTAATATTCGAGTAATTAATATAATAATGCTTTCATAAACAAAAAACATTAGAGTCACCCTACCTGCTTTTGTAGGTTTACCAATACTTAACAGTTTTTGTAGGTTTGGAAAAAAGAAATTGAAACTGGTTATTATTTCCATGAACTGCGCCGCGACCCATGATAGTGCCTAACCTACCAGTGCACATACACTCGCACCAGGGTGATTGGCTCACCACCAATAAGTGCGTCGTATGTTACACAAACAATCAACAAAATATAGGTGGCTTTTACGAAAATCAACACATCAAATCTTTTGTGCTAAAATAAAGACATAGTTAGCGGTTCATTGTCTGGTTGGGCTTGATTTTTTATATATCAACTAAAAATATATAATTAAGGGATAAATATTTGCTTAATATACAGATCATAGTCATATTTAAGTGGTACAATACCCTTAATATCCCTTAACTCCCGCGGCCGCTCATCAAAGGGCCTTTAAGGATTGTTTGCGCGGGTTAACTATCGCCCTTAACCCGCCGCATTACTCAATGGCCCGAGTAAATACATCACATTTTGACCTTTAACTAAAGTTACTTAATAAGAGAGTAATTAATGAAATTCCAAAACACTTTTCCAAATCGCAAAAATAATAACGGAATTCAGATGTCTCAAACTTAAAATAAATACAATCGTTAGTCCTTTATTCTGTAAAACTGTGTCAAAGAGTTATTTTTTTGTTTTTAACCACATAAGGATCAATATCTACTTTATTCACAAGTTATGGAAGTCGTCGCGTTTCGAACGCCGATAGAAATTCACCGATCCCAAAATTAATTATACACCCGCCTTCCCAAGGTTAAATACTAATGCAGTATAAGTCCTAACGTTTACCAGGATGTCAAAAGCACCTGCTAATGAGGGGCAGATGTTGGAAAGTTGACAGTAGCGATGGGATAAGTGTTGTTACATTTAAATCGCTGTGACTGTCGTACCAGTTCCCAGAAATCACAGTGAATTACCTCTGTGACTTTGCCACTCCTGTTTCTCACGTTAACACTGTAACGTATTCAGGGGGCCTATGATGGTTGCGTTTATCGCGTGATAAATAAGTGATAATGATAAAGCATCCATCACGCACACTCGCATTTTGTCAAAACGTGACGGATGCTTTGTAACTTATATATCGCGTGTTAAAAGCAACCATCATAAGCCCACAGATCATCTTACTGATATCAATAGGTATCACATTTTGTCACACTTTTGGTTTATATTACTAAATGCGCTCCAAGTAATTTGAAATTTTGTGTCACGTGATGATATCGAGGGACTTTTAAGCAAACAGGGAACTGTTCAGACTGTGTACGGGAATCTTCGATAACTACTATGAGCGAGGATAAAAACACAGCAGCTTGACACTGAAATATATTGACAACTCTTTTAAAACAATCATCATCATCATCATCATCTCAGCCATAGGACGTCCACTGCTGAACATAGGCCTCCCCTTTGGACTTCCATATATACCGGTTGGAAGCGACCTGCATCCAGCGCCTTCCGGCGACCTTTATAAGGTCATCTGTCCATCTTGTAGGTGGACGTCCTACGCTGCGCTTGCTGGTCCGAGGTCTCCACTCGAGCACTTTTCGGCCCCATCGGCCATCTGCTCTGCGTGCTATGTGGCCTGCCCATTGCCACTTCAACTTGCTAATCCGGTGAGCTATATCGGTCACTTTAGTTCGTCTACGGATTTCCTCATTTCTGATTCGATCACGTAGAGACACCCCGAGCATAGCCCTCTCCATTGCACGTTGAGCGACTTTGAGCTTTGAGATGAGGCCGATAGTGAAAGACCACGTTTCGGTGCCGTAAGTCATCACTGGTAACACACATTGGTTGAAGACTTTCGTCTTGAGGCACTGAGGTATGTCGGACGAAAAGACATTGCGTAGTTTCCCGAACGCTGCCCAGCCGAGTTGGATTCGGCGGTTGACCTCTTTCTCGAAGTTGGACCTACCTAATTGGACCACTTGTCCTAGGTAGATGTATGAGTCAACAACTTCGAGTACCGAGTTTTCAACAGAGACTGGGATGGGCACAACCTTGGCATTTGACATGAGTTTCGTCTTGTCCATGTTCATTTTTAAGCCCACCCGTTGAGAAACTCGATTGAGGTCATCGAGCATCACGCTGAGTTCCTCCATCGACTTTGCCATGACTACGATGTCGTCGGCAAACCGAAGGTGAGTGATGTATTCGCCATTGATGTTGATGCCAAGTCCTTGCCATTCCAGGAGCTTGAAGGCGTCTTCCATAACGGCCGTAAACAGTTTCGGGGATATAACATCCCCCTGTCTTACGCCTCTTCTCAATGGAATGGCCTTTGTGCTCTGCTCCTGAACTCGGACCGACATGGTGGCGTTACTATACAAACACTTCAACACTTCAATGTACCGATAGTCAATATGGCATCGCTGAAGTGACTCGAGCACCGCCCATGTTTCCACCGAATCGAAGGCTTTCTCATAGTCCACAAACGCTAAGCATAATGGCAAGTTATACTCTTCAGTCTTCTGTATAACTTGCCGCAGCGTATGTATGTGGTCTATGGTACTATAGCTTCTTCGGAAACCGGCTTGTTCGGGAGGCTGGAAGTCATCAAGTCTATGTTCGAGACGGTTCGTGATGACCCTTGAAAACAGCTTATAAACATGGCTTAGAAGCGTGATGGGCCTGTAGTTCTTCAATAGGCTATTATCACCTTTCTTGAAGAACAGTACCACCTCGCCTCTATTCCATGCTTCAGGCGTTTTGCCCTCGGACAAGACGGAATTAAAGAGCTTCTGGAGGACCTTAAGTACCGGTGTTCCACCCGCTCTCAGAAGCTCTGAGGTGATTCCGTCTTCGCCCGGCGCCTTGTTGTTCTTAAGCTGCTTCAGGGCCATCCTAATCTCGTACAGACTGATGTCCGGGATGTCTTCGGTATAATGTCGGGACAGCTTGGCTCTTGGATCGCCTACCAAGCTGTCAACGGGCTTTGCGACTGAAGTGTATAACTGACCATAGAACCTCTCGATCTCGCCTAGAACCTCTGCTTTGGTCGACGCTATGCTGCCATCTTCCCGTTTCAGCTTGGTCAGCTGGCTTTGTCCAATAGACTTGTCCTTTGCGAACACTTTGGAGCCTTTGTTCTGCTCAATGGTCTCTTTAACACGGTTCGTATTAAAGAGCCGCAGATCATGTCGCAAGGACTTCGATATACGTCTATTAAGCTGCCTATATGACCTCGCGTCATCGGGAGACTGCAACTGTAGCGAGCGTCGTTCAGCCATGAGGTTTAAGGTTCGATCAGACAATTTCTGAGGTCTATCTTTACGGCGGGGTCTGAAAAACTTAGACCCTACCGTGTGGACAGTTTCCACTAGCCCGTCGTTGATCTCGTCCACTGAGGCAAAGTTCTCCAGACAAGCGAAGCGGTTGGAGTAAAACAATAGTACTTCAAAATAGACAAATAAACACAGACAATATAAAAACTAATATAAAACCTCAACAGACTGAGTACTTAATTTTTCACAAACATTAGTGTAAAAATCTGCACATATCAACCCTAAGCATCTTTTCAACATCGCTAAGTTAGACAGGTGTCAATTTAAAATATAAATAAAACCTTTGAATTAGTAGGGTTGTCACTGATATTAAAATATTTTATTTTGATGACTTTTTTTACTTTTAAATCCAGCTTTACTTATAACAGGTCGATAGCATGTTGTATCATTCAAGATCACTCTACACCACTATTATATCAATGACGAGCTTAGTAAGCGTCCGTTGTCTCTTTCAGTATCGTGACACGCAGAACAGATATCACTTGGTGTAGGGAAACGACCTAGGTACCTACGTAATTTTGTATCGTTATTTCGAGACAAGTTTTTTATTTATAATAGCCAAGCTTTTGGCCTCGATTGCACCTGATGATAAGTGACAATAAGGGTTAGGAAGGAGCTTGCCTATTCACTCTCGGCTTGAAGAAATTCAAGTTATATTTCCCAGGAAAAATGTGCTTAGGAAGAGTGTACCGCTCTTGGTATCAGCTTTATTCGTCCCATTCGCTTTTCGTTCAATTCTTATTTCGTCTCATTCTGCATTCGTCACTCGTTCTTTATTCGTCGTGTTCGCCATCTATTCCTATCTTCCTAAGTCCAATTCTATAACTTGTCTCATTCTTAATAAGTTTTATTCGTTATTCGTCACATTCTTCTTTGGACTCATTCTTCATTCCTCCCTTTCGAATTTAGTCTCATTTACTTATTTGCCTCATTTATTTCGATACGTTCGATGCTGGTCACATTCGTTATTAGTCTCTTTCGTTTTGAGTCTATTTCGAAGTTCGATATATTCGTTATTAGTCTCAGTAGTTATTTGTAATTGTAACTATCTTTTCATGTCAATCTTAAATTATCAATATTTGGGCGACTGATTTTTGCTAGGTTATGAAACCTATTTAGATCAACCCAAAATATAAAACTACGTCTAAATATCAAATTTCATGTACATTCCGACCAAAAAGAGTAGAAATTAATTGTAGTGTCGCCCCTGTTTTTTAGATTGATTAGAAAGGGACGACACTCCAGTATTGCAACTATGTCTCATTTTAAGGGGTTCCGCAGTCAGTCAACTAGGAAACCTTATAGTTTCGCCATGTCCGTCTGTCTGTCCGTTCGCGGCTTAGCTCCGTGATCATTAGTACAGTCGAGTTCATTTACATCTACACACTTACGAGCACAAAAATATCTGAACACGACCCTATTGTCAGGTCAGGAGCATAAAGTCGTGTTCGGAACCCTAAAAATGAGACATTACATGTTTCATAAATATATGGATGCAGTACGGTATTTTCATCTTGACAAATAAAATAATGTTTGTTGTGCATACAATTACCTAGCTATCTCAAAAACTTAAGGTAAACCTAACTTTACACACCACCAGGAAACGTCGCTTCATAAATAGGCATTCAAAAGTAGGTAAGTAATCATAGGTCAAAATCATAGTTTAATTTGTTCAACTATGAATAACCGATCCAGTCAAAAGAAATATGAATAGCGAATAAAACGTGTATCTAGTGAGACGAGAAGCGAACGTACCCCAAAAAGAACGAGACGATTTGCCAGTACCGCCAAAATAAGAGAGAGACCAATAACGAATGTGACTAAAGATAAAGTGTGAATGAGACTAAATTCGAAAGGGAGGAATGAAGAATGAGTCCAAAGAAGAATGTGACGAATAACGAATAAAACTTATTAAGAATGAGACAAGTTATAGAATTGGACTTAGGAAGATAGGAATAGATGGCGAACACGACGAATAAAGAATGAGTGACGAATGCAGAATGAGACGAAATAAGAATTGAACGAAAAGCGAATGGGACGAATAAAGCTGATACCCCGCTCTTTTACGGTTCTAATATTTTTTTAATTTTTATTTATTTAATTCATTATATTTCACAGCATAACAGTAGAACCAAAGCACTGTGAAATTAAGACTAAACACACACAGATTTTATACAAACATAACAACAATTAACAATTAGTAAATATAATGACGAGAGCCGTTCCTCCATCATCTCACAGAACCTCAAACATTCATCGCACACGTCCAACCATCCACCTGCAAACACATCACAGTTTGGTGCCGATTCTAAGAGTGAGTTTATGAGGTGCAAGGCTCGTACAAAATATGAAAAGTACTCAATATTTGTCAACGATAACTGTGACTTTTTCAGCGTGGTGTTATTTCCACCTCTAGTTGACAGTCCACCGACACACGCATCAGGGCGACCTTATTTCATTGCGCCACGCTGAGAAACATGGTACAAGTATACGTTGTATGAGCAACACGGTACCTATAAGTATACATTGTATGAGTAACACGGTACATGTACACGTTGCATGATTGATTCACTATAACGTGCAGGTAATTACTTAATACACGTTTTGTACAAGCTTCGGTGCTTGTGTTTATACTTTGTTGTATCCTGGTGTTGAGTATACGTAGAAATCGGAAGTTAAATCATACTTTTGAAAAGTATACAATAGAACTTAGAACTTATTCCAAACGAATTGACGACTGAATGGTACTCAATCGTCCTATAATGGGCAAGCCGGTGGAAATCGGCTTGCATGGACGTCACGCCACTGATAAGTAGTACACAGTGGCTCTGTGACCTGTAGACCTAACGAGTATGTTTTGAAATTGCTGAAATTAAAAACAAAAACGTTTTGAACCTCCTCAACTCCGCCATTTTGACTGCCGCCACTGAATCAACAAAACAATACTGTATGTAGGCAAGGTATAATTAACGAACCTACTCACAAAATTTCACGAGAATCGGTCGAGAAATGCTGTCTCTAGGCCAGAACAGCTGGCAATCTGAACATCCAAACATTTAGACATACGAAATAATTCCGGGCCAAGCTGAAACGGAGACGCTTCGCTCGCGGCCAACTTTTTTTTTTTACACTACGTCGGTGACAAAGAAGCATGCGGCCCGCCTGATGTTAATCAGTTACCGCCGCATATGGACGCTTGCGACGCCAGGAGCATCACACGCGCGTTGCCGCCTTTAAGAACCTATTTACTCCCCATTTGAAGAATCGCATACTGTAGCCCCCACAACTAGGCGACAATCAGTCAATCACATAAAATAACACTACCAGTGAGAGGAAGCTGTGATTGGTGGACGTCTGGTTAACGTACGGTTCCAATCCGGCGGCAGTCGGATCGTAACGGCTAGGGAGCCTTCCGGGCTGTCGGACCAGGTTGGAACGTCGTAAGTGCACTTGGGGAGTGACGTCTCTTAAGCTCTTTTTGCACTAGGAGCGGAAAAGATTCAGGGTGATAATCCGCGTCCAAGTATTTAGTAGCGTCAGCAAAACAGGGGGCTAAGTCTAATTCACACATTTAAATAAAACAATTGTTTATCTCCGTCAACCTTTGACAACGTCAGAACAAATAAATAATATTCGCGCGTTTAATTTTGCTATTCCAGCTACATTTTGTGACGTCAAAAGTTGTCATTTAAGAAGTGATTAGGGAAACTCTTATTTTTCGAATTACTTACATCACTATTCAGCTAATTCTAAGAATGAAACCAATACCGACTGGGTCTAATTACTTGGTTAAGTTTGCACTTGCTTGGGGACATGGCATCTTATACTTCAGCAATATATATGTAACTAGCTGCACCGCGCGGTGTTAATCGCTCATCCCACGGGAACACTATTCAGGATAAATGAGTTAATCCAGGGTGTCAGCTACCTTCATACCAAAATTTTACAGATTTTACATTAGCTGATCACTGGATTCCACGGATGCCGAAAGTTTAACCCGTAGGTGCATGAAGTATCAAAAACAATACTACTGAAATGATACACGTCGAAAATCAACTCAAAGTCAATTAAAACTTCGTCAGGCTGTCTTAAATTCATAATTGACATGAATTCGATTTGTTATTTCAGTCATTTCAAAGGTAATATATGATATCATTTTTGATACCATATGCATTTAATGGTTAAAACTTAGCGTGGTTCACAGTTTTATTTAAGGACCCGTCTTGCTGAATGGTTTTGCTGTCGGTACGTCTGCAGGGCCGCAGGGCCCAGGACGCCCGTTACCACCAACAAGTACAGTTTTCACCGAAACAGCCAATCCGACGTTTAACTTAATAATGATCGGGAAAATAAATACCTTGTACTGTACTTGTATACGTCGTTTATAGCTTTTATGTTTTTTTAGTACTCGACGAAAGCAGAGCAGATCGTCGAGTATTTAAGGGTGAAAACCAACTTCATCCTGACGGTCGAGCGGTTGGAATCTCGTCACAATGTGAATTTTAATTCATTAGTGGTGAGAGTGCCGACTGCCCAATTATCGGGCTTTATGAAGGAGCTCTGGCCGAAGGGTGTCGTAATCCAGTGTTTTCGAGGCCGGTTAGTTGACACCAATAAGTAGAAGTTGAAGTACCTATTGGAAAACTCTATCCAAGTCAGCGAAAAGAAAAAAAAAACATTTTAGAAAATCTCTAAAACGGTTTTGGAGGTCCAAAATTATCATCTAAAATATCAAATTAGTATCGAAAAAATTATGTTACTTAAGCGACATTTAAATGGAATGCACCTTTAAAGTGGTTATTAGTCTATCCTTGTTACCTACCACAGAAGCGTTATTATTGTTGAAGACGCGGTCTATCTCAAATAAGGTCATATAACATCCGTCTGCACCTTATGAGAAAATCTTTATCCTCTGTTATGGAAAACGGGTCAATCTTTGTAATCTCGTAATTGGGCAGCCACTGAGCGGCAAAATTACCCGCCAACAGAAAGGTCAGGATAACCTCCAAACGATAAGTAGATGGAATACGCGGCGCAGAAAATGGAACTCCTTTTATATTTACTTACGAATATTATTTAACATCGGAGTAAAGTTAAGACGGACTCATTTTTTTACAAAAATCGAACTGGTCCCAAACTAAGCAATATGTCATCTTTATACCAGGGGGAATGTAGTGGTAGGGATGGATGGAATAGGGCATAAGGGGTACTAGACGACGATAATTATACATATTATACCGGGTGGATCAATTCAATACACACGGGTCAGTAGGGAGAAAACGAATACTATAAGAGATAAGGAAATGTGATCTTACGAACCATGGCGTCGATTTTAGATTCATTTAATAAAAACTGCATTTTTTTATAACTCTTGACAAACAAAATATTTTCAATTGAGATGGATAAAATTTAAGTAAGAAGTAAAAAATGATAAAATACTTCCCAAAATGAAATGAAACAAAATAAAAAAGTAAGTATTCGCTTTTGGGTAGTGATGCATATCTGAAAAATAACATAATTTCAAAACTTTAAGTAAATCGCTTGAAACAATACATAAAAAAAAGAAAAATATTAGTAAAACTATTTAAACGAATTACGAGTATATCGCGGATATTCGATATTATCTGAGCCTTCCTGAAGATTCGGCAATTTGCCGAGGAGAACGCTGGGGAACGAGGGGTTTGCTGCGGAGAAAGAACCGCTGAAAGAAAACTCGCAGATTGCTCCAAGTTCTACTTTTTTAGTTTTACACCGTTCGAGGTCCAGGGTAAAAAAACATTACTGAAAAAGGTCACAAGTAGGATGTTCATACTCAACATAAATATTCTTCACTATAAGATGTACCTACTAACAAAAACACCCCCGAGTCCATTGATGTAAGGGCTGCTATGGAAACCCGACTAGAGATAAACCACACTAACTCTTCAAGCAAATGAACTGTCAAACCATACAAAGTAAGTCAGTTTGTATGGTTTGACAGTTCATTTGATGTAAGGGCTACTACGGAAACCCGACTAGAGTTGAACCACGCTAACTCTTCAAGCAAATGAACTGTCAAACCATACAAAGTAAGTCAGTTGTATGGTTCGACAGTTCATTGGATGTAAGGGCTACTATGGAAACCCGACTAGAGTTAAACCACGCTAACTCTTCAAGCAAATGAACTGTCAAACCATACAAAGTGAGTCAGTTTGTATGGTTTGACAGTTCATTTGATGTAAGGGCTACTATGGTAACCCGACTAGAGTTAAACCACGCTAACTCTTCAAGCAAATGAACTGTCAAACCATACAAAGTGAGTCAGTTTGTATGGTTCGACAGTTCATTGGATGTAAGGGCTACTATGGAAACCCGACTAGAGTTAAACCACGCTAACTCTTCAAGCAAATGAACTGTCAAACCATACAAAGTGAGTCAGTTTGTATGGTTTGACAGTTCATTTGATCTACGGGCTACTATGGAAACCCGACTAGAGTTAAACCACGCTAACTCTTCAAGCAAATGAACTGTTAAACCATACAAAGTGAGTCAGTTTGTATGGTTTGACAGTTCATTTGATGTAAGGGCTACTATGGAAACCCGACTAGAGTTAAACCACGCTAACTCTTCAAGCAAATGAACTGTCAAACCATACAAAGTAAGTCAGTTGTATGGTTCGACAGTTCATTGGATTGGCAGCAAAATCGTGCAAAAGTGAAGCTGAGACCTGTGGCCATTGCGGCAACGTAGGCCACTCTATCAAGGAATGCACAAGGAAGGCCGAGCCGGCCTGCTGTGCTACATGTAAGCACTACAACAAGACTTGCGACCACGAAACAGGTGATGCCAACTGCCCTGCTAGGAAATTAGCCGAAAAAAGGTATTTTAACTCCATAGACTATGAGGGCGCCTGAGTGCGCCGTATAATTTTTAATTTTTTCATTCCTCTCTGTACTTTAACGTAGATATATATTTATATGAGTAATTGTTTAAATACATGACCTAGATAACTTCTCAGTCTCAGAATGTAAAGAGTGTGACGTTGAAAACTGCAAACATTATATTTATTCTTATAAAATATTGTTCTAATTTCTAATTTGTAATATACCTACACAAATTAAACAAGGTGACGATTCGTGCAATTCCGACTGTCCTAGTTTCTTTCCATTTGTGCTAACGGTGACAATGCAATGTCCTACATAGTTGAACATAAATATTAATTAAGCAATATCAATTAGAAATAGTATTATTATATTATGAATTCAATAAGTAGTATTGTTTTAATTGTAAATGATTATTTTGGTACTTAGCGTATAATTTGAACTCTCAAAGCCTGAGACACAGGATTCTCCTAGTTCAGGCACCAGTATTATGAATGCTCTGTATAGATGTAAGACTTTTTATGCTAATTGTTATTACTATGATTTTATGAATAAAGATTATTATTATTATTTCGTATATTTATTTAATTTCTTATTTATTATTATTATTATTATTGGATGTAAGGGCTACTATGGAAACCCGACTAGAGTTAAACCACGCTAACTCTTCAAGCAAATGAACTGTCAAACCATACAAAGTAAGTCAGTTTGTATGGTTTGACAGTTCATTTGATGTAAGGGCTACTATGGAAACCCGACTAGAGTTAAACCACGCTAACTCTTCAAGCAAATGAACTGTCAAACCATACAAAGTAAGTCAGTTTGTATGGTTTGTCAGTTCATTTGATGTAAGGGCTACTATGGAAACCCGACTAGAGTTAAACCACGCTAACTCTTCAAGCAAATGAACTGTCAAACCATACAAAGTAAGTCAGTTTGTATGGTTTGACAGTTCATTTGATGTAAGGGCTACTATGGAAACCCGACTAGAGTTAAACCACGCTAACTCTTCAAGCAAATGAACTGTCAAACCATACAAAGTAAGTCAGTTTGTATGGTTTGTCAGTTCATTTGATGTAAGGGCTACTATGGAAACCCGACTAGAGTTAAACCACGCTAACTCTTCAAGCAAATGAACTGTCAAACCATACAAAGTAAGTCAGTTTGTATGGTTTGACAGTTCATTTGATGTAAGGGCTACTATGGAAACCCGACTAGAGTTAAACCACGCTAACTCTTCAAGCAAATGAACTGTCAAACCATACAAAGTGAGTCAGTTTGTATGGTTCGACAGTTCATTGGATGTAAGGGCTACTATGGAAACCCGACTAGAGTTAAACCACGCTAACTCTTCAAGCAAATGAACTGTCAAACCATACAAAGTAAGTCAGTTTGTATGGTTTGACAGTTCATTTGATGTAAGGGCTACTATGGAAACCCGACTAGAGTTAAACCACGCTAACTCTTCAAGCAAATGAACTGTCAAACTATACAAAGTGAGTCAGTTTGTATGGTTTGACAGTTCATTTGATGTAAGGGCTACTATGGAAACCCGACTAGAGTTAAACCACGCTAACTCTTCAAGCAAATGAACTGTCAAACCATACAAAGTGAGTCAGTTTGTATGGTTTGACAGCTCATTTGCTTGGAAGAGTTAGCGTGGTTTGACTCTATGGCCTTTATACCAATTCTACCCTCACGTTCAGGTGCAAATTATAGTTTGTTAAAAATTATAAAAAAAACAAATCTACAACAGGTTTTCAGGCTTTTAGACAGTAAATATACAACAAAATAAGTTTTTTCCATTTGTCCGAAAGTGATTTTTCCTGAAGCCCGTTATATTCCCAGGATTTTATAAGCGTCGTTTTAATGAACCCATTAGGTTAGGTTAGGTTTGTTATATAATTATTCTGAAAAATTAACAGATTTGAAAAAAAAGGCTTTCGGACAAATGAAAATTTGGCGAAACGTTACAGATGGGAAACAAAAATGAGTGTTTCAGATAGCTAACCCTATAAGGGTTATATAAACGCTTAACGCTGTATAAACGCTTTTGCAGCCTGTGTGCTACGTGGGTTGTGTGTAGCTTTGCAAACTGAAACATAAAAGTTTGAGCCAGGTTTTTGTTTTAATATCCGCTGCACGTTTTCCGGTGAGTTCAGCACGCCTCGCTACGCTCAGTTCGCTCAACCAGACCCTTTAATTCTGTATCGAATCATTGGACTCCGTGTATACGTGCGGGGAATTGACAAAATTTCATTTTTAATACTAGGCTATTTTCCGATAAAATTAACTGTAAGATATAAAAATAATGGGTGCGCATTTTTTTTACATAACAATTGATTGTGTAGGTACACATGTCGTATTGATTGACATAAAATTGTTAGCCTTAACTCTGAAATTATTAACTTTATAAAAGTTTTGAGAGTAAAACCCATTAGCTTAGGTTACGTTTGTATTATAACAATCCAGAAAAGTTATTTGCTTCTGTGAAAAGTAGAAATTATAACTAAGAAAATTATGGCTAATGACAATTATGAATAAGAATTGTATGTGAGCCAATATGGACCCAAAAAATAATATTACCACATTGCCACATTTCGATTTTTATTCTTTTTAGGGTTCCGTACCCAAAGGGTAAAAACGGGACCCTATTACTGAGACTTCGCTGTCCGTCCGTCCGTCCGTCCGTCTGTCACCACGCTGTATCTCAAGAACGGTGATACCTAGACAGTTGAAATTTTCACAGATGATGTATGTGTCTATTGCCACTATAACAAAAAATACTAAAAATAAAATAAAATAAAATAAATATTTAAGGGGGGCTCCTATACAACAAACGGGATTGGTTGCGTTAACTTTGCACCTCATTTGTATGGAGCGCTATACATATCAGGTGCAAACTTAACTTAACCACTTAAGGATGGAAAGTTTTTGTACGGAACCCTCGGTGCGCGAGTCCGACTCGCACTTGACCGGTTTTTTTTATTTAATTTCGGTCACCCGACCTTTTTAGTGCTCCAGGCGCTGCACTAGAAATGAACCCGTTTTAAATCTTTGCCCACTACCAATGTGCATATGATTTTACTATAAATCAATTAATTGGTGTACTTCCTTTTCGCCGAATTATGTTTCGCAAACGTTTCATTTCGCTAAAGTTTCATTTCGCCAAAAGCATTTTTCTCTGAAACTGTAAACTATTTCAGATTGTTGTAAATATCATCCTTTAGATTAGGTTAGGTTAGGTTTGTTTTAGGTAACGTTTGACGAAACGTAATTCGGCGAAAAGGCAGAGAACCCAATTATTTACCTATATGTAAATAAATGATGAATACTACGTATTTTTCTTAAGCTTCAGTTTAATTTAATAATGATCAATTGATCAACAACATTTTGTTAAGTTCGTCTCGCCTTTAATTTTTAAATCGGCTTATTTGCACTTCTCGCAAATGTTGAAGTTTTCTGTCGCGATCCATTGGCCACAATCCCTGTATCATTGTACATATACCAAATAAATTCCACTAAGGGTCAACATTGATCGCATAAGTCTTGCATAATGTCAATTTGCCGCCATATACATCTGCCCTTTTCACACAACAGCTAAAGGAAAAAGAAGGCGGTATATGTTGGAAATCGGTTCTGAAAATCGGCCTCTGGCCTCCTAATGAGAGAAAGCGAAGTTCCGCGAAGCGACAGTTAGGACCCTTTGGAGTAGAGATTCCCATTATATATTGGGTAACAAGCCTATTCAATAAAAAACAAAAAACCGGCCAATACGGTATTTAATGACGGTCCAAATCGGCTACCTTTTATTTATTATTTATTATTTATTATTTATTTATTCTTTACATTAGCACTAACAGATGAACCTTACATGCTAATTCTTAATTAATTCAATTCATATTACATTCATTATAATTATTATTACTACAGTAGACATTATTATTTACAAAATAAAGAATAAAATAAAGATTAGATCCATAATGATTAATTGATTAATAAAATTGATTTAATGAAATTAATTTATTAGATGGTGCTAGTCATCACTATTGTTTCTAAGTAGCGGATTGATGCTGTCAAAAACTTAGACTCCGAGCTAAAAAATATGTCAAGTTCGCTGTCGCTGTTCAGTATGTCATTCAGAAGCCGTAACGCTTGGTGCAGAGGAGAAGATGCGAGCGCGCGCGTCCTGGCCGCTGGGATGGCGAACAGGCCGCGGCGGCGAGTGCGGAACAGTTTAGCGGAGACATTGGGAATCCGAAAGGGTATCTGAGCTAGCAGTTGGGGATTGGTTGATCTCCCACGTATTAGGGTGTAAAAGTATTTTATTAAGTAAATATTTCTCCTAGTTTCAAGGGATGTGTAGCTTACCATTCCCAATATGAAAAGAGTAGGATAAAGTAGGGGATAGCTACCGTATAGTTTTTTATATAGAAAACGAACAAACGACTTCTGTACTCTCTCCACGAGAAGGGTATATTGTTGTTCGTGGGGATTCCATACGACGGCATTCGATTCCAATTTACTGCGTACATAGGCGTTGTACAGGATGCTAATGGCGTGGTGGTTGGTGAATATTTTCGCCTGTCGGATAACAAACCCCAACGACTTTCTGCCCTCATTACAGATCTTAGTTATGTGGGGATTAAATGTGAGCCCTGAGTCAAACCATGTGCCAAGATCTTTAATTTCATGGACCCGTTTTAGTGGTTTGTTATCCATCATGTACATTTCATGAATGGGGCGTCTTGCACGTGAATACGTCATGACCGAGCATTTTTCCTCATTGAGGGTCAGACTATTGCCTTGAGCCCAGGTGTGTACGGCGTCTATATCCGATTGGAGCAAGGATGTATCAATTGGACTTTTAATTGGCAATGCTAATTTTAAGTCATCGGCAAATAACAAGCACGTTGAAAAGTTTAGTGCGGCCGGCAAGTCATTGATAAGAATAAGGAATAGTAGTGGTCCAAGATTACTTCCCTGCCCGATCCCAGAGGTTACCGGAAATGGGGGGGACTTGGAACCTTCGTATTGGACGAACTGAAGTCTATCAGAGAGGTAGTTGGCCAAAAATTCAAGTGAATCCGCAGAAAACCCAGCCGCAAAGAGTTTTTTAAGTAGGATGTCACAATCAACTCTGTCAAATGCTTTGCGAAAATCAAAGTAGGCGACATCTACTTGCTTTTTCTGGTCTAGATTATCAGCTATTAGAGTGACTATGTTAAGTAGATTTGACGTTGTTGACCGTTTTGGCAGAAATCCGTGTTGTTCATCGCTGAACGGGCTGTTTGCCCGTGGGATGAATGTTGTTTGTAGTAAAGTAAAAGATGTAAGTTGTTGAGTGGTTTTATTAACACTAAAAATTATTATAAAGAACGTAATATTTAAACGGTGCAAATTATAGGTATGTAAGCAATGTAAGGTCGGTTTCGCTATGTAATCACAAATATTGATAGGTATGTACAACTTGCTTGTACATGCTGCCGAACTACAAAAAAATAAAAGAAAAGAAAATTGTATACAATAAAAAAATGGGAAATCTCAATATGTGCGAAGTTCTCTGGGCATCGTAGGTGATGTGGCGACATCCACGGGAACTCGTTGCTGCACGGTGCCGGTGCTGCTCGTCGTTACCGCTTGCATTTCCAAACTGGGGTTCGCCGTGTTTGTTGATGATGGGTCATTATCGGCATGTTGTGGACGTTTTCCCTTTGTCATGATTATTTTGCGTGCTCCCTTGTAAACGAGAAGCGCGACAGCCATAGACATTAGTATGTATATAGTTGTGTACTGATGTATATCGTGGAATGAGACAGATTCGGTGTTAGCGGAATCTTGTTGTTTTTTCAACTCGTCTATCTTCTGGTGGAGCTCGTTTAGCGCTTCAGCGTGGTCTTCAGTGGCCATGATGAGTGTTGAAGCGTTATTTATGAGGTTGTTGATTTCTGGGGGTGGTGGCACATTGATCTTCATCTCGTTCTCGCTGGTTTGTATTATTGTGCTTTGAAGACTGAGATGGGCCGGTATCGTGAATGCGTCGTGTTTGAGTAGGCATCCCCGACCTAGTGTAATAAGTCCTGTGCCATTCAACTTGCTCGACGTAACACCACCTGGGCAGAAAATGCGCACTGCGCATTCCTGGCAACACGAGAATAGCCACGCGCCGCCACTGTGCAATTGTATCCATTTGTCGCTACAGGTCGTTATCGCCGTCTTACACTGTGTCAAATTACTGTTGTTTATAATTTGAGTCTCGCATGTGGCTTCGGAACCTTTTAAGTTGTACATAGGTTGTTTTAACGGGCATAATAAATGAGCTTCGTTAATTGTTAGGCATGTTTGTAGTTGATCTGGATGCATTGAGATGTACATGTCTTTTCGGAGATCGATAGCCACGTATTCTGACGTGGGTATTATAATTATGCATTTAGAGCTTCTCGGTTGTGGTATTGGGATGATGCGATGTAATTCGTATTTATCGATGTTGAGCAGTGGTAATTTGACCTCAAATATAAGAAATTCGTCGGTCAGTCTTGAGTGCACACGTAGTACCTTATATATGTTTCTCAGGCTTTGTTCGTTGCTGAAGTTAGGTAGGGACATGTCACTAGGCAGTTGACTGTTGATTACGCCAAGTTGTTTCAGCAGTTCCGTCGGGCTCAGCAAATGTATATCCACTCTCCCGTTGCGTGTATCTGTCACCATGTCTATCATTGAGTCTTGAATACGATGTAGGTTAGAAATTATGATTGCTGCGGCTAGAGTGCTGGTCGTAGCGTACATGTAGTGTTGCTGCTGATTATTCAATTGAACTGTCTTTGTCTTAAGATCTGATAAGTGTTTATTTATGAGTTGATACTGTTTGTTCATCACGTCTTCGCTTCTTTTTAGTATGTTGTATTCAGCTTCAATAACGGATGTTTGTTTTTGATATAGGGTTTTCATGTGGTTTTCGTTCTGCTGTATTAGTTGGATATCATGCTTGTATTGTTCGGCGAATCGTTCGTCTAACACCCCAAACAGAGAATTTGCGAGGTACCCGACGCCGTCGATAAGCCCTCGTTTTCGGCGGTTATCGTGATCAAGTTGAAGTAATTTGTCGTTATGTTTCAGCTCATTGATTTCGTGTTTCAGTTGAGAAGTTATTGCTAAGAAGGCGGCTTCATCAGTGCATACGCCGTTCAAGTGATTGACGTAACTCTCAATGTTGCCGAGACTCTGCTTGTAAGAACTGAGATTGTAATACACGACTATCTTCCACTCATCTTGAATAATGTTTACGTTGCCAATCTTGTCGAAGTAAACAGGTTTTGTTGCGTCTAGTGTCGTAATATTGTACAACTGTTGCACAGACGGCGAGATCAATGTCCCGAGAAAGAAAAGTGTGGCCAAGACATAGTGTGTCAATGTTTTCCTGGTTTTTGGCCTGATTTCTGGCTTGGATGCCTTGTCTTGGATGGCTGGTTCTGGATCCTCTTTCACGTGCAATGGTGCCAATTTGACGATGGGTCGTTTGAAGATGCCGTTTTTTGTTTTCACTGTTACGACACGAGTCAGCCCATCCTTTCCTGGATGTAATTCCTGGATTCTGCCGAGGAGCCACCTCGCGGGCGGAGCGTTGTCTTCTTTTAACAAAACAACTTCGTCGATCTCCACATTCCTCTTTTTCGTGTTCCATTTGCTGCGTGATTGTAATGTGTGTAGGTACTCGGAAGACCACTGATTCCAAAAGTCTTTGCGCATCTTCTCAATGAGTTGCCACCTGGTGCGCAAATCTTGAACATCTGCGCCTGTCGGGGTTGATAGTATGGAGCTACCAACCAAAAAATGTCCGGGTGTCAAGTAGTCCAAATCTTCACAGTCTTCCTTGAGTGTTGTCAAGGGCCTTGAATTAAGGCAAGCTTCGATGTCGATTAAGAGTGTGGTGAATTCTTCAAATGTGAGCTTCTGTTGCCCGATGACACGCTTTAGATGATGCTTCATTTGAGCTACAGCTGACTCCCAGAGGCCTCCAGCGCTCGGCCAAGCGGGCGCGTTAAAGTGCCATGTAATTTGTTCTGCGGCGATGTGTTCCATGAATTCAGTGTTAATGTAGTGTTTGCAGGCCTCTCTGTGGGCATTTGCCAATACCCTTGCTGTTCCAACAAAGTTGCGTCCGTTGTCCGAATACATATGTTTTGGGGTTCCCCTCCTTCCACACATGCGTTTAAATGCGGCAATGAATGTGCTCGAACTTAAGTCTGAAACTAGCTCGAGATGTACTGCCTTAGTTGAAAAGCAGACGAAGACTGCGATGTATCCCGTTGTAGTTTTTATTCCCCGGCCCTTGTTTGCCTTGACTTCCACTTGTCCAGTGAAATCCACTCCACAGTGCGTGAACGAACGAGATGGTGTTACTCTCGGCTCGGGCAGATCGGCCATAAACTGGTTGTTGTTACTGGAGTTGAAGCGTATACACTTAACGCATTTTCTTAGTTGCTCTGCGACTCTCCCGTACCCGCCTAAAATCCAGTAATTGTTGCGTAAATAGCCCAACGTCAATTTGGGCCCGGCATGTAGCGTTGCTTGATGAGCTTGTTCAATCAGCATCTCGGTGACTCTGTGTCTCTTGGGTAGTATGATGGGATGCTTCGAAGTTGTTCGTAGTGCTGAATGTTTAAGTCGGCCACCAACGCAAAGTAATGAGCGTGTGTCTAAAATTGGATTTAATTTAAGTAAGTTGCTTTTACAACTCACAGTGCCTTGTTTACGCAATCGTGCTATGTCTTCAATAAAATCCAATTGCACTGTTTGCATGATTGCTGTGTGTGCGTTCTGTATTTCTGCTGTTGTTAGGTAGTTCATGCGCAGGGCATTGGCTTTGTTGCGAGCGTTGTTGATGAAACGTGATATCCAACATATGATTCGTATTATTCGAGTTATTGAACTGTATTTATTTATGAGATCTTTTATAATGTTTGTTTCCTGGGATGTTTGTACTGCACATGTGGGCTTTGTAGTTTTAACTTCCAGTTCCGGGCTTTTAACGATTTGTTCCTGCTGGATCGCTTCATACTTCAGCCATGTAGGTGCTTCCCACCAAATCATGCAGTTTAGTAGCTGTGATGCGGTCATCCCGCGGCTCGCCGAATCAGCAGGGTTCTGTTCTGATGAAACATGTCTCCAGCACGCCGAGGGCATAACTTCGGCTATTTTTGTCACACGGTTAGCTACAAATGTCTTCCATCTTGCCGCGTCGCCTTGTAGCCAACCCAAGACTACCATCGAATCGGTCCATCCATATACTGTTACGTCATGTCCAATGAAGTTTTGTTTCACCTTGTTCATTAGTTGGGACAGCAATAACGCGCCACAAAGTTCTAATCTCGGGATGCTGACTTGTTTCTTATATGGTGCTAATTTTGTTTTTGCAGTAACGAGCTGTACATGTGTGCCGCCACTTTTAGATATGGTTTTGCAGTAAATGACGCAGGAAAATGCTTTCTCTGAAGAGTCCGAGAACCCGTGCAATTCGATGCGGTCGGTGGTATCTCCCAGCCATCGTGGAATGGCGATTCTATCTATGTTCGGCATGTCGCTTCTGAACATTTTCCATTCTCTTTGAATGCTTTCTGGCAGTGTGTCGTCCCAGCCGATCCCTGATTCCCAAACATTCTGGAAAATCATCTTCGCCTTGACCGTCAGTGGGGATAAAAACCCCAAAGGGTCATATAGGGTTGATATGTCGGAAAGTAGTGTTCGTTTTGTAATGTTTTCGTTGATGTCGTTTTCGCGATACATTTTTTGTTGGAATGTAAACTGATCCAATTCTGGGTTCCAGCGTAATCCGAGAGCCTTGTTGGTTTGTGTGTGTTTAAAGTCAAGCATGCTCACGCTAACTTGTGATTTTGATAAATTTTCAAGTAGTCTTGGTTCATTACTGGCCCACTTTCGTAGATTAAATCCGCCATCTTGTAAGATTTGAATTAGCTGTTGCTGTGTTTGTTGTGCCAATTCGATGTCGTCTTGTCCGGCTAGTAGATCATCGACATAGAGTTGATTGTTCAATGTTTCGCACGCCAACGGGTACTTATGCCCTTCATCTATTACGAGCTGTTTGATTGTACGCATAGATAGGTAGGCGGCAGCTTTAGTTCCATACGTTAAGGTCGAAAGTTGATAATCTTTCAATGGCTCCTTATTCGCATCGCGCCATACTATTTTCTGTAAATGCTGATCTTCCTCATGGACCATGATTTGTCGGTAGAATTTTTCGATGTCTGCAGTGTAGACGTATTTGTATTTTCTCCAGCGTAGTAACAATCCCTGAAGATCTTGCTGTAAGTTTGGTCCACACAGCATCAAATCATTTAAACTCTGCCCACTGGTGGTGCGACTTGAAGCATTGAAAACAGCACGGAGTTTCGTGGTGGTGGAGTCCAGCTTGAGCACTCCATGATGAGGTAAATAATAGCTAGGATTCCTAGCAATGTTGCACAGTTTCATGTGTTCTAAGTCTTTATATTCGTTGATGAATGCTGTATATTGAGTGCGGAATAATGGATCACGTGCCATTTTTCTTTCCAGTTGGAGAAACTGGGCTACGGCTTGTGTTTTGGACGTCCCCAAGTGATGCTCGAAGTCTTGTTTCATGGGAATCTTGACCTGATATCTTCCATTTGGTAACCGTGTTGTTGTAGATTTATAGAGTTGTTCGCAATATTCCTCTTCGACTGTATAGGTCGACGTAGAGTTACTGCTTATTTCTTCCATCTCCCAGAAGCGTGACAGATCTTGTATATTGTTCAAAACGACGTGACAGTTGAATGTTTTTATGTTGCCAAACAAAATCCAACCGATTTTTGTTTGTTGAGCGAGAGGAGCTTGACTCGGGCCTCGAAGGATTCCATCCATGATAATATCCGAGTATACGCTGGCATCCAACAAGATGTCCACTGCCCTCGATACGTTATAGTCGGGATCCGCTAACTGAATGTTCTGTAGATGTGGCCATTGTTGCTTCGGGAAGGAGCTGCAGGGTAATTTGTTGAGAACCTTTGTCATGATTAATGCCTCAGTTGTAAATTGATGGTTGCCGTACAAGGACTCGCAGTTTATCTCTACGATACCCTTGCTCTGGTTGGTAGATGAGCCGACGCCAGAGATAGTTCCGCTGTGATGACGTCTTTGTAAGCCTAGTCTCTGAGCGGCGTTTTCCGTAATCAAACTGATTTGAGACCCCTGGTCGATAAGGCATCTCATTTGTATGTATGTTCCATCTCTAGCTTGTATATTTAGCAGTACAGTAGATATGAGAACTTCATTATCTGGATTTGACACGTGATTCGATGATGAATTCAAGTTCGGTGACCGCATTTTGTTTTGTTGTACCGACGACGAAGGAATTGCGTCACGATGATTATACACGTCGTGCAATATTGTGTTATGTTGCCCGTTGCAAACCTTGCATCTTTTTCTAGAGTTGCATTGCTTGCCATTGTGACAGTATAGACAATTAGGGCAAACTTGTAATTGCTCAATTGTTTTTAATTTAGCTTCGGACGTCATGCCTTGAAATGTTTTGCAATGGAAAAGTATGTGGTCAATTTTGCAGAGCGGACATTTTCTGTCGTTCGTCACGTGGTACGATGTGTACTGTGGCTTTCCTTTGTTATTGTAGGGTTGCGAAAACTTAAATTCCTGTTTATTTCCAACCGCCTTCTGAATGTTGGGGGCCACAATGGTAGATCTTTTAGTTTTATTTGTCATGGGCTCCAAAGCTGCAAACTTGCCCTCCAAGAACGTCATGAGTTCGTCAAAAACTGGGAGGCCGCGCGGAGTCTTCCTGGCTTCCATGTATGATGCGTATGTCTCGGAATCCAATTTTTCAGTGATAATATGTACCAGTATGGGGTCCCAGGTGGCGGTGTCTACGCCGAGATTTTGTATGGCATGAACAGCTTCCATACTGGTGTCATAAAGACGCTTCAACTCGTAGGACGTTTGCCTTTGCACTGATGGTTGGTTCATAAATAGCTGTACATGTTTTGTGAATAATAGTTGTATATTGTTGTAGCGGTAGGAGAGTAATTCCCAGCAAGTATCGTAGTTGTCGGCTGTGATATAGAGATGTTGCACTAAGCGTTCCGCTTCGCCCTTCAACTTTCCCTTCAAGTGTTGCATTTTCTGTGTTTTCGTAAGCATGGGATTGTTATGAATGGCCTCAGTGAAGAGATCCATGAATGTGGGCCACTGTGTGTATACGCCTGAGAAAGATGGTATTTCAATCCTCGGGGTTGATAGCTGTTGGTGTGATGTAGAGCTTAGTCTCTTGTTTAACAGCTTTTTCGTAGCTTCGTATGTCGCTTCATAGCTCGTGTATTCTTGCTCATATGCTACGTCAGATCCCATTAATATATTGTCAATCTGCCAATGTAGGTCATCGACAGTTTTCCAGCGCTGTTGTAGCATGTGAAGTTTGTCTTCGAGCTCCCATTTTTCCGTCAACTTGTCAACGTCGATGCTTTTAATGACACGTA
This sequence comes from Apotomis betuletana, assembly GCA_932273695.1. Classification (NCBI taxonomy): domain Eukaryota; kingdom Metazoa; phylum Arthropoda; class Insecta; order Lepidoptera; family Tortricidae; genus Apotomis; species Apotomis betuletana. Next base: position 2,603,424 of record OW026309.1, on the reverse strand, counting down.
AAAAGGCTCGAAAGTTAGTTACTTGTTGGTATTTCATATCGTCAGCCCTAGACGTGGTAGATCGCTCCTCTGTTGAAGCTCCGGGCTTTGACGGTGTAGCAAACCTGTTAGCGCCTGTCGTTAGGTATGTTTCCAATGTTTGTCGATGTTTTTCATAAAGCTGCTTGACAGAATCGTACATGGCGGTCCCTTGAGTGGCTAGGAACGAGGAATCTGATTGGGCTATCTTCGTATGGTTTCCGGCGAACTCTCTCCAGATGTTGTCTAAGGCCTCTAACCTTTTTGCAATATAATCCTCAGTCTTCCTGCTGGCGGAATCCTTGCTGAAGTTAATGGCTGCATTGTCGATCTTGTCGGCGAGTTCCCTTTGACGAACTTTTAAATCCTCCATGACTGTCGATGCTGGCACCAGATGTATGTATTGTGACGCCTGCTGGGGGATAGCTTCAGATGATGAATAATAAGAGCAGAGGTACTTCGTTAAAACTGTTTATTGCCCAGAGGCCAGACGATAACTAACTATACATTTTATTTTTATGACTCATGTCATACGTCTTATTCTAAATCTAAAACTACTTTATTCTTAAGTTGACGGCCAAACACCATCCGTGAAGCACAACCTTCACATTTCCCGCCGTCTCGGGGTGGACGAGGGAAATTCATCTTAATACAGACACACTAGACAGACTACTCCTGCCTAACACATAATAAGTCCCTACCTATGCAGGGATACCCATACATTCATACCCAGATGGTCTCTTGCTAAGAGATAACCAGGGTCAGGACATGAGCAGACACTAGCCTATGGCATGTTACGTAATCTGACATGTTGTCTGACACTGGCTTCGCCTTGACAAAAACCCTGCTAAAAAGGCAAGGCACCAATCTGACTACCCCAAGTGTCATTCGACTTATTCTAAAGCATAGACCATTCGATACGATATTAAAAAGATAGGCTTCCACAATTTAATCGCCTGGTGTAAAACCGGCTTAAATAAATTACCCGATTAAATCGCCTCGAATGTTCCCACCTTAACTGCCTGGAGTATGACACACGTCGCATGCTCCAAACAATTGTACCACGATATGTCACTGCCCTTATATTAGATGTCTGACACATTGTCTATGACACTTGTCTCAGTCATCCAAACAAACAGTGACAATCGTCTACCACTAGCTTTATATTAGAATCCTGGCGCATATATATTAAATATGCCCCAGAAATCTGTACCTTAATTACCACTTATTCTAAATAAATACCTGGACTAAAGTATTATCTTTAGTCCAGCTATCTGTACCACTCCTAAACAAAAAGAAATTACGACCTCATAATTGATTTTACGACCATCGACGATAGCGGTACACGTCATAATGACATGTCAAAATGCTATGTCACTGTCGAAAAGTCAATTATTATTAAAACGCGAAACTAAAGTTATTTTTATTAATGAAATCCTACCTAACATTTAATTAAAATTAATAAAATTTATTATATTACAGACATGAAAATAAAATAAAATCTTCAGTCTGCATTGGCCTGATGCAGGGTGCAGAGTCCTTGGCCCGACAGGCCAAGACCCCACGATCCTGCCGCCGCCTGGATGAAGAATGCGAGCCGCATTCAGTCACACCAGTAGCTGAAATCCCAGAAAGCTGGGACAGCTATGTATGGCCTCCGCAGTGTGATACATGAAAATAAAAGATTATTATAACATGTGTAAACATTAAAGTTCTGAAAAGAAAATCAGTGTTATAATTAATTATTGGAATTCTGTGAAAGTTATAAGTTATTATTATTACAAGGAAAGTTATTGTAAGTGCAATAAACTTAAATTGCAATAAATTTATAGTGCAAGAAATTAAAAATTGAACTTCCTATAGTAATATCTTAGAAATGCAGCTAATATATAGTGGAAAGAAATTAAATTATAGTTACAACAGTGACACTTGCAAATGCAACAAACATAACTGCATCCTTGTACAGTCAGCCTGAATTAAAAATTGCTGAAAAATAATAGTTTTATTATTTACATCCTAGAAATATAGAATTGTTTAAATTTATTTTTAATTAACGATTGAAGAATTTCTTCAATCTGTTAACATGAATTATTACATTCTTGGCACGACCATTAGGAGTGAGTCTTTGCACCACATAATTCCATGGAGATAATCGGTGGATTATTTTATAGGGTCCTATAAATAATCTACAAAGTTTTAAACTTCTTCCAGTCAACCGTCTTGGTTTTATAATCATGACCAAATCATCAGGCTCATATTGAACTGATTTTGTCTTCTTGTCATATTGTAGTTTTTGAGAGCGCTGTGCCTTCTCTATATTCTTCATTGCTTTCTCTGATAATTCTTGTATGTAATCCACTTTCTCCTTTAACGTAGTGTGTTCTTCCTCATGTAGTCTTAGCTTCAAATCTTGATTAAAATGCGGTTCCCGTCCAAAAACTATATGATATGGTGCAACGCCTGTAGATGCTTGAATTGAGGTATTGTATGAGAAGACAATTCTTGGCAATACTGACGACCAATCCTTCTGATCTTCTTGTATACATTTTGACATAGCTGTTGTCAATGTCTTGAAGAATCTTTCTATTAAGCCATTCGCCTGTGGATGGTATGCCGTCGTATGAAGAAGTCGACCTCCAAATTCTTCTACTGTATTTTGCACCAGTTTTGAGGTGAAGACTGTACCTCGATCTGTGATGATTGATTCGATGCTCCCGAAGGTGCAGAATATGTTCTCAACAAGAAACTGTGCGATAACCTCTGCTGTAACTCTAGGTACCGCTTTACAAATGGCAAATTTGCTCATGTATTCTATAGCCCCAATGACATATCTATGTCCGTCCTTTGATTTGCAGAATGGGCCAAGCACATCCATTGCTATACGATGACCAAAGTTTTGAATCTTCACATTTTGCAGTGGCGCCCTCTGGTGTACAATATTCTTTTCCTGGCACTTTGTACAAGACTTTATATAATCTTCTACTTTCTTTTCTGCATTCGGAATATAATAGCGATTCTTGAATTTTCTTAGGGTTTTAAATAAACCAAAATGTCCTCCACTCCATGTGTTATCATGTAATTCTGCCATACATTCTGTAAATAAACATTGTGGTAAAACTGTGACACTTTTCAGCTGGTTATCAACCCATACTTTCTTGCATAAAATATTCCGTTTCGTGTGATAACCTTTATATTGGTTCATATTTGATAATTTTTCAAATATATTTTTATATTCCTCGTCAGCCTGTTGTTTCTGTAATAAATCTATTTTTTCAAAGCTATACAAACATAAATCGTCCTGATTCGGTGCGATATTTTCTTCTGGTTTTTCATCATTGTAGAGGGGATTTCTGCTTAGGAAATCTGCATGAATATTGTCCTTTCCCTTACAATGGATTATTTTAAAATTCCACGGTTGTATGGCTAAGGCCCATCTCGCCAAACGTCCATTCATATCTCTACGTGATCGTAACCATACAAGGCTCTTATGATCCGTAAATACTTCAAATTCCATGCCCCATAAATATTGTTTAAAATATGATAGTGCCCATATTAGACCTAAACATTCTTTTTCCGTAATTGTATAACGTTTTTCCGCGTCGCTTAATTTCCTCGAAGCAAAAGCTACTGGCCGTAGATCTGATTTGCCTTGCATAATACATGCTCCCAAAGATTGATCTGATGCATCTACATACAGTCTTGTTGTCACATCTTCATCTGTCGTGAAATATCTGAGTATTGGAGCTTCACAAATCTTGTTTTTCATTATATTGAAGGCCTTTTGCGCTTCTGTTGACCATTCAAATTTACGGCCTTTCTTCGTCAATTCTGTCAGAGGCAATGTTATCTGAGCGAAACCGTCAATAAATTTTCTGTAATACGAAAATAGACCTAGTACTGATCTTAGTTCCTTTAAGTTAGATGGCGGCTTTGCATTTCGCATTGCTTTTACCTTCTCCATGTCGGGTCCAATGCCATCCTTTGATACAGTATGTCCTAATACTGTTAAACTTGTAAACCCGATCTTACACTTCGTTGGTTTCAAGGTTAAATTTGCCTTCTGAAATTTTCGTAATACATTTTCCAGTGCCGTTAAAAATTCTTTATAAGTCTTAGCATATACTATGATGTTATCAACATATACCAAAACATTTTTGTATTTCATTTCCGCTAAAACTGTATCCATTGCTCTCTGAAAATGGGCCATATTTGTTATCAATCCCATAGGTAATTTCTTGAATGCATATAAACCTGATTGACAAATAAAAGCTGTTTTTTCTTTGCCTTTTCCGAGGCATAATTGCCAATATCCTGAATTTAGATCCAGTTCGGCAAAGAAACGTGCTCCTTCTAGACACGTTAATAATTCTTCAATGCGCGGTATAGGATATGCATCTGGTTTAATTTTCTTGTTTAAGCTTCTAAAATCTATACAAAATCTCGGTTTCCCATCTGCTTTCTCTACAATCACGACTGGTGATGCGTATGGGCTTTGAGATCGTTCTATAACGTCATTCTTGAGCATTTCCTGAACTTGTTCTTCAATAATTTGCTTCTGTTTCTCCGACATTCGATATGGCGGTTTATGTACTGGTACCTCATCAGTCGTTTCGATGTCTATTTTATATGCATTGTATGCTCCTAGATTTGACGGACTGTATGCAAATCTATCTTCATACTTATTCAATAGTGTCATTAGCTGCTGCTTCTGAGAATTGTTTAATTCCTCGCCAATTTGTATACTATCCTTATTCTCTTCTGCAAAATATATCGTTTCACATCGGATGCCTTTTTTATTTGATTCTTCCAGAGGCATTGGTTTTCTTGGTTCCTTCCTTATATTATTTACCAATGTCGTGGTAAATCTTCCACGTAAACATATTACATTCTCCTGAAAATCAATGTTGGCACCATTCTGTACCAAAAAGTCATAACCGATGATGATTTGGTCAGAATTGATGTCAATTATATTAAATTTGTGACTATATACTACATTATCTACAATTATATTTAATTGTACTGAACCCTCAGTACAAACAAATTTGCCACCGATTATCTTCAACGACATCCTATCATCGTCATTAAATTTAATATTCAAACTTTTGACAATAGATAAACTAATGCAAGATACGCTTGCTCCACTATCTATCAGAGCTAGATAATTGTCATTAGATATTTCTACATTTATATATGACCTATTATGTATTGGTGTATTATTGCCTGTAATAGTATCGGAGCGTAGTGTGTTTAACGCCGCGCCGCTCCGGTCCCGCGTCGTCCATCTGCGTTTGGGTGATTCTCTTCATTCCGGTACGTTGATCTTGAATGTGCATTTCCTTGGTAGCTGCCACGATAGTTTTGCTGTGTTCTTTGTCTGAAATTATAGGCTGGATAATTTCGGTTCACTGGTGTGTTCACTGCCTGGTCGTTGGTCATCGTTGCACATACTGGTACCGGTGTATGTACTGGTATCGGTGTTGAAAATGCAGATTGGGGTGCCGAAGACACGTTTGGGGAAGAAATGTACATAGGTGATGGTGGATTTCCACCTTGTTGGCTTTGAATCATTGTATACTGATTTTCTTTTATAGGGATCACAATTGAGGGTTTTTGCTCTTGCGAATGATACTCATTGTACCGCTGGATAGCCGCTTTGAGCTCTGCCTTCGTGTTGATCGCTGAAGTTGTAAAGAATAATTTGACGTTGTCATGTAAATTTTTAATGAAATGAGTTATAAAGTCTGTTTCTACAATGTTCCCGGCCTTAGATGCCAATGCTTCCAGAGCATAATAGAATATTATTGGTGATTCATGAGTCTCCTGCCGACGATAATAAAAACTTTGTACATAATTTTGGCTCGACGGGAATTCGTTTTTTAATTTCGTCAAAACATCTTCGAATGATGTGAAAGTTGCGTGATTCGCCTTATAAAATTGTAACGCTGGTCCTGATAAATACGCTGCGATCGCTGCTTGCGACTGTTCAGGTTCATATTTTTTGATTTGCGCCAATATTTTGAATTGGAAAATAAAATCATCCACGTCTGATAAGCCATTAAAAGTACTCGTCTCCATTTTAATGTGGAGTCCGAAACGATGCACAAACAAATTATAATCGCATAGTATGAAAAATGATAATGGGTGATTCAATAATTCGACAACTTCACCCGTCTGTCGAACTCGCTCCGTTGCGGCAGTGCCGTCACGACATACAATACCACACAGAAATGTGCACTTATTCTTCGTTGCGCTTCGTACGCATATAGACAGTGCGTTCCGCTCCTGTACGGCTTCTATGCAAACCGTATGCTTCCAGTACGTAATTGTAACATATGCCCAAGAATCTGTGGACAAAATTAATTGGGAGCGGGGAAACTTTCAATACTCGCGTGACTCTAGTTAAAAATTTCGCAGACTCCACCAAGTGTGACGCCTGCTGGGGGATAGCTTCAGATGATGAATAATAAGAGCAGAGGTACTTCGTTAAAACTGTTTATTGCCCAGAGGCCAGACGATAACTAACTATACATTTTATTTTTATGACTCATGTCATACGTCTTATTCTAAATCTAAAACTACTTTATTCTTAAGTTGACGGCCAAACACCATCCGTGAAGCACAACCTTCACAGTATGTAGGGTAACCGGCACTTCCTGAAGTTGTTACTGTTGTCCACTGTCTTCGTGGTCTTTACCTGGTCCCAAGTGCAGGGTATTGATCTGCTACGCAATTCACTGGCGAGACCCGCTTGTGGGAGACCAATGAACCACTTCACTGCACCAAAGGCCCAGATCCGGTTCGAAGGACCAAAATGAACGGGCTGTTTGCCCGTGGGATGAATGTTGTTTGTAGTAAAGTAAAAGATGTAAGTTGTTGAGTGGTTTTATTAACACTAAAAATTATTATAAAGAACGTAATATTTAAACGGTGCAAATTATAGGTATGTAAGCAATGTAAGGTCGGTTTCGCTATGTAATCACAAATATTGATAGGTATGTACAACTTGCTTGTACAATCGCAAAACCAACCATTCAACTGTTTATATACCTGTGAATATATAATCGACTCAAAAACTTTTCCAAATATGGAGAGTACAGCAATTGGCCTATAATTATGGACATCTGATTTTGACCCGGATTTGTGTATTGGTAATACTTTAGTAGTTTTCCACACTGATGGGTATTTCTTATTTTTTAGTGCTAGATTAAATATATATTTTAGTGGTTCTACAAATGCTTCGCAACAGTCCCTCACTATATATTGCGGTACTCCATCGGGTCCCTGAGTATGCTTAGGTCGTAGGCGTTTGATAGCCATGCGAACCTCCGTATCACTGACGTAATCGATGGTGATGCGTCGTTCACTTAAATTCAATTCAGACGCAGCCGCGGCACAGGCCGCCGTCACGTCAAGGGTGGGTGCATTATGAAGGAAAACGCTTTTAAAAAAATTCGCAAAGGAGTCTGCAACTTCTTGAGAGGACATATTGTTGAACGTAGCAGGTTGTTTGGACTGGCGATTACGTTTGACGTATGACCAAAAGGCGGAAGGGTCCTGTAGTATATCATTTTGAAGTTGATTGACAAAAGACTGCATGGCTGTTTCAGAAGTAATATTTACCTGTCTGCGATAGTATGAAAAAAATGCATAGAATAGTTGGTTACCCGTCTGTTTATATAATTTATGATACATGTTTTTTACTTTGTTTAAGTGTATTAGATCTGCTGTGAACCATTCAGGATATCGCTCCATTCGGCTAGAAGGTACTTTTAACGGAACACTTTCTGTTAATATGTCGTTTAAGTTTGAGTAAAATAGATTATGAAATGTCAAAAAAGATTTGTTAGTATGAAGTAACTGGCTTGTGACGTTATAAAATCAGTAGTTAAAATACGTCTTTTATTTAGTTTTTGTCCAATTAAAAATAGTATAATGTCCAAAAGTTAATGGTATTTTTTTTTAGTTTGTGTATGTTTAGTGGTTTCAAGACATAATTTTCACTAAATATAGTCAAAATATCGTATTGCGAATAGTACCTACTGACGAAATAAGGGTTCCCTACGACGTTGTACCGTACTATCTATTTAATTGTACCTATATCCACTGACTGAAATGCCATACGATAAATAAATAAATCTATTTAATACTTCGTCCGTCACGGGATTGTAACGGGATTGTATTGTGTTTTTTTTTTGCTGCACAGTTTTCGTTTTTTTTTGAAAATGCTTCTGCTACACAACATTGCTTCTTGAATTTTTATGTCAAAGTCAACCGAATACATATAGGTTTCGATGTCCTTATCTTAACAGACAGACAAACGGACGGCAGAGTGATCCTACAAGGGTTTTGTTTTCTCTTTAAGGTAAACCTAAAAAACGATAGCTCTTAATCTTATTAAAACTTTTGGGAGACATATTTAATTATTGTATTAAGCAGTGTACTCTCACGTAACATTGTCAGGTACTGTCCGAGCTCCCTACGAGTTCGAAACATGTCGGGCCGATCCTGACAATTTCACGTGAATGTAAACATAATATTTATATAAGCACAATGTGACTAAGATAAAACGATTCATGGAAATAGCTAGACTGCATAAAATGTGTAAGTTACAGTACCTAAAACTGTTTTACTCCACTTGTGACGCACATCAGCGTCAATAGGCGCCTCTGAGCGAGAGCAAAGAATCTCTTAGCTTGCCATTGAACTGTACAACAATACCTACGTTTGCTGCACCATACATATATAATAATACAACAGATATGCTAACACTAAGGTTCAGGAAGAATGGCATTTGAATGCAGGCGATTGGGTTTAGAAACTTTTTTTTTATATTAAGACTTATTTGTTAAAATTTATGAGAGTTTTCTAGGTCGTGTGGTGAGATAATCATACACATTTATGGTAAATTTATGACTAATGTCGATTTTAATAAAACAAAATAAAAATTTATAAGTTTTTTTTTATGATTAACGTCTAAACTAGTAATCAATTAATTAAAATTGTAATTTTAAATCTTCGACATCACACAAATATTTGCCCTCGCCAGGATTCGAATCCAAGACCACCGGCTCACTAAGCAGCTGTACTACTAATTAATAATTACTATTTGTACCATTTTGTACCAAGTTTATGTAAGTATTTATATTGGCACTTGGTACTATACAATAATTATCTTATCTCCTACAAAATTTCTGTTTCGCCCGAATGCCTCATGGCATTAAGTCCCTCATTTGTACGATAAGATTTGTTCTGAGCAATAAACATTAAATAAATAAATAAATTATCATTAACGTGTGTGCGGTTCACCGTGGCGTCACCTATAGGTTTCACCGGAAGACCAGCGCTGGTTCCCGAGCCAGCATTTATGCTGAGGTGTGACCTTTTCGTGACATACACATCCTCGATTTTATTTTATTTTGTTTCTAATATGTGTTGTCCATTATGTGTATGTTAACGAATAAATTTTCATTCATTCATTCTTTCATTCATTCATAACGCTGGCCGAAAAGAAATTATTCTATTCTAATACCTAAGTAATAATAATAACTTACATAGGCATATGGTATTATTTATTTTACGTTATGTGCTAACTTAGGTACCTGAGATCGTGAAAATGATTTAGCTGCAATAAATTCTCGTAGACGAGTTTAATTATTTAATTAAAGTGCTTAAGGTGCCGCGTGTGGGTGACACTTCATTACGCCAAGCGTAATGTACCTAAATAAATAATTTGCATTATAAAACCGTAAACTTATAGAAGAATTACTAATTGGAGGAGAAGAGAGAGTACAAATTCTTACAATTTATATTTCTCCTTCATCAGAGTTGAGCAGGGCACTAATTTCGCAATACTTAAAATTTTGTTATCACACTAATATTTTAAAGGCGATAGTTTGTGAGCGTGTTTGTGCTTTTATGTGTATGTTTGTTACTTATTCACGCTCAAACGGCTTGACCAATTTTGAGAAGTTTTGGTATGAAGGTAGCTGACAGCCTGGATTAACACATAGGGTACTTTTTATCCCGAAAAATGTGGTGTTCCCTTGGGATGAGCGGGAAACACCGCGCGGTGGACCTAGTAACACATAAATTTCTTACTTATGCTCTTACGAACTATGAAATGCATAATTTTTTGCAGTTTTGCAAATTTAAGAAACGATGATATCTTCAATTTGTCCGAATCCATTTTCATTAATTATATGCTGTTTATAGCGAAAGCGACGACCGAATTGGGAATTTGACAGAATTAGGTATTCCGTTAAATTCCCGAATATTCACTTCTTTGGATTCAGAAACCACAATTGAGAGGAAATGCGAACCGCTAAGGAATGGGACTCGCTCCCAACGTGTGTATTTCCAGAAAATAATTTGGGTCTCTGCTAGGTAAGAGCGAATAGGTAATTACTGAACTGGCGAGCCTAGTCATCAGGTGAATAAAAAAAAGTAAAGCAAAGACGCACGGAAGTTGACAAAGAATTAGTATCAAAGGGAAGATCTCGAACTCGTCGTATAGAAATGCAATATAGAACCACGTCCGGTTCATGAAGTAAAACGTGCAGCGTCATCAGCGTGTTCTGCCTGTAGGCATCTCGTTTTATCCGTCCCTTGACTCCTGGACCATTGCCCATCGACAAAACGACATAACTGCCCTAAAACATTACTATTGTCTGACCTTCTGTGTCCGCAGGGGTTGTAGTTCCCAAAAGTGCCTCACGTGGCCCATAAACTGTTTTATGTATTTTTTATGAGTGATATTATCACTAGTCGCACCGTAAAAATCTTGCTCGTAATTCTAATTTGAGGAATTCATGTTATTGCTATATATGCTGGAGATGTAAAAAAATGCGATGCCTTTTTGGGGTGAAAGTATAATTTTTTTAGTCGAATGACGTCTCAACAAAAGACTCCCTCAAGGATCTGTTTTGAGCTCCCTTTTTCTATAGCTTTTAACACAAGTTCAGCGAACAATCATTTTGAAATAACTGCAGTTTTACTCACGATTATGTACAGAAGTTAAAAACAGAAGAACTTCATACAACTTACGCCGACCCCTTTCTGTGTCATCTCTAGTACTTATGCTGTGATAATTCTTTCTGTATTATATATAATTAAATGTAACTAGTAGTTTTATAATAAAATTAAACAGGTACTCAAAGTAATTTAATCTCAGTTTTGTTCATTAAGGGGTCTATAGGTACACACATCCTCAAAGATTACCAAATACTATAGCTCCAAGAAAACCTTCACGCTTCCCAAAAAATATCTAAAGTAATTGGAGCTCACAGGAACACGTTTTGGATGAACCAATTTCCCTAAAAAAGGAAAAATACACAGATATCGCTTTTCCTCGTTACCCTAACTTTCCATTTATTTTTAAGCTCTATGCAAAATATGTCCGAGGCAGCAATATTTTGTTTCGTTACGTCGTTCCAATTTGTGGGCTTCTTAATCTGTTGTTCTCCTTGATTTACGTTTTTGTGGTGTTTGCACAATATTTATGTCGAAGAAAAATCTTTTATAGCATTTATATATTCATGATCTTCTAAGTGTAGAAATACCTTAGTCGAATTATCAGTTCTAGCTAAATGTTTACTGTCGTTCCATTACCTCTTTCCTGAACACTTTAATTAGATGCTCTGAGAGCTGGAGACTTTGCCTGTTTGTTTTGAATTGGCTAATTTTAATTTATTACTTTTCAAACTCCACATCTCGATGTGACAAAATAAATATATATACATTTTATAGTATCTACTCACAAAGTTTCACAAGAATCGGTTGAGAAGTGAAACCTATAAGCGACCACTATACATTCAAACAACCGAATAAGTATATGAAATATTTCAGGCGAAACAGAAAAGCGTCTGGAGTTTATGCATAGCGCAGCCCACATCCACATACCTTGACCACGGGACGTGCAGAGGTCACTTAGTCACAATAGGTTATTTTTAATCGACTTCCGTAGTCAACTAGGAACCCTTATAGTTTCGCCATGTCCGTCTGTCCGTCTGTCCGTCTGTCCGTCTGTCCGTCTGTCCGTCCGTCCGTCCGCGGCTTAGCTCCGTGATCATTAGTACTAGAAAGCTGAAATTTGGTACGAGTATGTGTATGTATAACGCCGACAGAACGGTAAAATAAAATTTAAAAAATAATTTCTTTTCGGGTACCTCTCGAACACCTAAAGTGGGGGTGATTTTTTTTTTCTTTTCAACACTGGTGTGTGGGGTGTTGATGAATAGGTCTTGTAAAAATAATAGGGGTCTTCTAACACTATTTTTTGATAAAGTAAGCAGTTTTGTAAATATTCACTCCAAAAAAAAAAAAAAATATGTCCCCCCCCTCTAACTTTTCAACCACTGGTCAAAAAAATTCATGTTAATGAGGCCTTATAAGTACTTTCAATGAAAACTATATTGAACAAAATCGGTCGAGCCGTTTTTGAGTTATCGCCAAATTTCATATTTTTTCTTTAAAAGGTCGTAAGTTGACTTCCAGAAGGTACAGTCACCATCAGACATATCGTAGCTTGTAAGGTATTCATAAATATCTGAACACGACTCTTATTGACTGGGCGTTACAGGACATGTTCACATATTTATGAACGTCTTATATGCTGCGATATATCTGATGGCGATCTGCCATTCGCCTGGCTGCGCAACACAGTGCGTAAAAACACGAAGATAGAACAGCAACTATACTGGTCTAACTTAGGTACCTGCAGGCAGAGCAGAGAGGCCCTTCCGACAATCCACCCCGGGTTGTCACGCAAGCTGAGGCAGCTGAAGAGGCCGCAGCTCCGGCTCATAACTGGAGCGATAACTGGACATGCCCTACTAAACAAGCACTTATTCACCCTAGGTGTTACCGACAGTCCTCTTTGCAGAGCATGCATGGAGGCCGAAGAGACAGCCGCCCACGTCATTCTCGAATGTCCTGGTGTGGCCAGATACCGGGCACAACACCTCGGGTCTCCGAGGTCACTCCCAGAAGTCATCGGCAACATCAAGGGACTGCTAGGCTTTCTGGTAGAGTTGGGTTGGCAAGAGTAGTGCCAGCAACCCTTCACGCAAAATAGGCGCATTGTAAGACGTCGAGTTGCGGAAAACTAGCCCGCTATAACCTATAACCTATAACCTATCTGATGGCGACTGTAATAAGTGATTACAGCTTCTAGGGCGTTTACGACCTTTTTATAGAGCTTAAAATTTTTCTTAACGTAAAACTCGGGCTTAAAACAGCAGTTTATTGTGAAGGATGAGCAACTACGGAACCCTACTCTGAGCGTGGCCCGACATGCTCTTGGCCGGTTTTTTTAGTTTGACTGTTCTTGACGCATTGACTTGAAGATTTTTTTTTTGTCTTCAGTATTTGACCAATCTTTCAGTCAATGAAGAATATCACCAAATTTAGATTTTTACCTTAGATTATGCTTTAAGCTGTAATAAAAACTTAATAAATAGTTTTTTCTTTTAGATTTATGTTTTATAACGTGGACCGACGACCTGGTTAGAATCGCTGGCAGAAATTGGATGAGAACAGCGCAAGACCGATCGTTATGGAGAACTTTGGGTAAGCCCTTTGTCCAGCAGTGGATATCTATCGGCTGATGATGATGGTGTTTTACAGTTTCCGAAATAATTAGCGGAGAGCGGGGCTATGACCTCACTTGATGAATTACGCTCAACGTATAAAGAATGAAGACATTGTTAGTATTAGTCTAATGCCGTCACGTTGGCATGGCCGTGGCGCGCCGTACTAAATTTAAAATACAGTAAATTCAAAACTACTAGCTTGATCTAAATGAAATAAAAATAAGTGTATTTCTAAGCACGTAGGCCATGAAGTTTCAACTGATTTAACGGAACCACTCATATTCTTCATTGCTTCCTGCGGCCACGTACACGTAGCGCTAAATGCGTGTGCAAAACATTAAAAAAGTTGATCAACGTAATGCCTATTTCTGTCTCTTTCCTGCCCATAATTGGATTCATTTGGTTTTCGTATATTTGAGAAGTCATGCTCGCCACAATGTCGGGCAGTAACCTAACCCCAACTACCATTCCATTCCAAAACGACGCAAGTCTCTCTTAAGCCAATTAACATTTAGCTCTTTTAGACGGTTATAGAACACAGCCACAGCCGAAATTATCGTCGCTAAAACAATAACTAAGAAACCCACGCCAAAATAATAACTAACAAGAAAAAAACTAAGCAGAAAGTTCCAAAAGCGCATCTGCACGGGTGTTGGAGGGGGTGGGGGTACGAGGGGGCGAGAGGGGGGGAGCGCGGGCGCAGCGTTGCCAAAAATCTAGTCAAACTGGCTCGTATAGTGCAACGCACTTCTGAGCTCATGCGTGCGAGCAGGGGACGAGTGGAGAGGTTCCTTGCGATTTTCAGGATTCAGGAGTAAAGAAAAAAAACTGTGTCTTGTGAAAAGGGGTATAAGTATAAATCACATATTAACCAGAAACAAAAGGTCATAACTCTGTTGTGAGACTTCAGCTCCTAAGTTAAATCTGACCAATACCTTTTTACTAGCGCCACAGAAATGTATATAACTAAGGCAACTAAGCCCCGGACTATTCAATCCTGAAGCGTCCAGCGCCTATTTGTACTTAAAATTTACCGCAATGTGCGGCTTCACCGGGTAAAAAGTCAGTTCAGTGTAAGGTTTTCGCATAAAAATATCCTGGTGAAGTCCTTTCAACGTTTATAATAAGATAAACTAGACTACACTAGACAGAAGATGTTGCTTGGTTTGTCTACCACTTAAATTTGTGTTTAGCACTCCCTTACCCAAAGGTTAACTGGAAGAGATCCCTTAAAGGGATAAGTTCGCCTTGGTACATGCTTATTCTTTAGAAATGTATATCTTGTTTTTGTGTACAATAAAGTGTTTACATACATGCTCGTCCATACAAGAATACACTAGTATAAATATAGGGTAATTGTCTACATATAGGTATGGTTAAGTCCTTTTCTGTTTCTGTACGCATATATCATAGAGTAAAAAGGCTGCCCCTGCATAAAGTGCCAGATTATTTTCTCGTATATCATTTAGCTGTAATGGAAAAACCGTCTGCATTATGCGCTTCTTTTGCCACACCATGACGCAATTTTGTAATGACAGGAACAGTTCAATCTTGAAGCCACGCTTCCCCTAATAAATTTATTTCATGGTCATGTTTAATTCTTAGGCGATTGTTATAGAGTTTTCATCTTGAACTAAAACTAAACATACAAGCAAGGATTTTATTACCTAAAACGTCAAGATAAAATTAATTACTCAACCAAATCCAATATGAACGCACTTTTTAAACGTAATGCAGGTATTTCTAATCTACTTATGTACAAAGGGGGAGTATAAACCGACAAAAATACTGAGACAGAATAAAAACATTTTAAATTAATTAATCACTCGACCAAATACAGCTTCACCTGTAATGTAACAAAAAACAAACTAGATTTCTCGTATAGTTTTTTGTAACATACCCAACAATGCTCGCGTTAAGCGAGCACCCTAAGGTTACTCTACAAGATGATAATCATGAAAGTGTCCTGTCCTCTCTACAGCTCCGCTGTCGAGTCGTTAGATAATCGTACATCGAGTAGGTGCATCTAAAAAGTGCAACTCGATTGCGACGGCGTCCGAACCCGGCCGACGACCGGCCGACGACCCCTACTTAGACTTTGGGCAACTAGGTGTTTGAGTCGAGGCGGTCGTTATCTTTTTTTGGTCGCTGATGTATGTGTATTGGGAGGCTGTGTATGTATGTGAACTTCACTGTAGGCACATAGATGTGAGTTTTTTGTTTTTTGATGAGTGTGTCGTATTTATATGTTGAGATTTGGAGTTAGTGGATGTGCTGAATTAAATTTTAGGTACTACACAGATGTTTTAAGTCCTTTTGTCGATTTTGTTCGCTTAATATACATATTTGTATTGTATTGGTAGAACATCTCCATTTTTGGGTTTGATCGATTGATTAATTCGTTTAAAACGATTTATTTTATTTTAGCACCTTAATGGACGTAACGTACATTTTTGCGTTAAGAAATATTGTGCATAGTTTAAAGGGTGCGTTTTTATGGACTTGTTAGACTGATCAATTAATTTTGACGTTTAAAAAAATTCCAAGTTTGATGTAGTTCGAGACGCAAACTCCATGACAATTGCTTAATAAATAAGTGTCTGACTAAGACTGTGAAATTAATTTATTACGTAGTAGAAAGTGCTTGCAACTTCGTCCGCGGAAAATAATGACACGTCTCCATAGAAAACTGATTTACAATACAATTTTCGATTATTATAATAGTAGGCAAGAGAAGCAAGGTTGTAGATATAGCTCAGACAGTCGGCAAACTTACGTGGCAGTGGGCGGGGCACATTGCTCGTAGAACCGATGGCTGTTGTGGCAGAAAGGTTCTTGTGTGGCGACCGCGGACTGGAAAACGGAGCGTGCGAAGGCCCCGAACAAGGTGGACCGACGACCTGACAGATCGCGGGCAGAAATTCGATGAGGGCGGCGCAACTTTGGGGTTGGCCTATGTCCTTGATATGATATTGATGATGATGATGATGATGATGATGATGATGATGATGATGATGATGATAATAGTAGGTATGTCTAAGTACTAAAAATGTGTCTTCAACCTTTTAAAATATGCATGCACGTATTGTGTTCTGTACGCTTGTGTTACAAAAAAAGAACATTTTGAATAACTCGTCGAATTCTATGTGTTATAAATATTGCCCAGTGTTCGTGGACCCGCCCCGAGTCCTTCAAATGAGCCGTAAAAAGGTTCTCACTGCCTCCTCGATGACGACTCGAGGGTCAATTGGTGTTGGTTCAGCCAAATAATATCTTTAAAGAGTCTTAGTCGCAATTGAAAGGAATCGAGCGATTTCAGTAAAGGTTTATATAACTTGCATGTGTGAGACTTTACAAGTCATCGAAATTTTAACATGTTGTGAATGTATTCACGATTTTGTATGCCATTTGATAGCACGCATGAAACATCAAGGTATGTAAATCATGTGTGTCGGACTGTAGGTAGGTAGGTCGTCACCGATTGGTTGAAATCCGCCGAAAGCTGCCTAGTGTTTGTGTGGAGAAATAACACCACTATTTTGCTCGTTCTTTTTAATAGACACAATAGCTATTTTACAATTATCAATAATTTGTATACTAAAAAAAATGGCGTGCTTAGCGCGCACGGTCGATATCGTCTCTCGCGCCGCGGAGGTCCGGCGCGGTGAGGCGGTAGCGGGCGGCGGGGGCCGTGGCAGCGGCCATTGACCTCGCAAATCTTCTCCCGCGAGTTTGTATATGTATTGGCGATGACAACGATGTATAGGCGTTAACATCCTCCGGCGCCTTGAAAACGCCAGGTTTCAAGATCATTGAATCTTCTGCAGCATCTTCCTCTTCATAGGTAAGGTAGAGGACAAAGCTTGGATACAGCTCATCGCACGATTCCTCTTCCCGTGCGGACATCTACAACTCTCGTAACGCCGTCAGGTAGTGAGTTTCGACACGGCTAAGGCTCCACTTCATTGGCGGCAGGTTCTCTTCTTTTAGAAAGACTTTTAGTCCCTAGTCGCATAAATCCTCTCCACTTCACATGCTGCTGAAGGTCGGAAAGATCGCTCCCCGCAGCATGGCACAGTCATGGAAATAGACTTGTCACAATAACAATAAGGGTCAGAAAGGTACGCGTTTCCGTTTCCTTTACAGTACAAATGCGATACCGACTGGTGTAATGACATCATACTTTATTATATGACTTTATCTAGATAATATATATTTATTTATTTAGGGAGTTGTGTATAATCCCATTCAAGTTAATAAGGCTGTTTACATGAAAACCGCGCTTCTCTCATGCCTTGGGTATCTACGTGGGCGAAGGTGAACGATTCGTCAATAGGTGCGCGAGTCATTAGCGGCTCCGAAAACGCAAGCAAATAGCAGTTTTCTTTGTGTTGCAACCGGCCATTTTGGGCCCAAGGCTGCCAACACAGAGGAAAAAATATGATTGACTTAACAGATGTATTAAGCGGTTTACACTCACGTGATATTGTCAGGAACGGCCCGACACGTTTCGAACTCGTTTGGAGCTCTTCATTAGGGACTGCTACCTGTACAGCTTCGCGGCAACTTAGTCACTCGCTTAGGCAGTTCATAAATATGCTATCTGTGGCTTTACGAATTACCGCCCGTAGTTTGTCTATAGTTTTACGTCTTGCCTTGGCCAGGATGTGATTTTCTTTTTTCTTCAGGGCAGAAAATCCCACTTACGGAGGTTGACGTAAAATAAAATAACGGAAGAGGGACGGGAGTTTCAAGTCACTTTTTAAGATGAATCAGGAAAAATTTGGATAAAAAATTTGAACTAGCTTTTTGAAAAATAAATAAATGGCTGCCAAACTGTAGCTAAATTCGACTGAAGAACTCTATAGGTCTACTTTAGTGATGTGCTTATTTATCTGTACGATATGACATGTTAATGTCACTCGATGCAACTCGTTTAGCGTTTTGATGTAACATATCGGACATATTACGGCCATATCGTATGGCACATGGCTAAGTGCTAAAGGCTCCAACCCAATAGGTACTGTGATACCGCTCTGGATCTGTTTAAGTAGATTTAAAGATGCCAGTTCAGGCTAAATCCTTCCTTTCTTTATATAATTGAGTCTCTTTGTTAGTGCCAATTCAGCCGATAATAACAGTTGGTGAGGCAAATGAAACTTTCGCTACGTCATCTATACTAATATAAAAACAGTTTTATTTCGTCATTATTTCAGGCAAAATATTGCGGTATAGGATTTGTATGGGCACGGACAGTGCCATCTGTTACTAAAAAATGATCTGTCCTCATCACGCTGAAACGGCTGGACGGATTATAACCAATTTTGGTACAGGGATGACTGGACATCCAAAAACGGTTATAGGGACACCATTTACTCGACTGTGGTAATAAAAAGCGGTAGTTAAATCATTATGATCCCTTGCTTCCTTGCCGTAACTGTAAGTAGTCTAGGTATTTAATAATTTGTTTTATAATTTTGTCATAAAACGAGGCTTTAATTCAGATACATTACGTTATTCATATTGATTGAACAGAATTGTGAACATTACGTTTTCCAGTGGTGATATTAAAGTCAAAGTCAAAGTCGAAATATTCTTTATTCAAGTAGGCCTAGCTACAAGCACTTTCGAATCGTCAGTTACAGAGAGCAGAGCAATTTATTGATAAACTTATACTAAAAATAAAATAAAAAAACATAAAAAACAACATTATAGAAATAAAAGAAAAATCCTAAAAAGGATCGTCAACACATATTATATTTTTTGCCGATACTACGTTAAAAGTTACGTGGATGTTACGGATATCGTGGCTCTAAGGGTAATTTATATTGATATCATTTTGTTTTTAAAATATATATATTTTTACTAGCTGTGCCCCGCGGTGTTACCCGCTCATCCCACGGGAACACTAAATCTATTCGGGATGAAAAGTATCCTATGTCCTTCCCCGGGACTGAAACTATCTATATACCAAATTTCATCTAAATCGGTTCAGCGGTTTAAGCGTGAAGAGGTAACAGACAGACAGACAGTCACACTTTCGCATTTATAATATTAGTATGGATCCTCTATGTGATATTTATTCACATTGGTATTTGCATTACTTGAACATATTGTCGGCATTTACATAATTTATGTGAGAGTTCGAGTCATGTGCTCCAAATTCAATAATGCTGCAATGGTGTTTTATAAGAAGATACGTTGTAAACTAACATGACAGCTGCAATAATTTGTTAAAAAATGTGTTACAATATCAATATCAAATTGTACACTAAATTCTCAGAAATATAAATGAACCTCCCTGTACTCGATGACCTTACTAAACTTATCGAGCGTCTCGCAGCCTATATATTGATGGTAGTGCCAATGATCCCCATTTATTTTAGTTGATAAATGACGGCCCACTTTGAAACTTAAGGCGGCTGTCTTCCGAATGATACCAGTACTACCCCCCTCATAACCAGAAGATCGTATCTTGGTTGCGCTTTTCATTCAAATACGCTTTTTTTCTACTAGCAACACAGCATTTGGGAGTAGAAATCAAGGCTTTCAATGCGGTATTAATGATGTCTGGCCTTTGCTTCGCACTGGGAACCAGGCTAGTATAAGTCTGGGTTCTGTTCGACTACGGAATTTTTGAAGTCATGCTGTGATTATAAAGTAGTTTTTGAGAACTGAAGGTATAAGTGTAAGTTGAAAACTACTTTCTGCAAAGTGGGTTATGCGTACCTACCACACAGGGTCTCCTTGATAAGTTGTCACTCATATTTCGGCTTTATGACAGCTTTAAGTGTCATTGACAAGGTAGTTATACTTATATCCTTAGAAACGATAAATTCTACTACATGGTGGGACGAGTACATTTAGATGCATTGAATCGACAAATTTCTCGAACAACGACAGCAAATATAATGTAAATAAAAGAATATGACAGCTGTATTTTAGAATATACCCCATAGGACGGACTGTGGCTAACGTAACTTACAGCCCTCTTTAATGTCCATAATATGACGGCTGCTGCAATAGGTATTATTAGGGGTGTGGTCCATAGAACCGTATTCCCTCCACCGTGCCAATTTCGGAGCTAATGAGTAGAACCCTTTTCCTATTCTCTTAGACAATAATCAAGCCAAACCTGAACTAGCTTGCTTAGGTATATCTTTGATGCCACCCCACTGATGTCCATATCACTCGTTGAATTAACTCGCGTTTAAAATATATTTGCTGAGAAAATTTGGTAGAGGAAAATCTTGCAGTAGAATGCTCTTGGCTGATCTTGAAAAGAAAACTGAAACAATAACACGCCATAATGACCAAAACAGCATTTGTCGACTAGCCGCATAACTTAAAATAAAATTATAATAGACATCTGATTCGGATTCAAACAGCAGTAGAAAAAACCTTACGATATGATGATGGCTAAAATTAACAATTTCATTTTGTCCATAGCTGAAGTCGCCCACTGACGAGACAAGGGATGGAGTACCAGTGGACAGCACCCCCGCAAACGGTTCCATCATCACCATGACCCTGAAGAACAACCACCTGATAGTCGAGACAGAGGAGAGAAATGTGAGTTTCAAAGATGGATTTTTTTTGTGTTTGTGTTGTTTTTTTTTTTTCATTTCTGCATTACTTGAAGGGAAACTTTTTATTTTGAATTAAACGTAGATTTGAAGCATATGATTGTGATGCTCTACATTTCCACCAGGCCAGGTACCTGCCCAGGGCCCCCGGTTCATGAGGGCTTTCAATCTCACTTAGGGATTTTGGTAACTCCGGAAAAAACAAAGATGGCGGTTATTTATTGTCCAATGGAGTGCCCAGGGCCCTTGCATGCATTGGAACAGCCCTGATGATTCTGCCCATTTAAACGTAGACTGGAACATTGTTGCATCGTTACATGTTGATTGGCACCACTGGTCTCAAAATTCATGCACAATTTTCAACTTAATATAAGTATCAAAGCCAATCATAAACTTTTCAAAATTGTACCTCTTTCTACTGGCGTATGCATATGTATATAAGATAAATCGTTATTTCATCAATTTCAAAACGTTTATTTCACTCCTTTAAGCTAGTTAAATGTTTAAAGCCAATTTGTGATTTTTTATGGAAGTCTATTGATTGAATCCTGAAGTTGTGTTTCTATCCGTGCGTACAAAACTTAATAAAGGAATCCTGCAATACATTTCCGGTCATCAGCTGTATCCCAGGTTTTAGGCATAATTAATTGCGATTACTATGATAAAACATTTGTACCTAACAGTCAATAAGGAACTTAATGTTGACTAATTGTGTTTTCAGGACATCACCAAAAATGGGCGTGAGACAAAAATGAAGTATTCTCCCGATAACGACGGAATCTTCGTCGTTGAAGTCCAGCAGTCCACTGCTTACCGCCCCAACAACAAGTCGCTGCAGAACTCTCCTCCTCACGACCCTCAAATCTCTACCAATCAGGCTCTCATCCATCGAGTGCCTGAAGAGCTTGAACCTAAAGAGGAAGATGGAATTAGCGGAACGTTAAGAGAAAAAGCTCTTGCTCTATCCAGCACCGGCCTATCCATATCAGATCTGAGTATGTCTTCTATTGGATCCCACAACGTCAGCTATTCATATAGTAGCCAGACTGGCTATGAACAAGGCCCCTTCGGATATCCAATCTATGCAGGTTATGATGTACCCAAAGTAGATATTGGAGATGGAATCATCCATGACAGCTCAAGAGAACCTCTTATAACGAAGACTCCAACAGACCCCGACAAACCTGTAGTCACTGCTGCTATATTCAAACAAGATTCAATTATTGGTAGCGATGCGTTGCAAGGTCCCGGATATTGCATTGAAGGCTCCACTGATGGACCATTGCTGTCTGATGTTCAAGCCAGGGAAGTGAGCTTGCAACATTTGCACGATCAAATGGAGAAGAAATTGGAAAATGGGGTAGCGGTTATAATTTCTGAAAAGATAGAAAGTCCGAAGAAGACGTTCAACAGAGCTGATAGCCTGCCTGTTCGGTTAGAAGATGATAACATTCCAGATGTGATAGAGAAGAATGTGATAATGGAGACAATTAAAGAAGACGACGGTCCAGCTAAAGATGCTTACAAAGGTAAACGAGCTTCACTTCCCACTATAAGAACAGAGATGTATGAATCTGTCAAGGATGCGATAAGGCCATCTGGTTCTCCTAAATTTGAGAAATTACACAATGACAGCTCTCCGGGAGACGCGATAGACGTCCCGCCACCGATGATCACCATAACGGAGGAAGAATGTGGCAAGTCTGAAAATGGTAGTTAATTAAGTTTTGAAATTCCTAAATTTTATCTATGTAAATAGAAATAAGTTAAATTGTGATTAGAGCAGTAAATATTTCGGTCAGAATGTTCATTGAGGGACAGCGTCAACAGGAAATGTCTTTAAAATATTGAGGAAAAGTATTCTAGTTTGTAAACTAAAATACACATTGCCTAGTGTAGCTTCTAAGTAGTCTTCATAATCTTTTATTTACTCAAATTTTAAATAGGATTTACATTTCATCTAGACTTGGTGATTTTTTTGTTATAATTATAAGTGATTGGGTTATGTTATGATGAAGCTAGAAAAAAATATTTAGTGAAACACAACATTTGATAACTTAAGGTTATTGAAGACGTTATTTTTCCTCTAGGTTATATTTTACGGTGTAAAATCTGGGTTGTTTAATTAATTCTCAGGGGGGACTAAAACTCATAGCCAATTAAAAAAAAAAACTTTTTTAATTGGCAATGTATGTATATAATCAAATAATCATACATTCTTCGACATAACTGTGTTTTGTATTTAAAGTAATTAAATAGGTAGGTAGTCAAAAGCATAGTTTAAATCCTGTTTTGTAGATATCGAATGTAAAGAATGTATTATCAAACTAAATATTTAAAGTTATTACCTACAGTAGTTAGCGATATGAAAGAATATATGGATTGTGTTTATTAATTAGTTAAGTACATTGTGATGTCGATGTAGCTTTTTTTATTGATTATATTGTCATCATCAGTTAAGTCATTAATGAAGTTCCCCTTCACAATATTTAGACTACTTCACTTTACCCGTTCTGATATTATTCTCAACATATAACAATGATTGTTCATTTTGATTATAATTTGAAAATACTATGTTGATTTAATGTAACAAATGCATTGTAAGAAATGGAACAAAGTGTGCGAAAAAATGTAAGCGACTAAGACGATCTTAACATTAGAATTTAGTCTCATTTAAAACATCACCGTTTCAAGTACATATGTCGTTATAATTCCTTATCGTTATTATTGTTCAAATTTTAAACTAGTTCCTTATGGGTCGCGTCCTTTGTATGTTTGTCTAGTTTTAGGTGCCTAATTTATAAATTAATATATATGGTGTTTTTGTATACATTGCCCGCTATTTAAATAGCATGAACAACTATTATTGGTATTACTACTTTTGGCTGGATTGTGACGTAATCTTTCTTTAAAAAATATCTGTTTTTTTATTTTATTCACAAATTCTTGATAAAAAATTAAAACATCAAATACAAATGTCTAACCAAATCGGTCCAGACCAAAAAAGTGGAAAAAGTAGGAGCTTTGATAATTCCAGGATAAATTCTTTTCATTAATACAATTCGTCATAAAAAAATAATCATTCAATTAAAGAATAAAAACCTATTTTTGTCGCTTTTTACGTGAAAATTCCATAAAGATTTATACTGTATGTGTGATTCCAGAAAATACAATAAAAATTATCTAAATGTCACCAAGTAACGAGCAAATGAGTGGCTACTTGGCAAGTAAATAGTCTTAGCTATAATTTAAGACTAGAGTCAGACCACGCTCACTCTTCCAAGCAAATGTACTGTCAAATCATACAAAGTGAGTCAGTTCATTTGCTTAGAAGAGTTTGCGTGACCTGAGTCTATTAGAATTGAAATGGTCTCTGACAGTGACTTCATATGACGTAGAACTGTTATTCAATTCACAATTCACATTCCTATATATTCGTGGCGAATAATTACTAAAGGGTTATTTTTTTCTGGCCAGCTAATGTGATGACCTAGTAGATTTTACTTGGTATGTAATATAATAAATTGGCGGGTAAACTAATAACTTGGCATTGATCACTCAGAAAACAGATGCTGAGTTATTAATTTGGCTATCGATTTATGATTTTTGTAGGTTAGGTTAAGTTACACTTGTATTATTTTAGTAGCCTGATTAAATACATGCCATTACTAAATATTAAATAGTTGTACATAAAAACTATAACCCCGTTTAATCTTGTTATGTTTTTCTAAGTATGCTGTTGTATCTTTGAGATAATGCAGAATGAATCCGAAATAAACGCTTTATAACGAATTCCCGAAGGACTTTTAGAAAGTTCTTTGCCTTTTCACCGAATTATTTTTGTCGATTGCTTCATTTCGACGAAGTGACAATTTAGTAGAAAGCATTTTTCTCTGAAACCGTAAACCATTTATTTTCATAAAAGAAACCTAACCTAAATAATAGAATGATATTTTCAAGAATTATGAGATATGTATGATTTCAGGGGAAAAAAACGGCGATGTGAAAATTCGATGCAATGATACATTCGAAGCTATAATATTACGTAATAAGGCAGACCCTTTTAAACTCTTATGTATTGTGTTTGTTTCTCCGGTACACAATTAAAATGTGTAAGCCGCGGCCATCGAAACGAGCAATTTTAATAATTATTAAAACACATGTCAAACATGGAAGGAAAATTTAACATCTAAATTAAATTTATCATCTTACTTTTTAGTGGTCTACCAACTAAGCTACCTGATCGTGATGTCAATCGTATTATATTATCCTTCATAATTTTATTGAAAACTTATTATAATATACGGCATAATTTAAAAAAGTATCAAAATATATGTCTTTTAGGTATGATGGTTTTCGTTAATATTTAAATGTACTCTACTTTCATCTGCAGGACTAGGATATCTTGCCCATTCGACTCCTTGGTGGCTACAAATGCTACCTGTCACTTTCCTCTTGCCCATCTAGCACAACTATGCTACGCGACGTGTCGCGGTGCCCGTCACTCTCTCACAGTACTGTATAGAATGGGATAGGTAATGTATACGAGAAAGACTCGCGTGCCACAGTTGTGCTAGAGGTACTAGAAACCTGTTTTATGTGCAGCCAATTACGAATACTACGAGTATTATAAATCCCCAACATACTAAAATTAGCCTTAAATTGTACTAAATTTGTTATATAAACTAAGTAAATATAATGGAGGAATTGAATTTTTTGTCTATAAAAAGTGAAAATTAATTTAAATGAAATGTTATGAATTACTATTTTTAATAAGTTTTATTGTAAGAGGAGCGTGTTCTAACTTTTCCTTCAAACATATTTATGACGATTTGACAAGAAGATCCTTTACAATAGGGTTTACTGAAGTTACACCTTGCACACCAATCTCCGGGACGCCATCTTACCTTCTGTAGACAAAAAATAAAATTAGAATCTATAGTATGGAAGCGGTGGTAGCCTAGTGGTTAGGGCATGCGACTTTCAATCGGAGGTCGCGGGCTCGAACCCGGCCCGTACCAATGAGTTTTTCGGAACTTATGTAGGTACGGAATGTCATTTGATATTTACCACTCGCTTTTCGGTGAAGGAAAACATCGTGAGGAAACCACCTTGCCCAATAAGGCCTAGTTTCCCCTCTGGGTTGGAAGGTCAGATGGCAGTCGCTTTCGTAAAAACTAGTGCCTACGCCACATCTTGGGATTTAGGTAGCCGACCCCGATTGAGAATTCATTCTCAAAAAATGGGACAAAGGCTAGGAGGATGAGTATGGTAGCTAACTCATTGGTGGTGATACTATGGTGTCTCATTGGGGTAAATCATAAACTTTAATGATTATTGGATACAGAGGTTAAATATAAATACAAAATTTTAAGCACTACATTGCAGTTAGGGTTCGAATCCACGACCTCTATTTATTCGGAGTAGTCAGAATCTCTGAGCTACTGCGATGTTACGCTCATCGCATGTATCAGCATTATAATCCGTCAAAGCGCCCTCTGTATCAATCACAAACTTTTGAGGGACTTAGCAGTAACTGTTCTTGGTAGTGGAAATACTGGGTTGGAACTGGTTGGAATGGGTTCACTCCTAGCATTACTTTTCGGCGAATGTTTCATTTTGCTAAATAATAATTTTGTAGAAAGCATTTTTCTGTGCAACTGTAAATTATTTGTGATTGTTATAAAACAAGCCCAAGCTAACCTAATTATAGGATGATATTTACGAGAATTATGAGAAATGTATGACTACGGTAAAAAATTCGGCGATATAAAACATTCAACGAAATAAGTTTCTAGGAGTCAAAGGCTGGAGTTAGAATTATGTTCGAAGAGTGGTCGGTTCGAGCTGGCTTGGAGATATGGAGGCACAGCATATTGTGACTTGCAATACAACACAGAACAGAAAAGTAGTTTTAGCACAACGTCGATAAATATTGCGATAAATATTGTCTGTCTCATCCAATCGACACAGTGCAAGAAAGAGAAGTAATGCTGTGTCGCGTGATAAGCAAAGTCTTGGCTAGTTGCTATGTGCCCTAGAGGACTTGAGACTTAGAGGCTCAATTCCACTATACTCTGTTCCTTATTAACGGTTACGCTTGTCACTTTAGAATTATAGTTGGCAGCACTGTATAATTATACGGTGAAAGATTCAGATTGGTGACATCAGTTGGCAGCACTTTCATTGTCCAAGAGTGCAGGAACTCTAGGTAGCAGCACTATCAACGTCAATGCCAAGGTGAAAGTTTCGGATTGGCGACACCAGGTGGGAGCACTTTCGTTGCACGTTCGCTATAAGCAGTGCTGTTAATAAAGGGTTTTCTTGTGAATCGACGATACTAAAATATAATGTAATAAATTAGATATATTTTCGGTTTTAGGTTTAGAGCCGTCCGCAATAATCGAAAGTTTATGTGCCAAACAAAGATATACTTTATTCTATTGTAATGATAATAAAATTACTACGCTGAGTTGAGTTTGGATTTAAAAGATAGAGTTAAAACTATTCGTGTTAGGTATTTTCTTTGCATGACTAATGTAATACCCATTTTTGTTTATAGTTACTTTTATAAATAAATTTGAAGTAATTTGCAAAATAAACTTGTGTTTTTTATTCATTACCCTAAAATAATAACTATGCGTTATCTTCTTTTCGGAATGGATGAAAACATCAAAAATCTTGAATTATTGTTTATAGGTAGTGTCATCAGATAGGTACAGTGCCTGAGCTATCAGAATGCAACTCGCTTTTTATTTTTATATCTGTCACCTCTTATTTTCACCCAATCCCGAATCGCAATCAGTAAAAGCGAAAAAGTTGATCGACCCGAGTATAGGTAATGATGAACCTCTTGAATAATTGGTCAATAAGTTAAGACCATTAATGTAGGTATCATAAGTTAAGACTCTGCTATGACGTAGGAATGTTCCCTAATTTGTATGTAGATTTGGTGATCGGTCGGTAAAATCAAGGCGCCATCTAATCGTTCACTTAAGAACTAATTTATTTCCTATTTTCCTATGGCATCAACAAAAACAGATCATTCCGGAAAAACATAACAGATGGCGGAAAACTGGAACCCCAAAAAAGCAAGACTAGTAGCGCCATCTCCCGGGTGGTGCGTAACATACAATCTCAATACACGTGGGTTTCCGGTTGCCTTCATCCTGTAAATGCTAAGGGAGAGGCTGATACCGTAGTTTCGGAAAATGCTAACAGATGGCGCGCTTGGGCAAATGGAAAATGTTTTATGAAAATTAACGCAATTTAAAAGATTTTATCCTGATTTTTTATTGTTATAATCTTGATTACGAAAAATTTACGAATTAGGAAGTCGTATAAAACTGTAAGTGGAAAGCTAACCTCACCTTCGTGCTTACTTACTTGTGAAATGAAATGAAATGAAATATTCTTTATTTGCTTTAAAATATGGTACAATTAGATGAAGATTGTAGTAGGTACTTACATCTAATTTTGATTTTATATGTTATTTAGTAAGACGTAGTGCATGTGGTGCGTGAATTATTACAATAGAAAATATATTTAGTATTGTTAGCTGTTATTAATCTTATCTTCTATGACAAAACTGTAACACGAAAATTAAATGTATAAATATTAATTTTTCAACGTTAAGTTAATTAGGGTATTTATGTGTCACTGAATCGGTTAATATATACATGTGGTATGTTTGTGCGTATGTATGACTGTAGGTATTCAAATGTGTGGACTAATAAGACCAAAATAGCTAAATTTCAACTATTAGGACACGAAAGGCTGGATATACTCATACGATTACATAATAGGTACTTTTTATTCAACTACGGTACAACAAAACGGGGTTTGTCCCCTGTTTTTTATATTCACAGCTAGCGACCGTCTAATTTAAAACTAAAAATAGCTGAGACGCTGATTAGGTCGGTGCCCTAATTTTCCAAGTACCTACCAGAAAAGATGATAAAACTCAAGAAAAAGGTTAATAATTATACCTAAGTATATAAAAAAAATAACTGTAACGAAAAAAAAAACGTATTCTCCCACTATCTGATACAAATGCATTGTTCAATTATTCAGTAGTATCTTCATGCATGGTTCCTTATCTCATCTTAATTTTCACCAAAATAGGAATAAGTTTACAAATAACAAAAACCACAACATTGGTTTTAAAAAATATGGTCTCATGAGGTGACAATGTAAAAGGAAAAACAAAACATAAGGCGTGACTTGAGTATTTCCGGATTAAGTTTGTTACTCCTGTAATCGCCCAGGGACTAGGTACCCTTATCATGAGTGACTGGTACTCGCTAGCGACAGCGTAAACGATTCATACGGAGAATAGTACAGCGCCCCTAGCGGTTACTTTGTGGAACTACAATTCTCCATACAAATCGTTTACGCAGTCACTAGCGAGAACTGTTACTGTAAACTAACTGTAAGGGTACTGTCCAAACTCGCCGGAAAATTAGTTTTTTCAACTTATTTTCGACTGGTCGCAATGAACGCATGAAATAGCTATTTTACTACCTAGAACTTGGGCAAAAGTATTATTCACTTCAAAAAGTGGGTTGGAATTATGAATATAATAAAAAAAAAATTATTAAAGGAATAAGGCCTCTTAAGTAACATCGACTATTTGCGGCGCTAGATGACTTGACTCTTTGCCGGCCCATGTGTTTCCTCCTTCAAACGAAGCGTGAAGAAGCATCTCTCGGGCCAGCATGGCAGTGTCAACTGACATAGCACCGTTGGTTTCTTGGAGCCACTGATGTGCCATTCAACAAAAAATACATAAAATCATAATCAACTTTATTACTTTGACGAAAATAAAAAAAATCCAGGAATATTAGTCGACGCCTGGCGCTATATGTGTTTTGGTACACACGAGGTCGCAAAAAAACAAACATTTTAGATAGCGTGAATTACAAATAGCCTATTTCACTGAATTTTTATAAAGTTATATTAAATGTGCCTTTAGACATTTAGTTTTGTAATAGTATAGATCGAAAATAAAACTAGTATGGTAAACCAATAACACATCGCAATGGAACAGAAATCGGGCACATTCCCCAAAAAATTAAACAGATAAAAAGGCGGGATTACGAACGTCACCGACATCCGAACTACCCTCATCTCAGCTATTGATTCACTGCGGATAATTGAGAACACGCGCCCCCATCCCACACACGGCACCTCATTTGATTACAACGAAAAAGCGGCGAAAAATCGAGTAGATGCGATGCAGTAATCGGCCGTCGCCATGACAACCCATATTAACGCGGGGGGGAACGCACATAAATAGATTCGCACATAATACCACACACTCCCCCCTCGCCCACCTCATTTTTGTACAGTGTTAAAAAGCCTAAAACCGCCCTCCGTCCCAGTTTAAACAGCCCCCGGCATGCAGATTAGCTAAAACTACGCATTTTTTACCCCACTCCAAAGGGATCTTTTTTCTCGTTTTACCCCGCTAACTACCGAAATGTGGGGGTCGGGTGGCGGAAAAGTTTGTGTTTTAAATATGTCCGAAGGCACGCATTAGAAGCGTGTGCGAAATACGAATCATTAGTGAGGCGGCGTTAGGATTTGGTACTGGGATGTTTTATTTGATACTTATCTTGACTTATGTTGAAGTAGACTCGGGCCACGTCGGCTTTGTTAATGTTTCTGGCGCTAAGTACTCACGAATCCTTTAATGTGGATACAGGTTTCTAGCCTCGATGTAGGTTAATGTCTTAATGAGATTAATGACTTTATGGTGGATTAATGAAAGTCAGTAATCTGAAAATAAGTCTTCATGTTGAGAGTGAAAAGCTCTTTTCCAGGCAAGTTTGATAGGCATTTCGTTATTATTTAGGTAAGTCTGTAAGTCACGCTAGGTGAGCTCGAAGTTAAATGCTTGCTTATTTTGGATACAATAAAAGTATCATAATTTTCCCTCAAGATGTCGCTATAACGATCAAATGCAATGGTTAATTATTTTATCGAAGTATTGTTGCTAATACTACTAATCTAAATTCTTTTTCGCAATGGAGAGCCATTTACCCCTTGTTTTCTTTTGACTTCCCTTTCTTACCTTTCACAAATCATGCTTTTCCAATTTATTATGATATGAATGCTTTGAAATTTTTCCGTACAAATTGTAAATATTAACCATCGGTTATTTGTTCATTTAAGTAGCTTTTTACTTTATTTTTCGTCTGTAGTTTGTTTCCGTAGAAACTTCGAAAACCCTGTCCTTATATTTGGTACATCAGGAAACTTGACTAGCCAAGGTATGATTATTATTTTCTACGTATTATAGGATCGCTTATACGAGTTGTTTAGAGATTTTCGGAGCATATTGTCATCAAAGCTCAACGGACCAAGGTTTCACCCTAAACAAGGGCGCCGTCGGGTAGTGGAGCCACATTAGTAAATCACACTAACATAATAAAGGTGAAAGTGTCAGGGTGTTTGTGTGTACGTTTGTTACTTCTTCACGATCCAACGGCTGGACCATTTTTGATAAATTTTGGTATGAAGTTAGCTGACACCCTGGATAAACACATAGGCTACTTTTTATCCCGGAAAATGTAGTGCTCCCGTGGGATGAGCGCGTAACACCGCACGGTTCAGCTACTTACTATGGCAATAAAGGAATAAAGGTAATAAGGAATCACAAAGTATTTTCTACTCATATTATCTCCCTTTTGGTTGAAGAGACTCTTGTTCCGGCGTTTCTCTGATAGGCTACTGGACTTTACGACACATCTTTAAAATTGGTGTTTTGTAATTTTTAAGAAAGATAATGAATTAACTTCATGAAACAATTAAACGACAAGATCAGACGTCATGTTGTACAATAAAATCAAGGAGGATGGATAAAGTTTGGTGGAGACACATCGACAATAATAAATGCTCTTTCAATTGCTTAAATATGATAAATATTTAGTTATTTATCTATGCGCCAGCAATGCCTGAAAATAAAGATTTGAATTTGAATTGAGCATAGAATTACTAGGCCAAGCATTAATATTTCATCAAAAATGCGTCAGTATAAATATCCACCAGTTAATAAACACGGTGGCTGCCGGTGTGAAAGCAAACACAGCCAATTTAGAACCATGAAGCAAATAGCTCCGAAAATCGGCGACCCGTCCAGTTCACTCTCGGTTTTACTTCAATCGGCTATGGTGAAACTAACTTTTATTCCCGGATTTACAAACTGGTAAATCCTTTTATTTAAATTACTTCACATGTTGATCAAATCAACTCTTGTCTGTTCATTTTTTCGCCGTTGCATTTGTTTATTTGAAATTTTACACCACTTATGTGCTTTATATTTCTGACTGTAAGTTTGTAAATATAATGATATTTCAGTATAAATTGTTAATGTTTTCTAAAAGGTTTAGTAACAATTGAATTGAATTTTAATTTAAATAGCTAACCTAACTAGACCCATTACATACATAGGGTAATATTCATCTTTGTTTAAAATAATTACGCTCCTTTTATTGTAAATCGATCTACGTGTGCACCTAGATATGTATATCTAAACTAATTATAAAATTGTGGAAACGGAATATCTGTACATTGAAATTATTTTCCAAAAAAAAAGTGACCTTTAACAGTAAACGAATCGAATATTAATATTTTGCATGTATTAAATATGACTGTATGCATTTGCCTCTATTGTAACTACACGGATAGACAGATTTAATATATTATTAGTTCATACTGCTGGTTACCTACAGGATACTTTAAACCCAACTACGAATAACAAGGAAAAAAGTAAGTTCCTAGTAATTATCTTTCCTTTCGGATCCTACTCCGACATCTTACCACATTATTAAAAGCAGATTCTTATTATTTACATTGTTTCGCTTTCATTTGGTTTCTATAAAAGAAATCCCACGTAGACACGCTAAAAATCTTTCCAAAAGCAACATTTACCCAGTAGGTAATAGGGACCTCACAAAACCCTAACAAAAGCGTACAAAGTAGACTAGTCCTTTAATAACCCGTCCGGGATAGTCACATGTGAAAAGGTTTAGGCTAAATTCTTATCTGTGAAATTACACGAGCCTCTAAAAACAATGTGATTCCCCTACGGGAGGGCCGTTATTATTTCCCAATTTATTAGTTAGCGGTCCGTTCCCTTTATTCCTGCTGGATCTCTATGCGCGTTTTATTTTGAAAACGATTTTAGATAAGGGTTGGGATGAGCGGCGCAAGGCATGGGTGTTAAGCGATTTAGAACGGAGTTCAATGCGCGTTTGGGGCCCTATCTAATCCTATCTTAAATCAAACTAGATTTAAGTTTTTTTTTAATGTAATTTTGTAGTTCACAGTGCCTTGGTTTAATTACTACATTTGAACAAATAAAAAAAAAAAAACTATGTACTTAATGTATTGTTTGTCATAAAATCGTAATCGTTAGACGTAAGGTCAGGTGAGGTAAGGGAAACACATGGGGGAAGTGGAACACTTTGGAATATTTTGTATATTATAGTTTAATAGACATAAAACGACCAACTACAGTGACATTTATTTATTTTTTACCTAGAGTTGTTTCTAAAAATCGGATTCACTACATATACTGTGATTTATTTTAAGTGTTTCCCTTACCCCAATGTGTTTCTCTTACCCAACCTGATCAAACAGAAACCTGAAGAAACAGTTAATATTTCAGAATTGTTATAAAAGAAACCTTTTTGTTTAACAACTCGTGTAAAGTAAAAAAAAAATAAGTTTATTATTTCAGAATTATGCATAGCTAATGATGTTATGCCAAACAATGTACGTTATAAAAAATATGCGAGTGGGAGTTTCATGTTCTTCTGTAGTGTGCTTTATGAAATGTAACGAGAACTAAGTGGATCCAAAAACGTTTTATTTTGTGATAGTTAAACCGGTTTAAAACCCAGTTTTAATATGACAAAAAATAACGGTTTTGGATCCCCTAACGAGAAATAACCCGGTTACTCTATCAGGACCCGACGAGGCTTTGCGATGTACAATTGAAGGACATGATATAGGTATTTTTTTATTGCTTTTCAAGTAACATTAAGTGACGCGGAGGTCAGAGTATATTTATCTCAGTGAGAAAGAAAATGCTCGCGGTGAGGAAGCACCGTTTATTCTATGAAATGAATTGAAATAATTTATTTAGTAAGTAGGCCACAAGGGCACTGTTACAAGTCAGATTAAGAATCTATCGGCATTTCCCAAGAGGAAACCGCTGTATAGAAGAAAGCCGAAAAACCTCAACAGCAAGTATTTTTTTCGAAAATTATTTTTAAAACAAGCAATTACTACAACTATGGTATTTATTGTTACGGTTAACGGCATTAACCT
The DNA here is from genome assembly GCA_932273695.1 of Apotomis betuletana. NCBI lineage: Eukaryota > Metazoa > Arthropoda > Insecta > Lepidoptera > Tortricidae > Apotomis > Apotomis betuletana. Next base: position 2,568,893 of record OW026309.1, on the reverse strand, counting down.
TAGTTTTAAACCACTCTAAATGTAGTTAGTAACATATACACCTTAACATTTGTACCTTATAAAAATAAGATCGAATGTCGTCCCTAAAAAATAATTTCTTCATGCCTGTGGCGTATAGATTATCTTTATTTATTACAGTATTCCCGCCACCTGACCACCGCCATTACTATGACAAACGTCAAAGGAAGGGGGCAGGTCGTGGTCTCCAGCAAACCCATTTACGTGTTTTATGAAATCTATTCCCGCCCTAAAACCCTGGACGTCACAATGCCTATTCTGCGATTCCGCGGCCGCCTGTGACTTGAGTCTCACCGTAAAGGCAAGAGGAACGTGTGGGACGATCGATGTCGCCCCGAGGCATCGTTGCAAACGCCAATGATGTTTTTTATGCCGGATTCCTTGTATACGAGCCTCCGCTGAGTTATAAGTTGGATGCTTTAAGTACTTAGTGAAATGTACCAGCAGGGGTTAAGGGTTCCGTACCTCAAAGATTGCAAGCACTTGACGAGACCCTTGTAAGGAGTTTCGATTTTGTGTCCATTTATACGACTTTTTATAAAACCGAGGCTTTAAGAATAGGACAGTTTCTATAAAAAGTGGCGCAACTTCAAACAAAATAAATATTCTTGGTTAGTAATGGAAGAAAGACTAAAGGTAGGTACAGAGTATGTAGTAGAGTAAGTTAGGATTATTGGGAAGATACAATGGAAATTAAGAGGCCTTATTCCTTTTAAAATGCTGATTGTTTAGACATTTTTCTCTATGATCAAACATGTTTCTTAACATACTATTGATGTTACTTTCTAGAACAGGGCTATTGGGATTTATTGGTAAATATTTGAAACCTACAGTTTGAATTTTTCATTGATAATTTTTGTTTCAAAAACTACTCGAAATTGACAAAATTCACGCGGAAAATTAGTTTTTTTAACTTATTTTCGACTGTACGCAATGAAAGCGTGAAATAGCTATGTTACTACCTAGAACTCGGGGAAAAGTATTATTCACTTCAAAAAGTTGGTTGAAATTATCAATATATTTGTCATAATATGAAAAAAATAAATCTTAAAAGGAATAAGGCCTCTTAATAACAACGCAAATGTGATATTAAATCCGAGTAAGCTTATACACAACATTAGCTGAATTGAAGATTTCTAAAATATGTATTTATATCGAAGAGTAGGTACAGGTTAGATACATGCAACTAAGTTAGTAGTATTACATCTGTATTTATTTTTATTTTTATGGTTCATTATCCCATGTGGCGTGTTTGCCCCGATTGACATTATAATCTGTTTATTTTAGACAATGAAGAACGCTCTTCCGAATTCACAAAACTCAAGCACTAATAGAAAAATAATTCTACAGCTGTGGCGAAACCATTTAGTTCTCGACAAATTATTGTTTGGTATGTGTAGTGTAGTCATAATCCACATGAACACACATGAAATAATAAAGAAAAGTGAGACATTTATAATTGAATCATAAAACCTAACGAAAATTTAAGAGAATTACTGTTTTCAAAGTCCAAATTATAAGGACTCCACTAACCTGAAACTCATGCAAATTAGACTAGAAAATTAAACATGTAAATGGTAAAAATTCGAGGTGACCGGCGGTTTTCTAACTTTTCACTTTAAAGGGTTTTTTCGATGGGGGCCCCCCGGCCCCCGGGTCGCCGGGGGGCGGGGGGCCGCCTCTACAAATACGCGAAACTGGCCAGAGGTCGCTAATTCGATTCAGATCTAAATTCTATACATGCTTAGCTGTGTGTGCGTGTGGGGAGGTCCCTTTACTAAAAAGACTTATTTTAATACGGAGAACGCTGTAGTTGTTTCGTTTTGGAGTGATGTTGTCGGAAGTGAGTTTGGTTTTTAATTTAATGTTGGAGTTTCATTATCTGTTTTTGACGGAAGTTTTTAAGCGTGGTTGAGTGGCACACTAGAACCTCTATTTATATGTGTTAGCAAGTACGAGAGCTATGAAAAGTAAAATTGCCCTTATTGGAGTGTTGAAAATGCACATTCCTCACTTGGATAAAAATGAAACGTAAAATCAGTTTGTGACATAATTATGACATGACCGTGGCGAAATAGTCAAGATTCACAGATCATGAATCTCTGAACCTCTGAAAGTGTTTTTAGCAGGGGCTTATTAACTTTTCATAAAATTGATTGGCATAATGTACCTATTTGTCATAAAATCGATGGTCATAATTTCACTTTTTCTTATAGACAGTTGCCTAAACATTTCAGGATTGTTATATAACAAATCTCAACTAATTGGTTTTACTTTCAAAATTCTTATAAATTCACCTCTTTAAGTCTTTCTGTTTGGCCCTATGGTTAATTGGTAGATAATGTCATTTGGCAGTAAGTTCGCCGTTTGTACTGACTTTTGATTTGTGCAATAAAGTTGGAATAAACAGATAAAGACAATTATTTCAGGATTATGGCTAACTATTCTATGTCAAACAATACGTTATGCTAATCAATTTTATGCCAACCGATAGGAACGCCCCCTGAAGTCATGATGAAGCTTGAAACATATATTATAGCGTGCAAAAGTGTGTTTAGAGCGAATTTTCCGAGTGTCAAATCCTATTTATTTCAACGGCGATGAAAGTTTGTTTGAAACATTGTGAAATTCACTACTAAGGGTGATAACAAAAAAATGAGAATAACTTTCTATGGACCTCAAAACAAGACTATTCACTTAGACAAAAAACTTTGTTTATGAAGTTGTTACTACTTCTTTTGAGGTTCTTAAACTTCATTTGATTTTGTTTTTCAAGCATTAATATTTGTCAAAATGGTGTCGAAACAAGAAACGCTGCGAAAACTGTTGAACATTTTTATAATTCAAACTATAACTGGGGGAAAAAGTCTACTGTAGATAATTTTAGTAAAGAATATGTACTTAGAAAGAAAGAAAGAAAGAAAGTTTTATTCACAAAAACATATGGTAACATAAGATGTTACACATTTCTATTTTTATTACCCAAGATATGTCCGACCGTTAGGCATGTGAACATTTTGGTCAGCAAGCCATTGCTACACACATATTTCAGTAATATTATGCTATTATCATTATTCTTAGTCTCCACTATTTATAGAATTCTTGCATCCTTGACGATAGATCACAAAAGTGGTAGCCGGCGACCAGCGAAGATAATGACCAAGAGAAGGATGAACCTACTCCATAGCACTTTTAACGATAATAATCCTATGAGCCAACGAGATGCCGCGAGAAAAAATAAAGTGTTCCCAACCGTGCACTTGTTCGTTCTTGAAAAAGATAGGTCTGAAATGCCGCAAGAAGGTGAGAGCACCGGAATACACTGAACAGCAAAAACTGACTATTATATCACAGTGTCGCTGGATGATCCGAAATTACAAAGGAAAATCATTCATTTTGGACGATAAAAGTTATCTTCCTTTGAGTAAAACACATATACCTGGAAATGACCGATACTACACCAGCAATAATTTTACAACACCAGACGATATAAAACACAAGTATAAGCACAAGTTTGAGCAGAAAGTTATGCTTTATGTGGCTATATCCGACAAAGGTCTTTCGAAACTGTCGTTCTAACCGAGTGGTTTAGCGGTCAACCAAAAAGTGTATGAGAGCGAATGCTTGAAAAAAATACTGATAGCATTTATTCGCAAACATCACTCAGATGGAGAATATGTTCTGGTCGGATAAAGCATCGTCGCATTATGCCAAAAAAACGACGCGTTTCCTAGACGCTAATAATATACCATTTGTACCGAAAATCCGAAACCCCATAAACCTTGCACAATGTCGGCCGATTGAAGATTTCTTAGGTTATTTGAGCAGTTTAGTATACAAAAATAATTGGAGAGCTGAAAATTGTACCCAACTGATATAAATAATTAAAACATGTGTGCGGAAAATGGACAAGAATTCCGTCCAAGAGTCTTGTTCCAACGTCATGTCTATACTGAGTGGAACAGCTGACCACGAGTCCTATTCTAATGTGCATTGATGATTTTGTAAATAGTTTCTATGTACATATTTTCCAATAATATCAAATTGTGCTAAAAAGATACACGAGTATTTTTTTACACCTCTGAACGAATTCTCATTTTTTTGTTATCACCCGTTATTCTATTGTGAGTTGCATAGATGCCTTATCTATGCTACTCCAGTAGATCTGTGGATTAGGGGTGATTTTCTCAAGACGCATATTTTTTTAGGAAGTAACACCAGATTTCATTTCCTTGGGTGGCCTTGGTTGACCTGCATTTAGTTCCAATGATTATGTCCGATTCTGATGGTCCGAATTGATAAGATGTAGTTAATTGCAATGCTTTTAAAAAGTCACCTGAGCTTGCGATATTAAATTTTTACATGATTTCTATTAAAAATCGTGTAAACATATGATATTGTACATTAATTGTAACTGTACAGTACTTGTAATGTGGTAACATAATAATTACGTACAAAAAAATATCAATCGAAATGTAAGAAAAACAGTGAAGTTGATGTATTACGTGGTATTACTTAATAATAACAAAATCGGACTTGAGCGCTTAATAAAGGAGTTTATTCAATTACCTCGACGTTTCAGACGTGATGTTACATCTATGGTCTCGAAGGGTCTCTTCAATCTTTATGAAGGCTATTTCGTCCCGTTTTGTTGTTATAATGAGTGAAAAGAGTAGGTATGTTTCAATTATATACCTAATATTTAGATGTATGCAGAGCACATCGATAAAGTACATCTTGGATAATATATTATGTTATTAGAAACGTCAAGAGCGCTGGAAATTTGCTCTATTCAAAGTAACAGTTTACATATGTTCTCTCTTATTAAGATTTGTTTATTGTTTTCGGTGCATGAATGATTTGAGACTAGGCCAACAGTAGGTTTTATGTCATCTGTGCACTGAAAATCACGGGTATGATCACGACGTTCAATAAGTATGAGTTACAAAGCTCGGATGTCAACAAGAGAGGGGAGAAGGTACTGGATTTTCTGGTGAGTTCCTCCTTACAAATTCTTAATAAAGGCAATGAACCAACCTTTGTCAACGCAAGGCGAGGTCAGGTAATTGATATAACGTTGGCTTCCAATAACACTAGCAAAAGCATCAACTCATGGCATGTTTCTAAGGAAATTTCTCTATCAGATCACAGATACATATGCTTTAGGTACAATACGAAGATAGATGTAAAAACTGTACTCAAAAGGAACCCTAGGAACACTGACTGGGAAGCGTACAAGGCTGACCTGAAAGTGGAACTGGGTGATCCGAAAGGTAAGCTCAATTCCATTATTGATATAGAGTTTGAAGCTGACAAAATAGTTCAAGCGGTATACACAGCTTGGACCAATAACTGCCCGGAAAAGAAAACTCTGGCAAAAAGAATACCCTGGTGGAACCCAGAGATAGCAAAACTCAGGAAAGAGACCAGGGCTATATTCAACGACGCAAAAGCCTCAAACAACTTTGAGAGTTATGCACACAAGCTCACAGAATATAATAAGGCTGTGAGAAAGGCAAAAAGAAGCGCGTGGAGGGGTCACTGCGACCAAATAGGGTCTATACCAGAAGGTATGAGACTAACAAAAGCACTAGCTGCGTCAAAGTCAGTCCCGCTCACAACCATTAAGGGTAGGGACGGGAAAATGACGGAGACAGGGCTAGAAACCTTAAAAATTATGTGTAGCACACACTTTCCAGGCTCAGTGATACACGAGAGCGAATTAGACGATGTTGCAATTAGTGTATTGGAACAAAGCGCAAGCACAACCAGACACAATTGGGACACGTCGAAAAAGGTAGTAGACCATAACAAATTGAAATGGGCAATTTCAACGTTCCAGCCGTTCAAGGCTCCGGGACCAGATGGAATCTACCCAGTACTACTACAAGAAGGCGCAACCGTACTCATTCCTCATCTGAGTAGACTGTACAGAGCGTCTATAGCATTTGGACACATACCACGAGTATGGAGAATGGTAAAAGTAATATACCTGCCTAAACCAGGCAAGGCAGACTACGGAGAAGCCAAATCGTACAGGCCTATAAGTCTGTCTTCATTTTTCCTAAAAACATTGGAAAAATTGGTGGACAGACATATAAGGGATGGTCCATTAAAAAGACGTCCGTTGCACAAACTACAATGTGCGTACCAACCTGGAAAGTCAACCGATACCGCGTTGCACCTGGTAACAACCAGAGCCGAACGGGCCATAGAAAATCAGGAACTATGCCTGGCGGCTTTTCTAGACGTGAAAGGAGCGTTTGATCGCACCACGTACCAAGCTATCAGTGAAGCAGCTGCAAGACATGGCATAGAACCGACCATCTGCAAATGGATAGGCAACATGTTAAACGCCAGGCTAATAAAGTCGTCTCTGATGGGAGATGAAATACTAGCTACGGCTACAAAAGGGTGTCCCCAGGGAGGAGTACTCTCACCTACTCTATGGAGTCTGGTGGTAAACTCCCTAATGGAGGAACTCAACAGTGGTCCTATCTATACGGTAGGATATGCAGATGATCTGGTGATTCTCGTAAATGGGAAATTTCCCAGTACGGTATCAGCAATTATGAGTGAAGCACTGAGGAAAGTGGAGAAATGGTGTAACAATCACCAACTATCCATTAACCCAGGCAAAACAGTGGTAATACCATTCACGAGAAAGAGGATTCTTAAGGACATGCAGGAACTAAAACTGTATGGGCAGGTACTCGAAATGTTCACTGGACCGAGTGAAATATCTTGGTGTCATACTAGATAAGGAACTCAATTGGAAAAAGCATGTCGATCACACCATAACAAAGGCTCTCAGAGTATTTGGGATGTGTAGATCAGCGTATGGTAAGACGTGGGGATTAAGCCCAAAGGTACTAAAGTGGATTTATACCATGATGGTACGACCGATCATCCTATATGGCAGCCTCGTATGGTGGCCAAGGACGTTGAGGAGCACATGCAGAGACGCCTTGACGAAGGTGCAAAGAACGGCGTGCATGGCTATAACAGGGGCGTTTAGAACTACGCCAACCGCGGCGCTAGAAATATTGCTAGATCTACCACCGCTACATATAGTGATACAGTCCGAAGCGCGCAAATCGCTGCACAGGTTAAAAACAATGGACCTGTGGAGTTATATGGTTATGGTTATGGTTATGGGCTCCGCTTTCCGCACTTAGCCCGTGTATGTTCGGGCCATTGTGCGTACAGATTTGCCGGCTAATAGTCTAGCCAGCCTAACTCCGTCCAGAAGCGCAGGATTCTCCTAGTGTCTCCACAGGCTTCACGAAGTGACCTCGGTGCTTTGAGGATTTCAGCCCGTTGCTTAGCTACGGCAGTGCATTCCAGGATCACGTGGGTAGCTGTTTCTTCGGCCGACAGGCATCCCCTACACAGGGGGCTATCGGTCATTCCTAGAACATATAAATGCTTGTTAAGTGTGCAGTGTCCAGTGATAGTGCCTACTACTACTCGCAGGGCGGGCCTGCTTAGCGATAACAGGCGCTTTGTCAGGCGTGTGTCTGGGTATGGGACTGTTTCCCGGGACTGCCTGCATGTACTGGTTTCTGCCCATTGATCGGCGTGTTGTGATCGTGTTCTGTGACGAAGCCATGTACGCAGCTGATTAAACGCCAAGGGGAGCATAGGATCTGGGCCAATTGCCAAGTCATCGGATCCTCTTCTAGCCAGCTGGTCGGCTGCATCGTTACCTAGAGAGCCACTGTGCCCTTTAATCCATTGCAACGTGATCCGATTATTCATGCCGATCGTTTGCAATGCTGAGTGACACTCTAGTATGAGCCCGGATTTGATTGTTTTATTCTCCAGAGCTCGTAAAACTGCAGCGCTGTCGGAAACAATACGTATCTTTTGGTCTTTGATACCTCGCGTAGCAACTGCCTTGGCAGCCTGTGTGATGGCAAGACATTCACATTGGAAGATGGAGCTATATTTTCCTAAGGCTATTGATATGTTTACGTTTATTTCAGGTGAGTATATTCCAGCTCCTGTACCTGTTTGTGTCTTTGACCCATCCGTATATATGCGTATTTCATTTATATCGGATCGATCGTAAGGTTCTTCAATTAGCTCGATTTCGTAGCTCTTATTGAAGTAATGCTGTTTGGGTATCTTGTCGTTGGGAGCAGCTATCATTGGCTCGTGTCTGATAGCCTCCTCAAGTATTTCGGCATGACCCCCGTGTGTTACACCCCAGAGGTTAAGTGACTTCAGTCTGATAGCTGCTGACGCCGCCTCTTGCTGAATGAACAGTTCAAGAGGCGGCAGTCCTAGCAGTACCTCCATTGCCGCTGTGGGTGTTGTTCTCATGCAGCCCGTCGTTGCTACACAAGCAAGTCTTTGAAATTGCTGCAGTTTATGTTTGGCTGTTGTCAGTTTGGTTCTGGGCCACCAAACCACAGCGCCGTAGGTGATAATAGGTCTTATCACCGCAGTGTAAAGCCACATTGTGATCCTGGGGTGTAAGCCCCAGGTTCTACCAACTAGTCTTTTACACTGCCAGAATACGACGCAGGCTTTGTTCAATTTGTTTTCTAAGTGTTTGTTCCATAGTAGTTTGTCATCCAGGATGACGCCCAGATACTTGACCTCTTTGCTGAGAGTCAGAGTTGTGTTTTGGAGTTTTGGCAAGCGACTGATATGTGTGTTTCGCTTCCTGGTGAACAAGACTAGTTCTGTTTTAGCTGGGTTGACTGACAGGCCATGGTCAGAACACCATTGTTCGACGATTTTGAGTGCCTCTTGCATAAGGTCGCAGAGGGTTGCCTCAAACTTTCCTCTTACGAGGATCGCTACATCGTCTGCATAGCCTACAGTGTAGATGCCTGCCTCGTTGAGCTTCCGGATTAATCCGTCCACTACGAGGTTCCACAGGAGTGGTGATATAACTCCACCCTGTGGGCAGCCTCTTGACACGATAGCTCGAGTTGTGCCATTCACTGTTACCTGTACAGCCCTTTGTCTCAGCATGTTGTCGATCCAACCTGCTACGGTTTGATCGGCTCCATGTCTGAGCAGGGCTTGGCTAATGCTGTTGAATTGCGTCTTGTCAAAGGCTCCTTCGATATCGATGAAAGCCACAAGCGCTGAGGATTGTGTTGATAATGCGTGTTCTATGGGTGAAACAACGCTGTGTAGTGCTGATTCGGTTGATTTGCCTGAACTGTAGGCGTGTTGTTGGGGGTGAAGAGGATATTGCGCCAAGGTCCCATCTCTGAGATCGCGATCACAGAGGCGTTCCAGAGTTTTTAATAGGAACGACGTGAGACTTATCGGCCTGTATGACTTTGGCTGCGTATAGTCGCTCTTACCTGGTTTGGGTATAAATACCACCTTAACTTCTCTCCATTTCTTGGGTATATATCGATGTCTTAGGCAGGCCTGATATATTTGGACTAAGTGTGGCGCAATGGTGTCCTTGCACCACTGCATGAGTCCTGGGAATATACCATCTAAGCCTGCCGCTTTGAACGCAGAGAAGCTGTTTATTGCCCATAACACCCTTTCCAGTGTTACAATTCTTTGGGCAGTGTGTGTGGCTTCAACAGGTGATTGATCAAATTCCTGTTGATCTGCCTGGTCCCATGCACAGTTCTCCGTAATGGAGCAGCCTGGGAAGTGTGTATTAAGCAGCAACTCACACATCTCACTATCAGTGTTAGTATAAGTGTTGTCTGGTTTTTTCAGAGAGCCTAGGTTACGGTTTGGTTCGCTGGACAAGATGTTTTTAACCCTGGCTGCCTGACTGTTTGATTCTATGTTAGTGCAGAAGGCTCTCCAGCACTCGCGTTTCCTCTCACGGATTCGCTTTTTGTACAGAGATTGGGTTTGCTTGTAGGCATCCCAATCCGAGCCCTTCCTTGTGTTGCTCGCTCTATTAAACAGCTTGCGTAGTTTGTGCCGCATTTTCTCCAGATCCGGCCCCCACCAGCTATTGCGGTTAGAGACCTTTGTGGGGGGCGTTATTTCTGGACAGGTTCTTGTAAATGAGTTGATTAGTGTCTGTGTCAGTTCATTAACGTGTCTCTCTATGTCAACAGGTCCGTCATACTTAAATGTCACTTGTGGAGCTAGATTAGCGGACATTAATTGACTGAATCTGGCGCGGTCTGTCCGTCGGGGATTGCGCCATAGTTCCTGTTTTTTGGAGTCCACGTTTAGTTTGTATCTTACCCATCTATGGTCGGAGCACGACAAGTCCTTTGACACGTGCCAGTCGGAGATTAGCTCCGATACCCGTTCCGTAGTGAGTGTGATGTCTATAATAGTTTGGAACCTGGAGGTAACAAAGGTTGGCTCTGACCCCCTGTTTATAAGCTTGAGATTGGTTGAGAATAGAAAGGTTATAAAATCCTCACCTCGTTTGTTAGTGGATTCGCTGCCCCACAGTGTGTGGTGCGCGTTGGTATCCGCCGAGATGATCAGCTCTAGCCTTTTTTCCTCGCAGTGTCTGATGAGTTTTGCCAGCTCAACCGTCGGTACGTCTGCGTCGCCCGGCAGGTAGGCCGACGCAATAATGACCTCTGGGATGCTAGGGCAGTTGTTTTGGAGTCTGACCGTGGTCAGGTCTCTGGAACAGAACTCATTCATCAAAATTGCATTGATAGATGTTGGTACATAAACGCAGGTGCGTGGGTTAGTTACAGTGGTGTCGAGTAATATCTTACCTCCGATGTTGTTAAGACCGCAGATCCTGTCCTTCCTTATCCACGGCTCCTGGATAAGGGCGACGGTCTTGTTGTTGACCTCCAACACTCTTCGCAAGGTAGCCGCCGCGGCTTGTTTGTGCTGGAGGTTGGTTTGGATGATGTTAATGAGGTGAGGAGGAGCGAAGAGGACTGCTCACTTCCTCATCCGTTTCTAACGGAATGTCCTGGTCCATCAGCTGCGCGACATCCTCCGCTAGGTCATCGGAACCGACATCCACTGCGGAGTTAGTCAGCGAGCGAGCTGAGGTGCCATCCTGCCTCTGCATTTCGGCAGAGTAGTGTTGGCTGACCATTAGCCCGCCAGCGTGACTCTGTCTTGCAACAGAGCCAGCGTGGCTAGCTGTGGACATAGCTGCGTCTGCTCCCTGGTCGTGTCCAGCGCTAACACTCTGCTTTTCAGCAGAGGAGTCACTGGTGACCGTGGGTGCTGTCGCAGCCTCAGCAGGGTCTGGCGGCACATCTTGCAGCTTCCCCGTGCTGCCGAAGAAACGGATATAGGCGTTCCCTAGCTTATAGCATAGGCGTCGCCCCCTCGCTAGGATCCCTGGGATCTGGTCGGCCGGAATACCCAGCACCAAGAAGGTACCCGGGGGATTTCCTTCATGGCGCTCGATATGGTAAAGCGACCAATTGCTGACCTGATACAGCTTGTTCTGCCCTATCAAGATGCGATGTATCATCTTGACATCATCCGAACAGTTCGGTAACAGGCACAGACCACCCCCACTAGACGGAGCATGTAAGGCGACCCGTAGGCGACCCGCGCGCACCAACGATATGGTACGGCAGAACATTAAAGTATCAACACGGCGGCCACCGTTTAGTTGCTTTCATGTTTATGAGGTCTCTCTACACCACTTAACACTACAATTTACCATGTTTTTTATTTAATTTCTTTTTTCGTTGACGTACGCATGGATCATAAACAAGGACGCAACTAAACGGTGGCCGCCGTGTTCATACTTTAATGTTCTGCCATACCATATCGTTGGTGAGCGCGGGTCGCCTTACATGCTCCGTCTAGTGGGGGTTGTCTGTGGTAACAGGACAGCGGACTTTACCCGTTTGGGAATGTCCGTCTGGCGCTTCACCACCAACACAGTGTCGGGAATTGGTGACACAAGAGTGGCTACGGTGTCTTTGAGCCATTCCACGTCCTTAACATCCTCGCACTGGAGCTTGAGTACTCCCTCGCTGAAAAAAGGTTTTCCGCGGAAGGAGGGCCAGTACGGGACGGCGTTGTGACAGCCTGGGTCATCCGCAATGCCTTCAATGCAGGTTTCCAAGGTTTTCTTGATGCTCTCCACTTGGTCAGCAGTCAAGTTAGTGAAAGGCTCCGCCATCACTGCGACAAAGAGGTCGTTCAACACGACTGTGTTAGCGTATGTGACGGCAGTGCTCACTAAACTTGTGGAGGCCTTTGCTCTTTTGTTGGCGCCGATAATGGGCGATTGTGTATCGTCGGGCCGAGGGCGTTTGGATGTTGGGGCGTTACCCTGGCTTTCTGGTTTTTTAGGCGCAGGATTCGCCTTCCTGCCTCTGCCTCCGCGTTTCTTTTTGTGGGGCGCGTCGGATTTCTCCTTCGCACCCGCCTGGCTGGGCTGGGTTACCGTTTCAGCGCGCTGCTTAGGGCCACCTTGGCTTTCGCTGGGGTGGCTCTTGGGCTTCGCGCTTATTCCGGTATCGGGGACTGTTGCCAGTCCTTCGGCTGCCTCCTGCCTTGCGGCCGGTGGCTGCCTCCTTCCCAATCTAGCCTGGGCACGTTGAGCTGCACGCTTGGCTGTGCGTTTTTTGTTACGCAGGTCTGAGGACGTGCGCTTGCGTTGGACCACCTCCCACTGCTGCTCGCCCGGCACTGACGGGCCGGGGGCGCTGACGGTCGGTGTTGTGGTGTTGTGACTGGGCGCTCCATTGGGAGCTGCGGCTTGTCGTTTGTCATTGTTCTGTTGTTTTTTACCTTTACTCATGTTGTCCATTGTTTTGCATGGTTTGGTTTTCATTCTCCATGGCGTCCCACCCTCCTGGGAGCCCGCAGATGGGGATGCTCATTCGAGCACCAGGACCTACCACGGAGAGTATAGGGCCCAGGATCCGCGATGCAGCGAGCCTAAACGATGCGAAGAGTACTACGGTTGTCGGGCCGAGATTTTGACCCGTACTCGCCGTAGCATCCGCGCTCCGCCGGCTGCGCACCTCATGATCCCGTAACCCTCGCCAGCTGCCTTTAAGAGGTGCCTTTGCCGGTTACCTCAGGGTGGCTAGTCCCTGAGGCTGTCGTTTCGGCTGGAAATCCGGACCAAAGAGGGCGTGTTGCCCCCACAGGTAACAACAACCCGACCTGTGGTAAGCTCAACCCCCCAGGACTCCATCATCCCCCCTACGACGCTCGACTACGCACGGCACAAAGCGTAGGTGGGCTTTGCACTCTCCACTTGGGAGAGGCCGGTCTGACACGCCCACAGGTCATGACCTACCAGTCCTTTTTGCTGCAACTGCTGCAAGGTCGCTGGTGAAGCCTCTTCGGATAAAACTCCGGTGGTTATTGGTGGCTCTTCGCCAACAGCCAGTGAGACCCCTTGCGGGGAGTTACTGACTGTTGCCCAGGGTATACCGGCGATTCAGGGATTAGCGTTCCGTTTGGACGGATCCTCGCGGACTGCTCATCCCACTCGCACTCGGGGAGGTGACCTACGCATACCCCCTGACCTGTGGAGTTATTGCACGCCGAAGACTAAGCACACTAACATGGAAAGCAACAATTTTCTTGACAGAATAACAACCATGAGCTGCGATAAAATGCAGCCTAAGTTTGTATTCAATAGGAACTTCAAGGTACAAGTTCCAACGAGGGCGGAATGGGCCGAGGGTCGCGAGCCACCTACAGCGGATGGTGAGGACATTATTTGGTACACTGATGGATCAAAAATGGGATCAGGTACGGGAGCAGGCATTCATGCAAACGACTTCAATGCAAGTACAAGTATGGGAGGTTATGCGACTGTCTTCCAAGCGGAGACATACGCTATAATCGCCTGTGCCCAGGAGAACATAGATAGACTTACCAGAGGGAAGCACATCTATATACTCAGTGACAGTCAAGCGGCACTTAAAGCGCTAGGTGCGCCTAAAGTGGATTCTAGACTTGTGTATAATGGCGTCCTAGCTTTGAACAAGCTTGGAAGGCACAATAAGGTGCAACTGGTATGGATCCCAGGGCATGAAGGCTTCATCGGTAATGAAATTGCAGATGAACTTGCTAGAAAAGGGTCTGCGACAAGTTTCATAGGACCTGAACCATGTGTGGGTCTCTCGCAGGGAACCATAGCAACAGCCATCAAGGACTATGCCAAAAACCAGCACCAACAAGAGTGGAGGAAAATGGCAGGCTTGAGGCACTCAAAGCTATTCATGGAATGTATAGAATCAGGCTGGACCAAGAAATTATGGGAATACAGCAAAAGACAGCTCCGAATCATAACGGGGGTGTTTACCGGTCACTTTGGGGTCAAAGGACTATTGGCCAAGTTGGGACTGTCTGACAATACAGATTGTAGAATGTGTGGCGAGGAGGCAGAGACAATGAAGCACATACTGTGTGGATGTCATGCCCTCGCCAGACTCAGAATGAAGGAATTCGGTATTGGTTACCCAGAACCGAAGGAATTCCAGGCACTACCAACTGGTTCCATCATCCGATATATGAAGGTGGTGGAACAATCCTTTGAGTAGGCGCGATGGGGGTAACTACACAAAAGATCCCATTGGGTCGAAGTGTATCCGCAAGGACCCCTTCCTAATAAGATAAGATAAGATAAGATGAGTTACAAGGGGACCTGCCAAAAATCTCATCTCTCCTGTCCTCATCTACCCTTAGGTATCATCCTTAATTAAGTACATTGTACCTGTAAGTACTTACAGCAATGTGAATAGTTGTCCGAGGCCAGCGGGCCCTTGCGGGGTCATCGGCCTAGGCCCCGAATTTCGAAAGCACTAAAAAACTTTTTCAAAATGGCGGCTGAGACCTGTTGCCCATGTAACATTACTCTATGCCAGGTGTCGGCAACCTTTTAATTTGGTCTCCAAATCTTATAAGTTTTTGGGCCGATTTAGAAGTAGTTTGGGTTGAAATAGGTGTAACGGTACAAAGTGAGCATGGAAATATCCATAAACCTACAGTATAAGGTCAATTTGCTCCCATTATTTGTCTCTCCTGAAAATTAATGGAGATGCATTTCGCTGTTCGCTGTAGAAAGTCTTAATTCGGCCAACTTTGCCTCGGTCAACTTCGCGATTCTTCAATCAGAATATCAAACTCTAAATAAAATATATTTTCCTCAAAACTGACGACTGAAATAAGGAAATAAAAAAAAAACTCTAATTTAATTTACACATTTCAACAACGATTAATGATAATGAATCTGCCACCTGGAAAAAACGAAAAACTAATCAACTCTACATATCCAATATAATACATATCCTTAAGACTCCGTAACGATATCTCAATCGCATCTTTAACATTGTGCCAAAAATCGTCAAGCCCTGCCGCGGGTCTTTAGAACAAGTCGAATTTCACCCGCACGCACACACGCGCACGCACACGCACACGGGCGGGCGTGCACCTGTACGGGACCAATTCGGGACTAGTTCCGTGCACTTGAGACTGGCTTGCACTGGTTTTGCAAGCATAGGATTTGGTACAGATGCAACTTGATTTGCGTCAGTTCATTACTAAAATGTTAAACTGTACTACAATTTAGCATGCACGCGGATAAACAGGGGAGCCCTCTATTTCCTTGAAACTTATTTCGTCGAAAAATCATTTCGCAGAATTTTTATTTTTTTGTAGTCCGATAAATGTATTTCATAATTCGTGAAAATATCATCCTATTGATTAGGTTAGGTTGGGTTTGTTTTATAATAATAACAATCTCAAATATATTGCGGTTGCAAAGAAAAATGCTGTCTACTAAACGGTTTTTCGGCAAAGTGAAACTTTCGACGAAAAATAATTCTACGACTCAATATAGACCCGGATTGTAACTGTAGTAATGTTAAGAATGTAATATTGATTTGTGACCATGATAAGGCTTATTGATAATGATAACATTTCATAAGGATAAAAAAAAATTATATTACCACGTGTATACATTTCCAAAAATATCACAATTCATTTGAAAAGTTCCTCATTCTAGTTAGAGCGTAGGCGAGTAATTTACAAAGGCCACAAGCGCAGAAAATAATTTAGGGGATTTAGTATAAAAATCGTACCTACCACTTTTTTTGTGTTGCGACTGTAAAATTTTCCACAAGGTGGAAATTGTTAAATGACACTGTTTTCACATTTGTTAAATATTTTATAAACTAGTCGGTTTAATCAAATAAAAATAATCATTTTGGGTTCTGTGATAACAAATTAATGAAATTAGTTAAAACTGAACACTATTTTAAAAGGCCGTTTCCGATTAAGGGAAGAAAATATGCCCTTTCGTGATAATGGACAGATTTTTTTTTCTACAGTCAGTTACGTCTAGTAGAGTAGCTGTGTCAAGTTTGGTTGAAAAATTCTTTGCGGTTCCGCAGAAAAAAAATAAAAACGGAAATAATGAAATATGGTCTTTCTCCAAAACTATTTAACTTTAATGTACTATTTTTTTTTCATTCTGTAAAGCTTAGTCAAGTTCATGTTTTAAGTGAAAATGGTATCTCTATATCTAACGATTATGCAAAAAATTGGTAAGTCAAAATTTTAATATATATATTTTTTTACTTTTGTGAGAGATACCACTCTAATTGACATTTCTAAATAAGCCTTAGTTAACGTCCTGTAACACATATTAATTTGATGGATAAAATCAGAAAGCAAGTGTGTCAAAATGAAATAAATAACTGGGCTGGAATTCATTACTATTTAATTAGTAAACTACTCTAACACTGCTACATAACTAAAACATAATTATCCTCTTTACAAATAAACAAGATTTGACAGTTACAGTGACATTTGCTAGAAAATGTCACCTTTTTAGTTACGTAATGAAAAAAAAAAATACACTTATTCTAATCCTCATCGCTATCTTCATTGACAGTAACGTGAATTCCGTGATTCAAAAAAAGTCCGCTTAAAGTTGCAGCAGGCCGAACGATTTTGGACAAATATCTTGCGTGCGATAAATAATAAACAATAGCAGGGTCATTATTCGAGCGGTTCAACCGCTTCACTTTCGTGGACATATTTTGGGAAGAATTGGGCGTATTTTCGGATATTTATTTGTTAGATGTCCGGTAAACTTAGATACCTAACCAGAAACGAAATCGAAATCTGCAGCCACTTCTACAAAAATGTGACCACGAAAGTGATTCGGAACAAAGGCTCGAATAATGACAGCAATGTGTGAACAACACCCTACTATTCGCATTCCGTTGGCACATTCACAATAATGCCGCCTTTAATGGATCCAACACCAATGCTGTTTGGGACATATTCGATAAAGCATCTGTAATTTTTTTTTTGAAATATGGCGAGATTGGACTTTCAGTTTCAGTATATTAGAATTTTCCTTCACATATTCCAAATTCAACGAACCATCTTCATTAAGTATTTCTGATAGATACGAAATCGCTACTTATATCATTGTGAGGTGATATAATGATGTAGGTTTCTTTCTAAATATTTTTTTGATTGCATTCGCTTTAGAATTCATTTTGTAAAGACGAGTTATCTTTCTAATGTCCCTGAAATGTCATGTTACATTTAAAAAAAACAATTCATCTTTATTACTGTCATAATATGTATTTATTTTAATTTCGGTAGAAAGAGGATTAATGTGTGGCGAAAAAAGAATAGTTTGTAATTACAATTTCAAGATAATGAAGTCATACCCGAAAAGTCTTTTAATTTCCATTTTACAGTTAGTTTAAATTGATAATTTGGTATAATGTTAAGTAAAGCTTATATACCAAATAGCAAAAAATATTAATATATGCATAGTTTTTATGTTATTAGAAAATAATGACATTTTCAATAACAATAAAAGTCAAATGTCACTAACTGTCAAATCTTGTTTATTTGTAAAGAGGATGTATGCTTTGGTTATTTGAAAGTGTTAGAATAGCTTACTAATAAAATGTAATAAAATCCAACCCAGTTATTTATTTCATTTTGACACACTTGCTTTCCGATTTTATCCATCAAATTAATATGTGTTACAGGACGTTAACTAAGGCTTATTTAAAAATGTCAATTAGAGTGGTACCTCTCACAAAAGTAAAAAAATATATATATTAAAATTTTGACTTACCAATTTTTTGCATAATCGTTAGATATAGAGATACCATTTTCACTTAAAACATGAACTTGACTAAGCTTTACAGAATGAAAAAATAATAGTTAATTAAAGTTAAATAGTTTTGGAGAAAAACCATATTTCATTATTTCCGTTTTTATTTTTTTTCTGCGGAACCGCAAAGAATTTTTCAACCAAACTTGACACAGTTACTTTACTAGACGTAACTGACTGTAGAAAAAAAAACTAAGTCATAATATTAAAGGGCATTTTTGCTTCCCTTAATCGGAAACGGCCTTTGAGATATTGTCAATTGGCTATGTGCGTGCTGGGGATACAATAAATGATCTGAGCCTTGGTAAAAAAAATAGCTTACTAGGACTGATAAATTGTTATCATTGTCTAAATTAGCTTGGATTTTTTTTTTGGACTAAATTAATTGTCAGTCCCTTTTAATAACGAACGTTGCCGTTCAAGCCGCATTTAAATAACAAAAACAAGTTGAGGTTATTTATTTATATTTTTTAATTCCAATAATTTATTTCAGGTATCGGAGACGCCTGCATAAACACGAATACCATAGAAACACTAGCCCGTCTAGCACAACTCTGCTTCGCGACGCCCTTCAGCGGCAGCTCTTTCCTAAAGGGCGTGCTGGAAAATTGTTAGACGTTGTAAAAGCAGTTGCATGCGGTCTTTTCCAAAATGTCACACTATACGGATAGGTATTGTTACACTATGGTTAACATGATTATCATGAATGAAGAAATCATAGATTCTGAAATATTTTCCTGTCTTTATGTGACAGGAAGAAAACCTTTAACGAAACACAATTTTATGCAAACATTAAATTAGGCAAACAATCTAACAACATTAGAAACTTCAAAAGGAAGTAATTAGTCAAACAGAACTGACTAATTTAAGACTTCCGAAGCCATATCCTACATAACTACAGTCGGCTGCAGAAAAAGTATCTAAAGTAAAAAAGTTTAAGTATTTGGGCAGTTAACGACTTTCTAAACTTAGATATTTGGGGTCCGCCATGTTGCATCGGTCACGGGCGGCGGCGGAGCGTGCTGCGACGAGGTATTTGCAACTAAATAACGCGCCATTGTATTTTTGAGTTTATAAATTGTTATAATTATAGCTCACACGCATTCACACTCTTTAATATTCAAGGTCCGATATGTAATTAATATAAACAAGTAATGTGTTTTGCCAGTGATGAGCATACCTGTGCTAACTCGGGGCATCAGTACTAAAATGATATAGCAAAATATTTAATCGACAAAAAATATATCGATGTTACTGTCAAGATCTAAATGTTATTTAACATATATATTTTTTTGTCAAAACGTCACGGATGCTTGTCACTTATTTATCGCGTGATAAAAGCACACATAGTGGTAAGCACACACGTGGGGCACATAGCTCGAAGGACCGATGGCCGTTGGGGCAGAAAAGTTCTCGAGTGGAGACCACGTACCGGCAAGCGCAGTGTAGGACGACCACCCGCAAGGTGGTCGGACGACCTGGTTAGAGTTGCGGGGACTCGCTGGATGCGGGTTGCTGCTATCCGGCCCATGTGGAAATCTATTGAGGAGGCCTGTGTCCAGCAGTGGACGTCCTATGGCTGAAATGATGATGATGATGATGATATAGGATATAGGATATAAGATATAGGATATAGGATATATGATATATGATATAGGATATAGGATATAGGATATAGTATATAGGATATTGGATATAGGATATAGGATATAGGTGAACCCCCATGAAGTAACCTACATCTTGCTTTTGGAAAGAGTGCAAAAGGCGTTCCTTCGTTTTTTATATAAAAAGTTATATGGTTATTACCCATTCTTATATCCGACAAAGTTTTTGCTGGGCTTCTTGGGCTTTAACTCCTTGGAGGTAAGACGGAATTGCAGGCTGCTTACTGTAGCAAGTAGCATTGTACGTGGTAATGTAGACTGCCCCGAATTAGTTGCTCAGTTGGTGCGCCTGTATGTTACACTCCAAGTAGAATCCTTTTCCGACCCCGTTGTCGCCATCTATTAGCGGCGCCGTCCGCGCGAACTGTGTCCCATCGAAAATCTCCACTGGTTCGGGCCCTGCACCTCTTAAACTCGCTCCTAGAATCAGCTCCACGCTTTGATATATTTGCAAGCACATGGATAGATGTGTGCGATGAATGTTTGAGGTTCTGTGAGATGATGGATGTTCGACCTTCTTCTGTGTAATTTATAATTGTCCTTTGTGTAATATGTAAACGTTATGTATTCTTAGTTTCACAGTGCCTTGGTTGTAACTGTTATGCTGTGAAATGTAATAAATAAATAAATAAAAATAAATAAATAAATAGGTTATAGGATACAGGATATAGGATAAAAGATGTAGGATATAAATATAAAATTGTCATTTCCACTTTACCGACATGACATGCTATTTTCAATTGAAAGAAAATATCAAAAACAGATGGGAACGAACTTGCAGAATAAACCCAGTCCATTCCCTTAGCAGCGTAGTCGCTACGTCACCAACTCGTAACAACCGAATTGTATAATGTAATAAAATTATGACCATTGTGGTTGCGGACAGGCAGATTTATTTTCTATAGACCACACATGCACATTAGTGCGGAAAAAAAACAAGCGTCTAACAATTTGTATATAATACAGATTTACTCATTTTAAAGGTTAAAACTGCACCAGTACATTCCTTAATATTACTCCCAAAAAAAAAAATTGTGACATGCTTTTAGAGCCGACTGTAGTTTTCTTTAAACATCTATCAAATTGCTCACTAATACGATTCTAAAGATCCCAAACTAGGTAGGATTGCTTTATCTATTACAGTTCCTAGGGCCACCTTTCGGCTTCATCATCTGACCGGCTCCATGGTACCATGGTATTGTCTTTAAAATTAAGTAGGTATGCAAAATTTCAGCACAATCGGTTGAAGATATTGGGAGTTAAATAAAAGCTGTACTTCTGATTTGAGAACCTCTTTCTTTCTGAAGTCGGTTGAAAAACAAGTGATTGCACCGAATGCACTTTACCGTCTACTAAATCATCTGACAACATTTCATATTTCTAACAGATGGAAATTAATATAGAGATAGAGAGCTTTGCGTCGCGTACACCCTAAAAAATATTTGAATAAATTTTTCTGTGTGTAAAGAAATATAAGAAAATACATAAAATAACCGAGATCTGCGACTACTATGCCTGCATCTCTGCATAGAGTTGTAGTCTTCGACCTATCCGTGAAAATGAATAAGCTGTCAATAACGTCGTCATTCGTTTTTTTTTATTAGACACTACACTAAAGTAACCTATACATGGTTTTGGAGTTTCTACATTTAATAAAATAATAGTAATCTCAGGAAAAATATAACAGCAGCGATCAAGTCCGGAATATAGAAAAGTAATAAAATGGTAGGTAGTCTTAAAAATATGAAATTTATAAAACATTTGAGGTGTGACCAAATTTCATATCGAGATCTAAAGATACTATATCTAAAGAAGACAACCAATCAAAAAGCATCAAACATAAAAAATATACGCTGCATTAAGGACGTCTTTCTTTTTTGAAGTCGTTTGAAAAACAACTCACTGCACTACTAAATCAGTAATTGTAGTGTTCAAAATTCGTAGGCTGTACAGACTAGGTCACGCTCTCACGGTTACGTTTACGACTAGCCTAACGGCGCGAGAGTGCGAACCGGTGTTGCCTTTAACTGCGCACGGTCTACATGTTCCAACATTATAATATCACTAGCTAATTATTAATTCTTCATTCATATTAGCTTCTAGGGTTTAAATTAAGAATCCTTCACGCTCGCAATATCTCAACAAATTGTTTATACCGCAGTCAAAATTATCATTAGTTGCTAAAAATAATTACATTATGTGCATAAAAATATTCAATAAACTGCCTGACTCAATAAAGGACCTTAAATTTGTACCATTTAATCGAGCTCTTAAACAGTGGCTGGCCGAAAAGAGTTTTTATAGTGTTCAGGAGTTTTTAGACTATAAGTAGATTATAAGTAGGTTTACGTGCGTAGTGCCTACGCTGTTCAATTTCACATGCCATGTATGGTAGATTTTAGTGATACGAATATTATTATTTAAGATCTTAATTGTACCTAAAATTATGTGAAATAAATGGTTTGTATTTGTATTTTGACACCCTATAATAATTTCTTTGAAATATAAGAAAGCACAAAGGGTGTCAAATGGGACTGGGCTGGACATGTCTGTCACATGCATCCGGAAAGGTGGGCCACAATAGCAACCCAATGGATCCCACAAGATGGATATCGGAACAGAGGCAGACCGAAAAGGAGATGGCGGGACGATCTGGACGCATTCTTCAGAGAATGGCAGAATCGCACTGGTAATAGGATCGAATGGAGAAAAGAAGGGGAGGCCTTTGCCCAGCAGTGGGACACCTAAACAGGCTATTAAAAAAAAGCAGTGGTTGCACACTTGGCTTTTTATGTGCACTAGGGTGTTTCATCTTTGTAATGGAAAAAAATAAACTGTGTATTTTTTATGACTTTGCTTGGGGATCGAGTCTCTATAATAAAGTAAATATTTGTTCCAAATTTCAAGAAAATTTGAGGACGTTAAGAGGTTGCACAAACTGACCACTTTTACAACAAATGTTAAAATTCGTAATAGTTCTAAAGTACTGATTTTATATTTTGTACGAAGTTAAACATAAATATCTCTGTTTGGAAGTAAAGAGTAATACCAGTAGAGAAGTTTAAATGTAAGTAATTCAACTATTGTTCAATTTCTATAAAGTCAGAGCCTTCAAGAGAAACGTGTAATTTTACCATTTATAGAAAAAAGGGAAAAAATACAGCAAACGCTTTCTAGAGTAGATACATCAGCGTTTTCGATGTCACTTAGAATATAGAAGAAGTCTAGTATTTTTAATACGATGAGAGATAATTTACATCATATTTTACAAAAATATAGAATAAAATAACATACAAAAAAGCAAAATCGTAGAGTTTTGGAGCTCTAAACCTATACACAAAAAATAAAAAAGTTAAGAAGCCTGAAAATATATGTATTTGTATAATTTGCTGTTGTTTATCAATATGTAATGCATTTCAGTATAGCATACTATACAAAAATAACATATTCTTCATGTCCCAAAGTGATAATGGCTCTATATTATGAGCAATCCGCGTATCGTACTTGCACTCAAAAATTAAACTGAAAAATGTACTTTTGTGTTTTTCTTTCTATACAGAAATATTGCACATCCTTTCTTCTTTAAGTTCTTACCAGATCTTGACATATAATTGTATGATATTATTTTCATTATTTTTTTCGTCATAATGAGTGTATACTAAAACTATACTCTTCTTTGAAAGAGCCTATGTTTATAGAAATTCATTAGAAGAAGCTTTACTGAACGTTGAATTTGTTGTACGTTATCGCTTTTTTATGCCAGATAAGTTTTTTTTTAATTTAATAACCCAAAAATGCTAAATAACTTATTTGAATAATGCTCAAAAATATACGTATTTCTTAAATTCGGCAATGTTGCGCAACCTCTAAATAATGTTCAATTAAGCTGAAATTTGGCACAGAGGCCTTTTAGGTAAGTGCGATCAAGGATTTGAGCAAAGTCACATGAAAATCAAACTTTTTGAAATATGAAACACCCTAATGTGCACACTAGGGTTTATGATACTCACTGCGTTCGTTCGTGCAAACAATTCTTCGTGTAATAATACTAATAATGGATCATTTAGCCCCTTGACAAACAATCCACTATTGCTATTTTCTATTCATCATTTCAGCCATAGGACGTCCACTGCTGGACACAAGCCTCCTCAATTGACTTCCACATGGGCCACCTTGCGGGTGGCCGTCCTACGCTGCGCTTGCCGGTACGTGGTCTCCACTCGAGAACCTTTCTGCCCCAACGGCCATCGGTTCTTCGAGCTATGTGCCCTGCCCATTGCCACTTCAGTTTGCTAACCCTGTTTGCTATGTCGGTGACATTGGTTCGTCTAGGAATCTCATCATTTCTGATTCGATCACGTAGAGAGATCCCGAGCATAGCCCTTTCCATAGCTCGCTGAGTGACTCTGAGCTTCCTTAAGAGGCCCATAGTTAGAGACCACGTCTCGGCTCCGTAGGTCATCACCGGTAATACGCACTGGTTGAAGACTTTTGTCTTCAAGCACTGAGGTATCTTGGACGAGAAGACACTTCGCAGTTTCCCGAACGCTGCCCATCCGAGTTGAATCCGTTGATTGATCTCTTTCTCGAAGTTGGACCTGCCTAATTGGATTTCTATTTTCTATTAGTTATTGTTATTAAGCGCTAATTACGTCTAGCAATGTCAAATGATTAGTCAGGCCTTAATGATCGTCAGAATATAACGAAATTGGGCTTTGGTCTTCACAAGTTTGGAAACTGCTACTCTGCAAACCAATACGGTTTTGTAATAATTAACTTAATACCACGTAATACATCAATGTCACTGTTTTTGTTACATTTCGATTGATATTTTTTGTAAATATGTTACCACGTTACACATTATTCAAGTTCTTAATAATAATGTACAACATAACCATTTGAACACCAAGAGTCACTCAAGTGGTCGGGTGCTGGCGTGCCTACCACGCCAACGACCACCAAAGGGGTAATAGCGAACGCTGTTTTACCAAGTAATTTTTTCCATGAAACCGTAACGTATCAGAACTTTCATAACACAAACTTAATCTAAGCTATTGGTTTTCACACGATTTAAGTAAAAATATACAGAAAAAACTGTTTCAGATGAAAACGTGATTTGGTAAATTAAACAAATGCGAAACGAAACAGTGTAAACAACAATTGCTATGCGACAAAATAATTAGACTGCAATTTAACATGACATAATTATGCTGATAGCAAAACTTCCAGCTACTTTGATGCTGTACACCCTAATAGAGTTTGTGAAGCCCCTCACTCAAAAACTGTTGAAGCTCCCAAACGCATAATATCAAGATTCAGGTAATTCTGAAAGTAAAATGATTATCTAACTCGAGGAAAATGAAATCTAATAATAAACGCATCGCTGCGAATCGTATTTATACACCAGCACGCGACGTAGCTTTATTTAAACAAATGAAGTCCCACCTTAGTCACAGTAAATATATTAGCTAGGGCAGTAACTCAACTTGGATTTGGTGTAGAAAGGTCTTAAGATACTAGTTGAGTTACTGCCGTTGGGGCGAAAGGGTCTCCACTTGTAATTTTGCCTTCTGCAGGTAAAAACTGGATGTACCTAAGGATGAAGAATATGCTACATGATAGGTTTCAGAAAAATAAACAATGTCGCCATAATCCTCCTAGCAATAAAAACAAGATCCTTTATGAGTCTACAATTTGAGGTGCACGAACCAGAAAAAGAACAGATATTGATCGTCAAAGTTAATATTTAAGTACTTAAATAGATAGATGTAGTCAGACTAAACGTGGTAGATAAATCTGAAGACATTTACATTTAATTTTAGTGTGTTCTTGTTTAGTTTAATTTTTAGGTTTAGTTTTATTGTACTTTAATCAACCTATGTCTACATCTCATTTTTGAATAAAATAATTACGTTGGAATAGAATTATGGACATTGTTCGGCATTATGTTAAACGTTACGTTAAAGACTAATACTAACCAGGTTTCTATGCAAGATTATTATTAAATATAGATTTCCATTTAAAAATAGGGAGTGTACTTCTTGTTATTACTACGCACTAATTTATATGTTGTTACACCTTATTCGAGGAGGAGGACATACACCCTTTTCAACTGAATCAGGTAAAGATCGCACTGCATATTGTAGCCAGACGGAGATTTTAGTGCTATAATCTGATATTTATAACAATTATTAACTTAGCGTTAACTGCCAAAGCGTAATTAATTTTTGTTTTTTTTTTTTTTCTGAGCAGCATTGTATGGCGTAGTTATTACTAGTGACAGTTGTGACATCACGATGTTATGTGTCAACAAACAACAACAAACAAGTACATTGCTTGCTGATTTATTTTATATGAAAAAAAAAAATGTTTTTTATAATTTACGGATAAATATATTAATAAGTGCCTATACTATAAGCCCCTGAGCCCCTTGTAAAGTATGCGGTTATTTATCAAATATACACACTGTAGGTATATTTATTTACAAATACAAAAACATAGGTATATGACATTTGTTGCCATAACAGCGGACAAAACCGTACAAGATTTAACTGTTGTTTACCCCTGCCTGTTATTTTAATGTATCTCTTGTTGTTTTGTATATTCCTTGATGTTTGAGGTGTGCAATAAAGAGTATTCGTATTTGTAAGATTTAACTGCCGCTGTGTTTATTCAGTTAAATATTGGAAACATAATTAAATTAGGCAAACGCCCCAGTATTCAACATAGGTCCAATAGTTGTCACCTCCAACAATTGAATTAATAAAGGTACTAGTATATTAAAGCTAGGTACTAGTAATTTGGATCATTGATCCGAAATAAATAATAATTGGAATTTGAATTTGTAAAGGGCCTCATATGGAGAAGGTAACTAAACAGGAAAACTGAAAACTAGGACCTATGTCTCCTAGTTATACGATTTATTAGTAGATTCTGAGGGTTACTGGCATCTAATGATCTGAACATGATTTTTCTATGAGGAGGCGTCATGTTTTAGGAAAAGCTTTAACAGTACGATGCACATTTTATTTTCTTTCGAATGAGCATTGGTTATAGTGCCATATTTTATCACATTTCTTTGGGGCCTCAAAACAGTTAGATATATCTTAACCTGGTACAAGGATAGCTGAATATCCACAAAATTACGAAACATACTTTTTACCCGACTATAGTTCAGAAAAAGGGAGGGTTATTCGGCCAAAGTTGCAAGCACCTTCTAGTTTTGAATAAGATTTTTAGCCTAAGATCTAAAATAGATTACCTCTATTGTACTTCATTGAATGTCTTACCTTATAAAATACTATTTGGTGGCAGGCTAGGTCATTAAGGGTCATTGGGAACTGAGATTATCTTGTATCAATATAACTATGGAATGGTTCGGAATAGTGGATGTCTGTATTACCGAAATAAACCAGACAGTAGCCGCATATATTATGCTAGTTTTAAATAAGATACTAATTATTTATGGCAGCCATTTTTCTACGCACTTTCGCGCACGCACACATGCACACTAACCGCTCGTGCTGACATAACCGCAGCGCACACAGGCCCAGAACCAATAAGTAGATTGAACTAAACGGTGAAATTTAAAAAAGGAATAAAACGAACGAATTGCTTACCCACACATCGGCGTAAATGCAGTCCGATAATCATTTGCATCATAATTATATTGCGCTTTACTACGTTGTTATATGGTCTCGAATTGAAAAGCAGTGCTCATTTGTTGAGCTAGTATGTTAACACGAAATGCATGCGTGGGAACTGGCACGCACACATAAACAATTTTTGATTATAGGAACACCGAATTTTCTGTAAGTGTGCGTCGGAAAACATTGTATAGATGTATAATTGCATTCTTTTTGCGTGTGTATCGTGTTGCCTTTTTTAATGTGTTGCGTAGAGCGATGAGAGCGTGTGCGTATTTTTGTTGTTCACATGATGGATTTGCGCGTTTGTATTAGTATCTTTTTCGTTTTTTTGCCGGTACACACAGCCGAGTGAAAAAATAATTTTAACTGGCACACTGCAAAGCGTGTTTAATTTTCGAGCTCTGTGTCCTGCGCGAAATGGAACGTCATTACGTTTTAAATTACGAACGGCGGTTGTTTTCCTTTTTTTATTTATTCGGTTTTTAATTCGCATTGTTTGTTTAATTCGCGAACGGATCGCGCTCGGAAAAGCTTCCTTTATGTGGAAACTAATTTAAAATTACGAAATAATTTGTTTCCGAGCGTAGTTTTTCAGCGCTTGATCTGGGTATATCATTCTTTCATTCTCTATACCAAAGGAACCAAAATAGAAAACTCATCAGCTTTTTATGGTATCCTTTCTTCAGAGACCAAACACAAGAACCTGAGAAGAACATCCATCGTAGGTATAGTCAGCATTCAACGTAGCTGATAAGGTCTATGAATGTAAAAACTTTGATTACTAAACTTATTTAACGTATTAAGTAGAGGAATGAATAAAAATGTTACGATTTTGCCACTTACTTTTCCTCTACGACGTTGAAGTGGTGTGTATCAATAACAGGATTGTTGGTGTTTTATTTTGTCAAGCACTAAAAATACATCGTTTGTGCTAGAAAAATTACTAGGTATAAATCACTGTAAGTACGTGTATCTTACTCGTATCGCCAATGTTCTAGTATGCAATTTAACATAAGCCAATAACTAGTAAAATTTGATGTAACTTTTGATGCTGACTGTACCTAATAAGAATACAAATATTTAAGTGATCTCCGATATATAACTATTATCTACGATATTTTATGGATTGGATTCTCCCCACAGCTACGCTCACTTGACTAATACTTATGCAATCCATCGGGATCAATCCATACGGTCTACTTAATATCATTTTAATGTAGTCCTGAAAAAATAAAATTACGAATGAAAATGAAAATGTTTATTCAGTTATACATATTAGGGTTTACAAGAATAAGATTGGAATCTCCTAGTAAGTGACAAATTCACTTGTGTCAGGAGACCCCGTTCTTCTATTTATGCATACTTAAAACATAGTCATAACCTGCTCAATCCAGTGCTTCAATATGGGGCAGTTAAATTTGTCAGCAAACGCCTTCAGGATGCTCTATTGTTACGGTCCTGATGAATTTTAGGGCAGGTATGGTTAGTTGTATAAAAAAAAAGAACAGACTTAAAAAAAACTGTAAAGCGAAAAATAACCCGTTCAATGTAGAGATTAAATTTGAATAACCTTTGAATTTGATGCCAAACCACCCAAGGAGTTAAATATTCCATCATCAGATCAAAATCGGGAGATGATGACTATCAGACGCAAATTAAAAAGTTGTTCAAGATTAGGTTGTGCAAGGTTGTTCATGAACAACTTTATAATCGCGGACAAACATACGGGTCAAAATCAGAGCTTCCTTTTTTTGAAGTCGGTCAAAACCCAGATATATTTCATGATCGAGTTTCATTTAAGGACATAGATAGTTGCCGCGTGGACACCCTATCAAGCCAAGCAAATACGGCAAACGGCATGTAGGTAATCCTACATATTGTGTAGACACCAGCCGCTGCATGGAATGCACAATTCGCAGGGAACGTAATGCTCCTTATCAATTCAAGAATGCTGAGTGTTTTAGACATTTTACTCCATAATAAAACATATTTCTTAATATATTATAATATATTTTATGTATTAATCCAAATATCATAGACCCTCCATGATGCGTTCAAGAACCGCACATTATGACCACCATAAAAATAGACTGTTTCGTTAGCACAAATTTCTTATTTGTTAAAATGTTATTTATTGCTAAATAATAACATCGATTTCGATAATATTATGTACCCAAATTTCGAACATCTCTGAAAAACAAAGAGATTTGATTTGACCTCTATTCTAATATCAGTCAAGATGACGTTTAGTATGAAATGAATTGTCAATTTGCAATCAAATTTGACAAAATGACGCACGTAAGTAAGATATCGAACGATTTGATAGTTGGGGCCGACTCTAGTTTGTCTCTGAATAAAAAAAAACTATGACAGCTGCCAGAAAACTTCATTACCGCCAATACCGGGTAATATTTGTCATAATGTGCAGCTCTTGAATGCATTATGGAGGCTTATGATATGTGGGTAGATAAAGTAGTGTATGTAACTGTACATAATTAGGCATTAAAACACTCTTGTAATGCTATTATGAAACTTGCTTTCGGCTCGTTTCATAAACCCACACTCGTGTTTAATACCCTTCATTATGTACAGTCACATAAATTACTATTACTACTTAGTTAGAACAAAGCTATTGCGATTTATAGAAACGTACTTTTGAAACAACTGTTTCAAAAACTACTCAAAATTGACAAAATTCGCGCAGAAAACTGTTTTATTTTTCAACTAAACGCAATGAAAGCACAAAATAGCTATGTTACTATCTATCTAGGGAAAAGTATTAATCTCTGTTAAAAGTAAACGGATATTTAAAAGAAAATTGAAAAAGCATTTTACTAGATACACTGCCGAAATCTAAAAAAATTGATACTGATTTTTATAGATAGGTATTGGATGATATAGTAAATAATCAGTTTTTCATAAAAAATAACCGAATAAAACGAGAAGAAAGTCTATTTCTATTATTATTTATTACAGGTGACGACGCGGTTGGCGCAGTGGTAAAGCAGCTGTCTACTGAGCGGGCGGTCCTGGGTTCGAATCCCGGCAAGGGCAAATATTTGTGTGATGAACTCAAATATTTGGGCCTGGATCATGGATGTTATTTGTATTTAAGTATATATTTATCTATATAAGTAAGTTGATCGTCACCTAGTTAGTGTCCATAATACCAGCCTACTAGAGCTTACTGTGGGACTAGATCGATTTGTGTGAGGTTGTCCGATATTTATTTGTAAACGTGAACGAGTTACTATGAAAACTACCGAAAACTTTTATACTAGGACTTTCTTCTATTCCTCATAGATCTCGTCATCAGATCTTTACCAACATTTTATGGGACCAATCTGGCTCCTCTCAAACAAAAATAATTTTCAACATCGGCTTCTAAATAACGGAGAGAAACAAACAAATCAAATGAAATCCTCCTCTTTTTAGATGTCGGTAGAAAGACACAATATATTTTAAGATGACAGTCTCAACTTTCCTTATCCAGTGGGTCATAGCGCACGTTTTTATGAAGCCATTCAGTATGCACCTAGTTGAACTTTTCAACTAATATGTACAATAAAATTGCGAAATGCGATTCGCTTTTTATACCTGTCTTTTTATTTTGTCGAATGTTACATTTCGTCGAATAATTAGCAGAATTTGTATTCTTCTGTAGACATTTTTGATAATTCTTGTAAATATCAATTTCTACGAAACGATTTTTCGGCGAAATGAAACATTCAACGAAAAATAATTTTCAGCTAAACCCGAATCGTAATCTAAGAGCTGACGGACTGTATTCGATGTAGACACAATACCCTGATTCGCGGACCCCCTAATGTACAATGAAATAGAAAATGTCCTTCCGTACGGGCCGGGTGGTCACCCCGTGGACGCTGATATTGAACTGTTTACACGGGTCACGGGTCGGCTAGAGGGGTGCTACTACTAAAGGAACCCTAACATAGCATAGTTCTCTAACTTTTTAGGGAAGAAAACGCTTTTGGATCGCTAAATATTTGACGGAGGCTTAAATAATACAAAATTATTATTATAATTATAATGTTTACTAACTGAGCCTTTAGGAAAGTAAAATAATAGTTGGTATTTATTTTTTCCGTAACCAAAATTAATTGACCGACAGGCCGCGAAGCTTTGTTTTCGGCTGTTATTGTCTACAGGCAGCAATTTCTCAACCGATTTACGACAAGTTTAGTGAGCATGTTCAAGGTATGAATTTTTTGTCGATTCAGTTTTTGTAAGTTTTAAAAATAGTAAAGATAAATAAACTTATTTTCAGTTTTAGCTACGCAAAGACTGATATGAAAGGTCTTACAGTAACACTAGTTATCCGTCTTTTGTATAGCCAAACCGCCACAAAGTCTTTGCAGAATACACTTTTAAAAAAGCATTTCTGTCCGGACATAAAAGTACTTGCATCATTACTCGTAACACCCTATCTTACAGTGAAATAGAACCTGCAGGACATATCCTTACGGGCCGGGTGGTCACCCCATGCGCGTTGACATTGAACCGCGGGCGGATAGTGGCGTGCGTTGCAACTAATGCCGTGTGCGTGTGTGTGGGACCGTCGGCAGAAACGACAGAACCCTTCGCGCAAATAATATGAGTCTTGAATAGCCTAACAAGTGTCGGTCTGGCCCAGGCATAGTGGCGCTAAAAACAGCTTTCATATGGCAATAATGTGCATACCGTCATATATTTGCATTATTAAACGTCATTATAGATTTGTCAAGAATTGATCATTAACCAAATTCAAAACATTTGTTTGTGCCGGATTGCTGCTTAATTCTTCGAACTTCTTGCGAGAACTACTTTTATTGAGTCCTATTGAAAAAAACTGTTTTTGCTTCTCTGGTGTATCATATAATTAAATTTATTTGTGTATAGGCGTGTGTTAATTGTGTGAAAAAACCGCGAGAGTTCATTTGATTTCAGAAATATTTCACTTTCATATACTCACCTGTTAATACAAGTAATACATGGGCTAGTTAGTACTACGCCATTTAATACTTGATATTGTATTTCATTCGAAATTTTATACTGCCGTCCGTTCCGCATGCTGACAGTTCGCAAGAAAGAGGATCCCACCCTTAATATGCCACCAAGATTTACAAATATATAACTACTCGTCTACTTTTTCTGCCACCCGTACTTTCTTACTAGTGTGCGTACTAGACGTCGCCTAGACGGCTGACCCACTACCGACGACCTTGCGTTTCTTATGTTTTCCTTCCATCTCCTTCCCACCCGTTGCCCACCTCAGCCCCTCTCGCTCATGTGTAGACTATTGATAGTTAAGACGTCCATAACTATAAGGCCTTAAATATGGCGATAGTGGATGCAGTTGTTACGTTTCGGAGCTAGTTGGGGTTGGGAACGGGTTTCCTATAAGATCCCGGAGGGAAAAGGGATTGTCTATTTTGATATGTTGAGCCGGGATTGTGTTGCGATGTAAACGAGAATAGGCTGATATTTCATGTTCGCTTTGTTGGTACAAGATGATATGATTTTATGGGTGAAAATACAGTTTTTGTCGTAAATGCTAACAATCCAACGGGATTTTGGTAGGAAACATATACGTTATGAAAACTGAATTCGTGTCCCTTGTTCTGTAAACGGCCGCATATTTTTCTTTTTATCCTTTAATTTATTATGGTGTAATACTTTGACGTTAAACGAGAAATAAATACTGCAATTACTGTTGGGTTACCTAAATAAGGACAAAATATACGCTTTCTGTTCAAACTATATCCTTTCTAACAAAGGAATATGTTAACTTCTCTTCTCGTATTCACTAAATTGATCAAAGGATAACTGAAAAAAAAAAAAACTTTCAGGGATAAGTTTACCTTTGTACTTATTTTATTTATGGATGTATTTGTAGCTTGGTATGCTGCATAATAACGCATTACTTTATGCATTAAATTTGTATGCAAATACTTTCTTGTTACATAATAAAATTCATTACCGATGATAGAAAGTACAACGATGAATTTATCCCTATAAGGGATCTCTTACAGGCAACCCTTGAAGAAATGAACACCAAACAGTACCTACTAGGTCACCAGTCCTCATTATATTCGTTTTCATAAATAATGAACTTACCTAACGAGCTGTAAGTAAACCGTCAGACGCAAAAAAGTTGATAGATCGTCATTTACCAGCAAATAAACATTTAGAGTAGTTAAGTTTGAAATTTAAAGCAAAAGCATTTTAATAGCAACGACAACAATTATATTGTGAGCTAAAATTACTGAACCAAAATAGACGCCAACAATGTACCTATAGACATCCTGCACCCTAACCTTAAACCTTTACCCTAAACAGCCCTCCCGGAAGTAAACAATGACTTGACATCTGTCCTAGACTAACAAGAAACTAGTTTGTCCTTCCGTCCGTCTAGACATCCCTTGACCCCGGTACAAAGGGGTCAGAGGGATCTGGGAGTGATAACAGTTTGTTGTCGTGATTGGGGTAAATACTGGCCCCTGTGGAGATTAGAACCCTGGATCGCAAGTTTCACATGCCACATACTTTGACCTCCCTCGTACAATCATTGAGTTAAATGTGTCGTCAAAGAAATAATATAATCGTTATTTGTATTTTCTTACAATACGTAGAAGGAATTAGGTTCCTCCTTTAGGTATATTAGACGCAAATAACAGTTTGACGTTTAATTAAGATTGTCCAAATAGCTTGAAATACAAGGTAAAAGTATTTTAATAGTAAATCTGTAAAAATAATACTGTGTGTCAAAATTGTCAAGTCGCAAAAGAGGGTAATCATGTATCCAGAGGTCACAATAGGTACTCCATAACCTTAGACCCTTTTCAACCCTCCCGGAATCGTGAATAGGCAATGACTTGACATCTGTCCTAGTCTAACAAGAAACTAGTTTGTCCTTCCGTCCGTCTAGACATCCCTTGACCCCTGTTCCGGAGGTCAGGGCGGTCAGGGAGCGATAACAGTTTGTTATCGTGATTAGGGTAAGGGGTCGTTGGAATGGATATGACGGTGTAAGTGTGGGGGACGTCTTGTGGCAAATTAGGGTAAACGGGGTGATTTCCTAACAAATCACTACCGGTTATGGATAGTGGGGTAATAGAGGGACATTTACTATCAAATTGGTAGTATCAATGGTGTGTTGTTTTTAGTAAAAATTGTAACAGACGGCGCTACTTACCCACTTTTAGGGCGTTATAACCCATGGTGGATCTTGAACTCCGGAATTATCTTCCTCCATCTTGCTCTATCTCTGGCAATCTGGCCTTTCTTCTTTCTTTCTTCTCCTGTGTATGCAATATGCACCTTAAGTAAATCCTTCTCATTATTCATCCACATGGGTCTTCTCTCTGGAAGAATTCACGCCAAGAACGCTGATAATGAACTAGTTATTGTTTTTGAAACCTGAGTTCACACTTTACAGTTTATAATAGTATGGGTTGCAAATAAATACCGTATACATCGCGAACCGATTGAATGAATGACATACATTGACAACATTCGACAGGATGGATAGCCAGACTCTACAATTCGAAAGTGATAATGCGTAATTAAATAAGTGGCGCTACTGTAGTCAGTAGAGACTACAGTAGAGTCACTAATTTAACGTTTTTCGACGGACACGTTTGGACATACTTCTGATTATATTCTACTCTCCATAGATTAAATAAATATATAAAATTTAGGCCAAATTGTTGAAAATGCTGAAATTGTGGGTAATTGTGGAAGATGCTAGTCCTCACGACGCAACGTGGAGGGTAGTTAGACTTATGAGCATGCTGTGAGCTAAAAGCACCGCGAAATATAAAGGCATTATAGTATAGTCACTAGACTAGTACTACCTAGACTAATATATCATAAGATGGAAATATTAAAACTATCTTCTGCCGTGTTATAAATCCGTCCTTTTACCGTAGCATGGCAGTCTTCCAGGATTTCCTTTGCAAAAAACAGTAGTAGCTGGTACTTTGACGACGCGGCTGGCAAAGTTTGTAGTACGGCTGCCTACTGAGCCTGCGGTCCTGGGTTCGAATCTCGGCAAGGGCAAATATTTGTTTCATGTACTCGAATATTTTTTCCTGACTCATGGCTTTTATCTATACATGTATTTACATATTGTGTATATCGTCATCTAGTACCCATATAGTACAAACATTGCTTAGTTTGGGACTAAGTCAATTTGTGTAAGATTGTCTCTAAATATATTTATGTCAACGACCTGCCACTGATGGCTAGTTTGCATATCATGGTAGCAGTTAGCAGTAGCAGTTAGAGTTCGAACTAGAACGCTTGAAAAAATGGTCAACATGAGCGCAAACATAAACCGGATAAACCTCCACCATCTCAAACGAATGTGTACATGCATAATTTATAAAATAATCTCCAGAATGCAACAAAAATACGAGCAAGCCGCACACACTCGCACCCACACATGCGCCGGAGTTGATCTAAAACACTCCACGATAATGGCCGACGGGTCAACGGACGAGCGTTACATATTTAGAAAAAAATATTTGGCAAATGTTCAGTGCTCTTTGCACTTCGGTGCATTCTGTGGGTGCACGCGGCACAGTAAAACTGCAACTAATTTAAGTGGCGCCAAGCGAAATGATTCACCATTGTACCTGTTTTATATAGGCTTATAAAACCAAAAGAAAAATATGAAACCTTAGTAAACATCGGACGTGATCTAATTAATTTCTTTATCTCTAATAAATAACAACGTATTTTTTTCAAACTTACGTGACGTGCTTGGCGCAGTTTTGTAGTAGTGCTCCTGCCTGCTGAGCCGGCGATCCTGGGTTCGAATCCCGGCCAGAGCAATGTATGATGAACTCGAATATTTGTTCCTGAGTCATAGATCTTATCCATATATGTATTTATTTATCGTCGTCTAGTATTTATAGTACAAGCTTTGCTTAGTTTGGGACTAGGTCGATTTGTGTAAGATTATCCTTAATTTTTTATATTTATCCTGTCGCAGAACCGATGACCGATGGAGCAGATGGATTCTGGAGTGGACACCTCGAACGACTTGCCCTGTGGGCCGTCCCAGGTTGGTCCCAGTTGCCAGGTGAAAAGAGGTGTACAGAGCTGGGGAGTTGATCACCAGGTATGGTAGTGTTAATTGGGGAAGTTCGTCAGCCGCGGAAAGTAACGGGCTGATAGCGAAAATTTATTTATTTTGTGTAGAAATTGCCCGTTTTTGCCCAATTTTAAACGAATAATAATTTAGATAAGTAAGTATACTTCTTCGAATTTATCTTTGGTATTTGAGAGAGTTATTCTTCCTAAGAATACGTGGTTATTTACATACCTAAGTATAACCTATACAACTGTAAGTATTAACCTGAGCCACCGGTGTCACCGGAGCCAGCGATTTTTTAATATTTTTTTTGGGGTACAACTCAATGTCCCATTTTCTTCATCAACCAGGACAGCGACATTGCGTCAAAACGTCTCAAACGATTTTACCACTTCGTACTTAGGCATCCCAGGCTACGATATACATGGATTATTTTTTTCTTGTAAATAATTATATGGTTTGAAAGAAGATACAAACAAAATTAAACAGTAACATGAAAAAAGAAAAATGCAGTCTTTTTGATCACGCAATAATAACGGTAAGTACCTATCAGGAATTTTCCTTTAACTAAGTGTCACTTAGGCCGAGGATTAGTTATTTGGATCAGATAAAGAAAAAGGTAGACGTCGCTCCGTATCGAGAAGTGAAAGAACTGTCGTTAAGTAGAGCGGACTGGAGAGAACTGCACCGACAAGAGTAAAACTATTAAATAATAATGATGACGTCACTCACCCTCCAAGTGCATAATTTCCATCGGCCAGCAGTGCACGGCCGCGGGCAAAGCTCCCGTAGAGATGAGGTACTCGCCCGCCGCACATAGGATATATAACCTCTAGCTATAGATATATCGCTGTTGCTGGTGCGTAGATATATAGCTGTGCTGATGCATTCCAGTGTCGTGATTTTAATTTACACTATGTTATAAGATTTATGAAATGGTGTGTTCCGCGTACTTAATGCCTCTCGTAGCGTAAGAAGGCCTCCGAAAAGGTGGATCGAGGATTTGGACGTTGTGGAGATGCTTGGGGGAGGCCTACCTCCATCTACAAATATGTACGTCTAACAGACAACGTTTTTTGGATGATATAATGATGTTGTTAAAATATATAGTGACTGACGCGATGGGTCCTATTGTCTACAACAGGCTGCCTCAATCCGATACACCGGCTTCCTCCTTACAGTCATTTAAACTAAAGTAAAAAAACTGGCTTCTCGAGCACATATTTTATAGTTAAGAGGATTTTATGATGCACCTAATCGTCAATGTAATACTAAATAATTTATTTTAATTATACAACAATTTTGCATTAAGTATATACATTTTATAAATTATTATTATCATTTTCTAAACACATTTTGTTGACATTTAATAATTAATTATTATTAATGAATGAATATGGAATATATCCCAGTGACTTATTATAGTATAATTATAGTTAAACAATCTTATAACAAGGCTTTTGAAAAAAATAATGAACTTTATTCTGTAAGTAGACCACAAGGGTACTTAATAAATGTCTGTGTCTACGGTATTTCACAAGAGGACGGAGGCCACTGTTGAGAAGAATTGCCGACAGAAACACAATATTCACAATTTTTTTTCATAAAGAATATATATTAAATATTACAGTAATTAATATCATGTAGTATATTATGGACTTGATTATGCACACCAAGTATACAGTAGTTTAATATCGACTAGTGACTCTAAAACATCACAACCCATTATTTGCGTATCCATCTTTTTACACAAACCAACACAGATACACTACACGGCACGCTGTTCTACACACATCCTGATCTGGATCCACGGATGATCAGCGTCGTGGTGCTCAAGAGTGCTATGACATATGCTGAGTGGACTCCATTTTTGCAACCAGAACACCGTTTAGCTCACAGAATTATAGAAGTATAGATTTTAAATTAAATTTAATATAAAAATGTAATATTTAGATGTAAAATTTAAATGTAATTGGTTTGCAAAATAAATGTATCTTCTTCTTCTTCTAATATTAACTTAACCTATCTTAAGAATTTAGGCTTGTATGTAGTCCTCGAAGAACGAAAACGTATTAAAAGTGTACACTTTAACATACGTAGTAATAATATTCTATTTCAATTAATAAATAAGTAAAACAAATAAAATAAAATGGAAATTACAAGAATATATGACGGTATATCACAATATAGTATTTACTTATGTTTAATATGATTGCTTATTAGAACAGTTATTTAAAGTAGGTACAATGTAGAAAGTAGGATACATTTGAAGTTTCTTAATAGTGAAGACTCACTAAAACTTATGTTACCATAAATTATCTCCTAAGTGCGTGAAATATAATTATAAATGATAGTTTACATGAAGAATACAAAAATACACTGTGTTCGTGTGTTCCCCATAATTATCATCATAAACATAAGTAAGTCAACCTCTTACTTAAGTTTAATCTGACTCTGCCCAAAGCCACTTCCTTGACTTAACTATTTATACGACAAGACGTCTATCTTCACTTTTATTTGTTCAATGTAGCTTATTCTTGACCTTCCTCTTCCTCACTTCTCCTCAACCTTTCCTTCTATGATGTTATTTATAAAAGCGTCATGTCGTATAAGGTGTCCCATCATTTTTCCTCTCCGTGTTCCCCACATGTTGTAATATACTTACTATACTGACTCGATTAGGCCTCGGATTTTTCATACTAAATACAGTCAGACGTTAGATGTTAAACTAAATGCTAATATAGCTCTCTAATGTCCCATGATATACCGTTGATGCGTCAGACGTTTGACGACGCGTTTGGCGCAGTTTGCAGACACCTGCCTACTGAGCCGGCGGTCCCGGGTTCGAATCGGTGAATCCCGGCCGCGGCGAATATTTGTGTGATGAACTCGAATATTTGTACTTGGGTCATGGATGTTATCTATATATGTATTTATATATTATGTATATCGTCGTCTAGTACCCATAGTACAAGCTTTGCTTAGTTTGAGACTAGGCCGAATTGTGTATGATTGTCCCATAATATTTATGTAGGTACATTTTTATTTTGTACGTATGGAGCAGTAACCCTTAGATGCATTTGAACGTGTTAATTTTAATTTGCACTGTGCTGTGAGATACCGGAAAAGTTCGCAATTTTTAAGGATTGGTGATTCGGGCATTGAACTACATTTTCCTCGTACCTTGTCAATTAAATATACCTACTTCGTTTATTATTTAGGTTTGCATTTTCTAGAATATAAACTAGCTTATGTCAAAGTTTTAGGTAAACCGTTTCATGGATAGTTTTTAGGGTTCCGTGCCCAAAGGGAAAACGGGACCCTATTATTGAGACTCCGCTGTCCGCCCGTCTGTCTATCTGTCTCTCTGTCCGTTTGTCACCAGGCTGTATCTCATGAACCGTGATAGTTAGTTTCTGTTGCCGCTGTAATAACAAATACTAAAAAACTGACTAAAATAATTATTTAAGGGACTCATACTACAAACGTGATCGGTTGCGTTAACTTTGCACTCCATTTGTATCCGGCGCAACCAGGTGCACACTTAACTCGGCCAGTTAGAAGGTTTGGGGATGGGTGTGACTCGCACTTGACCGGTATTTCGGCTGCTATGATAATTAATTACTGTTTGCAATACAATTAGCCCTGCTCCTCGATTTTCTTTTTAATTTTCTTATTTTTGGTTAATTAGGTCTGTGTAGAAAACGAATTCAGACCTGAATTGTATTCTATGCAGCGGATGCGTTGTGGCTCATTACGCATTGGTGCATTAGTTGCATGTGACATTGCCGCGCCTTTGAGCATTAGATATCGGGTTAATGCTTCGGTGTACGCTCGTGGGGAAAAATGCACTCGTATTCTATAACAATTATTTTTCTTCAGCTCACTCGAATAGCTTTCTTTTCATTGCTTCAATAGGGGTGTCTCGACAAAGGTGGCAACCAAGCGGTGGCAGAGATGGCAAACAAGCGTACGGCCCGCCTGATGGTAACCTAAAAATAAAACCTCGACAGGGAGCTTATTGTATACTCTATAGCATGAGCGTTCGCGGATGTCATTCCTTTGGAATCGTACCGTACGCGATCATTTAGGCTCCGGGGTATTGAAGACTGTGAACTCGTTAACATTATGCAGTGGATGCTTTGTGAAATGAAATGATACGGAATGAAACGAAATAAAATGAAATAATGTATTCAGTAAGTAGGCCACATTAGTAGGAGTGTAATCGTGTTCAGTAACCATTACTTTTTTGGTTAGAATGCTTCCATATTTGACCTTTTTTCGCTTGATGGAAATAAAGAAAATAGATTAGAGTTAGGGTACGATTTGGCAGATGATATAGTCCGTAAGCCCGCTCCAAGATTGCCTACGTAACATGACATCACGATAAAATGCATGGCACACGGTCGAAAAAGTTGTGCTGAGCGAGAATCAAACGATTATCGCACAGAAAATTGGCCGGAAGTTTGAGAAAATCCTTCACTTCCGGTCAAAATTTTAGGGGTGTACTTACGTCATGTGACATCATTACGTGACAGATGGCATCATGTAGCCCTTTAATCGTAGATAGTGTAAACATAAGTCTGCCAGTTCTAAAATGGCCGGAAGTGCGTGGCAGACGGGGTCAAAGATGGTCATCGGATACGTTTTCCTACGTTTTGTGGTATCTTGATGAAATTGATTATAAATGTTTTAAAGTAATAGTGTCTCTAAAAATAAATAAGTCTGCCAAGACATATCTGGCCGGAAGTACTTCAAAAGTGATTTTTAGGGTTCCGTAGTCAAACTAGGAACCCTTATAGATTTGCCATGTCCGTCGGTTCGTCTCTCAGTCCGCGGCTTAGCTCCGTGTACTAGAAAGCTAAAATTTGGTATAAGTATGTGTATGTATCTCGACGACAAAAAGAAAAAAAAAACCTAAAATTTTTTTTTTTTTCGGGTAGGTACCTCTCGTATGTATCTCGTACACCTGAGGTGGTGAATTTATTTTTCTTTCCAACACTAGCGTGTGGGTGTGGGCGTTGAATAGGTTTTCGGGCCACGCTCAGTGTAGGGTCCGTACTTGACCATCCTTCACAATGTTGTCTTGCTGTCCTATGGTACCCCAGTGGTACAGAGGGTCTTCGTGAGACATCGCCATCTGCTCCTGTCCTGTGCCTCGCGCTCCGCGTCACTCCAACTCAGCCCAGCCGCCCGCAGCTCGGCGTCGACGTTGCGCTGCCACGTGTGCGCCGGTCGGCCCTGTCGTCTGCTCCCGCGCGGCCTCCACGTGAACGCAACCTTGCCGGTGTTGTCCTCTGGTCTTCGGAGGGTGTGCCCTATCCACTTCCACTTCCGTTGAGCGATTTCTCGCTTGATCGGGATTTGGTGGCATCGATTCCGAATCTTCGTTGCTGATAGTATTCGGCCAGAAAATGCGCAGGATTGATCTAAGGCATTTATTGATACACTTGTAACTTGCTCGTCAGACCCTTTGTCTCTTTCCAAGTCTCGCAGCCGAAGAGCAAAACAGACTTCATTTTGGAATCGAAGAGGGAAATCTTGATCTGCCGGGTGAGCATGTTCGAATCCCAGACCTGTTTCAGCTGGGCAAAGGCGCCTTTAGCTTTCCTAATCTTCGCGTCGACGTCGTCATCGGAACCACCGCTGTGGTCACGGTGCTGCCGAGATATGTGTACCTAATAACTTTGCGACAGATTCCAGCGGTGTCCCATTGAGTCTTATGGGTCGGTTTTCGCACGACTGAACTCGCATTTCGACGGTCTTCCTAGGTAGCGTTTATTCGTAATCCCTGAAATTGAGCTTCCTCTCGTAACGAGTCCAGCTTCATTTGAAGATCGGGCAGTGAAGACGAAACCGACACTATGTCGTCTGCGTAGTCGAGGTCCTCCAGGTGTGAGCTTTTATTCCATGTTTGCCCGTAGGTGTTTCTGTTACTTTTCGCATGACGTCGTCGAGCAGGACTATGAAGAGCAGCGGCGACAGGAGGCAACCCTGTTTGACCCCTGCACTCATTGGAATTGGTTCCCCTAGAACTTGGTCGTGCACTACTTTGCAAATACTGCCATTATATAGGGACCCATCCTTTACATTAGACGGGCTTAAATCTCGAGCTCCTAATCCCGAGGTTTAAATTACGAGAAAGATTTCAAGTTCTATAAAAAGGTCGTAAACGCTATAGTAACTTATTACCTTCTGGAAGTTATCGATTATACGCGCCAGATTGAGTGGAATGTTTTAATGCAGTATGGCACAACTAATATGTGTGATGTTCGAAGTAAGGTCACCGCGCGGCACTTACGTCGTTTTAAAGAAAATTATGAAATTTTGTGGTAACTCAAAAACGACTCAACCGATTTTATTAAATATAGTTTTCATTGAAATTACTTATAGGTCATATTTTCATGAATTTTTCTATATTTTTTTGACTCCATGTAAAAAATTTGAGGGGGGCGGGGACGCTATTTTTTGAACATTTTTTGAATATTTACAAAACTGCTGACTTTTTAAAAAAATAATGTTTGGAGACCCCTATTATCTTTAAAATACCTATTCAACGCCACCCCACACACTAGTGTTGGAAAGAAAAATAAATTCACCCCCACTTTAGGTGTACGAGATACATACGAGAGGTACCTACCCCAAAAAAAAAAAATTTTTTAGTTTTTATTTTATCTTTTTGTCGTCGTGATACATACACATACTCATACCAAATTTTAGCTTTCTAGTACTAATGGTCACGGAGCTAAGCCGCGGACTGAGAGACGAACCGACGGACATGGCAAATCTATAAGGGTTCCTAGTTTGACTACGGAACCCTAAAAAATCACTTTTGAAGGACTTCCGGCCAGATATGTCTTGGCAGACTTATTTATTTTTAGAGACACTATTACTTTAGGTAAAACATTTATAATCAATTTCGTCAAGATACCACAAAACGTAGGAAAACGTATCCGATGACCATCTTTGACCCCGTCTGCCAAGCACTTCCGGCCATTTTAGAACTGGCAGACTTATGTTTACACTATCTACGATTACAGGGCTACATGATGCCATCTGTCACGTAATGATGTCACATGACGTAAGTACACCCCTAAAATTTTGACCGGAAGTGAAGGATTTTCTCAAACTTCCGGCCAATTTTCTGTGCGATAATCGTTTGATTCTCGCTCAGCACAACTTTTTCGACCGTGTGCCATGCATTTTATCGTGATGTCATGTTACGTAGGCAATCTTGGAGCGGGCTTACGGACTAATAGTGCTACTTTATCAGTCATATATTCCACATTCCCTTATAGACAAACTTGTTGTTTGTGTACAGTACGCTTTACAAAACATGACAAATGCTATGCACTTGTGCAGCGGAGTGTCCGGTCTGTTTCCCGCTGCCCTTGACTCTAAGAGTTCGTTGCCGCAGACCCTCGTCTTGTCTTGCTATGCGACTAATGTGTTCGCTTTGAATAGCGTCGGTTAATGGTTTTAAAACTTAATTCACTGTATGGTACCTATATTTTTCTTCTGAGACCAGATTGAACGTGGAGCTTAGAATAAGTGCGCCTAGAACGAGAGTCTCCATACAACAGCCCGTCTAGTACAATATACTTCGCGACTCTTATCGCACGACTTATCGTCACCCGTCACTCTCTCACAGTAATGTACAGAAAGAGATAGGTAATGCAGCTCGCGTGGAAAGAGTGAATCTGCCGAAGGTTGGATGTGTTAGCCACTAAAACAA
The DNA here is from genome assembly GCA_932273695.1 of Apotomis betuletana. Classification (NCBI taxonomy): domain Eukaryota; kingdom Metazoa; phylum Arthropoda; class Insecta; order Lepidoptera; family Tortricidae; genus Apotomis; species Apotomis betuletana. Next base: position 2,524,666 of record OW026309.1, on the reverse strand, counting down.
CCAAGGTAGACCGACAATACTGTAAGCGTGGAAAGCTGTTGCGGGGCCTTTCAGTGTCTTTGTAAAAAATCCTTGGAGAGGAGACATTTGTCTATCAATTGACTTCATTTAGCTTAGCTTATGATAATGGGTGACCCCCCAAATAATACAAAATATACATTTGATAGTAGTTTATGCAACTGTTACATAAGGAAAGGTGTGAAAACGCGAGCGTGGCTTATAAAACGAGCTGAAGGCGAGTGTCATGATAGGATCACAGTCATGATTATGACCTTATTATGTACAGTTGCATACATTACTTTATTGCAATATGATTTTACCTCTCCCCGCGCCGTCGCCGCCGTTGTAACATACTATACATCGCTAAAGTGCTCTCTCTGTGGTCGCACCTTCAGTCCTTCATGTCTGAAGATCGTGATTATGGGAAATCTTATTAGGACAAACGGAATAAGAAGAAGATTATTTTTCCTTTAACTGGTCTGCCCACCCCCACCTAGTCGGAGATCTACCACGTGATCTTCTTTCTACGTTTTCGACTATAACCTGTTTCTCCAGGTTGTTATCTCCGTGTCTCGCAATGTGGCCGAAGTAGAGAATAGGTACAACCAGTGGATAGGTGACTTTGAGTAGTCAGAGGATAGATGCGTTACTTCCGTTAGTGCGCTTGGCAGTCCACGGTCTTCTTAACAATACGACTCCTAGTAGTAGCTTTAAGTACTTACTAGAAACGTCGAATTAACCCTTAAATGCATGATGATGTATATTTACACGTTACTGAAATAACACAAGTGAAAATCTGAATATTGTCAATAAAGCCTTTGTCAAGATTGTCCCGAAATCTCGAAGTGGTGTGGATTTCATTGCTAATGACGTCATTGCATTTAAGGGTTAACCTCTCATGCATTTAAGAGGCCTTATTCCTTTTAAAATGCTGATTGTTTAGACATTTTTCTCTATGATCAAACATGTTTCTTAACATACTATTGATGTTACTTTCTAGAACAGGGCTATTGGGATTTATTGGTTTATATTTAAAACCTACAGTTTGAATTTTTCATTGATAATTTTTGTTTCAAAAACTACTCGAAATGGACAAAATTCACGATGAAAATTAGTTTTTTCAACTTATTTTCGACTGCACGCAATAAAAGCATGAAAAAGCTATGTTACTTCCTAGAACTCGGGGAAAAGTATTATTCACTTCAAAAAGTTCGTTGAAATTATCAATATATTTGTCATAATATGAAAAAAATAAATTTCAAAAGGAATAAGGCCTCTTAATTCTTTCTTACAATAAGTTGCAGTATAGTGCACTATTGTATTGTCAGAGAGATATTCCGGTCCAACGTGAAAACCGTGTTACTGTACGGATGTGAGACGTGGAAGGTCACTAAAGACATCACGCATCGGTTCCAGGTCTTCATCAACCGCTGTCTTCGCCAAATTCTTCTCGGTGTATACTGGCCCGAGAAAATCTCCAACGTAGACCTGTGGGAACGCTCTGGTGAGACTCCGATCGACCAGCAGATCAAACGCCGCAAGTGGAACTGGATCGGCCACACGCTCCGAAGGGACCCTGATCACATTCCAAGGCAAGCCCTAGACTGGAATCCCCAAGTAAAGCGGAAACGTGGTCGCCCTAAACAGACCTGGCGGGGGACGATCACTGCAGAAGCGAAGGCGATAGGAATGACCTGGAGCGAAGTGAAGCGCGAAGCCCAAGACCGTTCGGGATGGCGACGTACTGTGGACGCCCTCTGCCCCATCCAGGGGACATAGGACATTAAGTCAAGTATTGTCAGAGCTGAGTCATGCTAGACCGAATATGCAGACGATCTAAACACGCTGGCACACTTGTCGGCTTGCTAGGGTTGACTACAATTGAAAAGTTTATTTCTACAATTTTAAATTTTAAGTATGCTCATTTCGATTCAGTTTTTATTTATTTAAGCGTTTTCCAACCAAGCAACTGCTAAACAAATTTTCAAATATGAAATCTGTTAGAAATGATGTTTTCCAATAATGATTATTATCTTTTTGCGTACTTATTGTAAACCGGAACAAGTGACAACTGAGGATACACATTGGAAATAAATATTAAGGAACAATCTTACACAAATCGACCTAGTACCAAACTAAGTAATGCGTGTATGGCTGTTCTAAACGACGATATGCATAATACATGAATACTTATATAGAATAACATCCCAGGAACAAATATACGAGTTCATCACACAAAATTTGTGTCATGAACTCGTCTAACGTCGAACTATTTGTGTCACCCAGGATCGCCGGGTCAGTAGGCACTACAAACCGCGTCGTCAAAAACTAAAATAAAAATTATAAGTGAATGTAAGAATAATTGGACTATAATAGACAATTTGTTATAATTTTTAACTCCCGACGAAAAAAGAGGGAAGTTTAATAAGTGCATCTGTGTAATTACGTGTCTGTCTGTCTCAAACGGATGACCAATTTGAGTGCGATTTTTTTATCTAAAGACATGTCCGTCGATATGGTGCTTAGCTATGTTTGGTGGAAATCGAACCAATAGTTTCCAAGATATTCAGCTTTAATTGGAAACAAGTGACAAGATCTCAGCCAATATTAAAATTTTTATTTATGTTCAGTTTCAGTAACATTTTCTATATCACTCATTGAATGAGGGTCTCATGATGACTATAGTTACTTGTGTCGGGTCTGTTTTAAATTTTTAATTTAAGTTATAGTTCATCAAATGCGACCTAGCGTGAAAAGGAGGAAGCTTCTAAAGTCTAAACTAATTATATTCTAATATTTCTAATACTAACGTCGCCAACCCTACCGAGACTTCACCTCGACTGACCTTGACCGCCGCGGACGTTGACTTGTACTATAATAGACGATTGTTCGCTTCCATTTTAGGTCATCTAATGTGACCTAGTATGTACATTGTATTTATACTTAAACTACTGAAATGGAAATATTCTGTGTTTATTAGGTTTACAATTTCAAGTTGGGACATTGAACGTTTGTACGAACACTACACTGAACATATAAGCTATTATTTTAGGTGTCATTTTAAAAAGAAGTTCAAAATTTGTGAACAGATGTGTGTTGTTAAAAAAGTTGAATCGCCTTTATGTCAATGTTAATCCAATTAGTCCGATTCCCATATCTCATCAGCAGGCTTAGAAGTGTTCGTAGCAATAACGTTAATTAACTAGGGACATCCTTCTGATAAAACAATATCGATAACTGAATATTTATTCCGAAATTACATTTCATAGTAGCTATTAAGTTCACCGTGTAAATAGAAATTAACTAATATATAATGCTGATTTCTACCCATCAATGTTACTTATAAATATACTTTTTAGGAATATTAAAATTCAAATAAAAATCAACTTTAACAACCTTATATTTTTTAAATATTAAATCGAATAATATACGGTAGATATAACTATATTATTCATGATAATTATGCATTATCTCATAGTCATAATATAGCTACTGTCATAAGAAAGTACAACTTATCGATAAAATAATATATTTTAGCTCTCCCTAGCAAAATTCTATTCGGGCCACCAACACTTCTATGTCTGCTCATCAGGATTGATAAAACGAGGACCGCTACAGCCTGAACTACTGACAATAGAAATACAGTTAAATAACCTAAACCATTAAAGTAGTATAAAAATATTAATTGCGTATTACTGGAGAAATATAAAGGTTAATCCATGTAAATGAATAGCAAAATTGAATGCTCGAGATGGGCGACTCACATCACTAGGTACATAGTATAAAACTCGCTTCCTGCTGTCTGTCCCTATGAATGCTTAGATCTTTAAAACTAAGTAACGTATGTTGATGCGGTTTTTTTCAATAGGTACATAGAGTGATTCAAGTGGAAGGTTTATATGTATAATATGTATATGCATAATATATCATTGCCCCCGTGCGAAGCCGGGGCTGGTCGCTAGTTTACTATATGAATGAATGAATGAATGAAAATCTTTATTTCGGACATAATAAAATCCATAGCATATTAGTAGGGTCTTAAACTAAGGTTAGTATGTGCTTAAAATTAAACAAGATATTTACATATTTACTTAACAAATAAAGCTACGCCTTTAACCTGCTCTGTCCACCATCTTTGTATAGGGCAGTCACATCTCCCAGCAACTGCTTTTAGAATGCTGTTAGGACTTTGTCTCAGGTGGCTCCAAGTTGAGACTATCCGTTTCCTCAGGATGGCTTGGAAACTATCAGTGCGGGCTTCCACAAACATGCCTGAGGCACTACACCGACTAGGGAGTCCCATCAGCATTCTAAACGCATTGTTATATTGGACACGCAGAGCGCTGAAAGTCCGCTTCGTATACCTAATCCACAGACTGCTCGTGTAGAAAGATTGGCTATAAGCTTTAAAAAGCGTTATCTTAACTTCATATGTACATCGAGCAAATCTGCGGACAAGCATATTACAGTTATTATATACCATGGTTGACATAGTTTACAAGAGATAATTGAATACTTACTTACTTAAATCAATTAAAAAATAAAATTGGTGACTTGGTGTAAATATAGTGGCAACCCTATCGAGATAGTGAACTTATGACCTTGACGCAATGGAGTTGACATAGCCGCACCCCGGGGTTTTAGGTGCACGGATCATTTTGACACTAGGGCGACGGTATGCGTCAAATCTAAATCTAACAATAATATTTTTAATGTGCCCAATCTCTCAGTATTATTAACATACCTGTGCTAACTCGGGGCGCGTTCTAGGGATAGGATATCGATATAATTAATTTAATATATGTGCTCATTGAACATTCTCGATTACTATTTGAAGAGGTTCGATGTCACATCTGATAGGTATAGAGCCTCTTAAATTAAGGTCATTAATAAAAGTATGAGGATGGCATTTCAATCAAAATTATTTTAAAATAAACATGGTAAATACACGTTTTAATATGTTTATTTTTTTATTTTAAATGTGGAGAAATAGGTACCTAGGTAATATTTATTTATGTCGATGACATTTAGATGTTGCCAGTAACATCGATATATTTTGTTGTCGATAAAATATTTTGCTACGTCACTTTCGTATAGGTGCCCCGAGTTATCACAGGTATGATTATTAAGAATTCAAAAAAGTAAAAAAAATGGTGGTACGGAACCCTTCGTCCGGAAATCCAACTTGCACTTGGCCAATTTTTAGATTTGCATTAGAATCATTAGTGCACACATTCTAAAACTCACACACCCATAGTGACTCACACTCACACCGATAGACTAGGTCCAAATATACCTGACCTTGGTCTAAGCCTAGTCCTACCTCAATATGACATTGGCCTAGACCGCAAGCGGGGCCGGACGGGTGGCTGGTACTCTAATAAAATGAACACGCTCATTATGAAAATGGCAAAAATGAAACATATTAATAGGTACATGTTACGTTTTAGAATTAGGAGAGATGGCTATTGTTTCAACGGTGACTATAGGTATTGTATACGTGCGTATTAGTTGTTCTGAGAATAGCAAATTAGATGATAACTAAACTTGCTGCAGCTACATAGACATTGCTTTGAATAGTAAATGAGTGGAGAAATAACGACGCGCGACGACGACTTTGGGACTAGTGCGTTTTATGTAAGATTGTGGAAAGAAAAAAGAGAAACTATTGTTAATTAAATAGAGATTAATGACACGGTTGACGCAGTATGTAGTGCATCCAACCAACTGAGCCGACTCTTAGGTAATGGGTTCGAATCCCGGCAAGGACAAGTGTTTGTGTGATGAACGCGAATATTTGTTCCTGAGCCATGGATGTTATCTATATAATGTATATCGTGGTTCAGGATCCATAGTACAAGCATTTGCTAAGTTTGGGACTAGGTCAATTTATATAAGATTGTCCCTTAATATTTATTTATTATTTATAAGTAAGTACAAGAATAAAAGCAGGATTTTTCCAAATGCAATTAAGCAGAACCAATTTTCCGAACCGAACCGACTTCCAAAAGACTTCGGTTCTCATTAACTTGTATTTTTTTCAATGTTTGTTACCTCATAACTCTGTCATTTATTTAGAGAGAGATAAAATTTTGGTGAAGATGTTACTCGGCTATTGTTATTGGCTATTTACCTAAAATATGTGTAAAAAGCACTTTCATTCTTATACATACATGTACCTAATGAGCTTGTTAATAGGTTTTGGGTAGTTGAGTTCTGTATGCACAAGAAACATTTAATTTTATTGTGCACATTGTGCAAAAAAATGCAAGCACCTAATGGTAGATATTTGATAACATTACAGCCATTTGTTATTTGTGTTATTTGCGTAGTTGTTTTGAAGCCATTAGACGCGGAGTAATGAACCCCACAAGGCTGAAGCCAATACAATACAGACATAGGATATACAAGCATTTACCCGCGGATTAGTTAGATGAGTTCCCGCTACTTCGTTTGTCACGGGATCCACCGTCACCGTCTTGCTCGCACGGTATTGAAAGGAAAGTGACAGGGAGTGTTAGTCGTGCGACAAAGAGTGGCGGGTCACAGTTATGCTAGTCGTGCCTACAAGGCCGTACTTCGCCCTAGGCCCAAAAGGTCCGGGCGTAGGGCCCCAGCCGGTCTAGGGGCCCAGTCCCAGAAACAGGACTTGCACCATAATAATGTTCTCCTTATAGGGGAGGGGGGCCCAAATGCCAAGTGCCGGGCCCTGGTCCTCTAAGTCCGGCCCTGCGTGCCTATGTACTAAAATTGTTGAAATATTTACATCTATTGGGAGTATTCTTATAGATTTCAGGAGTAATCTTAAGAGCGCAAAAAGGACTTGTTATCGAGATCGGCGCCAGCCATTCAGTGCCATCTGTTGGCTCATCACGCCGGAACGAATTAATAATTTTTTTATACAGGGTTTAGCTAGGCATCTAATAATGGTTATAGAATACTTTTTACCCGACTACTTGGACAAAGTAGTACTTCTCGTACCAACATAAACAATGAAACATCCCGAAGAAAAACCTTTTCTCTTTTTGAGTCGGTTATTTGATTATTTTCCACACATCCTCCTTATTTCATTGTTGTACATTCGGTTATTCGAGTTCGAGGGAGATCGGTTATGTTTATCTATCATTCCAATATGCTCAGATGGTAATAGACGACGCGATAGCAACGGCCGCGTCCAAGGTTGATGCAGTTAGGCTTATTGCTGTTAGTTTGGAGACCTAATTTAAAAGAATACTAGCGTTTTATTGTGGCTTTACTCGTCTAGTACACGCAATGCTGCTATAGACAGCCTCCGTGTGTCAATTACACCATTGATGTAACAAAGTTACAGCGTGGTGTACCTAACTATACAATTCTGAACCGGTTGTTTCTATGGTAGAATAACCGGTTTCCAATTTATGCGATGGCAAACCAAATTTGGGCTTACATTTCTAATTTTCGATAAAATTTTACGAATGTTTGTAACTACTAATACAGTAGCAAATTGCAAATTTGGTTTGCCATCGCATAAGTTGAAAACCGGTTATTCTACTATAGAAATAACCGGTTCAGAATTCTAAAGTTACACCACTCTGTAACTTTGTTACATCAAATCATCGATCTATCTATCGAATGTAATGTCAAATTCATTTTCAACTGAAAATACCGAAAATATATTTGGACAACGTAATACTAATAGTCTATTCTTGCTTATTCCATGTACCTATTTTATTTTGGTGTAGCAATAAATGTTTGTTTTTTTCTTCCAAGTCTGAACTGAATACCCAACAAAATAATCAAAAATAGCACCATTATTTGGGCAATGGCCTGATGGCCGAATGACCTATAGATTATCTAAAAAAAAAAACGATCGCAACCATCGAACCTTAAAATAACGACTAAAATTATTTATTCGCCATTTAAACCATGATATTTGACATTGGCTCATCACTGTAAAGCAAGAAGGACGCAAACCATGATATCATTTAAATTCACGAAACGTCATAAAAAAATAACCCATGCAGCTTTAGGCGCCAAAATTTCAAAATGGCGCCACTGCAGTCCGAGCCGCTTAAAAATGTACGAAGCGATTTAGTTCGTTTTTTGTCCACCATTATTTAGTAGTTGGTGGAAGTAAAGTCAATGGCCGGTCCTAATGATTTTCCAACACAAAAAGGCTTATTAATATAGAATGAATATGGTACGTAAGCCCTTTTTATTTAGGGAATGAGTTACGGTCAAATTCGGGCACCGTTCAACTAGACGCTTTGTATTGTGACCACGCTCGGCTAGACTGGAGTAAAGTGAGGTAGGTTCATTGTTTAGAAAATATGTGATTAAGATGATGGTTTCTTATGAACGGCCAGTGTTATGGTGATGTAGGTACCTATATTTGTACGATCGCATTCTAATTTTAAATTAATTGACCGTGCCGTGAGAAAGAGTCACCGTTAGTCATTAGTCATTTATTCTTTAATAATATACATTGCGTTAGAATTACCTATAATTAATGATTATAAATTAAGAAAATTAAATTATCTATACAATTAATTTCATAGCACTAATGTTGTGCTTGATTACCTACATACGTAAGTATTAATTTTGAAAGAATGAGCCGTTTCAGCTTCGAAAAAGAAACGTAAGCACCTATCCGTTTGTCCACATATCCGGGTGTTCTCGTCTACATCTACATTTCTCAATCGATTCTCGTGAAATTTTGTGAGCATGTTCGGTAGTAGTCAGTTTTCCGATATTTTTCAATATGGTGGTTTTATTTGCTTTTTAATGAAGCTTATTAGGAGAATATCTCCATTACTGAAGTGTTGTCATTTCTAATCTAACATTCCCAAAAATTGCATCTGTTTGTTGGAAATAGAATAGTTGTCATTGTCAATGCCACAAGGGCATTGACACATTGACACATTACGACGAGGCACAGTCTTTTATGAACCCCGATTTTGTTTCATCTGTTTTTTATTGTAAAAATTGATAATTTGAATCATTTGAAGTACTAGACTGAAACTCCGCGATCGATCCGAGCTTTAGTTTTTGAGAAAACAGGAAGCAAAGTCGGCCGGATAACCGGGCACTAGAATCACGAAAACCATTATAAAAAATAAACTGGACTACCTAACTGAGATTTGATTTATTGTAATGTTTACACACATAATAAGGAATAATTACACCTATTTTGGTTTTTCTAATGTGGATAGGTTACGAAATATTACCATTTTTGTCGTTTTTCGTTTTTAATTTTTATCTCAAGCATAAAGCTGTATTAGATAAAGTTCTCTATACAGGATAATCCTTACACATACCTCTATCGATCATATCTAAATCACAATCTACTCCGCTACCTGAAGGTTGTCTGGAAGAGATCGCTATTTAGCGATAAGACCGCCTGTTGTTTACCTCTGCCTGTTATTTTAATGTATCTCATGTTGTGTTGTATATTCCTTTATGTTGGAGGTGTGCAATAAAGAGTATTTGTATTGTATTGTATTGTAATCTAATTCCGTTTTATCCAGGAGTTGCAAGCATTGTTATAGTTTTGGTCAGGGTTGCCACCTTTGTTATCCGGATAAAACCCAACTTATGATTTTTTATCTGGAACGCGATCTAATCGTCATCTTCATTTAAAATGATTAAATTCTCATCCTCAATTTCATCCGACATCATGGCAGCTGTAATCACCTGTTCATCCACATGTTTTATGAGATTTACTGCTTTTGCCGGTAATGGACTTTTATTTGTTTTCATGCGTCTTTTTTTTAAACTGTAGTCGGAAATGACCGGGTCTGATGATACTAGAGCCCTGTGAAATAGATCGGACATTTGCCAAAACTGAAAAAACTGCCTTTGTTAATTCCGAGCTGAACGAATCGAATGAAATAATCAGGCTGGATTTCAGAAATTTTCTAACGAAACCGAAATAACGCTTATTTTCGGATAGTAATGTCAAAAGTCCACAGTTATTTTACATTACTATTTGAGAATAAGCGTAATTCTGGGAATAAAAGTGATGAAATCCTGCCTGAATGTTGTATGCCTTTTCCCTTTAAACTGCGTGTAACTAATAAATAAACAAAAACTCACCATCCTGACTTTTTGAGCTCCGTTTAAAACAACTTACCTATATTTCTCTTAATCAACCCTCGAAAACACTGGTTGAACATTTTCTTCTAATTATATTTATACTTAAACAAAATTATGTTTCTAACAAAATCACGTAAAATTTCTAAATATTCGAACATTATATACTTACTTGATTTGAAATAGCCTCTTTCCTAGTAGTGGGATCCCCACGAGTTAATGAAAAATAATGTCAAAATAAATAGAATATATTTTTAGACGAGGTGACAAACCTAGCTCGAAAAAATCCGGATAAAACTTAAAATGCTTGCAACTCCTGGATAAAACGGAATTAGATTGTGATTTAAATATGATCGATAGAGGTATGTGTAAGGATTATACTGTATAGAGAACTTTATCTAATACAGCTTTATGCTTGAGATAAAAATTAAAAACGAAAAACGACAAAAATGGTAATATTTCGTAACCTATCCACATTAGAAAAACCAAAATAGGTGTAATTATTTCTTATTATGTGTGTAAACATTACAATAAATCAAATCTCAATTAGGTAGTCCAGTTTATTTTTTATAATGGTTTTCGTGATTCTAGTGCCCGGTTATCCGGCCGACTTTGCTTCCTGTTTTCTCAAAAACTAAAGCTCGGATCGATCGCGGAGTTTCAGTCTAGTACTTCAAATGATTCAAATTATCAATTTTTACAATAAAAAACAGATGAAACAAAATCGGGGTTCATAAAAGACTGTGCGAGGCTACGTTACTCACATAATCACTAGTCTGGTGGCCCAGAATAGATATTCTGCGGCACTAGCATATCCTGACGCGACTTCGCTTGTCGTGCGACTAGCATCACCTGTCTTGCTCGCACCGTATTGACAGGTAAGTGACAGGTAGTATTTGTCGCGCGACTTAGAGTCACGTGTCAAAGTTATGGTTAAGTACAATTTTATATTTTCAGACTCTAAACCTCACTTTAAAGTGCTATGAAGGAACTTGGAAGTGCTATGTCAACGTAGCTAGAAAGAATGGACTCACAAAATTTGTGAAACATTCTTTGGCTACTAAACTAAACATAACCTACCTCACGCACCCACTCACAAACACACACACACACACACAGCCGAAACAATGAGTCTGCCAAACTCATCTAGCCAATAGGTAGTGAATGACCGCTCAAGGTCAGCCGTGCGGTAGGTTAGGTCTAGCCTAAACATTGCCTAAACGGCTTTCGGATGTGGATGGCGATACTGTTGCTTGTTTAGTCACAATAATAGTTTAATAAAATATTAGTTCCACTTATTAATAAATTAGGTGCGTTATGAAAATAAAATAGGGAATGTTTTTTTTGTATGAGAGTCGGCATCTCTAAGTTGGTGCCATAAAGTTTAGGCGAAGATCTAGTGACGAGATTCATGAATCATCGAAGAAATTCCTCAAATATAGGCATATCTATAGCGATTTTGGTGATTTTAAGCTTCCGACAAAAAAGCGTAATAACTTCATATAAGTTTAACATGACTGTGTATCTGTACATCTGTGTGTCTGTCTGTGCTCTCAGGTGGATGGTTCGATTTGAATGCGGGCGTTTTTAATCGAAAACCTTATTGTCTAACGAGATGGTCTTTTCTTATTATCTATGTTTCGTTGGGTCGGGTTTTTTTTTTAATTTTAATTTAGGTTACGATTTCTCGAACACAAAATACTTACCATTTCTCAATAAAAATCGTTTATTTTATTGTAAAAAAGCGATTATGTTAAATCGCAACTATTTGAAACTAGCTGTACCCTATTGGGTAGTGTCCAACAAGACTAAACTTTAGGCTACGCAGGCTACTTCAGTTAGTGTTACGGTTTGGTGTACTCGTAACATAGTAATTAGTCCTGCATTGCCATGGTTTGGCTCCGAAGATACTGGGAGCATTTGCTCGCTGTATTGCCAACCTAAGTAGGGCGCAAGGAATCTACCAGCTCCTCAATGGTGAACACTGGTTAGCACGTGAGCAGCTGGCACTTTTCTTCCAAGGTCTTCTAAGGTCTTTGAAAAGATGGGCGCTGATTACAGCATAAGCAGAATGTCATTATCGTTATACCGACTCTCTTTTATCCGCAGTCCTGTTTCTGTCCTGTAACTACGCTTCGCGACTATCGTCGTGCGACATAGCATCGGCTACATCGCCCGTCACTCTCTTACAGTACAGCGAAGAAAAAGATACGTGATATTAATTGTGCGAGAAAGAGTCACATGTCACTGTTATGCTACACGTACAGAGCAAGAGAGTAGATATAACGATATTTTGCGTTATTCATGATTTACAGCCGCCAAATCATGGAACTATGCGCTATGGCCCAAATGGCCCGTGTAGGTATTGATCTGACCGAAACAACTCCAGGAGGACCAAGAAGCAGCTCGTCACCTCCCTCGTCTTCTCAATCTTCCTTTACGGCGCAGAGACTTGGACCCTCAAGAAAGCCGACCGCCAGCGCATCGACGCGTTTGAGATGTGGTGCTGGAGGAAATTGCTCGGGACTCACTGGACGGAACACCGAAACAACGATTCCATTCTTACCGAGCTCAAGATTCCGATGAGGCTCAGCACCACATGCATGCGGAGGAGTTTCGAGTTCTTTAGCCACATTGCCAGAAAGAGAGGGGACAATTTAGAAAAGCTGCTGGTAACAGGCAAGGTTTGCGGAAGACGGCCCAGAGGAAGAAGTCCAAACGCTTGTCGGACCCATTACGCTCTACCCACAAAACCTCTATCTACGATGCCATCCATGCAGCCCAGGATAGAGTAAGCTGGCGGAAAATAGTCCACGAAAAATTTGGATATCCGGATATCCACAAAATTTTGGATCCGGATCTGACTGCTCTCCGGATCCAGATATTACTCCAACGGATCTGGATAAAATGTATGAATGGAACCATTTGGTATGTAGGTATAGCATAAGACTAGTTGTTTAGGTATATCGTATGGTCTGCTACAGTGGCGTCTTTGTTTCTATTATTCCATAGGTCATGGATATCGCTATAGCGACTAGTTATTGAAGTGTGGCTCAGATCGCGTTCATAAAGAGGACGCGTCGTTGCCAAAACTCATAATACGTTTATCGCGTGAGCGTGCTAGACTTCGTCGGGTTAATTCGCTCTAATGGTGACATACGTTAACGTGCGATATCATAAGTGTGTGTAATGCATCTATAAACTGATTGTTTTGTTTTGTGCACATGAAAAGTAAAAGTTACGGCTGCTGAACATAGAAAGTAAATATAAGGTATGTTTTTATCGTAAATTGTGTCTATATTATTTAATAGTTTTTTTTTTTTTTTTTTTTATTATTCACAGACTGACCGGCGATTGACCTCAGTATCACCTGATGGAAAGTGACTACGGGGTCGAGGATGTAGCTCGCCGGTTCAGTAATAGCCTATTCACTCTTACCTTGAAGATACCTAAATTATATTTTTTTGGAAATACACATGATGGGAGCGAGTTCCATTCCTTAGCGGTTCGCATTAGAAATGATGAAGCAAATCGCTTCGTGCGAATGAGTGGTAAACTGACAACATAAGGGTGAAATCGCTCCCCTCGCCTGGTTGTCCGATGTTGAAACGGGGATGGTGGAATTAAATAGTTGTTTCAATTGGGTAATTAATAATCTTAATACCGTATAATCGTGATCGTGAGACCTTTGCCTAAGCCTCTTTATTATTAGGTTATAATTTGTCTTAAAATCCGATATAAAAAAAACTAGTTTTAATTGACAAATAAATCGTATTTCTTGCGTCCTTTAATTGCCTCTACTCGTACATCTTTAAAAAATCGGCCACACAGTCGTTATGTACACATATGATACATGCATATGAGTTGCATGGCCGCTTGTATGTGTGGGTGCGGTCATCACACTTCGGGGGTCGAAAACCCCTGATAGACTCTAAATAAAAGTATGATTGTATGGAAGTGTATGTATGAGTTTGTATGAGTGTGCGTCCGCGCATCGCCCTAATTCACGTCATGTGTTTATTTTAATGGTCTCCGAAATCGATAGATTTTACGATATTTTTAAATACTTAGGTAAATTAACGGTGCACCAAGTTTGCTTTAATTTTGGCTACCATCATCACCGGTTGGCTCCGTGATAGTACCGCTAAGAACCGGCGGTCTTGCGTTAGAATCCGGGCAAAAGCATATTTAACCGTCTTTAAACCTTTACCGCATACAAAGCCATATATGGCAGATATGAACTTGGACCTTATTGGCACAGGTCAAGGTTCAAATTCAAACAACTATTTTTTTTCTATATGCGGTAAAGGGTTAAAAAAAGGAGAAGTATCAATAAATAAATAAATATTAAGGGAAAATCTTACACAAATCGACCTAGTCCCAAACTAAGCAAAGCTTGTAAGTAATGGGTACTTGACAACGATATACATCTATACTATTATAAAATTGTAGATTTATATTGAAAATTAGTTTTCTATGAAGAGAGGTCATGATTTCAGGAAAAAATTTAATAGCGTGATTCAGGACCGTCATTTGTTTTATATGGTCGCGTGGCGCCATGCCAACCTGGCGCCATCTGTTTTCATTATTTCCTTTGTCCTCTCATCACAATTTCGGTACAGGGATAGCTGGACATCCAAAGATGGTTATAGGCCACTCTTTACCCAACTACGGTATACAAAAAAATTACGCCTACGATACGTAATATATAAATACATATATACAGATACAGATCTTAACAACTATAGGTCTAGAGCATCCAAAACCACCGATGACCACGATCCTCAGTCATGAGGGAGCAACCACAGAGAGAGATATAGATAACATCCATGACTCAGGAACACATATTTGAGTTCATCACACAAATATTTGCCGGGATTCGAGACCAGGGGCCCAATTCGAGAATGCCGTTTGAGTGAACGCCAAACGTCAAATCTCTATTAGATAACAGTTATATCGCCATTGAACTGTCATTTAAATGCGATGAGCTTAAAAGTGACATGTCTCATCTCAATTTTGGAAATACGAAGGCGATAATAATTGTCAAACAAGTTATTCATGTATATAAATTTCTGTTTTGAACGAAACGTTACGGATTAATTTCACGTACTACGCGGTCAATTTAAAGTATGCGCCTGTTATTTATGCCGTCACATACAAAGGAAACGAAAATTTAGCGCGTCCGAATTGACGAAGTTGCGATGTTCTAGGGATATCGCCACTTGTCAAGTAGGCACACGTCAAAAGTGACGGATGGCGATGAAAAGGAGAGATCTCCATTATATCTCTAAAATTGGTCGAATACCCCCCCAGGACCGTCGGCTCAGTATGCAGGTGCACTACAAACTGCGTCAACCGCGTCGTCTTTTTTTTTTCATGTTTCCCTTTAGGCGAGGCAGGTCATCCTCGTTTTCAGTCAATTTCGAGCACGGTCATGTTCTCGGTTCGTCACCTTCTTGGCAGATCATCTTCGCTTCCCGACAATTTAGAAGGACGTCATGTTCTCAGCTAGTCAATTTCACCATGGCCTCAGCTGTCAGAGATGCGCGGGGCGATTTGCAAGGCATCATGCGATCAATGATTTGGTTCGTCGGGCTTTAGTGTCTGCCAATATACCTTGTACCTTGGAGCCTCCTGGGTTGAGTCGAACTGATGGCAAGAGGCCTGATGGTCTCACGTTGGTTCCTTGGCAGAAAGGTCGGTGCCTCTTGTGGGACGCAACTTGTGTGAGTACGTTTGCTCCGTCCCACTTGACTCACACCATTAGAACTGCTGGGGCGGCCGCGGAGTGTGCGGCAAGAGTGAAGCACACTAAATACAGTGCCTTGGAGCCAGCGTACGATTTTGTACCTATTGCAGTGGAGACTGGTGGACCTTGGGGCTCGGAGGCCAAGGATTTTATTAAGGAATTGGGCCGCCGGCTTAGGGATAGGGGCTGTGACCCGCGCTCTGGATCGTACCTGGTGCAACAAATTTCGTTGGCCATTCAGCGTGGTAACGCCGCCAGTGTGATGGGTACGTTTGGGCCAGGTACGATTCGGGGCGTGCCTCATTAACGAAATTGACGAAGCCTGTTGTGGATCATATCATTGGTTTGTATTTGACGAAGCCTGTTGCTGATTTGTTGTTGTATCTCACCTGACGAAGCCTGCGATGCGGATCAGAACTTATTGCAATTTTTCCTTTCATGTGTCTTTTAATAAATAAAATATGTCAATTTCATAATTAGTCAATTTCGTTTCGTGTCGATTTCTAGGAACGTTATGTTATCAGCAGGTCGTCTTCGTTTCGTGTCAATTTCGAGGGACGTCATTTTATCAGCTGGTCACCTTCTCAGCAGGCCATCTTCGTTTCCTGTCAATTTCGAAGGATGTCATGTTCTTAGCTAGTCAATTTCTTAGTAGGTCAGCTACGTTTAACAACTTTAACGTTATTTGCTTATCTCTGTTAATATAATTACAACTTTTACGGATAAAATACAAGGGGTTACTACAAAAAGATACCATAAGAATAGTTACAAGCCTAGAGAATTTCGTTGAAATAGATTTTCCTAGACGATGACTAACCCAGAAAATTACGTCCTGCGAAATTGACCTACTTAGAAGACGACTAAACTAGATAGTGACGTCTTGCGAAATAGACCCTCTTAGAAGATGACTAAAGTAGAAAATGACATCCTGCGAAATCGACCTACTTAGAAGACGACTAATCCAGACAATGTCGTCCTGCGAAATATACCTACTTAGAAGATGACT
Source organism: Apotomis betuletana (assembly GCA_932273695.1). Lineage (NCBI taxonomy): Eukaryota > Metazoa > Arthropoda > Insecta > Lepidoptera > Tortricidae > Apotomis > Apotomis betuletana. Next base: position 2,507,840 of record OW026309.1, on the reverse strand, counting down.
GACCTACACTCCGGATTTTAATTAGGCGAACTAACTTGACAGCTCAAAGTGTTGTCAGGAATAGAAAACAATAAATAGTGATTGGTTTATGTCGATACAAATATGTCGATATAACCTTAACAATACATCCATAGACACTTAATTATGTTGTAATACGGTTCATATTCGTTTAAAAATGTACAGTTATCAGTGTATTCGATAGTACTATGGAACTGTCAAGAAAACAAAAAGGCGGACAGCGTTCTTAGCGATGTCCTAAAATAAAGTTCGTTCGATGTAAGTATTTTAATAGCAACCGTTTTTTAGGGTTCCGTAGCCAAATGGCAAAAAACGGAACCCTTCTTAGCGATGTCCTAAAATAAAGTTCGTTCGATGTAAGTATTTTAATAGCAACCGTTTTTTAGGGTTCCGTAGCCAAATGGCAAAAAACGGAACCCTTATAGATTCGTCATGAAATGAAATGAAATGAAATGAAATAATTTATTCAGTAAGTAGGCCACAAGGGCACTTTTACAAGTCAGATTGTGAATCTACCGGCATTTCGCAAGAGGAGACCGCTGTTGAGAAGAAAGCCGAAAGAAACTCAACAGTAAGTCATTTTTTCGTAAATAATACTTAGAACAATTACATTACATTAGTGTTATAACTAATTATTACATGCGTACACGTATAGGAGATATATAGATACTCCAAATCAATGTTAGGTAGCAATATTAAAATAACACTTTAACTATCAATTTAAAATATTAAATATACCCAGAGATGTATAAAGTCTCTAGGTGTCACAAATGCAATAAAATACAATTACTTAATTAATTTAATTCCAAAGAGATGTATAAGGTCTCTAGGCGTCAACGTGAATAATCTACAATAGAGAATAATTATTAAACCTAAATTTCTTAGAGATGCATAAGGTCTCTAGGCGTCACAATATACAAAAAAGAAAAATAATAATGATAATAATAAATATGATAATAGTTAAATTTCATTCCTCAGAGATGTATAAGGTCTCTGAGCGTCATTGTACAGTACACTAAGTTTATTAGAGATGTATACAGTCTCTATAAGTAAAAAATTATAATAATAACTTCAATCGAGTACAGGATGAAGTCTCTCACGTCAATTCAATAAACACTGGTAAGCAGTTACTACACGACTAATTTGGCCCTTGCTAGTATGAACAGACCGCCACAAACGGCACCCGTTCACGAGCATGACGCATATCTCAGCCATCGCCTCCCTCAACCATATTATAGGGAAGGTTGCGACCCGATCAACGTCATGTCTGTCTGTCTGCCTGTCCGTCTGTCCGTCCGTATGTCACAGCCATTTTTTTCCGAAACTATAAGAGCTATACTGTTGAAACTTGGTAGGTAGATGTATTCTGTGAACCGCATTAAGATTTTGATGCAAAAATAAAATAATAATAATAAATATTGGGGGCTCCCCATACTTAGAACTGAAACTCAAACATTTTTTTTTCATCAAACACATACGTGTGGGGTATCTCTATGGTTTCTAAAGTATTTTTTTCTAAACCGAATAGTTTGCGTGACAGACGCTTCCAAAGTGGAAAAAAGTTGGTCCCCCCCCCCTCTAACTTCTAAAATAAGAAAATGAAAAATCGAAAAAAAACATATGATGTACATTACTATAAAAACTACCAACGAAAATTGTTTTGAACGAGATCTAGTAAGTAGTTTTTTTAATACCTAACTTTGCACCTAATTTATATGGGGCGGTATACATACCAGGTGCAAACTCAACTTAACCACTTAGGGATGGAACGTGTTTGTACGGAACCCTCGGTGCGCGAGTCCGACTCGCACTTGTTTTATTATTGATTCGTGTAATAAAATTATTAGTTAGATTTCAAACACAATAATTCAAAATTTATGAAATACGTAATGTCTACTTTTTTTAATGCTGTTTAACTAAACATCTGGTAGGAACTGGTTTTTTTAATTCTTTAAATTAGCAAGGAAAAGCGTGTGATTCGTTCACGACAATTATATATTAGTGTAAAGATTATAAAAACAACAGTTGCTAGGAAACAAATAGCAGAGATATAAAAAGAAGTATAGCATAGACAATGAGTCCATGCTCACGTTATCAACCTTCTTCTTAACATAATTATCGATATTAACAACACTAGCGAAACTGTGGCAACATTCGTGTGCAATGAACTGTCAAGTTAGTTCGCCTAATTAAAATCCGGAGTGTAGAAAATGACGTCCTGCGAAATAGACCCACTTAGAAGACGACTATCCCAGAAAAAGACGTCCTTCGAAATAGACGTAAAACTAACATGACCTTTCACTACATTGACTTTCCACGAAAAGGACCTGCCTCGCCTAAAGGGTTCGAACCTACCTATGGGACCACAGAACCTGATGCGATTGAATTTTTCAAGCAGCCAAAAAATAAAACACCTTTATTTTAATTTTGTTTTTTTTTTTGTAATATTCTATGAAATTAAATTAAATGAAATTCAAAAAGGCAAAAATCGGTACGGGACTGACGAGGCTAGGTTTTCGTTTTTTTTCGACTTGTTATTAAAAAAAAATTGGGCAAGTGCGAGTCCGACTCGCGCATGAAGGGTTCCGTACCATAATCTATAACAAATAATATTAAATATTTATTTTATTTAATTTCTAGTATTTGTTGTTATAGCGGCAATAGAAATACATCATCTGTGAAAATTTCAACTGTCTAGCTATCACCGTTCTTGAGATACAACCTGGTGACAGACGGACGGACGGAAGGACAGCGAAGTCTCAGTAATAGGGTCCCGTTTTTACCCTTTGGGTACGGAACCCTAAAGAGAACGTTCTAAATTCAAAACTCGATCGCTGCTGCGCTGTCGCATGCGCGTGGGCATTAGATCGTAGCTCGGCTGTTGGCCCCGTGCCCTTGCAGAGGACACGGCGCCGACCTTCGCTATCGAAGGGTACGCTGAGGGCTTTGTACGACATGTTGGTAAAAAATTGGGCAAGTGCGAGTCCGACTCGCGCATGAAGGGTTCCGTACCTATATAGATTATATATATAATCTATAACAAGTTTGTTGTATGGGAGCCCCCCTTAAATATTTATTTTATTTTATTTTTAGTATTTGTTGTTATAGCGGCAATAGAAATACATCATCTGTGAAAATTTCAACTGTCTAGCTATCACCGTTCGTGAGATACAGCCTGGTGACAGACGGACGGACGGACGGACGGACGGATGGACGGACGGACGGACGGACGGACAGCGAAGTCTCAGTAATAGGGTCCCGTTTTTACCCTTTGGGTACGGAACCCTAAAAAGGGTCGGTTTTGACACGGCTTTTCACGTTAGGGTGGTCAAGATTATTTGGACTATTTAATTACTTTTATTCTCCTGCGGATATAATTGTTTATTATTCAGTCTCGCAGGAAAACTGTAAGACATAATCTTCATTGCTGTTTGGGCACAACACATACCGGTCGCAAACATTGGACTTTAGACACTGCGGTATTTGGGATTGGAAGATATTACGTAGCTTCTGGCCGAGTTGGATTCGACAGGAAAGGTCTACCTCTGAAAGAAAGAAAGAACGTTTATTCGGGAACAAAATATAATTACATAAATAGTGACAAAAAAAATTATTACTATGAACTATAATAATTACGACTTGCTTCGAAAAGGTCGCGAGCCAGCGCTGATCTTAAGGAGGGACCATTAGGTGGAACCACAGACCATCCGGTGCGGGCAGTGTCCCCCTACCGGTGTGGTGGGAGAAGACTAAAAGGGTTTATTGCAATCGTAAGTTTCTTTAGGCAGGCTAGACACTCAGTTAACTATTCCAGGGGAGGTCACAAACCTATTGAACTAGGGTGAGTCCATCGAAATAATCAGTGGGACACGGCGTGAACTGATTATTTTGTTTAGTGATCCAAAAAAGGTCTTCTCATCCGAAAAGTTAAGTTAAGTTTTCGACTTGAAGTCTACGCTGACCAAGACCACTTCACAGCAATACCTGTCCGTCTAGCACAATTATGCTTCGTGACTCTTGTCGCGCAATATAGCGCTATAGACCCATCAACCTCTCACATTACTGCACAGAAAGAAACAGGCCATTATCTCGCGCAAGAAGAAGTCGCTAGTGACAGTAGTGCTAGGGGAGATCGGACGGCTGGAAACCTGCTTCTTTTGTAGCAGGATCATCTTCCATTCGCTACAGGCGGCTGTCAGCGCAGTCTATGGACCTTTGTTACTTGTGGATAAGGAGTTGGTGGTCGAACCAAACATTATCCAAGGATAATCTAGAATAATCCGAAGACAAGGATAATCAGAAGACGCAACTGTACGTGGAACGATAGATAGTGGAACGATGCATAATCACAGTATTTACGACTAGCCAGAGTATTTTTCAATATTTTTAGGTACCCATAATACAAGCATTGCTTAGTTTGGGACTAGGTCAATTTGTATAAGATTCTCCCTTAATATTATATTTTTATTTTAACCTTTATCATTTGCTTACGATTCTTTCATTTAAATTAACTACGTGTAAATATATGGGCGGTGTACTGTCTCCGCTATTGTTTTCGATCTTTATAAATTCCATTACTCAAAACCTTTCATCTCATTATCACCTTTATGCCGATGATCTTCAAATTTACACGCAAGGCGTACTTGATGATCTCCCCGCTGCCATCGACACTACGAACAATGACTTCTTACGTATCTTAGACTGGAGTAGCAGTTACGGTCTGAAAGTGAACCCCGCGAAAACGCAAGTCATCAATTCATCATCATTGGAAGAAGTCAGATGGTATCTAGGATCGACTTTTTAAAACTCCCACCAATTATTTTTAATGGGATTGTAATACCTTATTCTAACCAGCCAAAAAAGTGAAAAATGGATTATATGGATAGGTGAAGTTAGTGAAAAATCTTGGCGTTTTAATGGACAGTTCTTTATCTTGGGTGCCGCAAATGTGTGAGGTTAGCAGGAAGATGTTTGCTGCAGTAGCTTCTTTGCGACGACTGCGTAACTTTCTCCCCATTGCCACTAAGATTGCGTTGGCTCAAACGTTACTTCTCCCTATTCTGGACTACGCTGACATCTCCTATCTCGAATTTACAGACGGGCAACTTAATAAGCTTGAGCGCATTCAACATGTTTGCATTCGGTTCATATTTGGGTTACGCAAATATGACCATGTATCTAGTTTCCGTTCCCAGCTCAAGTGGCTCCCAATCCGTTTTCGTCGTAACTCTCATATTCTTGCTCTTCTTTATAGTATACTTTTTCATCCTGCAACTCCCCGCTATCTCAAAGAGCGTTTCACTTATCTCACTTTCTGCTCGATCTACCCAAAATATGCTCCTTGCCGTACCTTCTTCCGTCTCAAAATTGTATAATAATTCGTTTCCTTTTAAAGCTGTCTGTTTATGGAACTCCTTGCCTGTTAGCTTAAGGCGAACTAAATTTCTTGTTTCTTTCAAAGCTCAACTGAAAGAACACTAAATATCTATCCCTTTCATAATTCGTATTTTATTCAAATGGTCCTATTATCTGTTGGCTGAATGTATGTATGTGTGATGTATTTATGTATTTATTTTTTATTATATTTATGTATTTATTTGTTTTTTATGTATATATATATTTTTTTTTTGCACCGCCTAATTACAAAATCTTATTTTTCAAGTTCTCCACTACCCAAAGGTTGTCTGGAAGAGATCGCTCTTTTGCGATAAGACCGCCTGTTGTTTACCTCTAATTGTAATGTCTTGCATTGTATTTTTCCTGTATATTTTATGAGGTGTGCAATAAAGAGTACTTGTATCTTGTATATGCTCAGCTATTCTACTACGATTATTACATTTTATTGTTACCTCCATATGCACCCAAAACATATACTTAATGCTCTCCCAATCAGCTCAATCTTAAAAAGTATAAAACCTCCAAGACCGTACTTCTAAACTGCGGGACTCCGAGGCTATACTCGTAATCTATGCGCACACACATACACACACTCGTCGCGGGCTACAGTCTTTTGTTTGTAACCAGGGCTTTAGACTTTTGTGAAGATAACGTGTTAATTTTGGCGGTGCACGGCTTTTAGGATTTGAATTTGAATGAGATACTTTATTTGAACAAGAATTATCGGGAGCAGGACACTATATTTTAATTATGTGCCTTTAGTAGGTAAGTGATTAAGATTTTGAATATTAATTTAGTGTCTTTTACAGTTAGTGATAAGAACTTGTAAATTAGTATTACAAACTAAAGTAGGTATATTTCGATTCTGATGTTGTTTAAAATCTGTTGTAAATCATTATCATATTTTGAGTCTCGATAGAACCCAAAGTAAGATTACAACAGACAACTGTTTACCCCACTAGGGTTTTACCCTAGTGGGGTAAACAGTTGTCTGTTACTGCGTGACTGACGCGGACGGTAGCACCTTCTAGTAAATATTGTAGACCTACGGAAGGACATCATGGTGGCCACATCCTGTACCTGTTCCTATGCGGCACCTGTGCCCTGCGCGCGTCCACGCGGCCTTCGCCGTCCGCTATTTATGTGTCTATTCAAAGGGATATAGAAAGTAAAAAATAAGAGCCAGTCTGGCAAACGTAAGTCAGAGCTTCAATCCAATGTAACGTCTGACACTGACGTCTGTCCGAGATCTCCCTATTTTTTCTACTTTAGTAAATAGAATAATATGGGTACGTGTACGCATGGGGGTAAGTGTCCGCAATCCCATGTACCTATTTCAGCAGAAATGAATGGGTTTGCGCACACTTACCAACTACGTATACCTGCCCCTCATGACTCTACTATACAGTATTTTTACGTTAAGGCATTTTCTTTTACCGTAATGACATTTTCTTTTCGAATAAGATGTATTCTATTTTGAAAGACATACTTCATGATTCTAGGTCAACGGGAAATTAGTACTTACTCTATTGATTATGATTCCCTTGCGTCTTAGCAGATGGATAGATAACAAAGTGATCCATTAGGGTTTCGTATTTGCCGACTGGTGGAACCCTAAAATTGGATAGAATGCCACGATAAACCCCAGTATTGGTATTGTAGAAATCTCTGTCGAAATAGTGAAACTTTGTTTTAGCCTATATTGTATACAAAACACTAATATATTACAAATACAAAGATAGAAACAGTAAAACATTTTTTAGACCCTGACCAGTTTTGAACTGGTATCTTATGTCATACTCTGACCAATTAAGCTAAAGTAAAAAGAGTCTGGTAAGGGTGTCTTTGATTTTTTTCACTGCTTGTTTTTGTTTTAAGATCTTTGTATGTATGTATGTATGTAAACACTTTATTGTACATAAAAACAAGAAAAACACATTACAAAGGAATAAGCATGTACAAAGGCGAACTTATCCCTTTAAGGGATCTCTTCCAGTTAACTTTTGAGCAAATGAGTGCTAAACAAATGTAAATGGTAGGCAAACCAAGCAACATGTACAATACAAAGGAGTAACTATAACTATACAATAATACACATGAATATGCAAAAACCAACAGAGAGAGAGATAGGTAACAGTCAATATAATACATATTACATAATATCTTTATAAATACATATACATAATATTCAACATAAATAAAATTATAATTATAACAAAAACAGCAACCTAATCATTCGTTCGACAGCCACAATTCCTTTAACTTCCCCTTGAGCGATGCTACGGACTGCGTCTGCCTAAGGGTGGGAGACAATTTATTCCATAATTTCACGGCGCGCACAGCAAAAGACATATCGTAAACGTGAGATTTATGCGGTGGGATAGATAAAGTCAGATTCGCACTTGACAGCAGGCGATGGCCACTACCATCCGCCATGTAAGAGAACTTCTCTGCAAGGTAAGGAGGAGAAGAAGGAATGAAAAGGACATTATACAAAAGACAAAGAACGTGCAAGTCTCTACGCTGACGGATCGGAAGCCATTTAAGTTGAGCGCGGTATTGATGTATGATCAAACTTGCGGAGACCAAATATATACCTAATACAGACGTTTTGTAGGCGTTCTAGCTTGTCAAGCAGCTCCCCCCGGAGATCCAGGAAAGCAACGTCACCGTAGTCGAGAAGTGGGAGCAAAAGAGAGCGGGCAAGCATGATCTTCGTATGGAGAGGAAGGAAATTCTGCAGACGCCTCAAAGAATGAAGGGACGCGAAAATTTTCCTACTGATCTCAGAAATATGAGGTGCCCATGACAAAGTTTGATCCATGGTAACGCCTAAATTGTTTACAGTAGAAGAGAAAGGTATAGGCGTACCATCAAATACAATAACTGGCTTAGCTAGATCTGAGAGCTTGGATATAAAATGTGGGCTTCCAACGACAATAGCCTGCGACTTCTTGGCATTCACCATCAAACCAAAGGATGAAGCCCAAGCACGGATTGATTCCAGGTCCGAATTGATTTTAGAAACCAAGGACCCAAAATCATCGATGCTGGCTGCCGCGTAAAGCTGCAAATCGTCTGCATAGAGATGGAACGAGGAAGAGAGTGACTTGGTAATTCCGTTAATAAAGATAGAAAAGAGTAATGGAGAGAGTATGCCCCCTTGAGGGACACCAGCAGACAGTTCGCACCAGCCAGAAAATCGGTCATCAACTCGAACCCGCTGTTGCCTCCCAAAGAGGTAATCACGAAACCAGGATAGTGAAGTTGGAGATATATTTAAAGTACTAAGTAAACTGAGAAGGATATCAAAATCAACAGTGTTAAAAGCACTACTAAAATCAAGGAGTACCAAAATAGTCACTTTCCTATTTTCTATATTAAGACGAATATCGTCGGTGATCTTAACCAAAGCTGTAGCTGTGCTATGCCCAGGACGGAAATCGGATTGAAACGGGTTGAACAAATTATGTCTATTTAGATGTGATGAGAGACGTCGATTAACAAAGGATTCAATGATTTTGGATAAGACGGGAAGAATGGATATAGGACGATATTGTGAAAAGGACGACGGATTAGGGGTTTTAGGGAGAGGAATTACATGGGCGCATTTCCATATTGAGGGAAACGTGCCAGAGGAGAAAGAAAAATTTATTATATGGGAAAGGATAGGAGCTATAGAATTCGCCACGAGCATAAGCATATCCAAGCTCAGATTATCCTCACCGACGGCTTTCGTCTTAATAGTCTTGAGAATGGCCAGGATTTCCTGCGGTGAAATATTATTAAGTACAAAAGGAGAAATATCAGGAGGTGGAGTATCGGCAAGAAGAGAGAGTGTCCGGTGCTTGACAGAAACGTCACGTCTTTCTACTTTTTAATTTCACTTTAAAATTTGCGAAAAACGATCAATAACAATTCTCATTGCTGTATAGATACAAAGAATAAAGATCAACATGCAGAGAAAATTAAATTGCGTTCATACGTGGTCCACACCGGGACTCAAACCCGGAATCTTTGTTAAAAATTAGCAATTCTAATGTTGAAAATAGCTATGCTCTACATAATACCTATTTATCGGATCAAGCTTCGCCATCCTTAATAGAGCATGGTGCACACAGTGTTCTATAGAATCAGCGGCACCTGTGCCCTACGCCCGTCCCCGCGACCTTCGCCGTCCGCTAGTTCTATAGGGACATAAAGTTATATTCCTATAGCGTTAGGGCACGTACATACTAGAGCATGGTGCACACGCTGTTCTATTCTGTGGTTACTATGCCGCACCTGTGCCCTACGCCCGTCCCCACGACCTTGGGCGTCCGCTAGTTCTATAGGGGTATACATTTATGTTCCTATAGCATTAGAGCCTTAACCGGCCTGTACGCATGTGTGCTATTTTGGTTTAAAGGTGATTTTGAAATGAAGTCATCGTAAGTACTCTGTTTTGTGGTTAAATAGTAGTGTTTTATGAATAGCTGGCAATTATGTATAAATTTAATGAAGAAGCCTTTAAGTGATTCTTTTCTTATGCATGCAGAGGTAATGTTCAAAACCCTAGTTAACGAAAAAATAGACAAAATGCTATCTTAAATTAAACAGTGACAATTGTTTTGTCTGAATTTTTTTTTTTTTTTATAATGTGTTAAAATATGTTCTTATATAAAATTTAATACATTGTTTTATTAATAACAACAACTTATCATCTATTCAAATAACAATCATTAATATAAATGTATCATGCGACTTTTTGCTCAGTCCCCTAATTCATTGTATCTAATTATAGAGGTTTGGTAATTTACCGATGCGCTCGAGTCGGTCTAGACTCCAAATTATAAACAGCTCTATATTATCTATGTTTTTGAATCATTGTGTTTGCCAGTAAGTTCTATTCCTTGACATTTTATTGTTCTTTGTCTACATCATAACATCAAATATACCTACAATTATGTAAAAATTTTGCCCTTTTGTAAAAATTGACATATAATGTATTTGTGCATTATCAATATATGAGTATGAGTATGAGTATGAGCATATGATATATCACATTTCCCTTTCTTTTATGATTAAGTACACAAGTAGCACACAAGCTGTATAAGCAGCCCTTACACAGCTGTAATAAGCCGGAAAAGGGCTATATAAGCGCTTAGGCTGTGTGCTAAGTGGGTATGAGCGTTTATAAATCAACTCTTCAACCATACATTTTGATCCTTAAACTGTTTAATCAAAAATCCATTATAAACATCATGTATGATGGCCGTTGGGCCGGAAAGGTTCTTGAGTGGCGACCGCGGACCGGAAGACGCAGCGTTGGAAGACCTCCAACAAGGTGGACCGACGACCTGGTTAAGATCGCGGGTACAAATTGGATGAGGGCGGCGCAAGATCGATCGTCGTGGAGAACTCTGGGGGAGGCCTTTGTCCAGCAGTGGACGTCTATCGGCTGATATGATGATGGTGATGATGATCCATAGAGGTTCAAAAAAAAGCCATCATAACCAGTTCTGTGCCATTCGCATTTAGTTTTCGCCAGCGATTGACCAGGTCATCAGTCCACCTTGTGATCCCTACCTACCCTCTACCCATCTTCCAGTGCGTTGTCGCTACTTAGAAACTCGATGAAACGAAGAATATTGTCGTACAGAGTCCACACAAGTTACTAAGCTCGATCTTCGTATCATGTCGCCCCGCTCATTCAAATGTTTCTCAACCCCAGAGCGAGAGAGACAGAATTTCGTTCTTCGGAGTAGCCCTTCAGGATAGGACACGTATTTATGAAACAGACCCACTAAAAATCGCTCTATATTTAATTTAATAATATACATACTTAATGGAATTCTCCTAATGCATTCTTACATGCGTCATAATAATAGCACTATGGTAATTCGGATGCGCGGGAGTCGGTCTAGACGGCAGGTAGCTGTATCTATGGTAATGAGAATGAGCAACTGGTGTATCGGTATCAAACTGTAGATATAGGTAACCATTTACACTGAAAAGATCGTAACTGGCTTGGAATAACCTGCAAGATACACCTTTTTCTAGAAAGTATACTCGAGGTTCATCGAGTCAAAGTTATATGTAAATTTGTCCTAATAAATTGTGACTGTTTTCAATTGGTTTGACTGTCAGTACCCTTAAATACAGACTAAAAGTGTATGCAGTTGGACTGCAGTCGAGGTAGGACAACTGGTTGTGTTGCTTGTATTGGGAGGTCATCATCATCATATCAGCCGATAGACTGCTGGACAAAGGCCCCCCCCAAAGTCCTCCACAACGAACGGTCTTGCGCCACCCTCATCCAATTTCTGCCCGCAATCCTACCCCGGTCGTCGGTTTACCTTGTTGGGGGCCCCTCCATACTGCGTTTTCCGGTTCGTGGTTGCCACTCAAGGACCTTGTGCCGTGTTGCGTCTTGCATTTAAATGAAAAGTGAGGGATAATGTTTCTCGTGCAGTACAGTTTGCCACGTATATCTCTCTTGAGTGAGATTGCTGACGCTAAACAACCCATTGGACGAACTATGTTACACTTTAAAGACAGCGTAAAGCGTGTCATGTTATCCTTCCAAATTGACACCCAACACTGGGAGGAGGAGAGGAGGATATGTCTGACGACAGTGACCTATGGAGGAAAACTTTGTGCGATGGTGTGGCTGCACATTATGAAGCATGGTTTGCTTCTCTTTCCCACAAGCGCAACCTGAGACACTAGCGTACCTAAAGCTCTTCCCCCTTCATCGATAGGCGCAACATTTATTAGTCAATTATGCAGTCGTGGCTGTCGCTCTCGTATCGGGCTGTCCAGCCATCTTCTTAAGTGCCACACTTTATTAGACGCTGCTTAACTCATCTGTTATAGATGTAAGAGTTCGATGATGATGATGTGCCAGGTGGGCTTACCAAGATGTAAAATATTGATGGTTTCGTTGCTATATTGCAAAGAAGCGTCTTGGTCAGTTAAGGGAAGCTGTTGTATTCACTTACATATATACAGGATTCAGGGGTCATGAGCAGGAGGGTTGATGGGGTAGATTACACTGAGCAACTTTCACCAAGGGGGAACCATGAAATCGCAAAACAAAAGACAGCCGTTCCATACATTTCAGATGGTTAGCGATCAATTAGCTAGCAATTAACTATAAAAAAAAAACATGAGTTCGTGTGTAATTTCATAGTAAAAGTTGCTCAGGGTGGCCCTCCCGATAATCTCTATAACTTCTGCTCATGACTCCTGAATCACCCTGTATTTTCAAGGACGGTCAGCACCAAAGTAGCTGACAATTTTAGTATGAAATGTGGCATGGACCGGTAGCTTTAAACCTTCAAGAAAGGAGCGTACTCCCACCTGTGCAGCCGGCAACGCACTTGTCACTCCTCTGGTGTTGCAGGTGTCTATGGGTGACGGTATTCGCGCACCATCAGGCGATCCGTTTACTTAAACACAAAAGGCTACCGCTATCCATAATGAACCTCTATCTCTAGCTTGTAGCGTGTGTGTCGTGAGGAGATGCGAGAGGTGTTGATTATTTCGGCGCCCATTCGGAGAATGAGACGTGGAGTAGCAAACGGCTCTATCATACAGTTAATTGGATCTTCACTTTGCTATTCAAAAGACGTCCACTGTCAGACATAGACCTACCCTAGAGATTGTCACCATGTCCTGCGCCACCCGCATCTAGATGAACCCAGCAACCTTCACCACGTCATCAGCCTACCTTGTAAAGGACGGGTAGGTCCAACGCTGCGTTTTTCGATGCATGGCCACAGCTCAAGAACTTGCGACTTGCCGTTTGTTCTACGACAAATGTGCTCTTCCCATTGCTACTTTAGTTTTGCAATCTTAGAATAAGCACGCCTAGAATAAGAGCTTTTCAGAAACTCAACAGATTTGCGAAAGATGAGGCCGCTTTGATTTTATGTGCACGTCTACGAACCAATTGTAGAGACGTGTTGCTTGTGACATTGACGTTGTGACAGATGCGCACACGGACGAAACTTAGCCCGTGGCTAACCAAAACTGGCTTCACTTTCAAGCACTAACTAGATTTCGAAGCGTATTTATTTTAAATGACGTCACGCAGGCATGGCGCACCTTACGAAATTTAAATCCTACCTTCAAATCTATTTGCCTGAATACAAACAAAATAAAAACAAGTATATTTCTGTACATCCATTCCGGTCATAAAGTTTCAAGTGACAGTCAATTCTTCTGCTTCTACTACAGTGCGTGAGCTGTAAGAATGAGCTTCGCTTTTTATACCTGTCTCGCTCGCTCTTACGCGATCCAGATAAGAGCCTCTCAGTTTCCAAACAAATCCGAATCGCATTCTGCGAGCTCACAGACTGTAGTATCTTTGCATGCGTGATTCGATCTCGCAGAGAAACTGTACCCTTACCACTAGTTAACGTGACCGTATTCGCTAGCGACTGCGTAAACGATTCGTATGGAGAATTGCACAACGCCCCTAGCGGTTACTTTGTAGAACTAAAATTATCCATACAAATCGCTCATCTAAACTCATGGTAAGGGGTACTGATCAATGCGATTGAAGTAATATTGCCACCATCTCTGATCCCAGGAACATGCTATTATTCAACAATCAAAAATGGTATCTCGCTGAGGCTGTGCGCCTAGAATCTTCTGCGCTGAAAGTAATGCTTAATGAGTAACATTATGCCTTTATGAGTTTCGTTTTCTAAAAGTGTGGTTATGTTCTTTAAATGTGCCTTTGTCGCTCAATCGGTAGTCACTTTAAGGTATCAAAGAGGCGGCGTCAGAAAGCGTGAGACTGAAAAAAAAAGTGAAAATAAGAGATCTATAAGACTAAAAGTTTCGAAACATGTTCTACAACTTCCTTGTGTTCTGATCATACTCTTTAGGATTTAAGAACGAATGTGTTGCGTAAAAATCAATAAAAAGCTAAAATGCAGTGCGCGTGTGACTGAGTCCCGGTGAGTTACGATTGATTTTCGTCCCAGTTTCAAAACGAATAGAAGTCAATGTATAGTGAGCAGAGTGCAGACATTTTTTTTTTCTAAACTGATCCACCGTCCCATGAAAAACATCCTACGACATCGTTTAGCTACTTAATCACTAAGCATAAGTGGTGGACAAGTTATAGGTATGTATAGCGCTGAAGCTGTATCGCTGTCAAAATGATTACTATAATATAGAACTAAAGTAAAAAACTAGTCATTTATATCAGCTAAACAGCTAATTATCCCCCCAGTCACCTCACAGCTATGAAGGTGATTCATACAGACGTTATATAAAAAAAAAAACAATATATTTACTCGAACTGCGATGCATTTTAGAAAATGCAGCGCAGTTCGCGATACCGACTGCGCGGGCGCAGATCTGGCGGAGACGTCAAAACAGATCCTTTAAGCGGAATTAGTCAGTTCCCGAAAAACACGGCCGTTGACCCCACCACCCAACACCTAAATATTAAAAAAAACTCCTGTTTACATAACACAACGATTTTTTAAATAACCCGAAAGGGCTACGGCACGCACACACGCGAAAATTTCGTCGGTCCAACCTGTGTGAGTGACACACGCACACAACATAAAAATGCCCAATACGTACATGTCGCACCACTACAATGAAGGGAACGTAGCATACAAGTGCATAATTCGGCCGAGATGCAAAAAAAATATTTGGCAATGCGGCCCCTACGCGCCCGCCAGTCGCCCGCCCGCCTGGGTTAGGATAGGTTAGATTTTTTGGCTCAAAACGCTCGTTCCCGACTTTTTAAAAAATAATTTTGTGTACATCACTAGGAAGTGATGTCCTTCCTGTCTCGCGTCGCGTCAGTTCGTTACATTTTTTGAATAGAGCTCGGGGCGTCTCGCGCTAACAGGATTCTAATTTGAATTTGGATCGCACGTTCGATTTTTGAATCGATTTCGATTTTTGAATTTTCTTTTGTCTAACGAGCGTTTTGGTGAAAAAATTGGAGGTGGGCGGCCAGTGTTTAATATTTTGTGAATTTTTATTATTTCAGAAGTCACCAATAATATAATAACATAGTAATAAAACAAGTTTTTTAGAAAAGACTAGTGCCTTGTGTCGTGTTGTGATTTATTTATTTAATTTTTATTTATTTTCGAACTTTATTTGGACCTTTTCCTGTTGTTTTGTTCGTTTTATCTGGTGAGTAATTATCTTTTATTTTTATTTCTTTAACTTAGATGCCCCATTTTTATTTTATATACGTCGTCTTCTTTATTGTTTTCTTTCGTTTGAGTGTGAATAAAAACCGTTCTTCGCCACTGCAAATAAAATACAAAAATATACTTTATAACATAAAAATATACAAGTAAATAACTTAAAAATGTCACAGGTATTTCATTTTACAATTTAAAAATAAATTAATATTTCAAGCGACTCACAATAAACAGAACAAGCCGAGCTCACGCTCACCACACCCATTATTTTAACCCCTTTCGAAACTCAACACAAAACGATGAAATCTCAACAAAAGAACAAGGATAAAGCTAGAAATAGTCGCAAGGACACGTCGTCCTGTGACGTCACGCGCTAGGCACTGGCGAGAAAGTCGGCCATCTTGTATTTGTTCTTTTTTGAAGCCTACGAAGTGCGCCCGCGTCGCCATGTTGCTTGGCGCCGAGAAATTTTGGCAATAAACGTAAAAAATATTAATTCTCAAACAAAAATGTGCGTGATTTTTAAAGTGCTGGTTTTGATCATACAAAAAAAATAGTAATTACCTATAGATAGTACACAGTTTTAAAGGAGACTGTTCATTTTGGGCCTCTCATTCGTGTCGCGTCTCTAGGTGCTCAATTTGCTTCCAAAAATTCATCCTTATTATGATTTAATAGCGCCCAATAATAATGATGTTCTTTTTTGGTATCACACCCGTGTTTTTTTTCTATCTGACATATATTATTTAGTTTTTTCTTGAAGCAGCCACCAAAGCTTCAACGCTACTGATCTCCACGCCTGCGTGTTTTTAAGCGTAGGGGATAAAAGGATGCATTTCTGCGCGGACGCATCTTACTCTTTAGTAGGGCACTACTTCTAATTTAACGTTCTTTAATATTATATTTTGTGGACCCAATCGACATTTAGGTAATAGTTACTTTCATACACAACTTTTATAAATAATAAAATAGAAGTCAAGCAATTTCATATCGTATAAATTATCTACAAAATAAATTATAGAGAACGGTTTTAATACTTGACCGGCAACCTAAGAAAGTACCACCAAATTCGAAATTGAGCAATTGACACCCATCTCTTTCACGCGACTCTCTAATAACCGAGAGAGAGCGAGAATCCATCGTTACAAGGAGCTTCGTGATTTTGTTGTGAAATTTTGTGAAGGGTATTTATTTCAATGTTCAAGTAGGTAAGTGTAAATAAAAACCAACGCTTAGACGCTGGGAATCGCCCGGTTGCACAGAAAAAAACAAAATAAAATGCAAGTTGGGGAGAGATATTCTAGAAAACTGTGAGGAATTTCTCTGACCGACGTATCTCGGTGTATAACATTAGGTTCATTTATTCAGGTAACAATATCATGACTACTTAAAAAAACCTGTTATTACATACATAACGTACGTATATGAAAGCTTTTTGAGGGAAAATGGCTGTAAGTCTGTCAGCGTCATGAGGAGGGATAAAACTTACCACTATAATAACCTAAATTCTTATACACTACTCACTCATCATATCAGCCGTTAGACGTCAACTGCTGGACAAAGGCCTCCCCGAAAGTTCTCCACAACGATCGCTCTTGCGCCGCCCGCATCCAATTTCTGCCCGCGATCCTAATCAGGTCGTCAGTCCACTCAAGAACCCTTCTTCCCCAACGGCTATCGGTTCTAGGAGCAATGTACCCCGCCCACTGCCACTTAAGTTTCACACTTTGCACACTTCTCAAAATCTTACTAATTATGTAACTTCCACTCTATAGTTTAATTGCAAGTAAATTCTGCAATCCTAGCTACAACATAGTCATATTCATTCATCTTATTTAAGAGCTATTATCAACAATATCTAGAAACTAAAATAGAAGGCGCACAAAGCTATAATTGACAACATAATTTTTTTTTCAACCAGTCTTTGTATCGATATTCTCGAATAAAGGATAAAAAAAATAACAAACCATGTTTTTACATTTTCGTTAATATCCCAATTTGTGATTGGAAATTCATTTGAATAGGTTCTCATTCTAGAAGAGACCAGTAATTGGTAACTATTATCAAATCCTAGTACCGAATATTTACAAACTCAGTATTCTAGTGAATCTATACCAAGTAAATATGATTATATAACAAATCTGAAACTGTTTATATGTTAAACCATTAATACAAAAATTAAAGCTTAAAGAAAAATTTAAATAGGAGCTACCTGGTGGAAGAGACCGGGAATCGAACCCGGTACCTCTGGATTACCGGTCCAGCGCGTTAACCGCTTCGCTACCCTAGCTCCAGGTAGACCTGACGAATTTTTCCTTATGCTTTGTGTGTCGATCTTTGCATTGTATGTTTGAAAGGTTTTTACACGTTAGCCTTTTTATATGTTCCTATATATAAAAAAGTATGTGAATAGTAAATATATTGGCCAAATTATAGGTAAGTTCATCTATCTACAAAAAATAATTCTCCTATCCTTCATTCCCGTCCGCGCAGTCGTACCCAAGCTTTGTGGATTGCGTGATATATTCTGCTACCATCCGCCTTTGAGATCAACAGTACGTTCCCAAAGCCAGAAGCGTGGTGTCGAAAGGATCTCAAGGCAAGCCGGAGCAAATTGGCTTAAATTTCCTCCCTTATTATTATATTATTCAACGACGCGGTTGGCGCAGTTTGTAGTGCACCTCTGCAGTTTGTAGTCTACTGAGCCGGCAGTCCCGGGTTCGCATCCCGGCCAGGGCAAATATTTGGGTGATGAACTCGAATATTTGTGCTTGGGTCATGTTTGTTCTATGTATTTAAGTAGATATTTATCTATAATAATAATAATAAAGCCATTTATTCCTTAATAACTGATTCATGCATATTTACAATTCAAAAAATATTATTTTCTTTATAATTCAACTCATTAAATTAAAATTTATTTACATTTTATCAAGTTTATTTAGCTACTAAGGACCTCTTCCCGAGTATAGGCCTCCTCCATCTCCTTCCATATAAGTATGTATATCGTCGCCTAGTACCCATAAAACAGCCTTCTTGAGCTTAAATCGATTTGTGTGAAGTTGTCTGATATTTATTTATTAAACACTGGGATTAGACCTGTTGTTACCCTATTTAACGTTGCTTTATTTCTTTATTTATCTTTTTCATGTGGTGCACAATAAATAATATTATTATTATTACCTATTATTATCTCCTTTATTCATCTTTTGTCTTAGGCTAGGTTTTTAACAATAAATTTATATAAAAAGTAAAATACAATAAAGTAATTACAAAATATAAATACATTATAAAAAACCTAACCTAGGGTGCCGCCGGCAGCGGGGCGGGGCCCAGGCTACCGGTGGTTAGGGCTACAGAGAGAGGAACCTCCTGATGATGCGCGCCGTGTCCAGGAGTACCGCCTTCTGTATCTGGCCCTTGATCCAGCCATCTAGCGAGAGTCTCTTAAGATGTTTGTCGAGACTCTTCGCTATAAGACCGTTCGCCGAAACGACTATCGGGACAATGATCGTCGAGTCAACATCCCACATGGCGGTTACCTCGGGAGCCAAGTCAAGGTACTTGCTGAGTTATTATTATGATTATTAGAAAATTTGAATATACAGAAATAATAGTGACATGTAGACGCATTACTTTACTTTACATTACTGAATTTAATAATGCTCCGCAAGAAAAGCTCAGAACAAATGACGTCACGAGTTACGTAGAAAAACACGTGGTAGCCAAAGAATCCTTAAACAAGCTCGCAGACTTGTTTTAGATTTTCTTCAAGGGCTATTTCGAAATATGTTTAAATTCCTTATTTTAGGCAGCTCAGTGAAAATGGGTTTCCAGGACGCTACTGCTGCCACTGATATACCACCCCGATAGAAATGATTTCGTGTATAGCCCCACAGGGGGTGTTACAACCCAGACCATATTGCGGATTTTCAGTGGTACTAAATTATTTTACTGGCAACGACAAATTCTTGGTAACTGACGTTGAAAGTCGGTGAATGACACTGATGTAGGTACACATAGAGGTAACAGGACTAATTCCGCAAATTTAAATTAATTTTTGCATAATAAACCCAAGACTATCCACAGTGATGACAATCAAGTTCTTTTTAATATGATTCAGTATTTCTTTCACAAGAAGAACGAAGGGTTGAGCAGCATTCCGGTAAACAATGTTATGAATTTGGTTATGACAAATCCTTGACAAATAGCTATTGACGTTTAAAAAGCAAATAGGTATATGACGTATAAATATTATTGCCATATGAAAGCTGTTTGTAGCGCCGCTATCCCTGGGCCGGACCGACGCCTGCTAGGCTATAACGATGTAGACTTATGCCTAATCGCCAAAAGTTCATTGCACACACGGCGGTACCTAAATGAATTCTAATGTATGCCGGGTTGATCGCTCGGGCCCGAAGGCCAGAGCGTTCGGTAAAGATTGTTTTCCATTACAGAACGGTATTCCTGAAGGCACGGTTAATGAACTTTTATATAAATATATAAACTCGCCGCAGCCTCGAAGGTGGAAAACCAACGTGTAATGAGGCTACAGACGCGAAATGAATAACACTTTAAAATCACCCCTGACATGATACCAAATTGAATACTCCTACAAAGTTTGCTATAATGTTCTAACTCTCTAATAAGTCAGACACAATGCAGTGTCTGCACTCCAAAAGTCTAGACCAACATATCCGATAACAACAGATTTTAGGTACGTCATCAGGTATCTTACAAAATACTGCGAGAAAGCGTCTGCGAAAGTTCTTTTTTTCAAAGAAGAATAAGTAAGAAACCAACATTTTTATCAATCCACTGAAGTTACAGTGGGTATTCCCACAAAAATATGAGCAACATTGGTTCTGTCCAATATTGTCTTTGTTAGTTGTTTGTTGCTTGATATAATGTAATCCTGTACAAATTGATTGCATGAGACCTAACATAAACCTTTGTCAAAGTTATAAATAGCATGAAAGATCTGGTGCCAAAAATCACTCTTTCTACTCAAAAACATACACATAAATACCACCCCTGCAGCGCCTCGCTTAAAAAATACGTGTTGTCTTGACATCTGAACTTAGACTCAAACCTCAGAAGCAGACAAGCGTATCTCACATACATTCACCAAATGCACTTGCCCAATTGGCTCTGAAGCGCAGAATAAAGAGCTATCTATCCGATCTAAGGTACCTATATTGTGTCAGTTTGTTGACCTAGCCTTGAGTGTCTGATGTCTATGTTCTGGGGTCGAGAGACGCTGTCAAGGTGCTTGTGACATGCACAGGGTTCTTGTTTACTACATTGGTTGGCAAAGTCACCTAGAGAGCATTGTAGAAGGCCATGTTCGGAGATTCTCTGGTCCTTTGAACAGCCAGAGAAACCGACATAGCTCGAAATAATGCAAAACTTAAGAGGAAATATCACGCCTCATTTTTCCACTCAAATTTAGTTTTCGTTCTCGTCTGGTTCCTCCGAATCTCAACCAATCTTTAGGAAATTTTGGTAACTGAATGGGAAGGAAATGTTGTGATGGACCATTTCGATTCTTGCCCCGATAATATACAATTTATGAACTTTGAGTGACAAAGTGGCCGCGGGTGTGTACGGGTACCAGTCCCTGATGAAGAGCTCCATACGAGTTCGAAACATGTCAGGCCGTTCCTGACTATTTCACGTGAGTGTAAACCACTTAATACAATAGGTAATTAAATATAGAATTTGAGTAGCGTCTGTATTTACCCAAACGTTTTTCGCCGTAAACAAACGCCTAGTACACAAATTCCATAATAAATAATAATTAATTAACGCAAAAATGGAAGTGGTCCGACACAGATAATTTATTTCCCATTCAGTCCCTAAAATCTCGTAAATATTGGTTATAGTTTGGAGTAGGAAGCCGACAAGAACGAAAAGTCGGCTATGTTAAGTTTGGATCTCATTTGTATCCGACGCCACGGTTACAAGGTGCAATCTTAACGTAAATTAATAGTATGGGGAAAGGAGTAGTGATATATCCTCTTAAATGGCAATGACCAGGACACATCCCGTAGAAAGGGCGATGAGTACTCTAGTAGCGACACACATTGGAAGACCAAGGTGGACTGATGACCCGGTAAAGGTAGTACTCAATTTGTTACTTGGGCTTCTTTTGGCTGATGATGATATTTGTTCAGCCACCAAAGAAAGTACCACTCTGTATTGCTCTTGAACGCCGCGTTGTTTATTAAACGCATAACACAAGTACTAACTTTAAAGGAGAATTCAACATTATCTATAATCTTGTTGAAAATAAATATATTTTTGATTATTTTTTTTCTGGTAAATACACAATCACAAGAAAAATAAAAAATGCCAAAATACTGCGCTTATAGGAATCATCACTCAAGTCAAGGAATAAAAAAAATAAGATTTTTTTACCCACGAACGAAGTCCTTCTTATTTCTTCTTCATCTATCTAGCGTTATCCCGGTGCCATCTTGCCAGTGTCCGCTTTCTATAAATGCCCTATACAACTTAAATTAGAGTTATAATGGCTGTATAGCTTTCTTATACAAACTATACAGCCTATTTGCTACTTGCGATGCCTCTTTCCCGGGCATTATTTTTTGTGAGCCAGTTTTCACGCATATCGGCCTTCAGGGTGTCCAACCATCGCTTCTTGAACGAAATCCTTCTTATACGAGTATGTACATATTAATAACAATCTATCGCACCTTACTGCACATACATACACGCAAACAACACAAGATAATAAAAACCTATAAAAATAGACATAAGCCCGCAGGTAATAAAGGTAATATAAGCTGCATTCTGCAGTCATTATTCCAGTTTTTAAATTGGCTGATCTAAGAAAAGGGCTGCGTGCGCGCTTCCGTAATCAAATAGTGGCGCGAAGGCCGCCCGGCTGCCCTACCCGGCAACCCGGCAAGCGTGAGCCGGGCTAGAACCCTGGGGCTACGCACAAAGCCTTATTATTATTTTTTAACAAACAACACCACGTATTACAATTAAAAAAAGTTAATTACGTTCTGACAACTGCCTTTGCTTCTTTATGTCTGCTATCGACAATTTTATATTTTAATATTATTCAGATTATTTTGAATTTTATTTATTTCATGATTGCAGTTAGATATACCTATACATAATATATGTACAGTACGTAAGATCTTCGAAGAACATTCGGGTGTACCTGTCTCGCTCGCTCATACGCGACGCAGATAAGAACCTCTCAGTTTTCACCCGAACCCGAATGTTCTTTTAAGATCTCACGTACTAATATTGTTATAAATATATCCATAAAATCAATCAATCATCAAACGCCTGCTTACGATTTTACAATTTTCGTCCAACTTTACTTAGTTCTCTAGGGTAAAATATTAATAATCTTATAATTTTTGCACGCAGAAGTTGTTAACACATTCTTCGAAGTGCTAAATATATAGTTTAGAAATGGATTAAACAACTAGTGATGACGTTATCTACCGGCAACTGCCTATTTTTTCACATTTCGCTCGGCGCAGTCTTAACGTTTTTACATAGAGGGCGCTGAGGGGCCTTTCAAATACACAATGCAAAGATAAACACACAAAGCATATGGAAAAATTAGGAAGGTATTTTGGCTTTCGGGAGGTGGAGTGGACACTTTAGACCAGTAGGTAGTCCAGAGGTATCGAGTGCGATTCTCGGTCTCTCCCGTCAGGTTACCCATTTCAATTTTTATTTGTGCTTGTATTAATATGGTAAAAAAACCCGACTTCAATAAAAGAAATGCTATTTCTGACTGCCTTCTCTGTCACCAGTTCACGTCAGTAAATGATGGTTTCCAAGACGGCAGAGTTTGATTTCATAAAAACTAAATAAAAGCTTTAAAAAGAGTGTATAAACAAAAAAGAATCCATTGAATTTCACCATGATATTAAGTTTTTTCGAAAAAAATAAAAACGTCAGGGAGGCTCAAATAATTAATATACGCGATATAATCCGTTTAAATTGTTTTATTTAAATGTTTTATTTAAATGTAAAAACAAATTATTAAATTTGTAATTTTTTTGTGACTGTGTTCTCCGTCCCTGACTCAAACAAGTCCATTTTAAAATTCTTGCTAGACTGAGGAACTCTGAAAAAAAAACTGTACTTTTAAGGTTGTATAAATGGCAACATCTATAGTAGCTTTTAAACAGCTAGTACGTACAATTGCATGACTCTATCAGCAGGTACCCACTTGAAATAATTTACAAAATGTTACTATACTTATGCAAGTTAGGCTTCTGTTTCCATTTTTACAAACTTCTGTTTAACTTAAAATATTTGTATTAATAAAGTATATTTATTAAAAAAAACATGCGGATTAAGTGGTAAAACAATTTAAAAACCTAAAACTTACACTAACCTAACCTAAGCCAAGGTCGCTCATTGGCGGAAATGATCCCAAGATGCTGGCGGCGTTTCCCCGCTGCACAGCAATACTGAGCCTTTGCCCGAGAAACGCGCCAGCTCTGGGATCACAGGTAGTTCGTATTAGCTTTAATAATATTATACATACAAACAAATCTTCAATTCTTTTTTTTACCTTTGGTAATTACGCTTAAATTTAGGATACGAGTACTAACGTTAGTTCGGTGACAAAGCAATGGCTCTTAACGCAAGATATACATTTGATATAACATTTTTATTCCCAAGATAACCTTACGCTCCCCCTCGCTTCGCTCGTCGTCGTACTTAACCATATGTTTCTATGACAGTTTTACTTTTTTGTTTGAGAAGTTCGAGTGTAGTGTGTGTTGAGCATTAAATATTATACCATAATTATAATATACCATATGAAATTGTACCAAATGTTATTCTATTATTATGCCATATGAAATTTTACCAAATGTTATTCTATTATTTGTTTTTTTTTTTATATTCACCAATAAGTTACGAGTTGACGACGCGTTTGGCTCGATTTGTAGACACCTGCCTGCTGAGTCGGCGGTCCCGGGTTCGAATCCCGGCCGGGGCAAATATTTGTTCTTGGGTCATGGATGTTATCTATATATGTATTTATATATTATGTATATCGTCGTCTAGTACCCATAGTACAAGCTTTGCTTAGTTTGGGACTAGGTCGATTTGTTTGTGATTGTCCCTTAATATTTATATTATTTTTATTTATTTATTTTTATTATAAGTTATAATAGCGAACGTTACGTGCTATCGTAAACCTATATCTATAGACGCAAATGTACGCCTTCCTATCACATTTTTTTTATTCTAGAGCTTTATCCCCTTGAGGCCCGCCTTACTCAAGTCCAAAAATAATCATACGCATATGAGCTCCTAATACACATAAGCCCTTTCGGGTCTCATCAATCTGCGTAGACGCAGCTAACTGCATAAGGAAAAGTACCGAGACAACCTTGGGCTTTGCGAACGGCCTATACACCCGGCTAAAATCAAACAGCGGTATAACTCTATGAAACTCAAAGCCACTTAAGCTCTTTTTGTACCAATTGGCGCGTACGCATCACTGTGTTGTTTTATTGCAGACTGCAAGTTAGTCACTGAGTGCAATTTGGAAGGCCATTATTATGGAATTTAATGCGCACTTAAAGGTTGTAGGTAAAGTAAATGAAGGTTGCGGTTGTAGGCTCGATTGAAATGGCTTGATTTCTGATACCCACGCATTTAAGCTAGGATACCACAGACAGATACACAAAGTTCAAACACCCATTTTTTCGTCGGAGGTTAAAAAATACTAATACACCAAATTACAAGGATATTATTACTATATAGCTGCTTAAAAACAAACAACAAACACTATGTATAAGTAGCACTATAGATAAGTACCTATATAATTATACATATCTGTGTTTTCCTTAAAAGTATTATTTTGAACTTACAAATATCATCTATTTTAATATTAAGTACTGATATGGCACAGGTACAATGAAGTATACAATTCTAGAATTGTTGACAAAAAACATCTATGGCCATTGGCCTCATTATTACCAGTTAAATCCTAACAACGCAATGCATGTTGCCTGTTTCTTCGTATGACCATTGAATGCAACGCCACCTATAAACACTTAGATACAAGTAAAAAAAAAAAAACTAACACTCAATTCAGCGCTCCATCTAGCGGAGAACTCTAGCACTACATCGCGATGTCCTTGCAATATGCGGATAGGCGGCTATATTTACGACTATAAATAACAAAGAGCGCAAGCGCAAGGACAATTAGGGCCGGGGGGCGTAGGGCTGCCACGCTGCAGTTTTAGGGCACCATACATCGCACATCGCAACTCGGCAATTTACTAAAAGGAAGCCCTAAATTAAACTTTCGAAATTATAGGTAACAAAATAAACTATCATTAAGTTCAGGTCCTTAAATTCTAAACTACAAATATGGCAAAACGCTGTCAAGGAAACAGATAGTCAGTTTTCTTACAAATAATATATACTTATGAAATTCGTTAAATAATAATACACTGGAAATTTTGGAGCGTTGCGTTTAATAAACATACGGCTATTTAATTACAACGCACTGCAAGTAGTAGCGGTTTTACTGGTTGTAAACTAGGGTTGTCACTTGACTTGGTTAAATACTATTGTAAAATCACAAAAATATTGAAGATATTTTCCAACAACTCGACCATAAATAAGCCCGCAGTGGGTCCAGAATGGTTACCATACGATAGATAAATGACCCAGGTGAGTTTTTTTTTTTTAATTATAGTCTCACACAAGTCACCCTAGTCCCAAAAAAAACTCTAGTAGGCTTGTGTTATGGGTATTACACGACGGCATACATACTACTATAGATATACTTAAGCCTATAGAAACCCCACCGGGACATGTTGGTTCAAGTGTGAAAATGGCCAAGGGGTCAAAATATCCAGATGCCATAAGACCACTGGTTAATCTGGCCCGAGTGTTAAATTATCCAGGAGATACGGACATGCCACGAATTTCAATAGCAAGCGGCGCGGTGAGCGGTTGAGCGAGAGATCCGAGCGCGTCGGCCATATGAGTGAACGAGACATACGTACCGCGCACCACTGCCGCTCATCCCTAAAACCACAGTTACGGCCGGGCAGTTTTAATATATAAGTATCATAGGTAAATTGTTTTACAAATAATTAGTTAATGTTTGAAGTAGGGTGACCACACTGTTCAGATATACAGCGTATAGTATACAAATTAAATCAATTATCTTAATGTCCTATCAACACGCCACATTTTTGGCAAGTTATTTAGGGGATAAAAACACATTTTATCAATGAATTACCCCCATATGTCGTAGCCATTTTGAAGGATTCATTCGTTAATGTTAACCGTTCCGTCCGTAACCGTTTTTTTTTTTTGGCAGCTAGGTCAACTGCTTCTCAAGTAACGCTGTCGTACTAAGGTAAAAGGCGATCATTTTGTATGGAGCTCCATGCAAAAAGGTCATTTACCTTAGCATGACAGAGAGGGCTTCCCACTATGGTACCAGTTCTACAGTGCTGATCGGCGTTTCTAATGCAATCAGTTCTTCGAAAATCCAGTATGAAATTCACCACTCGCTCGCATATAAAAAAAACGTCATCATCATATATTTAAGAGGTAGGGCTCTTGTCGGTGGAGTAATTTCTAGCTCATTCTACATTCCGCTATTTCTAATACTTCTTTATATGAAAACTAGCTGCACCGCGCGGTGTCAGAAAGAAAGAAAATGAATACATTACCCGCTCATCCACGGGAACATTACATTTTTTGGGATAAAAAAGTAGCCTATGTGTTAATCCAGGGTGTCAGCTATTCATACCAAAACTGGTCCGGCTGTTTGAGCGTGAAGAACTTTCGCTTGTATAATATTAGTGTGATTGTATGAAAAAATTAAAGGGAAGAACACGTCGCTTGCGCAGCCCTGCCTGGCGTTTGGAAAGTTGCAGCCGCCTTGACCTCCATCTGCGCCGGTTTGCGATGCGCTTTCTTCGCAACATACCAATCACTGCCTAAACATGTCATTTACACTGCACACATTTAGTTCCTTTTAAAATGTATTTTACAATCACGAATTGGGATATATTCGACAATGCATGAATGTGGTTATATCTCATTTTTTATCTTTTATTTGATAATATCAATAAAATTATAGCTCGACATTTTTCGAGTCAGTACGCGGTTCACCATCAGGAGCCACGATCAGTCGCGGCGGTGGCCACTCGAAACGACGTGAGAAAACCCGTTTAAAAAAGAAAACTATAAGAGATTGAGAAATCTGTTCATAGGAACCATGGCGTCGATTTTAGATTTAGTATAAACTGCATTTTTTATAAATATCATATATAACAGTGAATTGAAACTGGTTAAAGTTCTGTAAGTAATCGCAGGTCGTATTGTAACATTCTTTACAGTGGTTTTGACCGGGTTATGTATGAAATTATGCATGAGATTAAAAAAATATATACAAGTTTTATTAAATTTAAAATCGACGTCATTTTTCCTCAGAACAGATTTCTATCTCTTATAGTTTGTGACGTCTCCCTACTGACCCATTTGGATGGATCACCCTGTATAGATGTGTAAATATAGTTGCATGTGCATGCGAGTGTGCATCGCACGTTACGCGCCGCGGGGGGTGCGACTCCTTTAAGTGTGGACCTCGGCTAACTATTACTATTTAATTATTTTGATTTAATAATCTATATATTTATATTTTATTTTATATTTTCTTTAAATGATATTATTAAACTTTCTATATTGAAAATTAGTAATGATATTGATGCATATTCATCATTCAACTCTCTTCATTTATATGTAGATGATTTGAAATATTGTGAATATAATTATCTTAAACGTTTTTTTTTACGTTCACTATTAACCAATTCTTTGAACATGCATATTTTTCAAGTTAAAATAATTTAAATACTTATGCTTTTATTAATAGTTCTATATATACTTAGTAAGTAATGTTATTACTAGATATTCATTATTCATCTCTCTTCATTTATAAATGATTTGAAATATAGTGAATAAATTATCTAAATTTTTTTCTACGTTCACTATTTAGCACATTTTTGAGCATGCCTATTTTCAAGTAAACATAATTTAATTACTTAGGCGTGAAAAGCATAAATATTATTATACACGGTTACAACAAAAATAAAATAAAACTTATCTACATATTGGGGCTACTAAAGGAGCCATATTTTACTATAACTATGGCCGTCCTTTTCTGACACCCTACGCTAGAGAATGACGCAAATGCCACAAATTGCGGCTAAACATGGCCCGTTTAGAAGCTTAGTTGCAACACCAACGCTACGCTATAATATCATTAGATAGGCCTACGGCGTAGCATAGGCCTACTGCTACGACACGTAGCATAGACAATTCTATGCTACGCACCGTAGGCCTAGAGAATCGTAGCGTAGATTAGTAAGTTCACGCTACGTTTAAAGAAAATAAATAATCTATGCTACGATTCCGTAGGCGTAGTAAAAACTCGTAGCTAATTAGAAAGGTATATGCTACGGGCGTTTGTAGCAGTACTTTCATTCATAAAATCCTCCCACGTTTTTCTAAATACGGTCATTCTATTTCTAAACTGTATTTTTACGTGCGTTTGCGTAGACTCGTTATTTAAAAGCTGTATTTGTAACGGAGTTTTATGTAGGCTATTTTTGCGTTGAGGCTTTACGGCTGAATGACTGTGTATCTGGTAACGGAAAGGTTTTTTCTTTACGTAATACTTTAAACTCATTTCGAGTGCGACTAGCACGTGATTTCATTCAAAGTGCGTCATAGTCTATCGACAATGTATGAATATACAAGGATGTACACCTGTAGTAATCACTCATAATAAATATAACAGCTAGGTTATATAAGGTGCTAACAAATAAGATGCTAATACTTTAAGAGCTGTTAATTACAATCAAAATAATATACTTTAAACAGGACTTAAGAAAACTTTTTATATTAGATTTTTGTTTTAATTTTCATCATCCTCCTAGCCTTTGTCCGATTTTTTTTTTGAGAATGAATTCTCAATCGGGGTCGGCTACCTAAATCCCAAGATGTGGCGTAGGCACTAGTTTTTACGCAAGCGACTGCCATCTGACCTTCCAACCCAGGTCGGAAACTAGGCCTTATTGGGCTTAGGTGGTTTCCTCACGATGTTTTCCTTCACCGAAAAGCGAGTGGTAAATATCAAATGACATTCCGTACATAAGATCCGAGAAACTCATTGGTACGGGCCGGGTTCGAACCCGCGACCTCCGGATTGAAAGTCGCATGCCCTAACCACTAGGCTACCACCGCTTCTCACTTTCTGTCAAGTGAAAATCGTTGAATGCCATAAAATTGCGGGAAAACTGTTAGTAGGTATAAATCAACAACTAAACTTTGTTAATTATAATTAATTAGAAATCACTTTTATTAAACCCAAACGCTTATTTAAAAGAATTATCAAAAATTACAACCGTATTTTTATTTAAGTGAATTGGCCAGTTACGTGACACTCAAGAGGTTCATTGAACAACTCATTAACAGGGTGTCTTATCGTTTCAAAGTTATTTCCCTAGTTGTCCCAGAAAAAATACATGAACTTTTAAATGATTTATACTTAAGTATACTCCCAAAGGCAAGTAATCAGTATACATAGTTTCTAGTCTTCCTCGGATATTATTAAAAATAAAAACGATTATATCAAATAATGATATATTATAGCTTTTTTGATATTCGCAAAGTACGTCCGAAAATTGTATTTAATCGGTTAACCATGTAAAATTTAACGACGCATTTGGCAGTGCAGCTGCTTACTGTGTCGCCGGTTCTGGGTTCGAATCCTGATAAGGGCAAATATTTGTGGGAATATTAGTTCCAGGATCATGGAAGTTTTCTATTGTATTTATCTGTGTGTGAACCGTCGCCTAGGGCCCGTAGCACAAGCCTACTAGCTAACTGTGGGACTAGATCGATTTGTGTGTAGTTGTCCGAAATTATTTTTTTATATATAAATATTTATACCCATGATTTACGAGAAAATTACTTACTCTTGAGTTTCTTTCGGTTTTTTTCTCAACAGCGGTCGCCTCTTGGGAAATGCCGATAGATTCACAGTCTGATTTGTAATAAGTGCCCTTGTGGCATACTTATTACATGTCTAATTATTTCAGTTCATTATTGGTCTTGAAACGTGGTGACATGACTGGACTGTGCGTGTGCGACATTGCGAGTAAGAGAGAGAATGAGATATATTGAGAATCAGAATGAGAAGCGAGTGGCTATGCGTGAACAAAAGGAGAAGGCGGAGTAAGGTTTGACGCTAAAACACTAAAACAGTGATTATTTGGTATCTCTCACATTTGTTTCTTTCTAGTAATTTAACTAAATATTTTTTAAGCTACGATTACTCTTGTATAACAGGTACCACTTTCACCAAAACACAGCTTTTACGCCAAATAATACGACTTTCAAGAGATCTCTAAAACAATGACCACACACAATTTCAACGTTGATATTATAAAACAAAACAGGCTAACCTACATTTACGCAAAACATATCATATATCATGTTTTTTTATCACATCTTAAACCTTAACTCGATAAAATAAAGTCGTATATTATTTGAGAGTTGTATTGCAATTTACTGATACTACACCAATAATTATTTTTATTAGCATTCTACATTACGACAGTGACCGGCAGCTGCGTTTGCGACGCTTCATAACAATACTAAAAAGACTTAAGTCTCTTAAGTTACTTAAGCACATATGACGTTACATAACTTCAAAAAAACAGCGTAAGTACAGCGAAGGAAACTAAAAAGCGGAACTTTTAATTCTTATTCTCATAGTGAAAAGAGTGAAAAAGATACGTGTTTTCCTTGAACAAAGTTGTGTGGCAGGTATGTTCTTTTGGAAGAGATATAGTAGTATTTAAAAAAAAAAATATTGTTTATATAATTTACTTTTGTGGGAGTTTGAATTTGCTTCCGTAGTATCGGAATTCAACGTCGTATAGATAAAGCAATACAATTAGTTTACAGAGTTTAAACAAAGAACTTGATTGGGGCGCTATATTATACTCACCTATACCTTACGAAAAAAAATAACTAGATGCGTCCCGCGGTGTTACTTGCTCATCCCACGGGAACACTACTTTTTTTCGGGATATAAAGTTATAAAGATAGCCTATATGTTAATCCAGGGTGTCAGCCACCTTCACATTAGAGTTTATCAAAATTGGTCCAGCCGATTAAGCGTGAACATGCAAACACACACACTTTTTTGCCTTTATATTAGTGTAATAAAATGTTTACAATGAAGCGAAAATGTAAAAATTTAATGGTTCAGGCAGGGTTCGAACCTGCATCTCCAACTGACGAACCACTGAACCTGATGCGAGAGCCATTAAAGTTTTCAACCAGTTGTTCCCGGTTCGAACCCTGCCTGAATTATAAACTTTTGGTTTACGCTCTAAAGTCTTCAGTCAGCTACCTAATAATCGATATTTATCTTCATTTTGAGAAAACAAACAACTCGATTCCACTTTATGCATTAACTCATCCTTGAAGACTGTCTGTATGTGCCTTTATACAACCCGTACCAAGGTTGTCTGTACGCAGTTTTATCCCTACAATCCAATACAAACTCATTCATTACACACCAAGGGCACGTAATCTCCTAAACAATCGGTGCATTAAAATGGTAATCACCCAAACCCAGCCCGCGGAGCATGTCCGTCTGTCTGAACTAACTGTAGCCTAAACGATTTACATCGAAACTGAATTACAATGTAAATGCTTTTCAGGGTTCCATGCGAGTGTCGAAGGAACCTTTCTGAGCACAAGAGGATTTGAAAAAAGTTAAGACTGCCTGTCGAACCTCTGTCGGTGTCGGTACCTCATTAATTATAAATTGTGTGGGTTAATGCAGTTTGTGTCTCTAATAATTTTAAGATTATAATTTATAATATAATTTGCAGTGAATATTCTTATTAGTATTTATATAATAAACCCACAAACACATAGACAAGACTATGAAGGTTCATATTCAATAATATATAATGCACAATACAAATCGTTGAGTAATTTTACATGACACTTTCAAGCAAATTCAACGTCTATTTTTACCGTAGTTAGTATTATAATATAATATACTAACAAAAGGATTTAGAAGTTTGTATTAAACAATCAAGGACAATACAAGTCATTTATTCAGTCGAGAAAAGTCTAGAATAAACTATAATGCCACTACTCCGCCCCACCGCGACCCATCATTATAATAGACAAAGAATCCGAAATAAAACCCCAACAGTCGAACCGAAAACTTTATTATTTTATAAACAAACCTAACGAAGGACAGAATCTCGTTACCGCTCCCTAATTATGCCGAAAATAATACACGACGACGCCATTGTTAAAAAAAATTAAAACAAACCGCGATAAAAAATATTCCCGCGAAAATTAAGCAAGATGGCGGGCCTATTTAGATTCTGCCTTCTATTGGCGCTAGCTTCAAATTTAAAAATGGAATGCACTGTCCTTGGCTGACGGGGGACGTTGAACTCGCGATGCATTTTGGCGGTTTCGCACTAGACACAAACGGCCGTTTGTGCTCCGTGTTCCACGTTCGAATTTAGAATTTAAGTCTATGGATTCAAAGGAAGGTTTCGGTTATTTTTATTTGATTGGAGTCGAGACCATGACAAAAACGTATTCAGCCAAATGATTATGAGCTCTTGGACGGTGAGTTAAGACTGTAGACTTAATGCCTTATTGTATCTGTTGTATTCAATTCTTTGGAACTATTTAAGCCTTATTTATTTGAGACACGATTCAAAATGGCATGTAGCAGCAATGCAATGAATTCGTCTTTTTATTCCGCTGAAGGTGAGCTAGACAGTGCATTAGTATTTTTTTAAGTTTAGGTTTTAATGGTTTTGCTTTTAATTATTTAACCCTGCATCAAGATAAGGTTGTCTTGTGGTTAATATATGCGTAGATAAGTATGGCGGCTGCTTTTGGCTGAACAACGAGTGATAAACAAGGTCTCAAGGCGAAATGAGTTAGGTGTATCATTGTCATGTAAAAGTGCCATTGCCCTCTAGAAATAAAAAAGAAATACATATGAAGTATTTGAATGTAGATACATTTAAAATGCCGCTAACGTATGTACTTCGAGCAACACCAGCTCAATAAGGAAACCGTGCTGGGGACTTTACAAAATTACCTCATATGTAAACCTTTTAGTGATAGACTTGAAGTAGGTAAGCGTAACGTTTAATAATAATAGGCGAAAGTTTGTGAGTGTGTTTATGTGTATGTTTGTTACTTCTTTACACTCGAACGACTCGACCAATTTTGTTAAATTTTGGTATGAAGGTAGTTGACACCCAGAATTAACACATAGGCTACTTTTTACCCCGAAAATGTAGTGTTCCCGTGGGATAAGCGGGTAACACCGCGCGGCGCCGCTAGTCTAAAATAAATGTATGTCAATCGGTAGGTAGGTACCTATATAAGCAAATTATACCTTTGATTATAAAGTTGAACAAATACTGTAGAGTACTCTGGCATTGCATCTTTGGTATAACGACCTCAAAGGCATGTAACATTTGCATATCAATATTATATACCTATTTGAAAATGCAACCATTAGTTACAAGCTGAAAATAAAATTCGGAATAAAAAAGTACTTTCCCATAGTCCGGTTTTTATAATACGACCCACTCACGTCAGATGTGTCGCCACGCCCCACGTCCAATAACGTGCCATTTCATACAAACAACCAGAATATTTTATGGGAAGGACTATGGGAAAGCACTTTCTTATTCAGTTTTATTTTCAGCTTGTAACTCATTTATTAGGCAACTTTTGCGAAGACCATCAAAGAGAGTCTTCTAGATTTTTCTTTTATTTTAGTTGCATCATGTTTTCTACACTACCCAAAGGTTGTCTGGAAGAGATCGCTCTTCAGCGATAAGACCGCATATTGTCTGCCATTATTTAATATATAAAGAATTGTTCTATTCTATTCTACATCAGCAGTGGAAACGGACGTGGTTAACTGGCGATAGGTATTGGTATTTCGGACGATGACGCACCGTTCCTAGGAACTATCATGACCTAGCCACTGTGAATGTCGTTGGACCTATTCGTGAGTAGGCGGCGGTCGAGAATAAATGTCGAGTGGCTGAGTTATAGCGGAGGTTATGGTTTTATGTAGGTTTTTAAATCTGGGGTTACACGTGATACGACAT
This sequence comes from Apotomis betuletana, assembly GCA_932273695.1. NCBI lineage: Eukaryota > Metazoa > Arthropoda > Insecta > Lepidoptera > Tortricidae > Apotomis > Apotomis betuletana. The sequence goes on along the minus strand of OW026309.1, from coordinate 2,473,024 downwards.
TCTTTTTTAGTTAAAATTCACTTAAAAGTATTCTTTTAGTAATCTTTCTTGTAGATTTTTAATTGCAATAATATAAAAAATCTACCAAAAAAGATTCAAGTAACATGACACCTGGAGAGAAAAAACTGTAACAGGCTTCTTATGAATCGTTTTTTTGTTTATAAAATACAAAAAAGAACACAATATTAAGACTTCGTGTCATACCTTTAATAGATAATTTAAGTAACATAGTATCGACGCACTCCAAAATGTATTTTTTTTAAATACAATTATATGTATGTGTAAATTTTACAAGATTATTTCCGTCGGTTTAGCTTGCACCGTCCGTCATCAAAGGAAAATGGCGGCAAACAGCTTCGTTCTAGACGTTTCCGCGTGGCCAAGGCCTAACGTTAATGGCCGCCGTATAAGGACAGCCGAACAAGAAGGATTACACGCTGCGCAGTGCACGTAAACACACTAATGTGTATATTGAAGTTAACAATTTGAAAAATTATGCTGCGGATTTGAACCCACTTCACGGCTTTCCGGGCCAGGGCGAACTATCAATGGTTTTGAAAGCCACTAGCTAATGCGTCAAATTTTTCAACCATATTTTCCATATCATATGCCTTAGAGCATCGTAGCGCCATCAACCGTAAAATTTCTGAGTTCTTTTCGCCCCATCGTCATGTTGTGCCACAACCAAATAAGTGCGCCATGCCGATAAAAAACGTTCGATTGCTGCGTTGCCTCCTTGTTTCGCTCGATGCCTCGTGGTTTTACTAGCTTGACGCCTCGTTGCATGAATACGTCGATGCATATTTACTATACTACGTTAAAAGGCGCTGCGCTGTATAAGGACAGACACACGAAATCCATCACACGCTGTGCAAAGTTCAGGCCTCTGAAATGAATTACGTAGATATTTTCCATTATTTTGATAAACATGGAAAACGATGACTTGTCAAATTGGCCGAAATCTTGACGTGCATCCGTGAATAGGTCGGTCGAAAATATTTGGAATGAAAATAGAAATAAATTTTGGACGTGTGGAAATTTCCTGTGAAATTAAAGCTTATCAATAAAATTTATATGTTTTCCCACTCTCGTAGAAAGCTATAACAACAAATGACTGTTACATAATATGTATGAACGTATATACGGACTGTACAGTATCGTAACACACATCTTTCAAACCAATCAAACGCTATGAATTTCCATATGACGTGTCTATCTATTCACGTGTATGTGGTTATATTGGACATGTGTACGTATACCTACTAGTGTGCTACGCGTCAGCCTAACATTACGAAAATAAACCACGAGAGCATTCAAAGCAAACAAGTAGTGAAACTGAAATTAGTCACTCCCTAGTGCAACGACTCGATAGGGATGTGCCGTCTATCGATAATGTTATCGATAGCAATGAATGATTACCTAGACATCATAGTTGTGTCATGACAACAGACTAAATAAAAAATATAAATGTTTGTCTTGATTTATAAAGTTACGTATATAACGTCAGAAGATTATTTATAAAATCATTTTAAAACATTACAACATTTTATTAGGATATTAGAGCAGCAATAAAGTGGCGAAAAAATGCGTGCGTAAAACTGCATTTGGCGTAAAGTTTGAGCAATTTTACAATCTCATTACTAAGTAACAGTATTTAGCGGTGTCCCAATGTGTCCTCAAGCTTGTTACACAAGAATGCGCAGGTGAAATGCTAAGACGATGGTAATTTAAGATTGGTAATGCACTAGCGTTGGCATGTGAAGACTTTATATGCAAAACGCAACGTAGTCAAATGTGAAGTGCTTAGAATAACAAAATGACCATAAAACGTACTACTTTATAGTTTCTGGTGGCTTAATGTTAATTTGAATTGAAAGGTTTAGGTGCGTACTCGTAAAAATTAGTTTCGAGAAAATCGTTCGTGTACCTTCCTGAATACATAAATAAAACAATGTAAGTACACTTGTATTACCATCGCAAAGTTTATCTGCGAATGCGTGTTTGTATTGATTTATGTTGAAAATAAATAAAGTTACATATTTTGATAGGTACCATGGTAGTCTAATATATCCTAAACTATAATTATTTAAGTTTTGGCCCAAAAATATTGAAGAAGACAATGACAAGCATTGAAACTCAGGTCTTTCTTACTATTTAAATACCAGATGGCATTCAAAACCAATATCAACACTTCACACACACACTTCAACTGTCTTTTTAATGCATTTACTTTAAATTTTAAATCTTATTTCGACCAAACAAGTTCGTTCTGCGGTAATCGCGTGACATTCAGATAGTAAGAATTTTTTATGCTTAGTCATATCGGCCATTTGCATTAGCCGGTGAACGATCGCAATTCAACCAACGGATTAAACGATCCTACATTGCATATTCAAAGTAAACAAATTTCGGTGCTTTAGCATTGTTGGAGGGCGTTGAACTATCGAATGATTCTGAAAGTAGTTCGCCTTAATTGTCATTAACCTTTGTGAGTGAACAATGGTAATTGCAGTCTAAATTGTTATTGTGAGAACAATAGCTCTAAATAACGCTTAGTGTTGTGGTGCAACTGTTTTCGGTAGATTTTATTTGAAGCAGGGAGACTTTTAATAAATAAAACGTTTGACAAGTATAACCTGCCCCAGAAATGTCACTGTAATTGGTATTAATTGTTTTAATAATAACACTAAATCAATACAGATACTTTTTATACTTTTATAGATGCTAGAATTTTTTATACATCAGCCTTACCCAAAGAATACGTCTATTAGTGATTATTTAACTGATAGACAAAGCCAACCTTGAAACCCGATGTTATTAAAACTTTCGTGAGACATATTTAATTATTGCATTAAGCGGACCATTTTACGTGAGTATAAACCGCTTAATACAATAATTATATTTTATGTTGTTCGATATTTCCATGCAAAGTATCGATAGATCGCATCGGCGATCGGCTCTTCCAGCACTAGTATTTCTAATTTCACGGCCGAGTGTCTATGTGTGCTGTGCGCTAGTGTGCGTGACCTTGTGCGCGCTGCGTTTCGGCGGTCATTCACCCCGATGCATTCCAACCCTTGACTTTGGCAAATCCTAGCGTCGCTCAATGCAGGCCTGTTTGAAAAAGGAATGGTAAGAAGAAATTTGAAAAACGAGGACTGCATTCTTTTTTTATTCGAAAAAGGAACAGCGTTCTTTTTTTGCGGATATTTTTAGATTTTAATGTGGTGTTTATTATTCAGCCAGCGCAGAAAATAAAAAACTAAAACAGTATTTATAGAAAATAATGATGAGTAAATAAATAATTTATAATCAAGTACAGTGCATTGACCATTGACCTTATTGCATTGAAATAGGGACTACTAGTTGGTAGTAGCAGAAAATTATGTTAGTTTTTTGATGTTTAATTATGTCAAAAATTAAGATAGATCTTAGCCTCAACTCAATGCCGGACGATCAAAAGTTTAATTGATTATGAATATAGAAACTTCTACCTACGTTATTTTAGAAGTGTGCTGCGAATTGCATTATTTCCACTAACCTAAGATTGTCTGGCACCTGGTATGTATGGCGCTGGATATAAATGAGGTGCAAAGTTAACGCCACCGATCACGTTTGTTGTATGGGAGCCCCACTTGAATTTTTATTTTATTTTGTTTAGTATTTGTTGTTATAGCGGCAACTTCTGTTGCCTTAAAATTTCAACTGTCTTTTTTTTTATTATTTATTGAAAGGGCTTTGTCGCTAAGCGACCACATCGCCCCGTAAAAACAGTTTAAAAACAAAATACAAAAAGGAAACAAATAAATCTCTACTTAGGAACAACTAACGCTAAATTGGCTAGATTTGACTATCACCGTTCATGAGAGATACAGCTTGGTCATCACCGTTCATGAGAGATACAGCTTGGTCAGAGACAGACAAACTGATAGTGGAGTCTTAGTAATAGGGTCCCGTTCTTTACGCATTGCGTACGGAACCCTAACATCACCTCAGTCAGAGTCTCAACTGGATATTTTGACAAAGTTTGATTTGGCACCTTAAAAAATCACTTGATTTAAATTAAAAGATAATTCTTCTTCTCTTCTTCATAAGGAAATAATGAAGTAGGATTTATTTATTTCAACTTTATTGCGCAGCTCAAACTAGTACAAATGGCGGACTTAATGCCACAAGGCATTTTCTATCAGTCAAATGTATGCATATTTATTAATGATTTGTTACAAGAATACTGTATTTTGTCACGTATAAATATAATTTAAGTACCTATGTCTTTTGTCGTTTATTTATAACTATCCACCCGCCCAGCTTCGCACAGGTGCAGTGCTGATAAATTATGCATGTATATACATATAAACCTTCCTCTTGAATCAATTTATCTATTTAATAAAAACCGCACCAAAATCTATTGCGTAGTTTTAAAGATCTAAGCATCCATAGGGACAGACAGACAGACAGACCTGGAAGCGACTTTGTTTATGTAGTGTTATTCAAGGACAAACTTTTATAATTTTCCAATAATATTTCAAGGACAGAAAAGGACTAAGTAAAGTAATAGGTGTATGAAATTACAATTAAAATAATTACCATATTTATTTAAAATATCGTCCAACTTTTTTTGCACCTGAAACCATTTTGCTTGTCATAAACTCTATTGTTTAAATACAATGGAATTTCAATTACATATTTAACTATTACTTAACATTCGACCAAACCGTTTTGTTTCCTACATTAACCCTACAAAGTGAACTCATTACATTTGCATACAATAGCTACTAAAGAGCAAAACACTAACAATCAAACCTAAATGTGCCCAAAACCTCATTCATGTTGACGTATCCCTATTTATTTAGTAATAATTAACCAAAACAATATATTCACTAACGTAAAATCATATTACGTTATATCATTATGAAATACGACCTAAAACCCTTACAACTATCGACTAAATTTCATTCACAATCGAATCCTGATACGACCTCCATGAACACCATGAAACCGTTTAATTTACATGAAACTGGCTGAAGAGAATCATCCCCTCGTCCCCAATTAAAACTATACCCTAATTCAAACTTAGAACAAACCACAAAGCGTTTGGAATTCAAACATGAAACCGCTTTCCGAGATTGTCGTAAGCCGCAACCGTCTACGCCTCGTCTAGTCACTATCCACGCGTCCAGAATAACCTGGCCTGGGCATTCTCATTCATATGCATCGGGTTCTCCTGTGTTAGAGGTGGAAAGGGGAGTGAAGGAGCTCAAGGTAAAATGGATGCTCCGTATAGTGTGTGTGTAGTGGTCCTGACCTAGAGCGATAGTCGCCGTCTGTAGGTCAAGGAAGGATAGACGCACACATCGACGGAACTAGCGTGCACACACGCATTGTTCTAATCCACACTAGTTGTTAGCACACATGGTTGAGAATAGTGTTGGATGTTCGTTCGGATTCGAACACGCGTAACTGGAATTCGGTAGAGATTTCAGTGAAATTGGTAACATGTTTCAGTTTGTGGTAGCCTTAGCTACTTATAACAAAGCCACCTGGGGTAATTGCCTCGATGGAGGCAAATTTGTCTTTGGATGATATCATAGTAGCACAACATTTTAAGATGATCCGTGCCTGCCTTAAGTTTGATAGACTAAGTTACCTCAGGTAACCTAATAATCACATAATTATACCTTATCTTAATATTAAGTTGCAGGAATATAGGCAGATAACTATCATACAGACATTTTGGACGAAATAGTTTAAAAGTGTAGGTACCTAAGGAAAGGTGATTTTGACTTTCATATATTCACAGGCAGAGAAATCTAATTCTTAAACATCCACAAATGTATGGTAATGAATCGGAACGCTGCGTTGCATTCTAATCAGAGAACGTATTTTTCTGAGAATACGGTTTCGTTGAGTATAATGGAACATACAATAAGTACCTATCAGCAACATACTACTCCACATAACGTCACTATGCTGTGACTTTTTAAGTTGCGTGACGTAGATTCCCACGTTACGTTAGGCATTATCGCAACGTTCCAAGTTAGACACGTACCTAACGGGAAGTCAGAGACGTGACGTATGTGGATCGTTTGTCGCACAACAGTACGGATAGCAGTCCCTAATGAAGAGCTCCATGCGAGTTCGAAACATGTCGAGCCGTTCCTGACAATTTTTACGTGAGATTAAACCTAGATTAAACAGTTTTTAAAAATTAACTAACGTGGAGTGTTCTGGCCTTATTTAATTATCCTTTATGTACATATAATTATTTACTACGTTTTCCCTGCTACCAGCAGTTTTACAGTTAATATTGGGATAACCTAACAAGATTACAATGTGTCTTGTAAGTATTTACAAGTCTATTTCAAAACGCATTTTGACATCGACTACAAATATTTTAGTACGAAATTATTATTTGTACAATTCTGCAATGCTAAACCTAAATTACAGCTGTGATTACAGAAGTTGAATGAGAAACGTATTGCACATTCTGCACTTTAGATTCAGCACGGCAGAATTAACTAGAAGTTTTTGATCAGAACCACATAGTCCGCGATCTCTTCCAGATAGTTTTTTTTATTCAAAAGCTGCACAAAACACTCAGACTAGCAACAACCCGACGGTACATGAGTGCAACAAGTTCTGAATGCAGCCATGCATCCAGACTATTCAGACGCATTCACGATAATTTGTAAACATCTAAACTAAAAGATCCTTCTAACAAAGCTAGCGGAGAACCGGTCGGACATAACCATTGCAATCCAGTTCTTTCGACCCTCTGCCCTTCGGACCTATCCTTAAGAGCCCTTGTTTTTATAAAACTACCGCCCATCCACTAAGACCCTTTGCCCTTCAATCTATCCTATCAACAACAGCTTAAGCGCCGCATAAAACTACCGCACTTACAACATTTATGACCGCGATGAAAAGTTGTCTCCCGTGTTTACTAGCTTATAAGGGAAAGCGGGAGGGCTCAATCTTGGCTGGATACTTGAGCTGAAAAGGATGGGGATTTCGCATTTGACCGACTTTAGAAAAAAGCCACTCGTAGTTTGAAGTTATGTGCCGATATTGTTCTGATTTAATGACGTTTTTTAGGTTTTTCATGAGGTTGTAGACAAGGTAATTATTAAATTGTTGTGATTAGGACGGTGGCAGCGGAAGACTGCACTGTCTTCCGCCTTAAGAAAAAGGAAGAAAGACAAAAGAAATAGGAGATATTAGGGAAGGCTTATGTCCAATAATAGACAGTAAAGGTGCTCAAAAATTATTGTTGATAATGCTACGAGCGGTTCTAACTCTCTCTAAAACAAAACCAAGAAAAATAATAAGAAGAGCACTTTTTTTCTAAAATACGTGCGTGTTGAAGCTTGGTGAATGCGCTTAGGAAAACAGAGGGCGCTGTAAAAAAGCGGAATAAGAAGGCATTAATTATTTCATACGGTCTGCATAGCGGTCCTGTAGCTTAGTTGGAAGAGCACTGTTCCGGTTAAACAGAGGGCGTTTGTTCGAGTCACATACGTGGACTTCAGTGGATCACATGAAATTTTGGCTTTTTATTTGTCTTTTTATCTATAGAAATGTGTTATCTCCACAAAAATAGAATCAACATTGATTCTGTTCAATAAAAAAGAGCCCTGTCTTTATAATATCGATTCAAGCTATACTGCTTATTGGAGCGAAGCTCCCATGGATCGACTCGAATGGACTTTGTAACAATGCGCTGATCTCAGCGAGTTCTCAACCGATTTTGGAAATTTTTGTTTTAAAATGCACAAATTAAATTTCGCTAGGTCGTGACGAAGAGAAAATTTCGAAAAAAAAAAAAAAAACCGCTCCAATCTATGGTGCAAGCTTAGCCGGTGGCTGACTCTGCATCGACCTAGTTGGAGCGGAGCGAGCGAAGCGAGCGAAGCTCCCATGGATCGACTCGAATGGACTTTGTAACAATGCGCAGATCTCAGCCAGTTCTCAACCGATTTTAGAATTTTTTGTTTTAAAATGCACAAATTAAATTTCGCTAGGTCGTGACGAAGAGAAAATTTCGAAAAAAAAAAAAAAAAACTCCGCTCCAATCTATGGTGCAAGCTTAGCCGGTGGCTGACTCTGCATCGACCTAGTTAAAATGGCACGAATGGCGAAACTAGCAGTTTGGTTAGTGGGGTGCCATCATTAAAGTTTTGTTTGTGGCTGTGACAGAGATCAGCCTTTTAACTGCCATCATAAGGCCATCATGCGTAGTTAGCCATATAAACGAGAAAAAAGCGAATGGAAAAAGTTCCGTAGTGCGACAAACATTTACGATATAATAAGGAACTAAACTTTGGAAGGAATAAAACTTTGTCAAACTGAGTCATAAAGTTTCAGGTACTTTTTTTAAGTCATTCTTTTTTTTTTATTTATTTATTTATTTCAAAAAAGCATGGTACACATTTTACAACTAATTTCGCCAAACACGAAGTTTATTGGCGAGTATTGCACTCACTTTTTAACATTAGTACCATTAAAATCTTAACTAGGACGCCTTTTAACGAAAACGACATAATGTAGTACATTTTTGGATAAGGTACCGTATGCATCGAAGGGTTAGCATGTTCCTTGATTATGCTTGTCAATATCGACCATTTGATAGTGCGTTCCGTTTGCTATATGGCAAAGGAACTTATTTATTTATTTAATCTTTATTGCACAAAAGAAAACTTATCGTACAAAAGGCGGACTTAATGCCATGAGGCATTTACAATCTGGCAAAGGATTTTTTTGCTATGCCTAAGGACTAAGATAATCTTGTTATGCTAGTATCACCCAACAGTTGCCCTGTATAAGAAACTCAGTACTCTTTAGTGCAAAGAACATTTCACTAACCAGTACTTCAAGATACAGGAACCAATATTTGTAGCACACCAGAGACTCTTCTAAAGCTCAGTACTCCACAGACAAAACAAACGAATAAACCTATAGAGTAAACACAACATTTTCACAATGCATTCATTAACAATCCAATTTAAAATTTTAAAACTCCATTTCAAATTTCGAATTCCGTTTTAAAAAACATTCACTAATTATCGGCGTCGGGCAATTTATGTGCTGCCGGTTACATAATGTGGAGAGGTTGTATGTGTGTTATGTATGTGGGATATGTAAAAAAAGGGTGTTTTTCGTCTATGTGCCCAAATAAAAATGAGGGCGGTAATGTCCGGCTGTATGGGCCGTTTATCGCGAATTGGCGCCGAGCGGGAAAATAGTGTAAGTTAAAAAAAAAAAATTACTAAAATAAAATGTCGTATCGAAAGAATCGGAGGCAATTTGACAGCTGTAGCACACATTTAAGCCCCTATAAATAAATATTGCATTAAAGTTTAGGTTATGTAGGTACTCAAGTGATATTTTATTCAACGAATTTTTATTTGCATAATATTTTCAAGTCTTATCGTAAAACTATAAAACTCCATTAAAACATATGTTGCTTGCGGAGCTTGCGAAGCTGATTGCTGGAAAGTGTATTAGAGCAAAATTATCAACATTTAAAAATATTACTTCAATTTATTTTATTACGGGGCTATGGGTTTTCTACCAAGGGCTCTGCTACAAAAAAATACTGTGAACGATATTTTCTATTTCTTTTTAAGCCCTTAATTATTTATAAAAATACTTTGATTTACATCCTGTTTACTTTAAAGCATCAACTGCTTCTGCCCCCTAATCGCAGAAGGGGGAGACTTTTCGAATTTCCCATTATCCTTCAATTAGTTAATTGAGCCTCTTTCCTATTTAAGAAGACGATGGTATTAAATACGAAATATTATGTAATTTTAATGCTATTATAATAATCTTTGTATCTTGGCTCAGTTTGCCGCATATTTGATAATATTATAAGTAATCTTCATTTATTTGATTTTCTCGGTCCAAATTGACTATTTATAGCTGTTAATCTTTAAGATAAGATAAGATAAAAATCATTTATTCAAGTAGGATTCATGGGAATCACTTTTGCATCGTCAATAAATTACACATAAAATACAATCGAATATAGCACTTACATTTATGAAAACAAAAGAGGTATGACTTAACTTTTAACTAATAATAATTGCCTAAGTAGCTATGACCCCTACGATTTTGCTGCTGTATTGTAAGTTTGTACCGCCAGTATTAAATGCGCCTTTCTTTTAGTAAGGTTTCTTAAAGATTACAAAATTATAAAGGCTAAAGTTTGTGAGTGCGTTTATGTGTATGTTTGTTACTTTCTTACGCTTAAACGGCTGGACCAATTTTGATAAGTTTTAGTATGAAAGTAGCTGATTAACACATGAGCAATTTTTAATCGCGAAAATGTTTTTTCCTCGTGGGATTAGCGGGTAACACTGCGCGGTGCAGCTAGTTAATAATAATTCCCATCCTAATATAAATAAATTCAAAACTAACAGAGCTTGCACGCATTAGCCAAACCGTTCAACCCTGGACTTTAATTACCGATCCAAACAAAGTTTACGCGCACTCATCATAAAATGCAAATTTCCTAAGCGGTTAAGAAACAATTTAAAATTCTTACTTACGTGCTTTTCGCAACCGGGCGATTGTCATTCGAAATTTAAATGAAGTAGCGATCGCAATTAGTGTGCGTGAATGTAGTGTGCACTACACGCGCACAGATAAAAGTGCAAATAAAAATGGAGATCAAAAAATGTGTGAGTCGCACACAGCGATAGCACCACAATTCAATATCGCCCGTCATTGGGCGTACAGTTTGCAAAAGAACATGTTTTTGTTTTTTATAATTACTTAAGTACCTATTTATAACTAGGTCGATGCAGAGTCAGCCACCGGCTAAGCTTGCACCATAGATTGGAGCGGAGTTTTTTTTTTTCTCTTCGTCACGACCTAGCGAAATTTAATTTGTGCATTTTAAAACAAAATTTTCTAAAATCGGTTGAGAACTCGCTGAGATCTGCGCATTGTTACGAAGTCCATTCGAGTCGATCCATGGGAGCTTCGCTCGCTCCGCTCCAAAAAAGAAGTTTGAATGAAAGCAATGATGTCGATGTTAGAACATGTGCTTATCCGGGTATATAGTCACGGAATTAAAAGGACTTTTGGACCTTAACACCATTCAATAAAATCGAAAAGTGACAAACCACCTGATTCCCGGACTATACAAATTCAAATTCTAAAATTACAAGAAATAATGAGTGTATCTTTATGTTACTGTTATTTTATTTGAAGTCTAACTAAAACTCAGAAGTTTATAATAGTCAGTTTCATTTAAAAAAAATACAATTTGTTACAATCTTCATGAAAATATAAGTTAACAACCATTACGAATTATGCATGAAAAAATCATTAATTCATGTACATAATTTTTCAAATTACAAAGATAAAGTGCTCTATTCCGATTCATCACAGACACTCAGTAGTGGTAGCGAATCTCTACGTCAAAAGCTTGTTAAACAGCAATCAAAAATCCACAAAATTCTATAAAATCAAAGTGCATAATAATGAGATCATTACCGCATCCGTTTTTTTCCAACCCTACAATCAAAATAATACAACCTGTGCACACCACCCCGTGTCACGCACACAATGAAACTACTCGTACATCAATTGGATGGCGTGCGTGGACGCAGCACGACCATGTGGTGAATTTAGGTCAATTGCTCAAATAACCACGCATCGTCGGCAATCGTCTTGGTTTTTTTTCAGCCCAAGGCAAAGTACCATGTATATGTATAGTCAGTAAAGAAATTGTTAACACTTTTGAACCTTACTACACATAAAATAAGGTCGAAAAATTGTAGAATTGCTTCGCATTACTGTTCGCCCCGCTCTTTTATTTTTAACTTGACGCCGTTTGGTTTAAGAATAGCATAAGTTATATTGTACACATAACTTCCAAACAAATATTAAGAGTACGCAGCGCTTCAGTCCTTTTTTTCTTAGTTTTAGCCACATTTCAATTGGAAAATAAATCTGGCTAAATGTTGTTTTGTACTTATACAAAATTGCTTATTGCGCACATAATCAAAAGAGAAATGGGACTTTTGAGTATACAAATTATTTCGGTAGGTACCTTGCGCTGTTAATTTTTCGACGTTTCGATCGTCTCTCCATGGTCATGGTCTTGAGACGATGCTCTTCCATATTCCATTCTTCATTATTCCATCCACAGGCCACATCAATTATGTTTAGTACCTCAAGACGATAATGTAGGATATTGATGAATTTTAAAACTGTCAATGTGTCGCATTTGGTTATAATGTTACATACTACAATTAAAATGTCAGGGTTCATGCTAATAGCAGTAATTTTTAAAAATAATGTCTGTAGTCATTTTGAACGTTCAAACCCACAAAAATATCAGGCGGATAATCATCAAAGGCTATTAAATTAACTGTCATCGAGCAGTTAAAATCATTTTATGGCTCGGGTTTGTGAATATTTAAATGCCAGATTTGACGAGTTTCTACGGCTGTTTGTGTGAGTGGTGTTTTATTTTACAAATAAAACTTTACCCGGTTTGATAAAAAAAACTGGATACCAATATTGTTATATTATAGATGAAAACATTTCGACTACAATGAAATATGATCACAATTTTAATGCATTGAAGAAAAAATCTCTTTATATTAATTATTTTGTCTGTTATGCTCAAACGATCGAGGGCCGTCAATTATAATAGTACAGCTACTTTCACGTTTTAAAGTAATCTCTGCTCATTTTTTAAGATTTGGAGTATCCTCATGTTTTTAATGACGTTGCCGATGTCAGATTATATCCGCGATGTATAGTAACGACCGCAATTTATTTAAAAACCTCAACCACCAATTACTTTGTAAACGACGAAATCTCACTTAACACTTTAAGGAAAATTTAAATTGCAGAATATGATCGTACCTACTGGTGTATTTCCCACAGTCTCTGCAATAACTTCGAGTTTAAATATTTGCATAAAATTATTGTTTTTCTTAATTCTGCAAAGACATAACAGATAACACGTAAATACGAAAATACCTACGACAAAACATTTTAAACTACTCAACTACAGCATTCAAAACATGCTTCGTTTCATTTTTCATTAATCATAAAAAAGAAACAAGAGATATATTATGTAGGTACGTTTTGCTTCAGACCCATGTGAACATGACCTCTCATATCACCAGTTTAAAGCCAATACTCCATTACAGTAACTCTCTCAAGTCAATAAAATGTACTTACTCTGTCTCATATTAAGGTCTTCATCTGAATGAACGCAGTAAGTGTTTGCGGCGTTTAGTTGTAAGATGTTGATATTTTGACAAGCCTCGCCGGCGCATAAAGGCAAACAGGTTCGCTGCAATCGCTGATTTTATGCAATCAATATCGATTCATTACTTGTCTTGTGACGATTTTCGATTAAATGGCATTATTAAGGCCTTGTTGACTTTTTTGTTGCAAGTGTCAGTACGACGGCGTGCTCTTTACTGATTTTTTTAAACATTATTGTTTACATGTATGGGTACAAGATTATTATTAGTATAAAAATACTTCATGGATTTTCCCTTAAATCTTGTTGTATGAATATTAAAATATCAATAGCTAAATTAACAAATTATATTATCAAGTGGTCTTGCTAGCTAGACGAACACCGCGATTGTCAATTTTTAATGTGTTGTAGCGACAAGGCCTGCATTTTTGGGCAATAGAGTACACGCGCAGCGGCCATTGGCTATTTCCACTAACGAACAAAATGAAGTAGCTTTTTAGATTTGAATAAAAGATTAAACGACACGTCAATCAGCCGTGCAATTAGAATTGCGATTAAATACGGAAATTCCCTATCGCGACTGATTAACAAAATGTGACTAAAGCGAATTGAGAATGATTTTATAAGGATATAGGGTAGTTTAGCCGGTTTCCCGGCCCCCTCTGGTTTTCGGCCTCTACGCAGTAAAACTACAATAACAAGAAAATTGTACCTCACTCATTCAAAAAAATACTGTTGTCACTCAAATTCGCTTAACACTGACGCCTCCTAAATGTTTTCGCTTAATAACGTTTCAATTGGCTCGCCAGTACGCCAACGCAATTTAGTCAGTGTGAGTGTGTGTCAAAATTAGTGAAAAAAATAGTGCGCGCCATTTTCTTCAAGTTAAGTTAAAATGTTGATTATTTGGTTTTAGAAACATTGCTTTGACTTCTATACGCTCTAGAAGAGTTGAAATAATGTAATTTATATTTAAATGTATAAAATATGTAACAAAATCCTTTCAAATGTGATGGCCGGATGACTAGATTGCATTTCGTAAAATCATTTACCTTCCGGCCTCCGGGCCGAGAAATAACTTGAATACGTATATTATTAAATGATCAAAATCACTATTAAATTAAAACCTATTTCATAAACATCATGTCAATTACAAATTTGGATACAATCTCTTTCATGTATTTAGGTGCCGGCCGCAGGTATCTTAAACAAATTAATGATTTAAATCAGTTTATGATTGTTTGTTTTTGGCGGCCGAGAACTACATTTTGAATAACTAGTTTTCGGCCTAGGTAAATGATAATGGCCGGAAAATAGAAACGATTAATTTAGTTTTCGGCCGGTAACTAAAAATTATAAAGGAATGGCCGAAAACAAGTCTTTTAAAAGCGAGTTTACGGCCACTGCGGTTAACATGGCCGAGCATTGGTGGAGAGTATTGTTTGTTTTCGGCCGCGGTGACAGAAAGCGGCCGTAAACTAAAACAAATTTAGTTTTTCGGCCCTGCTTTATCATGCGGCCGAAAAACAATTTGTATGTGTTCCATTTTCGTCCCTATAAATATAAGACGGCCGAAAGTCGACTCAAATATTTTTAGTTGTCAGCCGTATTAATACAGTAAAAAAAAGGTTGCAGCTAATTAAATTTTCCATAGATTTGTACTTTTTTGTTTTATTGAATATGAAAACCTATTGTTTCTCAAATAAGGGTCATTTAAAATATAAATAACAGTGGCCGAGAACTGGCTAAATAAACGGCCGTAAACCAAAACAAGCGGCCGAAAACCAACTAAGTAGCTACTTTCTGATATTTTATATTATAAAAATAAAACTATATTATTCATGGCAAAATGTGATACGAAATAGGAAACTACAATATGTCTAAGATTCGTAAATAATACTTAGACTAAGGTTTGCTAAATATATCGCCCAATAAATCCACCTGAAGTCAAAATTTTGCTTACTTGGCCGAAAACCGGCTAAACTACCCTAAGAGAATACGAGTAATTTTATATTTAGGTGATGAGTATAGCCAAATTCGTTTGTATAAAGGTCGACAGGCAACGATTTGAAAGAAAGAAAGAGATATTTATTTGCACACACACGAACACAGTAGTAGTACAAACAATAACAGTCAGAACTTTGAGCCGTGTGCAAGCAACTGATTTAAAAAACTTGCCTACTGCTTCAAGAAAACGTATAAAACATTATAAATTGATTTATTATTTCAGATTTTAATGTTACTGCATCAAAAATCATGTCACATGACTAACGCATATTTTTCAATTCTGTAAAATGGTAATTCAATATTCTGAAGAGATTACAGTTAGGTACGTATTGGAAAAACACGCTAAGAATAACTTTGAAATGTAAGTCATTCAATACTAAAAAAACATTAATCAAAAAACCGTTCAGACAAATCATTCAGCTCTTTATACCGAACCCAGATTTTGTCATGGAAATTTAACTTACACACCTAACATCGTCAAACAATAACTCTTTAAAGGCTGACCCAAATTTCACCGCAACCGGCACAGCATTAAACAAGATGAATGCGAGATGACTAACAGCCGTCAGTGCGATTTATTTGACACATTTCGCGAATTGGTTGAGTACAGCGAATTGAATGATGTGCAGTTATAACATGGGGTTTTATTTTAATGTGCAAGTTGAATACGCCGTTGTATCCAATTGCTTTGAAAGTTCCGTGACTTTTAAAACAGAGAACTGCCATTTAATTTATAATTGTAATTTTTTTTTAGATAGTGCATTCCTATGGATTTCGTTGCTATTTAGCAACTACTACGTACTAGTTTTCTTAATAAAGGTTATAATTATATACTCATATCAAAATGTTTAAAATCAGTGTCGCTGTATTTTATATCCATGAGATAAAAAGTACCTAATTAATTTGTTCTTATTCCTGAGAGTGATTGCAAGACATGTTTATAATATTATATTCAAGACTTCATTTGACTGGACTGGACTGAACAGTGACAGTCATCTGGACATATTTTTTAGCCCAGAATCAAAGTTTTTGACCGCTTCGTATCGATACGTGGAAAATATTGTTACGACTAGCTCCATAACAGTCTAAGTTTAGTGTTAGCTCCATAAGCATCTAAGTGTTCTGTGATTGTTATTTTATTTTTGTGCCGACATCTCTATTATAATTATTGATATTATTAAATTTTGACTAAGTTCTATGTTACCTGCAATAATTTTGTAATAGTTTGACATTCCGTTAATAATTATTAGGTATTAATATTATCCAATGTAATACATTCATTCATCGCACGTTAAGATTAATTTGCCAGTTAGCATGTAAGGTATAGCTGTTAGTGCTAACATTAATGGTATTAAATAAATAATAAATAATGGTATTAAATAAATAATAAATAATGGTATTAAATAAATAATAAATAATAAATAAATAATTTGAAATAATGATTGATGAAATAATGATGATTCTGTGAGTAGGCAACAAGAGTACTTACATGTCTGCGTTTACCGGCATTTCACAAGAGGAGGCCACTGTTGAGAAGAAACGCCGAAAGAAACTCAACAGTCAGTATTTTTTTTAAAACCTTGCCTTTCAAATGCTTGGAGAAGAATAGTCCGAATACGTTATCAATATTTGTGATTATGATTATGGCTTTTCACATCACCAATTTGTATTAAAATGACAAGCAAGTCGTCTCGTTCCATTGAGGTGTACTTTGTACAATAAGTAATTAGTATAACAGCATATTTTGACTGTAAACTAACCTCCATTGAATTAAATGGCATGAACAATGTTAGTCTTGCCATTCTTTAAAATCAAGATACATGTGCAATTTAACAACATGCAATCAAACGTCAATTTGGGACTAACGCGTCATCGCGTTACAAAATCGACTTTCCAATTTCTCGAAAACGATAATTTTATTTTTTCTCGCGGTTGCGTCACTGCCTCGTCCCGCAGTGCGCTGCAATGTGACCTCGATACGCACACTCGCGCGCCCACTCACACATAGCCGATAGTGTGCGTACGCACTAATACAACCGCTTTTTCCGTATACACAGGATGTCCCGATTTTTATTGCATTATTATAATTATCTTTTATTGATAATGTTATTTAATAGGAATTGTAATTGATATCTTTTCGCAATGCGTCCGGTTGTGACAAGTAACTAAATGCCAATTTGTTTCACATTTTTTTGAATAATTTTACTAATTTGAATTAAAAAAATTATGTTCTGATCTAAAACTTGTGTGCCACTTGACAAGCAAGTATTTTTAAACTTCCTTCATTATCATAGTTAATTCTCAGAAAACCCTGCATAAATCATATTTATTCAACTTTTCTTAACTATTATTTTTAGTCTTTATTGGTTGTAGTTTACTCTAACCGAAGGCTATGCCCAATGCCCCGTTCTTATTACAAACCTAGCACAGCTTATGCTATTGGTACTATACGATAACGACACACAGGAAACATTTAAGACCCAGATACAAATGTAGGTGCTCATCACAAAAATAATTGACCTCGCCGGAATTTGATCCTGGGATCATCGATTCGCAAGCCAGTATTGTGATTACTTTAAAAAGTATAGGTAGCTTATGCCCGCGGCTTCGCTCGTGTTAAAAAATATACACTATCCTAAAGAAACCATAAATAAATAAATAAATAAAATCTTTATCCATGAAATCAAAGTAAAAACAATTGGCATAAGAGATCTTAGATCTATACACCATGCTTTTTATCGAAATAAAAAGTACCCTTTTGTGCTAAGGTACAAACAAACTATCTATGTTAAAAAATTCATACAAATCCATCCTCCCGTGTCGGTGTGAAGAAGTAACAAACACACGCAAATACCAAACTTTCGCTTTTATAATATTAGCATGGGATAGATTTATTATAAAAATTTAAAACATAATTTCTGAACACCCTGTAGCTATCCACCGATACACACACTCCAATCGGGTCATAATAAAATGTGGCTTTTTTATCACTATTTACTTTTTTCTATGTGCGGCCTTAATCTCCATGTATGTATGTATGTATGTATGTATGAGGCATATAAGCTCATTTGACTCGTAATCATGATCGGACGCCGCTTCCAGATTTTAAATGAAAGCTGAATTTTACTTTAAAGTATATTTATTAAATCTGATGAAACATTATGTAATTTTAAAGGTTTCGTACATAATGTCGGGTATATACAGGATCGGATACATGCGCAGCAATTTCCCATATAATTCCAAACTTGTCTTTATACAAAATAAATGTTACTATAAATGAGAATGAAAAACTTTCCCAAAAACTGGTAGGGGAAGTTGGCTCAAAGCGGGCACCTTAAGGGAAAGGTGAAAAAATAATGTGTTGTAACTGAGTAACATTATTGATTTGTTTGCCGTAAGGTCCATTGTTTATCACTTTTCGATGGATTATGACATATTTTCTCAAAAAATTGAAAACAAAATAATTATACGCAATTTACAAAATCCCTTCGATTGCCCGCTTTGCCCTAGGGGGGGGCCTAAAGTGGGCATGCGTTTAGGGCAAAACGGGCAGGGACTGGGGTAAAGCGGTCGCGCACTTAATGTACCATAATAAAATAGCCAAAAGCAAAGAAAACAAAAAAAAATTGATTTAATTTTGTACTTTAATCTCTTAGAAACTTTCATAAAGAAAAATCACATTTAAAAAACGAAACAATAACAACTTCTTCTAAAAAACTAAAAACGAACTATAGAGATCTGTTTTTCACTAGCATTATAATTTATAGCTACTAATAATCTTATATAATCAGTCTTAATCAGCCTCTGTCTGTTGCCTGTTGTCTAATAATAAAAGTAAGTTTAAATTTCCTGACACAAGTCACAATAAAATGACCCAATTCCAGAGTATGTAGTGCAGGATTCATGAGCCCACGAGTCGCAATCGTTACATCTTATCCAGTCCTCAGTGGGTGGGTGTTCATAGAGCTCGTGGCATTCGAAACAACGATACTGCTCGACAGGTTTAGTTTTTATATTCGTAGATTTAGTTTTAAATAATACTATAGCAATTGGAATCGACTGGGTATATGCATATAAAACATACTGGGCAAAGCGGGCAATGCCCGCTTTGCCCTGCCCGCTTTGCCTTTTTTGACACTTTGAACATGCAAGCAAAATCTAACCTCAAAATATTAAGACACTCGAGTTTAATGCAAGGGTATAGCGGCCAGATAAGTGATTAATAACTAACAACCATTATTAATAGCATTGCATACATCAAAAATAAGAGAACACACTAGACATACCTTGAAATATTTTTCAAAAAACACCTAAAAACATTTTTTCGTCGGAGCGCGTAACGACGTGTTCGCAGGTTAACCGGACGAATGACGCGAGGTGCGCGGGCGGCGGGGAGTACCAGCCACGTGTAACGACTGCGCTCTTATTTGAAACGGCAATACTAGGTCCTGTGCCCGCTTTAGGCACTGTGCCCGGTTTAGGCCACCCTCCCCTAATTCTCTGCGCCATAACCATGTTAAATATTGTATATTTTATGGATTCCTGGTTTGTAAACATAAATAAAACTTACGGGTCTGTCGAGATATTTGTTGTACCAATAGATCAGTTATAATTAATTTTAATTACCTATACATATATACATTGCTGATGTTTGTCGATCACTGACTTGTATAAGAGGCGATTTTTCTATTTTTGACCGTAGTTTTCTTACAAGAATTTCGAAATATACTACCGAATGTTTTCCCGAACGAAAATTATAACTATGTAGTGAGCCTAGGCAAGCAAGCTTTATCTTACCGGCTCGCGAAATTGGCCGAGGTTGAGCAAATATAGTACTATGGAGAGACACTTCACTGAGGAAACCCAATACTTCAACCAACTTCAGTGAACCTCGCAAGTAGCTCCAGAGTTAGAGCGAGGAGAAGCTCAGCTTACATAAGTCAATTTCCCAACTACACAGATAAGACAAAACAGTAGTAAGGGACAGATTTACAGACATTATAAAGAAGGATGCACGGAAAAATATCTAATAAAGGAGTCTTGAATAGGATAGGAGAAAAAAGGACACTCCTTGTATCATAGACGCCTCAAAACGATTAAATTACTATTTTCTACTCTATACCCACTTGAAGTATCTCTCTTTGGTCCTATGGTTGACAGGTAGAGAAAGATATTTGGCATTAAGTTCGCCATTTGTACTGACTTGTGTTTTGTGCAATAAAGTTTAAATAAATAATTACAGTAAACGGCGATAAAGTTTGCACATCGATCTTTGGAAAGAGGCAATCGGCTAATTTCGACTTCGTATAGCGATATCTGTGTCGCACACACCATGACGTTTGTTTTGTCAGTCGTGGTTCAAATGCGAGAGAGTGCAGTCGCATATCCAAGTCAATATATATATAGAGTTGCTAAAACCTACACAAAATTAAATTTGTACTATGGCATCTATAGGGAAAAAAGGTAAGCCGTTACTTTGCCAGTCACGTGAAATTATCTACAATGTTTATAAATATTTTGTAACTGAAGCCGACCAATTTAAAAAACATGAGAATGTTAATGTAAGTAATTACACTTTTTGTCGATCTTTAAACCCACATTTAAGTATCCTAGTAGTATAACATCAGTTGCTAATGCTCAGTCAAGCCCTTTTAGGAATGTGGGCCTGAATATATATATATGTATATTATTTTTCCCCAACAAGAACATTATAGCAATAACTATATATTATTACATCGAGTTTTACAGCTCTATATATTCCACGTGAAATCAAAACAAAACAACAATAAAGTACTTAGTTCTAAATTCAAATTCTGATGAACGATTAATCTAATAATTGATGTACATGGAAATTAGCATTCGTTTGTATTCGGAAATGCGATGATTGCCGATGTGCATTCTTTATCGCCGTTTACTGTACGGACACTAAAAGCGAATAGAAGAGGAATTATGATAGGGAAATTGCTAAGTACATGAATTTTCCTCAAGAATATCATGGAAGGATAAATTGAGGGAACTCGGGACGGAAGAAGACCAAGACGAAATTACTTTGAGATAATAAAAGGTCAAAGTCATATCTTACTTACTTATTAAGAAGTGAAGGAGAAATCCCAAGGAAACGGCTGCCGATTGCTACACCGACAATCGCTAATTGCGCTCTTAAATAGAAGAAAGAATGATGGCTATTTTTCCAAACGTTGACATCTGTCAACAACTTTTTAACTATAGCCGATTCATGAAATACTGATGTCAATCAGATTTACAGGCTGATTTCAAAATTCTCATCTGACGTCATAATGAACCAACATGGCGGCTTGCACTAAAAATGGACGCCATTATACCCCGTTGCCCCGTCAGCGATTTGCACTGACGATTCTTATTTATTTTTATTTGAAAACGCCAATTTCAACCAAATCAGCCCTTTGTGGTGTGTGACGGGATAGCAACGTCACATACCCTTGATCATCATACGACATTAAATAGAATATACATAATTACGTAGCAAACCTAATGTCAACCTACGACAACCCTTTGTTCTACTGTAAATGTCACGGACCTACTAAAGGTTACGTGACGCCCTTAAACACTATATAAAGCCTATATTTTACCTAATAAATAATCAGTTTACCTCCAACTACGATAGTATTATTTACTACCAAGCTCCAACCTTTACATGGCGACCCTGCCAGTCGGACTGCTGTAGGCAGTCCAAACACTTCTACCAAGTACCAGTGCTCCGACGCCGCCAGTTCCTGAAGATGCAGTCCAGGAAAACCAGTGAAGCCGCCTAACATCAGAAAAACACTGCTGCCTTAAGAAGCCTCAAGAAAATGTAACGATCCATGGGCCAATTAATAAACTACTTACTGCTGGAGAAGAAAATGGGCAACACATTCAATAAGAACGACGACAAGAAGGAAGAAATCATAATTGCACAGAACGGAGCAGGAAACAGCGCACGAAATACGCAGCAGGAATCCAGCGACACCCATACTACTTTGACATATATGGGGACAGCTGTGTTGGTGATGATCACCCTCGTCTTCATATTCCTAGTATGGAAGCGACTACATAAGTGCCTCACCAGGAAGATAGAACGACAGGCAGTAGCTGTAGCACTGCGAAGAGGAGACGCCATCACCAGCGCATGAAGAAGAACGAGCACCAGCATCGCAGCCATCGGCAGTCCAAGGAAGAAACCACCCCGCCAGATGGAGTAAGAATTAATTGCACCATATTATGCCACCCTGTAGATAACATTTTTCAATGATAACGTAGGATATGACTGAAATTGCACAGATATGTAAAGCCCTTAATGCACTTCGAGAAGATATTAGGAAACTAGGGCCTAAGCGTAGACAAGAAAGTATTGGCCAAGATAAGCTTGTCCAGGTCCAGGATTTGTACCACAAATACGAAGCGTATAGGGACGAATATAGCAAAAAAGTAGGGACATCTGAGAGATCAGAAAAAGACTGTGCATTAATTACGTCATATTTTAACCAAGTAGAAGCCACCTATAATAAAATATTGCAGTATTACGAGGAACAAGTCGAAGAAAAAATGGCTTCAGACAGTAGTTTTGACATAAAAACGGCGGTAGCATTACTACCAGCCATGGATGGTTCGGAAACCACCACAAAACAATTATTAGACGCAATAGACCTGTATGCCACAATGATTAAAGACTCAGATCAACAGTTGTTAATAAATTTTGTAATCAAAACTAGGTTAACTCAAAGTGCTAAACTTAGGTTAGCCGATAAATACAGTAGCATCAAAAACTTAGTGGATGAAATGAAATCACAGTTACTACCTAGGAAATCTGACAATGCAATACAAAGAAAATTGATGACAATTAGACAGGGGGGTAGGTCAATCGAGCAATATGGTCAAGAATTGGAAAACCTTTTCGCCGACCTTACTATTACGCAGGCAAACGGCAACTCCGAAGCCTATAAGGTCTTAAGACCATTAAATGAAAAATCGGCCATACATCGCTTCGCGGAAGGATTACGGAGCGAAAAACTAAGCACCATCATTTCAGCTAGGGGTTATACCTCACTGAAAGATGCAATACAAGCAGCGAAGGATGAAGAGGTATCCTCACCTTCATCGCAAAATACCGAACAAGTATTATATATTCGGAGAAAAAATTACCAATATAAAAGACCGTTTAGGGCACCCACACTCCCTCTCGGGAACCAGGGTAAATGGACACCCACAGTACCGCAAAATAAAACTATAAATAGAGGGCGCGGGCGCACATATCCGAATACTTTACCAAGAGTACCACTCCTACCGCGACGGAATAGTACGCGACCAACGTACAACACAAGCCGTAAGAGTTATAGTAGAACTTTCAGACGGCATCAGATAAATGCGACGACAAATGACTCAGACGCAGAAAACGAAGCAAAATTTTTTCGTGCCTAAAGAATACATGCTAGCTTATAGCCACATGAATACGGTTCAATTTTCAATAAACGGGAAAACATATACATTCTTAGCGGACACCGGCGCATCATTGAGTGCGATTAAACGTGACGTAGCGTTAGCGACAACAGAGTTCATTTCACCAAAGGTCACTCGCATAAATGGCATAGGAGGAAAAATTACATCGTACGGTACGATCTATTTAAACTTAAAATATAAAACGAAACAAACTTTTCCACACAAATTTCACGTACTCGAAAATTTACCACTACAGGTACACGGAATAATTGGACAAGATTTCCTTATTAAATATAAAAGTATCATAAATTACGAAAAAGAAATAATAACTTTAAATTACAATAACCAATTATTTTCCATACCTTTAAACTTACACTCGCAAAATAACGAGAGTAAACACCTCAATCAAATAAAATTACCAGCACGAAGCGAATCCATAATCAAAATACCAAGTAATTACCCGAAAGATTGTGTTATTTTATCTAGAGAAATCGGAGAAGGAATTTTTGTAGCGAATACCATAACACGGAATATTAATGGAAAAATAGCCGTTAAAATACTAAACACGCGTGACCAGGAAATCACTTTAAATAGTTTCACCCCAGACATAAAACCACTAAGGGATTACAATTGTTTTTCCTTTGAACAATGTAAAAATAATGCAGATAGAGTAAAATTGTTATTTTCTCATTTAAATTTAGAAAAACTAAACGGAGAGGAAAAAGATTCGATAATTAATATTTGTGCGAAGTTTGCCGACATTTTTCAATTACCAGGGGATAAATTAAATACTACAAATTTATACGAACAAAAAATACATTTACAACCTAACGCTACGCCCGTATATAGCAAACCCTACCGGTTACCACATTCACAAAAAGGTGAAATAAATAAACAAATAAAACACATGCTAGAAAATGATATTATTGAGGAAACACGTTCAGAATGGGCAAGTCCAATACTACTTGTTCCTAAACACGCTGATTCGAGCGGAGAAAAGAAATGGCGATTAGTGATAGACTATAGAAAATTAAATGAAAAAATTGAAAACGATAAATTTCCATTACCAAATATAACGGAAGTACTAGATTCATTATCCGGAGCCATGTACTTCAGCACTTTAGATTTAAATCAAGGTTATTATCAAATAAAATTAGATCCAGAAAGTAGGAAATACACAGCGTTTATCGCAGATAAACATTACCAAATGAAACGATTACCAATGGGATTAAAAACAAGCCCAAATGCTTTCAGTAGGGCAATGACTATAGCTATGTCTGGACTAAACTATATGCAATGTATAGTTTATTTGGATGACATAATAGTCATGGGTAGAAACTTGCAGCAACACAATAAAAATTTAATAGACGTCTTCACAAGATTACGAAAAGTAAATTTTAAATTAAATCCATTAAAATGTAACTTTTTACAAAAAGAAATTCTTTATTTAGGTCATGTGGTCACCCCACAAGGCATAAAACCCGATCCGAAAAAGATTAAGAACCCACTAGAGCACAAACTGTGGTGAACGAGGCTTATTTTATTTAACCTGTCAAAATAATAGCTCCGCAAATGGATGGGTTTAATGCATGAAATAATGCGCTTTTTGGTGAAAAAGTACTTTTATTATAATGATATACTAATAACAAAGCTTGCATTTACTTCACTTAATGAATGAAAGCCTATATTTCAGTTATGTTAATTATTACTACTAATAGTTACTAATTGCCAAAGTTCTTAATAATGACATACAACGTGTCGAAATTTTAGTATTGCAATAAGCGTGAGTAAAGAACAGGGAATAATTTATTTGACAATAGACTATGTTTTTAAATAAACAAGATTATCAGTTGATTGTGAATCCATTATTTGAAATTAATAATTTACCTATTGAAACCTTTTATATTTGGAATATACCCTCATACAGCACTAAATGTTGTTTAAGTAAATGCTTTATTACGAAGCTAACACAAAGCTAACAGTCTTATGACGTAATCGTATTTAACTTTTTTTGAGGCGAGTTGACATTATTTCGAACACTCTTGAAATATGCCAAACAACGGATCGAAACGCTTAAATACGTCTCAAAATAAATTTAAATTTGGAACGCATTGTTCCATTTCGAAAACGCATCCGTAAGTAGCGCGCGAAAGTTGGAAATATTCAAAAATAGAACGGCAAATCGGCCAATGAATGGAAGCGGGCAAAAAGAAAAGGTCTTTACTCTGCCGTCGGCACAGAGCGGGGTGCGGAGACGCCATGTAAATATTTGTATAAGAATAAGTTATAAATATTTGTTACAAATGTAATAATTATACAGGGAATAAAAATAAAAGGATCATCTTTTAGCTTTTAGCGGATAAAAAGGAAGATTGATATATTATGACGGGTGATAGAGATGAAAAAAAAAGAAATAACTCCAACTAAAGGCTTAAGGATGAAGATGATACACTAATTACCAATGATACATTCTTCATAACGTGTACCTACCGTAAAGAATTTCTATGGTCCAAAGTTTATCAAAATGAACCAATTTTATCAACTATACATACATTCCTGTGGCGTGGCGTCAAGCCTATTCTAGGAAAACCCGGATCGGAACGATCAGAGGAACAGTAGAATAAGTTCCTACTCAAATTCCTTAAAATAGGCAAGCCAATGGGAATCAGGTTCTGAGAACACCGCGCCACTGATATGTTCAGCTTGGCTAAGAATGTTTAATACTTATTCGAAATCAAACATTTTCGCGTTAAAAACAATAGGTACCTGAAGTAATTTGAAAGAATAGTTGACCTATTTGCTTAAGAGTCCGCAGCAAGGTCCGCTCAACTCCGCGTTGAGATCGCGCGCTTACGCTTTAAAATGTTGTTGTTTCACCTAGAGGAAGACAGGGCGCTAGCAGTAAAGCGAGAGCGCGCTAGCGGGGGGCGGCTTACCGCCGCCCCCCCGAACCGTTCCCCGCGCTAGAGTAATTCGCTGCAGTTTCGCAACAATTTTTTGTAATTTATTTTAAGGTTTTCGTAGTTACGCTCTCATTTTAAAACTACGAGATCAATTTTGATAAATCTTTTTTCTTATCAAACTGCATAGTTTAATCGACACCGGAAATAGGTTTTGACTTCAATCTAAACTATATTTTGGTCGTAGTATGCCGCCAAACTGAACAACTTTCTGGGGTCTAAAAATGCAAAACTTGTACTCGCTCTATTTTCTTTCTATTAACATTTCAAGAGTCATAAACTAGTTTTAGCCCTAGATATATCTTATCTCATTATATTTAGAGAATTTCATGATAATGTGACATGTTATATTAAAATAAGGACGTAACTACGTTTGTATGAAGAATCGAGCTTGCTGCGGACTCTTAATAACTTGCGTATAGGTGACTAAGTGAATAAAAAAAAGTTAGTGTGGGAGAGATCAGTAGGGTTTTTTGATGATATGACCACTATTGTGTTCCAATAATATATGTTGAGAGGAAAGAGATAAGATCCTTTCTTTATATTTTGTTAATGACACTTCGTTAAAGCTGATCTAATGGGCAACAAACACGAAATAAAAATCAGTCAAATAAGGGGAAAACTTTTAATAGTTATAAACTCGTTTAATTCAATGATACAGATACTAATTGTATAGTTATTGTGTCTAAATTTTTTTTATTTAGGCACATGTTATTCCGTAATTTGCTGGGTAAAGACTAAAACCCGTAGTACCTACATTTAAAAATACGAATAATAGGTATGGTAGTTTTACATCTATGATGACAAATTTAATTATGATCACTAAACATTTATACGTTAAGCGTATTATACAGCTATGAAGAACGGAATTCAAATTCGGGAAAGATTGACGAGTTGGTTACGGTATCCATCACGATTATGAATTGAAAAACTTGCAAAAAAAATTAAGGTCTTGATGAACCAACGAATGATATGATTAAGTTAATAATATCTTGTCATATTCTTAACATTAGCATTTTTATTCAGAACATAAATAATTCTTCGTTCAATGACTCTCTTTGAAATCCCTCTTCCCAAAGAAGAGTTTAAAAACCTTTTGTTTGCGTTCATAACTTAAATTATATCTTCATTTTACGTTTACTCTACATTTTACTACAACGACAAAAAACGTCGCAAATTTTTACCTCGTACCGCGCAACGCAATCTAAAGAAAATAATTTGCAATTATTCCTAATGGTCACGTATAAAGTCGATTAGATTCTATTTGTGTTCTATTTTTGAAAGTTGAATAACGAACGCATGCCCTCTCTGTTTCAGATGAACACACAGCGGCACAGGTGAGTGAATGAAAACTAATAACGCTTTTGAATCGGCATTTTTCCACCGGCAACACATGTCCGAAAAAACCGGTAAAAAAATAAAAAACGCCGTCGGCGCGAGCAATTTGAAAATAGAACTCTCGCTCTCGTCGGTCGTTCGCCATTTTTTCTTTTTTCGCCGCACGATAGGAATAGTGACGTATTTTTTCAGCCACTCTCGTTTTCACTAGTTGCTCGTAAAAGCAAATAAAGATCGGTAAAAATACGCCGGATTTTTTAGCGCACCGGTTTGTGGGTTATCCATTTTTTTTCATTTTTTCATCGCGGTGTTTCCATTTGGGTCACCAATCGGATTTTTCACGTGTCCATCAAATAAATGGAGGTTCTCCATGCCATTCACAAGCTAGTGTTGACCAAATTAAAGCTATCAAAACATCTCATGCGAACGAATGAGTATGCGTATTGTAAACTTATTACTAGTGACTAAACCTTTTCGGATCTTTAAGCTACTTTAAATAGCCTGTTAAATATTGTTCAATTCCAATTTCTAAATGTATTACATACTCCGCCCACGGTATATTTTCTACAAAAACGAACGAAACAACCTTACTTAATAGGCATCTCTTCTAGAAATCTGATACTACCCGCCTTTTCACTAATCAGCGTCAATATTATTTGATAACAAATATTCAGAAGGTACCCGATAAGTACCTCATGAAATCTAATTAATGTGTTTTGTTAATCTTAATATGTCGCCAACTATGCACAATATCATGGATATTATACATTGCGTTAATCATGGCGCCATAATGTTAGTTGTCATTATGTCTGTTTAACTACTAGCTAAACCATTAGCTTAACGTTTGAAACTAAATTAATATTCAATGATAGTAGATAATTACAAAACCCTCAATTATCTGGTATAATATTCAATGAGCGTAACTAGCAGTCCGCGGGTGCGCATGGGTTTGATATTATTACGAGAGTAAGATTTACCTTTACCGTCAGGAAAATATAATCACTATTTCACAATAAATAACCTACTTTAATGAAAGGAAATTGTGTTTCCGAGAAAAACTGCACGACTAACTATAAAAACGCGCAATATCAATTTCGATACAATTTATATAGGTAGGGGTGAGGTAGGGCCACCTCTGGAGTATGAACTACCAAACAAAAAAAAAACATCAGAATCGATTCATAATTGGGGGATGATTCCGTAACATACATAACAAAAATATATAGTCGAATTGAGAACCTCTTCCTTTTTGAAGTCTGTTAAAAAGTAAAACTTTTCCCCTCATCACGCTTTCTTAATAGATTATGTCAAAACGTTCAGCAGTTAATCCGTGAAAAGGTAACAAACAGAGAGATCAATTTTGGTGATTATACTTATAATTATTTATACTGTGAATTGACGTAATAAAATTAGATCTTTGATCTCAAAGTTAGAATAAGTAGTACTTTCCCCAGTTTTTCGTATCTCAATCATCGCAAGACTAAATTATCTGCGTTAATGAACAGCATTAAATATAATGAATATCCCTTAAGGGATACTCAATACAACCTAGAATAACACGAAGGCATGTAAATACCCGTTAAAGAACCTCAAACGCCGCCGCGTCTTAAAAAACGCCAGACAATTACAACATCTAAGTTCCCGCCACATCCGCCCTGCAGCAGATCAATACTCATTCTGCACTAAAACCGATGCCACTAAACCCCCGGCCCTTACGAGCCGAATAAAAAAAACACCCGGATTCATAAACCCCACATCTGCATAGTGGCATCACGTAATCTCACCCACACGAGACGAATAAAATACAAACACACTAACACAAATAATAAAGTACAGCAGTAATATAAAACTAAGAAACATCAACATCTTGCCGCCTACCACCTTCCCCCCAGAGGGGGTAATTCCCCCCTGAACTTACTAAAATACTAAAAACGGAGATACAGTGGGGTGTGCGCCCCTCGCCGTTTTCTTATGCAAGATCCTTATATTTTAACCTAAAATGTTCCTGCTAGAGATTCTGTGGAGCACACACTTTTAAATTATGTAATTTTGTTATGTATTTCTGTTTCTTTGATTTCCTGGTTCTTGTTTGCGCTGCGGGAACATTTCTCGTGTAATAATTAGTATTTCTCGTAGCTTAGGTTTCAGATTTGACATTTGCAATCGTCGTGTTAAATTAGGAATTATTTGATAGCTCAGTCCGGAAACTTCAACAAAAAGTCTAAGTAACACGTGGTTTCAATCCGTTTCATCTATATAACCTGATCCTACATGTAGGTAACAAAAATATAGAACATCGCAGATTTCTAACGATCTTGTTCTTGGAAAGCTAACCTATAGAATCCTAACTTACCCCTTCCTAAAGTTTACCCTGAGACATGGAAAGACCACGTTGCCTATTATATCGGCCACACACTTGCCTAGTGACCTAAATCCCGCGTGGGAACGCGTCCCTCGGGACACGCGTGGACTCCACGGACACCGACAAGGGGTCCTGTGGCATTTCTTTGAACAAATCAGAAGAAACACTAAGATTTTTAGAACAATATTTTAGTGTTAAGGACGTGTGTGACGGAAAAAGTGTGTAATAAAAAATATGTAGGATAAGATACTATTACTTAAGATATATTATAATATTTAGCAGGCTTTCAAAACATCGTGTTATTAATAACGGATAAAAAAACTACGAAGTTAGTAAAATATTATTTGCGTAAACAAATTGTTTAATTAATGAGGTACACTCTCTTTGCAGTATTATATCGTATAATCTTCCCCTACCTACATATATTATGATTCAAATACCTATTCGAATAGTATCTAACATTTAACGTTGCTTTAAAACCTCTAACTTTTCTTAAACCCCCATAGTCATTTCTCAAGACGTTACCCCTACTAACAACTAAAGCAATCCCTCGTGACACACACAACTATCACCATTGTGTGTGTGAGGAAATTAATGTATGAATAAAAGGGGAGCGTAAGATTAGTTCTGAGACTTTTCGTCAAAGATTGAAAGAAGATGTCAAACATTTTAACAGATTAAATAGACTGAATACACATATAATATACATTTGCATAATTGTGTTCATAAAATCTATAATATGGTTTTTACATGTGCTACAAAATGTTGGCATAGCAACAAGAGGCAGACTTTGAATTAATTGCTTACAAAATGTGTGTTAATTATCTTACATCGCAAAGCGTAAGTGGAATTTATCGAATTCTCATTTCCAGGCTAAAGCCATAATATTGTGAACTCTCGCTCTCGTATCTTGCTCTAAATGTATTTAATATTTCATCACCAAAGGTACCGTACAATAAGCCTATTGAACAGTTATCGTTTGTTGATGAACTATCTTAATACTTTAATTTGGCATGTATTTAACGCGGCGACAAATTAATCTGATTTAGGGATTTATAAAAAATTAAAGGGGGTAGCAAAAATAATAAGTTGGCGACTAATTGCGGAGACTAATAAAGTAAAAAGTAGCAGCTAAGTAATCAATTTTCGGCTTTGTTTCAATATAAACTAGCATCGAGTTTTGGCTACTGAATTAACTAATTAAGTGGAAATATGACAGCGGATAAAAAGTTGAAAATGGCCTACTCTAATTGTTCAATGGAGATTGCATATAAAATAAATGAAGGTCATAAAAAAAATAAAAGGAGCGCTTTTTAGGGATATAAAAAAAAAACAACCTAACCTAACCCGGCCGAGTCGGATCTTCTGCTAATATTAGTCGCCAAGTCATTATTTATAGTACCTCGCCTATGATTTCAGTAATCTTGTTTATTATTTCTGCTACCTTAATGTAGCTGCCATTATTTGAATTTTAAAATATCCTTAGTTTAAAGCTCATTTAATATAAATGATTGCCATAATATTTAATCGCTGACAAGTTATTATTTTAGTTGCAAATAGTTTGCTGCTCTTTAATTTTTCTGTCGCCGCGAAAATAATAAGCCCTTTAATTTTATTGCACAGTTTATAGTAAGTAATATATTAATATTTTTATTGTACTCTTCAATGTAAACGTAGATAAAAAGTAAGACTGTTATAGAAGTATATACCTATATATTTTTTTAAATAAATAAAGATCTGGAGCAATTTTACAGAAATCAGGTATTTACAGGTTTGAACTACGACAACTAACTAGAGGACGATATACATGCGTACTTAAATCCATCCATACTATTATTATAAATGCGAAAGTGTGTATGTCTGTCTGTTACCTCTTCACGC
The DNA here is from genome assembly GCA_932273695.1 of Apotomis betuletana. Lineage (NCBI taxonomy): Eukaryota > Metazoa > Arthropoda > Insecta > Lepidoptera > Tortricidae > Apotomis > Apotomis betuletana. The sequence continues at coordinate 2,440,788 of OW026309.1, read as the reverse complement.
TTAAACTGCTGAATCGATTTTGATGAAATTTGGCATTTTGAAGATCCGAGGAAGGACATAGGATAGTATTCATCCTGAAAATTATCCCTAAAAAGATTGAAAGTGAGTAAGTAATTCATGATGACATTGATGACCCTGTAGGAAATGTAATGATTAGACCAAACGCACAATTGCTCTTACATTTGCTTAGGCGCTTTTAATAATCCCTTTTATTAATTAAGGTGATTAGGTGGATATCTATCGTGTTGTACTTACGAGGTTGCTTCCATACTTCCAAGTTCCACGCGGACGTAGTCGCGGGCAAAAGCTAGTAGACAAATATAACATTCGAATGGTTAAAAATACTCTTTATTGCACACCTTGAGGTGAAAAAATTCAAACACAAATGCGTAAAACTACAATACAGAGGAAAACAATATTCAATCCAGGCAACTAAATACATTAAACATATCTAAGCACCAGAAACAAATGCCGTCTGCGTTTCTAGGCAGCATCTAAACTAAATGTCTCTGTCTTTTCTGTCACACTTGAAATCGATCTGATGACGTCACACGATTGACTACTAGATTTCCTACCTTGACACATTGTCACAATGACTTGTGGCACCCCTAGATAAAGGAGCCCTGTGACGATTGTGGTAGTTAAAGCCTGTATGAAAGACAACGGCAACAAGAGTATACTGGGTGTGACCTGTGATAGCAGCAATAAATTGAAAAGCAGATTCTACTCTTGAAACTGTACATTTCAACTTAAAAAAAAAACAGGTTTCAGATGAACCATTGATACCGTGTGTTGGTCTATAATTGTGGTGTTTCCATATTAAGAAATAATGAAACTTTACATGTCTCACACATTTATTCTAACAAATTAATGAGTATTTTCGATGTATAACATCCCACATCGGGCTGTTTGACCGTGGTTATCATGCTACTAATTATCAAATATCTTACTGCTTCGAAGGTTATCTTTTTTTACGTTATTAAATAAAATAAAATATTTTTAAAAGTTGCTAAACAAACGTTGTTTACTTTAAAGACTATGTTTTAGTTTATTGCTCCTGTTAAAGGACACATCCGGTTATACGTAATTAAAGAACTAGATTGTTTTAATTAAATACTAAATCTTTTTAAAACCCAGTAACAATTACGATCTACGTTCTTTTGTTTCTTTCCCGCGACTCCTAAAATGGACCCGATGACGTAAGATTAACTAGTAGATTTCCTTCCTTGATACACGCTTTTCTCTAGATACTCTCACAATGACATGTACCACCCCTAGATAAACGAGCTGTGACGATTTTGGAATTTAAAGCCTGCATGAGAACGTCACTGGAATTGGAATTGACGTCACGACACAGCCGGCTCTGTATTAGCTTGCACGTGTTGCTATTTCAGTTAGGGACGTTACACATAGCCCTGTTGTGAGCATACGTTTTGTATAACTCGACTACTTTACGGAGTCGTGACGTGACGCGGTGCGAGAAGATTGCGTCGATGTGTGATCGTGTCGTATCGAGCTTACGTTTTTTGACGTAGATTTAGAATTAAATAAATAAATATATCGGACAACCTCACGGGAATCGATGTATCTAGTCCCACAGTAGGCTTGTGTTATGGGCACTACTCGACGATATGCTTAGGTACTTATATGGATAAAATATGTATGCTTAACTACATATAACCACACATCTTACACTTTTCCTCATTTATATCTTAGAATACACGTAATATGTTTTCTTCGAGAACTACACGTATAGTTAAGTTCATGTTACTGTAATAGTTAAGTAGGTACTTATCCTTTATGAAAAAATTACTGACTGTTCAGTTTCTTTTGGCGTTTCTTCTCAACAGTGGTCTCTTGAAATGCCGGTAGACTCAGACATGCAAAAGTGGCCTTGTGGCTTACTTGCAGAATAAAGTTCATTATTTCATTATTATTTCATCCAGGCACAAATATTCATCTTCATCAATCATCACACAAATGTTTGCGCTTACCGGGATTCAAACCTAGGATCACCGACTCATGAGGCAATTGTGTCGAAATCTACAACCCATGACGACGTAAGGTGGAAGTGAGTTTTGGCACAACATGATGTTGGTTTCATTCAAATCGAGCGCGAAGTGTTGGTGAAACATCCATTATCTACTTCACCGCTATTTGACCCTATGGTTACCTGGTAGAGAATGCCATTTGGCATGAAATCCGCCATTTCCTCACTTTTGTTTTGTTAACATAATAAATAAAAACTGAATGTGATACTTACAATAAAACTACCCTTTGTCTGAGCAAAGATACGAATTAAAAGGTACACATTTACTCTCGCAACCGCATCCTTTTCCGTCGCCAACTAGCTCGTACAAAATAATCACACCGAACATAACGCGAACATAAACCGAAATAGGTACATAAGAGCACATTAACATAAACATGCGAGGCACATGAGGGGGACATCAAAAACTCTAATCAACCTCCCCCTATTAAGCTGGAAAACTTTCAAGAACCCCCCATCAATATTCTTGCGAGAATATAATCAATTCTTAGAGAAAGAAACAGTCTCAGTGTGTATTGATAAATGAGAGCTCCCTTCATATTTCCGCGCCCCCCGGGGGGTGGCGCCCCCCTCGGGGCGTCTTAGGAACGTGCAAGATAGTAGGCAGGGTTGCCAGGCTAATGAACTTTTAAGTTTTTAGGGTGATATTAAAGGGATTCAGTAGTGGGATGCTGTTTCTAAGATCAATACTTCTTGCGAGTCGGGTTTTGTGTTTTACGATTTTAAATCGTTGTTCCTTGGCGGATATTGAGTTGTTGTTTTGTTACATGGAACTAGGTCATATTTGAAGGATGAATTGTGGGCTTGCTTTGGCAATGAGACATAACATGTTTATTTATAGGTGTAAGTAATATTGTTTACAAAAATATGACGAATGATTTATTCATTTATTTAACCTGTATTGCTCAAAAAAGTGTACAAATGATGGACTTAATGCCATAAGGCTTTCTCTACCAATCATCCATTGGGCTACTATCACGATCTTCGTAATTTTTAATGTGGGTTTCATGACTAATTCTCTGTATAGTGAACCATTTATAGACACTGGCTGGATTTGAATCGGCACCTTGTGCCATGCCAGGGCGACATGCTCTACTAACTAGTATAGAATCTAGTCGACAGGTTTTGGAATTTGGGCACTGCTTGATTTTTATTGATGTTTGCATTTTAACCGGCTTTCCGCAGTGATTAAAAATGCACAATCAAAAACTACCTGCCTTCTATCAAAATTGAATAAGAACTGCCAAATCATACTAGTAGAGCATTATAATTACTAATCCCTCTATTAACCATACATTATTGTCCTTGTAAAATCTACAAAAAAAATGTTTTAAATATTTGGTCTCGGTCTCGTGCGACATACCTAGTGCGATAGACCTACCTACATTTATCTACACTTAAGCTACGCAATCGACGCTACCGCCACAATATTCATATAATTACAAGTTCTTTTTATTATCAGACACTACCTTCTATCGGAATCTACTAAAAACTTCTTAATTATAGCTCAATACATTCGCATGGCCTATATATGTACGTAGACATTTGACCTAGTAGCATGTACAGTTACAAACTTTTCTAATAACCAAAAATTACTAACTTACCAAATACTACTACTCGTAGATATTATCATAATCTCCCATGTCTTACACTCAATACATATAGTCACTATCTAGGACTAGCCTACCCATTTACTACCCCTCTATTTAACTAAAACTACCATTCCTCTATCTTAAAATGTAATACATTTCCATGGCCCTGCGCAGATCTACGACAGTAATATTACAACCCTGACAACTAAACTACGTTGTATCCGAAATCTACTAAATACTCTTATAATCCCCCATATCTTAACGCTAAATACATAAGTAGGTTTCTCCCCATGTATACATCGCTATTACTTTAAATGTATCTGAAGCCATACGATTAAACAAATAATCTCTACAGAATTATTATTTTAAAACACAAGAAAAACTACCATTCTACGCAAATCTACTAAAATATCCCAAATAGTCTGGCCTAATATATTTGCATAGCCCTGTGAAGGCGTACGACCTAGCAGAGTACATTACAGTACAAACTTCTACTTAAAAAACTACCATTCTACCAAAACCTACCAAAGCCTCATAATATAATATATCTTAACAATTCCATCCATGAGTAAACGCCATTACACAATTGCTAAAACAAAAACTACCATTCTACTGAAATCTACTAAAAACTCCCAAATCTTATGACGTAATACATTTGCATGGCCCTGCGCGGCCTACGCCGTAGCGCGCCTACGCCGCTAGTGCCCCCCTACACAACTTTTTACTAAGAACCACGCGAAATGAGTGGATAAAACATAGGTAGCTTCACTCCCGCTAAATTATCCTCGTTAACTGGCTATATGTACGTTTGTTGGTTTGTATGTATGAATTATGTTTGAAGAGTAGTCGTTTTATGATGTCATCGTAATATGAACTTAAATAATGCAGCACATTAAGACATTTGAAACATCACAAGCTGTTCATCCGTTCAAGGGCTACAATGTCGCAGACACTGCACGTATTAAGGAACTTTTTCACACCGCTTTTGTCAACCGACTTCAAAAAGTAGAAGAATTTAACGCGTATGCTTTTTATATTGTTACCTTCGAAACCAAATGTCAAATTGAGGTTCTAAAAATGATATCTAAAAAACTAAACGACGTAAAAATAAGCGTTTGGAGTTGAAACATTCGGCCCGTGGGGACCAGGAGCCAAGATTCACTTCAAAAAGATATCGGAACGCTTGGTCGAAGCTTCGGGTGCCCAGAGGGCTGGCAGCTACTTTGCACAGCGACTGAGCCTCGCGATCTAAAGAAGCAAAGTTGCCAGCCTTCTGGGAACAATATCTTACGAAGGTGACCTAGCGGGTATATATAACCTATAGGCTATTTCTATTTAAATTATATTTTTTTTTTATGCTTAAGCGCATTTAGCTATACTTGTGTTTTCGTTAACTATCAATAAAATACTGTTCGCAGGCAGTTATTGTAATATTCTGTTCTATTCTTTGTATTAACCCTTGTCTTGTAAATGTCTTGTAAATCATATATCATACAACAATAGATTCCTTCTTTTCTTTTCTGTATTGTTTTCTTTAGCGCATAATTTAATACATTATACAACACTATAATGACGTAATCGTGACAATGTGTCATCCTACACGACAGGCTTAGCCTAGTGTAGGTGATACGGGTAGTCGACTTATTTAATGTTTCCGAACAGTGTCCATTAATTGTACTAATGTATATTATACTCTGTAAAATATTTGGCTCGCTCTATGAAATAAAACTTTTTTACTTTACTTTACTTTACTTTACTTTATACATTTAGTTTTTTTTGTATTTGTTTTTAACTATATTTTTTGATTGTTCAATAACAACGAGGTTTGAAATGAGGATTTCCATATATTTTGCCAAGAAGAGGGTTAAAGTAACAGATGACATCATTTATCTATGACGTAATAAACGCTAAACTATCATAGGCCTGTCGGTGTGACCAGCGCTAGCGCTAAACAATAATTAGACTAAACTTGTGAACTATTCAACCTTTAGATGCGTTCAGTAAAATTAACGAATTGTGCACGCTTAGATAGGTATGTATGTTTGGTTAAATTGTGGGTGAAAATACCTAGATTCTGTCTTGGTTTCAGTTTACAATAAAAATAATGTGCCTGAAATCATTGAAAATTCCAGTCCAGCATTCCAACGCTAAGTTACACAAAAAAATACACGACTCGCGACTGTGAAGTTAAAGGCTATTTTTCTATTTTAATATAATTACTGATGTGCCTAAATTTGTCCCTAAATCGAACTCTTGCTCGCCCCCAATAATTCTTCTATTTAAGGATGCTACTAAACACTATACCAACTGTAAAAAAAACACACCAAGTGCCGGCACTGCCTAAATTTGTCCCGGAATCGAACCCGGACTCACCACCCTTACAACCACCGCGCCGCTCCGCCGCGCCCGCTCTTATTTTAAACAACTACCGCCTTTTATAATACATCCCGTTTCGCGACTAAATATCAGCGAATGTAGCGGGCGACGCCGCCCGAGCCGTCTTGATACTAGTGGGGGTTTGTTTACACGGATATATATATTTATACCAGTGTTTTTGGGTCACACAGATTTCAGAAAACTGAGCTGTGTAAAGTGGACCAATCACATATGAGTCGTTTTCAAACATGTACATAGTTAAATGCTTAATGAAAACAAAATTACGATCGGTTCCTTTGTGTAACGAAAGTTATTCATACAAAAGATATGGGTAGCTTTCATTACACAAAGGAATCAATTAAGTTTTGTTTTTATTACAGCCCTTAACTAAGTACATGTTTTTTGAAAACGACTCATTTCTGAGATTTAAAACACTTCGGGCTTCACAATGACGCAGCCCGCTCCGTTTCAGTGGAAAGGCTGCCTAACTTTGGACTATCTATAAAACAGGGGCATAAGCATAACTAATTACAAAAATCGTTATGATCCATTTCATTGGGTCCTGGAGCCTTTTGTTTCTAAAATCTGTAACAAGAATTAATGTAACTTCGGACTAGAATTTTTACTTTATTTACTATAGCGGCCATTTTTCATTCTTATTTATTAATAGTTATTTGTTATGCAAGGCTGCAAAGTTGTTATTTGGCGCGAGTGTTGAAATTGAAAGCTGAGCGAGCGAAGGAATCTAAGATTGAACCATGAGCGAAGCGAATGGTTCAAAGATAGATTCCTGAGCGTAGCGAAGCTTTCAAGACACGAGAAGCTAAATAATTTTGCAGCCATGCGGAACACACAACTTTTCACCTCACTACAGCGAGGAAAATGGAAGTTCAAGAAAAACAATTAAAACATAAAAAAAATCATATTTAATTTTGCGTTCTATTTAATACATCAAATTTAAAACATTAACACACTCAGATCCAAACCAAATAAATACGAAAGAAGCACACACATAAAAAATATGGCCGTAATTTGTATTATCGTCGTGTATATTTTATCGTTGAGTTTTTCTTAAGCACTGTTATATTATATTTGTATTTGAAACTACTTGACACATTCGTTGTGAATGTGGGAGAATGGCATTCTTGGAAGGATTAAGTACTTGGCCACTCGGAAGTATATTTTCCATAACACTTGCTTTGGAACAGCTTTGGAAGTTATTGGACGATGGGATCTGCACAAGATTATTTCGGCTTTATCTTCTTTAAAAACGCCAATAGTTTCGGTAATTAATTATCGCCTCCAAATATTTATAACAAATCCTTTTTCGTTTTAATGCAGGCTTTTAGCATAGAATAAATACTCCAAATTGGGCTTAACTTTCTTGTTTTCCACATTTCTATAAAATAAGACAACAGTATGTATTCTCCACAGAACCAATTTACGTTGTTTACGTGAATTGTGAAAACTTCCAACTTTTTAATTATTTTTCTTTTTCTTGGGTGCGTTCAGAAATTACACTCTTATGTTCCAACTTTTATAACTAATAAATATTAAAATTTGTGATGTATTTAATATATTTACTAGTCAAAATATGTAAATGAAACTGAAATACTTACTATTACTATATATATAATATATATAATATATATATTACTATATATGCCGTGGGGTGACCGGCCTTAGAATTGTCCCCCACCATATCGGCCCGTGGTTGCAGTAGAAGCCTGCTTAGGGAATAATAATATACCGGGAGATGGGCAGCAGCGTCTTCCAGACCTTTAAAAAAAAAAAAAAAAAAACTGCGCGCGCCAACCCGCCTGCCAAGCGTGGCGCGTATGGCAAAACCCCCCTCTATGATAAGTCACATTTATACCAGGCCCCCAGTCTCCGGCAGCTCCGCTATCCCTGGCGTGGGTAGCGGCCAAGGTAATGGCGGAGCAGGGGGTGGTAAGAATCCCCGGACGAAATCCGGCTACCCATCCCCACGACGACTGGCCCTGGTAACACACAACATACGCACAATGAGGACTGACGAAAAGATTTGCGAGTTGGAAGAGGAACTGAGCAGGTTACACTGGGACAGTGTAGGATTATGCGAAGTCCGTAGAGAGGGGGAGGACACCGTAACCCTGAAGTCTGGTAACCTGCTCTACTACCGGGAGGGCGCCCAACAGTCCCAAGGCGGTGTCGGGTTTCTCGTTCACAAGTCCCTCGTTAACAACATAACTACCATCGACAGTGTGTCGAGCAGGGTGGTATACCTAATACTCAGAATATCCAAAAGATATTCGTTGAAGGTCATTCAGGTATACGCACCGACCTCGTCACATTCTGATGAGGAAGTAGAGGCTATGTATGAGGACGTAAGTAGGGCCATACATACTTCCAAAACCTACTTCACTGTTGTTATGGGGGACTTCAATGCAAAGTTGGGCAAGAACAGCGGTGATGAGTTGAGAGTGGGGCAATTTGGATGCGGGCAACGGAACCCTAGGGGACAGAGGCTGGCCGACTTTCTGGAGAAAGAGGAACTCTTCATGATGAACTCTTTCTTCCAGAAGCCGCCTCACAGGAAATGGACCTGGATAAGTCCCGATGGTTCCACGAGAAACGAGATTGACTTCATCATGACCGACAAGAAACGGATTTTCAGTGATGTGTCTGTGATCAATAGGGTAAAGACCGGCAGTGATCATCGAATCGTAAGAGGCACACTGAAAATCAATGTTAAACTGGAAAGGTCCAGTCTGATGAAGTCTACGCTCCGACCTACTCGGGCCCATATTCAAAACCCCGAGAGCTTTCAACTCGAGCTCTCCAACCGCTTCGCTTGTCTGGAGAACTTTGCCTCAGTGGACGAGATCAATGACGGGCTAGTGGAAACTGTCCACACGGTAGGGTCTAAGTTTTTCAGACCCCGCCGTAAAGATAGACCTCAGAAATTGTCTGATCGAACCTTAAACCTCATGGCTGAACGACGCTCGCTACAGTTGCAGTCTCCCGATGACGCGAGGTCATATAGGCAGCTTAATAGACGTATATCGAAGTCCTTGCGACATGATCTGCGGCTCTTTAATACGAACCGTGTTAAAGAGACCATTGAGCAGAACAAAGGCTCCAAAGTGTTCGCAAAGGACAAGTCTATTGGACAAAGCCAGCTGACCAAGCTGAAACGGGAAGATGGCAGCATAGCGTCGACCAAAGCAGAGGTTCTAGGCGAGATCGAGAGGTTCTATGGTCAGTTATACACTTCAGTCGCAAAGCCCGTTGACAGCTTGGTAGGCGATCCAAGAGCCAAGCTGTCCCGACATTATACCGAAGACATCCCGGACATCAGTCTGTACGAGATTAGGATGGCCCTGAAGCAACTTAAGAACAACAAGGCGCCGGGTGAAGACGGAATCACCTCAGAGCTTCTGAGAGCGGGTGGAACACCGGTACTTAAGGTCCTCCAGAAGCTCTTTAATTCCGTCTTGTCCGAGGGCAAAACGCCTGAAGCATGGAATAGAGGCGAGGTGGTACTGTTCTTCAAGAAAGGTGATAACAGCCTATTGAAGAACTACAGGCCCATCACGCTTCTAAGCCATGTTTATAAGTTGTTTTCAAGGGTCATCACGAACCGTCTCGAACATAGACTTGATGACTTCCAGCCTCCCGAACAAGCCGGTTTCCGAAGAAGGTATAGTACCATAGACCACATACATACGCTGCGGCAAGTTATACAGAAGACTGAAGAGTATAACTTGCCATTATGCTTAGCGTTTGTGGACTATGAGAAAGCCTTCGATTCGGTGGAAACATGGGCGGTGCTCGAGTCACTTCAGCGATGCCATATTGACTATCGGTACATTGAAGTGTTGAAGTGTTTGTATAGTAACGCCACCATGTCGGTCCGAGTTCAGGAGCAGAGCACAAAGGCCATTCCATTGAGAAGAGGCGTAAGACAGGGGGACGTTGTGTCCCCGAAACTGTTTACGGCCGTTATGGAAGACGCCTTCAAGCTCCTGGAATGGCAAGGACTTGGCATCAACATCAATGGCGAATACATCACTCACCTTCGGTTTGCCGACGACATCGTAGTCATGGCAAAGTCGATGGAGGAACTCAGCATGATGCTCGATGACCTCAATCGAGTTTCTCAACGGGTGGGCTTAAAAATGAACATGGACAAGACGAAACTCATGTCAAATGCCAAGGTTGTGCCCATCCCAGTCTCTGTTGAAAACTCGGTACTCGAAGTTGTTGACTCATACATCTACCTAGGACAAGTGGTCCAATTAGGTAGGTCCAACTTCGAGAAAGAGGTCAACCGCCGAATCCAACTCGGCTGGGCAGCGTTCGGGAAACTACGCAATGTCTTTTCGTCCGACATACCTCAGTGCCTCAAGACGAAAGTCTTCAACCAATGTGTGTTACCAGTGATGACTTACGGCACCGAAACGTGGTCTTTCACTATCGGCCTCATCTCAAAGCTCAAAGTCGCTCAACGAGCAATGGAGAGGGCTATGCTCGGGGTGTCTCTACGTGATCGAATCAGAAATGAGGAAATCCGTAGACGAACTAAAGTGACCGATATAGCTCACCGGATTAGCAAGTTGAAGTGGCAATGGGCAGGCCACATAGCACGCAGAGCAGATGGCCGATGGGGCCGTAAAGTGCTCGAGTGGAGACCTCGGACCAGCAAGCGCAGCGTAGGACGTCCACCTACGAGATGGACAGATGACCTTGTAAAGGTCGCCGGAAGGCGCTGGATGCAGGTCGCTTCCAACCGGTATATATGGAAGTCCAAAGGGGAGGCCTATGTTCAGCAGTGGACGTCCTATGGCTGAGATGATGATGATGATGATGATGACTATATATATAAACATATTCAACATAAAATAAAGTGTAGAAAAAATATAAACTTAAAAATCTGTAACCACAAACCAGGTTTCTGGACGTGATATTGTAGGTGTATTTTTTTTTAAAGAAGTATTTACACGTACATTATGATTTTAGCCGGCCAGACCAGATCGCCCTTTATTAGCGTGCGTTGATTGGTTATTCGAAGATTTATCGACTGATGAAATCAGTCACGCGTTGAAGGAGTCTTAAATATAAAAAAGTTACATGCACCACAGAGAATCAAAATCGTCGTGTTCGAAATTCAAATGACTTTTGCACGCTAGCGGATAAAATAGACTTTTGCACGCAGATTTCGCCCTATAAACGGAGGTTTTCCGAGCGAGTGAGGTGAAAAACTTTTTTGCTTATACAAAAAAAGTACAAATAGTGGAAATAATGTTAAGGCGATCTCTACCCCTCCCCCTATATCATGATTGCTCAAAGTCTTACCAGTGATCCCTACCTATGACAACCTCTACACTATTGACCACTTAGATATTATCAAAGTGCTTAAAACTAACGCTTATCAGTCTCCACATTCATTATCATGACCCAATTCACCAGCACAACGTACACCGAGCCAAGACGGAAGTACAAGCCAAGTGTCAAGTCTGCTCGCGCGGTCTACTTCCGCGTGCCGTATTTACAAGTATTGTAAGTATAGAATTATATATTTTATAACGCCTCCCCACACCCCCCGCGCGAACTAAGTCTTTGCGCATCTTTCTATCCCCACCTTTTTGCCTTCTTCTTTTAAAACCACCCATCGTATGAACCCCTTTCCCCTCATTCGACTAATTTCGGGGTACAACTGGAGAATTATTTCTTACAAGCGCACCGAGAGACGAATTTGAACTAAACGGCTCGCCAACAAGGTCTTTTCTCAGCTTGGTAACGCACACAGTCTTGGGACTGTATCTTTTCACTTCGAAAACTAATTCCGAATTAGAAAATGGCAGCAAGTGCGTTTCCGCGTTGCGCCATAACGGGTCTTAAGGCGGGCTGGGAAAGCTGAGTGTTGTTGGAATGAGGAAGTAAAATTAGAACCGTTTCGTCAAAAATATGAAATTAAAATCTTCATACTAGCGAAAGAAGTTTTAGCATCTTTGTTTTAGAGTGAGAGCGGCGATGCTGCGCTTAGTCTCGCTCTGACAGGGTGGGGGATGGGTAGTTTGAGTAAAAAGCCGGTTTCTTGATCAATGCGCCGCATTCGGAATTAATCATAACCGGGTATTTTCGTCTATGGCGGGGGGAGGGGGGCATTCGTATTCTAAATGAAAATACGGCTCTTCCTGTTTACATTTTGTAATAAATTGTTTTACTCCAATGTTTGTGTGACGCGAATCGGGGACGAATCGAATTTATTATTTAGGCGGAGGAATACTGCAGTGGAAAGTAACGTCTTGCCTCATTACTGAGTAAGGAGGCGATTACTATTCCGCTATGCCCGCAATCTAAGTTGCTGTGATAAATATTGTACCACAATAGGTGTTTTTGGGCTTAAGTTATGATCGAACACATGTTATACCTTGTTTTTGAAGGCTTTAAATGTAACATACTCGTATAACGCTATTTGCACATTTAGAAGACCAGTGAAATATGCTTAAAAGTCTGTTTTACTAGAAAATACTTTGATTTAAGTAAAAACAAAACATATGCAGTAAACCCAATATATTTCTATAAGGAATCTCATCCAGATAAAGTTCCTTTTTTATTTAGGTACTTATAAATGAAATTCCAATGAAGGAATAGAGATACGATCTAGAGCTTTACTCGATTGACATATTTATTATTGGCATTTTCGAGCGATGCTTCGATGATATCACGGCCCACTGTAATATTGCATTACAGGGACATGGAACGTTGATATTTTAAGGTATTTAGAACACACTGCTAAAGTAGATAATATATCTCGTTGATATGCTATTAGAACCATCGAATTGAGTCCATAATACTGTATTTGATGACAACTCATATCAGCTACTCTTTATGAAATGTCAAGAACGATCTGTTAATATGGAGTTTCTATGAACGAATGTGACGTCATAAAAATGAGTAATCAAAACACGTCTTTTTTTAGTATTTGTCTAATTTAAAAAATATATAAAGTAAAAAAGTTACTGGTCATTTGGTTCCGTGTGTTTTTGAATGTTTTTAGTGGCGACGATACAATTTGTTTTCACCATAGTCGAATACCCTATTGTATCGGCAACAAGCGCCTGCCGAAACCATCTGGGCAACACACTTTGTGACGTAAAGACCGACGCCTTGTGAGCGATGTGTGGCGCCGTGCTGCAAGTTATTGCTATTAGGGAATCGGCAGGCGTCGCGCGAGATCCTACTTAGTTCAGAAATAGTGAATAATGTTTGCCATCCTATTGTGACTAACGTATTGTTGGATATATTCGTATTTTTTTTATCTTAATCGTATTCACTAAAGCTAATGAAGAGAGGAAGTTAAATACGAACCTTAACTTTCATATCTTTTAATTAAGGAGCTTACATCATTGTGATGCATGTCAACTCACATATATACTTATCTGAATATATTTCTTAACTGATAAAATATGAGGGTAAATTCTATAATAATATAGAGACTGCCACAGTTCAATAACTAAGTAACTGTTAGTGTTAGCCTATTTGGACAACTATTTTAGCCCTTACGTTACTTCTCGTTTTTATTGTTGAATTGACATTTATTTTATTTCGTCATTAGAAATATTAAGTTGCATCATATTAAATGGAATATATAAAAAAAGTATTTTTCTCCAACTTGCTTGGAAATGTTCCCATTAATGTAGTAAAACTGGACCACGAAATCGTTCGTTATTATTACAAGGCGTTAATACAAATTAAAAAGAAAAAATATTATTGGCCTTAGCCGGGAAATCAATATTATTTAAATAAGACGATTAAGTAAAAAACACACCTTCCGTTTATGACGTCTGATACTAATGAAGGTACTCTTAATTTGGCCGGTTACTGCATTTTCACTTTTAATTTTTTCATACAGCCAATTGTCCACTAAATTTAAAGAATAAAAACTAGTATAAACTTTTTAATTGTTCTCTGCGTTTAGTTCTTGCACTGAACACAACTGCTCTGCTACTGTGGCGTAAAGCCGTGAGCGGACTGTAAGTAACGAAGGGAGGATCTTGGTGTGGAGTCAGGAAAAATACTCTATACTGATCCAAGAATAAATATCAAGGACTTACCGTTGCTGATGTGCCCGTTCTGTTTCGGAGGCCTCCGTCAGCTTCCTTTTTGATCACACAGTTTAAATAAATAATGTTTAGCTGTAATTCTTGTTGTTTTCGCAGACACTATTTTGACACTGAAGTCTAGTTACATTTTTCATACGGAGAGCAGCAAAGCGGCCAGTGTCCCCGCCATTTATAAATGAGTCAGTATAAAGGTTAATACTAAACAGCTACTGTCAATGTATTTTAAATGTCGACAAACTTCGAATAACGGACAAACAATTTAAATAATAATCTTATATGCGGTTAATTTATTTTCTTGATTTTTAGTTTTTTATTAGAGATATCTCACGAAAGTTTTAATTTTTATAATATGATGGTATTTAATGAGTGAGTTGAAAATTAATAAGTGTACCAAACGTAAACAAATAAAAAAGAAAACAGAAATGATTGTGTCCAAATCAATATAAAAGTTATTTTGAACTTATGATCTTCTCCGAATGATAAATATGGTATGGTTTATAAAAAAAACAGTGCGTTTAGAAGTTGTTCATTTAACTAAAATTAATAATTATGTGCATATTTTTTATTATTGTGTTTTCATATAATTTTAATTTGTATTAATATATTTTGTTTTAAATCAAACATATGATTCGGACCCGAATTTTTATTCCTATTCCTAAAAAAATAAGTACCAAACGAACAACATGGCACTGATTTATTAAATTAAAATGTAGATTGGTGATTATTTCCAAGCATATTTGGAGAAAAGCACTATACAAGCCTCGGCGGGAATGTCAGTTCGCAGATTCGTATTATTGAAGGACTCGGCTACGCCTCGTCCTTCAAAATCATACTCATCCACGAACTGATTTTTCCCTGCCTCGGCAGTAATATACTATTATTTTCTATCTTTAAGAATAAAAGGAAGAATAATTAAAATACAAGCGAAGCCGCTGGGAAAATTTTAAGTAAATATTTGCAAGTGTATTGGGTCGAAGCTAGTTTATTTCGGTAGAGGCATAGTTTCGGCCGAGCGCCTGCTCACGCGACCATACCGGAATATTTTAAGGTAAATTAGCTTCCCAATTTTAGCATCTACCGAAATAGTTCGGGTCTGTTAGCCTGAACTGTTTTGATGGAATAAGTTGACTTAAAAATGTTATGCCATAAGTACGCAAATAAATATTATCATCTCACTAAAAAGTTTTGTCCTTCTCTAGCAAATACTTATCTACTTACTCCGCTGACTCATGTGATGTGCCCCATGGCCATAGTGAGTTTTGGCCTACGATAAGAAATTACGACACTTCTAGCAATCTAACAAGATATCTAGACGTAATTTTTTTTCTGTCTGTAGATAATTCGCAGTGACAAAAGGTTTCTATTCCGGAAAGGTTAGTAAGTTGCCCGCGATTGATCATAGGCAAAAATTCAGAGACAGAAAATTAACATCATTCAAGTCTTACTCCATGGACTCGGACAACGGACTCCATGGAGTCACTACTACAAAACTCCATGGAGTCCGTTCGATGAAAGCGGCGTAAAACCAATCGCGATATCGTGCTTTGGGAAGCCTATGTCCAGCAGCGAACGTCTTTTCGCTGATTATGATGGTTAAAGAAGTTACTTGAATCATGTTAATTTTCTGTGCAGCGATCTACACCAGGTTGTCAGTCCACTTAACTTGGGACTACGTCTAACGTAGCAAAGTTTCACTTAAAAACAAACAATGAAACAATTTAGCAACGCGTCTATATTTTGCTAAATATTTAAACATGGCATTCACAATGAGATCGATTTCAGAAACACATTGCGTACGTGCCCGCCCCCATATTTTGATAGTGACATGAATAGTCAGTTACATTCTAACAGCAGAACATCGGCTCAAAATAACAGGAAACCGACTTAAACACGACCGTGTCCCATCCAAAACCGACCTTAACATCACAGGATAAAAGTCTGAATAACTCTGAGACAGGGAACTCTTTGAAAGTAGCTGAATGCAAGCGACTGTCATATCAAACTGCCGTGTCAGCCATGAGTGCCACAATGTTACAATCTATAAAAAAAAACTCTTTACTCTTTGCTTTGTGTCCCCCAAGTGATTCACATCCCTAAATCCTTGCGATAAGATGCGAAAACGGCGGAGCGTCGGCGAGTGAAAGAAAAAGTATGTTGGTAATTCTTTTCCTTATATTTGCTCGCTCGTGGTTGTAAAATAGGGGTTTTCTTGCAAGATGTAGTTATTTTGTTTTTAATATGGTAATGTTGGCGATTTATGTTTAGTTTAATACTTATTAGTTCCTATGATATTTAGGGAAAAAAAATTACTCTTTAGGTAACGTTTTTTATTTCAGTACTTAATAATAATAACTTACGATCGGTTTATACTACTATTGTATAACAAAACAGTGACACAAGAGCACACGGCAACAACGGAGTTGAAGCAGTCACCGTGACCAAAAACGGCCTAGGAGAATATATATATGTAAAACAGAACTAATTTAGAAAATTACTTCCAGTGCCTCAATTGATTGAGTTATCTCAAGTTTCTGATTGCATTTCTTTTCAAATTTTAAAATCTGCTTGACGAACCCACGAGGTCTACACAGCTCACAGAGAGACCCTAGTTATACCAAGATTAGAATTAGCTACACGTGGATCAACAAGAATGTTCTAAATTACTTCCTATTCAACAAGCATTTTGTAACAAAACTTCTAGTAGAATAGGTTGCTATTTAATTATTGAACATTTTGGCTGTGAGTACCTAGCATAAAATTGAAAATTACATGTTATTTACGTCATTACATGATTGGCTATATTGTATAGTTTTCTCGACCTTTACTAACTATACTTCCTTTCGTATTCGCGATTTCCAGCCACTTTACTATTTAGTTGAATTTTTTGTCAAAATTATATAAAGTATAAAACTGAAAGATATAAGTAAATAGTGTTATTGCATCGGTGTAATAAACTGGTATTTTACAAGTTAATACTTCTTTTAAATTGTAATATAACAATACTACCATCACTATAAACATCTTCAATGCCATTGGGAAGGAAATATGTAGGTAATACATACTTAAACTCATTTATTTTGTTACTTACTCAAATGTAAATATAGGATAATATTTAGTTTTAATTTCACAAAAACGCATAGAATGTCGGCACTTGATTAAATATGGCGTCGAATGTACAAAAGAAGGTCTCTTTGCACTATCATTATTAGCATTTACAAAGTCACTTTGAACATACGTGTCCAACCCTGAGAATTGTAAAATACAAATTTTTCACTACTGATTTGGATATTCAACAAAAATATTACAACAAGATTTTGCTTTAAAATAAGTTTTTACCTATTAGATAATGGTTGGTTACATAGGTTTATCCTTTAGATAGGTTCACTTTTCACTCTTCTTCTTCTTGTATTCCGAAAAAGTAAAGGAAAAATATGATAGGTAATACAAATACATATAACTTACAGGATATACAGATATCTAAATATTACAGATTCTAACTGTTGAGTGCGGTAAGGATCCTATAAAATTATATGAAAAGTAATCGATTCACCCAATGCCTAAAGACAAAGGTAAATTAACGCCCAACGTAGGCAACGTAGCAATAATGGGATGGATGAAGTTCAGGACAATTCTTGGTTGCTGCGTGGGATGTGGAGATGGAGAGTGCTAATGCTCTGTTTTATCTATCGGACTTTGAATTCAGAACAACTTTTTTTGCATAATAGACAAGCAATTGAGGTCGCGTTTGGCACAGTGGCAAAATAGCTGAGCCTATGATCCCGGCAAGGGCACATTTTGTGTGATGAACTCAAATATTTGTGCCACGGTCATGGCTGTTATTTGTATTTAAGTACATAGGTACATTATTATCGAAGCGGGGAAAGTAGGCAATTACAAAAACTAGGTATAAATATAAATATAAATATATATATATATATATTATAGATTGACCTTTTTTTATTTTTTTATAAGTAAGTTTTGTTATTATTTTGTGATTGTGTTGAAATTGAGCATGAATTGGTTGATTATTTATATACATTATTTAAGAGCATTCTACCACTAATATACTGAAATTGAAACAATGGCACTATAAAAATGATTGTTACCAAATCTGCGCTACATAATAATTTCAATCATCGAAATTAACTATATTTAAAATAATGATGACATAATACACTACATTAAATTGAGCTTTCCAGTGAGCCAGTTTATATTATCACTATAATTTATAATGTTAAGCAAATGACATTTATCTTTAATTAACTTTTCGATATACCATAGAAACGGACAAATATTTTTGCCAGCAGATGGACAGCGCCATGGCTTGCACCGCGCGTCATATATAAATCCTGCATCACGCTGTTCAGATAAAAAAAAAAAAAACTATACAACTTTATATAGTAGTATAGGATTACGTTTCAACGTTTTAATATAGGTAGTAATTAATTTGCTTGAATTAAAATAATATGTTAAAACATACATTATTATTTTTCGAAATAAACTGGTACTTAATTATAGAAATACATATCTAAAGTCAAATAAATCGTATAGATATATAATTTTTTCACTAATAAATCACACAAACGACAAACAAATTGAAGTCTATTAAAAAAGCCTAGCACAAATCAACAAAATGACTAAGTATTCAATACATATAAAAATAAATACAGCCAAATATCATAAACCTACAATAAATCGAATAGATATCAAATTACCAGCAGCATTTATACAAATGAAATCTATTTTTTCAGTAGCGTCTATAAAAAACCAACTCTATTTTTCAGTAGCATTTGTATTTCAAGCGCCTAATGTCCCAAGCAATTCAACCTAACATCTACAATCTAAAATATACATGTAATTATCAGGTTTTTAGTAGCATTTACAGAATTCTAAACTCGTACCTAATATTCTAATCAATACGGCAACAAAACCCCGCAATCTCAAACTAAACATTCCGCATGTGGCATAATTTAAAAATACGCAAAATACGGGCACTTCACTTCTAACCGCCCCCTCCCTGCGTATTTTTCGGAATGCGTGGCAGGTGGGGTGGGGGGGGTTCGTTAAAAACGCCCGCGAGTACGTAGTATTATAAAAGTTGCGCCTACCGCGTGTAAGTAGTAAGGTGTGGGTAGGGGGGCCCCCCTACCCCCTAGTTAGACAGTTAAAAGTATGCGGTATTAACAGTACAGAACGGAAATGAATATACGGGTAGGCAGGCGGTTTCGGAGCCTGCGACGGAGCTTAGATAATGAAAATACTTTTGTCGGAACGTTTTTTTCACGTTTTCAAGAGGGTTGGGTTTTGGATTGCGTTTGGATTAGTTTTGTTTATGATTCGGGTATATTAATGATGAAATAGTATAGCTTTGGATGTTGAAACGGTGCCAGAATGGTACGGAAATTTTTATATGGCTCGCGTTCTAGTACATACAATTTAACACCTTTTAGACCGTAGTTGGCTGGTACTTTTAAGTACCAGTCACGTATTTTAGACTAATGAGGGGCTTGAAAATATCTAAAATTGACTCTATTTTCAAGTTCCACAACCGTGCTGATCAATGTTATCGGCTAGCAAATAATTTATAGATGTAATCAGTTAAACTAACGAGTTTTGTTCTATAATTTGCTCTATTCCTCGCCAGATAAAATGCGTGATCATATTTATAGTTTTGTTTATGATATGAAATGAAATGAAATGAAATAATTTATTCAGTAAGTAGGCCACAGGGGCACTTTTACAAGTCAGATTGTGAATCTACCGGCATTTCGTAAGAGGAGACCGCTGTTGAGAAGAAAGCCGAAAGAAACTCAACAGTAAGTCATTTTTTCGTAAATAATACTTAGAACAATTACATTACATAAAAAATATGAGTCCTTTTCAACTTATGCGTTCGAATATTTTGTAAAATTTCTTTTAATTTATAGGCCCCTCTAAACCTCGATAAAATTTTCTGAATCGAGAAAAATAGAATTTACGAGATAACGCTTACAATTTATACGAAAGGGACTTAGGCTATCCGTCCACTGGAGCGGAGATGCGAAAATTGCTCGATATTTCCTTGGTTTGCTATTTGTTTTATTAAAAATCCTACAACAAAAACCTTTTTGATCTTATAAAACCGGCCAAAAGCATGTCGGGCCACGCTCAGTGGAGGGTTCTGTAGTTGCCCATCCTTCACAATAGACGTAAATTACGAGAAAGATTTAAATTTCGAGACAGATTTCAAGCTCTATAAAAAGGTCGTAAACGCCAAAGTAGTACTTATTACCTTCTGGAAGTTATCGATTATACGCGTCAGATTGAGCGAAATATTTTAATATAGTATAGCACTTAACCAATATGTGTAACGTTCGAAGTGTAGCGACACCGTGCGGCACTTACGTAATTTTAAAGAAAATTATGAATTTTTGCAATAATTCTAAAACGGCTCAACCGATTTTATTCAATATAGTTTTCATTGAAAGTACTTATAAGGCCTCATTTTCATGAATTTTTCCATAATTTTTTGACCCGTGGTTGAAAAGTTAGAGGGGGGGACACTATTTTTTTTATTTTCGTAGCGAATATTTACAAAACTGCTAACATTATCAAAAAATTATGTTTGAAGACCCCTATTATTTTTGAAAGACCTATTCAACGACACCCCTCACACGAGAGTTGGAACGAAAAAAAAACATCCCCACTTTAGGTGTACGGGAGGAACCCGAAAAAAAATTTTTTTTTTAACTTTTTATTTTACCGTTTGGTCGGCGTAATACATACACATACTCATACCAAATTTCAGCTTTCTAGTACTAATGATCACGGAGCTAAGCCACGGACGGACGGACGGACAGACGGACATGGCGAAACTATAAGGGTTCCTAGTTGACTACGGAACCCTAAAAATGATAATATTAAATTAGTTATAATATAATTTGTATTTCATTTTTATTTTCATTTAAAAACGCTTTATACGGTATATTATTGGGGAATGATGAATGTCGAAACGAATTCACTCGTTCTAACGTTTTCCGACGTTAATTCCGATTATTACATTTAATCTTTGTATATTTTTTATTGATCATTATGTACTTAGTTGACTGAGTAAAACTCCTAGGTAACAATATGCTTTTGGCAAGCACTCCCCTTTCAAGTCCATTGTTTAAAGTGTAACTAAGATTCTAAGTAATTTTCATTTCGCGTAAGACAGTATCCGACAAGGTTCTTTTTTTTGCGATTTCGTAATTATGTAGCTGTTCAACCAATACTGTATAGTTCTTTTGTCTAAAAATTACTGCCATAATAGAAATATATGGCGTTTTTTGTAGGTTTAATTTCCTAGAAATTTTATTGCGTAGTACTCAATAAAAGTCAGACTATACCGTTGGCTAGCTCACAGCTTTGGCTGCCATGCTACCGGCACCAACCTACGTATAGGCACAGCAGTTTCCCAATTTCAACCGCTCAGCATAATTTCCTACCAAACGCCAATCGAACAAAAAATGTATAATCACATGATGTCACGTAAACATGTACAAGTTGTACATGTGTGCCAATGTAGGCGTCACAAAGGGGTCTGATTAAAAAACATGACATGCGCAGTAATTTAAAAAACTACCGGAGGCTGGGTTAATTTTTAAGTATTGATCAAAAATTGCGTGTATGTAGGGTGAGGGGGTAATGTGGGGAGGGGAGGGGGGCACCCGTGCGTGAATTAGATTTTTGTGCACGAAATTTGTCATTAGAAAGTTGTTTTGTAGCTCTGCTTTCGACTTTTGTTTTGCGGGTTTAGTGGATGTTTTGTGCGAAATTTTAGGCGCGGGAAATATTACGTATATTTCTGTATTTGAACTGTGATTTGATTATGATGGTAGTATATTTTTAAAATTATACTGTACTTACAATCTAATAGCTGGTTATATTATAAGGTTACGTAATACTTAATAAAAAATAGGTCTTACTATTTAAGGAAGAATATTTTATTGAGTTACTTAGTTGATACATAATTAAATTATTTCAGTAAAGGTACAGGATTAAATTATTTCATAGTTCAGCAACAGAAAAACGTAAACATATTTAAATCACCTTTTCTAAATCACAACGTCGAAATTGGATATTCTGACTCTATTATGGCTTTAGTGTCAAAGTATCCTATTCCAATGAGTTAGATTATCTTAGAAGAGATATTTGGAAATATTTGCGTTTTTTATTACCTGCTTCCATTTTTGTCTCAATAAGAGGATATACAGGTGAAAAACAATGGATTTGTAAGGTAAATTTTACAAGATAAGCTCTCACGTCGAATTCAGACAGCTTAGAATATATCAATTCTGTAACCGGATTCTTATTTAGATATGCTGCCACTAAAGTTGGATTTGACAAACTCTAATTGCAAGAACAACGCTCAGGCCTTGGTCGTTCTCACCCGCTACCCGCAGCGGACAGCGGGCCGTCGCCCGTGGCGTTTATGCTATGTTCGTAAATGTTCGGGAGCGTACGGAAAACAGGAAACGATATGGTATCCCAGGGAACTCGAGGGCAAAACTCATATTATGAGCACTAGCAATGTCATGTGTTTTATAAAATTATTCAGGTCTTTGCATTTAGTAGTCATTATCTCATTATGACCTGATGAGGGAAGGTATAACTCCTTAATGGTAAGGAGTTAAGGGTCAATTCTTGGGAAATACAATTTGTATTTTTTGCGAGAAAGTTATTATCGACACTACCTATGTGTATATCTATAGATAAGCTAACCAACTAATATATCAGGAATAATAAAAAAAACAAAAAAAAAAACAATAAACGAATTAGCACATCTTGCAATTATAAAATACCAGCTGTGCTAGCTGAAATTTACATTTATTCGGGATAAAAAGTAGCCTTTGTCCTTACCCGGGACTCAACCTATCTCCCTACCAAATTTCATCTAATTCAGTTCAGCGGTTGAAGCGTGAAGAGGTAACAGACAGACAGACACATTTTCGCATTTATAATATTATAGTATATAGTATATAACAGATTATAAGGTCTCTTGTAATAGGATAAGCTAAAATCAACACCAAATACCGTCATAATAGCGCCGACTATAATTTGGCCTGGGTTTAGTCATGAATTAATAGTTAATTGTGCAGTTAGCCCACAGAGGCGTGGGCGGATTTTACAAATATATAGCATGTGCTAACTATGGCTTGCTAATCGGTTATGCTGCGAAAAACTCTTAAATAATAATAACGGTCGAAATATTCATCTAATCTGAATTCTCTCAAACTAACTCTCAAATAGATAATTTTCATAATCGGTTCATAAATGAGGAATTTTTGAGGCTATTATTTAAATATAAGAAATCCGAATCCTACGCTATTGTTAGCCTAAATCAAACAATACGTTAGTCAACTTCAAAAACGCGGATGTTTAATATTTTTATGTAGAAACATCAGAAGTACGAGATTCATGAACCAATTTTGAAAATTATCTAATTGAGAGCCTCACGGTCCGAATTAGGGCTTCCAATCGCGGGTGTTTTTAGTATGAACTATCACAGATCCCGGGGTATTCTCCATTCAAAAAATCCCGGTTGATTTTTCTAGGATTCAATCATGTATACTCAATTCGGACTAAGGCTTCCATTAGTCCGAATTGAGTTTATTATGATCGTCGAGTCAGTAACACCATATTTTTAGGCATTTCATAACACATAACAATTCAGAAACGTTTTTTGGTTTTTTTACGAAAAAAAAATTACGAATGAAGTTATTTATTCAGAGAATTATATTCATAAAATAAGTCTAACATTAAAATTTCCTCTACGCAGCCGTGGGACCGTATTCTTTACTACCTCGTGCTCTCTTGCCGTGGTGTGTGTAATTTATAGCTCCAAGGGCAGAGGTCTCGAGCACCACTCCAACTCAGAACCAAAAGGCACCAACGATATATGAAGCCCATGGATTGATAAGCCCTTCTGGTTCCAAAGAGGACCTCTGTCTCAGATTCAAAATGCGCTAACAATGTATGAAACTCGTGGATAGTTAAACCCTTCTGGTTTTGAGCACGGTAGCGTGAGCGCCAGCTTTCCGTTAACTTAAACAGCGATAAATATTATGGGCTAGTTTTTCCGCTAGCTATCTTATTTAATTCTCTTACTTTCTACGGGAGACTTATATTATTTGTTTCAAAAACGTTGTTATTGTTCCAAATTCCTCTCAAAACCGGGTACAATACATTACTGTAGCGTTTCGCCAAATTTTCATTTGTCCATATATAAGTAATTTTTTTCCAAAACTGTTGTTTTTTCTGAATAATTATAAAACAAAGCTTACCTAACCTAATGGGTTCTTCAAAACGATGTTTATAAAAACCTGAAAATATTACGGGTTTCAGGAAAAAATACTTTCGGACAAATGAAAATTTGGCGAACCGTTCCATTGTAAAACAATGTTTCGGAACTGAAATGGGATACATACTTCTAATTTTGTAGGAAATAAAACAGTTCGGTTCAAGTGAGATTCGGCTGAAGACTTCTATCGTATGCACCCAGAAATATGGCCGAGCATATAGGTAGTCAGCAAGTGGGTGACTACATGCTGGGCCATATGGATGTCTCAGGTGGAACAGGCCCAGACGGAGATGTCGGGATAACGCATGCCTCGGCAACAGATCGGAAGAGGTATCGACCAGGAGTCTGACACTCTTGCTCGAAATAGTAATGCTCAAAGCTTATGCAATGAAATGCAAAATACAGCACTCAAAAATATTTATATATAATTCAGCTGTTTAACACTATGAACACAGGCACGCCATGTTTGAAAAAAAATCAGCTTAAGGCCTTTAATTCTACAGAGTTAAAGGCCTTAAGCTGATGTATGAAATTCCTTTACAGTTCTCTCAGGTTGTTCCGCACGAAACGTGATACTTCGAAGCCTGTTATAACGCACGTTATGATGACATTTCATTGCATGATTGAGATTTTTTTTCTGTAACACGCTTTTATTGCCGACTCTGTTTTCTAACACAAACGTTAATTGCTTATCAAGACCAATAAAACGAACCTAAGCAATAAGGCTTTTTCTTGTGATCTTTAGGAGTTTCTTATGACCACCTTCCTCTTCCATTATCAGATCAGCTCCAAGGGACCAAATTATTGGATTGTCTGTTCATCATCATCATCATCATCATCATCTCAGCCATAGGACGTCCACTGCTGAACATAGGCCTCCCCTTTGGACTTCCATATATACCGGTTGGAAGCGACCTGCATCCAGCGCCTTCCGGCGACCTTTATAAGGTCATCTGTCCATCTTGTAGGTGGACGTCCTACGCTGCGCTTGCTGGTCCGAGGTCTCCACTCGAGCACTTTTCAGCCCCATCGGCCATCTGCTCTGCGTGCTATGTGGCCTGCCCATTGCCACTTCAACTTGCTGATCCGGTGAGCTATATCGGTCACTTTAGTTCGTCTACGGATTTCCTCATTTCTGATTCGATCACGTAGAGACACCCCGAGCATAGCCCTCTCCATTGCTCGTTGAGCGACTTTGAGCTTTGAGATGAGGCCGATAGTGAAAGACCACGTTTCGGTGCCGTAAATCATCACTGGTAACACACATTGGTTGAAGACTTTCGTCTTGAGGCACTGAGGTATGTCGGACGAAAAGACATTGCGTAGTTTCCCGAACGCTGCCCAGCCGAGTTGGATTCGGCGGTTGACCTCTTTACGAAGTTGGACCTACCTAATTGGACCACTTGTCCTAGGTAGATGTATGAGTCAACAACTTCGAGTACCGAGTTTTCAAAAGTGACTGGGATGGGCACAACCTTGGCATTTGACATGAGTTTCGTCTTGTCCATGTTCATTTTTAAGCCCACCCGTTGAGAAACTCGATTGAGGTCATCGAGCATCATGCTGAGTTCCTCCATCGACTTTGCCATGACTACGATGTCGTCGGCAAACCGAAGGTGAGTGATGTATTCGCCATTGATGTTGATGCCAAGTCCTTGCCATTCCAGGAGCTTGAAGGCGTCTTCCATAACGGCCGTAAACAGTTTCGGGGATATAACGTCCCCCTGTCTTACGCCTCTTCTCAATGGAATGGCCTTTGTGCTCTGCTCCTGAACTCGGACCGACATGGTGGCGTTACTATACAAACACTTCAACACTTCAATGTACCGATAGTCAATATGGCATCGCTGAAGTGACTCGAGCACCGCCCATGTTTCCACCGAATCGAAGGCTTTCTCATAGTCCACAAACGCTAAGCATAATGGCAAGTTATACTCTTCAGTCTTCTGTATAACTTGCCGTAGCGTATGTATGTGGTCTATGGTACTATAGCTTCTTCGGAAACCGGCTTGTTCGGGAGGCTGGAAGTCATCAAGTCTATGTTCGAGACGGTTCGTGATGACCCTTGAAAACAACTTATAAACATGGCTTAGAAGCGTGATGGGCCTGTAGTTCTTCAATAGGCTGTTATCACCTTTCTTGAAGAACAGTACCACCTCGCCTCTATTCCATGCTTCAGGCGTTTTGCCCTCGGACAAGACGGAATTAAAGAGCTTCTGGAGGACCTTAAGTACCGGTGTTCCACCCGCTCTCAGAAGCTCTGAGGTGATTCCGTCTTCGCCCGGCGCCTTGTTGTTCTTAAGCTGCTTCAGGGCCATCCTAATCTCGTACAGACTGATGTCCGGGATGTCTTCGGTATAATGTCGGGACAGCTTGGCTCTTGGATCGCCTACCAAGCTGTCAACGGGCTTTGCGACTGAAGTGTATAACTGACCATAGAACCTCTCGATCTCGCCTAGAACCTCTGCTTTGGTCGACGCTATGCTGCCATCTTCCCATTTTAGCTTGGTCAGCTGGCTTTGTCCAATAGACTTGTCCTTTGCGAACACTTTGGAGCCTTTGTTCTGCTCAATGGTCTCTTTAACACGGTTCGTATTAAAGAGCCGCAGATCATGTCGTAAGGACTTCGATATACGTCTATTAAGCTGCCTATATGACCTCGCGTCATCGGGAGACTGCAACTGTAGCGAGCGTTGTTCAGCCATGAGGTTTAAGGTTCGATCAGACAATTTCTGAGGTCTATCTTTATGGCGGGGTCTGAAAAACTTAGACCCTACCGTGTGGACAGTTTCCACTAGCCCGTCGTTGATCTCGTCCACTGAGGCAAAGTTCTCCAGACAAGCGAAGCGGTTGGAGAGCTCGAGTTGAAAGCTCTCGGGGTTTTGAATATGGGCCCGAGTAGGTCGGAGCGTAGACTTCATCAGACTGGACCTTTCCAGTTTAACATTGATATTCAGTGTGCCTCTTACGATTCGATGATCACTGCCGGTCTTTACCCTATTGATCACAGACACATCACTGAAAATCCGTTTCTTGTCGGTCATGATGAAGTCAATCTCGTTTCTCGTGGAACCATCGGGACTTATCCAGGTCCATTTCCTGTGAGGCGGCTTCTGGAAGAAAGAGTTCATCATGAAGAGTTCCTCTTTCTTCAGAAAGTCGGCCAGCCTCTGTCCCCTAGGGTTCCGTTGCCCGTATCTAAATTGCCCCACTCTCAACTCATCACCGCTGTTCTTGCCCAACTTTGCATTGAAGTCCCCCATAACAACAGTGAAGTAGGTTTTGGAAGTATGTATGGCCCTACTTACGTCCTCATACATAGCCTCTACTTCCTCATCAGAATGTGACGAGGTCGGTGCGTATACCTGAATGACCTTCAACGAATATCTTTTGGATATTCTGAGTATTAGGTATACCACCCTGCTCGACACACTGTCGATAGTAGTTATGTTGTTAACGAGGGACCTGTGAACGAGAAACCCGACACCGCCTTGGGACTGTTGGGCGCCCTCCCGGTAGTAGAGCAGGTTACCAGACTTCAGGGTTACGGTGTCCTCCCCCTCTCTACGGACTTCGCATAATCCTACAATGTCCCAGTGTAACCTGCTCAGTTCCTCTTCCAACTCGCAAACCTTTTCATCAGTCCTCATTGTGCGTATGTTGTGTGTTACCAGGGCCAGTCGTCGTGGGGATGGGTAGCCGGATTTCGTCCGGGGATTCTTAGCACCCCCTGCTCCGCCATTACCTTGGCCGCTACCCACGCCAGGCATAGCGGAGCTGCCGGAGACTGGGGGCCTGGTATTTTTGTGACTGATCATAAAAGGGGGTTTTGCCATACGCGCCACGCTTGGCAGGCGGGTTGGCGCCCGCAGTTTTTTTTTTTTTTTTTAAGGTCTCTGGAAGACGCTGCTGCCCATCTCCCGGTATATTATTATTATTATTTGTATGTCGCACCCTTTCACGGGACAATGGTGTCCCGGACCTTTGGGAGGCGTGCACGGAGCCGAAGCCAACGAGCAGAGGCCCTTTCGACAATTTAATGAAATGTAAGGGGTACACCATGCGGATGCTCCCCCTGCCTGTGTCATGGGACGCACACAGAGACAGCACCCGCAAGATGTAAGAACTATTGTGGTTGTATGGAGTCTAAATATGGTACTAGGCTATTACATAATAATAATAATAATAATAATAATAATAATAAATTCTTTATTTCGAAGCATATTACAACTCCATAGCTGTTAGTAACACAAACAAAACAAAAACAAAATAAATATTAGAAAGAACTTAAAAACTAGGTTAAAATTATAGAAATTATTAATTATTAATACAAACAAAAAGTTGCAACCCCTTTCGTTTGCTCTATCCAGTGCTTCAGAATTGGGCTGTCATATCTGTCAGCAATCACATTTAGAATTCGGTTGGGACTTTTTCGAACTCGACTCAGTAGTGATGCGATTTTCTTACGCATGATTGCTGGGAAACCGTCTATCCTAGCTTCGCAAAACATACCAGAGGCACTACACCTACTAGGTAATCCCAACAGAAGTCTAAATGCGTTGTTGTATTGCACTCTTAATGCGTTGTAGGCTCGCTTCGTATATCTCACCCACAGGCTGCTCGAGTAAAAAGATTGGCAGTAAGCTCTAAAGAGCGTTACCTTGACTTCATTTGAGCATCGAGCAAACCTGCGGGCTAACATATTTCCACGAACGGCCAACGCCCTGCGCTCTCGTTCAATATCCTGGTCATCCTTGAGGTCACTGGTTATAATATGACCAAGATATTTAAACCTGTCCACGCATGCCAAAGTGACACCATTAAGCACGACAGGCTGAGTGCGGGAAAGCTTGATTTTTTGCGCCTTGAAAACCATAACCTCACTTTTCTTGGTGTTATATTCGAGGCCATGGGACTTGGCGTACGTACATAAAATGCGATGGACTAACTACTGGGCTATTGTTTGAGACAGCCGGACGTCTACCAAGAAAAGTGTCTCATAGCAAAAAAAACTGGTAGACGATGACTCGCCTCCCGCTAGATGGGCCCCCATAAAATGCGACACATAGAGTGGCCTCAGGGCAACACCAGTGCGGAAGGCTAAGGGCGGAGAGGTGTAATACTGGGCTTTAAACCGCAGCCAACTAACCCCTTACGTTTCCACATCCGCCCCCGAGCCGAAACTCTCGCGACTCCACTCTGCCCGGCCGGTTAAGGCAAGACAGAGGCGGAGGCCCCGACCCAGCACCCCCCGTCAGGACCCCCAGGAGCACTCAGGTACGTGGGGTCGCTACCCCCCAACAGCTCGCCATAAGCTGCCCTGCGGTGACTGACTGCGCTGGTAAAACCAGCGGGCGATGGGGTCGTCACATCCCTACGCCTTATTATTATTATTATTATTATTCCCTTAGCAGGCTTCTACTGCAACCACGGGACGATATGGTGGGGGACAATTCTAAGGCCGGTCACCCCACGGCCACGGATTGTCTGTTAATTATATATAAAAGCAAAGTTTCATTTTGATACAATGAATTGTGATTATAGCATGTTTCTTATCGCAGGAAGCTAAATGAATGATGTAGTTACTTATGTCGAATTTTGTTACAGAAAATTTCCCATACAACAAACAGTTTCAAAATCAAATCAAAATCATAATATTTAATGTCCAACATAGATAAAATTTGATGTTACAAGATATATTGTACCACTATGTGGTGCCATTGGGCATACAAATCAAAATATAATGTAGGTACATGCCTGGCGTACATGTAGCGTGCATTATATAAAAAGTTTACATTATCTAGGTCATATCAATCATTAACTTAATATATAGAAATCATGATAAAAGGAAATTAAAATATAATAACAAGAAAAATTGAGTACTTATGTCAAATTAATTATTAGTCAATGATGTCAGTCAAAAATTCCGTTACAGAGTAATACGCTTCGTCTATAAGAAATATTTTTCAAATTCCTTTTAAAATCAATAACATTTTCCTTTTTAGCTACTATTGATTGTGGCAGTTTGTTAAATATCTTATGCGCCATTCCAAGTACCTACACTTTTTTGCAATAGTGCTGTGTTACTCGGCTGCGCCTTGATTTTATTTTGAAGCCGTTGACTTCTAAACTTATTAAATAGATTATGGTTAGTAATTACAAAAACATATATAAACTAGGTAGTGTTAGTATTTTTAATTCTATAAAATGTGGTACAAACTGGTGTTACAATACCACAAATTGAAGCATGAATAAAATTGCATTCGTACCTATATTATTATTTTCCTTAAGTTTGTAATTCTAGGATTGTCTATCGGAATTGTCATGTAATCTAACCATTTTTTTATGGACATGAGTTTTTGTCTGTTCTACAATTCGAGTAATTTCCTTATTCGACTTCCCTGTACTGAGCCAAGAAAGATGTTAATAAAAATCGTTAAGTCCATGTGTCGTATCGTCGTCTGTGTCGCATTATAAACGTATAGATCATGTACTTAGTTATGTTTCTTAAATTATTAATTATTTTCTATACGCTTTTTTTCAAATTATATGGTTTTTTTAAGTAAACTCGTGTACCTCCATAATATTTATTAAACAAATCATAGCTAGCTTATTAGGTTTTTAAGATTACTTTTACTGCACTGCGTTCCACGTCACGTTATCGTGCCTCGAATGTTTACGTTGCACAACATTAAAGCACAAAACATGACGTTATCAAGACGTAGGCGAGGTGGACGACGGCCATGTCTTGATGACATCACGTGGAATCGGGTACGGTGCACGAATGAGAGTGTTTCTCAAAAAGTTGTCCACTTTCTTGAAAAGAAATTGTCCCTTCATGAAAAACGTTTATAAAAATATTTCCTGACGCAATTTTGATACAAAAAGTACCTAAGTTATCTTATAATCCATACTAATATTATAAATGCGAAAGTGTGTCTGTCTGTCTGTCTGTCTGTCTGTCTGTCTGTCTGTTACCTCTTCACGCTTAAACCGCTGAACCGATTTAGATGAAATTTGATATATAGATAGTTTCAGTCCCGGGGAAGGACATAGGATACTTTTCATCCCGAATAAATGTAGTGTTCCCGTGGGATGAGCGGGTAACACCGCGGGGCACAGCTAGTTTAATATATTCATAAACTGGTTTAATTTTTTTTTTGCTTTGGATACTTAATATATCGAGTTAAATGGATTGTTTTGATGTAAATATATTATAAAAAAACTCGGTACTCGAAGTTGTTGACTCATACATCTACCTAGGACAAGTGGTCCAATTAGGTAGGTCCAACTTCGAGAAATAGGTCAACCGCGGAATCCAACTCGGCTGGGCAGCGTTCGGGAAACTACGCAATGTCTTTTCGTCCGACATACCTCAGTGCCTCAAGACGAAAGTCTTCAACCAATGTGTGTTACCAGTGATGAATTACGGTACCGAAACGTGGTCTTTCACTATCGGCCTCATCTCAAAGCTCAAAGTCGCTCAACGAGCAATGGAGAGGGCTATGCTCGGGGTGTCTCTACGTGATCGAATCAGAAATGAGGAAATCCGTAGACGAACTAAAGTGACCGATATAGCTCACCGGATCAGCAAGTTGAAGTGGCAATGGGCAGGCCACATAGCACGCAGAGCAGATGGCCGATGGGGCCGAAAAGTGCTCGAGTGGAGACCTCGGACCAGCAAGCGCAGCGTAGAACGTCCACCTACAAGATGGACAGATGACCTTATAAAGGTCGCCGGAAGGCGCTGGATGCAGGTCGCTTCCAACCGGTATATATGGAAGTCCAAAGGGGAGGCCTATGTTCAGCAGTGGACGTCCTATGGCTGAGATGATGATGATGATCATATAAAAAAATATTGCCAGACGAAATTTCCTCACACAATTTCGTGACGTTTTCTTGACGTCAAGACATTTAGAAAACGTCACGAAATAGTGTGAGGAAATTTTGTGTGGCAATATTTTTGATGAAGGGACAATTTATTTTCAAGAAAGTGGACAACTTTTTGAGAAACACTCATGATATGACACTAGGTCGATACTGCGTCAACTCATTTGTGCATCGAAAACCCCGCGGTATGAATGAAGTATCCACAAAATGACTAAGTTATCTTATTTTAACAATCTGTAATGAGGGAAACGAAGCTCCTGCAGAAATTAGGTCGAATAAGTCGGTCAAGGGAACTGTGTTTATTCTGCTCGACATTATGCTTCCTCATATTATCAAATTGAATCCATTTCGTTTGTATTTGTGGAGGATTTTTTTGTATTTTATCAAAATTCTAACTCAGTCCCTGACATGACACGGGATTCCGTCTTTTAAGCACACGATAAATTTTGTTTGGATAAATAAAATTTTATTGAAAACATGAAAATTAAACAATAAATTAATCCTGTTCTTTTCTATTTTTATAAGATCTTTAGAACTTCAGTCATCATCGCATTTTACTTCAGTGTGTGTGTGTGTGTTTGTGTGTATTTAATAATTACTTTCCAATAAAAAAAATGTTAAAAATAGAATATAAGAATATGTTCCAAATGTGCAGTCGTGAAATGTCTCAAGTCTTGACTGATGAATCCATTTCACGTGGCTAAAATACTGTTCAACATGTGTAACTTACTTCATTATTGTCTCTAAAATAATACCGACATACAAAAAGAAATAGACATTTACAAACGAAGCTGGGAACAAGCACTGCTAAATAGGGGAAAAGTATCGATAGGTGACTACATAGTATTAAACAAAGTCGCTTCCTGCTGTCTGTCTGTCTGTCTATCCCTATGTATGCGTAGATCTTTAAAACTACGCAACGGATTTTGATGCGGGTTTTTTTAATAGATAAAGGGATTCAAGAGGTAGGTTTATATGTATAATGCATGCATAATTTATCAGCCTTGCACCCGTGCGAAGCCGGGCGGGTCGCTAGTTATCGAGAAAGCTTCTCCCTGCTTTTTACTCCCAAAACTCCGATGTTTGGTAATAATATTTCAGACAGCTGTCATAAGAAACATCTAATTAATGACATTAATTACTGATATATAATCACAAAGTACCTTCGTAAGTTTTTTTTAAAGAGTCGGCTTGATTGTTGAAGCCTAAACAGCTATAACCCATAAAACGCTTTAAGCCCCAAGCCTAGTTCACTTGAAGAGTCTTAACTCTCTTAGCTAAAACACCTCATTATTAATTCTACGGCAATATAACTTAAGTTTAAAAGTTCTAGTGTGGTTCTAGTCAAAAAGTGGCAGCTCTAAAATACTTTTAGCTTTCAATTTATATCAAACGCAAACTTAAAATGCTTCCTTACAGCTTCATCTAAGTTGACGACTACTCAATCAAAATATGAAACTACTCATAAATACAAATAATATCATATTAATAATAATATAATTATCAGATTTTAATAAGACTCTCAATCTTTAAACCAACTTCGCGCCGATATCTGAGCGTTGTATGTTGTTGCAATTGAGCGGCCAACCGTTTGACATAAATATCCTCCAAATATATGCACCAACAGCAGAAAGAGCAGCAAAAGACCCCACTATATTGGAAGAATTCTATAAGGAAATTGATATGGTATTGACCTCTCTAAAATCGCAACAAATAACGCTGATACTTGGTGACCTCAATGCGAAGATTGGCAAAGGGGCTGTTCATAAATATGTAGGTAGTCATGGACTAGGTGAAAGAAACGATTGTGGTGACCGACTGCTACAGTTCTGCATAGAAAAAGATTTTGTAATCACAAATACTTGGTTCGACCATCCACCGAGACGGTTATACACTTGGACTTCGCCTAAGCATACTCCAGAAAATATAATACGCAACCAGATTGACTACATATTAATACCCAGTAGATTCAGAAATGCAATAGTTAATGTTAAAACGTACCCTGGTGCGGATATCGGTTCTGACCATAACCCAGTTGTAGCAAAAATTAATTTGAAACTAAAGATTTCTAAAAATAGTAACTCTCAACATAGAAAAATTGCGATAAATAAGTTAAAAGATAAAGAAACAAAAACTAAAACGGAAGCGTCATTGAACAATGAATTACGAAAACAGTTTGATGGAATAGATCTAAATGCTAGCAATGTCATGAACGAAGAAATTTGGGAAATATTTAAAAACAGTACTGTACAAATTGGAAAGGAAGTGCTGGGCTACTGGAAAAAAGAAACCGGAAAACCTTGGATAACAAACGAAATTCTAATTAAAATGGAGAATAGAAGAAAATACAAAGAAACTAATTATGTAAAATACAAAAATCTTGATCATGAAATAAGAGCCAATATTCGTACCGAGAGGGACAAATGGCTGGAATCAAAATGTGTCGAAATAGAGGAATTGGATCATAAGCATGACAGTTTCAATCTACATAAGAAGGTAAAAGAATTCACCCACACGGAGAGAAAACATGCTAAAGGGAAACTGTTTAACAGTAGCAACGAGCTTCTCATAGACGTGGTTCAACAGAAGGACGAATGGGAACTTTACATAAACCAATTATTTAAAGATAATAGACAAAACTGTCCTCCGCCTGATAGTAATGATACTCTAGGCCCGCCAATTATTCGTAGTGAAGTGAAAAAAGCTATATACAATATGAAATCCGGAAAAGCTGTCGGCCCTGATAGTGTACACATAGAATTGATTAAATTAATAGATGACTTTGGAATAGACGTATTGGTGAAATTATTTAACAAAATTTATGATTCAGGAGAATTGCCAGACGATTGGCTGAAGTCCTCCTTCTTACCTATCCCTAAGAAATTAAATGCTAAAACATGTAATGAATACCGCCTTATAAGTCTGATGAGTCATGTTCTTAAAATATTTCTCAAAGTTTTACACAATAGAATCTATAGAAAAATTGATTATAATATTAATGAGACCCAATTTGGATTCAGAAATGGACTTGGGACCAGGGAAGCTCTCACAGCGGTGCAGGTGTTAGTTCAAAACTGTTTGGAACATCAAATGGACGTATATTTGTGTTTTATTGACTTTGAGAAAGCTTTCGATAACGTAAACCATCAACAATTAATAGACGTATTAAAACAAACTGACATCGATAGCAAGGACACAAGAGTCATCAAAAATCTCTACTGGAACCAGACTGCGCATATTAAAATCGAGCAAACTTCTACAAAAGACCTGAAAATACTCAAAGGAGTACGTCAAGGCTGCATACTATCTCCGAGCCTATTCAATCTCTACTCCGAACGTATATTCACGGAAGCACTGGTGGATGTTGAGATGGGTATAAAGTGTAATGGCAAGTACATTAATAATATAAGATATGCGGATGACACAGTATTACTAGCCAACAACATAGAAGAACTACAACAACTATTAGACCTACTAAACAATAAAGTGAAACATTATAACCTTAAAATGAATATTAGTAAAACCAAACTGATGGTGGTTAGTAAATCACAAATTCTAACTAATGCTCTGACAATAGATGGTAAACAGATAGAAAGAGTAACGAAATATAAATACCTGGGCTGCTGGTTGGGGGAAAACTGGGACCCGGAACAAGAAATTAGAGTAAGAATAGAAGTTGCCCGCTGCGCTTTTATAAAAATGAAAAGTTTATATACCAACAAAGATATTGGTCTAAAATTGAGATGGAGACTAGTTAAATGTTACGTTTTATCCATACTTTTCTTTGGTGCGGAAACCTGGACACTAAGTAAAGCTATGGAAGATAAAATAGACGCATTCGAAATGTGGCTATACAGACGTATGTTGAAAATATCGTGGACTGCCAGGATTACTAACGCTGAAGTGTTAATTAGAATGAATAAGAAGAAGGAAGTATTAGCTACAATAAAAAAACGTAAAATTGCATATTTTGGTCATCTACAAAGACACGACAAATACAACATACTCAAACTTATAATAGAGGGCAAAATAGAAGGGAAAAGAGGAAGAGGAAGAAGGAGGATGAACTGGCTCGATAATATCAAAAAATGGACTAACATAAAGAACGCAGCCACACTCGCAAGATTGGCTAAGAACAGAAAGGACTTCGCAAAGGTGGTCGCCGACACCCGTTAGGGTATGGCAGTAGAAGAAGAAGAAGAATCTTTAAAAATGTGTTAAAATTACTTTAAATTTTTAGGACGGTCTTAATTCCTTGAAAGCAGTAATTTTTCGAAAAATAGTTTAACCCAAATCGAAATCGAACTCCCAGCCTCATATTTCTGTGCTGAATGACTCGAACCTTTTAAAACAATATTTACTGTCAATTTTTCACGAGACCTACGACGTCTCTGCTCAAACCAAAGGTTCACAAATTTGGTGAAATTCTTTTCATAACAATGATCCACTGGTCTATCTCTGTCTCTAAATTAATAGGCCGTCTCGCTCCCACGGTTAGAGCAAATATTATTCCAGCGTAGCAAAGCTACGGCGTAGTACTATTCTCATTGTTCAAAAGGTCATGTCTTTGCAGTAAATCAATGGCGCTTACGTCGTTTAACCGAATACGCTTAAATAACCATTTATAGTCCTTATTGCTATGAAATAAGAGTGAATCATTGCTGCTGCTTTAACAGTATTGCCATAAGCTATGGCGGAAACAATGGAAATGTCACGTTGTTACTTTAAAATATTATTAAATTTTAATAATTACGTTAAGTTGCTTTATTTTTCCAACCAGAAGATCGAAACCAAATTTCCACGAAGTAATTAGCACCCTATAGTGATATAGTGATACAACACCACGTTTATGGACGGCGATTGTTATCTTCGTGAAACTGTCAGCGTCTACAGCCGAAATATTCTCAATCAATGCCGTTTTTGTATGACTTTTGTCTGTGCCGCATGAGAGGTTACGTCTTAAATGACGAACATAGTACGAGTCTACCTAGATGTAATTGACTTAGTGTGAATTGTATCGTCATTTTATCGTATGAAATAATGAAATCTAAGTAAATATAAATCTAATCTAAATTGATTTCTTAATTTGTGTATTCAGGAAAATACACGAAAACAATCAGGACAGAAAAAACCTTATCTTTGCCGAGCAGTGTAATCAAAGAAACTTAAGTAAGAAGTTGGAAAAACTAAACATTTAAAGAGACTGTTTAGTGTTTACAAATATATCCCAGCCGTAATAGAATCTTTTAAGCGTACTTCTTAAATAGAAGACTAAAGACTAGTTAATCTACAATCGCTTGACACCGAAAGGTATAATCGGATTTCTAACTCCCACGGGGGAACTAAAATAAACTCGTCCATGCTGAGGTCGCACGCGACCACGTGCCAGACCTTGGCCACGTGCTCAAAATGGGCCTTATAAGAAGGCTGAAAGCTACTTAAAGGGCAATGGAGCAAGCTATGCTCGGAGTTTCCTTGCCTTATCAAATCAGAAATGAAGAAATCCGCTCGTAAAGTTGCCAAATTTAAAACGGCAGTAGGCGGGACATATACTTAAAGAACCAATGCCCGTTGGATGGAAAGGTTCTTTAGCGGCGACCTTGCAACAGAACATGAGAAACGTTATGGAGAACTTTGGGGGATGTCTTAGTCTATCGTGGTCTAGCAGTGACAAGCTTGAGTACGAATTATTAAACCAAACAAATAAATAAAATTACCCTAAGTGATAAAATTATCTGAAACGAGAAAAAAAAAAACACCAAACCCCTTTTCTGAATTTAAAACGGTTTTTTTTCTCTGAAGAAAAATAGAAAATTGTTAAGACTTAGTCGCGGCGACATTTACAGTAGATTAGGGATGTGAAGTGGGGCTACAAAAAGCTTCTCCGAGCTGCGACTGTGGTGCTCCTGAACAGACAACCGCTCATATTGTGGAGGAATGCTCTGCGACACTTTACTGGGGAGCTAGGCGACCTGCACGCGCTAACTGAGGATGCTAGGGAATGGCTATCAAACCTAGACATTCAATTGTAGACAGCTCACTTTCTTTATTTTTGGTTTATATTTACTTGTACATACTTTGATAAAGAATAAAGCCATACGATAATAATAATAGGGATGTGAAACGTGTAATGTAGTGTACTACAATATTACGATTGGAGTTGTCGATTTGACGACGCGTTTGGCTCAGTTTGTAAACACATACTGAGCCGGCGGTCCCGGGTTCGAATCCCGGCCGGGGCAAATATTTGTCTGATGAACTCGAATATTTGTGCTTGGGTCATGGTTGTTCTATGTATTTAAGTATATTATTTATATAAGTACGTATACCGTCGTCTAGTACCCATAACACAAGCCTTCTTAAGCTTAATTTGGGGCTAGATCGATTTGTGTGTGGTTGTCCGATATTTATTTATTTATTATTTATGTATAAATCTGTAACCAACTTTCATAAATGAAAAATAAATAAGGGGGAATTCCAATTTCTACGTTACAAGTTTTTCCGGCTGATATGATGATGATGTAGTTCTTGAATAGGACACTATAGCTTAATTAATCTACAAACCCTTGTCACCGAACGCAAATCGGATTTCTAATCCCCACTGGGGAACTATGTAAAACAAGTTGACGACGCGATTGGCTCTTTTCACCCCCTTAAGGGACGATTCCTGCGATAAAAACTATTCTATATCATTCCCTGGGACTAATACTATCTCTGCAGCATTTTTTTTCAAAATCCGTCAAGCCATTGTTTCGTGATTGAGTAGCAAACATCGAAACACCTTTTACAAACTTTTTCATTACAAGCTTTTTTTTATTTATTACTTTCACCCGTCCCGTTGTCTCAAATTTGATCCATTTTTGAGCTGAAATTTTGCACGAATATGCAAATTGCGTGACAATGCAATATTATAATGACGTGGAGCTGATCTGATGATGGAGCTGGAAGGTGGCCATAAGAACTCCGTAATAAAACCACATAACCCCATCGAGTTTGGGCTCGTTTGATTCGTCTTGGTGAGTACTTTGTCTTCATATAGTTTCCAGGGTCTGATGATGGAGCCGGAAGGTGGCCCTAGGAACGAAAGCCTGTAATAGTGCAAATCTACTGAGTGTTGTCCTTTTAGAATCGTATCAGTAAGCAATTGATGGATGGAAGCAAAGTACAGTCAGCTATAAAAGCTTGTCACAAAAAAAAATCTTTTCAGTTTTTCGAAATTTTCAGTACGGTGCAGATATGGGGGTTGAAAACTTAAAAAAAGGAATATTTCAGCCATTTTGGAAAATTATCTCGAGGTTACCAGCCCACAGAGCCAGTATTAGTAGGATAGGATATCGTCAGCCAGTATCCGTATCCATAGTACAAGCAATGCTTGGTTTGGGACTACATAAGTAGCCCGGAGTATAGCAAAGTCCTAGAGTCGCGACCACGTATAGGAAAGCGCAGTGTCGGACGGCCCCCGACTAGATCGACGGATGACCTCGTGAGGGTCGCGGGGAGTCGGGATCGCACTTTGTGGTGAGCTTTGGGGGAAGGCTTATTAATTCAGTGAATAAAGGATTTTGACCTTACAAACGGTCCGGTAGTTTTGAATTTTTGATATGTTGTATAGGATGGTTAGTCAGTTTTAAAATGCAAAATGCACAATTCCCCCCCCTCCGCGCCCGCCGCCATATTGAAAAAACCGGCACTCTCTTCATATTTTTGCTCATATCTTCCTTTAGGAGCATTTTAGCTAGAAGAAAG
The DNA here is from genome assembly GCA_932273695.1 of Apotomis betuletana. NCBI lineage: Eukaryota > Metazoa > Arthropoda > Insecta > Lepidoptera > Tortricidae > Apotomis > Apotomis betuletana. The sequence continues at coordinate 2,400,702 of OW026309.1, read as the reverse complement.
CTTGGACAATGTTATAGAGAGTTAAATTTACTACATTTTCCATTTTATATTTTGTTTCTAGGACAGATAGTTACGGAGATATGCACATTTAAAAAAACTTAAGAAATTGCAATTTCCAGCTCAAAAACAAACTTCTGGATTATATCTTCGTTTAGGAGCATTTTAGCTAGAACAGTGCTTGGGCAATTTTGTAGAGAATTAAATTTACTATAATTTACATTTAAAATTTTGTTTCTAGGACAGATAATTACGGAGATATGTAAAAAATAAAGTCACATTTTCCGAAAATGTATGTAAAAATGGAAATGAGTTTTATAAGCAATTATATTTCCTACATATTTTAATTTGTCCTAGACTAGTCCCTAACTGAATGACAGCGTTCTAAACCAAGAATTTTGAGATATTTTCGGAAAATACGACTTTTCCTGTTTTTTAAATGTGCATATCTCCGTAACTAACCGTCCTTGAAACAAAATTTGAAATGTAAATTATAGTAATTTTAATTCTCTACAACATTGCCCAAGCTTTGTTGTAGCTAAAATGCTCCTAAACGAAGATATAATCCAGAAGTTGGTTTTTCAGTAGGAAATTGCGATTTTTTACGTTTTTTTAAATGTTGATATCTCCGTAACTATCTGTCCTAGAAAAAAAATATAAAATGGAGAATGTAGTAAATTTAACTCTCTATAACATTGTCGAAGCTTTCTTCTAGCTAAAATGCTCCTAAAGGAAGATATGAGCAAAAATATGAAGAGAGTGCCGGTTTTTTTAATATCGCGGCGGGCGCGGAGGGGGGGGAATTGTGCATTTTGCATTTTAAAACTGACTAACCATCCTACAGAACATATCAAAAATTCAAAACTACCGGACCGTTTGTAAGGTCACGCATAGTACTTTAGTCTCTATTCACCGTGTTATATGTTGAGCAGATCTGATAGATAGATAGAAGTAGATCGATTTGTGTAAATACCTCCATTAATATTTATTCATTTATTTAATTTTCCTGATGCTCTCTCTCTCTGTCTGTTCGTAAACAAATGGTCCAATTACCTCGCCCAGTGACGCACAGACAGATTTTATAATCATCTGATTATATTTTAGAACAATGTCGGAAGCCCTGTTGGGGCTTTGTCGATCCTGAAAGGAAGGTTACCTACCTAAAAAATGTTACTTATTTGTAATTTTGACGTTGAGCGACTTGAGCGTTGAGAAAGGAATGTTTCCAGTTGTACTGAAGCTGTCTCTTTGCCTGTTCATGAAAATACAAAAATAATATTTAGCTGATATGAACATTTCTGTAAGTTTTTAATGAATTGTACAATTTCAACATACTAACCTCCAAGAAAAGAGCGTACTCCCACCTAATGCCGGCAACGCACTTGTGACTCCTCTGGTATTGCAGGCGTCTATGGGCGACGGTGATCGCTTTCGCGTCCCCTAGGACATAAAAAAAATAAAACCTATAGCCAACGCAATATCTTTGCGACCTTATCACGCCAAATCAGCTGATCTGAAACAATCCATTTTAACCAGTTACGGCTGATAAATAAGGCGGGGTTTGCGAATGAAGTGGCTCCTTTTACTCCTTCTAGTAATAAACCGGTGAAGTGCGAGTCAGACTGGGGCCCGAGGGTTCCGTACTAACTATGAAAGCACTACTCTTAAAATGAGATAGGCGACAAACAGAAATGATGGAGACAACTGGCAACTGGTGGGTGACCTTTCAATGTCAACCTTATAGGTACCTTAATACCTTCAGTGATTAATACATTGAAAAGACAGACTCGTTTGTGACAACTTTGCAAGCACAGTTGCTAAAGAAGTCACGTTAAGAGCAGACAGGCAGAAAACATAAGCTCTCTCGTGGGATTTGTTGTGAGACTTCAGGGGCCCAGAGAACGTGATCGAGACTGGTGCCACATTAGACGTTGACTTAGTTATCTTAGTCTATTACTTTAGGGGTTCTCATTTTTTTTCAATTCGCGGCGCACTTAAAGGTTCGTTTTTTTTTAACTGCCGGTGTAGCATAACAGTATTATTCGTGACTCTAGTTGCGCAACGTAGCGCCCAATCGTTCCTGTTCTGTTTCTAAATAGCTACAATATGATACGATCTCAACCCCCATATCTCCATATATGAAAAAAATTCTGAAAGCTAACGATAAAAAAAGTATAAAATTATCAAACCAGCACCTCTAGCACAACTGTGACACGCGACTCTTTCGCGCGATATATACTACCTGTCTCTTTCTGTACAGTACTGTGAGAGAGTGACAGGTGATGCTATGTCGCGAACTATATGTAAGTAGTTGTGCTATGTACTCGGTTGCGAAATGCGACCTGGAGGCAAGATTATCCGGAAATCTGAACAAAAGGATGTAAGAAAAAATAATGTTGATGCTGAAATAGAGACTCGCTCACTGAATTAAAACAAAAATATCCGTTCGCACGATTAAATAGAAACCCAAAAAAATTAACCCATTTGTTTCAATTCAAGGATTAATTTATCGGGTCACATATGCACCAGGGTAGTGAATTATTGATGCCCGGGAGGGCAGCTGCGGTGCATTCTAATTCGCTCTAAACAGGGGCATTGTCCCCTTCTAACGTTACGAGAAAAATAGAGGCAATTGAGAAAAATTCGGGCGGTGTGCCGCGACAGAGGAAATTTGTCAGTGATTTTTATACGCGATTCGTTTTGTTTTTGTTAAGTCACTGGCTCAATATAACATGGTTATATCCTTCATTTTGGAGGAATTGTAATGTGAACCTTGATATAGTGAACGAAGACTGGAAGCATCTCTGTTTGGCCCTATGGTTGACTGGTAGAGAATGCCATTAGGCATTAAGTTCGCCATTTGTACTGTCTTTTGTTTTGTGCAATAAAGTTTAAATAAATAAATAAGACTAATTATATCTGCCCGGAAAATAAATAAATAAATAAAGGGACAATCATACACAAATCGACCTAGTCCCAAACTAAGCAAAGCTTGTACTATGGGTACTTACTACTAGACGGTGATATAAATAATATATATAAATATACATGTATAGATAACAACCAATGACCCAGGAACAAATATTAGTGTTCATCGCACAAATATTTGCCCCGGCCGGGATTCGAACCCAGGACCGCCGGCTCAGTAGGCAGGTGTCTACAAACCGAGCCAACCGCGTCGTTAAGAAAAAGGCGTCAGGAAAAGGCAAGATTATGTATTAATGGGTCAGCGAAATGCTGTGACATATTTTACTGTCGAATCATGGATCTTATTCAACTGAAAATATCACTTCATCTATAGATATGGTACGATGGAGTAGTTATTTTTCTTATATCTAAGGCCAGAAGAGCTACTCTTAAGTTACTATAATTATGATATCAAAAAAAACAGAGCATAACATTTTAATGAATTTTCAATGCTGTTTTTTTTTATAAGGTTTTATTTCCTACCTAGAACACCAACATTATGTACCTATATTTGTATACCATTCCAGAAAATAGTGCGTTTTGGCAAAAAAATTACATTGTCAATAAAAACTGTTTACAATAGGACAATGAGCTTCAAGTGTAGGTAATTTTGCAGCATAACATTTCAACTCCATTTAGGTTTTCCGTATATTATAAATAACATTGACACAATCACATTGCCACGTTATTTGGATTAAAATCAAACATACACTAGATACAAAATCTGTTTAATTTTTCGAAAAATAATGACGGTTGAAATTTCTAGTCCTACGTTCGATTCAGCGTGGGTGAACGAACGCTCTAACGCTTATTCGCAAAACTAAGCCTCATCTCTCATGATAACTTCGCAGTTCGCACACACGACACCGACGTAATAAAAATTATATGCTCCAATTTACGATGGAGGGGGAGGGCCCAAAAAATGCCCCCCGTCCCCCCTGATTGCGGGATCGAATCTCGCTAAATGGGGGTGAAAAATTCGCGGGAGGGGGCGCGGAGAGAACGATACATTTTTATCATTATCCCTTTCTAACGAACTATAGGGTGGAGGTAATTATTAATTTTATTTTTTTGTTTGTGTGCGTTGCATTGATTAATTAGTAAGCCTTTGGGGAGATTGGTGTTGCGTCGTAGTTAAAGTATTAAGCGTTGATGGCTTAGTGATCTAGTGCTATAAGTTATTTATATAGGAATGCTGATATGCAAATACTTTGGCGCTGAATCGACGAAGTCTTGCAATATCTTCAATTTGAATTTTATCATTGTATTAAATAGGCATATAAACAATTTTACTTTTCGAGCTACATAGTGTGTTTCACAAATTAACATTTGAACGAGGATTAGTTAAAATTAGAGATATTAGTCGCTCCTGTACAATATATCTAAATTGCCGATATGACTCGCCAATTTGATTTTTAGACAAAATAGAATTATTTTATTATCAATTTTATATAGAAAACTCACGTAAGTCCCAGACTTATTAAAATACATACGAAACGCGTTTACTCCCGTCGTAGAAGTCGAATATCGCTCGTAATGTTTCGAATCGGTACGCAATTCATCTTCAGGAGCTATAGTCACGGTGGCGCCCGCAATCGAAAACTGTGCGCTAACGTTCTCTCCGCTCGGCTGCGATATTATATAAAAAAAAAAAAAGATTGAATATATATTGAAAAAGAAAATATCATTATGGTAAAGGTCGAATTACTCACACCGCTTAAGAGGTCTTATACATTTTATAATGTATTTTTTCATATTATGACAAATATATAAATTTCATTTATTTAAATAAAAACAATGTCAAATAAAAGTACAATAAAAATAAAATAAAAATTATCTAACTTAAGACTAACTTGTGTACAAATATATTGATAATTTCAACCAACTTTTTAAAGTATATCATACTTTACCCTGAGTTCTAGATAGTAACATAGCTATATTTCATTATTTCATAGCTTGCAGTCGAAAATAATAACTGATTTCATCAATATGCAACTCAACACTACCACACAAATATAGCTTATCCTATTTCGCCTTTCAAGCGTCGATATACTCAGGGAATAGAATAGAATAGAATAGAATAGAATAGAATAGAATAGAATATTCTTTATTGCACACCTCAACAGGAAATAAATACAAACAAATTACAAGTAACATTCAAGAGAGGTAAACAACAAGGAATAAGGAGACTATAGGCTGAACAGGTGGCTTTTTATCCCAATAAAACGTACAGTTCCTGAGGCATTTGTAAAATTCCCGGGGAATAAAAAAAAAGGATAAATTAAACGTTGAAGACGAGACGCATTGTGACAATAAATTGCTCGATTCACACCGGCTGCCGCACGAACTTGGGAGGCATGGAATTAGAAACTAGTTTCTAAAAAATGTACACGTTACAAACACAAATATTGTGAAATGTAAACAAATAACCGCCACTCCCATTCATAACTTTCACGTTCTATATTTAAATAGTTCACTTTCCTAAAAATCGAATTTAAAAATACTACATTCCCGAGGCTAGCTAAAATTCACTCTCGCTTTTCAACGGTCAAATAAAAATTCGTTAAATTCGAGGGTAACTAGATTCTACCAGTTATTTTTTTAGACGCAGCTTAGCTGCCGATAGGTTTTATTTTTATTCCACCGCAGCTTTTAACGATACGCGCTGAAATAGATGGTTTTTTCTATTTTTACCCGACTACGGCAAAGCCAAAAGGAAGGGTTACAAGTTTAGCAGTCTATGTAATAGCCTCATATACCTATATGGGTGTGTAATGTTTTGCATAACAACAATTTGCGAATTTTCATTTTGCATAAAACGAATTGCATAATTTCAACCTGCATAAGTGATCATATAGCATAAAAACAAAATGCATACAAACGAATTGCATAATTTAGAAAATTATAATAGCTTAATTGCATAATAATGTATTTGCATAATAGACAAATAGCATAATAGTCACTTTGTATACTATAACATTGTCATATCATACTTTTTTCATAATAACTTAAAGCATAAATGTTGTCCAAATAAATATATCCAAAAATATAATATATTTTCTTATTCATTTTTCCCCATTGCCGAGCCAAATTAGGAGCAGTTACCTTTTAAGGGTCATAAAAAAAAGCCTAACCTACATATCTCTGAGAGCAGTTCGTTTTTAAGGGTCATAAAAAAAATAACCCTAACCTACCTATCTCTTGGAGCAGTTTCGTTTTTAGGGTCATAAAAAAAACCCTAACCTACCTATCTCTTGGAGCAGTTTCGTTTCAAGGGTCATAAAAAAAATAACCCTAACCTACCTTTCTCTCGGAGTAGTTTCGTTTTAGGGTAAAAAAAAACCCTAACCTACCTATCTCTGGGAGCAGTTTCGTTTTTAGGCTCATAAAAAAAATAACCATAACCTACCTATCTCTTGGAGCAGTTTCGTTTTTAAGGTCATACAATAAATAACCCTAACCTACCTATCTCTTGGAGCAGTTTCGTTTTTAGGGTAAAAAAACCATAACAATATTTCAGTAGGTAGGTACTCAACAACTTTTTATTAGGGACTTATTTGATATGATATTTATGCAACTTGATAATTATTTTAAGTGTTTTTATGAGTTTTAATAAATATTCTGAATGTATGTTATACCAAGTGACATTATGACTTATGAACATTATAACGAATGTTATTATGATTATTAATGGTTATGATGTTTAAATATTATGCTTGACAAAATTATGAATGTTGTTTTTATGCAATGTGTTTATTATCCATTTTGAAAGTAGTTAAATGAAAATATGCTAAATGTTTTTATGCAACTTGAACCGCACCCCTCATAATTATATATGAGGGTTAAAATCATGCCCGACTTTGTGATGAAATATGTCATCTCAACGGGGTGTAATCTTGACTCTACTTCCGTGCGGACATCTTCCAGTCACAGATAATCCGCATTTTAATAGCAATGGCCCTTAACCATTAAAATTGAAATGCGTAACCTGGTTTAAGAGACCTGGATTCAAACCCGGTACCTCTGCATTACATTAACACGCTGGACCGGTAATCCAGAGGTACCGGGTTCGATTCCAGGTCTCTTTAACCAGGTTACGCATATGAATTTTTCTTTGTGCTTTAATCTTTTGTATCAATGTTGAAATATAAAAATTGCACCCTCCCAGTCGGCACCGATCTGGAGCCCGTTTTTTATTTATAGTTAGGTTTAGTTAAGTTTATATATATACATATATTCTAGTTCTAGTTTTAATTGTTTCTATGTATTATCTTTATATTTGCTTATTGTTGTTATATAAAATTGTATTAATACTTTCGTTAGACATATTTAATTATTGAATTCAACACTCAAGGTGTCACGCTGTACGGGTACCAGTCCCTGATGAAGAGCTCCGTACGAGTTCGAAACATGTCGGCCAGTTCCTGACCAAATTCTCGTGAGTGTAAACCGCTTAACACAATAAATAAAAACTGTAGTATGTACCCACATTAAAAATAAAGAGACATTACAGTCATGTATCATAAGGAATGGCCTTACTGCAGCAGCCCTTAGTTCGTATCTAATCAGATCAAAACTTACCAACTCCAACATAACACACGATATTGAAGTAAACCGAGTACTCCAAAGAATCAGCGAGGCGGCCTACACTTTTGCAAGTACGTTATGCGAGAAAATTTCCTTTGATCCTAAGACCAGTAAGACAGACCCGGCATTTCCAATTCCCTTGGATTATACTGTAAGTCAGATCCTTAATTATCGCGTCAGATCTCCAAATGTGTTGGAAATTTTAAAATCCTTTGACTTTGATGGTATTTAGGCCTTTTGTGAGAGTTATATCATGCTAATTATAATGCCAGAGTATGTTTTTGAAATGTTCTTCCTTTAAAGTATGTGAAAACTCACGTATTTTTGGCTTGAGGTGTATTTCTGATCATCAAACATCGCCTACTGATGTTACATAAATACTGTTCATCCTGTATTGCTGAATAATCGCATTGAATTTAATGGTGATCTATTTAAATTTGACCACTTCATGTAGTACATACAGTCATCGTCAAAAGTCGCTGACACTTTTAGTAGTTATGTGACTTGACATAATGTCAGTAGTAAAATTGACAGCTATTTTTGATGCTGACCATACTTACCCATCCAAACAACGCAGATATAACCAGGTAACATCATATTTTTTTCATTTGAATGTTAGTGCACATGGTATTATGATCTTGGTGACCACTACCGGCAACAATATAGTAGGTACCACCGACTACAATATCTTAGAAAACTTTCAGGACTATCATAAGTAGGTACATATTTCAATAATCACAACAAAACCAAATTAATTTAGTTGCACCGCCCACAAATTATCTGCTTAGCCCAATGGTTGACTGGTAGAGAATGCTCTATGGCATTAAGTCCGCCTTTTGTACGATAAGTTCTTTCTTTTGTGCAATAAAGATTAAATAAATAAATAAAATCAGTAAACTTTAATACTAAGTATTAACTACCCCGAAATGAAGTGTCTCTTCTCATTTGGAATATCTTGCTCTCGTATCCCAATACGCGCATTAGACGTAGTATAGATATGTCGAGTTACCCCCTAAATTATTTCGACATATGCAAATTTGTGCGCGCCTACAGATGTTGACAAAGATTAACCGTTTCAGACGCGACGGAAACCGGTAAAGATTTTATACATGGAATGATTATATGTAATTTTTATATAATAACGAAATGAATTAAGTCGTCCTTCGTACATACATTATGTTTTCATATCTTCCTATCGCTGTAGTTTTGTAGCACTAATTGTTTTCTTTTTATTTATTTTAAGTATCAATTGAGATATTTTTATGAACAAATAACAACAGTTTTACTTCTACATGTTCTTGTTTCTGTTTGATCTCCGTTAAATAAATAAACTAAATATACCGAAAGACGTCTACTGCTAGCCAAAGCCTAAGGCAATTTTCTCCGTAATAATTAACAACAACATTCGTTTTCAGTTTGATTTGTAAAGTTTATTTTTATTTCTGTATGATAAATTATGCTGCTATTTACCAAGTGATTTACCGTAATAAGTGTCTCTTTGATTCCTTTTTTTTTCGTGAGTAGCACTCATGAGTACCCACCACGACGATAATCTTCCGCACAGCGAGCAATCCTTATTAAAGCAAATAGACAGCTAAATCAAATAACCTGCTTGTGTACAACCACTTGTACTAAATCAGAATGACGTACAGAATGGCACATGACGCATAAAAAAGGGACCCTATTACTAAGAGTTCGCTGTCTGTCTGCTTGTCCGTTTGTAACCAGGCTGTATCTCATGAAACGTGATAGACACTTGAAATTTTCACAGATGATGTATTTCTGTTGCCGCTATACTAAAAACAGAATAAAATTAATATTTAAGTGGGGCTCCCATACAACAAACGTGAATGGTTGCGTAAAATTTTGAACCTCGTTTGTATGCGGCGCAAACTTAACTTGGCCAGTTAAGATGGGAAGCGACTCGCACTTGGCCGGTTTTCATTATGATGTTTTCTCTCTGCAAACAGTCTACGCATGTCTAATCTATGTGAGCACACCTAGCGACTCTCCCAAAAAACGGAGCGCGCAGTAAAATTGTCTAACTACCCCCCGCGCGCGCTCATTACGGCGCCTGCGTGCGCGGCGGGCGTCGCGCCGCGGATAAATCTCGAGATATGTGGCGACTTAGTAAAAATAACTGAATGCTACTATGTTGTGCCGTTTTTTTTTAATAGCCTTTTTAGGTTTTCCACTGCTGGGCAAATACCTCCGCTTCTTTTCTCTACTCGACCATATAGCCATTGCGGTTCTGCCATTCTCGGCAGCCATCTCTTTTTCGGTTGTGCTGTTATAAAAAAAAAGCGAGCGAGCGAAGTCAACTTGGCCTTAAATTATTTCGTATGGTATGCGTTGGTTATGGTTTCTTACTTGGATGTCCAGACGCTTTCTGGTGGTTCTCGCTTAGAGGTCGCATTTTTCAACCAATTCTCATGAAATATTGTGAAGGTTCGATATGTATGGTTAGGTGCTAGATTCATCATCATTAACTTTACTTACTTTTAGAAAATTACTAGCTGTGCCCCGCGGTGTTACCCGCTCATCCTACGGGAACACTAAATTTATTCGGTATGAAAAGTATCCTTGTATATATATGTCCTTTCCCGGGTCTCAAACTATCTTCATGCCAAATTTCATCTATTTCGGTTCAGCGGTTTAAGCGTGAAGAGGTAACAGACAGACAGACAGACACACTTTCGCATTTATAATATTAGTATGGATTCCCACATCTGCGTCAACTTGTCGCGATTCTCACTCGCGTTTACATCGATACAAACGTTCATCATCTCAGCCATAGGACGTCCACTGCTGAACATAGGCCTCCCCTTTGGACTTCCATATATACCGGTTGGAAGCGACCTGCATCCAGCGCCTTCCGGTGACCTTTATAAGGTCATCTGTCCATCTTGTAGGTGGACGTCCTACGCTGCGCTTGCTGGTCCGAGGTCTCCACTCGAGCACTTTACGGCCCCATCGGCCATCTGCTCTGCGTGCTATGTGGCCTGCCCATTGCCACTTCAACTTGCTAATCCGGTGAGCTATATCGGTCACTTTAGTTCGTCTACGGATTTCCTCATTTCTGATTCGATCACGTAGAGACACCCCGAGCATAGCCCTCTCCATTGCTTATTGAGCGACTTTGAGCTTTGAGATGAGGCCGATAGTGAAAGACCACGTTTCGGTACCGTAAGTCATCACTGGTTGAAGACTTTCGTCTTGAGGCACTGAGGTATAAACGTACGTATGAATCAATTCATTTGCGCCATGCTATAATAAAATAAGGTATGGCACTCCGGAATGGCAGGCGAGACTTTTGACGTCATCACGCTATGATATATGGGTGGTGGTGGTGATATATGGGTGGTGGTGGTGGTGATATATGGGTGGTGGTGGTGGTGGTATATGGGTGGTGGTGGTGATATATGGGTGGTGGTGGTGATATAAGGGTGGTGGTGGTGGTATATGGGTGGTGGTGGTGATATATGGGTGGTGGTGGTGGTATATGGGTGGTTCCGGTTTTTTTTGGGATTTTATGGCTTGGCTGCAGAGGCCACGGCTGGTTCTGTCAATCCGTTTCTGTGTTGCCAGTGGTGTATCATAATACTCCCCAATTCCCTTGTTAGTGTATGAATCTCATAAAATCGTGAGTGTTAAAAATCAATTATTACGACACAATAAAACTTAGTCAAAGAACAAGCGTAATTAATAAATGCATAATTATTATGTCTTGTACTGTTCTGTGATATAGCAGACGATCCGTGATACCTTCTTGCTCACTTCTCTGCAAAACTTAGTAATAGATACATAACGTCTGTTGACAAACAAAACTAAGTAACAGATGCTTACTTAAACAAAGCTCGTATCACAGTTTCAATTTGTTTATTAGATACGAGGTTTTAAAGAGCAGTGACATCAATTTTAGTGAGTTTTAGTTGTCTCCTGGCGAATTAGCTCTTGTCATGTAATTTTCATATCATATTTTGTTTCGTAATAGACAAATGGTCGTGGTGAGGGCACTTCTATAATAAATTTCTATCATTTCATGTCATTAATACGTTAATATGAAAACTCGAAGATATCTTCGGACTAATCCGTCTAACACATCCCATTTACCTCGCCCAGCCATATACAGATTAGTTATTACTTATTATTAATACGCTAAGATGAAAACTCGAAGATATCTTCGGACTAATCCGTCTAACACATCCCATTTACCTCGCCCCGCCATATACAGATCGCGATACTAACGCGTGTTCATCTCTTTCTAGTTTTGAAAAACTCCCTCCCCCTCCCCTTCCGCCCCCTCCTACCCCCCTTACCCCTCTCCTAATTCCTTACATATTTAAATTCCACTTTCAACGTTGTGCCTTATATTGTCTCCTATGGTTTTGTGCGTTATTTGGTTAAGGATTGTAATGAATTTAAAAATTAAATGGGTGACGAGCGTGCTTCCTCGGTGTTGATTGGTTTCTCATTTTATTTAATGAAAAATCTAATTGTGATGCGGAGTGGAGGTTTTACGAGGGCAACATGTGCGTAAATAGAACTTTTTTTACGTACATGCTAATTATTCTTTATAGGATTTTATCTGGGTAAGGCTCAGAGCATTTTGAACGCTCCTCGACTTATGAGGCCTTATTCCTTTTAAAATTTATTTTTTTCATATTATGACAAATATATTGATAATTTCAACCAACTTTTTGAAGGGAATAATACTTTTCCCCGAGTTCTAGGTAGTAACATAGCTATTTCATGCTTTCATTGCGTGCAGTCGAAGTTAAGTGTGGTTAAGTTGAAAAAACTAATTTTCCGCGTGAATTTTGTCAATTTTGAGTAGTTTTTGAAACAAAAATTATCAATGAAAAATTCAAACTGTAGGTTTCGAATATATACCAATAAATCCCAGTAGCCCTGTTCTAGGTAGTAACATCAATAATATGTTAAGAAACATGTTTGATCATAGAGATAAATGTCTAAAACAATCAGCATCTTAAAAGGAATAAGGCCTCTTAAATTGTTTTCACAAATATTTAACATCATTTATGCAAAAGAAAGCGTTAATTGGTGACCTTATCACAGGGCGTTTCTAGCGAATTGTGATGGAGTCCAAAAATAAGATGATATTCGTTTACATTTCGTAACAGAAGGAAACAAGCAGTTGAAACGCTCCGGAGCCTTATCAAAGGTAAAGGTTAAAACCTAAGGGCGCTCACTGCAAGCATTCACCTGTAATTTATATACAAAATATATGAATATCTCACGCACCCTAAGTCAATCCATGGCCTAGTACCAATTCGTCGAAGCAATGCGATATCTTCAATTAAGCAACGTCTCTACTAAGTCATTGTCATCATAATTAGGTAGCATATGTTCCCAAGGACCTCCGATCAGTAGTACGTTCTCATTTAACTGTTTCCTGTGATCTTGTCCAGATTGTCGGTCCACCTCGTAATACTTTAAAGTGGGTTTATCTAATACTTGAAGACCTGATCAACCTCAACGACGATGCCATCAAATGGCAAAGCTGTTCGAAGTACAACCCTGCCATGCGATTAAAATAATAAATCTGATACTTTAGTTTTCTCGGCGCAAAGATGTTTTACTCTAAACTATGAAAAAAAAACTAAATCAGTATTAGCAAGTGATCATTTTAGAAACACAAATAATTAACTGCGCTATACATATCTTCTTTTGTTTTTTATGAGCATTGATTATAACGGCATCTTATTATCTTATCAAATTACGGCCATTATTTCCAGAAAAATGTTAAGAGCGCAATGCAGGATTTGTATGGGCTCGCGGCGCCAGCTGTACAGCGACATCTATTGGTTAAATAATGTTTTTCCAATCATTACGTCCGAAATGGCTGAACTAATTTCAACCAATTTCGGTACTCAAGCTGTATAGTATATCTAAAGATGATTGTATGATAATTTTTACCCGACTACGGTAAACAAGTTAAGTGGACGAAGTTGCGGGCACTCTAGCACTAGGTAAAATAAAAAAAAAACACTTATCTATGAGGTTTTACCTTCAATAACTATATATTAATATTCGTGCGTAATTCGCCATCGGTAGAAACGGCAACTGATCAAACATTTATCAATAATTCGAGTATTTGGTGCGTTTTAGATGCCATCTGTTTATACCTGGATATTTGTGCAATGTCTGTAAGTCGTCCTTGGGACTAATGGCAGACGTGTTGTTCAATAGAAGACAAAATGGCGTCTGTTTCTGACGTTACTGTGCGAATAAGTTTAATGGCAAAAGTAATCATAATTTATAAACCAAAAATATATTGAGGTAGGCGCTCAGTTTTTAAGATTTTGCTGTACCTAAGGGTGAGTTCTTGTGATATTAGTAGTGTTATGCCTATTTGCCTCATAATTTTTTTTGTTGAATGTTTCCTCGTATCAAATTGTTACTTCGCCGTCTTTTTCTTCCTCTGAAGTCTGAATACATTTTTCATAGGTAATTCTTGAAAATATCATCCATCATGTATATATTCTGTAAATTGTCTTCTAAGAATTGATTTCAATGTTACTGTTACAAACAAACGTAGTTAGGTACAAGTAAAGCAAATATCATGCTAATGATTTTGGTTAGGTTAGGTTAGGTTTGTTTTATAAAAGTTCCAAATAGATTATGATTATTCTAAGAATTCGTTGCTTAATCGTGTTAAAAAAGTGTTTACAATGCATGTGCTCGAAAAGAGCGTATTCTAGGCATTCAAACTGTGCGGAAAGTACTACTTTTCCGCACAAGTGCTTTTTACTTTTCAATTTTTTTTAATTTCTAGCCGTATCTGACAGCCTGTCGCAAAGAGGTTTTATTATTTACAAAAAGTTTGATAAATAAGTCAAATACCGATTATTATCACGTATAAAAGTACAATAAAACCAATATTTCATGAATTAATTCATTTAACACGTCATAAATTACATTAGATATAAAATTTGATTAATAAACGAACTTTAAAAATCGTTATTCATTAAATAAATTTGGCTGAATGTACACGCGCTTGTGCCATAACGACATAAGACGAATATTAAAAAAAATCTTTTGCACATGCGCAGTAGTAGATAATATGTCGAGCGCGGTTTACAAAATAGGTCCGCCATTTTTTATTGATGTCTAGTTTATTTTGAAGTTGTTTTGTGCAAATCTGCTGAAATAATGGCGAGATAAAGTGACGACTCATGAATTTAAACCCGTAAAATGTTATTGAAGAAGTAAAAAATGTGAACGACGGCTTCTTGTTGGATAAATCAAATCAAAACGTCATGCATAGTAAAGTTTTGTACGGAACTCGTGTGTAAGATGATTTCCGACTCGTGTTTGTTTAATCACTCGCTCGTACCTCGCTCGTGACTAAAAGTCACACTCTTCTGAAATCACCTACCTTCCACACTTGTATCGTAAATAACTATTATTTATCGTGTAAGTTAAAAAAAAAAATAACAAGAAAAAGAACCGACTTCAGTAAAACTAAAAAACCAAAAATAACCCGTTCAAGTACAGATTACATTTGACTCACCCTTCGAAGTAGATGCCAAACCACTCAGTTCTTATATTTATAGTTATATTATAGTTTACGCGAGGTTTGGCACCTACTTCGAAGGGTGAGTCAAATGTAATCTGTACTTGAACGGGTTATTTTTGGTTTTTTAGTTTTACTGAAGTCGGTTCCTTTTCTTGTTAATTTTTTTAATTTTTTTTTGCTTTTTAGTGATTCATATAAAAGTTCTAGTGGCCATCTGTGGTGTTCATCATCAGTTTCCTTACACCAAATCCTATTTACTGAATGTAAATTCTTGACTTTATCAATAAATTACCGAAAGCGCCGTAGGGTAGGGTGGTCTAAGACTGCGCGCTTAACGTATGATGGACTATAAAAAAAATTGGGCAAGTGCGAGCCTGACTCGCGCATGAAGGGTTCCGTACCTATACATATATATATAATCTATAACAAGTTTGTTGTATGGGAGCCCCCCTTAAATATTTATTTTATTTTATTTTTAGTTTTTGTTGTTATAGCGGCAATAGATATACATCATCTGTGAAAATTTCAACTGTCTAGCTATCACCGTTCTTGAGATACAGCCTGGTGACAGACGGACGGACGGACGGACGGACGGACGGACGGACGGACGGACGGACGGACGGACGGACGGACGGACGGACGGACGGACGGATGGACGGACGGACAGCGAAGTCTCAGTAATAGGGTCCCGTTTTTACCCTTTGGGTACGGAACCCTAAAAAACAAACCAAACATGTCCCTATAACATTTGAAGAGTTCCCTCGATTTCTCCAAGATTCCATCATCAGATCCCGACTTAGTGCCAACGGGACCAACTCGGAGTTATAACCTTTCGATTAAAAAACAATAATTGAAAATCGGTTCACGGTTCTCGGAGATATCGAGTAACATACATACAAAAAAAAAAATAGTTCGAATTGAGAACCTCCTCCTTTTTTGAAGTCGGTTAAAAATTATAGTATACGGTTCCAGATTTAAATGATGTCTACGAAATGTCACCTTTCCTCAGCGAAACATTAAAACTACGAATTTTTCGTTAAAGAATAAGTGAGTAATATCTTTAAGATATTAGTGCAATAGTGAACAAACTCGCATAGAAAGAGGTTGGGAATCTATATAATATCTTCTCATCCCATATACCGCATTTACGATGTAAGTTTTTAACCAATGTGGGTCGCCAGTGTCACGCGCCCTGAACAGAATTCTATACGATTTTGACTATGAAAGTTTAAGTTAGGAAGAAAAACTCATACAAAAAATTGTTAATAATATAACCTTCCAGACTAACAAAATTTAAGAATTTAAGATGTATTTTTTTTACATATAATCTTAGAAAACTTAAGATTTGGTACAATTTAAGATGAAAAATGTATGCCTTTAAAAGAAATAAAAAGTTAAACTTTGTTTTGTGATGACATACGGCGCTGAAATGTGGTCACTCACAATTAATCTCATAAGAAGGCTCAATGTAAAACCACTTTCGTCGTAACAATCTCTGTAAAACGTCCATAGGACTAACGAAAGACGTGTTGTTTAAAATAAGACAAAACGTCTGTTAGTGACGTTACTGTCCGAACAAACACAACGGCAAAAGTGATTATAATGGTTCGAATTTTTACTTAAAGCTTGAATAGGCGTTATTTGCTTTATTGCTTTAGCAATAGTGATATCGAATGTAACCCGTATAAGGTGTTCAATAGCGATCTAGAGAGATAGAGATTCTAGATAGAGCTACGCCTTACCAGCCCCCAAGTTGGCTAACATAACTGTACCCGTACCATGACTTTATCGCGATTTATATGGAGAATGGAGTTCTACAAAATAACCGCTAGGGCAGGTGTACTTTGTAGAAATACAATTCTCCATACAAATCGTTTACGCAGTCACTAGCGCGTACGGTCACCAGCCATGGCTTCATCTGTCGCACAAACTAGCATCACCCGTCCCTGCGTCCTTCTGATTACATAAAAAAAAACCGGTGAAGTGCGAATTGGACTCACGCCCGAAGGGTTCCGTACCAATGTCGAGCAAAAAACACGTTTTTTATTCTTTTTTGTTATAGTGGTAACAAAAATATAAATTCTGTGATAATTTCAACTGTCTGACTATCACGGCTCATGAGATACAGTACAGCTTGTGACAGACGGACAGACAGACAGACGGACAATGGAGTGTTAGTAATAGGGTCCCGTTTTTTACCCTTTGGTTACGGAACCCCAAAAAAGAGTTTTTTTACATGAGATGAAGTATAGGTATAGGTACTTACGTTTCCGAAGGTTCATTTGGGTAAGTATCATTCGTAACTATTTTTGCTTAAACAAACCGACGGCTCGAACTATTCCTTTTTAAATATACGACCAAGTTGCGTGGCGAATTGGGCAGAATCAAAGCAGTTCTCGCTTTACTGGCTTGCCACCAGATGGCGGAGTCATATTAAAATTGATGGCATCGGAGGCAATATCTAACGCCCAGAACCGCTCCTCGGTGAAACTATTCAGTCTTAAAGTCTGGGAATCTCATGGAAGAGAATTGCTGTGAAATCGCCTAGTCAAGTATGTTAAAAATAGTGCGTGGAGGCCCTCCGTGCGGAGGAAGTGAAACTTCGTAATGTGGAAATGAAAATAGGAAGGGGTAGAAATTGTAATTTCAAAAGAGAAAACCTAACAATGAATTGATATTCACAAGAGACGTACCTTGGCATAACCTTAAATCCGTCGCATTGTCCGTGGGATTGTTGCGTTGAACGTTTAACGCAACAGTGCTTTCCTACCCCCTCCACGATAGCGTTAAACGTTAAACGTTTAACGCAACCTTGTTGGAAGTCGCATAAGAAGTTTCACTTGAAAAAAACTTTCATAGTTTATTATCTAATGGGGAAAGACTAACAATTAGTTATTATAGGACTAGTGAAGTCTTCCCCCGGCGATAATTTTACCCGACCTGACCTTACATGTCCTGTTCCACATCATTTGGCCAAGATCTAGCCAGTTAACAGTGACCTAACCTATACTATCGTGTTTCTTTTTAATTTGATATTTATTCCTGTACTTAATGAAGAATATCACTGGGTCTTAAGATCACTTGAAATTGTATGACCGCTTAGCATTTTGTGCTAAGAAATAATTACACGCCTAGTAGTCCTTACCAAACCAAGTATTTCGGACACTATCATTAAGGCGAATCGAAAGATAAATACCTATTTTTTTAGTTTATAATGCAGCAAAATAATAACAAAAAACTGTGATATTCTTAATTTTGTAAACCTTTACGGCTTTGATTCTATTTTAAAATTAAAATATTGATTATTAAAGACTCATTTAGTCTTATTGTATTGTATTATTTGGGTCATTATCAGATTTAGGTGCGCGTCTTTTCGGTAGACATTTGCGAAATTAAGGATTCCAGGGCCTAATTTTCTGATTAAATGCCTGTGAGAATAAAGAACGTTCCCTCTTCTATAATCCGTTGTAATAGCAACATTACCTAAATTCATGCAAGCTCATAACTTTTGACCACCGAAGGGACAAATTTTGTTTTTTGAACTGACAATGACCCATTTAGAAGGTATTTATTTGCGGGTGCTTCAAAGAAACAAAAGTCAAAGTCAACTCAAGATTGTAATCATAATAAGTATAGAGACAAAATAGTCTCTAAAACGATTAAAAAACCTTTTACAGTTACACCCGGAAAGATATTGATAGTTTCCAAACGACTGAACCGTTGCTCCTGGTTACAGCTAACAACAATCTCAGCCAAGTATTTTTCAAAGATGAATCTTTAGATTCATGCAATTTATTGCATCATCCGAAAACAAATAAGACGCTAACTTTGACCTATTACAAGCTAAGGTTTCAGAAGTCGACTGGACCAAGTCAAGTTAGGCGTCGTTAACAAACAGTGAGTCGGGTTTGAGTCGGATTTAATGTGGGAGTACAAACCCACTAAACAGAAACGTCTAAAATACATGCGTTAAACTTTTATTTCTCAAACACGCTATGAAATGTCGTCAGAACGTGCGTTATAACAGGCTTCGAACTATCACTTTTCAGGCGGCACAACTCGAGCGAACTGTAAAGGAATTTCATACAAAATTCATCAACAGGCTAAACAGCTGAATGATATAAATTTATGAAACATGTAATGTCTCATTTTTTTTTAATGTGGGTACACCACAATTTTTATTTAAACCATGAATACAAAGATCAAAACTTAAAGAAAAATTGAAAAAGGAGCTACCTGGTGGAAGGGACCGGGAATCGAACCCGGTACCTCTGGATCAATCATAATAAGCTGAATTATATTTTTTTTTAGTTGTGTATTTTGTATTTCATTGCATATGTTTGAGAAAAGCACTATACATGCCTAGCCGTGAAAGGGCTTGCCGGCTTCGTGTCACTATCCTGCCTCCCTATGGTCGGCTGTCTATACCTACCTGCTAACTCGGCAAGCTCTTCTTTCCCGGCGTCTGCAGTAATGTACTATTCCACTAAGAACCATAAACATTCTAACATATATTTTCGCTTGTTATAGGAGCAGAGAAGTTTCTTCATTCAAAAGGGTAAGCTACTTCAGTTCCTAGACAGTCTATGTCACGCCGCAGACAGATTAGCTGATAGCTCGGGCTCGGCAGGCTTTTGTCTCCGTGTTATGACTTATAGCTAAGAAATAGGTGTGTGATCAAGACATCCTTGATATTATTTTTTGAAAGCTTTTAAGTTGAAGATCGGAGATAAGAGTCTTGCCGCTTTTTTACAGACACTTATTTAATATTTTTTTATGAAACATGTAATGCATTATTATTTTAATGTGGGTACACACCACAATGTCTATATTAAACCATTGAAATAATGCACCAAATATCAAAGTTCAAAGAAACATTGAAAAGGTGTAAAGCATTTCAAATAAACAATTAAGGGATTACACAAAGCATAATGAAAAATTCGTAGGGTCATCTAGCGTTAGGGTGGTGGAGAGGTTAACACGCTGGACCGGTGATCCAGAGGTACCGGGTTCGATTCCCTGTCTCTTCCGATAGGTTACGTATTTCTATTTTTCTTTGTGCTTTGATCTTTGTATCAATCGCTAAACGTTATTTAATGTTTAGTGTTTATTAAGAAAGTGTTTGCGATACATAAGTGTATCTTATGTATCGCAAACGTTGTGTTTTATTCTGGTCTAATTAGTTCACAATAAGTTTAAAAATTATGCTCGCCAAATCAAAGAAATCATATGTTAGGTCTTAAGAGGCACATGTGTAATAAAATAAATGTACATTTGACAATACTAACTTAAAATATCGTTACTTTTCTCTTGCTCTACTCAAGACAATTTGTCTTCCCCAATTAAAATCAGACCGGAAATATTGCGATGTGAACAAAAACATAAATTCGATAAAGTATCCCGTATAATGCGGCATTATGCACCACATAACCGTGCAACAAAAAACGCCCAATACCGCTAATGATTTGACGAAAAGAGATAAAAATGCCGCACACACGCATAGCAGTCATTTTTCCACCAATGGTCGAAATTATCGGAAAAACTACGGCCGAATACATTACGGGACCGCCCACCACCCGGACAATATTATTTTATTTTTAATATATGTTGATGTTGTATTTAACTATAGTTTTTTGTGCAAAAAACCGGACGGTCGGGTGGTTGTCGGGAATGGGTAATGAGTGGTGAAACACATTACTATACAGTAATATAATGTGTATACTGTGCTATGTGGGGCTGAAGCATTTTAAAATCAGCGCTGATTTTATTATATGCCTATAAAGAGCGATCGAGCGGTTCAGTTCAGTAGCTTGGCCTAGTCAATAATGGGTTCGAATCAGGGTTTACGCTCGTACACGAGCATTGCGGGAAATTGGGACATACTTAATTGAATTTGAGGAAACGTATCAAAGGAAAACCTTAGAGTTAAAGAACAATTAGTAGTTTTTTTCAATATCCTATATAATGTAATATTATAATCAAAGGTTGGCATTTATTTAACATTGCCACAAAAAAGTTATTGTAAAACTAAACCTAAAAATAAAACTAAACTATAACAAAATAAAGATAAACTACATGTAAAAATGCCCCCTGCGGCATAGTGCCGAAAATGCTAAAACTGATTATGTGAGCGAGGAAACTGCCAGCTCTCCGGTCGCCAGTAACATCAATAAGCCTCTTCGAGATAGCTTTGAAGAGGCTTAATGCGCTGGGGCCAACGGACCCAGGGTCTCGAGACCGGAAGAGTTTTTGTTTGTTAGCTTACAAGAGTATCCCACTTCTAAGCAAAGGCCTCTCTCCTTGATTTCCACGACTCCCGATCAGATGCCGCCTTTGAGATCATGATTGACTTGTACTGCAAAATGGCAAGCACAATTGAAAGTAAAAATTATTAATATATATAATACGTCATATTGTCACAAACGAATCGTTTATTGTCGTATAAGCGTATAAGAATTAACATAAGTCATAAAAAAACGGCCAAGTGCGAGTCTGACTCGCGCACCGAGGGTTCCGTACAAACTTTCACTTATCCCATCTTAATTAGCCTGGTTGAGTTCGCACCTGAAATGTATGGCGCCGGATACAAACGAGGTGCAAACTTAACGCAACCGAGTTCTCCAAATATGATGTTTGACAAGGACTATATTTTTAATTTTATTAAAACTTTCGTGAGACACAATAATTGACTATATTTTTTATGATTTTATTGCAAATGTATATATTTCAGATTTTTATAAGTATTTGTAGTAAGTTATGTGACAATATTACTTGCCAAATTTCATAGTTCTAGGTCATCGGGAAGTAGGTACCCTATCATTTTGATTCCCTTGAGAGTGTCGAAATGTACATTTTTGTCGACATAAACGGCCGAATCTTTTTTTCACGTTAAATTAGAAGTTCGATTTTTCACAGCTTCAAGGGACCGTAGATTTAAGTATATGGTTTCAATTTTAACTCGATACCTACGCGTTCTCAAGATAAAGGGTCTTGACGGACAGACAGACGGACGGACAACAAAGTCATCCTATAAGGGTTCCGTTTTTTCCGTTTGAGGTACAGAACCCTAAAAATTGGTATATCCCAATTCTATAGCCGTCATCTACGTGCATTGTATTTTCAACCTAGTAAGAACTTTTGCCAAAGATATGCCAAGCAGTTAGGGTCATCACCAACGCGCCAAATCAATTCACCCCAATCACTTATAGCCCTGATTAGCAACCCTCACGGTCACCCTCAGCAATCCCTCGGAATCCGACGCATTCTGGACATTCATTAGATTTGCATGCGATAACGGACATGGTATATTCCAAAACTACTTTTCTGATTTTGCTCACCATAACATAATATAAGAATACTTATCAAATATTTACCAAACTAAGTATAAGAGGCTGATTTCTAAAAAACGTTGCTGTATTGTGGTCAGTCGGGGCAAGTGCTCAAGCAGGCTTACTTTACCCTAATAACTATAGTTGCTTGGTTGTAAGATGGCGTTAGTAGTATATATAACATCTTCCTGTACTTTCCTATATTTTGATATGGTAGGTGCTCCTGCCCCGCTAACGTAATTGACAACATTTCAGACAGTGCTAAGTTTAAATTTCATTACTTTATTATCACAGTACCTGAAACTATTATTTTTATTTGATTCTATGGATTAATTTTGAAAATATAAAAAAACCGGCCATGAGCATGTCGGGCCGCGCTTAGTGTAGGGTTCCGTAGTTGCCCATCCTTCACGATAGACGAAAATTACGCGAGATTTCAAGCTCTATAAAAAGGTCGTAAACGCCAAAGTAAAAGTAATTACTTATTACCTTCTGGAAGTTATCGATTATACGCGCCAGATTGAGCGAAATGTTTTAATATAGTATGGCACTTAACCAATATGTGTAACGTTCGAAGTGTAGGGACACCGCGCGGCACTTACGTCATTTTAAAGAAAATTATGAATTTTTGCGATAAATCAAAAACGGCTCTACCGATTTTATTTAATATAGTTTTTATTGAAAGTACTTATAAGGCCTCATTTTCATGATTTTTTCCATAATTTTTTGACCCGTGGTTGAAAAGTTAGAGGGGGGGGACACAATTTTTTTATTTTCGCAGCGAATATTTACAAAACTGCTGACTATCAAAAAATAATGTTCGGAGACCCCTATTATTTTTAAAAGGCCTATTCAACGACACCCTACACACTAGTATTGGAACGAAAAAAAAAACACCCCCACTTACGGTGTACGGGAGGTACCCGAAAAAAATTTTTTTTTAGTTTTTATTTTACGGTTTTGTCGGCGTGATACATACACATACTCATACCAAATTTCAGCTTTCTAGTACTAATGATCACGGAGCTAAGCCGTGGACGGACAGACGGACGGGCAGACGGACATGGCGAAACTATAAGGGTTTCTAGTTGACTACGGAACCCTAAAAAAGGTGAAAGCAGCGTCGTCTAAGAGTCAGCACTCAATTGACGTTACCTTGTGGGAAAATGACAGTCGCAAACTACAAAAACAACAGTGGTACCTGGTACAATTTCGATACTAAATCCGTCTTAGTAGACGGATTTTCTACGCTTTGACTAATTACTTGTCGCCTACGCTCTTTTGGAATGAGGAATTTTTCAAATGGAATGGATCATAAACTGGGAAATTTTTTAAAATGTAAAGATGGGGTAATATTTTATTTTTTTATCCTTTATTTGATGATACCGGAAATCGGCCCGGTTAAAAAAAATGTCGTCAAATGTCGCGACTGATCTTTCGTACTTCTTGGATTAGTTGTTTTCCATTTACCTACTTATTCTATTATTTTCCTTAAAACCCGAGACGTGTGCTCTGATAAGTAAAAGTAAAGCGCTCGTTAAGTGGAAATAATTAGTCAGTACACGATTATTTAACACTCACTCACCCCTCTAAACAGGGTCATTGAAAACTTAGTTAATGGCCGGTCGTGGATAGTTAAGAATTAACCAAAACGCTTGCCCGCCAAGATTACGATCGTAAACACACGTTAGGGCTGGCACCGACGGCTATTAGTCCAGATTGGCAACCCTAGCGGTCACCCTTTTTGGCCGACGATGGCCGCCCCTTAGAGGTTAATACGTCAATTTGTTTATTCATTGGCACGTTATGATACGACCTACGGTATAACCGTGATGTCTAGGATGGTTTGAAACTATTGAGTGAGTTTTGAATCCCTTCGGGACCATGGACGTAACACGGTCCGAAACGTCGAGGTTATTAAATAAATACCTTTTCCGTAGTAAGTCCGTATTTTTGTTTACCATTTAGTTCAGTTTTATAGGAGGAAACAGACGAGAACGAAAAAAAATTGGGCCAGTGCGAGTCCGACTCGCGCATGAAGGGTTCCGTACCTATAATGAAATAATGAAATAATGAAATAATGAACTTTATTCTGCAAGTAGGCCACAAGGGCACTTTTACATGTCTGAGTCTACCGGCATTTCACAAGAGGAGACCACTGTTGAGAAGAAACGCCGAAAGAAACTCAACAGTCAGTCATTTTTTCAAAAAGCATAAGTACTTAACTATTACAATGATATGAACTTAACTATACGTAGTTCTACAAGAAAACATATTAAAAGTGTATTTTAAGACATAAGTAAGGAAAAGTGTAAGAATAAAATAGAAACTACAAGAAAGCCAGACGGTTTATCACAATTTATGTACGTTTGATATGCTTTCTTATTAGAACTGTGTCCCTTAAACTAGTTAGGTACAATCTAAGAAGGAGTCAGCTACGCGGTTTCTGGTTCAGGCCATGCATTTTTGTCTGTCAGATAGTCCTCTACTGTATAATATGCTTTTGACATTAGAGATTTTTTTAAATAATTTTTGAGAGATGGAAAGGCTAATTTTAAAACATGATCAGGTAACTTGTTATAAAAATGAATACATTGGCCTAAAAATGATTTACTTACTTTACGAACACGAAACTTTCTAATAGCAATTTTATTTTTATTTCTAGTGTTAAAACTGTGGACATCGGAATTTTTTGTAAATGAATCTAGGTTTCTAATAACATACATAATACTCTCATAAATATATTGGGACGCTACAGTTAAGATGTTTATATCTTTGAAAATGTCTCTTAAGGAGTCACGAGAATTTAGGTTATATATCGAACGAATGGCTCTTTTTTGTAGCACAAATATAGTCTGAATGTCAGCTGCTTTGCCCCAAACCAGAATACCATATGACATGACACTATGAAAATAACTATGATAAACTAAACGAGCTGTATCAACATTACTCAATTGTCTGATTTTCCTAACGGCGTACGCCGCTGAACTTAATTTACCTGCAAGCACT
Organism: Apotomis betuletana; assembly: GCA_932273695.1. NCBI lineage: Eukaryota > Metazoa > Arthropoda > Insecta > Lepidoptera > Tortricidae > Apotomis > Apotomis betuletana. The sequence continues at coordinate 2,375,271 of OW026309.1, read as the reverse complement.
GCTATATGTGGACTCCATTGCAAATTACTGTCCAATGTTATACCTAAGAATAATGCCTTATTCACTATTTCTAAACATTCACCATTTAGTAATATAGTAGAATCTACCGCCGTAACATTCGGTAAAGCAAATCTAACACATTTAGTCTTCTTGGCATTTAATAGAAGATTATTAGTAGTAAACCAGTTAAGTACTTTCTCTAGTGTGCCATTAATTTCCGCATAGTCGGTTGATTTCCGGTGAACCTTGAAAATTAATGATGTATCGTCAGCAAATAGTACTATATTACAAAGATTATTATATATATATACATAGTCTATAACAAGTTTGTTGTATGGGGGGGCTCCCATCCCCTTAAATATTTATTTTATTTGCATTTTAGTAGTTATTTGTTGTTATAGCGGCAATAGAAATACATCATCTGTGAAAATTTCAACTATCACCGTTCTTGAGACAGACAACAGCCTGGTGACAGACGGACGGACGGACGGACGGCGAAGTCTCAGTAATAGGGTCCCGTTTTTACCCTTTGGGTACGGAACCCTAAAAACGAGCAATCGTGGTTCCTCCTAAGATTTATCCAAATACAATTTATGAATTGTATTAAAAAAATCAAAGCATACAAAAGAATACAAATGTGGTGCTGTTGTTAGAATTCTTCCTGAAATCATGACACCCTCGCCGCGGAAATTCAATCTCTCTCTCTCTCTCTCTCTCTCTCTCCTGAGCAATTATTATTCCCATCTGGTTGTGGGGTCTGCTTTCTTCGTCTTCTTCTTCCACTTCTCCCTGTCCAACGCATCATCTGCCGATACGTCGCAAGAACTGAGCCGCGGAAATTCAATATTATAACTATTTCATATAGATAGTAAATTTATATTTTATATAAATTTAGTACCTATTTGTCAATTGAGGTATAATATCAAAACAAACCCAGTAAATTATAGCTTAGTTTTTATCACGCATTTTTAGTATCAAATTAAGAGCACTCCGTACAACCGGCATACCCGTCACAACCACCCCTGAAATAAAACTAATAATTCCAACGAGTATTCACCCTCCGCAGCGTTTGCTTATTTTGTATGGAGTAGAACAAATATGAGGACGATAACTTGAATTAATGTTCAGAGCGTTTTTGCCAAAAAATCTCTTGATCGTTTTCTTTCACTCCGTTTTTTATAATTTATAGGATTGCTTTGGCTTTCACAACAACGTCTGCGTGTTAGCTGCGTTTTGCTACGTTTACGCAGAAGGATTAAATATCATTATTGACATCAGATATACCCGTCACTTAATATTTTCACAAGATTTCAACCATTTCAAGCTGCTGACTATACGGTATTTGACTATAAATAATTTCACCTTTAGAGTGGTAAGAGGTTTAGTGAAATACATGCAAAAACATAAGGAATAAAATAAACTAACTATAAAAATTACAACATTTTTATTTTTAATACAACTTCATACTAGCGGGTCGTATCTAATCTGTCAAACACCGTACATAATAATATCTTTTTAACAAAAAATAACCGACATCAGTCTTCAGTGAGCGAAATCAGTTACATATATTTAGTTTTTTGTTGATTTTCTCAAAAAATTCTAAATCAATACCTCATTTCTAAATCAATTATGAGTCTACCAAACAAAAAAATAATCATTTTATTAAAACCTTCGTGAGACATATTTAATTATTATATTAAGCGGTTTACACTCACGTGAAATCGTCAGGAACGGCCCGACATGTTTCGAACTCGTATGGGGCCCTTCATCAGGGACGGCTGCCCGTACACCAAAAAAAAAATCATCATCAAAATCATAATTCATAATTGACGGTATGACCGCGTAACATATACATACAAAAACCATGTCGAATTAAAGACCTTACCTCCTTTTTTGAAGTCGTTTAAAAATAAGCAAGTTCTCGTGACATGAATTGTAGTTTAATTTAAAACCAATAAATATTTTCAGACAAACGAACACTACCAAACAACTCAAACTGTTTCCTGATTCATGTGCAAAAAATGAGATACATAAATGAAAGTAGTATAACTTGAAGTGAAGGCACTCGACGATGGCAAATTTAATTGGATTAGTATTAAGCAGTGGCCAAAAGCAGCAGCAGCTGCCAAGCGAGTCGATGGGGAAAAGGAAGCGCGAAACACAATGGAAATATAATGATAATTAGGGGTTTACTCTAAAAACGTTTCATCGGATTTTCATTTTATAGAAATTTCGTATTTTTTTTAAGCATAAAATATTTTGGAATGAACCTAACCTAACCTAATCTATATGTTGGCATTTTCAAGATTTCTGAAAAATGTATTACTTCCGAGGAAAAAAATGTCTATGAAATAACGCATTCGGTGAAGACGATCTCGATAATTAGGACATCAAGAAGGTTTCATAAAAATTATATGAAAATCCTTATACTACGACAAACGTTTGAGCGATATTTCGGCAATATTATAAAACAATGTATTATTTCAATTGATTCTATTTGAGCTTAGCATATCGCCAAAGTAGACATAGCAGTAATATTTCGGACAAATATAATTGGATCGCCGAATTTTCCCCATGTTGTACCTATTGTTAAAGTAAGAAATATTCCCATTTTTCGTGTTGTAAAACTAATCCTATAACGGTACGGCGTAAATATTATCTCGAACGAAATAATATTATTAACTACAGCTAATAAAACCGAATAAAGTGAACCACAGGTATTTCAGTCTATTACGTCTCTGAAGAACCGTCTTTGGTGGCTGAAAAGACCGACGAGATGGGCATATCTTTCTGATATCTCTGAAAGATCTCCGAATTGGCGATATATGCCACTTCACCAACCCGATCACGCAAAATTTGCGCCTCAATTATATGCGACACCATAGAAATCAGGCACAAACTTAACTTGACCGGGTAGTCGTGTGTGTCAATGACACGTCGTCGCTTATTAGATATCCCAAAAGTCACTCGAATTAGAGCCATGACAAGAGACATTGGCCGTGATGCTTGGCTCAGATATTGACTGACAAGAGACAGAAACCAATTAAAATGAATAAGGAACCCCAAAACTACCCCGTATCTCCGATCTTCCGATAGTAAACCCAACTAACGGCAAACAAACATGCCGTGACTGCAGCCTATACAATTGTCATCGCAAATCATCCGTACCGACGCAAAAAACCAACCGCATTGTTTCTACTAATAAAAACTTCTAATAAACATGCAACTAAGCTACGGGCTTCCGGGCAAATAAAACATAAAAATATATCCTATTTTCATAGGGCGGGGGAGGCAGCCCCCGGGAGGCACCCCGCTCGCGCAAAAACCCAAAAACATCGAAATGAAAATGAGTGTAGTAGGGGGGTGCTCGGCTGTGTTGGTAATTCATTTTTAACATTAAGCCTGTGTGGGTTTTAAAGTACAGTCGGGACAGTATGTGCTAATGCGTAATGACGCTCACTGTATCTGAGTTTTAGGAGCGTGGATAGGTTTAGGATTGATAGTTCGTTTATATAGTGGCTCGCATCCTAATTATGACTGTAATTATCACATATTCATGTAGGCTTATTTTAAGAGGTGAAAAGTATCTATCTCATTGAATTGACATATAACGTTGAATAATTTGGCTATTTCGATTCTGCTATAGTAGAATAAATAATTTGAAGTAGTTTTGTATAGTAATTATTAGTGTGTAATTAATATCGCTAATTATGATCATTGTTATGTTTTAGTAAACCATGCGGGGTGTATTATAAGAGTTAGTATACCCAGCCAGTGATCTGTTAGTAAGTCCTAATTAGTGGTTAATGTGCTCAGTAATTATTTAGGTCTCGTTAAGTGGGGCCGAGTGTACCCGCGAGTTCACATTGTGCCCCCTACACACACCTACACGCACTAGCGCTAACATAAAACGCAATTTTGTATTAGATTTAATTTGACTCGCACACAGACCCGCGGCTGTGTGCGTGAGGAAGTGTACCGCTTTCTACGCACAAATTGATTACGATCGTCGCCGAAAAGAGGAATTTGCATACACGTGGAGCCTTTTTCCCTTTCTCTTAAAAAATCAATCTATTTCCCGCGCAAATCATATCGGGGCGGTTTCTTAGCAAGTTCCTTGCAAGTTTGCCGAGTGGTCATGCGTGGTGGTGCCGGGACATGCAGTTGCAGGCAGTGCGGCCGAGTCCGCGCGCCGCGGCGCCGCGTCGCCGAGTGAGGGCCCGATTTAAAAACTATACGAACGAACCCGCGCAGCGGCGGCCCGTAATACCACCCCCCGCGTAATGATTTTTTGGCGATGAATTTATATTCGCGCGCGAGCGGTGCCACTTTTTCGACCCCCTAGGCCCCCTCCCCCCGCTCATTAACGCAACCCAGATATGCAATTCTGATCTTTGACGAGGAGGCTGTAGTGTCGGCGGGTGCCTCGTCGGGAGAGGTGCCCCGTTTTGTTTTTTCCCGCCCGGCTTCATTATTGATGGCATCGGGACGGTAATGCGGAAGCATGTGTGAACGTTTCATTACAAAAGGTGGACGCCGCTCGTGTTAATATTGCAGACCGGCCGGACCCGACCGGACGGGTGGACGCCTCCGCAAAAAAAAACATTAAAAATAAAAAAGAATTGGCGCAATTAATTATCCGGTATTCGGTTAGATCTTTGAAATTTTGAAATTCAAGTTTGGAACGCGCGGCGCAACTATCGCGCGTGCTGAAAGTTTACGAAGTTGGCTAAACTTCTCACGTGCGTGTGTGGACGGCGGGCAGTTGACGGAGTTTCGTTCGGACAGAATTTTCGCGTCGCGCTTTTTTCCGAATATTTTATTGGCGGGCGTTCGGCTTGTTTATTTTGCGGACATTGACTTGTGACTTTGTTGAAGTTTTGTTGATTGTTTTTGTTGAGTTATAATTTTTGGGAGTAAGAGGCAACTGCAAAGGTAAGTCCAACGCTACACACATTTATTTACTACAATGATTAAAAATTCTCACAATAAAAACTACTCTATTTTTAAGCCAGTCTAAACTTGAAAACTCTCACAGAATCCATTTTTGGCAGAACCGGAAGTTTATTTTTCTATTCATAAGAATCTTTAATCCTTTACAAATCGTCGTAGATTTGAATATTCAATAGGTTCGCACTTAATCTTATTTTTTTAAATTTATCTCACGAACAATTAGCTTGACCCTTCGTAAACTTAGCTATTCTTATGATAATCTATGGTACTGGCCGCAAGGGACAGCGCGCCTGCAAGCGAGACGAGAGCTGGCCATTAGATGCCCTTGCATAAATAATTTAAAAGTAATAAATTAAAAAGTTGCATCGAACCGTTGAACGACCGCGCGAAATTTAAATTAAAAGTTTAGATAGCCGATTAGGAATATCATTCGTTTTATTTTTTTAATCCTAATGACTTTGATAATACAATCACTGATATCCTTATTAATAAAAACACTTCTGATGCACTTATAATATTATGCTAGATTAGGTATTACAGCAATCGTAAGTTCTTGGATTTTTAATATTGTTAAACAATTATGTTCATATCTGTAATTATTTTTAATAACGATTACATAATTAATCAACCAAACATATTAGGGCGCATTTAAATGTTGCGTTATTAATTATTAATATAACTGTTTTAATTATGAAGTCGCATAAAATAACAATCATCCTTTTTTATCACGTAAATTTTCATCAATCTAAAATGTTCACTTAATTTTACCTAATAATGACTAGGTACTTACTTTTTTTTACACACCACACATTCGTACTACTAAATAGCCTAGACCGGCACATACGTAATTTTACCCGCCCATAGCACATTCGCAAGCAACCGCGCAGGGACCTCGAGCGCGCTTCTGCAGAACCAAGCTTGCAGCGTCGCGCCGGTTGCAGCCCTCGGCTGAACGTATTGTCGCCTTAGCCTAAATTCCTTTTTTGAATCTATTCTTCGGATTGTTGGCAGACTGTTGAACGGGTTTGGGACTAGTTTTGATTTTAGAACGCTTTTAATAGGTGAATGAATTGGAGGATAAATCTTTATTTTTTGCGACTCTACTTTCGCCATACGATAAAAATACCTATAGGTATATATTCAAATGAGAAAACGTAATTAATTCACGATTCATAGTGTGGGGGCGTTATTTGTTAATTGTAATTATAATAGCACTTGCTATTGATTCAGTTATAAGAGGCCTTATTTTAAGTAAAAAAAGTAAAACTTAAATTCGTAAATCGAGTCCAAGGTAGTGCCGCCTCCGCGTGGACGCTAGTCTAGGAAATTAGCAAGATCCCCGAATCGCATCCAGCCTCGCATCGATTCAGCATCCGCTCCGCCAGACTAGAAAAAAGTAAAAAACGGTGACAGACTCATTCCGCCGCCGTCTCCTTTCTAATCGCGCCCCCACACGCACGCGCGAGTTTTTAATTGCACCCCACCCTCACCCCGGAAAAAAGGGCCCGAGCACACGATGGATTAGCATACAGCCTCGCAGAGAAACGGTGAGCGCACCCCTTCAGTTTTTGCCGCCATATTTTTTCGCGGTATTTCGGCACCGTGCGTGCGCGCCGTCAGTCGGCGATCGCCGGCGGGATGTGCAACACCGACGCTGCACCTACGTGTCATGACATTCCGAAACTATAACAAAGTGGCCAGTGTTTGTGGATTGTTCTAACATTAAAAAAAAAGGTGAGTTTCTAAGCTAAGTTTATCAGCTAGCAAAATTTAGCGATAACTGGGAGCAAGGTCGCGTGATAAAAATTATTTGCACAAAAAATAATGTTAGAGTACGGATAACCTCATTTTGGGACAACGACGCGTTGTGCTAGGACAGTGCCTATTTTTTTAATCGCTACTTTTATCAGTTTAACGCGATGATTAGAGCTACGAAACTCACTATTGCTAAAATCTATCTCTTTCTAAAATACCAATTCAGTTCGTAACCCATATTTAAGTGAATCTCAATGTGTTTGTAACTTTTGTTTTTACTAAATTTGTACATAAGTATATTAATTAACCTAAGTTCATTTCTATTAACCTCTCAATTACATTAAGTTATAATTTGTATTAATAAATCGCGAGTGATACTAAAGTGAAAATACTACAAAAATGCGGCTGTAAGAACAGTGTTTATGTGCTAAAAAATACACGACGTGGTTCATAGGTAGGTACTCCGCAAAAAAGGTAAACATGACCTAGTCTATCTGTCTATGCCACTTTCGTTTTCAGACTGTGTAAAATAGTTGACTAAAATTTCCTATTCACTGTATTTTTTACTGCGAAACGAGTATAGTCGTTGGCAATTATTTATTTGAGTTGCTTTAGTTTTATGATATTTAAATTTCGAATTATATATAGAAAAGCCGTTGCTTATATATGTAACAGGTTCACGGGATAAAATAATATATAGTTCAAAGCCAGTTAAAATATGTCGCGTTAATGATTGCTTTAAATGCATTAAATAAGAATCTACAACAAATTAACTAATGCCAAACAAAGTAAGGAGGTAAATTAACAAAAACACGTAATATAAAGATAAGATATCAAAATTACTTTTTTGCAATAAATAATATAATAATACTCAATTATTATCTGTTATAAAAAACGTAGTTAAACGTTGAAAAGATATCTTATTAAACAAACTGTATCATTCATAGAAGGATAACCTTAAAAACTTAATAGCTTCATATTTAACTATCTATAAGAAGTTAATAAGCCGTCGGATTGAAAAAACTTTAGTAGAAGTATCTGAAATCTGAAGAAAGTTTAGTATATAAATGTCTAACCGCTAAAAATCATAAAACGAGACAGTTTGCTTATTCGTCTTTCATAACATTTATCATTTCTTACAATTACTTAAAATATAACACTCAGCATTGTTATACTAAGCCAAATATAAAATTAAGAATACTTAACTATTATTTCTTGGTAAATGAGCATTTTATTGTCAACCATCTTTAAGATTTACTAAATGTGTTCGTATCACATTGAACAAAAAAATATGAAGATATGATACGAATCTAGAATCTACAAATTATCATACTTTATTCTAAGTATTTTATATGTTGCATTAAAACTCTATAATTTAATGGAAAATTAGTAATTAGTAATGCGAGTGGTGGACGGGACTTTAGTTTATTTAATTTCACATCGCTTTTGTCCTATAAGTATTTAACACTACGTGATGCACGCTTAAAAGTTTAGTTTAATAACCTTTGATTTATTAAATAATAACATATTTTACACTAATAATAACTATAGACTAAGTTATTTGACAAAATATGACTCCATAATTACACCAGTACTATGACTTAAACGATGAGAATTATCTATAATTTGACTTATCATATCAATAACTAAATATAATATTACCATTCAACCTAATACCTACATATGAACTTATATAAATAAGCACCAATCTGTGCTTTACACAGGGTAATTATGATAGATTAGATTCGAACAAAATTGTGTAACTCATATAAAATTGCAATAATTAATATAAAAAAAGACTAAAAGGTCAGTACTTTAACAACAATTCACAAAACAGACTGGCAATACAGCCGTGATCTGCTAGACTTCCATTTAAAATAATTGGTACAGATTTATACATAAACAAGTGGTTGGTTGGAAGAAAATGTCATAAGGCATTAAGTATCCCATTTGAATCTTCACGTATTTTTTTATAACGTTTACATAAAAAAAAAGTATATAAATATATATTTTTTCGTGGATGACATGCAAAATAAAGTCATAATAATCATAATCATAATTTATTAATAATATAAAATTACATTAATATACAAATCTAGGTACAATGTTGTATAATAATACTAATTTCCTCAACCAAATAAAAAAAACGAATGCCTCCTTGTGATCGTCATCTGCATATATGACTAAAACTTCTAAAGATAATAATTATTTAAAGGTGTAAAGATAAATGAGATACAACTGAAAGCTTTTGATTTTCGTGTAACCGTCGATTCAACAGAACGAACCAGAAAATCCAATCTCGAACGAAAATATTATAAGTGTCAGTTACAGATGTTTTATATTTATGTAATCTACTTAAATCTAAACCTACTCGTAACTCAGATTACCAGTGAAGCAAAACTAACTCCATTTCGCGAAAATATTATTAGTCCGATTGTAAGCCGCTCGCTAGAGATTATTATTCGAATCTTAAGCGAAAATCTAATTTTCTGATTTAAATGTCCATCAACTCCGCTTCTTCTGTTGTGTTTCCGAATTTTTAATAAGTAGGTTACCTATATGTAAACCCTGCACCACACAAATGTTTCAGTTAAGTCCTATGGTTGATTGGTAGATTGCCTTGTAGCATTAAGTCCGTCATTTGTACTTTTACTTTTGTATTTTGTCAAGTAAAGATTAAATAAATAAATAAATAAGAGATATATTTCATCAGCAATATTAAACTATATTCAACATTTATTAAAACCTGTGGTTTTAGCGACAATGCCGTGCCAGCCCCTTGAGTAGGTTGTTCTTATTTACCTACAAAAAATAAAATAAAAACAGAAACAGGTGTAAATGTCGCCTCGGTCACACAAATTTTGAGAAAACGAGTAAACATGTAAATAGAAAACAAATTAAACTTAACGCTACTATGCTAGTGTCTCTATGAGTTGTAGAACTCGAGATTTTTTTATAATGTAATTTTTTACGTTATCACCCCATATATCCGCCATTTTGAAAAAATCTCAGAACTGCATCGATAAAATATTTTACGAACCTGCTATTATAATTTCACGAGAATCGCTTGAGAAATCGCAGCCGAGAACACGCAAACATCTGAACATCCGAGCGAAACGTCAGGAAGACTCAAATAATGAATATACGCAATATAATCCGTTTAAATTGTTTTATTTAAATGTGTGACAGTCGCGGATACCGAAGAAAATAATATCTAGCGAATGTTTGGCCAAGTTGAATCAGAGACGCTTTGCTCCCTCGGTCAAGAGTATCCTAAATTTTGACATTTAATTTGTACCGTAATAATTGATATGATTAATATTCCTGTCGATGAAAAAGAAGAGCGACAGCAACAAGCACGCATACCCCTATTTAGGGGTACATAAATGTATTATTTTTGTAGTATTTATTTATTTATTTACACTTTATTGCACAGATCAAACTAGTACAAATGGCGGACTTAATGCCACAAGGCATTCTCAACCCGTCAACCATAGGGCTAAACAGAAACATTCAGTTGGTGCAGGCTCTACGAGTATAACGTTCGGAGACAATTTTAAAATACTATTTTAGAAATGTGTAATATACATACTTAAACTTACACAAATACATAATTATAATATAATACACACATAAATTCATGTGTAATTATCATACATATCATATCAGATAGATCAGAAAGATGCTTGCATAGCATGCGCTTGAAAATAGGTTTGCTTTGTGTTTGCCTGATGGGGAGTGGAAGATAACATGCGAGAATAGTATAAACGTCAGCGAGTTCACTAGCCCGCCTAGATCACTAGACAAAGTGCAAGCGCAGCGCTACGCGCCTACGCATCGTAGTGCAGTCTACGCAGCCGTAGACCCTGCAGCCATTGTGCGGATGTGCGCACGCGACGCTAGGCTAGAAACAATACTTATGTGAAATATAGACTTAATTAATTATTATAAAAAAAAACGACCAATTGAGATGCTGTTTTATTATAACTTACCTAGTTACTTCAACTTATAGTATTTCACACAACGAATCAATGTGCCTGATAAGGGGCTAGCCGAAACATTTGAACTTTAAAAGATGTTTATTGAAATTCCTTCTGTAATAACCAAAAGAAATAGGGCTGAATTCTCCTATATTTTTATAAAACTGTATAAATTTTATATCTGTATGTACATTGGAAATGTTTTACTAAAAATATTTAATTCGAGTAGACTGTATTGCAGTTTACAGATATTTTGCATGATGGTGTGTATGAGTGTATTTTTGCGAGCAACAAACAAAAAATAACTATTGATACGATTTCAATCATTCACATACACAGGGTGCTGTATCCACAGATATATTTTGAATTCCGACAAAAAAGAGGGGTGTTATAAAGTTTAACATTTGTATATGTGTGTCTGTCTGTCTGTGGCATCGTAGCTCCCAAACGGATGGTCCGATTTGAATGCGGTTTTTTATTCGAAACCCTTGTCTGTCGAGATGGTTCTTATATGTTGGGCTGGGTCGGGCGTTTTTAAACTTTTGAATTAAGGTTACTTTCCAACTACATAGAAGCAACAAAGACGGGTTTCTTACGTGCGGGTGATGATTCGCAATAAACACTATGAATATAAAAATAAGTAGATTGAGCCCTAACCACGCCGGCGCCTAAGCACACAGACATGTGTGCGCAAACGCAATCGAGTTTTTATCGCAGCCGTTGAACCTAGATAAGGCTAGGACGACAGTCTAGGGATAAAAAATCTAACGGGTATTTCAGTTTATGCGCTGAATTCACGCTCGTCTGGTTCACCCTGAGATAGATACATTTAAGTTTGTAGTTATGCATCTATAGTGGCAAACAAAAAAATGGTTTCCGCAACTGTCACACATTTAAATAAATCAATTAAAAAAATCGGTATATACATATTTAGGATTTTCAAATAGGTTAGGGTTGCCGGATTGTCACATTGCAGACGCCTGCAGACTTGAATCTTTACCCAACTTTAATACAACAATATGTTTGTCTGTACGAGCAAATAAATGTCCTGTAAATGTAACAAAGAAGGGTAAACAAGATACCCTATATTGCAATAGAGTTATAAAGTAAGGAATGTCAAAACAGAACAAAACTTTTGTGATAACGACAGTTATTGTTATTAATACATGTAGTCTCGCACTGTTTTGCTATGTAAAGTAAATATGTATAAGGTCGAAGCCGAGTAATATAATTACTAGGATTTTATTATTTGAGTATTGAATTGAAATAATATCGAAACGTACCGATACCGATTTGTTACTTCTATTAAAACTAATAAGCGACTTGTAGTTAATATCATTCTCTCAAAGCCAAACGTTGAAGGATAAATTACCAGCAAAATTCTAGAACATAGTAATAACTGACAAACAACGTAACTAAATAACAATTACATTGCAACTAAATAATAATTCAAATAGTAGTTTCCTCCTGTTGCCATTTTTATCAGTGGTCAGTCTACCTAAATTTAGTTATTGCAATATAGCAATGGACGAGGTACATTGGCGCACGGTAGTGCTTCACTATGATCCAATATCACTCGTAGGTAGTTACATTTATTAATCATTCATTGGATTTATAATAGGTATTTTTTATAGATTCTTTCATGATCATCATCATCATCATATCAGCCGATAGAAGTCCACTGCTGAACAAAGGCCTTCCCGAAAGTTCTCCACAACGATCGGCCTTGCGCCGCCCTCATCCAATTTCAGCCCGCGATCCTAGCCAGGTCGTCGGTCCGCCTTGTTGGGGGCCTTCCCACGCTGCGTCTTGCGGTCCGCTCTTGCCATTCAAGAGCCATTCTGCCCCATTTTAAAATCAAGAACCATTTTACATCGATAAGTAAATTTAGAAGATTTCATCGGTTTTCATTTAATACAATGTAACCCGTTGATGTCTTTGACTTTGTTGATAAGATAAAACGTATACCTAAAGGGGAAAAAAGTAAATATCTATAAATCGAATCCTCGCAAAAAAAATTAAGAAAATCTAAAATCACTTTTAAACGGTTGTACTTCGTCAAAATTTATTCTATTTACTTTCTAAAAAAAAAAAATGTGTTATCAGTGATCAGCACGGCCCATGCAACTCCGCAGGTCTCGTATATAGTAATCACTACATAGTATAAAACAAAGTCGCTCCCTGCTATCTGTCTGTGGATTTTGATGCGGCTTTCTTTTAATAGATAGATTCAAGAGGAAGGTTTAAATGCATAATTTATCAGCATTGCACCCGTGCGAAGACGGGGCGGGTCGTTATTTATGATATAAACATGATTATACTCCGGCGATCATGATGGAAAAATTATGTTCTATTGAGTAGGTATAGTTTAGGTAATAATGTTAAATTTGTATTTATATTAACAATCATGTTCGTTTTTTTACGCCGAATACCGCGATGTTGTGCCACCCGTACCAATCACTGGTTATTATTTGACGGCATATTCAATTGCGATAGAGAACCTTAGTGACACAAAGTAACATGTGTCAGTGATTTGCTGTAAGTTAAGCCCTTGTTTTACCAAGACAAGGTCCATTCACCACCCGGGCAGGTGTTGGGAATCCTATTACCTAGAGCTTCCGGTTACGTATTTCTAGGAGTCTAGGCCACAGGCTTTGATGTTCAAGTCTTATAATCAATTTCACCATGCTCTATCAGCTATTAACGGTTGATGTGGGCCTGTGCATCTGTCACTCACACTCGCATGTCGTCAAAAAGTGTCACTTATTTATCGGGCGATAAAAGCAACCATCATAGGCCTGCTGGAGATACATTAGACGATTTTAATGACGTTGGTCAGAATTGTCATCCTTACATGTCTAATTTAACGTTTTCTATTCACCCACCTTTAAATAATAAAATAAGTTGTCAGTTAATGCAGCTCGAGAATCGAAATATATCAGTTATATTATCGATACATCGCTGGAATGGCTAATCAATAGCAATGGAATTAGTCCTCAAGTCTGTGGTTGTTTTTTGTTTCATGGTAGCCGGATAAAATGTAAAATAGTGAATAATAGTTAGGGAGCTATACCTAGACACTTGCGTGCGCGCATATTCGCTATCGCATCGCGCACTAGACGCTCTGACGCATACTACAGGATACGACCATGAAAAACAACGCGTATAAAATAGGTACAGCGACATAGTTATTGTTTATGTTCGAATACTAGTAGGTTGCTTCTTTTGCGGTGGAGAAACACATATTTTTTACCATGTAGTCAAGCAAAATTCTAAGAAAACTTTGTAGGTACCCGTGGCTACCTAACCTTGTATCATATAGTTGAAATCTAATCCTTAAGAGGAAGAACACGAATAACTATTAAATATATCAAATAAAAAAAACAACTATGACAATCCGGTTTTTCCAATAAAAAATACTTTACATGTTACGTGTAAATAGGTAATACTTTTACAGAACATATTATTTCGATACCAATATGAGTAATGTTATTACCTATTTTGGGATTCCATTAGTCAGACGGATAATTCCTAAAATAGAGTTATCAGTATTGAATACTACACACATAAGCATTATTTAATACAGGTTTGGTTAAGACAAGTACCTAATGAAAGCTCCATTTACACCCAAAACAAAAATACGATTAATTTAAGAATTACTTTATGGTAAGAAGGTATAAAAATCTAAGCTAAAACTAAGAAAATCATCTAATCGGATCTCATGGGCACGGTTCACTTAAGGCTGTGCGTTCCCTTTTGGATTGATATCCTATTAGAAATATTTCCATTAATACAACATATCAATTAAAGTACAATCTATTCTACGAATAGATAAATGCACATTTGCTTCGGAAATAACAAATCAGCTCATTGAGAACTCTAGTTACGAGTTTCAATAAAAATTAATTCGATCGGCATTTGCTTCTAGGAAACAAACAATAGCAAAGAGTTAGCCTCAAAACGTTAGTCATTGGTACAATCAGCTACGAATATATCTGGCAGTACAGTCAGCAGCAGAAGTGGCTACTAACGCCAGCTGCTTAAAGTGATAATATAAACACACTCTGTTATCTAGAAAATAAAGTAAGGGCTGTGCAGACCTTTGCTAGAGTGTTATAATTAGGGTTAAGACATCTGACAGCATACCGTGGTTCTAAAATCCAAGGAGTCGCTATTACTGTAAAAAAAAAAACAAAGTCGAAGTCTAAAGATAAAAAGTCTAAAAACAAAGATATGTTTGGATCCCTTTGTTTAAAAATAGTATCTTTACGATGGGTTTAATGATATATTTTCTACCAAGGACTAAAATTAATTACGCTCGAATAAAATGAGTTTATTAACGATAAAACAGCACACATGATTGTATCTAATATCGTCATATATTAATAGACTTTGACTTTGAAAAAAACTACAATTAGCGATTCCATGGATTTTATAATCACGGGATACTACCAAATGTCCTAACACTAGTTATAATGCTTCGGCTACTTTTGCTGCTGACTGTACATGCTCAATTATGTCTAGCTCGCTCTAATAACTAGTGTTCGTATTCGTGATTCATTAAGGTATATTCAAGTACATACTTTTGTATTTGATTATACAGGGTGGAACAGATCGAGGGACTTCTAAGCAAACAGGGAATTGTTCAGACTGAGTACTTCATTTTTCACCACTGTTCTATGCCAATATTTCTATCCATTTTTGGGATACAGTTTGTTAAACATTAATGTAAAAATCTGCACATGTCAACCCTAGCATCTTTTGAATATCGCTAAGTTAAAGCTGTTAAAGACAGGTGTCAATTTAAAATGTAAATAGAACCTTTGCATTAGTAGCGTTGTCACTGATATTAAAATATTTTATTTGGATGACTTTTTTACTTTTAAATCTAGCTTTACAATTATTATAGGTCGATTGTAGATCACTCAGATGACACTATTCTGTCAGCCCAGTCTTTAGAAACACACAAATCTTCACATTTTTTTAAGAGGCCTTATTCTTTTTAAAATGCTGATTGTTTTAGTAATTTTTCTCTATGATCAAACCTGGGGCCCAATTCGAGAATGCCGTTTGAGATATCGCCAAACGTCAAATCTCCATTAGATAACAGTTATATCGCCATTCAACTGTCATTTAAATGCGATGAGCTTAAAAGTGACATATCTCATCTCAATTTTGGAAATACGAAGGCGATAATGATTGTCAAAAATGTTATTCATGCATATGAATTTCTATTTTGAATGAAACGTAACGGACTAATTTCACGCACTACGCGGTCAATTTAAACTATGCGCCTGTTATTTATGCCGTCACATACAAAGGAAACGAAAATTTAGCGCGTCCGAATTGACGAAGTTGCGATATTCTAGGGATATCGCCACTTGTCAAGTAGGCACACGTCAAAAGTGACGGATGGCGATGAAAAGGAGAGACCTCCATTATATCTCTAAAATTGGTCGAATACCCCCCCTGTTTCTTAACATATTATTGCTATTGGGATTTAATGGTATATATTTGAAGCCTACAGTTTGAACTTTTCATTGATAATTTTTGTTTCAAAAACTACTCGATATTGTCAAAATTCACGCGGGAAATTAGTTCTTTCAACTTATTTTCGACTGCACGCAATGAAAGCATAAAATAGCTATGTTACTACCTAGAACTCGGGGAAAAGTATTTTTCACTTCAAAAAGTTGGTTGAAATTATCAATATATTTGTCATAATATGGAAAAATTACAATTTTAAAGGGAATAGGCCCTCTTAAGACATGACGACCTGTCTCAGGGCTGGTTAGGCCTCATTATCAGTAGCCGGATTTTGTGTGGGAGTATAACCCGCTAATGGGATTATATCCGCGCCACTCCTCCGGATAAGAAAGGTCGTGGGTTCTATCCTCACCTACAATTTAGTGGATCGAATTTTTGTACTGAGCTGGCGGTTAGGTTCGAATCCCGGCCAGGGCAAATATTTGTGTGATGGACTCTAATATTTGTTCCTGGGTCGTGGATGTTATTTATATATTACTAGCGACCCGCCCCGGCTTCGCACGGGTGCAATGCTATATTATGCATGTATTATACATATAAACCTTCCTCTTGAATCACTTAATATCTATTAAAAAACCGCATCAAAATATGTTGCGTAATTTTAAAGATCCAAACATACATAGGAACAGGCAGGCAGACAGACAAACAGGAAGCGACTTTGTTTTATACTATGTAGTAATATATATCGTCGTCTAGTCGACTATTGACAATTTGTGTAAGATTGTCCATTAATATAATTAAAAAAATAACCTCTGTTGCAATATTTGTGTTTTTTTTTCAAAATAGTAGAGATATGAGGGTTGAAAATTTAAAAAAATACCTGTTTCATGCCATTTGAAACAACACTCTCACACACAACAAACTCTCGAGAACTACTCACAGAGAGTATCTAATTAAGTTGATAATTTTAGATTAAATTTCTATAATTTGTCATATGTATAGTAACGAGTAATTTTCGAATGAGTTTTGGCTGTTTGCCTATCTCTCTCTCTGTTGGTTTTTGCATTTTCATGTGTATTATTGTAAAGTTATACTCAGTTGTATTGTACATGTTGCTTGGTTTGTACATTTACATTTGTGTTTAGCCCTCATTTGCTCAAAGGTTATCTGGAAGAGATCCCTTAAAGGGATAAGTTTGCCTTTGTACATGCTTATTCTTTTGTAATGTGTTTTTCTTTTTTTTATGTTCAATAAAGTGTTGACATACATAGTTGTGTAGGCCGACCGACTCGACAGTTTTACCGTACATATTTAACAGGTATTTCGAAGACAAAACGCTTAAGCATTCTTAATAGTTTCTTTTAGACTTTTGTCGATATAATATACAAAATATGTTACAAGGCCGGCTCACTAAAGTCCTACAAATTGCAAGTACTATGCACCAGCGCGCGAGTTATTGGCTCCGCCTTACACCTTCAGGAAAATCGACATATGTTCTTAGGCAGTCGTAGCGGCACACATACGTTATTCTGCCGTGTCGCATTTTACACAATTCCCCAATAAAAAACATTCTCATGCGGATTAGCAAAAATCAAAGTAAGAACCTGCAGGGCTAGCATATCTTGCCGCGTCTTCGCTTGTTGTCCCCTGTCTCCTGTCTCGCTCGCACAGTATCGGAAGGAAAGTGACAGGTAGTATTTGTCGCGCAACAAAGAGTCACGTGTCCAAATTATGTTAGACGTACTGCTGTAGTCTTTTAGTCTGTGTTTACATATACTAACTATTTTATCTAAATAATATTAGAGATTGTATAAAATTCTATGTATACCATATATTTAAATAGGTACGAAAATACAATCCAAAGTACAAACAAACAAAGTTCGCACCTTGCATGTTTATCCAAATAAAGCAATTAATGCAATCCTCTGGCGTCTATTAATTTATTTAGTCTACGAATTTGCCTACTGGGCAGTTCAGCCTATTAAACGTTTCTGCCTATCGCCACTTAATTATACCTACAAAGAAATCCAGACGACGTCAGAGCGGCGTTTAGTATTCATTTATTTTGTCTATTAAATTTGTCTATTTGACTATTTGGTTTAATGATATTTACCTACAGATGATTCAGCGTGTATTCAATTTTTAGAGATCTCTACAGGTGTCAACGGGATGCTGTGGGGTCTTTTGACACACAAATAGTAAACATTTGACGTCTAAACAATGTTTTCATGTCATAGGGGGCAAACGAGCAAACGGGTCACCTGATGGAATGCGATTACCGTCGCCCATAGACACCTGGAACACCACATGAGGATGTGTTTAGCTTAGGGAGAAAGAACAAAAAATAAAAGAACTATTATTAAAGATGAGCGCGAACCCCCATCGAATCGAATCGTCTGGCTTTTCTCTGTCTTTCGCACTGTGGTACGAAACCCTTCATGTGCGAGTCCGTCTCTCACTTGACCAGTTTTTCAATGCCTGCAAGCATGCACAATTACACAATTAACTGTTGCATTAGAATTGCACGTACGACTGAAAACCGCTGACAAACAAACTAACAAACAATGTGTTCCCCGAAAGGTTGCACACTGGATTCTTAACCAGTGAATCTGAATTCGTTAGCGACCACCTAATGTTCTCAGAAATTTCGGTAGGACACTTTCCAATGTATTTCCTGATATTGTACAATTGGTATGATCGTGCCCTGTTTAGTTCATCAAAACAAATTGCTGCTGACTGGAAAATTGCTGGACAGCAACGACAGTGTTTTTATTAGACAAGCGTACTTGACAACGTTTTACCAGGCTTAGTCCCCATGAAATCAAACAGCACTTTATCTATATTTTTTTCAAAACTACCACTGGAGAGCGCCCGAACAGAAAAATCTTATCCCGATTTTTGGTTATACCGTAACTGGGTATTCTTTAATCATCTGAAGATACCAGGTCTACCTTTTTAACGTGCTAAGGCCGCAGATATTAGTAAATAGTTAAGAAAAATAATCAGAGACGACGTTACAATCAAAACTCTTATAAACTAAAAAAAAAAAATATTTCTTGAGATTTTTCCTGAAACCTGAGACCTTCCTGTAGAAAATGGGTTTTCAATTATATTTTCTAATTTTGTAATAATTTCGTTGAGCGGTGGGCGTCCAGATATGTATATGGTATTCAAAGGATAGCGACTATTGTATATTTAGGAAAATGTTTCAATACGTAAGACTTAATTTGAAACTTGGCTACGATATTTAGTTGGCGGAGTTTATGTAAACATCAGTAGCCGTTTCCTTCGAGTGGTCCTAAGATTAATGTTTCGTTTATGTTTACGTTTTGTTTACGCGACACTAGCAAGTGTTTACTTTTGTTTATCCGGAGTAGGTTTTATATTAACTAATAATACATTCTTTGGACTTATGAAATACATCACACTAGCACATTTGTCATAATCATATCCCGGGGTTTCCGGTGCATGAATGATTTGACTCCAGGGTCCATAACACCGCATGCACCAGGGTAGACGGTTATGTGCTCTCCACCAAAAAAACTAGTACTAAATTCCATATTTTTAGTAGCATCTGGCCGAAATAGTAGTATAAAACAGTCGCTTCCTGCTGTCTGTCTGTCCCTATGTATGCTTAGATCTTTAAAAGTACATAACGGATTTTGATGCAGGTTTTAATAGATAGAGTGATTCAAGAGGAAAGTTTATACGTATAAATACATGGATTGTAGAGAAACACTGATAATTTTAGAGGTTTCTAGTTGCACCCGTGCGAAGCCGGTGCGGGTTGCTACATTTTAATAATTACAAAAAATCACGTGAAAAATCGTCGTGTAGCAGCACGGCTAGCTGCCCCTGATGAAGAGCTTTATATGAGTTCGAAACATGTCGGGCCGTTCCTGTCAATTTTTACGTGAGTTTAAACCGTTTTCATAATTACAGATAGTATCACATTCTCCGTGTATTTTGGAAATACCATATCACAATTGAAGTGAAATGGCTAATATTAACTAGGTAAAGAATAATGACTCTAAGTACTCTATTGCATCCTGGCTAATACAATCGGACAACAAATAACAATACGACACGAATATAGAATTTAGCGTTAATAAGGAAAATAGGACATTTTGATTTCAAATGACTAATTTAATTACATACTACCTCAAATTGATGGCTAGCTGTAAACCTATTATGGGATTGTTTGGAGGGGATTAAAACAATAGTAATAACACGTTGCGAATAAACATATTTGTTGTATGAGTTCATACATTTGTTTGCATTATTATTCTCCTCATTATCGAACCACAAAATATAATACTACTTATATAAGATATTATCTGCTTCGATACGATTCACCTGAGAATTCTGTTTTATTGGTTGTTTGTCTACAAACTAGTCGCGACTACAACTTGCTACAAACGCGGGCCGATATTTGCGAACAAAAACAGAAGGCGCAGTGGAGAGTGAACCCATTTTGATAGAGGGAAGACATTATGTAACAGACGTCCTGACATTAGGTTTAGTAATTTTTGAGAAAGACATATTTTGTGGAAGTCTTTATGAGCCTATTAGACTATTAATGAAAATATAATGAAAATTTCTACAATCTATGTCTGTTTAAGCTAACTAGATCTAACCGTATCGTAATCTAATTCGGCACACGTTATCTCTCGATATGAAAATGTTCGCAATCTCCTGCACCGCTATCTAGGCGTGTCCTAGGTTAGGGATGAGATGACATCGACACTTTTATCGCCAACTTTATCGACAAATTTATCAACTACTCCCAATCCCTGGGATTTATTTCCTACGCTTGCGTAGGTTTTCAAAAATGTTTTGATTTAATGAAGCACCTGCAAATGGATCTATAATAGTATGTTACCCTGAACGAGTGGTATTGTTTTTTTACCTGTTTAAATAGTTAGGTGCCATATTTAGAGTTCTAGGCATTAGACAATATGGCAAAAACTTTAAATGTTACTCTACCGT
Source organism: Apotomis betuletana (assembly GCA_932273695.1). NCBI lineage: Eukaryota > Metazoa > Arthropoda > Insecta > Lepidoptera > Tortricidae > Apotomis > Apotomis betuletana. The sequence continues at coordinate 2,354,107 of OW026309.1, read as the reverse complement.
TAGTAAAACTTATTAGCTTCTTATCTTTATAAGATTCTTGTTATCTATATAAGGCTTCTTATATATAAGTATGCTATGGCTTAAATACCTTTCTTTAATATGTACCAGACGACGTTAATGTCCATTTTGAACCAACGGAAAACACCTCTATTAAATACAACTCAGAAATTACTTTGGTCTATAAATATAACGAATTGAAGATCTAGCAAAAACGTCAAATTGTTGAAATTCCACATAAGTGTCCTGAATGTTTAATATTTTCTAATCTTTCATTAATATTTAAATAATACATATAAAATACTCAATGTATAAAATCACATTCGTTGATCAAACTATAACGAAAAATTTGCAATAAAATTAGCAATAAAAAAAAACATCGATATAATTAAATCCCGTCCCTATGGCTCGTTGCACTTTCGTTATCGCGTTTTTAATGTCGAGTACAAACGTTAATACTTCTCTCCGGAACCAAAACGTCTTATGTTTATACGATCTTCGTATAGATTTACCGCATTTTTATTATGAGCAGTGCACGACCATAGACAAACACGCTGGTATTTTTCTGTTTGTTTGCGTTAGACATATCTAGTGGGCTGGAATAGGTTCAGCGCCCGTTCTGCCAAGGCTACACTGATAACGTACCACTAACCACACAGTTCTCGTGCGGCACTGATTTGCCGCATGCCACAAAATTGCTGATTGGTGTTTGCCAATTAATTGTTTTTTTTTTTTGTGAATACAGGGATCGCCCACAGCGAAGCTGGACGTTGCGTATACGCATTTTATTTCCATATAATATTTGACTGTGTTTATTGTATGTCAACGTTTTTTAAGCAGTAGTGTAGACGTCTTTTAATTTTCTATATTAAACAGCATTACGACTGATTTGGATATTTAAACTTAACCCAAAACGCTTTAAATTAAAGTTAGCTAAAATATTGTAAATTTCCAATACTATGATATAGATATTTCCTAAATTCTTACGAGAGTAAATCTGCAAGTACCTACTGAGAAATTTTACTGTTCTGTTTATTAAAATCTAACTTACGCTCACATCCATACATCCAAGGAGTACCCGATACCAAAATAAATTCAGAAGAAACACAAACACAAAGAGCTTAAACTAGCAGCAGATAACAAGTAGTCTTATTTCTTAAGCGATTTCTTCCAGGCAATCTTTGGATAGTGATATTAATGCGAAAATTAATCTTAGAACGAGTAGATTCTTAGTAAATTACGACAGACTTACTATAAAAAGTCGTCTTTAAAGTGGCTCCTTATCGGGAAGGGCAACGTTCGGTTCAATGAACTCATAGGACAACAGCAATGAGGAAGTTTTTTATCTCCTAGTATGTAATAACTAATATAATACATAATATTATGGCCTTTAAGAGACGGAGTATTATCGATCAAAACGTTTTATCAATGCGAACATTCAAATGAAAAACAAATAGAATAAGAAGATACGCGTCGAATTGAGACACAATACAATACAATACAAGGTTAACAACGGGCGGTCTTATCACTAAATAGCTATCTCTTCCAGACAACCTTTAGTTAGACACTTTTGTTTTCTTAAGTCGGTTTAAATAGGTACTTTAAACAGTACAGAGATTTAGATCGTTGAAACCTCTATAAAGAAATATAGGTATAAAAAAAAATAAAGAACATTATTATCATATTCATATAAACCAACAATATAAAATTAGGCTAACAGTGTGTTGAATTGCCAATAAATATTATGTATCATTTTTCGAACATATAAAGTAAGTGCTTCGAATATTCTCAGACGTTCGATTTTAGATATTAAACTTCATAAAATAAGAATTATTAAAGAATTGCCGAATCTTGCGGCATTTTTAATGTGTTTTAAATAATATTTGGAAGTTTCTGCTAAAACATATTTGCATAAAGACATACTCCACAATCACAGAATATGACCCTACAGCAGATTCTCTCTTTTGATTTTCGTAAAGCCGCCTTCGAACTGAATTGGTTACCAACGCGTGCCGTTTTGCCCACGGAAGGCGGAGTCGAACACCAGTGTGCACTCAAGTGCGCAGAGCAAGAAGCCTAGGTCTTAAAACAATCGATGTGTGATAACCATTAAATTATTCAACCGTCTATTGATGCATGGTATCTACGGTAGAAAACAAAAATGGACGTCTTCTGAAATCCATAGTAATATTATTGTATATTTTTTATTTTTAACACGTTGAATGCGGTACATGCCAGTTTTGGCTTGTACTGGACTTTCTTCTGGTGCGGCGCGAGGAAGTAGCTTGTCTCTGTCTGGTGCGGGGGCAATTTGAATATGAAATCCTATGGACTAGAAAGAGTCAAGTATACATTTATGCTTCTTTCTGCAAATTTTATCGAATGGATACATAAAACTGTACAAGACAAATGTGACTCGTTTCGCACCAGGTGAAAAAAATAGTCAACCAGTGCGGTACCAGCCAAAAGTGTCTTGTATCCTGCCGCCTTGTATCGCACCGTGGGTACAGGTCAGTACAAGCCAGTGCGGGGGTCGATCCTTACGTATCATATGTTTATCTTTCGGCTGTGTCGTTAGTTTTTCGTCATCGTCGACCAAAAAAATATTACCAAAAGTGTTATAAAATATTTGAAGAAATTGAGCGTAGTGAACCGAAGAATAATGAAATTGAGAAGTAATGCGACGATAGAATATTCACAATTAAAGGAGAAAACACAGGTGGGGCCGGTTCTAAAGTATTTATTTTAATACTTACTGCCAAGAATGTGAACAAAATACGTTTAGAATGTTTCAATAAGTCTCATTCAAATACGTAATTTTAGTTACTTTTTTTAATAATTACAACAATCGATATCGATGTTTGATTTCATTATATTTCCCCTCCCTAACAAAACATCGACTTGAGAGCACCAGCCCTGTGTCCATGATGCGGTACAAGTCAGTTTCGTATCGTTAATTAATTGTCTTATAATTCCTAAACCAAGGTCGATAGTCTGTAACGAACTTAGATTTAGATCACTCAATTGTTTAACTTGCTATTGTTATCAGTAAATCATCAATTTTCTTAACCAACAAAGATATATTTGGCAAATTTTAGACCTCTAGTCACAAGCCAAAATAGTCTCGTACCGCACTAGTGAATAACTATGTTACAATTCAAAAATGATATGTATAGCACTGAATGAAAATTATAAAATCCAGTTCCCGCATTCAACGTGTTAAATAGAATAAGAAGCTTCGCCTTGTCAGTGGTAATTAATATTATCGTCCCTTGACATCGGAAAAAAATATGTAGAACAAGGATTCTTACTTCTCATACGATACATTCTTGTTGTCAGATGCAGTTGCATTTGTGATTAGAATGCGAGCTCTTACTATACGTAATACAAAACTATTTATTTTTAAAATTCGACGACGCGGTTGGCGCCGTTTGTAATGCTCCCAACGGTCCTGAAAATAACTATATTTTTAAACATTTCATCTCTTCAATAAAAGACAATAAAGCCGTCCACTGTTGGACAAATGCCTAACTCTAGGTTCTCTGCGATTACTTGTCGTGTGCTACCGTAATCCGTAATCCATGGACTGACGCAAGCTGACCAGGTTCTTGATTCATATTGTCAAGGCCTTCCCTCGCTGCGTCTTCCGGTAGATAGTCGCCCCAAATGTCATCGAATACATCGATAAAAATCTACAGATCTTGCACTACTATCATAGGCGTTGAAAACGTAAAAACATATTACAAAATTGATAACACATAAACTGTCTTACGAATGATGTCTTTTGGATTTGGGTACTAAGTCCTCATTTAGTGTTTAGTAAAAACATCTATTGTCTACATATAGACGCGATGTCTAGACGCGGTGTCATCTATTATTGAATGTAAATAAAACCGCTTACCAAGATGTCGCTTAGATACAAATTTGTAAGCAATAATTATAATAGCTATTTTATTTTAGAGTAAAGTCGTCATGCGAATTGGAACAATAATTTACCAGTAGGAAAACCATACACAGAAAAGTACCTACCGGGAGTCTCAGATATATTATATTAAAACACATACGAAACGAGTAAAATGAGAAAACTCAAAGCAGAGCTCGGTTGGCCGCCACCGCGACTGATCGGCTCTCCTGATGATGAATCGCGAACCAATTCGAAACATATCGAGCGAAATTCGATTTTTATGACGTGAGTAGACCCGGTTGGTATGTATTTTAATACCTAGTGGCAAAATTCAACGTTTCTTAAACCATCTGTCGGTAATATTACCACTACACCTATGTCTACTTTGTAATGGGCTCTATCTACGTTTAAATGTCAATTTGTCAACGTCACTTAAGACGCAGTCCCGCTGTCAATGATATTGCTGATAACACATCGATCAAATAGCTATATGTCAATGTGAATTGATTTATGCCCTAGTATGTCAAATATGTAGATTTATGTCTTCATAACATGAAAGGATGTAAACAACTTTATTTTACACCAGTGGCGTGGTGTCCGTAGAAGCGGTTCCCACCGGCTCGCCCACTTCAGAACGAATGAACACGATTTTCTATTGCTACGAGTACTGAAGAAAAAATAAGCGAAATCTACTCTGGCTTGCTTGAGTTTTTGTATGACGCCACGCCACTGTCGTACATCAAACGTGAAAATGCATAAATTTCTTAAAAAATAAACATGTAAAAAGGCAAACTTATATCTTTCGGGGATCTCTTCTAAATGGTTTTGGTTGTAAAACACAAAATGTACAAATATGTCATGAAAATAAAAATTATAATACAATATGAAAACATAAACGCCAAAAGAGCGAAGTAAATGGCGGTGTAGTATTATATGTATACCAATACCACACTCGAAATTAGAATATAATATGAGTTTGATTTTATAAATATCTACGAATTAAAAAACAGAGATATAATCATAACTCAATACTAAATAATTTCATATAACGCTATCTTAATTAAACTAAAAAGACTATCATATCTATATTCAAAGGGTTAAGATTAATCCCCATTTGATCCTTAGTTTCAATATACGTTCATTACGTAACGTACGCCACGTAAGCCTCATTCATAACTCACACGTGCGTAAACTGCCTATTTCCACACATATACGTCACCACTACAGCGGAACTAGACACCCGATTGGTCCTTTCACTTTCATATCAAGCCTACATAGTTTGCATTCCAAATACGGGCCGCCCATTGGCCGTTTCAACTCTGACCTTTGCCGTGATTGGTCGGTGCTTTACATATTACCTGGGATATAATATATGGGATAGATGTGAGGATTCGGGTTTATGTAAACATGCTTATGTAACGACCCAGTTTCCCTTATTTCCTGGCCGGGTTTAGGTAATGTACCTACAACTTTTCTCGGTTTTAGTCCTTACGGCTTAATACGATTTGATGTTTAGGAAACTGTAACTAGGAGACACTGGGCTTCTCATTTGTGCAAAGTTTGGGTGATGCCACATGAAGCTTCAGAGTTATAGGTATATTTTGTTCACATTTCGTCGACTCGACGATTTTATTCCCAGAATCATCAATTATTATTCTCTCTCTCCTCCTAGCCTTTGTCCCATTTTTTTTTGAGAATGAATTCTCAATCGGGGTCGGCTACCTAAATCCCAAGATGTGGCGTAGGCACTAGTTTTTACGAAAGCGACTGCCATCTGACCTTCCAACCCAGAGGGGAAACTAGGTCTTATTGGGCTTAGGTGGTTTCCTCACGATGTTTTCCTTCACCGAAAAGCGAGTGGTAAATATCAAATGACATTCCGTAGGTACATAAGTTCCGAAAAACTCATTGGTACGGGCCGGGTTCGAACCCGCGACCTCCGGATTGAAAGTCGCATGCGCTAACCACTGCTACCACCGCTTCACTTCAGAATCATCAATTATTCATCTCATTAATTCAAATCATAAAAAAATAACGCAGCTGCACTGTTTCTCAAAAAAACGACTCATCATAAACGCAGTTAAATGTGAAAGGGCGCCTCCTCACCGCGACCTAAAATTTTGTCATAAATTTTCATATGACTTTTTGTTACATGACAGCTCGCAGTGAGAACCCTCCAAAAATGACGTAACGCTAACGTGACGCGTCAATTCTTTTCCATAAATTTGAGTGCGTGTACGGTGCGTTAACGTATTTTGAGCAGCGAGGTAGCAGCTCCGTAACCACAGAGTGAATAAGTTTTTCAAACATTTCATTTTTGTGACGAGCTTTTATACCTGACTTGATCATCCATCAATTGCTTACTGATACGATTCTAAAAGGCCCAAACTAGGTAGATTTGCACTATTACAGGCTTCCGCTCCTAGGGCCACCTTCCGGCTCCATCATTAGACCCTGGAAACCATCTGAAGAAAAAGTACTCATCAAGTCGAATCAAACGAGCCCAAACACCTATGGGGTTATGTGGTTTTATTATGGCCACCTTCCAGCTCCATCATCAGATCAGCTCCACGTCATCATAATATTGCATTGTCAACGCGATTTGCATATTCGTGCAAATTTTCAGCTTAATCGGAAACCGGGGAGTGGGTCAAATTTAACTTGCAAAATTCCATTACAGGCAACGGGACAGGTGAAAGTAAATAAAACCTTGTAATAAAACATGCCACGTCACAATAACTATAATTTGGCAAAAGTGCACTAGCAGATGACTAAATTGTTGACATAAGCCTAGTATCGCACGTTCCGCGTTAGATTCTGGAGATACCTAGTTTTATCACTATGATAATGATAACTTTATCACCATCTTTATAATTATTATGCTAATAAAATATTTTCTTCCACAGGTTTTGCAAAAGGAACTAGTTCAAGGGTCGTCGGAATTATAAAGGTTAGTAGTATGAGTATGGAGATGAGTATGAATATGAGAATTGCATTAAATGCTTGCTAAGCAAAGGTTTGAGAGACTAAGAATGTTACAAGCTATTTGCTTCAATAATATCATCAATGGTGGAAAAAACTATTTTTCTCTCCACGGTTGGAAAAGATGCATTACCAACTTGATGGCTCCATGGTACATTTTCAAGCTGGTTTTGGATTGAATTTAAATAGCAAATAACTTGCGAATATTGAATCAGATTAACTTCATTTTTTCATTAAATCTAGGTACAAAATTATGTTTTATTGAGCAACAATAATATTCTTGTATAAAAATATATAGAAACATTGTAGCATTACTAAGAAAATAAACGAATTAGACCGCTTTCGAGCATCTAAGGCGTCTTTGCTTAGATAAAACAGCGATACCCCGAAATAGATTCAGCTCAGTGCACGCGCACCGACAGTGTATTATACGCCTTGTTCACAAAAGCCTACAATGTTTTATCTTCTTGTTGCACTTTTAACCTCAGATTAACTTTACTCTGATATGCTGTTTATATGTTTTGAGATTAGACGGACTGGGGTAGTTCTAACGGCATAAAGGACTTTTTGTTAAACAATCTGTACAAACATTGTCCAGTTGCTGCTTCTCTCTCTAATCACAAAATTTTATAAGAATTCGCTCATAGATTCGACCACTGAGTGACCACGGTCAAACATCTGAACACATAAGAGGGATTTTTTGGCCAAGCAGGAACGACGCTTCGCTGGCTCGGTCAAAAATGTAATGAACTTTCTTAGTTTGTCCTGAGTTTACTTCGTTAAATTATCATCTATCTGACAGAGTAAATATTATAAGCCAAACCAGTCGACTGACTAGAACTACTTTGGAACAACGTTGACATGAGCTCTCAGAGACTTTTCTAAATATTCTTGAAGAGTTGTGTGGGCTTTGCAGCTCCTCCCTAACTTCTAATTGACAACATTTCTTATTCCTTAAAGATTAAAATTAGTATAGAGGTACAGTTCAAAAGAGCTTTGCGTCGTGTACACGCTAAAATATTTAAATATTTTTTTCTGTGTGTAAACAAATATAAAAAAACATATAATAACCGAAATAGGACAGCTCTATGCCTGGATAAAGTTGTTGTCTTCGACTTATCCTACAGTATAGGAAAGGGCTATGCGTTTCTGTGCATGATAAATTCAGAAATGAAGATTTCTGCAGAAGAATCAAAGTACCGACATATGGATTCCCTCGTTGGCCACAAATCCAAAAAAGTCAGGAATGTCGTTTAAGTTCACTTCGCCAATATTCCCATTTTGTCAACATTCCTATTTCATTCACATTCTCACCTCGTTTACAATACCATCTCGTCTACATTCTCAACTCGTCCACATTCCCATATCGTTCTTATTCCCATCTCGTCCAAATACCCAACACGTCCACATTCCCTTATCTTCCTTATTCGATTTTGAAATTTGCAAATCCATTTATCAACAACCACTTCTTGTGACTTAATAAATGGAAGTAGGTCTCAATTGTTTTAAAAATGCTTTTTATCTCTATCGGAATGTGGATAACACCGGAAAGTGGACTAGTTGGGAATGTGGACGACATGGTTATGCGGACGAGTTGAGAATGTAGACGAGTTAGGAATGAAGACAAGATAAGTGGACAATTTGGGAATTGAATGTGGACGAAATGGGATTGTGAACGAAATAGGAATTCTGTCAAAATGAGAATATGGACGATATGAACCTAAACGAGGAACGTATCCCGGTCTGAATGTTTACTAAAATAAATCACAAACAAGGCCATGAAATGAAATTATCATTCACTATTGTGACTCCAGTCAAAGTGACCGCATCTGTATCCTAGTTAGAAGGACTTTCTGTCGCCGCCACTTAATCACTTTGTTATTGTGTGCTATTAATATAAGCCGCATCTTCCCACGACGTAATAATATGGAAGTGCAAGTACGAGGTATGTCCTTTAGTTATTAATAAGTGTTACGTAACAATATTTAGATTTTTATTTTATATGTCTTTTTACTTGGGGTCTATTTTTTCAATTATTTTTTCCCGAAGTAAGGCTTCACATGGAGCTATAACTTATGCCGACCATAGCCGACACCGGGACATATATCCCTATCCATATTATAGCCCGTCACTCACTCGCATTACAGCAAAGATAGAGATTGTCACAGTTGTGCTACAGATGCTGGAGTGACTTGACGCAGCTTGGTACGGCCCATGACTAATAGGTGGACGTATGACCTCGTGTGGGTCCCGGGAGTCGACAGATGCTGTCTGCCCAGGATCACACTTTGTACCCTATAGGAGAGGCCTATGTTCATTCCGTAGCAACGTGACTGATAGATAGAACTTGTGGTCTCGTCTTAAATCCAAAACATATTTAAATGCGTCAATGTGTGCGTTGATTTGGTATATTTCCACGTTAAAAGGTATATTGCAATTTTTTTTGCATATAGAATTATTGATACTAAAGTGACAATTAGTGTACTACTGCATATAATATAAGTGTCTAATATTTCATGTTATCCTCAATACCAATTGTAGAATTCACCAAACTTACGAATGCAATTCAGGAAAAAGCGGTATAATATACTGTTTATAATAATATATTGAGATATGACAGTGAATTCCTAATTAGTCACGGGGTGGGTTTAACTAGATAATTTAATATGAAATATTCATTTCCTTTGTTGCGGAAGACCTCCGGAAAAAACGATCCATAAGTTAATGATAAGAAGGTATTTCCAATAAGCTTATAGTTATAATTTATTTGCTTTGAAATAAACATATAGCCTCCCGTATCAGGATTTTTCAATTCTTTTTTATATCAGACGACCTCACACAAATCGATCTAGTCCCAAATTAAGCTCAAGAAGGCTAGTGTTATGGGGACTAGACGACGATATACATACTTATATAGATAAATGACTTAAATGGACGACGCGTTTGGCTCGGTTGGTAGACACCTGCCTACTGAGTCGGCGTTCCCGGGTTCGAATCCCGGCCGGGGCAAATATTTGTTCTTGGGTCATGGATGTCATCTATGTATGTATTTATATATTATGTATATCGTCGTCTAGTACCCATAGTACAAGCTTTGCTTAGTTTGGGACTAGGTCGATTTGTGTATAAGATTGTCCCTTAATATTTATTTATTTATTTATTATTAAATACATAGAACAACTATGACCCAATCACAAATATTCGAGTTCATCACACAAATATTTGACCTGGCCGGGATTCGAACCCAGGACCGCCGGCTCAGTAGGCAGGTGCACTACACACTGCGCCAACCGCGACGTCGTTATATATTTTACGCATAAGATAGATTACAGATTGGGCGGCAAAATACCCACGTTAAAGAAGCGCTTTCACTGGCATAAAGCTGATCTAAAATGACCGGAATTTACCCCAGTGCTCGGAATCTCCACGGTTCATCAGTGAAATGATTAATAATTAAAAATCACGTAACCCTGTGTCGCGTCTATTACAAAAACCACAGCACTTTTTCTGATAAATTCACCATTTTTTTTCGTACGGCGACTAATGAAGACCGGCGATAAGCTAGGTCACCCGAGCCAGATAGCACTGACACTAAGCTAGATAAAGCCTAAGTTTTTAGACTCGCTGCGATAAAAAACGAAATATTTGCGCTACTATAAAACGGTATCAGTTAAATGCTATTCGATTTGATTCATCTTTTGTTCGGTTTTGGTCACTTTCCGAGAGGATACAATTAAAACTATGGAAGAAAGAACCTATGGAATTGCCATGTAAGTTAAATAGTACGAAAACCGCCGTCGCTAAACTCATACAAACAAAGCCAAATCGTTAGTCTCTTTCTTGCATGATTAAAACTGTTGACTTGACTTGAAAGTTTGAAATATGTATTAGGTTATGTGGATAATATATTACTGTATAACGGTACGCAATTAAAATTGAATATCGTTCAGAACGCCCTTACTTGTTTACTAAATAACATAAATACACATTAATTACAGCATATTCAACCAGATCATCCTAGCCGTTCTATTCAACAGTTTGAAACTATAGTACCTATCAAAAACAATAACGTCTTAGACAAATAAGAAATAGGTTCGATTATATTTGCACAATATTTAACAAGGCCACCGAATACGTAGACTACACTATCCAACGCAAAAAGGTAACATTCGATGTAGGTTTTGTACATACTTAGTGCATCTGTGTTTGGGGCGGCAGTATTCTAACGAAGTCAGGTGTACGCAGACGGTACATCTGTGCCAATAGTGCTAAATAAAATGTGCACATTTTAAATATTTTTTTTGGAAGTGAGCGCTTATTTCAAATTATCTTCAAGGGTGTTAAACTTGAATGATTTTTTGACAACTTCTAAACTTAAACCACTGTAAGTATCCTCAGAATATCGTATACAATTAAAATGTTCTCGTGGGAGTTGAAGTCGGTAACGACATGTTCGGATGGGACAGGATTTAATAAAGGCAATTGCTTATGTGATTTTCTTAATCATTTTCAATATAAGTTTGTAGTATGTGCACATGTGTATTAAGTTATTAACTTAGAAGGTTATTTATTTATTTATTTAAACTTTATTTCACAGATCAAACTAGTACAAATAGCAGACTTAATGCTACAAGGCTTTGTCTACCAGTCAACTATAGGTAAAGGGCTAAACAGCAACATTTAGTTGGTGCAGGTTCTATAACGTTCGGAGACAATTTTAGCAAACAATTTTAGAAATATAATATATATACTTATCCAAGTAACAAAATTTGGTACGATAAAAGTCCTGGGAACGTTTTAGGATGTGCCAAATAGTGTTCATGATTAGCACTATAATGGTGTTGTAAATGTTTACAGAACCCCAAAGAGGCCCTAGTTTTATCACTGGATTAATTCTATAAACATTATATAAAGACTCGCGCAGTGATAAATCAGCTCTGTTGTTGAAGTATAAAAGTGTCGTGAAACGCTTTTTAGTACTAACATAGTGCTGTCAGGAACTATTATGTCACGAATTTGCACTATAAAAGTAACCAAAACATGTTTATAGTGCTGCTCTGCACTGTAATCGATTCCAGTGTTTTTGTAGTCAATCTGTTTGCCATTTTATTCTTTTGATGTGTCATGCCATCGTGGTATTGAAAGAAATAAATATCGATAGTTATTTATGCTACATTGCTACTTAACGTAACGTGTAATCAGAAGGATATGAGCACTTAAGAAAAAAATGTATTGATTAATCAATTATGCTGATTTCAAATTTGACAATGCGCCCTCATAATAATCTTGTTTTAATTAAATTAAAATCAATATAATTAAGACTATGGCTGCTATAGTACACATTGGCTCCAGCCATCTCCTAATATGTACTATCATGGCGTAAACAGCGGCCATATTTTTACTAGTGATATAATTGATAATAAAAAACTGTTACAGATCTAATTAGTCCATTAATTCATCATTTTAACGCTTTTATGTCACGTTTTAGGCCCGTAGCAATAACACAAATTCACTTAAAGGGCTATTTAGAATTTAAGTTATTTAGCAACTGCACTAGGAGTCGCTATAGTACTAATTATTGCTATATAAAAGTGTTCTTCACTTTTACAGAACTAGCCCAATAGCGATGTTGAGGAAGCTTTTAAGAAGCCATACCGTTACGTAATGCTTGTACATAGTACTTATATAGTGCAAATTGATCCTATAACAATGTTTTCAACACTGCTACAGTGCCAGTACTGTAAAAGTCATTTTGACGCAGTTTTAGTGCTAAATAGATACATAAAAGCGTCAGTAAGTTCATCTACAGTACTAAATAGTACCAAACCAGCTTTTTAAATATCTAGTAAAGTGCAACACTTTAAAGATTCTTTTGTATGGTCCTGTAAGCGTTCTAAGACCTAAAATATAGAACTTAATTGCTCTTTAATTTATAGAATTAAAACGCTCCGTTAAACACCTTTATAGTGCAAGCAGTCACAATGGATACCAGTATAGGCCGACTAGTTATATCACTGTTTGGTGACAAAACGCCCTGGCTATAGAACTTTTTGTTATATATTTCCTATTAAATAAATTTTAATCAATATTAGAATCGTCTGGGAGCGCCATCTATTGTCATTAAGAAGGAATGAAGGAATGTCACTATTATTAATCAGTTTATAACACACTTAGACTAAATGTATTTTTCTCCAACTTGCTTGGAAATGTTGCCATTAATGTAGTAAAACTGGACCGCGAAATCGTTCGTTATATTTAGAAGGCGTTAATGAAAATTAAAAAAAATATATATTATTGGCCTTAGCCGGGAAATCAATATTATTTAAATAAGACGATTAAGTAAAAAACACACCTTCCGTTTATAAAGTCTCATACAAATGAGGGTAATCTTAATTTGGCCGGTTACTGCATTTTTACTTTTAATTTTTTCAAAGACTTTGATAATTCACCATACAGCCAATTGTCCACTAAATTTAAAAAATAAAAACTATTATAAACTTTTTAATTGTTCTCTGCGTTTAGTTCTTGCACTGGATATTTTTTTGCTCTGCTACTGTCAATGTATTTGAAATGTCGACAAATTTCGAATAACGGACAAACAATTTGAATTATAATCTTATATGCGGTTAATTTATTTTCATGATTCTTAGTTATTTATTAGAGATTTCTCACGACAGTTTTAATTTTAATAATATGATGATATTTAATGAGTGATTTGAAAATTAATAAGTGTACCAAACGTAAACAAATAAAAAATAAAACAGAAATGATTGTGTCCAAATCAATATAAAAGTTATTTTGAACTTATGATCTTCTCCGAATGATAAATATGGTATGGTTTCTAAAAAAAAACAGTGTGTTTAGAAGTTGTTCATTTAACTAAAATTTATAATTACCTATGTGCATATTTTTTGTTATTGTGTTTTCATATATATTTAATTCTTATATGAATAAGTTATATTTTGTTTTAAATCAAACATATGATTCTGACCCGAAATTTTATTCCTATTCCTAAAAAAAATAAGTACCAAATGAACTTCATGGTACTGATACATTAAATTAAAATGTAGATTGGTGATTATTTCCAAGCATATTTGGAGAAAAGCACTATACAAGCCTCGGCGGGAATGTCAGTTCGCAGATTCGTATTATAGAAGGACTCGGCTACGCCTCGTCCTTCAAAATCATACTCATCCACGAACTGACTTTTCCCGGCCTCGGCAGTAATATACTATAATTCGTATTATACAACTGCGCAATCAATCAACGATGTTTCGAAAAGTGGATTTGTTTCAAACCCACATGATATTCGAGTTATTAGCCTGTATGTGTGTCCCTCTGCTGGGCAAAGGACTCGCCCTTTACGCCAGTCATCTCGGCGAAGAGCAAGTTCCTGCCAAGCGTTCTCTAATGCGTACAGGTCATCCAGCCATCTCCTTTCGGTCTGCCTCTGCTTCGGTAGCCATCCTGCGGTATCCACTCAGTGTTCTGGATATTCGAATTAATTTACATAATATTAATATAGTTTGTAACTAGTCGCCGAAACCTAACCCGCCCGGTGATAAGCTATCAGTAGCCTAGGTCTCGATAAAATGCTAAAAAACGACCAAAAAAACTGCGATAACGGTGGGCTATCACAATGTCACAGCGTCCGACGTCTAACTACATTTTATTTCAATGATTAACCTCTATTTGAATGACTTCTTGGCTTGTTCGGTATCATTTACGTATCTTCTTATTTAAAATTCTAAAATTGTATTGGAGGGGTAATTATATTAGGAAAATTCTCAACTTTCTTGTTGGCACTCGGCGCCATCTGTTGGTGTTATATCTTTGTCCGCTTAACACGCCGAAACGGCTGGAAGGATTGGAACCAATTTTGCTACAAGGGCAGCTGGATATCGAGAGATGGTAATACGATACTTTTGACACGTACAGTCAACCAATTTGATTTCTAGACCACTATGAAACCTTGTCGCAATGACAATGATATGAGATTTCAAGCGGCTTTCATATAGACGTTCACTGTGACAAGGTACGAAATGGCCTAGGAATCAAATTGGTTGACTGTTCGAAGTCGCGGGCGTCTAGACTATAAGACTTCGTATATATAATTCTAAAAACAGGATTTTTTTTGACCCTGACTAGATTGGAACCAGTTTCGTGAGGTGACACCCTCCGAACCAACTACAGGGTTCAGCATATCTTAAATCTTTTGTCTCTGGAAGTTTGTATTTGACCTTTGCACCTTATTGCTTTGTTAACCTGCTTTTCGCCTATTTTATTCTTCATTTATTTAAGACTTACGCTCTATACGATGGAGCGTCTTCCGTTACTTCCTTACCTTATTCTCTTTTATCTTCTGCAAGTAATTGTTCTATAATATATCGAAGTATTTATTCTCTATTGTTCTTAAAAAAAAAGGTCATCTCTTGTTAAGTGTGCTCCCATGCTGTTCTAATAGTAAGGTTTAGTCTCAGACTTTTGTAATATTTTAAAGAAAAGCAGTTGCATTTTAGCAATTTTTTTTAATCATAGTTTCTAATCTATCGGCACCGATAATGCTATCGCACTCACACCTGCGCATAGACGCATTGTTCTGAAGAGTTAAGGTTATATATTTCGTATTTATCTGGTATTTGTGATAACGGATAATATTTCAAGGAGCGACACTGGGTCCTGAAATGCTGTTGATTTATCTACTCGTGTCATGGAAAAAGCGAAAAAGATACATAATAACACAAGAAATGTTAGTTTAAATTTATCTATGTGTCAGCCATGTCCATTGCTGTATATCGGCATCCTACAGCCCGGCACAGATTGCAATCCTGCGTAGACCGCAATCATCCACTCCCCGCGATCCTCCGAGGTTATCCATCCACTTAGTTTCGGAACGTTCATTCTACACAGCGCTTCCCAAGTTTTTAGTTAACATTATTTAAAATCTGTATCGTCATCATAATAATTTTAAAATGATTTATAGACTACGACATCGGTAAGCCTGAGTGCATGAGTGTCAATTTGAGTTGAGAAAACTGCATACCGCCAAATTGATTATGATAACAAACATATTGACGTCATTTATATTATGATAATAACACGCGCTTAGCTACAGGAAACTCAAATCTAGGATTTTTTATATACACATGTTTTATTACAGGGTATTCCTTTCAAGACTTAGACTGCCAAGTAGTCCCAAAATTCGCCATACGTCTCAATGGATACTACCTATATAAACATGGTAGAATACATAAGGTGTCCAAATCCGTGTCATTAATTATAGGGCACAAAACCATTGAAGAAGCGACAAAGATGGATGGTCAGATAGATAATATAGGGGCAAACTGCCATCATCGTACGTTTGGAATAGGGCGCGGTGTAAGGAATAAGAAAGTAGCGGGTCAAGTTAACTGTACCCGGAAAGATATAAAATCTTGGCCTCAAAGAAAAAATCTTTTGCGATTGGAAATTTTTCGACGACGCGGTTGGCGCAGTTTGCAGACACCTACTGAGCCGGCGGCCCCGGGTTCGAATCCCGGCCGGAGCAAATATTTGTGTGATGAACTCGAATATTTGTTCTTGGGTCATGGATGTTATCTATATATGTATTTATATATTATGTATATCGTCGTCTAGTACCTACAAGCTTTGCTTAGTTTGGGACTAGGTTGGTTTGATTTGTATGATTGTCCCATAATATTTATTATTTATTATTATTATATTACCTATAACACAAGCCTTCTTGTGCTTAATTTGGAATTAGGTTGATTTGTGTAAGGTTTAATATTTATATTGTCAACCATGCATTTTTCCGGGAAGTCATAGAAAAAACACGTTTGCTATAAAAAATATTATAACGAACTACAAAATGACCTACGGCAATTTACTATATTTACCTCACATGAATTCCGCAAATGTGTTATATTTATAGTGCATTTAGGGAAGAGGGAAAAATGTTAAATACACAAGTAATAGTTATCCTTTAACGTGAATAAATATAACTTACAGTCACGTACGCCATTTTAGATTTTCTATATGCACCAGGTGTTTGTCTGTAACAGGAGCAATAAATTAAAACATAAATTACTCTTCCGTGAAGAAGTAACAAACCTGCACATAAACACACTCTCAAACTTTCGCCTGTATAATAATTGTGATGTGATGATATGCGTCTTATGATATGGCAACCGCTCTCACTTGTGTTTTACGCCAATATTTACAGTAGGGTAAATCCTTTCAATCAGATTGAATAGTAGAGCAAAACGATGCGGTGTGCTATTTTACTTCTTTTAATTTCTTTGTGGACGTGTTAAATATGAAAGAGTTAAATGGTTAGCCAATGGAACACCTAGGTGGGTCTAAAAAAAAAACGCTTTTGAATTGATCTAGTTTAGATATACGAAATGTATTTCAAAATGGCAGTTGGTTATATTTGCTTTTTTTGCGATTTTGCTTTTGAAATGCAAATTGCCTAGTGTATCGAATACCATGTTTATATTAGAAACCATGTTGATATTTTCAAGCTTAAACTTTTATACACATACATGGAGAAAAAAATAAAAGATGGATGGATTTTGTGAAAGATGATATAAATAAGAAGGACAGGATAGGACAGGAGATGACGAGTAATAGGGAAGAATGGAGTAAGAAAACATGCTGCGCCGACTCCAATGCTCCCGCGGCCCACGTTGCTCGTTGGTCGCGCCTATAATTTTTACGTTAACGATATGATTCGCCATCTTAATTTTATGTCCATCAAATTAAAGTTTAATTTTAATGACAAAAAATTACATAATGGTTGATATGAATTGATCAACATAACTAATCATTCTAATACTAAATAATAACAAAATTCTAAAAGTGTTTGCAAAATCAGTTTTCTATGGAGAGGGATTATTACTCTAAGTAGACATCTAAACAGCATGAAGGAGGATTTGTACAGCGCCATCTCTTAGTCAAATATCATTTGTCCACATATCACGTCGAAACGCCTGGACGGAACGTTGGTTACGTTTTGGTACAGCCATAGCTGTATATGCAAAGATTATTTTTACCGGACTACGTCGACAAAGCACACCTTCTAGTACTAAACAATACGTCTTACCCAGAAAACAGTCGTAAGCATAGTTTGTTTGAAAAATGCTTTAGAAACTAGCAATTTCTTTCATTCCTCGCAAACAGCTCAAATCAGCTCAAAACCTAGCCCTTGTAGCTATATAATTAAAGTAGTTATTCCTTTGGTTTGTAGCAAGTTTGTCAACAAACAGACAATGACACAGTGGCCGTATGAGACAATGATAGGTCAGGTTACGCGGCGGAAGGCATCTTGTTTAAGTCTAGCTCAAACTCGGACTGCCATAAACGGTTGGAAGAAATAAGTATTAGCCTTAAGGCTGCCTATCCACCGAAGCCGAGCGGAGTGGACATGTCTAGAATATACCAATCACATTCCTCAGATTTAAATGCTCTTCTTTCATGCTTCACAAAGACGCAGTGTGATTGGTTTATTTTCTCGCGCTTCAGTGGACAGGTGGCCTAAATATGAGTCTATATTAATTTACCTATATTTTGAAAAGATTCCACAGCGTTTCACTATCGCCAAAACCCGCTACATCCTTTGCGCTAAATTGCGACACAAACAAGCGATAAAAAATTGTAGGTACCCAGGTGGCTTGTGATCATCCAAAAAAAACATTCTGTCTTGTTTTTGATCATGAAAATGGTTGATAATGATAAGTCAGCGTAAAATTGTAGTCGATGTTAATAAAGGCTCCTTAATACGTTCAAAAAGGCTGATTGTTTTAGACATTTTTTATCTATGCTCAAACAATGTTTCTTAACATATTATTAATGGTACTACAGGGCTATTGAAATTTATTGGTATATATTTGAAACCTACAGTTTAAATTTTTCATTGATAATTTTTGTTTCAAAAAATACTCGAAATTGAGAAAATTCACGCGGAATAATGTTTTTTTTCGTCTTATTTTCGTGAAATAGCTATGTTACTATCTAGAACTCAGAAAAACGTATTATTGACCTTAAAAAGTTGGTTGTAATTATCAATTATATTTGTCATAATATGAAAAATATACATTTTAAAATGTATAAGGCCTTTACTAGTCTAGAGAAAAAAGTTCGAACTACCATTCGTTCAAAAGTTAATAAATAATTATCTTCGACATTGTTACTCATATACTCAAATATCATAATTTTATAAACTAACATACAAAGAAAATGTTTAATCGCCAAAAATGTTAAATTTTAATTTAAGAAACACTAGAAAACTTTAGAATACAGAATCGCGAACTTTCTCCTTCATTTGTTTTTTTTATTGCTGGCATTCCAGCCAAAGTTTATATAAAAAAGAGAATCAAAACAATAGGAACATTCAACAGAAGGTTTGACAAAAAACGTTCTTTTTGTTTCAAACGTAAACCCTACAAATGCTTCAAAAACTGAAAGTTCATGATTTTTTATTTATTGTTATAAGTTCGTAAAGTTACGACCTTTTGGAGGTATACGCGGCAAAATGGCGAAATTGTGTAGATTTTCATTTTGAACTTTTGCTTTTGTGTTGAAGCAAACACTTGCGATTGTTTTTTGTTTCCATTCGGCACAAATTGTCGTTTTATAGTTTTTTACTGAGACCGTACTTTTCCATCTACCAAACAAAATAGGTACCTATATATGTATTTCCTTGCGGGATCGAATGTCAAATGATGAGATACGCAAGAGAACCAAGGTTGTAAATATAGCTCAGACAATTTCCAAACTTAAGTGGCAGTGGGCGGGGCACATTGCTCGTAGATCCGACGGCCGTTGGGGCAGAAAGGTTCTTGAGTGGCGACCGCGGACCGGAAGACGCAGCGTTGGAAGGCCCCCAACAAGGTGGACCGATGACCTGGATCCTAGGATCCTGGGCAAAAATTGGTTGAGAGCCGCGCAAGACCGATCGTTGTGGAGAACTTTGGGGAGGGCCTTTGTCCACAAGTGGAGGTCTATCGGCTGATATGATGATGACGATATATGTATTGGTTTACGGATAGGACTTGGAGCAACAAATTTTTCACTGAAATTTCTATAACAGAGCAATTAAGTGTTTACGGAACTTGATAAAACTATAAATTAATATTAATAATGTTCTCCCTTCATAAGAATAGTTGTACCTACAACAATATATTTTGCGTTATTAAATAGGCCGAAACCATTATTCATTTTTAATAAGCAATTGATATATTATGCAAGTCGTTTTTATCGCGTTTGACCCGTTTTTTAATCTTGTTGTTTTATTTCTATTATAATAATTGACCATATAGCGCTAAAGTCTCTCGATAACGCTCTCTCATGGGCTTATCTTTGAAAGTTTCATGATAAATGTTTTATATCAACTCCGATTTAAATAACGTACATTATAATATAAACGCATCTGGCATAAAGTGCAGCAATGTATGTAGTAGGTATGTACCTATAATTTCAACATTTGAACGATTTCTCGATACATAGATACAAAAAACCGGCCAAGTGCGAGTCGGACACGTGCACCGAGGTTTCCGTGCAACTATCATTTTTAACTTTTTTGTTTTCATGTTATGGCAGGCAACAAAAATACATCATCTGTTTAAATTTCAACTGTTTAGCTATCGCGGTTCATGAGATACATCCCGGTGTTAGACAGAGAGATGGACTGATAGCGGAGGCTTAATAATAGGCTCCCGTTTTTACCCTTTGGTTACGGAACCCTAAAAAAACATAGTCAAATTGAGAACTCCTTTTTTGGAGTTGTTTGAAAACCCTCCTTGCCTCGATCTTAATGTATGCCGGGTGGCCCAAGACTATGGGACATGAAGGGAAAGTACCTTAAATATCGTAGATAGGATATTTTGCTGAAAAAAGACTATGTTATTTTTAAGTTAGTAATTCTGCATTTAAGGCGAAGGGTAATGCGATACTAGCCCCACTTTTGTTCTTTTTGTTATACCTTCATAATCTGTTTTTTTTTTACAAATAGCTGAACTCTAGGAGCTAGCAAAACATCTTTAATATTTATTAAATCACTATATACAATTTGTTCATTGTAGTTTACCCTACAAAACCTGTTCACGTCAAAAACGGCCGCAATAGTTTTGGGCAAGTTTTTAGAGACAACTAAAGAACAAGAAATTGTGTATATAATGATTTAGTAAATACTAAAGGTGTTTTTCCAGTTCCTCAAATACTGAAAATACTGAAAATTGATCTAGTTTAGAATATATAATATTCGTAAGTGGCGCTAGTTTCGCATTACCCGTCGCCTTAAAGATTTTCTATGAATTACTTGCTTAATTATTCGTCGTCGGCAATAAATAATTTTCTTGAAATTTGACTCAAACATTTTACGTTGTTATTTTATTTTAAGATACTATGTTACTTATGAAGAATTATTATTTTTTGTCCATTATTTCGATTGGCATCATAAAAATACGGATGTTTTTTTTTTATACTTAAGTCGGTTCGATTCCCAGACGAAGCAAGTAATTCTTAGAAACACTTTAAATGCAGAATTACTAACTTTTAAAAATAACATAGTCTTCTTTCAGCAAAATATCCTATCTACGATATTTAAGGTACTTTCCCTTGATGTCCCATAGTCTTGGGACGCCAGTATAGGTATACCCATCCACCCCGTGACCGGCGACGGCGACCAAAGCTAATTATACGGGCGTGAGCCCTAACGTGGCTGGCAAAGCCAAACTTACTTTTACTCGATCTTAATACCGTATAGCTAAGGGCCTTATCACACTTGCGATTTGCGAGCGTATTTTCTATACAAATAAGCGACGCGGCGAACACGCTGCGCGATCGCCTTCATACAAAATACGCTCGCAAATCGCAAGTGTGATAAGGCTCTAACCCACACCTTCTTTCCAGGTCACATAGAACACATGACTCGCTAACCACAACCATGGCAGACACGCAGCACTTCTGCCTGCGGTGGAACAACTACCAGAGCAGCATCACCAGCGCCTTCGAGAACCTTCGCGATGACGAGGACTTCGTGGACGTCACGCTCGCGTGCGACGGCAAGAGCCTGAAGGCGCACCGAGTCGTGCTGTCCGCCTGCAGCCCCTATTTCAGGGAGCTATTAAAGGTAATACAACACATTATTATGCAAATACCTACCACCACGTCTTATTTATTTATTTTATTAGAGAACAAACAAAAACAGGTGTGGAAGTTAAATAAGTATAAACTGAACATGCCCTTATTTCCTGGGCAGTTTTCACTAAGAAATATTTTCATATTATATCCTATCTTATCACAACTTCATCAGTAACGTTTCGCCAAAATTTCATTTGTTAGAAAGTATTTTAAATTTCCTGAAACCCATAATATTTGAGGATTTTTATTAACATCATTTTAAAGAACCCATTAGGTTAGGTTTGTTATTTATATAATTATTCTGAAAAATAAACAGTTTTGGAAAAAAATGGCTTTTGAGCAAATTGAAATTTGGCGAATCGTTACAGATTGGAAATAAAAATTCGTGTTTCAAGTGGTTATTGTTAGTCATTTTATATCCATACTAATATTATAAATGCAAAAGTGTGTCTGTCTGTCTGTTACCTCTTCACGCTTAAACCGCTGAATCGATTTTGATGAAATTTGGCATAGAGATAGTTTAAGATCTGAGGAAGGACATAGGATAGTTTTCATCCTAGAAATTGTACCTAAACAGATTGAAAAGTGAGTGAGTGAGCATTTCTGTTGGGATGCGGTGACCCTGTAGGAAATGTAATTATTAGACCAAAAGCACAATTGCTCTTACATTTGCTTAGGCGCTTTTAATAATCCCTTTTATCAAGTTCCACGCGTACGTAGTCGCGGGCAAAAGCTAGTTTTCAATATTTCTCCTATGTAAAACTCATGTTTTGAAGTAGTTTATGTGGAAAATCAAAGGAGGTAATTTCATGGTTAATTTAAACACGTATTTTATTCTTGAGACTTTTAACTTTAACATTATTGATTTCAATTTCATACGAAATATTATAACAGAGATCAGAACAAAAAAAACTTTTTACGGTATTTTACAAAATTTAAATAATGCATAATAAATAAAATATATGCAAATAAAATAATAAAAAGCAAAAACTAAAACCCAAAAAGTTCTGTCAGGTGTGGGGTTCGAACCCACGCTCCCTCTCGGGAACCAGAGCTTAAATCTGGCGCCTTAGACCACTCGGCCAACCTGACTTAGCAGCCTTGAGCGAAATTACGCATCGCTTTCCACTGCTGCAATGTTGTCAAATATTAACGAGTCCATGTAGTACTGAAACGCATAACCAAATCAAATTATTTACGTTATGTGTGACGAAATTACGTAATTAGAAATAGTTTGTACTGATTTGAAGTACATTCGTCGATAAAGATAAGTGATACATATTCAGTATTCGGAAAATTTAATGGTACGGCTATTATGGTTACAGTTTGCGTTTTTAAATAAGTAGGTACCTATATGTACTATATTTCTATGGAAAATAAAATTATTGGGATAAATTGACGTTTTTCCCTTTTACTAATTAATGGTAAGTACGTATATAATTTAATAACAAGGTCACTGGGATATACCTATAAGGTTGGTGACATGTTATTGCACTTTATAATATTATTGACCTTAGGAATTTCCCTATGAAGATTATTATAATTATTATACATTTTATTACGTCATTAAAATATAACTATATAATATGGGTGCCCCTTGAAATCTCGACAAACTTTTCATCGAATTTCATTTCATCGAAAACGATTCACAGAATATTCAGTATAAATATTATCTCTTGGAGTATTATGGCTTCATCGACTATTCATTACATATTATAACAATTATTAGAGAAATGTTATAAGGAATTTTAAATGATTAAAATTACATTTAACAGATTGTTTTAAAGACAGAACATCAAATAATTTATATTATTTCATCGAGGTATTATTATACAACTCATTCATTTCCATGACCCCTAAAACGAAACGGCTCGCAGACATAGGTTGATTAGGTTAGGTTAGGGTTATTTTTTTTTGATGACCCCAAAAACGAAACGGCTCGCAAACATAGGTTGGTCAGGTTAGGTTAGGGTTATTTTTTTGATGACCCCAAAAACGAAACGGCTCGCAGCCATAGGTTGGCTAGGTTAGGTTAGGGTTATTTTTTTTTGATGACCCCAAAAACGAAACAGCTCGCAGACATAGGTTGGTTAGGTTAGGTTAGGGTTATTTTTTTTTTGATGACCCCAAAAACGAAACGGCTCGCAGACATAGGTTGGTTAGGTTAGGTTAGGGTTTTTTTTTTGATGACCCCAAAAACGAAACGGCTCGCAGACATAGGTTGGTTAGGTTAGGTTAGGGTTATTTTTTTTTATGACCCCTAAAACGAAACGGCTCGCAGACATAGGTTGGTTAGGTTAGGTTAGAGTTATTTTTTTTTGATGACCCCAAAAACGAAACGGCTCGCAGACATAGGTTGGTTAGGTTAGGTTAGGGTTTTTTTTTTGATGACCCCAAAAACGAAACGGCTCGCAGACATAGGTTGGTTAGGTTAGGTTAGGGTTATTTTTTTTTATGACCCCAAAAACGAAACGGCTCGCAGACATAGGCAGGTTAGGTTAGGTTCGTGTTATTTTTTTTATGACCCCAAAAACGAAACGGCTCGCAGACATAGGTTGGCTAGGTTAGGGTTATTTTTTTTTGATGACCTCTAAAACGAAACGGCTCGCAGACATAGGTTGGTTAGGTTAGGTTAGGGTTATTTTTTTTGATGACCTCAAAAACGAAACGGCTCGCAGACATAGGTTGGTTAGGTTAGGTAAGGTTTTTTTTTTCTGACCCCAAAAACCAAACGGCTTGCAGACATAGGTAGGTTAGGTTAGGGTTATTTTTTTTATGACCCCAAAAACGAAACGGCTCACATACATAGGCAAACAAAAGGGTACACACATAAAACATAATATCTACCCACATCCGTCCGCGAGCGCATTGCGTTTAGTTTCTCACATAATTCATTGAAGTTGTAGAATGATAAATACTAAAATGATTTTCTACAATGTAAAATTTAAAACAAAATAATAAAATATGGAATAATAAAATATGAAATAAAGAACTGCTAAATAAAGTATATAATAAATAATATTTCTATAGATTAAAAATCGGTGTTATAAAAATACACCATTTAATTGTTCGATGTAATGAATATTCGATCAAATGAAAAAATGCGTACCGTTGACTTTGAACTGAAATTCGATTAAACGTTTGTCGAAATTTCAAGGGTAAACCATATAATATAACTATGGCATTATAATTTCTTTGTTTTCACGATGATTCATTTATATGTATTTTTATTTCTATGTTTATATTTCGATTCAGAATCTTAATTTTGGTATAGGTTACTATATCTACGAAAATTGTCACCATATAAATAATAGTTATCATAGAGATCTCCATTATTATCAGATAAATATGAAATGTTGGAATACATAGTTAAAACAATTTTGAATAAACAGTAGTTTTACAAAACGAATTTGTTCATTTTTAGGGTTCCGTACCCAAAGGGTAAAAACGGGACCCTATTACTGAGACTTCGCTGTCCGTCCGTCCGTCTGTCACCAGGCTGTATCTCAAGAACGGTGATAGCTAGACAGTTGAAATTTTCACAGATGATGTATTTCTATTGCCGCTCTAACAACAAATACAAAAAATTAAATAATATAAATATTTAAGGGGGGCTCCCATACAACAAACGGGATTGGTTGCGTTAACTTTGCACCTCATTTGTATGGAGCGCTATAAATACCAGGTGCAAACTTAACTTAACCACTTAAGGATGGAGTGTTTGTACGGAACCCTCGGTGCGCGAGTCCTCGCACTTGACCGGTTTTTTAAATATAAATAGGACTTATGATTTTATTCAAAACAAGTTAAACATATATTATCTTGTATCCATATACATAATATGTATCTACCACACAAACCGCTTTTTAGTAGTACGTCCACCAACAAGACAAATTATTATGATATTATATTGTACTGTTCAAAAAATGTTTCGTGTTTTTTTTTTTCTTTAAGTACCATTGTTCGCTTGAACCATTAACTTATCACAATTCCCTTCCACAGTCAACACCATGCAAGCACCCCGTAATCGTGCTCCAAGACGTGGCCTTCACGGACCTCCACGCCCTGGTGGAGTTCATCTACCACGGCGAGGTGAATGTGCACCAGCGCAGCCTCTCCTCGTTCCTGAAGACAGCCGAGGTCCTCCGGGTGTCGGGGCTGACGCAAAACGATGACACACAGGGGGTGAGTATCCGGTTTCGAAGGACCATTTCTATGAGGTTCAGTACTGCAGGAAGTTACCAGCTTTAAATATGTAGGTAGCCGAATCCGGAAGGACAATAGCCTTGCCTCAGAGACACCTACACGTATAGCCAAAGCTGCAGCTACCTTCGGCAAGTTAGCTGTGTTTGGAACTCACACGACTTGAAACTACAAACCAAGCTTTCCGTGTACAGGGCCCTGGTTCTCCCAATACTTACGTACGCCGCTGAGACTTGGTGCCTGTACAAAGGAGACATCAGAAGGCTTGACACATTCCATATGCGATGTTTACGTCGCATACTACGCATTCGGTGGCAGGATCGTGTGACCAACACGGAGGTACTACGACGAGCTGGCATGTCCGGCATGGAGGCTATATTGATGAGACACCAGCTACGATGGTGTGGCCACGTTAGCCGCATGGAAGACTGTAGACTCCCAAAAACCGTTTTCTACTCAGAGCTCGCTAGTGGAAAACGTAATCAAGGGGGGCAGTTCCTGCGCTACAAGGATGTTTTGAAACGCCATCTTAAAGCTTGCGACATCCCCCTTGAGTGTTGGGAGGACCTCGCGTCGATGAGACCGGAGTGGCGCAATAAAGTCTATAAAGGTGTAGCTTCATTTGAAGAATCTCGACTCGAGCACCTGGATCAACAGCACCGCTTACCGAAGACTCGACCCAAACCTGCCTACGCTGACACTTTTGACACACAAGGGCAACTTTATTGCGCACAGTGTGACCGGACATTCAAAACCAAGTTTGGCTTTGCAAGTCACATCCGCGCACATGAACGGAGAGTGTAAGAGTCGCCGTTGTCGGATACGACAAGGAGGACTATATATAGAAGCATTTTTCATCTAGCCATTTATGAATTTTTGTTTTAAATAAATTTAGTGGTAATATTTTAATATCATTCGGCAATTTTTTTAATATTTCTATTGCCATGTAATATGTATTGTTTCTTACAATTTTTAACTTATATGCAGGAAAACGCAAACAGATGTCTGTTCTTTGAGGTATTGGCCTCTGTCGTAGTGACTTACTAACCTCGAAAAATTGTGACTGCTGCTTAACAAATATAGCTATCTGCTTTATGTACATGCTAGCGAGAGTAAGTAATCTATGTTTTTTAAAAAGAGGTTTACATGACTCATTATATCCTGCTTGACATAAAGCTCTTACACATTTTTTTTGGATTAGAAAGGCATTGTTGGCATATATTGAGTTACCCCATAACAGTATGCACGAGTTAATGATAATTATCATTCAACATTTAGCTGCAATAAAAGCCGTCGTTCGTTAAGATGTGCTGTAATTATATGTAATCTGATGTAGATACATTCTTAAAATCTTTCTTCTACACAACACTTATACCTTAGACTCGGAGTTCCGAGAAAGTTAACAATTACCGAAACTCTTTATTCTTTGAAAATCTGAAACATCTTTCATATAGCCCCTGAATTTGGTATAATAAGTGGATTGATAGTGCTAATTATTAACATGTATATTTCTCCCACAGCCTCTGGTTCAGAGCCTTGCGCGCGCGGCGGCCGCAGCGGCATCCCCCCACACCCCGCCCCCGCACCCCGCGCACGCGCACCCCGCGCACACCCCCTCCTACACCGACAAGCTGGAGGAGGCCCTGCTGTCCCACCCGCAGCACTCCAGCATCCAGCAGATGATGCGTCGAGTCCCCCTCCCGCCCCGCCGCATGTCGCGCTCCGCAGACAACTCCCCGGACGTCATCAAGCGCGCTCGCCACGACAACAACAACGAGACACAAATCCACGCGGCAGACTTCTCCACGAAAAATCACTCGATCATCAACAATACTAGAGCTCACGAGCCAGGGAACAATGGGAACGGGATCTCGAATTGCAGCTCGTCCCCGTCTCCTCGACTCATGGACGAAGTGAAGAACGAGCCCCTGGATATGATTTGTGGCTCTAATGCTGACATAGACCGGAGTACGGATGACACCCCGCCGCACCACAGACCACACGTGAGTTGGTAAAATCGAAATCTGGGGGCACTTAGTGCTAATCTATCCCGTTCTGGAATTAGCCTGTAAGTACCTACCTACACACTGCGTTTTATAAACACGTTAGACGAACGGAATAAATGAGTGCGACAAACGCGATTTTGATTAGACCTGATGTAGCGCGTTTTTGGCATAAGTCGTAAAAGAACACTTTTCAGTATCACACCATATACTATATTATTCTTCGATTTTTTTCATCGGATCTATCAACATTTTTTTACAGCGAGTCTTTTCTATTATTCATTTTAGGAATTTGTTTGGCGTTAATACATCATAGAATTACTGTTCATAGAAATACCTTTTCTGTCTGTTGTTTTTTATTACTCATTGTTTTTTTTAAAGTAGGCGTACCATTAATGTATTTAACCTAGCGCCATAATTTATAATTTCGGTATAAGACGAAGATACGAAATGGATTTGGTATAGTTAAGATTAACTTCAACATACAGGTGTGGAGATTACTTAACACATATTCGCCGAAACACTTCGATTATTTTCCCAGAAATCTCGTGAACCAGAAAGCTAATATAACATCGTAAAAACCATTAATCAATTCATATGCTTAGTACGATCCTCAGTCAATACTCTCGAAATTAACATTACCAAACAGACTGCTGAAATAAAGCGGAATTATTTGCCAATAGGAAAACATGAATATTCTCGAAACATTCGAGGGCCTTGGCCTTGGCAGTTATGTCTTATTAGTGTCCCAATTTCACGACAACATGCCCGAAAATTTCTTCAAAAACGAAGAAACATCTTCCGGGTAAACGGTGTGTAAATCTTTATTTGAAACAGTTTTTATACTTGACTGCGACAAACTAACTTAGAAAATTACACAAAGTGAAGCTATAATTCTCGGAATAAATGCCCAAAGCGTATCAATATTCAATTCTTATAGGCGAAAATCGCGTGGAAGTCCGTGTACGCATTTGGCATTCATGATTTGTCTACCTTAAATACGTTTAGATACCTATCCGTCGAACTTTCTGGCATAAGTAAGTAAAGGAAATAAGATCACCACCTAAAAAAGTAATGTGCGAGTTCTAGAAACTTGGATAACATTAAGAATACCGGGTATTAGACGTCTAGCGTGCTAGAATCCCTACCCAGAAGCGCTTAGTGTCAAATGGCTGCGATTGTAGCGGCGCGTTCGGGTGACAAAATAATAGCCCGTTTTACTTCTGCGCTAGTGACCGAGTCCAATTCCATTTTTGAATGCAATACGTCTTTTTTGAATGCATTAGGTCCAAATTCCCAGTGATAGTTAGCTAGATGTGCCGATAAATCACACTAGCACAGATACCGTAGAGAACAGATGAATACCTAGAATTTCCCTTTTCAGGAACTTTCAAAATTATCATTTTTTTTTGTTAGTCGATACTCGTAGTATGAAATCTGCTTTCCAATAAGACTTGGCTATCCGATTACTATGTATAAACATAATTATATTCCGATTGGAGAAATCGGATCCTTATACTTAATCATATTGAATGAGATCGTGAAAGAAAACTTATAGGAATATTTTAGCGTACTTCAAGGCCGATTTGCAAAAACTGGAATATGTTGATATTACTTTCTCAATAACGGACGTGACTCTCGGAACTACCAACATTAGAATATTTTTCTTCCAAGTGAAAAGTTTCTTTGGCAAAGTTAAATTGGAATACCAAGTTTGATAGTTGACGAGCCCTGGAGATAATTTTGCCTAAATAACTTTTTTAATTTGCCTTCATTCAGGAAGACCGAATAATCTCAATTTGTTGAATATTACTGAGGCTTAACTTAGCTTAGGTTATTTGGTATTTAACTGAGATCAAATACAGAATTGAAAACTAATTTAAGTTACTAACGTAATATTTTACCGCGTCCATAAGTATATCATATTAATAATAAATGTTCAATCGTCCAAGATTAGTCTTAAATTGGATATAGACTAATATACCTATTTGTCTATGTCTCAGGGAGGGCCACCGTCTCGCGATAGCTCAGCCGAGGCCGACGACCGCACGCCGCCGCCGCAACTGCCGCCTTCGCCTTTCATACAACCGGCCGACACGAAACTCTTTGCCTCCAATACTTACAACTTCAGTATGGCGGCACTGACAGAACATCCATCATTGCAAGGTAATTAAAATAAAGTATAGTGTTGTTTGCTGTAGTATGTGATTTGTGAATTTGAAACTGTGATAGTCCCTTTAATTAGAACAAAGATGGAGCATGGTACAGATGAATGCAATGTCGTTATGGTGTTTCCAGGTCTGCAGAGTCCACTGGCTCCGGACATGGCAGGCACATCCCAAGGTGAGTCTCGGCTTGTCTAGCAACAAGTTTATTTTATGCATTACCTACATATATTGAAAAAAAAACGATATTTTTAATGCACTGTCTGTCGTATGCCACCATCACCGCTTCCTCTCTGCTCTGTCATTATTAGGTTTATATATCATTATTAGGTTTTATATTTTTACAAAATGTATGAGGCAATTTTCACGTGACATAAATATTTTATGTATTTTACTTATGATATTACCTATCTCCTATAACCTTTTAACCTTCTATATGTCTTCATTTTGTGCTCTGTGATCTGTATAAATATTAATGTCAGCTTTTTGTGTTCTGGTTCGATGTATGTATTGACTATGTTCAGTTTTGGTTCCCGTCAATTGGCAGTTCTGGAAGTCGTTGATCATTGAACCAAAACGCAATGCGGCGTGCATGTTTGTATTGTAACCATAGTTTACGAACATAATGCTAGCTTGTTTACTAGATGTGATTTGAAAACACTGTGTGTTAGGATATCCCTCACTCCCTACTCTCCGGATTAGGTTGTTTTTGTTCTTAATTTTTGATTCGCAAGTTTCTTTTCGTTATTGAATTCTTACTTCTTTTTTATACTTTCTACTTCCTTCATTACACAGTTATTGGTAAGAACTTTGTCATTCAACGCACTTGAACCCAATTGGCTGTAAATTGTTATTATTGATATACCTGAAAATTGTACATACGAAATTTACAAGTAATTTTTAAAAGTTGGAAATAATGCACTCTTTCCGAGAATGTGAAACGTCTCAGATACATGTGTTAGTTTTGAAGAACGTAGTTCGATGTAAGATGATGCAATTGTAGATTCACGGCGGATTAATAATGTTTCTAAAAACAAACTCGAGTTACCCATTATTACGTTCTCTTGGGAAAAATAATGTGTCGAATTATATTCGGAATCATTCAAGATTGGACAATGGAATTTTAGTAATGCTATATCGGTGTCAGCGTAAAAACATTTGAATTTATTGAAGAATTTTAAAGCTATTGTTCGAGACATTTGAAACTGCACCGAACCGACCGCGTCAGATTGTTGTAAAACAGCTGATTTCATTCATTTCACCGTAAAGCACACGCTGTCCATAGGACCAGTTAGGTAGAGCGAACAATGCATTGCGTTACTAATACCGCTTTATACGACTCGACGGATGGCTATCATCAGACTTAAAGGGGGGTGGCGGTGCTTAAAGAGAGGCTACGTTATGGAGAGTGCATTAAAAGTGCGTTCGAAGCTTCGATGGGGCTAACAGCTTGTGTTGTGACCAGGTGGCGCCCGCACCCCCCAAGAAGATTACAGATGCGAGCCCTGTAACAAGAGCCTATCCTCGCTGACGCGGCTCAAACGGCACATACAGAACGTTCACATGCGCCCCTCGCGCGAGCCAGTGTGTAACATATGCCGGCGGGTGTATTCCAGCCTGAATAGCCTCCGGAACCACAAGTCCATCTACCACCGCAAGCAGCAGGCGCCCGCGCCGGGCCAGGGCCCCTTCTACCCCGTCAACTGACGGCCGCGTGCGCCGCGAGCCTCCCGCGCCGTGCGGCTCGCGAACCTTCCGCCATACGAAAACACGTTGCCATTCGACGAAACAAAATTGCCATCCTAACCACCTTAAAGCCATACTCTTGCCCGTACCTTTGTTAAGTTTAAAAAATGTAACGCGATATGTTCCTAACACTTGTATGTAAATAGCATAGATTCACTTTGTACTTGCATGCGCATTGCAGTCTTTATCTTATATGTATACATAATTTATCGTTACTAATGATGTAAAATGCTTCTGCGCGAGCGTGGATCGCCGTATCGCGCGGACCTCGAGGTCGCGTCACCGTATCCACACTCGCGCAAACGTCTTGCCTATCTGGAACCAATTGGGACATCTATGATCGGTACACACATAACCACCAACGTTCCATTACAAAAAAGAAGCGCATTAGTCAAATTCGATTTTTAAACACGTTGAATTGCCTCTACAATACAACTGCATTGAAATTTTGCCACGAAAAGTGGTGCTAATTGTGCCAATTGGTTCCTTCAAAATGGGACCCGTTGGAGCGGTCGCGGTGGTGTCGGATACGAGCGGGCGGGTCGGGGTGTTGTATGTTGACTAATGCGCTAATGTTGGTTGTTATGTGTGGCAGTGGGCCCGCTGGGGGCGGGGCACCGGTGCGAGGTGTGCGGCAAGCTGCTGTCCACGCGGCTCACGCTCAAGCGGCACACGGAGCAGCAGCACCTGCAGCCGCTGCACTCGGCGCGCTGCTCGCTCTGCCACAAGGTGTTCCGCACGCTCAACTCGCTCAACAACCACAAGAGCATCTACCACCGACGCCAGCGCGGCGCGCCGCCTGCGCCGCCGCCGCCGCTGCCGCTGCCCGCGGCGCCCGCGCAGCTGCAGCCGCAGAACCTCTCCAACGTCGACGCCAAGATCAACCCGATCGCGTCGCAACACCACAACATCGACTTCTACAAGTTCAAAGATCAGTTCAACGTCTAAACTCATCCGGTCTTTGACGAGAGTTTTACATTTATTTTTATATCTTTTAAATCTGATGTCGTTGATATTCGTTGATATTTTATTTTAAGATTTATTATACACTTTTTCGTGGATTTTTGAACTTGGTAGTTGTATGTTAGTGCGACCATGACAGTGACGATCATCACAAGAGCTCTCGCAGCTCTCTTTGACATTCCAATGTTACAAGGGAGGGCCGCGGCCGGCCGGTCGCGGCCCGGAGTGCAATACTGCGGTATGTGACTATTCCTGAATTATACACTATGTTAAATGTGTGACAATAAGGCGAAGAGAAAAAATATTTTGAGAAAAGATTAATATCTTGGTGCTGTAAATTTATATATTAGGCTTAAATTAAAAAAGAAACCGTGTTCGTGTAAGTAAACTAACTAAAGAGGCATATTGTTTTCAACCTTGTGTTCATTTTTCGGCGTTTTGCAATTTATTTATTCTGTATTTTTACCTACATGATCTCACTCTTAGATATTTATACGAGATTACTAAAATGCTATTTAAAAAATTATACACATTATATAATTGGCTTATGAGGCTTTTCAAATTCACTTTAATTTTAGGTGATTTTGTTCGTTATCCGTAAGACTGAATTCAGAACATAGCACCAGCAGAACGATAGGCAAGGGTTAAGTTTTGGACGAAATTCAACCCGCAGAAAGCACAGGTCACCACAAATACCGGACATTTACCCAATATACTGAAATAGACATATTTAATGACATAAACATACACATTAAGGTAACGTTACTATTTATTGCTCGCTTACTCAGTCGGTTCGACTTTTCTTGTTTGGTTTATTTTTTATTAGATTTATTTTTATTTTACTCACCGGCGTGGTATACAAACACTGCCACACCAGTGAGTCGTTTTCTTTATTTCTTGAATTATTATTTAAAATCAATGCAAAAACATTTTGCAAAGTGAATATCGAGGTGCCATTTATGAAGGAATGATTATGGCTACATTATAGTTACGTTTTAGTTTAGTCAGAACTTAGTTACTTATTTCGAACTAAACTTTTATTACGACTTGTGTTCATTTCAAATTATTATTGTTGCGTTTTTTTCTTGTTTAGCGTAGTGTTTTTTTCTTTACGTATACAATTATAGTTTTATACATCTGTTCTTTGTACATTTAGGACTACACATGTATTTTGTTCCTGTTTATTTTGTACAATTGTAATTACAATACATCACACGTTATTATATTGAACTACATAATAGGAAATAGAATAAATTTAATAACTCTCAGTGTTAAATGTTCCTAAATTTTGCCAGTGTCAATCACTGACTCAATATTTCGAGATCAATTTTATATTTTTTTTTGCTTGCCATATAATAGATGTAATTGTATAAGACGGGCTTCGAAACTTTTACACTACGAGAAATGCCTAATTACAGACGTGTTTTTTTTAAATGCGTTTATTTAAGAGCATATTTTAACGACTGTTGGACATGTATACTTAGAGGACTACTTATATAGTGTGAAAGTTTTGAGCCCTATTTACGGATCCGTGTTAAGTGTCTAGTTGCGTTTACTCCTAACTAGTTGAATACATCACTTCGCTCTCGACGTCGGTCGTTAAATACTATTGTTGTATTTTCTTTATATTAGCTGTAAGAAATTCTTAAACATAAACACATTATTTATTGTAACGATATACACATTAAGTAATTATTAGTGCCTGCTTTACATAACTATTGTGTTTTTATTGAAAAAGACATATTTTGCGTGTACTTCTAAAGTGTTTAGAAGTAGTGTTGGAAACACTTATTGCGTACTGTAGTCGGGACGCTTTATACTTCTACTAACAAGTATGAGAGGCTTCCTAAAGTAAATTTAATGCTATACGTTATAAGGTTCTGTTGTTATTGCTAGATACATAAAGCTTAGCCATTACATTCGTTTAGTTATATTATATTGTAGTAGGCTTTATATTATACTTTATCGAATTGGAAGACTAGAGATTTGGTGCTAAATTGGAACGATGTTCTTGTTAGAAAAAATTAAGGTGGAAAATAAAAATGGAAATGGAATCAAAATTTTTAAAATTACTCGCAACATTCCGTGCGTGGAAAAGTGTTAAGTTTTTATTTGCTCGACTTGCAAAGTTTTGAAACGTAACGGTAGAATTGTTGTTTTTTTTATCTAGTAATTTAGTGCTAGGTTTTATTGTTAGTTTGGGTTTGGGAATTACGTTAGTTAACTACCTAGGGTTAAGGTTTATCTGAATTCATATAGATAATAGCATCTACATGTTTATTTATGATTACAGGGATGTGCTGCTAAGGCAGTTCGGTCACTTGGGCTTTGAATTATGATGTCTTTAAAGGAACGTGATGAATTTATTTAGAGAAGGGGGCGTTTGTGCGTTCGGAACTTTTGCCAAAATCTAATAAGCGCTATAGACTGATTAGACTAAGTACGCGTTTGAATTGTACACTATTAGGCATATTTGTAGATAAAAAAATTGTACAATTATTTACTAAAATTGATAATTTTATAAAAAATATCGCTAAAAATGCGACGAGTCTAAATCTGAGTTTTGTTTACTGGAAATTCGCTTGTGATTCGATGATCTTATTTCGGTTTAAAGGAGCAAAATTTAATTGTGATCTCAAAATTGGAGGGTGAAAACCCATGGTTTTAAGGGGCGAGAACTACACCGTGTCCTAAGGAGCAGGACACATCCCTGTCCAACTACGTTAGTTAGGATCTTAGCAAGTTTAAGACTGTTTTGTGACCTGTTTGTTTTACTTCTCGCGTAGGGTACATTATTTCACTCGCCCGCCGCTCGCGGGCACCTTATCAATGTGTTCTTATACTTCTTGTTGGCGTTTTACTTATGTTATAAGGAATCTAAATTAATTTATTGGTTGTTGTATTGAAATTTTTATATTTTTTTCTTTTAAATTATTATTTAACTCTCCTATAATACGTTTTTTGTTATTGGCATCTGTGTAATGCAGTCCATATTTAACGTTTACGTTAACTAACTGTGCCAAAAATGGGGAGTTTTAATTTTGTCTTCCATTTTTTTAATAAATTCTGTGTGACCGCGCCAAATTTATTGTAAACTCGATTCAGGCAACTATAAAATAAAATGGGCTGCACAATCTTCTAAAAGAAGCACAAATTGACATCACCTGTACGAAAAAGTCTTCTTTCTTTTACTTTTAAATTAAAATACTTGAAGTAACTACTCATAAAATGTAATTGTAATCGTTATACCGAACTTCATAAATCCTAATATTGATGATAATGGCGTTTTTAATAAAAACAAATATACTGAAATAACATTGTAAGTTTTATTAGATCCTCACGCCTCACCCGTAGTGTGTGTATGTATCGCTTCCTGTATTGAGTTGTTAACCCCCGCCCTGCTTCGGTACTATATAGAGCTGAGTGTACGTACCTAGCGCACTGTTTTATGTTTTACTAAAGTACTCGCTTGGCATTTATTTTCGAGCCAGAATATTATTTCCAGCCTCTTCTGCATGGTGTTTTTTTTTTCCTTAACACGATATTCACCGGCCACTATGCAGCTTCGCCATCATTTCTTTTTATTCTTTATTTACCTACTTTACATTTTATTTTATTATTATTTAAGTCACTCTTTAAGTTTTCTGGAACAATTTTAGTTTGGATACATTTTAATTTTTCAACACGATTGCATTTTGAAAAATGAACATGTTCGGATCCCAGTTAGGTTACGTTTATTTTTCGAACGCGTGCGGGGACCATCCCCACATTTGTTTTTGTTTCGATCTGTTTGCAGGTAAAAAGTTATTCTCGTGCTCGCTATGCGGGAAGGTATTATGCTCGAAGGCCTCGCTCAAGCGGCACATAGCCGACAAACACGCCGAGAGGCAGGAGGAGTACCGATGCACGATCTGCGAGCGAGTTTACTGCTCGAGGAACTCGCTGATGACACACATATACACCTACCACAAGTCGAGGCCGGGGGAGACCGACCAGATTCGGTTTTTTTAGTGACTACTCGGACGGAGTTGGCGGGGCGCGCGGCAGTGTTCTAGCAAAGAGAACCACCAGAGCAACCTCGCCGAGCACGGCGCCGCACTCCCAGGTCAGCATAGCTTTAGCAGCTAGGGATAAGGCTAACTCATTAACAGTGACTTTCTAATAATAATCATGCACCGTCTTAGTCTTAAGCTAGGGTTAAGGTTCCTTTTTCGTTTACATTTCGATTATATATACAATTTTTATTTGACACTTAATTTTTTTGGGATTTTTTTAATTTTGTTACTTTTAATTTGGTTGTTATCCCGAGCCGAGTGCCCTC
The DNA here is from genome assembly GCA_932273695.1 of Apotomis betuletana. Taxonomy (NCBI): domain Eukaryota; kingdom Metazoa; phylum Arthropoda; class Insecta; order Lepidoptera; family Tortricidae; genus Apotomis; species Apotomis betuletana. Next base: position 2,316,682 of record OW026309.1, on the reverse strand, counting down.
TCCCATCGAGATTCGCAGTTTTGACGTTGTTGTGTTGCTTGAAGCATGCTTCTATCATTTTGTTATCACGTGTTTCTGTGTCATTGTGGTTGAAAGAATTTTCTAAGATTTGAATAAAAAAATCGTGATTACTGTGTAGTTAGTCAATGTGTACAGTGCATATTATTAGTATTATAATAATAACTACTATTTACTATAACCTCATACATTCTCCATTATTAATTATTGCTATAAAAGTAACTTTCAATTAATCCTCCTCTTTAAAGTCTCGCCTGAACACTGCCGCTTCCCGGCTTCACGGAGCGCGCCTATAGCGTATGTTTACTGTTGCAGCCGTACCGCCCCTCCGTATGCCCCCGCCGACCGCCGGCGGGATCAACGAGCCGCAAGAATGTCCCTACTGCCGCAGGACATTCTCTTGTTACTATTCCCTGAAGCGACACTTCCAAGACAAGCACGAGCAGTCCGATACCTTGTACGTGTGCGAGTTCTGCCACCGAAGGTACCGGACCAAGAACTCCCTGACCACGCACAAGAGCCTGCAGCACCGCGGCTCCAGCGGGATGCTGAAGCGCCTGCTCAAGACGTCGGCGCTGCAGAGCGCGCTGGCGCCCTCCCCGCACCACCTGTTCGACCTGGGCGCCAGCGACCACGCGCCGCAGCTGCCGCCCGGTCTTCAATGACCACAGACCATGGCTTAAACGGTGGCTGCACGCGCCTCGCGCGGCCGACAGCGGGCGGGGGCCCGCCTGCGGCCGCCGCGGGGCTTGATCGACGCGGATACGAAAGGGATAGCATCATGTGCAATATAACGGACAATGCCAAAACAATGCAGGACTTTGCCGCATTATTAATTAATCGTATTATAATTAGTTAAATATTGACGTTAGTTTTAAAATTACATGAACAGTATTGTCGCGCGCGCGCGGCGCGGCGCCCGCGTCGCTCGAGCCGTCGCCGGCGCGCGCGCCGCGTCGCTCCGCCTAGTGTACGCTTCGACGATCGAACTTCGCTTTGTGACATTAAAATGTAACAGTACGAGAGTTAAGTACTGGCATTTTCTAGTGAAAATGTTTAAACAGTGTTCATAATGACAATGTAATCCAGAGCAATACTAAAGTATTAATATTTCTAGTACTGCCAAAATTATGCCAACCGTATTGTAAAAGAAGAACGTTTTTTTAAATCACTTTTCGATTAATGTTTAGTGTCAAATTAGAATCGCTAACTGTACAAAAAAGAACGTACAAATTTTAAACAGTAATTATTAAAGTGCAAAGAAAATATTTTTTAAAGCGACTTTTTCGGAACGCCAAAATCTAAATTAAAAAAAATACAGATTATATAGTAATAATTAACCAAAAAAAAATTAGATTAAAATGTTAATGTTGAGTAAAAAACAAAGACTTCTTAGAATCTGATTTCGAAAGTACAAAATTAATGTCTTATTGAACAATATGTGTATTCTATGTGCGTTTGGCTTCAATTCTAATGGTATCATCAAGTAGCCGTGCCTTCGTTCGTCTTCATGCCATTAAAGTATGGGTGGGTGAGGTTAGGAGTGAGCGCGGCATGGCGCACGCTTCACGCGCGCGTGCGGGGGGTCGTAGGGAGAGGGCGGGGGCGGGGCCAGCCACCTCTGGCGCATTACAGGGTTGAGTGGCGGGACGCCGGCGCCGCTGCCAGTGGGTCTTCGAAAAGCGGTTCGACGTTCGTATACGTGTGCATGATTTCAAATCATGATGTAAAAGTAAAGCGTTTCTTCTGTAATAAATTACGTAGTTTTAGGTATTAATAGAATTATATTTAATCTGTATCCATTTTCGGATTTCTCTCTATGAGTGTATAGTGGTTCTTATTTAAATGTCGACCAACGTAGCGGACATCTCGTTATTGAAAATTTATTAGATTATTATTATTATTATATTATTCTCAAAAATCTTAGGATAACCATAAGATGGCTGCAGATTGTAAAAAAATATTTTATTTACTTATTTAATGATATTGTAGGAAATTGCTTAGGAACCGTTTCGTCTGAATTAAGACATATCTGCTCAGGGTGTACATTGACGAATGACTAAACCTATCACGACTACAGGCGCACTACTGCCCACATATCACAAAATAATATCTACGAAGACACCTCAAGGAAAAGTATATTTTAACACCGTGATATTTCACAAGCCAAAGAAAGGGGATAAAAATATGCCAATACGCATTTATTTCCAGTAGAATAAAACATTCTGAAAAACATAGAAACTTAAAAATTAAATTAGACATTGTGCCATATCCAAATTAAATTGTTAATCAGCATCTTCTTCCGTATTATATACCTATGAATTTAAAAGTCACATATCAATCACTGAAAGTGAAATGTCAGAAACGTATAGGATCATCAAACCAAATGCCCTTACATCTTCCTCGGTCGAGGATTTAAATCTGCATTTATTTTTCCAACTGTAGTATAACTTGATTAAGTAAGAATTTTAATTTAAGATTTTGTATTTTATTTTCTTTTTCGGAATGTTACATATTCGTACTTTGTGATATGATTATATTTAATGGAACGTTATTTGGTATATATCCAAATACTTAGTTTTAACATTTAATTTTCGTATGCATTTGAACCTCAGCTTAGATATTAAACAAAACTAAAGCAGGGTTCACCCATTTCAGAAACTGTAAACATTTTCTAATTTTTTGAGGTTATCCCCAGCTTACAACGCATATACCTCCTTTTCGTAATACCTCACGTATATTATTTTGTTTTTAATTTTTATTTCAATGTTACACACGCTGGCTGTATAGGAGAGTAATTTCGTTTTAAACGCGTTCTGTTCGGTTCGTTAGAAACATAAAGAATCATTAGCGGAAGCTTAGATGACAACAAGCGGGTAGTTTGAATTGTAAATAAATATAAGTTAGAAATTACATCATAAAATAATCGTGGCATCATTTGGGAATAGAAGCCTCGTGATATTATTAACTAAATGGTAAAATAGATAAAATCATTAATGGAAAGGATTTTTATATATTCTACTAATGGATTTATTGATAGTGAAACTTAGACGTAGTCTTTCCATAACGTTTAGTGTTTGTTTGTTGTTTTCGCTGTGCAATTATTTCTTATCGGTTTGGCTGTTTGTATTAAACTAGGTTGTTGTCGTTATAATTTTTTTGGTAGTTTCCCACCTATTTGGAATTTTAATTCGAAATTTTTGATCTCAGTTGACAGCTGCGTACTACATCAATTTCGGAGACAGCCGTTCGTAATTGTTATTAGGTCTTATTGTGATTCGCGTTAAGTTTGGATAAGTGTCGGTAAAAAACATGAATCGCAGCTTGGAAATTTAAAACCAGAACGAAAACAAAAAAGTAAACAGCGAAACGATGAAAACGTTTGATATTTTGCAATGTATACCAAAATACTGCATTTTTAAGTATAGTAAGTCGATAAGTGAGAAACTTTTGTAATAAAATAAAATCGCCCTCTGATTTTAACTATATGATTTCGCATTGCCAGTTGAGTTTTGTTAAGTTTACTAATGAAATATATAAACCGACTGTGTTACTAAGTAGGGTAATGCACAAATAATCAACAACAAGATGCCTTCTAAACAGTACAACTATTACAATAGCCTACTAAGTAAATATGTAAGATACCGTACTTGACAACCTTGTGGGGATAGGCAATTTTAGGACAAGAAGTGCTGAACAAGTTACACCCACTTGTGGAGAAACGAGCGATTTTGATCGTTTTTCAGCACATTTTACAAGTAAAAAAACATTCGAAGATGTTCGTTTTTTTTGCAAATAGATTAAAAACTGCATCGAATAAAGTTATATTTGCTCAAGTTCATTAATACACTTTCCAGTATGAAGCCGCCTACGAAAATGATGCAAAACCCCCACAATCGTATATAAAGAGCAAGTATTTTGTTTCTTAGCGAGGTAAATACTTATTAATAAAACGGTAAATTATAAAATAATGCAATTTTACGCTAAAAATACATTCAATCGCTCGCGATAATGCAACTTAAAATAAGAATTTAAACTAAATATCATTATAAAAATATTCATATCAATAATTGACAAGTTCACAAACAGATTCACAAATAACAGTTTTAGGAATATATCTTAACGATTCTAAGTATTACCTCCATCTACTTATAATTTTAATGTATTACTTACCTAGCGTCTCCTGGACAAGTCAATATATACGTGATTTATATTTATCGAATACAATATAATATATTGTAAATGCCAAACTAAGTTATAGCACTTGTTACATAGTTTTTCCCATACACACATTATTTTTGTTGAACCATTTCCATGTTTAAAATGCAATAGTATATCGTCTGTCTTTAAATATCCGACCAATATTATTTGTATTGCCGGATTTAGATGCAGATGACCCAGTACCTACAATAGATAATAGAAATATTCCGTTGCTCGACCAGGGAAGTAAAAATCAAAATAAGAGTATACCGACTTCATTGTTTTATTTGCAGTTAATATACAGTTAGCATATTAGTAATTATTAACAGGAACGGGCATCGAATACCAGTCTCGGCGCACGCGCATCATCTAATGTCATAATATAGTAATCATATTAATTCTGAGAGTGCAAGAACCCGCGCCCGTCTCACGTTACAAGATTGTTGTCATTCATTGTTTCTCAAAAGTCGGTGTACTCTTAAATCAATAGCTTTAATGTTATATCAGTATCTTCCACTTTATTGTAATAATACAGTTAAAGCAATAGTTCCCAATCTGCCAACGTAAGTACCTCAGTAATTATAGTTATATACTTTATATAATCTATTAAGCAGTTACTCCAGCAGTTGTCGCCGTGTTTCTTTCGATAGCTTCAGTATTATTTTCATGTTATATATGTTAAGTTGGTCCTCTCTCCCGCCCGGGAGACCAAAGACGCGATCAACTGCTGATCCAGTGAATAGTGACATTAAAATGTAGTTCCGTAAATCAAAGTGCACTTACAACTTTTATATAAATACCTGATAAGTATTATATACTAAGTAACAGATTCGCTTACTCCCCGGTCGAGCAATCATCGTTGATTACCCGTCTTTTACAATATATAAATGTATTTACAATTTACACACTTATGACATACAAATATACTCACAGTTATTGCTAGAAGTAACTTTTATCTACAGATAAAGTAAAGCATGGTGGGATTGAGTTAAAAATGGTGGCCGGTAAGCCTATGGAACGATGCGTCAACTTGCTGGTTCTTCGGTGTACAAAAATAAACTGCCAGTAGTTTTTAAATCAATGTTAAACCCTTTTCGGAACGAACAGTCACGGTTTTCTTACGAATTGTATCGGTGCAATTCTGAGGTGGACCGGCCGCTGATTTTTAGCAGAATAACACCACTTCTTGTTATACTCTGGTGAAACATTTTATACACAGAAATATTTTTTTATGAGATAACAATTATATGTCAAAGTTAATTAAGTGGCAATTCTAATTTTACTGCACTATATTTTGCTGACACACTTAGGATTAGATTTTCTTTTTTTCGTAATTTAATGTATGCACGATCTGCGTTTTTATTAGCATCGATTTCTTTTCTTGTAAGATCAGTTTTCGGGCGCTTCGGACCCTCGGCCTTAAAAGTGACTTTTCTTTAATTAATATTATTCTGATTGAGACATAAGCCGCGGGAGCGGACCGCCCGGGACCGACTAAGCCTAAACTAATATTGTGTTACTATTGTGTAAAAGTTATAGTTTGCCATCGTTGATCAAAGAAGAAAATATGTGTTAAACGTTTAGTTAGTGAGTTTTGTTATACTTTTAAAGTTCTGGTTTGGTCTGAGGGTGTGGGTTGTACAGAAATGTTTCATAGTAACGTGTATCGATTCGAGTAAGTAGATAGGTGTGGTGGGCTTCGGCCGCGTACGAGTTAGGCTTCTCTAAATTGTTGTAAGTTGAAACATCTATTTCAGTCGGTGAAGACACTTAAAGTACTATTGTTGTAGATTGTAATATGGAATCGATTTTAAAGAATTTGGAAGGGCGCGGTGGCGCTGACATCTTTGCGACAGCCATTTTGAAGCCAGTGTGGTAGGTTGCATCGTAGAAAGGTAGATGGCGGTCGCAGAGGTGCCGCGAACGCCGCATGAGTGTCTTTACTTGTTTTGATGTTGTTGATATATGTGATTAAGGAATCGACTCGGGAAAGCAGTTGGCACATATCAGTAGTCGGAAAACTTAGTACTATAAGTATCTTTGAATCTGACTTGCAAATTATCTACTAAACTGTAATTTCGACTTGTTTTAAAAATCATTTAAGATTTCCTTTACTGAAATCTGCGTTCGAATTTTCAGAATAACAGTTGAGTGTAATAAAAGTATAAAATAAACTCGCAGTGATTCCATTGAAGATTTGTATTTTTATTTTAACCTTTATCCTTTCCTTTCACTTCTAAGGCATGATTTATAATTATTAAAGTAATAAATACTATTAACGGTAATAAAAACGATCATTTAATACAGACAACGTATCATAAGATTTTTGTTTTGTAAGTAGATATTGGACTTTAGAAATGTAGAATAAGTAGATTATTGGAACTTAGAAATGTGGTTCATTTGAAGAACTCGAGCACCTACGCTTAGAGTGCGTCTCCGTTGAAGCGAGGCGGAGCGAGATGTGCAGATTTTTTTTTTTTTTTTTTATGTCATATGGGGCAAACGAGCAAAACGTATCGCCTGATGGAAAGCGATTACCGTCGCCCATAAACACCTGCAACACCAAAGGAGTCACAAGTGCTTGCCTACCCGGAGGACGAAGATAGAATGCCTCTATGCTAGTAATTTCACCGGCTATCTTACCCCCACACCGGAACACAACAATGCGAACATTGCTGTATTGCAGAATAGACCAATCGCCTGAGTTGAAATCTGTATCTCAGCTTCGCTTCACTTTTGTGATTGGTTGATTCGGCGCGTCTCCGTTCCGTTTCAGTGGAGACATACACTTACACCCAAGGGCAACTTCACTACGCACAGTGTGACCGAACATGCAAAACTATTCAATTTTTCTTTCTTAATTTACCTTTGTGTCATTATTTATGCAAAATCAGGTTTTTTCGTTTGCACATGCACGCACATGAACGAAGATTGTAAGAGTGACCGTTGTTGGATACGACGAGTATTATATCTTTCATTAGAGTGATTATGCGCTATACAGTTTGTGGCAATAAATACAGTGTCTACCTTTTATCTAAAAAATAAACAAAACTCAAGAAAATTATGCACACCTTTTGTTATAAATAAAATAAGTGACGGTATTTGTACATGCCATTAATTTATAGGTAAGTATACACCACTTGTTAAATATTAGACTTAATCGAAGTTTCCAAGCAAAAATTCGCTTACCGTAAGTTAACAGATTATTGGTATAAATGGTATCCTATGTCAACTCCGAAAAATGGTCACCTGTAACGTTTCGCCAAATTTTAATTTGTCCGGAATTATTTTTTTCCTGAGACCCGTAATATTTACAGAATTATATCAACATCGTTTTAAAAACTCATTAGGTTAGGTTTGTTTTATAAATTAACAATTTTGGAAAAAATTTGCTTTCTGACAAATGAAAATTTGGCAAAACGTTACATATTTCGACACTCTCAGAGAATCAAAATGTATAGGCTTTTCCGCTGACCTAGAACTATGAAATTTGGCAAGTAACCGTATTATACTACAAATATAGGAAAAATCAGACATTTGTAATTATATCGTTTACTTTGCACCTCATTTGTATCCGGCGCCATACATACCAGATGCAAACTTAACTTAACCCGGCCAGTTAAGATGGAATAAATATTTGTACGGAGCCCTCAGTGCGCGAATCAGACTCGCACTTGACCGTTTTTTTACTATTGCATAATGGCGTAAATGGCAAAGTGAACACCGCTTGGTTAATTCATCTAGGAAATAATACGCGCCTTTAGAATAGCTGATCACTGAAGCACTAGAACACGTTACTGTTGTCCGTTCTTTATAATATTTTCATCAAACTTGCTTGTAAGTTGGCTATTTACACATATAGGTAAAATAGGCTGTAGTACCTACGTTTATTATCCAAGCGCAAGCGTCCATAGGCTTTAGGCGGTGGTAACTGCTTGACATCAGGCGGGCCGCATGCTTGTTTGTCACTGTCGTAGTACCTATATATCATAACAGCCCCATCGGACGGACGGGCATACGTCATCCTGGCATATGAAAATTTAATTTAATTTCATATTGAAATTGAAACAGAATTTTCTCGCAGATTGGACCTATTAGATATTTTGTAGTAATAAAACAAAATGGTCTTAAGGTAATGTCACAAACGGTACTTACAAATTTTTGATTTCAGTGTGGTAGAAATGTATACATATAATATATATCTTTAATTAAATCGACATCGTTACAAATACAACGATAGAAACAGTGATTTTTTAGAACAGTGACAAAGTTGAACTGGTACCTTATGATTATGACATCCCGGGCGATATACCTACCATATATCGCCAAATGTAATATACAAGGAATAGTGATAAGTCTACTTTAAAAAAAAAAACGAAAATCATGGTTTAGATTTAAAAAATGGCATCCATTTTGGACTTTATAATGGAGTATGGCTTTATTTATCGTTTCCTAAGGTTTATATGGTGCATATTTTTAAAATAGCGCATCATTATTTATTTATTTTATGGCGTATTAACATAAAGATTTCAAAGCAACTCATGACAATATTATTAGCATCATTAATTCATTAAGGTATTGAATATTTTATTTATTATAGGTACTACCTTACTTATTTTACTGGCAATGACAATTTTTTGGTAACCGACTTAGGAAATCAGTAAATATCACTGATGTAAGCAAAGAGGAAACCAAATTCCGAAATTTTCAAGTAACTTTCGCATAATAAAATCAAACTATCCACAGTGATGAAATTCAAGTTATTTTCAATACGATTCAATGTTTATTTCAGAAGAAGAATGAAGGATTGAGCTGCGTTCCGGTAAACAGTGTTTTGAATTTGGTTGATGACAAACCGCTATTGACATTTTATAATGCATATATATTATGACTTTTGCCTACGCCACATCTTGGGATTTAGGTATCCGACCCCGATTGAGAATTCATTCTCCAAAAATGGGACAAATGCTTAGGAGGATGATGATGATGATATACCTAATTTGACTTTTAAAGCGGCCGGAGCGGCGGCTGACGCTCGGGAGAATTATAAATACAATAAATATGTGTCTCGGCGCCCAGTACTCGAGTTTATCCCTTTTGGCGTCGAGACACTAGGTCCGTGGGGTAGGGCTGCGCGTGGGCTCCACAAGGCGCTAACCAAACGCCTAAGGGAGGCAACGGGTGACCCTCGCGCAGGCAGCTTCCTCGCGCAAAGAACTGCCATCGCAATACAACGCGGGAATGCTGCCTGTGGGATGGGCACGCTGCCAAAAGGGCCATGTTTTTATAATACTTTATAATAGTTTTAGCCACCTTTTAGTATAAGTTTTATGTTTTCTTGTAAATAAATTTTCTTATTATGACGTATGACCACAGATTAATATAGAATAGAATAGAATATTCTTTATTGCACACCTCAACAGGAAATAAATACAAACAAATTCAGATTGCACGTAACATACAATAGAGGCAAACAACAGGCGGTCTTATCGCTAAAGAGCGATCTCTTCCAGACAACCTTTATATAATGTATGATGTGTGCACATTATTGCCAAATGAAAACTGTTTGTAACGCCACTATCTCAGGGCAAACCGCCACTTGTTAGGCTATTATTATTATTATAGTAGAGGATACGGAATTAGAAACGACCTCCATCCGTCTGTTTAATGGATAAAAAGGTATTTTACATCAAAAGGATGTACAAATATATATCAGCACACAAAATGGGTTGTCCAAAAAGTCTCTGGCCAAGCTATTAATTAAAATATTATGATTATTTTATCCATTAAGAGGCCTTATTCCATTAAAAAAAAATATTTTTCATATTATGACAAACATATCGACAATTTCAACCAACTTTTTGAAGTGTATAATACTTTTCCCCGAGTTCTAAGTAGTAACGTAGCTATTTCATGCTTTTATTGCGTGCAGTCGAAAATAAGTTAAAAAAAACAATTATCCGCGTGAATTTTGTCAATTTCGAGAAGTTTTTAAAACAATAATTATCAATGAACATTTCAAACTGTAGGTTTCCAATATATGCCAATAAATCCCAATAGCCCTGTTCTCGGTAGTAACATCAAGAATATGTTAAGAAACATGTTTGATCATAGAGAAAATGTCTGAAATAATCAGCATTTTAAAAGGAATAAAGGCTCTTAAACAGATGGCTGAAGGTCGTTCCTAATCTTTAACTATTATGTACAGAATGGAACTCTCCATTATATACTATCTCATTGAAATGCCGATGGAGAGTCAACCGCAAAAGGTATATCTGTCTACAAAACTAAGTAAGTACTAGGTGAGTATGTATCTTTTTAACATCGTTCGGATTTAGTAATGTATGATAATCGGATCTGAAAGTAGATAGTGACTGCGTAAACGTTTTGTATGGAGAATTGTAGTTCTACGAAGTAACCGCTACGGGCGTTGTACTTCTCCATACAAATCGTTTGACACAGTCGCTAGCGAGTGCGGTCACGTTAACTCATGGTACCTAAGGGTATCTACAGCTCTTCCTCGCGGCACGTAGCAACTCGACCGACTGATACGCGCAGTGCTACGACTAAGGGCCGAAACACATAACCGCGTTGCGGCGTCGCGCCGCTAAAATTGGCGGTAGCGTTGGCCGATTTTTTCATACAAATCCCGCCAATTTTAGCGGCGCGACGCCGCAACGCGGTTATGTATTTCGGCCCTTACTAAGATAAGAATGCGCGCCGAATATAAGCAGAAGGGGGAGCTGATGCACTGGTGTGTTCTTGAGAGCCTATCTCGGTAGTAGATAACTCTATAAAAAAAATTGGTTGCCTGTAAAGTCGGTATACGGGCGAAAGTTTTACGTGACAACTACACAATCGTTTTACAATTAACTGGCAACGTGTAAACTTGTATGCAGGCGCCTAAGCGAAATAGAAGCGCAAGACATGAACCGGTGTGTATGCCTATCTCTCTCACTCGGTGGAAGGGACGCGTGCCTCTCACTCGCTCTCATTGTGAGCGCATAACGTGAGCGGAGCGTTTAAGGTACGGACAGACGTGCTCAAAAAAAAGCATGCTCATAAGCTTGCTTAAAATTAGCATGCTCTGCAACTGTTCACATTTGCCAGCAATAAGCATGCTTGTTTTAAGCACACTCATAAATAAGCATGCTTAAAGCTACCGTACTGACATGTTCTTATTTGGCACTTCTATCTCGGCCAAAATGGATGTACACAGATATAGTGACAGTGCTATCCGCGCAGAACTCAATATAATAATCATATTGCTTGCAACGGAATTGATAAAGAGCATTTTGGTGAAAAAGAAAAGAACTAAAAAAAATTGGGCAAGTGCGAGTCCGACTCGCGCATGAAGGGTTCCGTACCTATATATATATAATCTATAACAAGTTTGTTGTATGGGAGCCCCCCTGAAATATTTATTTTATTTTATTTTTAGTATTTGTTGTTATAGCGGCAATAGAAATACATCATCTGTGAAAATTTCAACTGTCTAGCTATCACCGTTCTTGAGATACAGCCTGGTGACAGACGGACGGACGGACGGACAGCGAAGTCTCAGTAATAGGGTCCCGTTTTTACCCTTTGGGTACGGAACCCTAAAAAGGAGAATTTGGGTTCGTTCGTTCCACAGACATTGGTAACTTCGATAGTATGATACAAAAAGCAAAGTTTTTTCTTCTCCCCAACGCGACATGTTGAATTGCAACTGTCGCGGATCGAGATCGTATCGATAATAGCATGCTAATAAGCAAACCTGTTCAGACGTGCACGGAGCACGCCCCCTTCCACCCGCGCCTCAGGGAGCATGCTCGAAAATCAAACGTCGGTTGATTTTTCAGCATGCTCTAAATAAGCTTGCTCATTACTAGCAACGTTGTGTCACACGTGCTACTAATGAGCACTTGCTCAATAAAAGTATGCTTTCGTGCTAGTAATGAGCACGTCTGTCCGTACCTTAACGCAGTTTCTTGAAGTGTCACCCGGCAAACCAATTTATAAGACGTTGTCACGTCAATATTATGGTGCTGATGGATTCTGCCTCTCTTTCATTTTTAAACACTTAATTGACAATATAGATATTAGGTACACACGTAGGTACACACCTATGCTGAGTTATCCTAGATATGCCATTCTTAGATGAATTATGTATGAGATCGAGACGCTAATAGGATAGTATACTTGGAGCCTGATTGCCATTAACAAACAAAATTACACAAAAGGTATTAAAATTGACATACTTAATACGATATATTCGTACGATATTCAAACACTAGTTTATCTGTCGTGTCAGACACAAGTCTATCATCCCAATCTCAGCCCATTAATAATCAATTAATCTGTGAATATATTAAGAGTACAGAAAAAGATTAATACGCCTATACTATTTTCATCCGGTTCCCCGTTAGATACGTTTATAGTTTTACTCGTAAGTATTTTGCGGAGACGTCACTATTCAACATGACTTAGGGCATTATCACACTTGCGATTTGCGAGCGTATTTTCTATACAAATAAGCGACGGCGGCGAACACGCTGCGCGATCGCCTTCATACAAAATACGCTCGCAAATCGCAAGTGTGATAAGGCTCTTATACCTACTCGTACCTACTGCAAAACAGCAAATCGCCAATGATTGTTTTCAATTAAATATGCATAACACTTAGGTATATACATAATTGAATTGTTTACTGCGGTATATAACCCTATTCCCAGATATGATGAAAATTATAGTCATTTACTCATTTATAAAGTGCGAAGAATGTGTTGAAGAAAATTCTTACCCAATATTATGACGAAAACAGGAAACGCTGCCAATATTTAATTTTTCAATTATAATCTTATGGTTATAATGATTTACGTTCGATTTCTAGGAACTGGTTTTCATCAAGATTTATTTTTGGCGCCACATTTGCGCGGGAAACTATTGTAAAGTAAAATGACGTAGTATTGTTTGAGTCACAGTTTATAACACTTATAATGAATGTAAAATATTATCTCAGTATCTAATTGCAAGGAGCTTATATTTAATACTATAGTATTTACTAGGTCCATGATCAAATCAGTGTGACCAGATTTAGCAGAATTCTGCGATTTTGGCAGAATTTGAACCCCATTTTGATACTTAGCAGATTATACTGCAGAATGGAAAAAGTTAGCAGATTTTGGCAGAATTTAATAAAACTTTAGCAGAGGTTTAGCAGCAAACAGGATTTTTAATTAGCCGAGTTTAATTTGAATATGTGCTCAACAAAATAACTTCTGTTTTTATTTTAAATATGTTAGTCAATGCAGGAAACTCAAAGACTCTGTATAAAAATGTATATGTTTAATATGCCAAATTAATAGGTTAGATTAGGTTATCTGAGTTATGATTATTAATAAAAGAAATATACTTAAATTGTGATTATTATTAATAATAAAAAACAATCGGTCATGAGTCATGAGCGATTTTATTTTGTATATTTTCATACAAAATTTGAGTTCAATCGTTAGCAGAATTTAGCAGAATTTACCCGTGCAGCTAGCATTATGCTCAATTTAAATCTGGTCACACTGGATCAAATGTTAATGTCAGTTCAGTGTCAGTGTCAACTGTCAAACCTATTGTAGTTAACAATAATAGTCGCACGTGGATTTTTATTGAAATGTTTTATTAATATACATTCCAGCTTTAAAAATGGATGCGTATGATATATTCAAGAAGTTAACCAAAGGTTTAACCTTCAAACAACGCGTTCTAGGCGTTAAAAACAATGTAAGTATCACTTATAACCTCAACTTTAATTCGGTATCGTTTGTATAATGTTTGTATCGTTTGTATAATTATAAAATGTTCGTATCTATTTCTAGCAAAGTGCAAAGACTTTACCGGTTAAGAAAGAAGAAGAATTAGAGTTTAAAGAAGAGTTGCCCAGTGACAGTGAGAACGAAGAAGACATTGAGAATGTGAGCGACGGCAGTAAAGCGAGTGGGTCAGAATCGGACGATGACAAGGAACTACAACTATTGGATGGAGTCAAAGTGGGTGAAAAAAAGAAAAAAAAGAAGAAAGAAAAAACTGAGGATTTACTAAAGAAACAAGAAATTCAAGAGGTTAGTTTAAATTTTTGCAAAGATGCAACTATTATTCACATCTTATTCTTAAACATTTTTGCCATATGAGCATTAATAGTTTTTACAGAAAATCTAAAAATATATATTTTTTTTTATATAAAAATATCAAATAACTATTGAATCTTTAACATTTTTCCTATTGATGTTAATATTTTTTTTTATTGGTGTTTATATGAACATAATATTAGTACTAATACTAATATTAGTAATCAAAATACTGTAATCTTAGTTCAAGGGTATTGTTTTACAGTTACTATTTTCTTAATACATTTCCAGCAAAACCGTTTCCGGAATGAGCATGGTATCAAAGTAGTTGGTCGTCACATTCCCGCCGCTCTGCAGGACTTCACAGAGCTTGTTGTTAAATACAGTGTAAAGCAAGCCCTTGTGGATACGGTTACTCGGTGTGGGTACACGGAACCCACACCTGTGCAGCGACAGGCTGTGCCCTGTATGATGGAGGTCAGTGACTAAGCCTATGAAAATTTGGGACACCAGACCAGGTCACAAGGAAATATATTCCTTTTAGCACTCCCCTACACATATTAGAGCCTCGATTATCCAAAACTCAATCATCTCGGCCTTTTTGTATCATTTCCCTACCATACTAGATCTGGTGCTTGTCAGAGTTTGATTTTGGGGCCTTTGTTATTTGGAAATTATGGATAATGAAATAATAAATTTGAACCTTAATTATGCGAAGCCTCAATTATCTAAACAATGACTTAGTATGACGACAAAAGCGTTATGCTGCCACATCTACTATTAGTGGAATCAGTGAAAGTAATCTGTTTTTGACTCATTTATAAAGAAACATTAGGTGAAACAAGAAAATACAAGGGTTATTTCCTTGTAACTTCCCAAAATCTAATAATAGTTGGCTAACTTTGTAAAATACAATATCAAATCGCCTGGTGAGAACCAAAACTCACTAAAATTTCTGTCACCGCTCTTCACAACCTTGTATCTAGTAAGTAGATTGCAACCGAGAAACAAGCTTTGTTATGAGTAGGTATTTGTTACATAACCACTCAATTGCTTTTGGTAACTGCAGCTACCTGTCAACACTCTTATTATATTATAACATTACTTATTTAAATAGAGTTCAAGTCGAATTTTGAAGCAAGTGAGTGGTTAGTGAGTTTTGGTTGGCAACAGAAGATATAAGGGGTTTTAAATTATCAAACACTTTACAGGATCGCCAAATTCTCGCCTGCGCACCAACTGGCTCTGGCAAGACCTGTGCCTTTCTACTCCCCATCCTGCATACACTGGGGGCTCCTCAGGGCGGCCCCCGCGCCCTGGTGCTGTGCCCGACTCGGGAGCTCGCTCACCAGATATACAGGGAGGCACTCAGACTGAGTGAGGGAACGGACCTGAGATGCAGTGTGGTGCGGAATATGAAAGAGAGCAAGGTGAAGGAGAGAGAGGCCACTATTAGGAAGAGTGGTAAGTGATGAAAATTGGGCAATAACTATACTCAGTCTCTAAACCAATACTCATCAGATATCTAATACTTTACAGTAATATACATACCTATAAAGTGAGATAAATGTGTCAATTTTAACAATGCTATTGTACTATAACTATAGAGTCTTTAATAGAATTACATATTTTGAATTCTTATCCAGCTGTAAAAGTTTTCCTGTCATGACAGTTTATTTATCTTATGTAATTTCAGATATTGTGATCAGCACACCAAACAGATTATGCTACCTGTTAAACCGAGACAATGTGAACATTTCTCTTGACAAGTGAGTATTGTTGTATTTTACTACATATTAGGTAACTAGACTAGAGTTACATAGTATAATATTTTTTTACTAAATAGTTTTAACTGGCAGGAGCAGACTCAGCATCGCGCGTGGCGTGGACTAGTGTCCACTGTTGCAGTCTAATAGTTTGATAGTTAAACCATTGATATACTCTGTCCGATCTCTAAGATTAAATGAAGTCACTTTTGCACAAGGTACAAACAACCGTATACTGTAAATTAAAGGTCGTTTTTCACTTGTGCCAGTTTGACATAATTTGATCTTAGAATTCCGAATAGACTATACAAAGATCTAAGCTCAAAGAAAAATTGAAATGCGTAACCCTGGTGAAAGAGACCGGGAATCGAACCCGGTAAATCTGGATTACCGGCCCAGCGTGTTTATGCTACGCAGTTTGTGAGGTTGGGTAATCTCAGAGTTTAACCTTTCATAAACCGTCAACCTCTCAACGAAGTTAGATTTCAAATTTTATGAATATGTAAAATTGGATTTGAATTACCTACTCCTACAATGATTCACCGTTCAATGGTTTTTCAGAGTCCGTTGGCTAATCATCGACGAAGCTGACAAGCTATTCGAAGGCTCCGCCGACGAACAGGGGGACTTTCGTCAACAGATGGAGCAGATCCTAGCGGCGTGCGGCGGCAAACAGCGCCGCATAGCTATGTTTAGCGCCACGCATACACCTGCCGTCGCCAAATGGTGCCGCCATCACATGCGGGGACTCATCAACGTCACTGTGGGACAGAGGTAACACGACCGAACGTTATAGGTTACCGCGGGCTGGTTTTATTTATTTATTTATTTAAACTTTATTGCACAAAACAAAAAGTGTACAAATGGCGGACTTAATGCCATAAGACGTTTTCCGCAATTAAACGTCCTACATAATTATAGAAACGGTTTAAACTCACGTAAAATTGTCAGGAACGGCCCGACAAGTTTTGAACTCATGGGTCGCGTAACAGCGCGGATAGCTGCCCCTGATGAAGAGCTCCGTACGAGTTCGAAACATGTCGGGCCGTTCTTGGCAATTTTTTAAGTAACTTTAAACAGTTTTTGTAATTATTAAAGACTAGCTGTGCCCCTCGATGTTACCCGCTCATACCACGGGAACACAAAATTTATTCGGGATGAAAAGTATCCTATGTCCTTTCCCGGGTCTCAAACTATCTCCATACCAAATTTCATCTAAGTCGGTTCAGCTGTTTAAGCGTGAAGAGGTAACAGACAGACAGACACACTTTCGCATTTTTTTTTTTTTTTATACTACGACGGTGGCAAACAAGCATGCGGCCCGCCTGATATATAATATTATATATAATTTATAATATTAGTATGGATGTCTCACGATAGTTTTAATTAAATTATCGACGACATTGCGCCTATTTTGCTTAGTTTGGGACTAGGTCGATTTGTGTAAGATTGTCCCTTAATATTTATTAATTATTTATTTACTTAATTTTTTGTTTTACAGGAACGCAGCCACGAATCTAGTAGATCAGGAGCTCTTGTACTGCGGCAACGAAAGCGGAAAGCTGATAGCATTTAGACAACTCGTTCAGCAGGGCTTGAAGCCGCCTGTCTTAGGTACGATGTTAGGATCGTTGTAGGTAGTCGCAAGATTTGATTTTTATTTATTTTTATTAGTTACTTTAGATTAAGTTATGAGGCCTTATTCCTTTTAAATTTTTTTTTTCTTCATATTATGATAATTTCAACCAACTTTTTGAAGTAAATAATACTTTTCCCCGAGCTAGGTAGTAACATAGCTATTTAACGCTTTCATTGCGTACAGTCGAAAATAAGTTAGATAAACTAATTTTCCACGTGAATTTCGTCAATTTCGAGTAGTTTTTGAAACAAAAATTATCAATGAAAAATTCAAACTGTAGATTTCAAATATATACCAATAAATCTCAATAGCCCTGTTCTAGAAAGTAACATCAATAGTATGTTAAGAAACATGTTTGATCATAGAGAAAAATGTCTAAACAATCAGCATTTTAAAAGGAATAAGGCCTCTTAAGTATTTATGTACCTTTTTACCAACTGTCCAATATTTGTAAATGCTGTTGCACATCTGTTATTGAGGTGCGGGCTCGTAGTGCTCCTAGTGTTTGGTGATAAGCCTTGTACTTTGTTGGTGTATCAAATAATAAATAAATAAATGATGTATCCCGTCCTTTGAGTTGAGGCCACCTTAATTCAATGCCGATTTTCTTGGAGGGTTGTCTGACAGCGAGTGTGTTGAAAACATAATTATAATAATATATATTATTAACAATGTTACCTTTACCTAGTCAATGTCTTCTAAGCGTGTAATAAATTAATGTAAAATTTATTGCTCCCGTTTGTCCCAAAGTGAGCATCTATACCGGAGTAAAACAATAGCTTTGTGGGGTCATATCTGGGTGGATCAACTTTTTCTTGCTGTTATTCTGTCCGTGACCCAGGGGACAATAGTGATTAAACTTCTAAGAAGAGTGTTGATAATTTATATTACTAATATTGTCAGG
The DNA here is from genome assembly GCA_932273695.1 of Apotomis betuletana. NCBI lineage: Eukaryota > Metazoa > Arthropoda > Insecta > Lepidoptera > Tortricidae > Apotomis > Apotomis betuletana. The sequence continues at coordinate 2,298,052 of OW026309.1, read as the reverse complement.
AGATAGTCTACATAAGAATGGGCTTATAACTGCTTAAATTACAAAGCTTGTGCTCATCATTTGTTTTCATAATTGCCATCATTGAGGACATCACCATGGCAACGAGTGGCAGAAAATAAAATAATTGACTGACCCATCTACAAGATAAGCTCTCAATTGGAATTCGGGCAGATTGAACAATTTCGACTATATCCGGGTAATTATAATGTTTCAGTGTTCGTACAAAGCAAAGACCGAGCTAAGCAGCTGTTCAAAGAGCTGATCTACGACGGCATCAACGTGGACGTCATCCACGCCGACAGGACGCAGGCGCAGGTATTACACTAAGTTGTTATATGTAATGTATGTGGTTCTCTGCCTTTTCGCCGAATTACGTTTCGTCAAACGTTTCATTTCGCAAAAGTTTCATTTCGCCAAAAGCATTTTTCACTGAAACTGTAAACTATTTCGAATTGTTATAAAACAAACCTAACCTAACCTAACCTAATCTAAAGGATGATATATTATTTACAACAATCTGAAATAGTTTACAGTTTCAGAGAAAAATGCTTTTGGCGAAATGAAACCTTTGCGAAACATAATTCGGCGAAAAGGAAGTACACCAATGTATGTATACGTGTGTTTCAATTACTTATTAGTACACTAGAAGGTGCCCAAAGTTAGTGGTAGTTTATTTGTTTCTGCGTGTTTTTGGATGTGTTTTAGTGGTTTAAATGGCACAATTTATTTTCACTATAGTCAAATACCGTATTGAGTGGTAAGAATGTGATAAATATCATTTTCTCAAACATACAATGAAATGTCGTCATAACGTGCGTTATAACGAGCTTCGAAGTATCACTTGCCGGGCGGAATAACTCGAAGAGAACTGTAAAGGAATTTTATACAAAATTGAAGGCCTAGATTGGGAAGTAATTTTTTTAAACATGGCGTCTGTGGTCGGTCAGCTGAATTATATATTTTTTTATCTATCTAAGTATCATAAGCCCTCCATGATGCGTTCAAGAACCGCACATTATGACCACAATAAAAATAGACTGTTTATGATATGTGGGTAGATAAAGTAGTGTATGTAACTGTACATAATTAGGCATTAAACACTCGTGTGATGTTATTATGAAACTCGCGTTCGGCTCGTTTCATAAACCCACACTCCTGTTTAATGCCTTTCATTATGTACAGTCACATAAACTACTATTATTTCATCGCATATGTTTGAGAAAAGCACTATACGTGCCTAGCCGTGAAAAGGGCTTGCCGGCTTCGTATCAGCCCTCCCTACGGTCGGCCGTCTATTCCTACTCACCCGGCAAGCCCATCTTCCTCGGCGTCAGCAGTCATTTATTTAGAATGAATCATTATTTGTAACATTACAGAGTTGTTCATTGCGCTACATCGATTCTTAATCTAGAGTAATGCAAATCTATAAATCTAATACAATTAATAATTAATAATCCATACTATATAATATTATAAATACGAAAGTGTGTCTGTCTGTCTGTTACCTCTTCACGCTTAAACCGCTGAACCGACTTAGATGAAATTTGGTATGGAGATAGTTTGAGACCCGGGAAAGGACGTAGGCTACTTTTCATCCCGAATAAATTTAGTGTTCCCGTGGGATGAGCGGGTAACACCGCAGGGCACAGCTAGTACAAAATAAATAACATCCGTAATGTCGATTTGACGACGCGTTTGGCTCGGTTGGTAGACACCTGCCTACTGAGTCGGCGGTCCCGGGTTCGAATCCCGGCCGGGGCAAATATTTGTGCAAATACTTGTTCTTGGGTCATGGATGTTATCTATATATGTATTTATATATTACTAGCTGTGCCCCGCGGTGTTACCCGCTCATCCCACGGGAACACTAAATTTATTCGGGATGAAAAGTATCCTATGTCCTTCCCCGGGACTGAAACTATCTATATACCAAATTTCATCTAAGTCGGTTCAGCGGTTTAAGCGTGAAGAGATAACAGACAGACAGGCAGACAGACACACTTTCGCATTTATAATATTAGTATGGATGTATATCGTCGTCTAGTACCCATAGTAGGTACAAGCTTTGCTTAGTTTGGGACTAGGTCGATTTGTGTATGATTGTCCCTTCATATATTTTTTTTTTTATTAATGTACCATTCCCAGCGGGACAACGTGGTCCGCAGCTTCCGCGTGGGCCGCATCTGGGTGCTGGTCTGCACCGAGCTGATGGGGCGCGGGATCGACTTCCGCGGCGTCAACCTCGTCCTCAACTACGACTTTCCGCCCTCCGCCATCGCCTACGTGCACAGGTAACCGCCGTGTTGCATCGCCGTACAAATTAACCAAACCAACTTTAAACCATGAATACAACCCAATTTTTTTTAAATGTTGGGGTATCCACATAAAAAAAAAATGAGACATTACATGTTTCATAAATTTATACAAACCAACTTTGTTAACAGATACTGACGGAGATTGACCTCAGTATCACCACCAGTATTGGGGCTATAATCCGGTTACTTGTCTCAAAAATTTCAATAAATAAATAGCGGCCAACCTCACACAAATCGATCTAGTCCCAAATTAAGCTCAAGAAGGCTTGTGTTATGGGTACTAGACGACGATATACCTACTTATATAGATAAATATACATGTACTTAAAGCCTGACCAGATATATACGAGGATTGTCAAGAGGGTGCTATTTATGAGATTTATATGGCAACAATTTTGCAACCAATCGCAACAATGACATTAGTTTAAATACCTGTCAGTTCCACTATGTTAACATCGTAATATCATTTAATGGAATGCACTCTTTTCTGATTGTTTTTCGTGTAGTAAACACGTGTAGGTACTAGTAGTTTATGCAACTGATACATAATGAGAGGCATTAAAACACGAGTGTGGTTTTATGAAACGAGCGTCAGCGAGTTTCATAATAGGATCACACGAGTGTTTTAAGGCCTAATTATGTACAGTTGTATACACTACTTTATCTACACACATATCATAAGTACTCTAAGATGGGTTCAGAAGCCATAAGGAAATGACCGGCACCACTAGTGCTACCTGTAAAATATCTAAAAACGACATATACTAATGCAGTAAGAAATAAATCTGAACAAATACATAAACAGATTATTTACTGTAATAGTTGTAATTTACATTTACATTGAAACAATATTTTCAACTACAATGTGAATTACAATAAACTTATCACAATTATACTTTCGTAACAGCAAAGAACCAACAAACAAATGACAACAATAATGGCGGCAATTCGAACCTCCGTCAAGACGAATGTTTTCTTTTTCTAAATCATATACAAACGAATGTATCCATATTCTCATATCACTCGAGATCAAATGTCGTGCGGTTTTTATAAAAAAACATACTGAATTGAAGTTTCGTATCGATAACAATATTAATATCTATGGATACTAGAATAGAGACCTACTTTAGTTTTGACAGCTGTTCCAAATTTAAACTCATAACCTTACAAAAATTGATACTGTTATAACATTACAGTACAGATTTTACCTACTGCCACAGATAAGAAAGTCCTCATAGTAAAATTGGTTGTAGTAATGCTGGTCATTTCCTACGGTTTCTGAACGCATTTTAGAGCACTAATGATATGTGCGTAGATAAACTTTATTTATAAAATTACTTTAACGAATGTGAATAGTTTTCGGCATTTTCTTTGGATAATCTTACACATTGATCTTTTAAAGAAAGCACCAAGAATGACATAGTTGACAACCCATCATAAAATCATTGCCAGTGTAAGAAATTAGTTCCAGTGAAATTCCGCAATATGGCGCATCCTCATATATTTCTGGTCAGGCTTTAAATACATAGAACAACCATGACCCAAGCACAAATATTCGAGTTCATCACACAAATATTTGCCCTGGCCGGGATTCAAACCCGGGACCGCAAAAATTTATTCAGTCGTTTTATTTAAATACCATATATCGTAACTGTAAATTATTGTTAATATTGTACTTTTCAGGATCGGTCGTGCCGGTCGAGCGGGGCAGAAAGGTCGCGCCATCACGTTCTTTACTCAAGACGATGTAGCTAATCTTAGAAGGTAAACAGAATCGAGTAGTAAATAGTACATTACATACCTAGGGCGGTGAATTGGTAAATGTCTCAGATCACAGGTTTTTGTGGCTGGGACCGAAGGTGAAGGCCATAAATATGCGATCAGGGGCTTGACGAATTACCGCCCGTGGTTTGTTTAAAGTTTTACGTCTTGCCTTGGCCAGGAAGTGAGGTTTTCCCGCGCGTAGCGGGCACACGTGACAGACGGACGGACACTGGAGGCATAGTAATAGGATCCCGTTTTTAGGCTTTGGGCACGGAACCCTAAAGGTCTTCGCACATTATAACAACTCAACGGCGACTCGATTCTATGCCAAATATTGAAATTTAAGCCCTATGTCATATTTACTAAGTTTAATTTCAAAAAATGATATTAGTAGTGGACGACGCGTCGGTGCATCGTCGAAATTAAACCTAGTGACTATGACATAGGGCTTAAATTTCAATATTTGGCATAGAATCGAGTCGCCGTTGAGTTGTTATAATGTGCGAAGACCTTAAAAATACATAAATATATATATAACCCATAGACTCTCGGACGGGCCGGTTTCTGAAATCACCTGTAACCGTACCTACGTATCATTCTTTATCTGAATCTGTTTATAGTAGCCGGCAAAATTAATGAACAAAAATTTCGGATCTGCACATGTACAGTATGTAAATCGGCTACTGCGCAGTCGTTATGTTTAAAGCAACTGGTTAATCGTCCTAACGTGTTAATATCGAATATCGTAAGTCAGTTAATCAGTTTGACAACGACAACAGACTGTTTCAATTGACCTCACATAGTGTTTCAATTGACACTCATGTGAGGTCAATTGAACCAGACTGCCCCATTCTCTTTATTACATTACTTTATTACATTAAAAAAACTATGGACTATAGACCTAACAAATACATTTTGTTTAGGAACCAAATACTTAACTAACGTTGACATATTTTGAGCTTACAGTGGCTGCTAGATAAACGTTTCTATTCTGTGAAGGACTATTTTGCCGACAAGCCAAATATTTAGTTGTTAAGATTTGACATCTATATTCATATTACTTTTTATACTTTTTATTTTTCATAATTATAGTTTTATCTTTATTTCATTTAATTTTGTACTTAATTTAATTCAATAATCAATGTCATTTAATCTGCAAATTTTGAGTTTTAGTAATTATCTTTGACATAAATAACAAATTGAAATATGTAACAGTTAAGTATTTGAATATTGTCTTATTTTGTTTGCATGCCTTTTTGGTAGAACATAAGCAACACTGTTTATACCTGTATCACCTAATTTATTACTATGTTCTTGCAATAAAAAAATTTGAATTTGAATACATCTTTCTTTGTCAAACTGAACAAATTTAAAACAAATAGTTATCATTCCAGCATCGCATCCGTGATGAAGCAGTCGGGCTGCGCCGTGCCGGAGTACATGCTGGCGCTGAAGCAGAACCCCAACAAGAGGAGGAAGTTGGCCAAGAAAGCGCCGAGGCGGGAAGAGATCTCCACCATCCTGGGCAAGCGGCCGGACAAGTGCGTACACAGTAATTAATTGATTCAGGGGTGTTATAAGTTTAAATAAATAAATAAATATTAAGGGACAATCATACACAAATCGACCTAGTCCCAAACTAAGCAAAGCTTGTACTATGGGTACTAGACGACGATATACATAATATATAAATACATATATAGATAACATCCATGACCCAAGAACAAATATTTGCACAAGTATTTGCCCCGGCCGGGATTCGAACCCGGGACCGCCGACTCAGTAGGCAGGTGTCTACAAACCGCGCCAAACGCGTCGTCAACATGTATATCTGTGTCTCGTGTGTGGCATCGTAGCGCGCAACGGGTAGGCCGATTTGAGTGCGTTTTTTTTTATCGAAAGCCTGGTTCGAGATGGTTATTTTCTTTATTTGATTGATGAAAATTGGAGCTCTCGTCTCTGAGATATTCAGCTTTTAGTGGAACAAGTGACCGGATCACAGCCAATAAAGAGGCCTTATTCCTTTTAAAATGCTGATTGTTTTAGACATTTTGCTCTATGATCAAACATGTTTCTTAACATATTATTGATGTTACTACCTAGAACAGGACTATTGGGATTTATTGGTATATATTTGAAACCTACAGTTTAAATTTTACATTGATAATTTTTTTTTCAAAAACTACTCGAAATTGACAAAATTTACGCGGAAAATTAGTTTTTTTAACTTTGAAATAGCTATGTTACTACCTAGAACTCGGGGAAAAGTATTATTCACTTCAAAAAGTTGGTTTAAATTATCAATATATTTGTCATAATATGAAAAAATAAGTTTTAAAAGGAATAAGGCCTCTTAAAGCTAGGAATTCCAAATTTTGTTGTTATGTTCAGTTTTAGAAGCATTTGCCCACCTAATAAAATAGAGGGTCTCATGATGACCGGCTACTTGTCTGGAGCGTATTTTAAATTTATAATTTAGGTTATCTCCTACTCAGTCCCACTGCCACTTACGATATATGACAGATTATCTCCTACTCAGTCCCACTGCCACTTACGATATATGACATTATCTCCTACTCAGTCCCACTGCCACTTACGATATATGACAGATTATCTCCTACTCAGTCCCACTGCCACTTACGATATATGACAGATTATCTCCTACTCAGTCCCACCGCCACTTACGATATATGACAGATTATCTCCTACTCAGTGCCACTGCCACTTACGATATATGACAGATTATCTCCTACTCAGTCCCACTGCCACTTACGATATATGACAGATTATCTCCTACTCAGTCCCACTGCCACTTACGATATATGACAGAGTATCTCCTACTCAGTCCCACTGCCACTTACGATATATGACAGCTAGTTAACTCGGTTTTTATTTACAGGAGAAAACTGGAAAATGACAAGGAATCAAAAGACGACAAGGATAAATCCAAAAAAGGAAACAACGCCAAAAGAAGAAAGATAGAAAAAGGAGAGAAAATTGTTAAGAAGAATATCGAAATGGCTAAGAGTAACAATAACAAGAAAGTAAAGAGCCTTAAGAAGAATAAAAAGAAGACTGTTCATAAAAAAGTTAAATAATTCGTTATTTATAAATTGTAATAAAAAAGATAAAGATAAACGGTTTCATTATTTTGAATTAGAAAGACGTTTTGTAGAAAATGAACCCTTTTATTGGTATTTCATAACATAAAACTAAACCCATACAAAATATACAGTCTTCAATGCATTTATATACAAAATACAGCCATTTTATACATGATAGTCTTAAAAAACAATGTTTTAGCGAATATTTCTCGATATGGCACCTTTCCAATATTCTCTAACAATCCAATTTTCAGTACAACTTAATTAAGTTAAACTTAATGTATGTCTTAGGTAAAAATTAATGTTTAGCCTCTTAAGAATCTTCTGGTCCAAAAATAGTGGATATTATTAGTACATTACATACCTAAAGCGTTGAATTCGTGAATGCGCCAGATCACAGGTGTTTGTGGCTTGATCCGAAGGTGAACGCCATACATGTGCGATCTGGGGCTTTACCAATTACCGCCCCTGGTTCGTCTAAAGTTGTACGTCTTGCCTTGGCCAGGAAGTGAGATTTTCTCATCGCGTAGCGGGCAGTAAATCTCACTTACGGCCTAGGGTGACGTAAAATAATTATAACACTAGCAATCTCGTACTGGGTGCGAAGTTACTGCTCATTAGTGTTTGGTTTCTCTTGCGCTTTGCTAAAGGAGCGGCCTCATCGGGATCATTTGCGTGTAATGTCAAGTCATTTTCATATATTTTTTGTTACATTACTAGCGCTCCATAAGTAATGGAAATGAATTGTACTAGTATATTTTAAACAATTAAAAGTAAGCAAAAGTAAAGAGTTCTAGTACCTCTTTCTTCTTACTGATAATTATAATTTTCTAAAAACTTTTCTTTTAAATTAATAATCAATAAATGAAAATTGATAGTGTCCTAATTATTTCTATGTAAGTATTTATTTATATTTGGACGGAAATTATAAAATGAAAATGTATTGTAAATGTTTTCTACTAATCAAGAGATTCCTCATGGCAAGTGTAGTTGTGCGAGACAGTATAACATAAAATTATTCAAAAGTAGGGTTCTGCTCAAAATTCCTAACAAAAATAGCCAAAATATACAAAAATGTAGATTTTCCATACTACATTTCGGATAGTTAGCGACAAATTAGCTATCAATAGACATGTTGACTGATGTTGAATTCTACAGCGTACTGTAGTTATATGAAACAAAGAAAAAAATCCAGAATAATAAATCTTTTTTGGAAATATGTGACTTCAAAGGTCCGCAAATTTTATGATATTTTTTTTATCCAAAAGAAATTTTGAAAATGTTTTCAGAATCCTCATAATTTTACAAAACAATAATTGTATGACAATCATGAACTTTTAAACGCACTTTTTCACGGTGAAAATGGCAAATTTCTTCTGGCAAAAATTACCGGCCTGTGACGTCACTAGCCTGGATGCCTTTTGTATGGAGCGTTTTTAGCGCTACGTAGGAATGTTGAACTTTGACGGTCATTTCTGACTTTTAGAGCAGTTTAAGTGTAGTCAGTCCCATATAGACATTTGATCACAATAAAAAATAGAATCGATTGACATCCTCAAAAAAAATTACTAAACATGTCTATTGTCATTTTTTTTACGATTTTTTAGATGAGCCCATAGTGAAAGTTTCTTAGTGTAACTCTTCTCATCACATGCTCATGACTCTTGAATCACCCTGTATAGAGTAGAAGTCAGATGTGATTTGACTTTAGGTATGATATAAATTAACAGAACTTTAACACACAAAATAATGTGGAGACAAGCGCGCCACAGGGGTAAGCGCCTCAACCATAAAACACAACGATTGATTGTCATAACGTATTGTTTGTCATAAAAACGTTTGTCATAATTATTAACTTTACAAAAGTTTTGAAAGTGAAACCCATTAGGTTAGGTTAGATTTGTATTATATTATACCAATCCGGAAAAGTTATTTGTTTCAGATAAACGTATAAATTATGGCTACGAAAATTATGACTAATGACAGCTTATCCCGTGTCGGGCTTGTCCCAACTGACCTTTTGTTTCCAAAGTTATTAACAAACAAATTCGAGTTAGATTATCTAAGAAAAAATAACACTAGTTGCCTAAAAGAAGTCGCTTTGTAACCTACTCTTAAGGCACTACCTATTTAATTGCTACCTATTCATGTGTAAATATATAATATAAATGTATATGCCAGATATACCTGTATATTTGTGTATATAAATAGATGTTTATTATTCAATAGCTTCATATAGCTGTACTTGGTCAAAAAATAGACACATTTATTTTATAATATTACAACGATTTAACAACACGTAATATACAATTGTACGCCAATTAAAACATAATAATTTAATATAAAGACACTAATCGCTAAGCTCTATACGACATGAAGCAACTGTCTCTTTCTAACAAAAGTCTTGTGATAGGTTTAAAAAGAGACGAATGCAAGCTAGCGTCAACTCAAAGCCTACAAGTGCTGTAACCACTAAAATGAAAACAGTCGCGTCATTTTAATATTAGTCTTCCATATTCAAAAGTCTCACTTGAGTCACTTCCACCAATCACAGCAAGCTAAACAAAATCCACCAATAATATGCAAAAAACATCCAATCAGCACTGACAAAAAACACCATTAGCACAGCGCGTCACTGGCACATAGGGGTGCCATCCGTCCGGGTTTCCCCGGATTTGTCCTAGTGTGGAGGCTGTCCGGGGAAGTTTTCAAAATGTGTCCGGGGAAAACCCGGACACTTTATGTGAATGAAAAATGTAGCGATTGTTTTTTTAATAATAATAATTTCTGACACGTCCGGGAAAAATGCGATCTACGCCAAATGTCCGGATTTTTTGAAGTCTGTCCGGATTCAGCGAATTTACAGATCGCAGCCCTAATACTCGCACAGCCAATCACAGGGCAGCCTCGGCATCTTGTTCGCCGGCCAGGGCAAACGCCCGGCCGTCTTGAAGACCCGGTAGTCGTACGAGACCTTGCTGATTAGGAGGAACAAGATCGCCACCTCCAGGGCGATGATGTAGTAGATGTAGTCCATCCAGTCGCGGGGCGTGTGGCACACCTGGAACTCTTTCAGCTCGACCACGGGACCCATGCCGTCTTCGCACCAGAGCTCCTTGTAGTCTTGCACCGTTTTCGAAACTTCTATAAGCCATGGCTGAAAAATAAAATATATTATTTATTATTATACCTATATTATTTACCAAAAATGGTCAGGAATGTTAACTTTTTTGATAAAAAATCTGGATGCGAAGTGCATAATGTGTCAAAAATAAAAAAAAACCCTTGCCAGCTCGGTTTGCTCGGCAATAATGTTTTAATGTTGTATGAAATCCCTTCATTTGTCGAGGTACAAACTTTTTAGAAACTTTAAAACGGCCGTATAAAAAAAGCATAGGTCCTAAACAGCTAAAACAGAAGAACAGTAGCTACGACTTATCGCTACTTTTTAGTTGCCTCAAATAACTAATGGCGTTTTCGAAAGAAAAATACTAACTAACGAGCTAACTAACTATTTTGGCTCAGTGACCCAAACAGGATCTTAGCCTCCGAAAAGAGAGCACGCCACTAAAAAGAAAAAACACTATAGCACTTTTTATTAAAAAAAGGCGGCAATTCGAGAGTTCATTTTTGGTTTATGGTGGCTAATAAACCTTATCCGTACTTATTTTGTTTACGTGCACCATTATTGGAGCATTTCTCAAAAAAATTGTACAAAATGAAGACTCAATGAACTCATTCATTGGGTCTCATAAATAACCAACTGCTTGTGTCCGGCGTGTTAATTTTACAATATTAATTCAGGTTATTAATATTAATAATAATATTATTAATATTAATATTAATATTTTATTTAATTATTCTGAAATATGTAGAGAAAAAGTGGGTATACCTTGAGCACTTTCTCGGTGTTGCAGTCACAGTGTATGTAGTTGCCGCCTATCAGGAAGGTGTTGTACGCGCCCGTCGTCTCGAACATATTCGACAGCATGTATGTGTGGATCTGGAAGGAGACCATTCTTACACAACAGTACGAGTTACTTTTGGATCAATGCCATTGCTACCGGTAGGGGAGACCGAGGGGTATTGAAAGAGAAGTGAGTTGAAAGAACGTACATTTTCGCAGCCATATATAGGAAAGCGCAGCGTGGGATGGCTCCTGACTAGGTGGACAGATGAGCTCGTTAGGGTCGCTGGGAGTCGATGGATGCGGTCTATGCAGGATCGCACCTTGTGGCGAGCTGTGAGGAGGTCATGTTTAGCAGTGGACGTCTGTGGCTGATAGATATAGATCTTAAGGATCCTTATCCGTTCAAAATTGCTGATTGTTTCAGACATTTTTCCCTATGATCAAACATGTTTCGTAACATATTCTCAATTTACTACTTAGAAGCTTAGAAAATTGGATTTGCGATTTGACAGTTTGAATTTTTCATTGATAATTCTTGTTTCAAAAACTACTCGAAATTGACAAAATTCACGCAGAAAACTGTTTTTTTTTTAACTTATATTCGACTGCACGCAACGATAGCATAAAATAGCCACCTAGAACTCAGGGAAAAGTATTATTCACTTCAAAAAGGTGGTTGAAATTATAACAAAATACAAATAAAATGAAACAACATTTTAAAATGTATAAGGCCTTTTAACCCCTCGTATGCTTAGACACGGATCCGTGCGGGACATTTGAACCTTATGTTAAATGTCAGTTAATTTCAATTTGATTAGCAAATTTTTGACGCCGCATACGAGGGGTTAAAAAAGCTCAAAAGGGGCACTCACATTCTTAAGTTTGTTGTGCGTGATAGAGAACAGCATGAAGTTGTCCGCGAACCTGGTGCCCTCCAGCGGGCCGATGTTGTCGATGTCGTTGTGGTCCGCGATCAACTGCTTGAGCTGCTCGTACGACGGGTCGTCGCCCACCACTTCTAGACTCGTAATCTAAAAAACAAAGCCTCATCAGCATCTTATACTTATACTTTGAGAAGCCACCACATATTTAAGAGCTAAGCTCTTGTCGGTGGAGTAATTTCCAGCTTATTCTACATTCCGCCTTCTCTTTTACATCTTTATACAATGACTTTGAGAAGCTGGAACTGATTATACTAGTGGCTCTGTAAGCGGTAGGTATCCCTCGCGAGATTGTCATGAAATTTTAGGATTCCGTGCCCAAAGGGTAAAAAATGGGACACTATTACTAAGACTACGCTGTCCGTCCGCCTGTCTGTTGCTCTGTCTGTATGTCCCTCTGTCACCAGGCTTGTATCTCATGAATCGTGATAGCTAGAAAGTTGAAATTTTCACAGATGATGTAGGTATTTCTGTTGCCGCTATAACGACAAATACAACAAACGTGATCGGTTGCGTTAACTTTGCACCTTATTTGTATGCGGCGCCATACATACCAGGTGCAAACATAACTTAAGCACCGGACATTACGAAAGAAGTTTTGGCGAAGCTGAAACAGACCGATCAAAAAGCGAGGTATTTGCAACAAACAGCAGTTGCAGTGAACAATATACTGCAGGTCCTGTAACGTTGCCAGTTCTGGACAACTGCAAGCAATCAATGCCGTCAATCATTATTAAGCAAGAATATTATAACGCACATTGTTATGTTAAGTTTCCAGGTGTTGGTCTGTCCTTAGGCATAAGCTTGAGGTGGTGCTTGCTGCAGTCCACCGTCACCATGTACTCGAGATCCAGCTGTTCCAGGAGTTAAGACCATGTTCAGTCCACCTTTGTCTTAGGATGCTACGAGAGTCTAGTAGACACCACTTACATTGTTGTATGACACGTTGAGTTTCCAGGTGTTGGGTGGCAGGTCAGTAGGCATGACCTTGAGGTGGCGCTGGCTGCAGTCCACCGTCACCATGTACTCGAGATGAAGCAGTTCCAGGCGGTCGAGGAAGCACGTGCAGTTAGCGTCTAGCGGCTTAATGTTGCGGCAGATCGTGGTCAACTGAGAATAGAATGGTTTTACTTTAAAGAATTATCTATCTGTCACGTTATGTAATATAAGGAAATAAATCGCAAAAACTATGTGTGCCATTAGCCATATCTTATTTGGACACCCACCAAGAAGAACAAGAAGATATATCACCATACGAGCGCTCGAATCATGAGATTTTGGTGGAATTTTAGAACTGGGTATCAAGCGGCTACTTCACCAAGCGATTGCTGGACAAAGTTTCGCACCTCTTTCTGGATCTTCAGGTGTTCGATGGGCACGATCTGCACTTCCGTCCACCACTACTCGTTGTCACGCGTGCAGTAGATATTGCTATACCCAGTTCAGGAACGCCACCAGCGGTTGTTGCTTTCCTTAGCTTGCTGGAACCTCTTGTTAGCATGTGCTTATCCCCTAGACGATTACATGTTGCTATGGATAAGGGTTTACCTCTTTCTGGATCTTCAGGTGTTCGATGGGCACGATCTGCATTTCCTTCCACCACTGCTGCTCGTTGAAGCGCAGGTCGCGCGCGCAGTTGGTGTTGTTGTAGTTTAGGAACGTCACTAGAGAGTTGTTGCTGTCCATAGCTTGCTGGAACTCCTTGCAGGGCATGTGGTTGTTTCCTGGAAAAGTAAATATTTAGTTGTGAAAACCGGATAAGAGTGGGGAAAGACTAACATAGTTTATTGTCTGATGGGATATGACTAAGTTAGTTAGTTATACAGTTAGTTATTTATTGGACTGTGGCAGTCTTCTTCAGTCGAAAACTGGCAAGAAATTGCGCAAGATCGGAACAAATGACGTGCTCTCGTTTCGGTGGCTAAGGGCTCATTCAGACGAACGGCACTTTCCTTACAGACGAACGGCACTAGTACAACTGCAGCCGTCGCCAGGTGACGGCTGCCGTCGAGAGGTGGCATTCGCAACACCATTTTTTTACATCACCGGTCTATCGTCCCCGGCCCTTCGGCCAGCGTGTTTCTCGAGAAGGCGCTAAGGTAATACACACGGTGTTCAGAGTGGATGGAATATTCGATTGGCACAGCACAGCATGAGTGTCAAGCTTACCTGACAGATCCATAGAGATCTTCCTGTTGCTCTGCACCAGACTGAGCGGGAACTCGGTCAGGTTGTTAGCGGACGCGTCCAACACGGTGAGGTTAAACAGGTACGCGAATGGCCGCATGAGAGACGGGAGCTTGGACGTTGTCAGATTGTTGTTGGAGATGTTCAGACACGCGATTGAGGAGTGCTTCGGGAACTGACCTGGAAATTATGTATTAATATTTAGAAAAAATAAGTATTTTATTAAGTATTTACATACACGTCGTATTGAGCGACAAATATGACGACCTCGCCCTCAGAGGTCAGGTCCCTCAGGTTTATCATGAAGTCGTGAAAATGATGACCCTGGAGAATATTATAAATAACGAAGATCACGATAAACCCCACATTATTATTTTAATCATATACCTAATTATATATAACTATATGTACTTGACTTCACGATATCACTTGATCAGGAAGCAAAGTTCTTTGTTTCAGAGGCTTTAAGACAGACTGACTAACATATTATTAGTTTCAAATGAAATAGTATTTTACTTACCACCATTCCTAATATCTTCTTCGATCTCATGGGCTGAGCATGCATAAAAGAAAACGAAATACAAAAGTAGGTAACACAAAGGTTAACTGGAAGAGATCCCTTAAAGGGATAAGTTCGCCTTTGTACATGTAATTTTTTTTTGTTTTAATGTATTTCTTGTTTTTGTGTACAATAAAGTGTTTACATACATACATACACAAGCACACTTTTTAGCAACGTCTTAATAGTTTCAAAAAAATTGGGCAAGTGCGAGTCCGACTCGCGCATGAAGGGTTCCGTACCATAATCTATAACAAGTTTGTTGTATGGGAGCCCCCTTAAATATTTATTTTATTTTATTTTTAGTATTTGTTGTTATAGCGGCAATAGAAATACATCAACTGTGAAAATTTCAACTTGGGATACAGCCTGGTGACAGACAGACGGACGGACGGACAGCCAAGTCTCAGTATAATAGGGTCCCGTTTTTACCCTTTGGGTACGGAACCCTAATGACAATAAGCATAGTTAAAATTTAGAACCAAGACACCGGGGCTGATTAATCAAATTCTTAAGACGAAATACTACTGCTAATTTGCCCATACAAATCGTTTTTTTTTTTACAAAAATGTTTTCCTATCGAGTTTGGAGCACTTCATTTTTTGCTGTGGCGTCGCGTCAGGGAAAGGATTGGCGTTCAAAAGAGTAAGATGTATAGGTAGGTGTTTGTATCTACTCACCAACAATTTGGCCAATGTTGCCGTCGGTGAGCGCCATGGATGTCAGCCTGCGGAACACTGACTGAGATAAATCTAGTTCGGTGATGGTGGCGTTCAGCACGTGGAGATTCGTAATGTTCTGCTTCACTGGAAAAAGGGAAAACATGTACTATTAATTCATAATTCATAATTCTTTATTGCATTATCATGTAGTACATAAGATGTGACATTAAAAGGTTAAGTCCATAACATGAACCATTGAACCCTGTTAGGGCACAGCAATGCAGTTAGTAGTGGGTGTTAGCAGGTGCTTAATTAGGTACAGCGGAAGAGGTTTAAATACAATTGGTAACTAAGTGAAAAATTTCATGGTCCAGGCAGGGTTCGAATTCGAACCTGCGTCTCCACGGCTTTCCGAGCCAACACGGGCATCCTACCTATTGGACCAGTGAACCTGATGCGATAGCCATTGAATTTTTCAACCAGTTGCTTCTTACATGCCTAAGTAAACATTTGGTTTACGCTAGCAGACGTTAGTGCTCGAATAAAAATAGTTGTGTAAACTCGCTTACCTACTATTTATTTATTTATTCAATCTTTATTGCACAAAAGAAAAACTTATCTTACAAAAGGTGGACTTAATGTCATGTACTATCTGTTAGGTTCTAGTTACTACATATCACACCTATTGTTCGTGGCGTTCCTCTTTTTCGATATATTATTGTTATTCAGCGGTTAATTTATTTTATACTGAAGTTATTTCCTAAAATCTGTTTGAACTGAGGAGCTCTTTCTGTGAAGTTAGTTAATAATAAGTCTCGATAAAATAATCAGTCAACTTACTATGCAATATCTTAATTATACTTATTACATATAATGTATGTACTAAAACAATGCCTTTATTAAGTAGCTGCGATGCGACCACACAATTGCGTTTGCATTGTAGCTACTCGTCCGTTGATCGAGTTTGTTTATTTAGCAAAACTACGATAAGATTTGTTTGTTTTTCCTCCTTAAGTAATACCCTACTACCAGCGAAGCTTCTAAGAAAATAGGTCAATTATATCTGTATTTTCCTTATGCCAGTCCTTCTTAAACTTCGTTATACGAGCCCAAACAGTATATAATTTTAATGACCATTAACCCCTTAAAAACACCGTTAGTAAAGATTTGTACATAAACACAAAATTATTAACTTACGAGACAATTAATCTATAATTTTTTTTGGCCATGTTGCCTTTAAATATTGTTAAATCTATGAATCGAATCCTCAAAAGATGGAACCCTTTATATTAAGAGAGTCGTATTTTGTATTAACTCGAATTCAACTTTGTTAAAATTGGAAAACACCCCACTTCTCTATGAAAAACAAAATAGAAGCATCATTCGGTCGTCGGCTTTATGTTTATGACCCAGTTTGCTCGATTTCCTCAGCGGACAAATATTGGCTTTGTCTTTATCGTCTGTTCAGTAATGAACAGAGACAACAAGTAAATATTACTAACATTAAAAGGTAAACAAATCTTTTGGTCGCCTGTAGTATCTGTACTTGTAGCACCGTGACACGCACTCTTTGTTGCCATATAGTCACAACTATTGCCATTCTAGGTATTCAGTGTTTATTAATTTATATTGGTGGGGGGTTGGTGTACTACGAAACGTGAGCTGTGTGTCAGTATGGTGTAAGAGACCAACGATGCTGTGTCGGGCGAGTCGCTAAGTAATACTACTTATTCTACTTCGACAGAAATGACAAAACGTCTAAAACATCTGATGCAGCATTCTACAGCAGCCGCGCTAATTGATAGCGGCTGTGGGATCATAGGCGTATTTAGAAAAATAATCTTAGATACGCCAATGTGTAGGATGGCCCATAACCTCATCTCATAGCCCCGGGTGCGATCACTAGCTTACCGCATGTGCTAGATAATGATGGTTAGCTGCTGCAAGCAACCTGGAACCTAGCCTTGAGGTGAAGCTGCGCACGTTGATGCGGTCGCTGCGCACGTTTCCATGCAGCTTAGTCATCGTTCTGCAGTTAATCATGCGACAGGTCCACATAATAATCAGAATCACGTAATGTTTTCAATCGATGCTTAATAATATCGACCAGGTACTTAATACGCCGTGATCCCTTCTTCAATCGCGGAACTGTCCACTCACAGCAGAACACGTACGTGAGGTGCACAGTCTCACAACGCAGTTCCATGGTGGCACAGAAGGCTTTCCAGGTGAAAACATTGGTCTTCAGTTTAGGCGCAGGAGCGTTTTGAACGCTCTTTGACTTATGTTACGTTTTCACGAATAATTAACATTATTATTGCAAATAAAAGCGTTAATTGGTGAGCTCATAACGGAGTGCTTTTGGCGAATTGTGATGGAATCCAAAAATCCATACTAATATACTAATAATATTATAAATGCGAAAATGTGTCTGTCTGTCTGTTACCTCTTCACGCTTAAACCGCTGAATCGATTTTGATGAAATTTGGCATAGAGATAGTTTAAGATCCGAGGAAGGACATAAGATAGTTTTAATCCTGGAAATTATACCTCAAAAGATTGAAAAGTGAGTGAAAATTTCTGTTGGGATGCGGTACCCTGTAGGAAATGTAATTATTAGGCCAAAAGCACAATTGCTCTTACATTTGCTTAGGCGCTTTTAATAATCCCTTTTATCAAGTTCCACGCGTACGTAGTCGCGGGCAAAAGCTAAGTAAGATGATATTCGTCTAAATTTCGTAACACAAGGGAACGAGCAGTTGAAACGCTCCTGAGCCTTACCATACTATCGATTAGGTACTTACTATATGCGGTGAGTCCCTCCTTAAGCGTGAAGCTGTCCACGTCGCAGCAGAATACGGACGTAGGGTCCACAGTCTCACAACGCAGTTCCTTGGTGGGGCACTGCGAGCGGTCCAGGTGGAAACATTTGCCCAGGTTCAGGTTGGGCTTCGGGTACTCCGGGCGCTCCGTCGAGGCGAGGACCGGCTGGAATTTATTACAAAATCAAGTGTTGACGGATGAACTAATAAATGATAGACACGTATAAAATAACAATAATTATCTTAACCTATCTTAAGAGATCCTAGCTAAACCGATGATGGGGTTCATATCAAGCTCCTGTGACAAGGTACCCTACGATGCCGGCTACATTCCCCCGCTGAATAGCCATGCTATAGTATAATGACTAATGACGTACGTTTCAATTCTCGAACTAGGTTTTTCTATAAAACCGTACAATTTTTAAAGCCTTACTGAAACACAGGTACCTACTTACATGACCTAACTATGTTTTACGGAGTTGCCACGACTTTGCTCGACCAGCGGCGCGGCGAGCGGTTGAGCGAGAGATTCGAGCGCGGCGGCCATACGAGTGAGCGAGACACACGTACCTACACCGCTCTCATCTCCGTTACACAACGATAAGAGAAGGCCGGAAAAGATCCCGGAGAGTTGCGAAATGAAGCAGTTAAGGAAAAATAGTTATGCCAAAAGGAAGTACACTGACAAGAGTCAACTGAACGTTCAAACTCATACTCACGATTTAGCAAAATGGGTGGGGTTTTGCAAGCAATGTTACCAAATTTTTTACCTTTACCTATGTAACGTTAAATGGAGACAAAAGATAAAGTAAGTACCTCTGGACTTCTATTGTACTTCTGGGCGGCCTGCTCGAGCTCGTCGACCCTCATCTCGATGAGCGGGATGTGGCCCATCAGGTACACCACCAGACACCATAGCGCCACCTGTGCGCAAAACAAGAAAATGTAAACAAAAATATTTGTATTAAAGCAGACGTCTAACCAATTGTTTACAATAAAGCGATGTCAGGGTTCAGTGGTCCAATATGTAGGACGCCCGTGTTGACCCAGAAATCCGTTGAGACGCAGGTTCGAACCCTGCCTGAACCATTAAATTGACTTTTTTCCGGTCATTGACAACATTCTATGTAAAGAGAATGTCAATTAAGTATACAGAAACATAAAGGACAGAATATAAGACTAGAAGTTTTACTCTTTTGATCGCCGTGACGCAACAGACTGACGCCTGTACGGACTGTATGAGTTGGTATGAACCCGCGCCAAGTGGAAGGCGGAGCCTAGCATCATGATGCACGGCATTGCGCATGCTATAGTAGCGCGGTTCTGGGCGTGTGAAATGCGGGTTCTAGAGTAGACAAAGTTTTGGCCACGACTTTATCGTAGTCTGGATATGAAAATCCTTAGTCCGTCTGATCTGAATAATTGTAAATCACGGATCCGAAGGTCGGGACACGTAGCAACAAACTCGAGAAAACAGCGACAGAAATAACCCACGTTACTCAGGTGAAGGTTTCAAATAAATATCGCGCTTTAAATATCCGTGGGCAGATCGGAGGTCGGCGGCAATTAATGTAGGAAAATATAGGGAAATAGATACGATGTGTATTATTGGTTGCCTTCTGGCGGTCTGTATGAGGTTGTAAATGTAATTTTTTTTCTTTATTTAAGGTCCACTAACAGTTATTACATCACAACATTCGATAATGACAATTTATAAGGAGATAAGCTTGATGCACAACCAATTATAGGCAAACACAGCATGCACTAGTTACTACTTAAGTAATACATATTATTTTTACGCTAAAGTGGAGTAATTTAGTTTGACATCAATTGTAAAATTGTTATTTTAGCATATAATACTAAAAGAAGTACTTAGGAACCCGCTTATATAAGAGAAGTAAAGTAAATGGGCAGTAATGAAAGTGATCATCAGGACGAAGCGTACAAAAAAACTAGCTGAAGACTGAAAGCACGGGAATGTCTTCGTCTACCTACAGAAACATATAGTTAATTAGGTATATCTCTCCGGGACCAGAACAGACCAGAAAAATGTTGCTAGGATCACTGAATTTGACACTGGATCAACTCCATCGGTTTTAGAGTCGGATAAAATATAGCACGTGTTACCTAAACTTTGTGAATGAATCTATTGACACCTTATGTCTTCATCGTAGAAATCGGATGAATAGTTTAGGCTCTTCGGTAGAACACACAAATACCCACAGACAACTAAAATACCATCCATTGAAGATCCATTAAAATCTTAACTTAATCGTAGTCCAGGTGCCGGTACACTCTAAATCGAGTAGCAAATGAATTGATATTTTATTTTGTTCTGCCACACTGTACCTATGCTTTATCTTATACTGTACACACATGTACTTATAGTAAATATTATCGAGAATGAGTAGTGTTGCGTTTATGCAACACATCATTTCATAGTCATCAGAAAAGGGAAAAACAAAGAAACAGTAAATAAAAACTTCAACAAAATACTTTGTGTAATTATGTCTGTATTTACATTTGGGTTTAGCACTCATTTACTCAACGGTTAACTGGAAGAGATCCCTTTAAGGGATAAGTTCGACCTTGTACATGTTTATTCTTTTGAAATGTATTTCTTGTTTTTGTGTACAATAAAGTGTTTACATTTGTGTCAATTTTGTAATCAATTCCATGTCGTCGAATAAGGTCAGCCTGTAAGGACGGTTGTGTATTGATTATAATAAATAAATACCTAAACAAGTGACATTGTCGTTTGGACGTTTCTCGCGTAATAATTTTAATCGTAGCTAATATGTTTTGAACCAGTACTACCTAAGTATACACAAATTACCAAATAGTAATGATAATACAAGACCAAAAAATAATACAAGAAAAGTGATTTTCTCGGCGTTATTTTTCAAATCATTTGTGAGTCTAACTTGCTTGAAATATAATTCAAACCAATTATTCAATAGTGACAACTTGACAAGTGACGATTTTTAACTAAACTTTACTTAATTGCTTGTCAAGATGACAAACTTTGTGGGATTATCTAACATACAACGTATGGAGTGTAGAAATAAAAGGAGTCGCAATCTTGTCATAGGAGAATAGCTGAAATAGTCAGCGGTCAGCAGTAACTAATAGTTCCAATTTCGCCCACAATAGACCGCCTCGCTAGACTAGCGAGATAATATAAAATGAAACACAATTATAGACGGTGGGAAATGTCGAGTTGAAAAATTTAATAGTTTAGGTGAGTTAGTTCCTACTTAATATAATATAGTATAATAAGTAGGAACTAATTATATAGTATAGTATATACTAACTACTCAGTGGCTCAGCGACCCAACGCGGGTCTCAGCCTCCGGCACGAGTTTTCGCCATTTTCCTCGATCCTGCACTGTTTCCCGCTAATTGCTGACTTGGAGTTCACTCAAATCCGATTTGACGATATTGGACAATGCGACTTCTTCTCTAGTTTCCCCGAGCTATGCTAGATCATCAGCGTGGCCTTCCATTTAGTTGCACCCCGACTACCGACTAGATAGTTATACCTACAGGAAAACGCATAATTTACTTTACGATGACTTCTAGAAGAATGTAACACAGTTGCTAAGCTAAGTAACGTAAGGTAAGGACCTACTATTTACTACAGTAGCGCCATCAATTTAACGCCTTCTTTGGATATATTCGCACGAAACGATTTGCTTCATCATTTCTAATGCGAACCGCTAAGGAATGGAACTCGCTCCCTTCGTATGTATTTCCAGAAGATTATAATTTGGGTCTCTTCAAGGTAAGAGTGAATAGGCTATTACTGAACCGGCGAACTACATCCTCGACCGCGTCGTCACTTACCATCAAGTGTTACTGAAGTCAATCCCCGATCAGTTCGTAAATATACCGGGTGTGGCCTGTAATAGGAGCAATAAATTAAACCATAGATTCTACTCTTCAAACTGAACAACGTTTGTTCGACAACTTAACACATAGCTGTCACTCTCTAATATCAGACATTTCGCGATACATTGCTTTTTTGTCTAAACATTATTCTACAAATATCATGTGTAGGTACACATTACTAATTTAATACACATTATTTTCACAAATTACTATATTTTTTTTTTATTCATAATAGCCATACATTTAACCTCGATTGCACCTGATGTTAAGTGACAATAAGGCCTAAGATGGAGCATGCTTGGCTAGAAGATACCTATTCACTCTCGACTTGAAGAGATCCAAGTTATATTTTTCAGGGAACAGGTGCGCAGGAAGAGAGTTCCATTCCTTAGCTGTCCTCATAAGGAAAGTAGACGCAAGGCGTTTCGTACGAATCAGTGGGATACTATCAAATGTTGTTCTATTGTTCATATTACAAGCCACACCTGGTATATATATATATATATAGTGATCAGATTACGTCTATACTCCATACATAACTCTAAACATTGCACATTGTGTATGGTACTAAAACTAGAAGTGGGTATTGTGGACCCGATTTAGCCTCAGGCCTGGGTTCTTTAGCTAACCGGGTTCGCCTCGCCCACCAATTGCCCGGAGGAAGCCGCTATTGGATAATTGGCCAACGGCGCGGCGGCCGTCGCACGATTGTCTTTAGAAAATGTGCTGGCTGGACATCCATATCCATAGCGGTATTCTTCACAATTCACAACGCGATTGCCGCAGTTTTCTGTGCAGCTGCTACTGAGCCGGCGGGCCTGGGTTCGAATTCCGGCCAGCACCTCTAGCATAACTATCATATGCGACTATTTCTCGCGCGAGATAGTTACCCGTCTCTTTTTATGCAGTAATGTGAGAGAGTGACGGGTAGCACTATGTCGCTCGACAAGAGTCGCGAAGCATAGTTGTGCTAGACGGGCAGGACAGATATTTGTGTGATGAACTCGAATATTTGTTCCTGGGTATATCGTAGTCTAGTACCCATAGTACACGCTTTGCTTAGTTTGGGACTAGGTCGATTTGTGTAAGATTGTCCCCTCATATTTATTTATTTAACCCTGGGCCTAAATTCGACGTTCGTGATGACATTTGTCCGAAATATCGTCATCATCACCATATCAAGGCCGACCTATGTGCCGCGAACTGCGCTAGTAGCCCGCGTAAACTCACTCCTCAATTCAATTCAATTTTTATAAATAAATGGCTACTGTCCATTGGCACAATTCTGCCAGTGTCAAGGTGTCAACTCACTCCTCTCTTCCGTCTTTCGTCTTTTTTCAGGCAAATTCGACGCGCATTCGTTGATAGTCGTGGCAACACATGCACCATTGCGTCGAAACTGGTTACAACGCCCGAGCCTGCTCCGTGAGTTTCACGAGCTCCATTGGTGTTCCATTCTATATACAAACCACCAATAAAATACAGGTTGCAGGCGGGTTTTGCGAATATCAACAGTGAACCTTCTGCCTTTATTCTGTGCATAAGGTGACTGATGTGTTTGTTTCTCATGGCATTAAATGTGTAGTGTATTATCTAAGCATTCCAAAAGTCGTTAACAATTATTTATAACACAGTTGCATGTTTGCGCCAGACTCATCGCAAACCACATGTGTCGCGGCATATGTTTCGCTGCAACCTACATTTAGACGCAGAAGCGTTTCGTGAGCAATAAACAATCGCATATATATAGAAATACAGTTGATGTAATTAGGTATCAAACAGGAACTATTGCGCAATTTGTGGTAACTAACAAGGGAACAAACTTAGGATAAGGAAGTAGGGCAAATGTCGTAGACCGAGACCCATTGAAGGCGACTAGGTTATGTCTGTATATTGTATGTAAACACTTTATTGTACACAAAAACAAGAAATACATTAAAACAAAAAAAACATGTACAAAGGCGAACTTATCCCTTTAAGGGATCTCTTCCAGTTAACCTTTGAGTAAATGAGTGCTAAACCCAAATGTAAACGGTGGACAACCAAAGCAACATGTACAATACGAAGGAGGAGGTTATATTATAAGCAAAAAAAATGACACGTAGCTACCGAGCACATATATTTTCAACCTCTGCAGAGGAGCTTAAGAATTTCCAACGCAAATGAACATGTCTATTGCGCTCACGTTTCCCGTATAGGTAAATAACATTTTTGCGTTACACCCATTGATTTGCGTTTAACGTGTTATCTTTTATGTCTATGTGTTGTATAAGTTGTAACGTAGGTAACTCTTAAATGTAAGTACCTAAGTATTATCCTATTTTATTTCGTCATTATTTGTTTGTAAGGGGACTTGATCTAGACTCTAGATCCATTGGATTAATATCTATAGAATTATAGCAGAGAACACTCTAGATTCTAGAGTGTTCTCTGCTATAATTCTATAGATATTAATCCATTCGGTTCAGCGATTGAAATATTTATATTATTAGTTAAATAAATAAGTAGGTATACTTATGAGTTAAATATAAATATTTTCTTAATGTGCATTATTGTGCACTTACCTACTGTGTGTTTACTTATTTACTTACTTACTTGATGCGACAAGTATCAACTCATGTGGCCACAGAGCGTCAAACTGATTTTAATGAGCTGTACCTTCTTAATACCTGATTACTTCCAGGACTAATAGGTATTGTTACCAATAGGCCTAAATATCGTGTTGATAGATCACTGCTGGCGGCATCCTAGGGTAGGATTTATACTTTATAGTTGGTATTCTACTTACTTTTTAAAAAACTTTATAGTTACTATTCAACTTTCTTTTTAAGGTAAGTACCTACTCATTTTATAAAATAACTAACCCTAAGATGATAAAATAGTGTAAAATAATCTAAATTAAAAACCAGATACGAGTGTTTAAGACAAGCTACTTATAATACGTATACACCAGCATAACAGACAGTTTTACAGAAGAACTAGCTGCGCCGCGCGGTGTTACCCGCTCATCTCACGGGAACACTACATTTTTCGGGATAAAAAGTAGCCTATGTGTTAATCCAAGGTGTCAGCTAACTTCATACCAAAATTTAACATAATTGTTCCAGCCGTTTGAGCGTGAAGAAGTATCAAACATACACATAAACACACTCAAAACTTTCGTCTTTATAATATTAGTGTGCTACCAACGGGGTTGCGAGATAATGTGCTAAAAATAGACCGGCAAATAAAATGTAATATAATAATGATACATATCGTCAACGTACGTTTCGTGTCGCGATATCTTATCGTTTGGGAAACATTTAACGCGGTAATCCTGAGCTTACGGCGAGTTTAATAGCAACTCATAAAAATAGAAGAGACATAAGTAAGTATAGTATACGCAATTAAAAAGATGTGCTCCTGATCCGTTCAATAATGCTGATTGTTTTAGTACTAAGAACTGGGCTATTGAGATTGAATGGTATTTGAAACCTATAGTTTGAAATTCTCATTGATAAATTTTGTTTCAAAAACTAATTGAAATTAATTCACGCGGAAAACTGGTTTTCTTATTTTATTTTCGACTGCACGCAATAAAAGCATGAAATAGCTATGATACTTTCTAGAACTCAGGGAAAAGTATTCACTTTAGAAAGTTGGGAAATTATCAATATATTTCTCATAATATGAAAAAAAAAATTTTAAAAGGAATAAGTCCTCTTAGGGCTGTTTCAGATGTTACAAAGATTTGTAAGGGTGGTCAAAGCAGTGGCCGGATTAGGGTGTGCAATTGGTCGGGACTTAGTTAAGTAATATTAATATATATATGCCGGGATTATAATTGTAAAGCTTAAACAATATGCGTTTCGTTCCCAAATATTACCCAGTTATAATAAGGTAGAAACTTATAGACAGGCATCACTAATATTTTTCATAAATGTTATAATGTCACCACAAAACGGGTTTTCTAGGAATCCCCGGGACATTTCCATATTAAGTATAGCATTTAAGGGCATTCAACCCAAATTTCACACCCTAATCCGAACACTGGTCATAAGGCAATACTATCCCACTTAATGCTACCGGTTAGCACCACTAACATGTGTTTAAATTGAACTATAGGAAAAATATCGCGTCGTCCCACGATGTGATATCATGTATACTTATAATTGTATTTTGGCCCTTACGCCTAAAATAAATCATTTGTATTTGAATAACGTTACGGTAGCCGAACAGTCTCGGCACAGCGGCGCACGCGCAGGTAGCATTCAAACGACTGCTGTCAATAGCATCGATTAATGCATGGCATTTACATACTAATGTACAGCTTGCACACAGAGGCACGAGTTACTAGACACGACAAACAAAACAAACTATTATATATTTGTATAGAATCTTTTTATCGATTCATATTTTTTTATGTGGTAATACCACATTTTTTTTTTTCGGAAACGCAGAGGTCGCGGGTTCAAACCCCGCTTCGATTGTAGTAGATCACATTCAATTTTTCTTTCTTAATTTACCTTTGTGTCATTATTTATAAAAAAAAAACTATTATATATTAATTTTTTTGGTTGGTTATGGCTCCATCGATATCGTCGATGATTCCGCCAATGTCAAAGTTAAGGCCCCAGTCTCGCACAAATCTGTTTTTTGCGGGTTACCTATGTTTTACCAAAATATGTTTGCCAAATTATCACTTCCCAAAAAAAAATTCGAAGAATTTCATTCGCCAAATGATCATTTGCCAAATTAAATTTTCGCAAACAATTGTTACGCAAACCTAATGTTTGGCACGTCAACGTTTAGACAATGACTTGTTTGCCAACTGGTACTTTGACCAAATTTCATTTAGTCAAATGTTTTAGTTGGCATAACATATTTTACGCAAAATATGTTATGCCGGGAAGAGCAACCCTCGACTCGCGTGCTGTTGAGGTCGCAGTTCTAACCTTCTAACCTAACCTAACCCAGCCAGGTCGGTTTTGGCGCTTTGCCGGTTGCTGCCGCGGCACGCTAGCTTCGCTCGCGCGGCTTGCGCACTGTTGTGGTCGCAGTTCTAACCTAACCTAACCCAGCCAGGTCAGTTTTGGCGCTTTGCCGGTTGCTGTCGCGGCACGCTAGCTTCGCTCGCTCGGCTCGCGCACTGTTGTGGTCGCAGTTCTAACCTAACCTAACCCAGCCAGGTTGGTTTTTGCCCTTTGCCGACTACTGCCGCGGCACGCTAGCTTCGCTCGCTCGACTCGCGTGCTGTTGTGGGCGCAGTTCTAACCAAACCTAACCCAGCCAGGTTGGTTTTGGCGCTGTGCCGGTTGCTGCCGCGGCACGCTAGCTTCGCTCGCTCGGCTCGCGCACTGTTGTGGTCGCAGTTCTAACCTAACCTAACCCAGCCAGGTCAGTTTTTGCGCTTTGCCGGCTACTGCCGCGGCACGCTAGCTTCACTCGCTCGACTCGCGTGCTGTTGTGGTCGCAGTTCTAACCTAACCTAACCCAGCCAGGTCGGTTTTGGCGCTTTGCCGGCTACTGCCGCGGCACGCTAGCTTCGCTCGCTCGGCTCGTGCGCTGTTGTGGTCGCAGTTCAAACCTAACCTAACCCAGCCAGGTCAGTTTTGGCGCTTTGCCGGTTGCTGTCGCGGCACGCTAGCTTCGCTCGCTCGGCTCGCGCACTGTTGTGGTCGCAGTTCTAACCTAACCTAACCCAGCCCGGTTGGTTTTTGCCCTTTGCCGACTACTGCCGCGGCACGCTGGCTTCGCTCGCTCGACTCGCGTGCTGTTGTGGTCGCAGTTCTAACCTAACCTAACCCAGCCAGGTCGGTTTTGGCGCTTTGCCGGTTGCTGCCGCGGCACGCTAGCTTCGCTCGCTCGGCTCGCACACTGTTGTGGTCGCAGTTCTAACCTAACCTAACCCAGCCAGGTCAGTTTTTGCGCTTTGCCGGCTACTGCCGCGGCACGCTAGCTTCGCTCGCTCGACTCGCGTGCTGTTGTGGTCGCAGTTCTAACCTAACCTAACCCAGCCAGGTCGGTTTTGGCGCTTTGCCGGTTGCTGCCGCGGCAGTCTAGCTTCGCTCGCTCGGCTCGCACGCTGTTGTGGTCGCAGCTCTTATGCAGAGCCAAAAATATCACTGGGTAAATGAAAAAAAATCCTTTTGAATCATTGTTTTGTTTTACCTTAATAAAGCATTTGCTAGACCAAATGCCTAAATGTAATTTTTCGTAGTATTATTTAGCTGAATGAAAATTTGACTAAATGTTTATTACCTGATATTTTTTTGCCTTAATAAAGCATTTGCTAAAAGACCAAATGCCTAAATGACATTTTTCGAAGTAATATTTAGCTGAACGAGAATTTGACCAAATGAAAATGTGCGTATTGAAATTATGCCAAAGATTGCATTGGCAATAAAAACACTTGCTAAAATTTGTTTGGGTAATGAAATTTGACGAAAATAATTTTGGCAAAACGGCAGGATCCCGTTTTTTGCAGAATTTTCAGAAAAGAATCTGCGTTATTTTAATTGTTTCAAAGCAACAAACGAAATTTATTTTAAAGAAACTTAAAGAACAGGATTTGAGGTTTCCAAAACATATTTTTTTTATTACTTCGAGGTTATTTTTTTATATCAATGTCACGCTTTAAACATACCCCAGTTTTCGTTCTAGGCGTTGAAGGTTGAATTCCTGCACTCGCAGTGAAAAAATGAAGAGCAAAACATGAAATGTAAGCAGATAACATTTGAGTTCAAATGGTCGGCAACAATCTTATCTCGTTACTTTTTTGCAAAATGGTTTAGTTTTCTTATTTAAGGTGGCTTAAGAAGTTGATATTTTATGAAGTCGACCACTGCAAAATCGTCCTTTTTTCTTTATAAAATCATCGTTTACTGAACTCAAACCTAAACTAATTAAAATACAACGATTATTTTGACAAATTATAAGAATACTGTATTTGAAAAGTCAATTTTAATTACACCTGAACGACATCGTCCGGAGGGCGCTGGTATCAGCCAACATACCATGTGTGCTGGAGCCTTCAGGGTTGAGCAGGACGGATGGAAAAAGGCCTGATGGTTTGACCTTGGTGCCGTGGCAGAAGGGCAAGTGTCTGTTGTGGGACGCAACATGTGTCAGCACTTTCGCTGCCTCGCACCTGGGTCGCACCATCAGAGCGGCCGGAGCTGCAGCCGAGACGGCTGCTCTCAGAAAGCGGGACAAATATTCCGCTTTGACAAATTATTTATTTGTCCCGCTCGCGGTGGAGACGACTGGCTGCTGGTGTTCAGAAGCTAGAACGTTTTTGGCGGAAGTCGGGCGCCGTTTGCGAGAGAGAGGTCATGACCCCCGTGCCGGGTCGTTCCTGCTGCAAAGGTTGTCGATCGCGATTCAACGCGGTAATGCAGCGAGCGTGATGGGCACCTTTGCACCCGGAATGACTCGGGGCGGGTTATTTGACTAAAAGTATTGTATTTGTGTATATTATGTTTAGTTAAGTGGTTATTATTTTGTAATTTGACATTTTTTATGATTTTTGAATAAATATTTATCATTTTAATTAATATAATTTTGTTCAGAATTTATACCAAAAAGCGCGTTGAAAATAGTTGACTTATCAGTCAGTTCCGCTGTGACGTTCACAGCGTTCGGACGTGTGCTTTGCGGCTCATAGTGATTTTTCCTCTCGCTCGCACGATCAAGCTCTTTACTCACACGCTAAAGCATACGAGGCGAAGGCTCATCGTGAAAGTTGCTCTATTTTAATACTGTTTTACATTTTAGTTTAAATAAGTTATTTATTTTGATTTGGATATACACACATTGGAACATTATCTACAGTCTACAGTGAATATAAACTAAGTAAACAACGATGGATCGGAAAAGAAAGAAATATCCTTGTATGAGTAAAAAGAAAAATACAAATAATGAAAGAAAATCGTAAAAAAAGGCAAGTTCGCTGAATAATTATTACTTATTTATACTCGTATTTTGTATATTAAAAGGCCTTAGCTGCTTTAGTCCTTTACACTCTAGATGGCGCTAGCGCACGCTTCTGTCGCCCGCCTTTCGTACGAGGGTCATGTCCGCGTATCAAACAGGCGTACAAAAATAAATTTACTTAACGTAACTGATTGGTCTGGTTAATTTCAGTAACGAAGTGGACATCACTCAGAATTTCGCTGGGATAAATTTAGATAAATCGCAAAATACTAATATTGAAAATGAAAAAAATGATGCTGCAAATGTCTCAGATAAAGAAAATTCGGTATGTACATAATAAAATGTTCTTAGATTGGTGTTCAATTAAAAACGATATTATATTATTTGTTGTTATAAAACAAAACTAATTTGGAATTAGGAATAGATGCAATTATGGCATCATTCCTAATATTATTGCGTAACCCTATTATAAGGAAAATAATTTCCTACGCAGGAAACCGTTGAATGAGGGCAACGTGTACGGACAGTCTCCAGTCCAGGTCTTTCATCGTCATCATACATCAACATTACAAATCTGTTTATCGATTCTATTTTTTTTGATGTGGAAATACCACAAATTTCAATAAAGAGTGCCTATAATTTATTATATAGGTCATAATATATATTTATATGGTAGAAAAATTGATGGGCATTGGAGGAAAATCGTCCTAAATCCTTAAGTTAGCTCATTTTACTTAAATGAAACATTGCTTTATTTTTAAAAAGAAACAAACCTAGCTTTTTAAAAAGAAACAAACGCAGCCAAAGGATTTCAATATTTGTCTTTCAGGTTTACGTGTAAAATAATCCTATTGATTAGTCGAAAATATAGCAAGTGTTTAATTTTTTAGGGTTCCGTAGTCAACTAGGAACCCTTATAGTTTCGCCATGTCCGTCTGTCCGTCCGTCCGTCCGTCCGCGGCTTAGCTCCATGATCATTAGTACTAGAAAGCTGAAATTTGGTATGAGTATGTGTATGTATAACGCCGACAGAACGGTAAAATAAAATTAAAAAGATTTTTTTTTTTCTGTTACCTCTCGAACACCTAAAGTGGGGGTGATTTTTTTTTTTCTTTTCAACACTGGTGTGTGGGGTGTCGTTGAATAGGTCTTGTAAAAATAATAGGGGTCTTCTAACATTATTTTTTGATAGTCAGCAGTTTTGTAAATATTCGCTCCAAAAACAAAAAAAATAGTGTCCCCCCCCCCCCTCTAACTTTTCAACCACGGGTCAAAAAAATTCGGAAAAATTCATGTTAAATAATTCGGTCGAGCCGTTTTTGAGTTATCGCCAAATTTCATATTTTTTCTTTAAAAGGTCGTAAGTTGACTTCCAGAAGGTAATAAGTGATTATAGTTTCTAGGGCGTTTACGACCGTTTTATAGAGCTTTAAATCTTTCTTAACGTAAACCTCGGGCTTAAAACAGCAGTTTATTTTGAAGGATGAGCAACTACGGAACCCTAACACTGAGCGTGGCCCGATATGCTCTTGGCCGGTTTTTTTTTAATTTTTAGCATCAATTGGATAGTAGACCCAGTTATATTTGAAATGGTTAATAATGATCTTACCAGCTCTAAAAAAAAAGGTCTTGTATTTTTGTGAAAGCTAGAAAGCTAAATTTTATCAATTGAAAATTAGCATGAACAGTCAAAAATGCCGTTCGCCATTTTTGCCTTTTGCTAATTACCTGTAAATATTCGAAATTCGACCGTCGTATAGTGCCATTCGGCCCCACGTTGGGCGCCAGAAATGTAACGTGCAACTGCGCTTTGGGCAAACTGATGCAGTCCTACGCTCACCTGTGTGTGATAGTCTCTGACAGGAGTGAGTTTCTGTCCACACTTGATGTAATGCTCCGAACTAGTCAGCGAGAGAAATCTAGGGTATCTTAGTGGGTAAGACGTCTTCAACGAATATGGATGAGTTTTCAGCTTAGTATTATATTTATTAAGAAAGAATAGAAAAGAGAGGGCGCCAGACACTTTTATTTTATTCTCCAAAGGTCAAGAGATAAAAAGGGATTTATGCTAGGGAGAGAGAGTTAAACAAAGCTTGAAATTATGAACCACATATATATAATTCTCGGTTCCATATTGGGTTGCATAAATTTTAAAGCCATAATGTCGATTCGCATAACCACTTTTGTCATAATAGTCCTTGCGCATAAGCTGTATAGTCATTAATTGATCCGCATAAATTTTATGACCATAATGTTTTTACGCATAAGTAAGGAATGTCATATAATTTTGGAGCATATCAACCTGAATCATAATCATTAATCGGCATAATGTTCTTATGCATATCGTGCATTGGCGCATAATACTGAAGAACATAAATATCAAGCTCCTAATTTTTTTATGTCAACATCAGCCTGGTTTTCTGGCAGCAGTTCATTTCTGAGGGGGTTGCAGTTCTTTCAAACCTAACCTAACCTACTTTTCTGGCCGATGTTCGTATTTGTAGGTTCACAATTCTAACCTAACCTAATCTACAACTAACCTAACCTAACCTACTTTTCTGGCCGATGTTCGTATTTATAGGTTCACAGTTCTAACCTAACCTAACCTACAACTAACCTAACCTAACCTACTTTTCTGGCCGATGTTCGTATTTATAGGTTCACAGTTCTAACCTAACCTAACCTACAACTAAGAGGTCAGTGTGGAGAAGGATTCCTTAATGCGGGGGGCTTTGCCCCCCGAGCCCCCCTTGTGGGGGGCTTCGCCCCCCCGTCCCCCCTTTTTGTTTTTCTGCTCATGTATGTTTTGTATCATTATTTCAAATGTTATATTTTTGGTAAATGTGATATAACTTATACTATATAATGTCTATTTGCCATTAATAATTATGAAAGCCATAATTTATGCGTTGCTCTTCTTCGTACTATCAATTATTATAACATTCAATAATATGATTTGAAATTTTGTGCCATACTAAATTATGCTTATGAACAGTCTGCCGAACAACAATTATGACGTAAAAATTTTATGCAAATAACAATTTATGACAAATAACATGTATGAGGAAAGCCATTATGCGAAATGAGTTATGACAATCGAATTTATGACAAGAATTTTTATTCCACTAGAGGTGATCCCATAATTCTCAAGTGGCAAATTATAAATTACACAAGAGTAACACTTATTCTACTATTAATTACTTAAACTATCAGACAGTTTGGGCTATTCCCAAGAGAACACAGAGCTCTTAAAGAGGCGTGTACGCATAGAAGTTGTACTAGTTTAGTGAAGTTACATGAGGACTTGGTTTTTGTGTGTGAGGCCAAAGAACTTTACTCTATAACTTAAACAACAGGAATGCGATTTGGAGTTAAATACGGAACGTTTTCACCTTGGCTTAGAAGGCGTGGTGAGTCCACGCTGCCGACGTGCGCTTCGACCACAGATGTCTCCACTCCGGACCTCGCAAAAGGCACAGCTCGTGACAGCCTCAACACCCAGTGTCGAAGTCACAAGTCCGCAACACGGAACCAGCACGGCGATGGCCACGATGACGCACCCAGCTCAATCACCTCTGCAATCCGGCCGCTACGGCCAGCATCTACGCGTAGCGTAGGTACGCAGCCAGTGCTATCACTGAAAATAATACTTTGTCTTAAC
Source organism: Apotomis betuletana (assembly GCA_932273695.1). Classification (NCBI taxonomy): domain Eukaryota; kingdom Metazoa; phylum Arthropoda; class Insecta; order Lepidoptera; family Tortricidae; genus Apotomis; species Apotomis betuletana. The sequence goes on along the minus strand of OW026309.1, from coordinate 2,264,322 downwards.
AAACAATCGACACACGACATAGCCCTGCAAGACAAGTACACGACAAATTCACTCAGACAATCCCTAACTAATTGCACCATTCTAATCGAAATAATTATGTAATAAAAGGAATTTCTCTTACCCGGCGAGAATCAGGGTTAGACAGATTTGTCCGTTACATCGGCTGATGTGTGTTTCCACAAGAAAAGAAAAGAAAGATGTCTGTAACAATTTGAGAACAAAAACACGTTAGGAAATATTATACGAATTTCGAGAAATAGCATCGCTAACCACTTCTGGACAACGTAGGCTCACTCACCGAATGGTTTATTGTGTCATCATAGGTTTTGTGTCTAGGATGTCCTCGGCTACATGTTTTCACATTTCGCAAACAAGATGGCTGCTTCTCAGGGAGAAGGCGAGTACGTCCTCACGTCACGAGCTTCGGGGACGCACTGCCGACGCTCGCTGCATTTCTCTAACCATCGGAACACTAGAGATGCCCACACGCAATCGCGAAATTTCCCGATTCCAAAGACAAACGAAGCTGCTAGTTAACTTGATTGAGATTTTATTATGAAATAATAATTCGTACGATTAGATACAAAATAGAACACTCCTTTATTTAATATTTGTGAATATTAATCTTAAATGATTAAAAAAAAGACATCGAACCGTCGACTCAGTGTTGCCAGCTGCAACGATCCGCTAACGTATTTGAACAATGCCGCTACTAGATGGCGTTAGATCTGCACCGCTGCCTTGCTCGTCAGTGTTCCTATAGGAATACCAGAAACTAGGTGGCGCTAGTAGTAGGAAAACTATCAAAATTATCAGATATGATATTACTGTGTAACACGCTCACTCCAATATATTTTGATAGATCGAGAGGGATGGCACTATTCGAAGTCGTCAAAATAGACTTTCAGTTTTCTTTACAGGACCGATGACGTCACTATCATAAGCGAAAATGGCGGACAGCATTTTAAGTATTTCAAAATACAGATTAAAAACCATATTTTCAAATTCAATTTTTTCAGCCATCTTACACTTTTATGAATTGTAAAATATATATTTAGGTTTCCTTTGCTAAATACTATACGAAATAAACATTAGTTTATAACAATTTGATATGAGTCAACTAGCCTATTACTACTGCATTTTTTGTTCCTGTTTAAAAGTAAAGTTTTGTATATAACGAACTATTTATTCATTTCCACTCAAATTATTTATATTTATTTATTATCATTTGCGGCCATAAACAATAACAAAGCTGTGTAATTTACTTAGTTATAACAAACAGTAACATAAAGATTCAAATAGTTGTGTCGTGTACTCGACTCGTTTTGAAGTAGAGTAACCTTCACGCGCAGCCAAGTCTAGGGAGGGGAGCGCCGCTTCCCCCGCCCCGCTGATGTTACTAATACTTCAAAAACAAAATGCTGCGTAGCGAGACTGGGGCCTCGTGTTAATAGTAGATTGTTAACCAAGGGTAGAAAGTGACCCATTTCACCCGAGATATTTCTGGCGCTCGAACGAAGTGAGAGCGCCAATAGTTCGAGGGTGAAATGGGTAATTTCACCCGAGTTAAACACTCTACTTTTCATTTTGACTGTGAGGAAAACAAAATACAACACGCACATTTCATAAAAGAGATATATTAAGAATAATCAGTTAAAATTTAAAGTAAAGTTTGAACAATTCGAAAAAGATAAATTTAATGTTTTGCCGGGCATATTTATGTTCGAAATTTTCTGCGAAACCTGCGTTTCTTGTATGGTATGAGACGCGGATTCAACATTATCTTCGATAATCCGACGACGACTTTGTGGTGACACTTCTGGCTCCGGATCAGTCGATGTTCCAGGTTGTGGAGAGCAATGGCGTTCAATATTTATAAATTCTGTTATTTTTGAGCTTATTTTTGTCTTATTCTCAACCGAGTCTTCGACGTATCCCTCCGCAACAGTGCTGGACTTCCAACCGCCATGCCGTTTCAGGGTTGATATGCTAGCCCCTGAATCAGCTAGCAGGGTAGCGGAGGTTCGGCGGAAACAGTGACCTGTGTACAAATCTATGTTCGGCAAATTTAGGTAGGTTGCAATTTGTCTTGGCATGTTTGCGAATTTGTTTTTCCCAATCACTTGCCGTAAACATTTACCATTTTGAAAATTAAGGAAATATCTATCTGTGTTCAGGTTTTCTGGCCGAAGACTTTGATATTTTTCCACCAAATTTGCAAACTCTTCACGAACGACAAACTGCCGGTCGATTTTAGTTTTCGTATTGCGTAATTTAACTAGTACAATTTGATTGTGTTTTTCGACATCGTTGACAGTATTTTTTGAAAATTCGATGCTTCTACATGCACCGCATATGCCAAAGATAAGAGCAACCTGCAACAACATAATTATCAATCAATTAATTATTATTAATTTATATACTTTAAATAAAATCGGCAGATAATCTAATTGAATTATATTAATAACTATGTAATCATTGAAATTGTTGAAAATATAATGTGTTTCATAAATATATAAGAATTATTAAATAAAATAAATAAATAAATTAATACTATGTACCATAAATTCAAATCAATTAATTAGAAATATTCATGTTATATTTTACATTTAGATACACACCTTAGTTGCTAAATAAATTTCATCGGGAGCTTCGTTCAAAAACCTCTCGACTTCCTGAGCAGTAAAAATCTTGGATTTTTTGCTTTTGAAGTTTTCAGACTGCCTTTTTAAATATACAGTCAAGTTGGTGAAATTTTTCAAGTTAACATTATGCTTCGTATTCATTGTAGACTTCAGCATTGAGTAATTGCTCCAAAGCGTTGAAGGCTGTAATGTCTTCGACAATTCATTAAAGTATGCCAAAAACACACTTTCCGAAAGGGACTTCACTTTTTTAGCGGATCTCCATATCATAAATTGGTTGTATGCTTTCAAATATCTCTCCTTAGAGCACTGCGGTAAAAGATTATTCACCACAGCGTTTGCTTGCTCTTTTATTTCGTCGGGAGTTAAATCAATCTCCATGTCACTGGAATTACTTTCCGAAACCATTTTTAGTCAATATACAATAAAAGACACGGTTTTTAAATTTAATCTTGTGTTCCCGCTTTTTCTATTGCAAACTGTCATTGTTTTTTTTTTCATAGATTAAAAAAAAAGTTAAAATACACTTACTGCCAATATAAAAAAAAAGTTGACAATGGTTTCAATTTGTACGATTCTATAAATAAATGTAGGTACCTTCAGAATTGTATGTATTATAAATATGATATAAATTAATATTTTATAATTAGATATAAATAAATAAACTTTACCTATAAACCCTTGGAGGCTTTTTCGGAATGGCCACTTACCACGGCCGACTAGATTGTACCTAATCGAGTTGGTCGGACGTGCGTCCTGATGGACATGCCGAAAATTAAAAAAAAAAATAAGTGTCATGCTATTAATATGGCATTATGGCGGGCAGCAGAGTAGAGGAATGATTTTAAATGTTGAGCTTACGTAATTAGGGAAAATAAATAGACCAACTGTAAAATGATTTTAATATCAACCTTTACTTGTAGATCGTAATTAACACGTCGTTTAATGTATAGCTGGATTTAGATATATATAAAACCTCTTATTTTATTTTAATAAGAGACTCAATTATCTTTGCCTCCATAACAATTAAAAAAAAATTACTTTCCACCCTAGGGATGGAAAACCTATTTTCCACCCGGCTATCTACTCATGAAAATGACTCTTTCCAAACAGGAGAGATGAAAAAACTATTATATATTACAATGATCAAACCTGGCGGAAGAGACCGAGAGTAGAACCCGGTACCTCTGGATTACCGGTCCAGCGTGTTGCAAATTGTGGTGTGTACCCACATAAAAAAATACTAATGAGACATTATTTATGTTTCATAAATTTTATAAATAGTTACAAAGTTTGTTAACCGAGCGAGCGAAGCGTCTCTATTTCAGCTTGGGCTACAATTCTATCGTATGTCTGGATGTTTGGATGTCCAGACGCTTTCCAGCTGTTCTCGCCTAGGGGTCGCATTTCATAACCGAAGAGAAGACCTACGAAATCTACGATCCACGGGATGAAGTACCTAGATCTCCAAGCAACCTACACGAACCTACAAGTAATATAAAGGCACATTGCTGGGTTTTGTGGATGAGTTGGGATGGTTAGAGTACCGCTACCCCTAATGCAACGATGGATGTCGAATTGCGGAATATGCAAAAAAATACCTACGAGACACAGAAAAAGTCGCTAACTTCTCGCAAGAGAATGCAATCGGTTATTTTTAGTATGAAAAAAAAAACTATTTTTAATTCCCTATCTCGCTATGTATGAAACCATCGACCACGAGAAGAATAAACGAATTCTACACTTAAAGTCTTTCTCTGGAACCGTAAACTTTCCATCCATTCCTTTCAGTTTCAGACAATGGTAATGTGTTGTATACATTCGGAAAATGTGTTGTATCCATTCGGAATGTGAACAAATGTACGGCTATAAAAAAAAATACCTTTCGAAAAGTGAATATTCTCAATTGCACAGAACCATTAAGAACCATTAATGGGCCAGAACCATTAAGCATATAAACTTCACTCAATTGCTCAAAGGTTAACTGGAAGAGATCCCTTATAGGGTTAAGTTCGCCTTTTTACCTATATGTTGTTTGTAATCATGCTGAGTGGGGTCCTATTCAACGATGATTGTTTATGTTCGTTTTTTTTTCATGTAACTTTGTTTTTTTGTTGAATAAATGTATTTTCTTTCTTTCTTCTTTCTAATAGATGTATTTTTTAACTGTTTTTGTGCACAATAAAGTGTTTACTTACTTACTTAAACTTCATAAACAGATAAAAACTGAGTACAATTATGTACTATGGAAATAACCTCCATCCGATTTATAAACAAAAGCATTAATGGAAATATTTGTGTTGCATATACCTTGTATTTTATGTACTTTGCATGAAGACATCTCGGTTATAAATAGCTCGCACGAGGGAGATGACTACACTAGGTTTTGTAAATACCATTGTAATTAACAATGTAGAAACTGAGATATCACGTGTCGTATCTTATATGGGCTGGTAATATAATGTAATATGTATAAATGCTAAGGAATAGTACATTACATACCTAGGGCGGTGAATTCGTGGATGCCCCAGGTCGCAGGTGTTTGTGGCCCGAACCGAAGGTGAGGTCTATACCGATCTGGGGCTTTACGAATTACCGCCCGTCGTTTGTCTAAAGTTTTACGTCTTGCCTTCGCCAGGAAGTGACGCCGAGGGTGACGCAAAAACATAACAGTCATCATCCCTATTGCCTATAAAGATCACAATTATTTCTTAGTTCTTCAATTATTGCATCAATGCTATTAACATCCGCACATGTTCTCGTACTAATGTTTATTTTATATCATAACATAAGTATTTAGTTGATTTCGTAATGACGGACGTAATGAGATGCTATTCTGAGCAGAGATGACATTAGTTAAGCTATGCAAACAATTCCAACAGATTGCGTTACACAGACACACAGACAGGCCTTGTGCCGAGTGTTTGTTACCCGATAGTGGTTGCGTAAGTTAAATACAAATTATATTTGGTATGTATGAATGAAAAACATCGCGAGGAAACCTTCGCATTTAAGTGAATGAATGTATTATGATTCCAGTGCCAATGACATGACTTTGGGGGACCAGCGGCGCGACGAGCGGTTGAGCGAGAGATCGAGCGCGGCTGCCATACGAGTGAGCGAGACACACGTACCTTCACCGCTGCCGCTGTCACGCATGTCGTGGCATCTCCGTCATGGCTGTGTTTGCTGTTCTCAATTCACGAACGCTATATTTCTGAGCAATTGCAATCAAAAATTGCCTGTTCTCTCGCTTTCTAGTGTAAAAGTGCTATATACTCATTAATCTTTTGAAAGCCGAGATAACTGCTCAAACTCCGCGCAACAAAAAAGACGTCCTGCACTGAGTATCTGGTGTTAGGGTGGTGGAGAGGTTAACACGTTGGACCGGTAATCCAGAGGTACCGGGTTCGAATCCCGGTCTCTTCCGCCAAGTTACGCATTTACATTTTTCTTTATGATTTGATTTTTGTATCAACGGTTTAAAAAAAATGTTGAAAAGCAGCGTTTCCCAAAGTGTAGGTTGCGAACGGAGAATATCGAATTTAGGGCTTTGTTAGGATAGTCGTGGCTCAGTCAACTTTATAGGTAAGTACATATTTTATCTTATTAATTGTTACTGTAGGCGCGTTGTTGGTACCTGATTAAATAATGACAAATATGATAAGTATGTAACGTATGTAAAACTAAAATCGATTTAAAAATTATTTTCTTAAGGAAAGACAAAGATTAAAAGCAAAAATAGAGTTACAGCAATTATTTTGCAAAATATGTAGTATCGATTGTAAAGATAATATTTTTTGCTACGAAAGTAACATAAAATATCATTCTATCACCAGTCGAGCAGTTTTTGTCCAATTGTCCGTTTTTTATTGGCAGTAAGGACCACCCAGCGCGCGCCGCGGTGCCAGCAAATACCGATTAAATGCTGGGTACGAGAGTGCCAGTGACGCTAATATGGCGTTGATATAATTGCCCTAGCGAGCGAAGCGTCGCCGTTTCAACTTGGTCAAAAAATCTTTCGTACGTCCGGATGTTTGTATGTTCGGATTCCTGGCTGTTCTCACCTACAAGCCGCATTTCTCTAAAGAATATTGTGAAATTTTGTGAGCAGGTACAATAATCACATTTTTTTGTAATAGAGTAACTTTTTCGAAACTTTTCAAAATGGCTGAGATATGGGGATGAAAACGTAAAAAAAGTTATATTAGCCAAATCAAAAAATTATCGGGAGGTCTACAGCGCAAAGCCACTAGTATTCAAATTGCCAACAATGGATATCCACTTACTCGTTGCTAGTCTATCCGTATTAAGAGGACTTATTCCTTTTAAAATTTATTTTTTTCATTTACGACGAATATATTGATAATTTCATCCACCTTTTTGAAGTGAATAGAATAATACTTTTCCCCGAGTTCTAGGTAGTGACATATAGCTATTTTATGCTTTCATTGCGTGCAGTCGAAAATAAGTTGAATTTTCCCTTAATATTTATGCATTAATTCATTACTTAAAAAAAGAGGAGCGTTCTTTTTGAACCGTAACCCGCCAGCAGTTAATTTTTTACAGATTTTATTTTTATATGGGAGACCAAATCAACGAAGTAGGTAAGTAATAGAAATGATAGTAAAAAGCCCGCAGCAGCAGCGTGCAAATTTTGGCTGATTATTTGCAAAAAGTAGTAATCAGCTAGAAGTTATCCGGAACAAAACCGATTATTCGCTGAGAGTCCTGTGTGGTTTCCATTATTTTTACAAATTGATTCCTATTTACCGACAATTCGCATGCAATTGAACATCAAATGTTCTAAACATAGCCCTTATGCTATTATGAATAGAAATATTCCCCCTTGAAATTAATCAGAGAAACACTAACGTCAACGTCACAGATAGCAACAAAATGTATGTCCACTTGGCTGGTAAACAACTACCGCAATTGATGCTCGATCGTGGCACACGCGGTCAATACAAGCCCGTGCCCACCTCCGTCACACCCTCAAGGTAGATTCCACAAACACACTCTGCTGGCTTGATTTCCCCGCTGAAATCTGCCATAGGTAGGTACTCGAGGTTGCTTGTGGCCGACTGGCTCAATGGATTCACCTCTCGAACTCGAACGAAAGATGTGCTACTCTGTGGCGGCGCCACCATAATGAAAATCAATGAATTATATGGTGAAATTATGTACATACCAGTACCAGGGAACGAAATAATGGACATTGATCGTGGCGCCGCTGGGGAGCATACTCTGCAGCGGCGCCACAGACAACTCATATAATAGATAGCAATGACATTAGCAGCTAATGTAGCTAATGATTAGCTATTATTTTCTTATGGAAATTGATGTAAGGTGCTATTTATTCTGTACGTATTTATCGCTACACGAAGTTTTCCGTGTCAACTGTACGTTTTTATGCGAAGTCAATATTTGAAGCCGAAGGCGCTTTGGTCAACATTCGTGAGGTGACGCGCGACGCGAGTAATTTTTGGTATTAGACGTTGCTATGGGCTTAAGGATTTTTTTATTAAAGTATCTCTTATGTATATCTATTAGGTATGTTGGGTATATACCATGTATATACTATACAAACAATGTATCAACATAGGCAGATTATTTTTAGGTTAGGTTTTAAATAATATTTATGTTTTACTGAATGAATGATTTTTTATGTTTGTTTTATTAAAAAAATAAGAAATCCAACATAAACCTCCAACAAGCCTTCTTCAAATACATTTTTGTAAAATATCTAGGTATTAGAACAAAAACTAGTGTTTCGAATAGTGATGTGCACTGCACTGTTTACAGTCTTATCGATAGTTTTAAAATGTTGTCATAACGTATAGGCTCTAATGTATGTAGTAGGTATAATAATGTGCGTGAGGAATTAATTCATGGAATTGTTCCAATAAGTAAGTTATGTCTATAGTCCAACGGTTATAAGTCCAACGTGCGTGACAGTACTTATTATAAATCAGATATACATATTCACGGTTTCAGTTGATGTTTCGAATTTCGATATAGGTATATTTATATTTTTAGTTTATACTTTTTCTTGCAATCAAATTCATTTATTCAAATTAAAACCACACACAACGCACATTTATGACGACTTTAAGTTACTTACGTAAACAACAAACGTATTCATACATTCGTCAAAATAAATGTAAAGTATTATAAGTATATTGTTGTCAATACAATTGTAGTAACATTTGTAGCCTATACATATGTAGTAGCATTTTTAAAACCAGTATCCTTAAGTAGCATAACGACAAATATTACCAATTCCATGTCAGCAGGAATGCTAACAAAGAGAAATCAGACGCACCGCCGCGTGAACTACTAGGCCGCTAGTTTTTGCTACAACGCAATTTGTTTATTAAGTTTGCACTTTGCACCTGGCGTCTGTATGAATGAATGAATGAATGTAGAATGAATGTAGTTTATTCACTTGAATATATGGTCCAAACATAAATAGGTGTTCCATAAAAGTAATCAAACAAAAGCTTCCCAATATATTCAGCCAATCATTGGCATGTGAAAATTTAAATGGCAACAAAAGCCTTCAAGTGATGTAGCATCGTCTGGTAATAGATAAAGGTGCAAACTTAATGTAACCACTCAATTGCTTCGAATTTTGAGTTGGACTCTATTTATATAATAAAATAAGAGCGGTGACAGGTAGCCGTAGTTACCAAAAGCAATCTAGTGGGTAATAAGGGTATTAAGTCAATGTTGGGCAAACTGCTCGGCGGAGCTACATATCCACACACCACGATTTTTATATTAAACCATTAATACGACTGAACGATAAGATCAATCTGATTGGTGTCTTGAAGTGAACTGAGAATCTTTATTTATAGTCAGTTACAAATAAAGTAATTACCAATAATTCCAGAATAGGTTCCCTTATTCTCAAAGCATTTATTGGAAAATTGTGTGATCTTTCTTGCGTGCTACATTATGCGGTTCTTCAAGAGGGGAGTAAATAGGTTCTTAAAGGGTCGGCAGCGCGCGTGTGATGCTCCTGGCATTGCAAGCGTTCATAGGCGGTGGTAACTGCTTAACATCAGGCGGGCCGCATGCTTAACATCAGGCGGGCCGCATGCTTGTTTGCCACCGTCGTAGTATTAAAAAAAACTTGCCAGAATCAATACCCTTTTTTGTTTCTGAAGTAGTGTACAATTCGGTACACCTGTTATAAAACTCCATAGAAATTCAATGGCAAATAAAGTTAGAGTAGGTACTTACTGTTGTAATTATTAAAATATGCAGTGAGTTTATTTCGAGCCGGTTCATTATTATAAAGAGGGATAATATCGTCAGCGCTCATCTCTGTCAACAATACTCTTTTGTTTCACACAGTTGACCGTTTTTAATGTACTTTATGCGAGGATATCTCTGCTCTTACGTTACACTGTTTTTCATTTAAACACACTTTACGAGCGAAATATCATGTTACATGATTCATGTAACATGATTGTTTTCATGTTATGCTATTTATGAAGTAGGTACGACTAAAAATAAGACATATAAGTGACATTTATGTACTATTGTTTTACACGAACCATGATTATAAAATATAATAACTGGGTAAAATTCGATAAGCCTTGTTTTCATTATTAAATTAAATTCAGTGTATTATTTTATATGGATAACTAATTAATTTATCATATCAGATTGCTTAGTCTTGCTTGATAATCATTTAATGAATGACTCGGAACACAGTGCTCATTGTTCTTGTCGCTGATTTCACTATCAATTACTACCTACTAATGAATGTACTATAATTTTATTATAAATAGACTAAAGGGTTGCATTCATTACAAAATGTTTGCGAGTCTCAAGTAATTTTCCAATCAACGTAGACAATGCCGTACGTTAATCACTGTTGTTGACAATACGTTTCATTTCTCACGGTAACTGACACGTTACAGGCGCGTAGTGCAGCGATTTCGTTATAATTATAGATATGATGACATAGGAGTATTTACTCACGACGTAGGTACATGACTAATATCGCTCGCATCGCGATTCATCATCAGGATAGCCGATCAGTCGCGGTAGCGGCCATTCGAACACATACATTTCATAAATATTTTAGTATGTCCAGGCGTTTCAAACGCACCACTTCTCCGGACACATTGTTGTCAGAGTCGGAGTGCCTGTAGATATTTGTGATATTTCGAGCTGTTGGTAGATATCCTAGGTATACTTTAAAATGGCATCATAACTCCAAGCATTTCTAAAAAAGGGGTATATAATATCTGGAATAGCTCCGAGAAAGTTAAACAAGGCTGTACCTTTATTGCTCGACTATCGTTATCGTTAACGTGACCGTCCTCGCTAGCGACTGCGTAAACGATTTGTATGGAGAATAGGTAGTACAGTGCCCCTAGCCGTTACTTTGTAGAACTACAATTCTCCATACAAACCGCTTACGCAGTCGCTAGGGACTTTAAATTCATGGTAAGGGTATTGACTATAGGCTGTTATTTCACTTCGCAGACATTTGTGTACAAACGTTACGGTTACAGGTATTCGATACTCGTTGCTAATGAGTATTACATAACTTACTACCTACTCTAAGGTATTCTGCATACTATAATTAGCATCCAATTACGAGCACGACACTAATAACTTTTAGAAATACCTAATAATAGACATTGCAGCGTTGCAACTATGTATCTTGGTTTTATTTTAATCATGAAATCAATTATTTTTTATCAGAGAAATAGAAGACACACTTAAATTACGCGGAAATATCATATATCTACGTCACTAAGACGATGTTTGCCATTCCCAATATACGTTCAAATATTCAGAAACCGTTAATAATCGTAAATAACTACAAATTCCTATTTAAAAAAATGAATCTAATGTGAAACGTGAAAATTATACGAAAACATTAACGTCGTGTCGTTTCACGTCTATAAATCACCGTAGGTATATTAAAAATTTAAAAGTTAAAGAAAATCATAAAATCGGGTGCGGACGGGCACGGTGCTATAAATAGCAGCTACTAGTGTTAACTGTAAAGCAATTAAACAGTCATTAAGGCGATGCGCGATGGCCGGTCAACAAGATAATTGAATCACGGCGCAATATGATTGTGGCTGACACCAACTGACATCATAATCATACGTGTATGACATGCACGTGTTGGGTTACTGCAGTTCCTAGTAGTGAGGTCTCAGAGTTAGACTGATGTTGGTGTACTATGGTTATTTAGTAGCCACGGACGTTAGGCCTCCCCTATAGCACACCACAAAGTGCGATCCTGTGCAGAACGCATCCATTGCTCCCCGCTACCATACCCTCACGACTCTCACGAGGTCATTTCGTCTGTATTTTTGGTAGATAAGTTATTATTTTCATCTCACGCAAATACTTAATACGAAAATGTTATAAATACCTTATTTTAATGGCTGTTTAAAACGTCTAATCCAAGAATAGAAGTGGGTTCATAATTCTTTGCTAATACGTGTTCAATTCGCGCTATCCGATGGTGTGGCAGTAATTGCCAACCTACTCAGGCGTGGTCGATCACTAGGGAAGATAAATTTGCTATTCATCCCCACGCCAGAGCCTTCATTCGCGGAAGCATTATGATATTCCGAATTTAGCTAATGAGCCTTTTCACGAGCTTATAAAAAAAATATATCAGCTGTTGACATTCAAGCTGCTGTAAATGACATTGGCGAGTTGACATTTTAAGAAATATGTCTAGCAGATCTCGCTCGCTTGTTTCTGTAGGGAGGGCTTGCATACCATGCCGCATCTTCACTTGTCGCGCGATCGGAGCATTATCTTCCATTCTCGCACCGTATCATAAGGAAAGAGACAGGTAGCATTTTTCTTGCGACAAAGAGTCGCGTGTGTAAGATAAGCCCGGCTGTCCTCTGCACTTAAGCGATATCTTGAATTAAGAATAAAGTCCCATTTCAATGTCACTTCGTGTAAAGCACGTCGATAAATAAACAGTGGTGAGATGTCGGTCATTACCATTATTACAAACATCGAATTTATCACCTGCGATATCAAGGATATCAAGGCTGAAGAACACGTCGCTATAGTTCACAATAGCAAGATCTAGGATATGTCATAACAAACATCGAATTTAGCACCTGTGTCCTGTGGTCGCTGGACAGATGACACAAAAGTATCTGCTTGCTCTGTTACTCAATTATCCCAATTAACTTGATCATGTCCATCCGGGTTTGTCCGTCGGTATGTCTATTTTAGACGCCGAGTATTTGAGTATAGCTGCTGTAGTAAGATAAAAGGCGTAAAAGGACATTTGCCGTTGACATCGAATGAAATATAATAATATTATATTATATGTATGTACGTTCGTTTATCATTTACCAATTTAACACTCATTTACAACATAATAGAGGTATTATACATACTTGAAGAATGCGAATAAGCAATAAGATAATTATAAGAAATAAATATATAAATTATTATTAGTGATAGAAGTTTATCGATAAAGTCGTCGATAGTTCATTGCACCCATAAGTACTAGGGTTATTGTTAGTATAATGGTCGTTAGGTTTAATAAGGTTCTTGTTCTTGGTACTGAGAACTACTACGTGTGCCATGGAAGCATTATTTTTATACAGTCGTTTTTTGTAATTAATTTTAATGATTATGTGCAAACAGGAAATGCTTTTTATTTTCCTGGAGAAATAATTAAAAGTTCTAAGGAAATCCCAACTATAATGATATACAAATAGGGATCGTTAAAAGGGCAACGTTCTTTTAAATGTCACAAAAATAACATTAACTCAACCTCTGATTAAAATCATCGTAATTTAACTTTGCAGGCTATTGCCAGTAAATATAGCGAGTGTTAATGTACGTTAACGAGATGGTTAACTGATACAGTTGTTAATCGGCCTAGTCACGGATTTCTGTACTAAATAGCATTTAGATGATAATAGCGCGTTCTTGATTTATAGAAGGTACAGAATTATGTAAAAATAAATATAAATATATTGTGTTATTTATAAAACTTAGCTTATCGTTGTATATAATTGCACTTTTCCACTTAATTTTAATGCTGTAAAATATCTAAAAAAAAAAATTCAGATGTGGTTACTTGCCGTTCAAATTCATCTAAGCTACTTAGGTATACCAGGTGGGTCGTGTAACAGGAGCAAACAATTTAGACACAGATTTTGCTCGTCAAACTGAACAACATCAGTTCAGAAACTATTTTTTAAAAATACAGTTTTCATATGTTCTTTATTTCAAACAAAGTAAATAGCATTTTCAATGTCAGCCGTCCAACATTCATATCGCCCTAGCATTGACATAGCTGCCACTTTATTAACTATCAAATGTTTCGCAATACATTGCTTCTTTGACTAAACTTTATTTTACAGGTTTACATTATAAATGAGTTATTTTTAAAAGTTATTTAATAAATGTTGTTCAGTTTGAGGGGTAGAATCTATGTTTTAATTTATTGCTCCTGTTACAGGGCCCACCTGGTATAGATATGTTTTTGGCGCTGTTTGGTAGCGTTAAAGTCATAAAATTCTGTGATTACCTAGTAATAGTAAGTGCTGACTACTGGTAGTGGGCATTTGTGTTACGGGAAAGAATATAGGTAGGTAGGTACGACTAGGTATGTAAACTTATTGTTCATTGTTACTCATCATCTCGATACCGCAACTCGGCGCGGCGCGCGGCGTGTACATTGCTTCTATTCTCCAATGAATGAGTGATCCATTTAAGTATACTTTAAAAACTCTGTCAGGTAGGTATTTCATGTTTGAATCATCGAGTACTTGAAATTTGATGAGTATGTAGAGGTAGACGATGCGTCATTTGAGATAATTTATAGCATAAGTCTGCCTAATGTTTACAAGATAAAAAAGAATAAGCCCAAATAAGTACAATTCTATTACGCTATGCATCTGAGGTTATTAATTTAGAATTATTATAATTTTAAGAACGAATCTAAATTCGAATTTACTACGTTTCCAGAATGTTTCGAAGTCAAACCCATATCGGATCCTATTCTTACAGGCGCTTTAATACCTAATTAATTAGGTATTAAGCATTAACCACCACATAACTAGTATCAACATACTACTACTCCCACTACATTTAGTTATTGTATTGTTTTACGAGTACTTCCCTAACTTTCAAGCCCATTTAATTCGTCCCTTATAATAAATATCGTACTTAGTAAATATCGTAACTAGTAAGTAATATACTATTATACTATTACTATCTACATATAGTATTTGATGTACTCCAGCTATAAATTAAATAAACTATAATAGTGACCTGTTGTTGTCATCTTATTCATTAAATGTTTTATCGACTTATTATTAGTGCGCTATGTACTTGACAGTTACAGATGTACTGGGTTGGAGCCAAATCTTTGTTCTGAAAAAGTCGTGAATAATAAGGAAAATGATTTAATTTGGAGCAAAGATTTCATGAACGCGGAAAATCACAGCAAAACATCGGAAATAAAAATAATTCATTCATCATTCAAATTCCTGTATAAAAATATAAATGTTTATGCATGTATTTTAAATTACACGCAGCAATAACAGTTAGTTAAAAAAATCAATCCAATGTATTTTTAAAGTAGGTATTCAAAAATACTCACGTCCACAAAATAAAATCTGTTACGCCTCATTTTATCACACAATTTTCCACGATAAAAATAAATCACAGCTTCACACTAAAATTACCGCTTAAACACGTACAAATGCATCGTTCGTAAACATGCAGTTTCAACTTTCGAATCCTATTGGAATCTAAAAAATGCCGCGTTCCCGCGCGACCCGTTCCGCACACCATCTCCGCATTTCACACACTTTTGTGTCAATCGCGAAACACTCCGACGCTTTCGAATGGTAAATCGACAAGTTCACGACACTTTTGACACTCGCAGCACAACAAACCACATGTAGTCGGTCTAATTCGGACGGTCTCCGACTTGGCAAAACTACAGTACAACACAAAAGCGAATACTTTACCACCACTCGTGTATACACGTATACTACCGGCGCTGCGTTGCCGTTGTGGGATAGAGACAGACTGAGAGTTATCAGCCTCCTATTCCATATTTTGCGTTAGTTTCGAGTCAACGCGTTTGCGTGCGTCTTTTTTCACCGTTCATTAAAGACTAAGATGGAGTGTAAAAAGTTTTTTTCTGGGCTCAAAATAAAAGGGCAGTTGTGTTTTTCAAGCTAGTTCCTAGGGCTTGATGTACGGTGTGAGAGAGACGGTGCGAGAATCCGGCGTTCCCTGAGGTTGTGTTTGTGCAGCGGTGATAACGCCGGTCAGCGGTCAGCCTGAGCCGACCTCTATAGATTATTTTATTATAGACGAGAATAGCACCATCAGATAAGTCCCTGTTCTGTTGAGAATAAACAAGCCGATGGACAATATAGTGATATCATGCTATTTGTATTTTTTTGTTCGGGAATAATCTGTAAATAAATATATTGTGTTGTTATAAACATATAGATTCCATATCTATTGTCAAGCGTGCGAGTATGTAGGTACTTATTGTGTATTAGAATTAGAAATTAGTTAAATTGTTTTGTTATTAAAACATAAAATGTGAAATGTTTATTATTTTGAAATATAAATGTATTTCATTATTCGCAATGTTTACATCGATATCGATAAGATTAGTAATATGCGGCACAACACTTAAATTTATAAAAACAGCCCGTTAAAAGGAATTTTAACAAAATGTCTTACTTATTCTACAATAAAATCGAATTTCAAGTTATAAACGTTTTATTATTATGATTACAAGTGCTAAATAGGTAATCAAACTCAATTCAAATGGCTGAAAATAACTTGTTACGTTTTCAACCCCTATATAGGTATCTCCGCTAGTTTGAAAACTTTCGAAAAACTGTTTTGATAAATATATAGGTATACTTAAGACTCACAGACTTTCATGAGAATTGGTTGAGAAATTTGACCTACCGTGTAGGCGAGAACAGCCGGAAATCGGAACCTATTAACATCCGGACATCATCATCATCATCAAATCAGCCGATAGACGTCCACTGCTGGACAAAGGCCTCCCCAAAGTTCACCACAACGATCGATCTTCCATCCAATTTCTACCCGCGATCTTAACCAGGTCGTCGGTCCACCTTGTTGGAGGCCTTCCAACGCTGCGTCTTCCGGTCCGCGGTCGCCACCGTCGCCACTGTGTCACGCAACTTATGTCACTGTTCTTCAAAACCTCGTATCTAGCTTGTAGATTGATACTGAGATACGAGCTTTGTTTTAAGTAGGTATTTGTTACTTAGTGAGTTTTGGTTGTCGACAGTCGAATGTTGTAACATTATAAAGTGTATGAACATCGTAATGTATATTTTGTTATGTTTCTTAAATGTGAAACTTACTCAACACAAAACAACCAGCTACAGAGGAAAGTAAGTATTCAAAGATCCTGGGAAGTTTCAGCAGCGCTGTGATTTTTTGAAGCACGCTCCAGATGAGCCATCCGCGGCCAGCTTACCCCAATTTAAATTAAAATAAATTAAATAAAAATAAATTAATAAAATATCAGACAACCTCACACAAATCGATCTAGTCCCAAATTAAGATCAAGAAGGCTTGTGTTAGGGGTACTAGACGACGATATACATACTTTAGGGTGTTTCATATTTCAAAAAGTTTGATTTTCATGTGACTTTGCTCAAATCCTTGATCGCACTTACCTAAAAGGCAAATTTCAGCTTAGTTGAACATTATTTAGAGGTTGCGCAACATTGCGGAATTTAAGAAATCCGTAAATTTTTTAGCATTATTCAAATAAGGTATTTAGCAATTTTGGGTTTTTAAATAAAAAAAAACTTATCTGGCATAAAAAAGCGATAACGTACAACAAATTCAACGTTCAGTTTTAAAGCTTCTTCTAATGAATTTCTATAAACATAGGCTCTTTCAAAGAAAAGTATAGTTTTAGTATACACTCATAAATGACAAAAAAAATAATGAAAATAATATCATACAATTATATGTCAAGATCTGGTAAGAACTTAAAGAAGAAAGGATGTGCAATATTTCTGTAAAGAAAGAAAAACACAAAAGTACATTTTTCAGTTTAATTTTTGAGTGCAAGTACGATACGCGGATTGCTCATAATATAGAGCCATTATCACTTTGGGACATGAAGAATATGTTATTTTTGTATAGTATGCTATACTGAAATGCATTACATATAGATAAACAACAGCAAATTATACAAATACATGTATTTTCAGGCTTCTTAACTTTTTTATTTTTTGTGTAGTTTTGGAGCTCTGAACCTATTCAGAGCTCCAAAACTCTACGATTTTGCTTTTTTATATGTTATTTTATTCTATATTTTTGTAAAATATGATGTAAATTATCTCTCATCGTATTAAAAATACTAGACTTCTTCTATATTCTAAGTGATATCGAAAACGCTGATGTATCTGCTCTAGAAAGCGTTTGCTGTATTTTTTCCCTTTTTTCTATAAATGGTAAAATTACACGTTTCTCTTGAAGGCTCTGACTTTATAGAAATTGAATAATAGTTTAATTACTTACATTTAAACTTCTCTACGGGTATTACTCTTTACTTTCAAACAGAGATATTTATGTTTAACTTCGTATAAAATATAAAATCAGTACTTTAGAACTATTACGAATTTTAAATTTTTTTGTAAAAGTGGTCAGTTTGCGCAACCTCTAAACGTCCTCAAATTTTCTTGAAATTTGGAACAAATATTTACTTTATTATAGAGACTCGATCCCCAAGCAAAGTCATAAAAAATACACAGTTTTTTTTTCATACAAAGATGAAACACCCTAACATACTTACTTATATAGATAAATATATACTGCAATACATAGAACAACCATTAAACGTTTATTAAACGTAATTAAACGTATCTTGTTGCCACCTGTTGCATTGACAAACAGATGAAATAGGTAGTCATCTTAAATTGTCCTATATATTACCATTTTAATAAGAAAAGGCGTCTTTATTTTTAGGTATATCCCAAATGAAAAAAGGTAAATTTGACGACCCGGTTGGCGCAGTTTGTAGTGCACCCTGCCTACTGAGCCGGCGGTCCCGGGTTCGAATCCCGGTCAGGGCATATATTTATTGATTTAAACTTTATTGCACAAAACAAAAGTCACAGTACAAATGGCGGACTTAATGCCAAATGGCATTCTCTACCAGTCAACCATAGGGCCAAATAGAGATACTAGAAGTGGGTGCAAATCAGAAATCTGATTGTACAGAGAGCACCTAGGGTACAAGTAAATACAAAATAGGTATATATTATTGATAATACAAAAAGATATACTTACCTACATTTACACACTATATATCTGTGTGATGAACTCGAATATTTGTGCCTGGGTCATGGATGTTATTTGTATTTAAGTATGTATTTATCTATATCGTCGTCTAGAGCCCATAACACAAGCTTCTAGAGCTTACTGTGGGACTAGATGGATTTGTGTGGGGTTGCCCAATATTTATTTATTTAATATAATATTAAAATAGTAGACATTTATTACGTACAGTACAACACAATATTGTTATCTATAGGCGTCCATTTACAAATATTTTTTGAAAATGGAGTGGCATTAATGGGGCCCGTTTATACAATTAGTTTATTTTGTTTGTTACATACTTTATTACGCCTCGCGATTGTGGTAGCATCAATGTTAGAAGGGCAATTGCCGTAATATTTTCTATAGGCGTTTTTAAAACATGTATCATATACAATGAACAAATATATATCAGTCCGTATTTTGAAAGTAAAATTGTGTTGGCTGTATTTTATTCCAGTAAGATTTAAATTTCTTAGTTCGACAATAACTGCAACTAGCATAGCTATTATTAAGCAACTAGAAGGCGCTCACAACAGCGTGCGTGTGGGTATAATAAACTTCTCTAAAGATATTTTTTTCTCTATTGTAGTGGGGTTAAAAGCACCCTTTAACCATGTGGGTGACCAGCTAACCATGTACCAAAAATGTTTGAAACAACAACATGCAAAATTTTCAATGTACATATAGGTCTTTTCATTTTTACAGTTTTATAATAGTATTTAATGCTACATTTGTTGGCGTCCGTGACATTGCTGAAAAGCTGCAAAAAAGCCAGTGGCATTGGCCCACGGCCTGTATCAACAATGTGTTCAATTCCTAGCTGTTCTAGGCCTAGAACAAGGGGCAGATGGTCTAGTGGCCACCCCAGGATTTTGGGTTACCGATAAACATTCATCAGTTCATCTCATAGGCCATGTCCAGGCCCCCTCCCAGGCCCCGTCTGGAAAATAATCTTAGATACGCCAATGGGCAGAGCAAAGATGCTATATGGACAAATCTCATAGCATAAAGTACGATCTCAGTCTGTGCGCCGCAGCGACTAATCGATTTTCGATGCAACCGCTCGTATTGCCGCGGCACCAATGAGAGGCGCGGCGACATCACGGCCGCCCTTATCGGGGACCACAATTAATGGACTTCACTAAGATTGCATTGTTTGGTACTTACTAAACTGTGACACCGAGGTAGACCTACATTGCTGGCTCGCCCGCATCCTTCAAACGGTATCCTATCCCAACTGTGAAACATTGTTACACATCTTTTGCCAAATGTTCATTTGTCCGAAAATTATATCTTCCTGAAACCCGTAATATTTTCAGGATTTTATAAACATTGTTTTAGGTTAGGTTAGGTTTGTTTTACTTATATTTATTCTGAAAAATTAATAGCTTTGGACAATCGAAAATATGACGAAACGCTACAGATGGGTAACAAAAATTAGTGTTTCAGATAGGTAACTCCTTCAAACCTTTGTCGCCATGACCCTGATCGATAGGGCTCACTACGCGCCCGCTTGGTCCCTACATACCTACCTAATTGCGCGCACCAGGTTGCCCACAGCTCCTCCTGCCTTTACTCGGCCTAACCTTTAACTTATCTCAAAAGAGCTTTTAGAATAGCTGTGATAACATGATTTTAACAGTACAAATTTGTAACATAATATTATAGCCAGGTGTTAGGTTTTCGGAATTATGAAAATTCGTACTAGTGATGCTTTCGCCTAA
This sequence comes from Apotomis betuletana, assembly GCA_932273695.1. Classification (NCBI taxonomy): domain Eukaryota; kingdom Metazoa; phylum Arthropoda; class Insecta; order Lepidoptera; family Tortricidae; genus Apotomis; species Apotomis betuletana. The sequence goes on along the minus strand of OW026309.1, from coordinate 2,243,579 downwards.
ATGAGCTTTGGAGTAATGTAGTGTACTCTTAAGGAAAATGTGTCCCGCCCAAAGCTTAGTACTTTAGTTTGACGATTCTTGGGGCTATGTCCAGTTACTTTGGTTTTCCTGCTGTTTTCATCGCTTCTGATTCGATCTCGCCGGGAAATTATAATCATCGTCTCTATGGTCATTTGGGCCGTCTTGAGCGGTTCTGTAAAGCCCGTGAGCGACCATGCCTTACGGCCCGGCCACGACTTCGGTTTTAGCGGAGAGCGGTAGCGGTGAGCGGTACGTTTGTCTCGCTTACTCGTATGGCCGCCGCGCTCGGATCTCTCGCCAACTCCTCGCCGCGCCGCTTGCCACCGAAAGTCGTGGCATGTCCGTTGGTCCCATAAGTCATCATCACTCTGATCAAAGACTTTCAAACCTAAGACACTGAGCCCACTGAGTATTGGAATCGAAGATCTTGCATAGCTTGAAATTAAGTCACGCGATTTTCACTCATTATAGCAAAACGGGACTTAACCGTGTTCAAAACGCTCCTTCGAGACCGTGGACGTGAGATCCAGATGAAACGTCGTGATACTTAATTAAACAAACACCTTATTTTACGCGAGTCCCTTTTTAACCGACTTCCAAAAAAGGAGGAGGTTCTATGTTTCACTGTATGTATTGTTATAATAATGTCTTGCATACCTATATCTTCCGAACGTCTCATTAAATAACAATCTCAAACTAGCTTGCAAACCATAGCTTACTACGGAGTATTTTCCACGTTAAGTAAAGGTTGGCGCGGAGCAGTTAAGTTTATCAACATCGATAAAGGCTGCGATCGATCGTATGTGGGTCGCCACTTGTGTTTGCTGGACGTCGCGCCGTGGCGACGTCTCGGCGTTTTCGTGAAATGACTAGATCTTAAAACGACTATTGGTCTGATACTATCTAGTGGATCTGTGAGCTGTAGACCTCTTGATCATGAACCCGTTTTGAAATGGTTGCGTCTTTACTTTACAATAATTATTGCTCACAAAACTTCAAGAAAATCGATTGAGAAATGCGACGTTTAGGCGACAAACCGGTATCCGAACATCCCGAATTCGGATATTTAGGTACCTACCAAATAATGTTAGACCAAGCTGACACGTGGAGACGCTTTGGCTTGCTCGGGCAATGACAATTGTATTAACTGTATTACAAGTATCCAACAAGTTTCAAGCCAATAATTATTGATTACGTCTCATTTAAAGTGTGATCTAAAAAAAAATAACTGAACTTACTCTAATAACGAGTGAAGCATGTAAATGGCCGCCGTTTTGCTAGGGATAGAACTGTAGGTCCGTAAAAATTAGAAAACAAAAGGGATTCTAACATCGGAATCTGAATAGCCTGTTCTGTTCCGACAATTTTGCCACCAAGCGCCTTGCATTATTTGACACATTAGAAATTTAACACTTAGGTACTTATAGGGGATTTACACTAGAACGTGGGTCTCATGATTCCTCCCTTAAGCACTTGCTAAGCTACCTGTATAGAGTACAAGTGTCTCGACGCCAAAAGCGATGAAGTCATATTGGCCGACAGATTGTATTTTGCAATCTTACTCCGCTCCCGGGCCTATAGTTACACGTGGCCGGGAGGTAGGAAGTCGCTAGTGGTTATGCGAAATTTGCGACCAACGCCGCACACGCCCAATGCTCCACGGAACCAATGACATCCCGTCGGAGTGTTTGCCGTCATCCAGCACGATCCGTCAATCGATAGCAGCTGAAACGTTGCTGACAAGTGCCCATCTCAGGAAGTCATTGAGCGGCATGGCGAGAGTGACAGCCAAGCAGATAAGTCCGTGGTGACCGAGGCGATTCACACTGGCTCGATAGGCGATGCTGGCATGTCCCTCGCACACGTCTGCACTAGGTCGGAGACTTGCAGCTGTCTGTAGAGTGTTAGGGTCGATACGAGAGCGTGGGTCTCCTGATTCGTTCCTCAGGCGTTTGCTGAGCTACATGTGGAGTAGATACACGCATGCCCTGGAACCACGGACCCAAGTGTCTCGACGCCAAAAGCGATGACATATTGGGCGGCGAGACAGTTGTATCTTGCAATCCTACTGCGCTCCCGCGCCTATAGGTACACGAACCTGATATACGTAGACAAAATGTCGCTAGTGCGTCTGTGAACTTTGCGCCCCACCACCATCCTCCACGGTATCAATGATATACTATCGGGGTGCTTGCCGTCATCCCGCACGACGCACAGCAGACAAGTCCGTGGTGACCGAGGCGGTTCACACTGGCACAACAGGCGTTGCTGGCATGACCCTCGCACACGTCTGCACCAGGTCGGAGACCTGCATACCGGCAGGGAGCTTGCAGCGTATTAGGGTCGATATGAGTTCCTGTGTTAGGACAAAGGTGCAACCATCGTCCAGATTCTGAGTGAGGGGTGGCGCCAGATGCTAATTGCATCTCAGTGTTATCTTAGTGGTGATGATATATATCTCGGTCATCTGTCATTAATGCACCTAATTTAACCTCAGCACCTCTGGCACAACTGTGACACGCGAATCTTTCTCGCGCGAGTCATATTTACTTATCCCTTTCTGTACAGTCAGTGGCGGCTTTAGCGGGGATCGCCCCGGACAGTCGCCCGGGGCGCTGTCTGCCAACGGGCGTTTCTTTAAAGGTCTAGGGCGCCTAGGGCACCACACAATGAATGACTCGCCCAGGGCGCCATTATGGCTAAGGCCGGCCCTGTGTACAGTACTGTGACTGTGAGAGAGCGACGCTAAGTCACGCGACAAGAGTCGCGAAGCATAGTTGTGCTAGACGGGCAGGGCATTGTTCAGTCACATAGAGACTGAAACCACGCATACGCCCTTGTATCCGCTCCCCGATCACGCACAACCGGAAAGAATGCGATTCGCGCGCAGCCGTTTGCGATAAAGACGCACCGGCGATACGGCCGCCGCATTACAAAAGTAATAGTTAGAAAACTCCTTTACAATTGTTTCAGAAAACAGTTGCGCAAACACATTTTCTAGCAGTATTCCGTGGCGGCCGGCGCGCGCGCCTGGCTGGGCTCCTGCGCCGTGTGGCCGAGACGACCCGAGCGGTATGAGCAAACTAATGTTGAAAAGCTAGTTTGTTCGCCCCGGCTCGTGTCGTTGCAAGCCACTGAAACGCCACGTGTGTGATCTACGTCCATTCTTCATATTATTTTATAGAAGATATTGCCGGATATAAAAGGTAACCTATTTTTATTGTGGAAACTTATCCGAAATTGGTATAGAGAAACCTAACCTCTCAAAAAAATGCTTAGGACATAACCTTTTTCACTTTGTTTCTATTGCGTCATCGTTTTCAAATGTGATGTACTTAGCTAAACTTTTCTATGATCATTTTTATAAATAATGACACAAAGGTAAATTAATTTCTTTCTTAATTTACCTTTGTGTCATTATTTATAAAAATAAAAATGTGGTATTACCACATAAAAAATATGAATCGATAAAAAGATTCTATACAAATATTTTCTATGATCACCCAAATGATCGAACTATTACACTCCCTAGAAAATTCTCCTAATTATTATTTCCTATATTCGATTCCTTATAAGTGTTTACTTTTTTGTTATATTAAAACAATTAGTTTCTTCTAATGTATATAGATAGCTTATTTTTGATAAGAGATAGCACAAAGTGTTACTGTTACCGATTACACTTTTTTAAACGAAACGTAATATTTTGACTTAGTTGTGGCACCTATACAATTTATCAGCCTATTAATTGCAAGTTTTTAATAAGTGTACTGCGTTGTACAATGGCCCCACACATTTTAATAAGCCTTGGGATTGAGACAACGGATTAAGCGGGTTTTGATACGAATAAACGGCAGGAGTTTATCCCTTTCATACAAATATCGTAATTTTCATCCAAATAGTAAACTATAATTTTATTACATTTACTTTCTATTGTGTAATATGTAATTTTCAAATTTACAGCGTTAATAATGTTTGTACTTTTCTAGTGATTGTATGACACCATTGGCACTGCGTCGCGACGCCACGCAATCTAACACGCTTTTATCTTCATTAATTTAACTAAATTGGTACCTCTATACATATTCTAGGTAGGTACTTAATCATCCATTAGGTAATTACTTACCTAGTTCTTTGAAATTTCACTGAACTTTCATTGCTTAATATAAACAAATTATCTCGTATGAGTGAGATAAGTACCTATATTAAGTATACCTTAAGACAATAAGGTTTTGGGATTGCTTTAGTCATATGTAATGAGTAATGACATAAATTTAAAATGTATTATACACCTCCGATATAAGTAGCAGGTCATCGTAAGTGGTGTAGATAATGCTACTAAAACCGAATATAGTTAACCACAAAATTTGGAAATCCTGGCTGATATTCGGTCATTAGAATAAAAGTTGAATGGGTATCTTAGAGAGGACATCTTTATTAATAATTATTACAATGGAAAATAAACTATACATACTAAAACTTAATTAAAAAGAATCCCCCAGTACTGAGGCCGTCTGAGGCATCGTCCCCAGCACGCTCGCCGCGTTTCCTCTTTGAATGGCGAGGCTCAGTCTTTGAGTGAAAAAGGAGCCCGCTCTGATATTACCAGATATTCCTTTTCCAGAGAGGACTGCTTTTATTTTCACCAAACATAGATAGCAACCATCTAAGACAGTTAAGACAATAAATAGCTTTAGTGTCCTCGGTTACAGCTCAGAACTATGATCGCGCGCGAAATATTAATATTCATAACTCTTTGCTACCCCGTACTTCGTAGTCGCAGAAAAATAAGAAGAGCGAAGAAGGCGTGTGTTATGGGTACTAGACGACGATATACGTACTGATATCGATAAATATATACTTAAATACATAGAACAGCCATGACCCAAGCACAAATATTCACATTTTTTTTTAAATAATCCTAAAACTATTCCTCTGGGATGCCTTGCTACCAGTGTACCAAAACTATAGTTGATATCAATTCAATTCTGTAAAGCCATCTAAATACACCTACACCTATACATACCCAAATGCATGTGCCATCCGAAGGGTTGTCTATTGTTTGACCGAAATTTATATGCAATAATATTGATTTGCTCGAATTTCACTTACCCGAATTTCATTTGCCCGAATGTTTCGTTTCCTAGAAAATTCATTTGACATACTCTTGTATTCCCGAATATTATATGCCATAATGATACGAATGCCATAAGTATTGTTTTCCATAGTATTAAGTGCCATAATATTGTTTGATAGTAGGTATATTTAAACGCCATACTAAATATTGTTTCTGTGCGAATCCAACCTGGCTTAGCATCTTATTTTCTGTAGGCATATTGTGGCCACGTATGTACATAGACACTATGTACTACATTGGTCACAATACAAACCTAACCTAAAGTTTTCGGTTCTGGTCGAATGTCGTACGTGACGTACGTCCTTTTATCGTAGTGCTTCTAAAACTGTAAATTAGGTTAGGATTTGTATTTTGAAGCAAACATTCTGACGCTCCGCTCGCTTCGCTCGCTCCGCTATACGGGTCACAAAACAAACCTAACCTAACCTATAGTTTTCGGTTTTAGATCCATGTACTATTTGGTAGCAGTTCTTCTAAAACTAGATTACATTGGGTTTGTATTTTGACGCTCTGCTATACGGGGTCATAAAACAAACCTAACCTACAAATGTCGGTTTTCGGCCTATGTTCCATTTGGATAGCATATGAAATTATAGCATGTGACAATTATGGATTACAATCTTTATGGAAAATGTGATTATTGGAATTAATATTATGGGAAACAAAGATTCGCTCATAGGATTCATATAGCAAACAATGATTATGGGAAACATAATTATAAGAAACAAGATTCGGTCAATTGAATATTATGGCAGACGAAATTCGGGCATATGAAATTCGGGCAAGTGAAGGTATGTTACCCATCCGAAGGCTTCCGAAATCAATTTTTCCTATAGATAACCTCAATGTACTTATTAAAACTTTATTTAAATTCTTGTGAGAAGTTCCACACTTTCCTGAGAATTTTCTTAGCGTTTTGGAAACCTTCTGCAACTCCTCCGTACAAATGCATTATTAACCAAGTGAGCGAAGCGTCTCCTTTTCCGCTGGGTCCATCATTCTTCCGTAAGTCCGGATGCTTGGATATCCAGATGCTTTCCGGCTGTTCTCAACAAATTCTCATGAAATTTTGTGAGTAGTTTCGATAATATATAGATTTCGGTATTATATAGATTGTTTGGTCGAATCGTTGCAGTTTTATGAAACTTTTCAAAATGGCGATCGGGGTTGAATACGTAAAAAAATATACGTAACAATTCTTTATTTCAGAATAAAATACCATATGTTAACTTAGTAATGCTTAAAACACATATTTTGTTTAGATGCTAGAAGGTGGGCGGGCAGTGGGCCCCCTGCTAGCAACTATACGTGCTCGTAAAACTAAAAAGCTTGGGCAAGTGCGAGTTCGACTCGCGCATGAAGGGTTCCGTACCATAACTTAAGTTTGTTGTATGGGAGCCCCCTTAAATATTTATTTTATTTTATTTTTAGTATTTGTTGTTATAGCGGCAATAGAAAGACATCATTTGTGAAAGTTTCAACTGTCTAGCTAGCACCGTTCTTGAGATACAGCCTGGTGACGGACGGACGGACAGTGAAGTCTCAGTAATAGGGTCCCGTTTTTACCGTTTTGGTACGGAACCCTAAAAAAAGAGTAAGGTTAAAAAGTATAATCATCTTTGGATACCCACGTTTGTGTTATTAAATTGGTTAAAATCAAACCAGTCGCTTCACCGTGATGAGAGGACATTTTTTTTACCAACAGATGGCTCTATTTAGCCGTCGCCGCGCTGTTAGTAAGAGTTTTCCTGAAATAATGACCCCTTTTCATAGATAACTGATAATCAATACAATTTTATAGGTATACTATAGCGACCCGCCTCGGCTCGCATGGGTGTCATTCTATATTATGCATGTATTATACATATAAATCTTCCTCGTGGATCACTATTTCTATTAAAAAAACCGCATCAAAATCCGTTTCGTAGTTTTAAAGATCTAAGCATACATAGGAACAGACAGACAGCAGGAAGCGACTTTGTTTTATACTATGTAGTGATGCTGTCGAGCGATACAGGCCGTGTTCTGGCAGAAGCCAGAAGGCTTTCTTGTAGAAACATTCTCACTTCGTATCTTTCATTTCGCTTAATCATTATGATAAAAAGGGTGCCATGAGTTTCAATTCCAAGTATGTAGGTAATATGTCTGTCTGTAGCATGGTAATTGGTAATTTTGACTAAGAAACATTGTCGAAACGTTAGGGAGTCTCAAATAATGAATATTTGCCATTTAATCCGTTTCAACTGCTGTTGTTCCACAAAGTGAAAAAGCATTTCCATAATTAAATGATTAATGCACACGAAGTTTTATGCTCTAAGACGGGCGCTATCGCGGCAATTCTAAATATTCAGAAACAATGTGGCCGTAAACGTAAGTAGGCCGGCACCTGGACGCCATTATTGGAAATCAACGTTGTTACTTGACGATAAAGTTTGGTTTGGATTCACACATCGGTTTCATTTGAAAAGTGAGGCCGCGATTTCAGGCTATGTGTTAAGGATTTTCTTGCGCCTTAAATTGTCGTCTGATATAATTTTGTTTGTAGTGTAGCCTAACGCTTGGCTCTAACCTAAGGCTTTTGGATTCTTTTCTTTTTGGCTTTGTTGGTTCCTGTGATAACACTGATAACCAATATCTCAAATTGGTTAAGGGTCATTGTTAGTTCAAAAAACAAAAGTCGTCCCTCCGGTGGTCAAAAATTAAGAGCTTGTATGAATCTAGGTTAATGTAAGTTTAGGCAGGCTTAGGCACATCGGATTATAGAAGAGGGAACGTTCTTCATTCTCATAGGAGTTTTATCAGAAAATTAGGTCCTGCGATCCTTAATTTCGTTCATTCAATGTCATTGGAGAGACTCGAACCTAAATCTGACAAAGACCCTTATGTACAACGAGGATGTTAACCTGTTCAACGCCATAATCATGATAATATGAAAGCCCACACGCCAAGGACTATACATAATGCCAATTGTTGACTGTTCAGCTTCAGTGCTGGACATCTCCGATTATGTCCTTGGGTCGTGATTCTGTCCAGCTATCATTAATTTATTATACAACAATACTTACCTATACTGCACACCAATAAAAGTTTAGAAAAGGAAACTAGACAAATAAAATTTACAAATAACGGTAGACAACAGGCGGTCTTATAGCTGATCTCTTATAGCGATATCATATAGTAGTCGGTTTCATGTGAATTTAGAGAGGTTCAAATCTCGGCTATGGTTATGGGCTCCGCTTTCCGCACTTAGCCCGTGTATGTCGGGCCGTTGTGCGTACAGATTTGCCAGCCTAACTCCGTCCTGAAGCGCAGGATTCTCCTGGTGTCTCCACAGGCTTCACGAAGTGACCTCGGTGCTTTGAGGATTTCAGCCCGTTGCTTAGCTACGGCAGCGCATTCCAGGATCACGTGGGTAGCTGTTTCTTCGGCCGACAGGCATCCCCTACACAGGGGGCTGTCGGTCATTCCTAGAACATATAAGTGCTTGTTAAATGTGCAGTGTCCAGTGATAGAGTGCCTACTACTACTCGCAGGGCGGGCCTGCTTAGCGATAACAGGCGCTTTGTCAGGCGTGTGTATGGGACTGTTTCCCGGGACTGCCTGCATATGTACTGGTTTCTGCTCATTGATCGGCGTGTTGTGATTGTGTTCTGAGACGAAGCCATGTACGCAGCTGATTAAACGCCAAGGGGAGCATAGGATCTGGGCCAATTGCCAAGTGATCGGATCCTCTCCTTGCCAGCTGGTCGGCTGCATCGTTACCTAGAGACCCACTGTGCCCTTTAATCCATTGCCACGTGATCCGATTATTCATCCCGATCGTTTGCAATGCTGAGTGACACTCTAGTATGAGCCCGGTTTTGATTGTTTTATTCTCCAGAGCTCGTAAAACTGCAGTGCTGTCGGAAACAATACGTATCTTTTGGTCTTTGATACCTCGCGTAGCAACAGCCTGGCAGCCTGTGTGATGGCAAGACATTCACGTTGGAAGATAGAGCTATATTTGCCTAAGGCTAGTAGTAGGTAAGGTAGTAGTAGTGATATGTTTACGTTTATTTCAGGTGAGTATATTCCAGCTCCTGTCCCTGTTTGTGCCTTTGACCCATCCGTATATATGCGTATTTCATGTATATCGGATCGATGGTAAGGTTCTTCAATTAACTCGATTTCGTAGCTCTTATTGAAGTAATGCTGTTTGGGTATCTTGTCGTTTGGTTCTGGGCCACCAAACCACAGCGCCGTAGGTGATAATAGGTCTTATCACCGCAGTGTAAAGCCACATTGTGATCCTGGAGTGTAAGCCCCAGGTTCTACCAATTAGTCTTTTACACTGCCAGAATACGACGCAGGTTTTGTTCAATTTGTTTTCTAAGTGTTTGTTCCATAGTAATTTGTCATCCAGGATGACGCCCAGATACTTGACCTCTTTGCTGAGAGTCAAAGTTGTGTTTTGGCGTTTTGGCAAGCGACTGATTTTTATGTTTCGCTTCTTAGTGAACAAGACTAGTTCTGTTTTGGCTGGGTTGACTGACAAGCCTTGGTCAGAACACCATAGTTCGACGTTTTTGAGTGCCTCTTGCATAAGGTCACAGAGGGTTGCCTCAAACTTTCCTCTTACGAGGATTGCTACATCGTCTGCATAGCCTACAGTATAGATGCCCGCCTCGTTGAGCTTCCGTATTAATCCTTCAAAAATCTCGGCTAACGAAAGAGCGAAAGCTACTTTAGGAGCTCGAGGACATAACGACTTTCACCGCCAAGCGGCGCGGCGAGCGGTTGAGCGAGTGATCCGAGCTTGGTAGCCATACGAGTGAGTGAGACACACGAACCGCGCACCGCTGCCGCTGAGACGGAAGTCGTGGACCGTTAGAGCCAGCGCACACTAAGGCTTCTTGCAGCCGCGACAGTACATCTCTCTTTTTCTCACTTCGAAAGTGGAAAAGTGACATACATAGATACTGTCGCGGCCACAAGAAGCCGTAGTGTGTGGAGCTAGTTACTGTATCTAATAAGCCTAAGAGATGGCCTAGAGCGTCATCTATCGCCGAACAACGAGGGCATTAAAACCTGTTGTGTAAGCCCGATTCATTATACAACGCACGCACGCACGGCGTAAAATTGTCAGCACCTTATCGCGCCGTAAAGATATCACAGCAATAACTCAGCTGGTGCAGACTAATCGAATCCCGCGCAGCCGCGCGAAATGAGCTTCGTTATCGGGGGTTTTATGGGCGGTCTGCGGATTGTGTAAGTCTATCAACGTTTACGTGCGTATTCGGAAATTGTGCGGGGTTAAGTATGGGTTGGGCGATAAAGAAAATTATACCCTATTTGTTTAGGTGCATGCAGCTATTACACTTTCCTAAGTTAGTCACTGACGAGATGCAACAATACGGAGGAGTGAAATGGAGTTATCTCCATACGTGTGTATTGCTGCATCCCTCACGTCAGTGACTAATTTGATAGCCACATTAAGTAAATGTTAACAAGCCACGTGACTGTGGGTTTCCATTCCAGCCAATCAAAATGACCTTTGATCACTCAGCTAATCGTATCGTACCACAGATACAAAAAATGTTCAGGTATTTAACTAATGGTAAACAAAAATGGTCTGTGACTGATCACTCAGCCAATCGTATTGTACCACAGATACAACAGTCACAGACCATTTTTGTTTACCATTAGTTAAATACCTGAACGAATTACCTATAGGTGTGGCATAGGTACTAATCATTCACCAATAATCAACTGCCAGTGCAACAAAGTCGTGTGCCATTGATCTAATGTAGATGGAGTCACCTTAGTGGCATCTCTGTAACAAATAGATGGCACTAGTGTATTAAGTCCTAGCGCAGTGTGTGACGGAGACTCTAAGGGCTTTTCACACTCGATGCACCATCACCTTCAAACAAAATTCGCTCGCAAATGAGTGTGATGAGGCCCTTAGGAGGCGCCGACAAGTGGAAAGCAAACGGAGCTTTATATGAGCATTGATGGTCTTCTGAAATGATTGGTCCATGATACTAACAAAACTTCACAGAGTTCACCGCAGCGGCAATCATATTGATTGAACCCCAAGATGCTGTCTCATATATAGTGATAATTAAATATCAGACAACCTCATACAAATCGATCTAGTCCCAAATTAAGCTCAAGAAGGCTTGGGTTATGGGTACTAGACGACGATACACAATAATAGTAATGATGATAATTGATAATGTGTTTAATCTGATAAGTTTCAAGGTTCTTTGGTGCAAGCATACATACTTGAAGGGTGACCATACTGCACTAAATGACAGAGAGAGTAACAAGGACGAAATAAAATTACCGACTAAATATACTCACATCTTTATTTAATAGTCAATAAATTCCACTAAAATTATATTTATCCTTAATTTAATAAATAACGCTTCAATAGGGCCGCACATTATTGGCTAGCCAACCCTCCGGCTGCCAAGTCTTTTTGAATTCCTTGAGAAAGAGAAGAGATGCGAACAGGCGCAAATGTAGGGTACTAAATACATGAGGTGCACTTCTAGCACAACTGTGACACGCTACTTTCTCGCACGAGATATACTACCTACCTCTTTCGTACAGTACAGTCGAGTTCATTTACATCTACACACTTACGAGAACAAAAATATCTGAACACGACCCTATTGTCAGGAGCATAAAATCGTGTCCAGATATTTTTGTTCTCGTAAGTGTGTAGATGTAAATGAACTCGACTGTACTGCGAGAGTGTCGGGTGATGCTACGTCACACGACATGAGTCGCGAACCATAGTTGTGCTAGACTGGCTGGTTCGCCACCGATGTCACACACAGTTAGTCTCTGACGGACTAACTACTTTAGTGTGGCGCCGTGGCACATCTTCATTTTTTTCATCCAAGTCAAATACATGTACAGGTAAAAAGTTAAGGAATGTATAGGGGAAATTTGTTTTAATATTACCGAATTCATTTAAAAATGTTCCTATCTTTTTCCGTGCTGCTCTCACACAAAAACGTACAGTACGATATAAACGAGTTAAAATTAAAAAGTGGCAATACTGCAGTGTCCCTTTCTAATCAATCTAAGAAAATAGCTACAGTAGGTATCATCACTTTTTAATTTCCACAGTTTCTTGTCGGACTAGAGAGATAAGTACGTGTACGAGTGGCATTACTTAAATTATTATGTGCCTATATATTTTCACTTCGCACTGTCATATAGATGACAATGGCAGTCAAGGGGTTGGCAGTTCTTTAAAATAGAATTTGTGACTTACTATGAATACATTGCTCATACTCACAACTCGAGGAAATTCATAATAAAGCATATACGTAAAGTTTACTGTTATTAGCATGAAGTGTACATCTTGTATGGCGGTACCTTAAAGTTCATTGTGTGATCAATTGATTATTCTCTAGGATTTACAAATAATTATTAAAGTTCAATTAATTCAAATGTCAGTAAATCGGTACAAGGCATTTCTAAGAAATAAGTGATTAATGCACAATTAGTTTCACAAGACTGAGTGAAACTCCATTTTGTTGGGTTTGCTTCTTTGGGACCGTTCTGAAATGTACGATTCTTATGGAAATGAGCATTTCTTTTATGCAAGGTAAATTAATAATTCGCTTTAAATGGTTAAAATTCAGGTTAACACGTTCACTGTCCCAGTTTGACATGTGAACCTTATGACTCCGTAATACGTATAGACTTGCCGTGATCCCACATAGGGGACACAGACAGTGAACGTGTTAAGTTCGATTTTTTAGGAAAATTCGTAGCAGTCTTTTTAGGTAAAGCTTGTACTGATTTACTGGTTCATTTGATATTTCTACAGGACTCTATGGTACCTAGGCTAAGGTATGGTAAAATGTTAAACCTTACTTTATAACAATTGAAAAAACTATTTTTATAGCAAAATAATTTAGGATATGTCATTCATAGGCAATGTTTTGTGCTTCCTATTTCATAAGTAGCCAACCGGATGTCAACTTCAACAATATTATATCATACAAACTCTATGGTAAGCAATATGTCTATGCTGTTGGCCAAGATCTGATACATATTTATAATCACAAAAATATATGCGTAATATGTAATTATCTTCTTTGCTTTAAGTCTATATCTATGTACGATTGTATACTCAACAGAAGATTAAACAATTTAATTTGTAATATAAAATTAGGTACACTCAGAAACGTGACAATTTAAATAAATTTGATTGTGACCACCATAGCTCGGATATAAATACTAGTTTGCACAAAAAATATGCCTGTTGGTGTATTTTTCTATTAACCTGACATATTATCAAATGGGTCACACCATTTGCAACGCTGTACGCAATTTGCATCACTTGTCTACAAATTAAACTGTTTAATTGCAAAATAATTGATTCAAACGCGTCTCTTATTCGGAAACGTGCTTTAACACGAGACTACAATTTTAAATTTCAGTATTTACTAGCCTGACAGATTCGGTCTCCTTCATTTAAAAATAAGGGTGAGACGCTTTGGCCTTAGTTGTATAAGTATATATTGGATCATAAATTGACTTAATTTAAAAGATTTTGTATTTCTATACCTTTATTAAATTTCATGACTATTTACAGATGTGTATATAAAATATTGGCAATTCGATATCTTTGAATGTACATCCTCAAATATTGAGATACTCTTCTTACGCTGCACGTAATCACCAGTCCTGTCCCCCACTTGCCCATTAGCACAAACGATCAATTATATTTAATGCCATCTCATACTCCTGTCACGATGTATCGGAACATCATGAGCAAGCCATGGAGACTTTAAAGATAATTAAGGTTAGTGCTATTGTAAAACTTTTTAACGATATATTTTGATTTTAGTATTTATATTTAAAAAATACTTTTAAACAGGTGGACTTTTTAACCATACATTTTTATAAAGGTACTTGCAAAATCATCCTTTTCAAATATGAATTATCACATATTTTACAATCCTAGTAGGTACTTTATATTGAGGGACAGGACTAAACTTGCACTGTTAGTTTGGAAAATATTTCATCGTCTCAATTAATGTTTTACATATAAACACAAGATTTCAAAAAGAAATAACTAACATTGAGATATTAACCGTAATTAACTATATACTAACAAATTGCAGTTGAATCAAAGGTTAAAATACCATATTCCGTTAGGTTAACTAAGTCCAAACTAACAACGCTATAGATAAATCAAAGGAAAGAAAGCCTTCACGTTTGTTGTGTGCCTAGTACCTATTATATACCATGACTAAGTAATGTAAAAGAACTTCAAATGATAAGGAGAATTGAATACGACATTTACGGTCATACACACTCGTATTACCAACGGTCATGAAACTGATAAAACATACAATTCAAATGATTTATAAAAAATCGCACTTGGATCACAACAAACAAAGAATATTCGTTAATCTGTTTTATCCATACATTCTTTATTCAACTTTTGTACCCCATTTTTCTTATAAATAATAAAACTGAGCGATATATTATGCATTGTCTAATTCATCTATCTAATTAGGATTTATTTTTTAAAATTCGAATTTAGCAGCAACTACCGAATGGCCGTTAATAATTGGCACAGATAATATCACCCTTTAGTTATTATTTCATTTGTAATGTTGGCATATCTGATTGAGTACACCATACAAATAATGGAATCTGATATATTTTTTTAAATATAATTCTCTAGATGTATTTATGGTTATTTCGATCGTATTGCAAATAAAATACCTACACCTATGAATTACGCTACTAATTTAAAATAGATTTAATATTTAGATTGAAATTGGATTAAATTAAACTAGATTGAGCTCCCTCCAATTCCTGGCTATAATTTCATAAATTCATATTTCTATACGCATCGTTACTCACTGTTTTGAAACCAGTTTTATTGCATTCCACTATTGGTTCATATTTGATTATTTTCCGCCGTTTCTTTCGTTATTTTCCATTTCAGTATTTATGAAGAACATTTGATAATCTTCCAGAAACATTTCGCTTCGCGTAGTTTTACAAGTAATGTCGCATAAAATGCAATCGCTTTGATATTTTACGATATAAGCAAAACCTTACGTTGATAAGGCCTCGTCATCGAAGGTCGACGCATAATCCACAAAAGCAAGCGATTGTGTGCTTTACGCAGTCGTTTTAAGGTGTTGTCATAACAACCGTGCAATTACAAATTGATGGATCCAACTTCTGTTACATATACATGTAAAGGTTATATTCTAAAAGAATAATTAATACACCAATGTACAGTAGAGGAATGAAAAGTTTCGTCACTTTTTAACCTTAACACGATTACATAAACTCGAAAAGTAACGAACCTTTAATTCCCCGACTATACCTTATCTCACGTAAAAAGAGAAATGTCAAACTAGTAGCTACAGTAGTCATTTATACTACGCAATGAGTTTGACGCCTTTGGATCTTAACGTGAGATTAGGTACATATATATCTCTAGCGGGGTTCAAACTATTATAGTAATAGAAGAGAAGGGTTACTCCGATGTTTGAAATTCGTACTTTGTATCGTGCCGTCCCGCTCCTTCAAGCATTGTTGGACACGAGATCGAGAGGGATGGCACGGTACAGACTTCGCATTTCAATCTTCAAGTAGCCCTTCATATATCCTAGTAGTAATTTGCGCCTAGTTTTAAACGACTATAGGAATTGTCAACGAAGTGTCGCAGCCATTTCAAGCAATTTTTAATCCGTTCCGTTATAAAAAATCCCAATATTCATAACAGATTGAGCTTTTCTAAAGGAAAGGTCAGAATAACAACCTCGAAAGTTTCAGATTCTCTTCCGTGCATTGTAATCCTCATTGCTGAGGATCGTGACATAAACCATGGATCAGCTTCCTCCGGATGGTGTAGCGCCACCTTCCACGTCCCCGGCCACCTTGAACGCGTCGTGGAAGTTGGAGTCGCTTCAGTGGGAATTTGGTCGGACCGACGCATCGGGCTGCGGCCCCGAGGCCTCTTCCCCTGGACCTTTCCAGTGATCAATAGTTTTTCCAATCGTCTTCTCTTCTGGAAATGTGCCTAAAGTATTCCAGCACTCTTCGTAATTATCCAGATATATCCGTTGTATAGGCTAGGAGCTTAATTTAGCGAATAAAATACTCAGTATTGTATTGTACTATTAAATAGTGAAGTAACAATATTCAATTATCTCCTATAAACTACAGCGGTTGAGGACTGAGGCAGGGGACCCCATAGAGTTATTTCAGTTTTGTACCAGGCGCCCATAGCTCAACCTCCCAACCGCACTTATACTACAATTGCATTTACCTACGAGCTAAGGTGAGGCGGGATAAAAGCGACGTTCAATACATGTCATTAAATCTGAAGACGTTAGAGCTAACCCTATGATACCTGTCTAAAGTAGCACTATTAGTATAGAAAAGAGAGGGTGGTTTTAGTGCTGCGTTTTATTTTCAATCGCGTCCTTTTCAAATGACGCATTTCCCTGCCGTGTTACCCCGCCTTACCCCGTGGTTACACACGTAGTCAACTCGACTACACTAGTAGTCGTACGTATCTATAACGTACAATGTACACGCGATTTATTGTTCTATTACCGATCTCAGCTAAAATACTTTTGAAATCGAGTCACGACAATTCGATTTGTTTTCAGATAGAACAAATATGGCGATTGATTAACATTTAAGAAGTATACATTGTTTTGTATAAGAGTTCTAATTCACTGAAAATTTTGAGGACAGGTCGCAGATCAATAAATCTATTTTTTTGTAAATAAGTACTTTAAAATATTAATCCATCGCGAAGTTAGCATCTGTGCCCTGCCCCATATATTGATTTAATTTTTCACACTCAATTGGGTCGATTAAACGGCATCATGACGTAAATCGTAGCTGGGCTAAGGCGGACGTATTTAAGTTGGTTCCCACTCGCTTACCGTCCAAAATCACATTTAGCATCACTTATACTTAATTTTACTATCTCGATCAAAGATGAAACGATACATAAAGCCGAAGGATGCAACAATTACATTTCATTTGTTCGCTATACTTATAGTCGAGCGATGCAGAAACCGAAACGGCCGAATACATCGTATGAGTCCTTGTCTCACATCGAACCTCGGAAGAAACGCCAGCTCATATATCGCAAGTTCTGGAGTCCGTTTCGTTATTCGAAGCCATAGTAGACCCTCGAGGGTTCCCGCGAAGTTAGATCCCACAGGTTCTTCGCGAGCCGCACGAGCGCCCGGCCGCGCGCCCCGAGCGGGGGTAGCGTCTACCCGCCGCGCTGGTGCGGCGCGGACACGCGCGCCTCGAGCGGGGGTGCGCTCTACCCGCCGCGCTGGTGCGGCGCGGGCGCGGAGGCGACGTCGCATCACCGCGAGGGGCACGAGCTGGCGGCAGACTTGGTGCTGAGGCAGGAGAAGCCCGACGCGCCCGACTGCAGGCTGGACATCGAGCCCCTGGAACCGGAGCATCGGGTGAGTCAAAAAAGGTCAATGTTTGACAAGTGTACCATCGAAAATTAGAGATGCTATATAGTTGATTTTTTCTGGCTGTCCAAATTCCACTTGAGAGCTTATCTTTTAACCACTCAATTGCTTCGAATTTTGAGTTGGACTCTATTTATAGGTATAATAAAATAAGAGCGGTGACAGGTAGCCGTAGTTACCAAAAGCAATCTAGTGGATAAGCATGGCCCCACAGAGCCATTGTTTTACTCCTGTAAAGAAGCTCTCTTTGGGGCAAATGGAAGCAGGTGACAAAAAAACACAAACGAATATCTTCTTGTTTCTAATGTCGTTGCTAAGTCACATGGTTGAAATTGCAATATCCTATCACATGGGAATAAGATACTTTGACACTAAGGCTTTAGGGGTCGAAAATTTACCTGTCACTTTCCTTTCAGTATCGTGCGAGCAAGACAGATGACATTGTGCCGCGCGACAAGCGAACTCGCGGTAAAATATCCTACCCTGTTGACTTGATACGAGCAAGCATAGGTACATGGTACTCACTTGTAGTGGTGGGAAGCGAGCGTCTCATGGAAGTACATGAGCTGCGCGGCGCGCGGCGCGTGGTCCACCAGCTCGCAGCGCCACTGCAGCACGTAGCTGCCGCGTTCCAGCATCACGTGGGAGCCCTGGAAATGGTATACAGCTATAATAAACTAAGGTCATAGAATAGGTTCACTAGGATCAGACCATTGGCTTTGATCTGTGTTAAAGCCAAGAGTGCAAGCATTGCGACAGAAAACCCGTGGTTAATGGCACCACAATCACATTCCGCCGATAAGTCCCTATCGGCTGGCATAAAGTATTTTTGTCTTAAAATCGTTAGTCATCATTTTACTTTTACGCACGAACAGTTTACATTTGAGTATTCTTATAATATAAACCTAACTTAACCTAATGGGTATTAGTCAAAAGTCTGGTAAAGTTAATTACACAATTATGGCTAAAGATGTTATGCTGAACTATATGTTATGCCAATCTATTTTACGCCTGCCGATAGGAGCGACAGTATTATAAACCGCTTCAAAATAATGTAAATTTCCGAATAGTATCTCAATAAAAATACAAACGTAAATTGAGATGAACATATCGATCGCGAATGTGTTGTCATAAAGAAAATGACGTCGCGACGTCATGGGGACTGGAATATGGTTTTCTGTCGACGTGATTATCTTAGCGACAGTGATTTGTCAGTATGTTCCGCTCATATAGTCCTGTACCTGTATACTCTCTCCATCGTGCGCGACCAGCGTGGGCTCGACCTTGTGGAAGTGCTCGCCCTCGCGCCAGTCGCCGCGCGCCAGCGCCGAGCCGCCCTCCTCCGTACCGGTGCCTGCTCCCGTGCATACTGCTGGGACAGGATAACGATATTTACCTACTAAACTTGTCTTTGCGATACATATATAACATCGTATCAGCATCTTAAATGTGTCTTATGTGTATTACGAATAAAATAACTGAATTCAGGTATCTGAGTCGTCAACCTTCTGCAGCAACTTGGCTTGGTAGGACATACTGGTTCTACATAAACATACGTTTCTCTGTATTCATATCAACAGTTATAAAATTATAAAACATTATTAAATAATATAAAACATTATTAGCTGTCCAACTGCTAAATACTTATGTACGATTTGCTGTCCAACTACCAATGATCTAAGAAGATTTACTTGTTTACAATTGGTGTCGTGACCAGGATTACACAATCCTGGTCACGGCACCAATTGTAAACGAGTTTTATTTATACCCTTAGCGTCCTTATGGCTAAATGCCAGTTTAAATTTTCTATTAATTGCACAATAGACATGTTGACAATTTTTTTTTTAATAGTAATATCATAAAATTTGCGTACCTTTGAAGTCACATATTTCCAAAAAAGATTTATTTTTCTGGATTTTTTTCTTTGTTTCGTGATATATTTAGCTAATTTTATTTATTTTACAGTACGCTGTAGAATTCAACATCAGTCAACATGTCTATTGTACCTTGAAAGCAAAATTTGTTACCTTTCATTAAAATTTGGTAGGTAACTTCTTTTTCTTCACTACACATACTGAACCACACACTTTTTGGCATGATGAGCATAAGGTCATTATATTTAGCTTATGAAAAGGTTTTACATTTATCTGAGATACGAACATATTTAAATACTATAGCATGTAATGAAAAAATAAGATTGAAGTAGGTGTACCTGTGGGATCATCTTCCGGCAAATCGTGCGGCGACCGATAGACGGTAAAAGCGATATCGTGGCGCAGCACGTCGAAGTCCCACGTCAGCACGCTCTGCGGGTCCTTGTTCGCCACGATCACTTCGTGCACCTGCAGACAGATGGCGCTGTTAGTAACCGTTGATTTATAACGGAACCGGGGCTGATGTAATGCAGTATGCTTTGATGAAAGGTCCGATACAGTCGACATTTCAAGTAATACGTCCAAATTGTACCTAAACTTATTGTTAATTTTGGATCTTTACAACGTATCATGGCTTTTTTATGGAAAACTTATGCTAGTAAACTGTCTATAGGTACTACATAGAACATGAGTACCAAAAAGCTACTTTCTTAAATTTTTCACATTATTTGTAAGCTCATAATCATAAGTAGCTTGTAAAAGTGGCCGCAGAGGCTGAATAAACTTATGAAATCTTAAACATATTTTTATTTTGTTCAGGTGTTACTGAATTGTATTATCAGCATACCCAGTGGGTATCGGAGTAGGTACGAATGTTTGACGATAGCCAAAGAGTACATATTCACGTGAAAAACAGAGAGCAAGTACTATTTTTAAAGTAGTCAATTGGTGCATCTTATCAGGCCCGGTAGTATGATCACCGATATAAAACGTTTATCCCTCTCAAACTCGCGAACTAGTCTGAATGAGACCAATGTTTTGTGCCGGCAATGTAAAGCAACATCCTAGCCAAATAAGTGCTGCACGGGTTAGTAAATGTTTTGAGATTGAATTATCTATTTATCTGTAGTCTTTGACAAAGTGTTCGTGCTCTCAAATCGGCGGGGTTCGATTATCTGCCGAACACCGCCGTCCCCGCCCCCGACGTCCTGCAATACCCACCTGCCCCTTGCACAGACTGACGGAGCGGTAGATGCTGTCCTCGCACAGCGGGTCGCCGTCGCGCTCCGTGAACGCGCCGCTCACGTAGAGGCTCTTCGGGACCAGACCGCCCTCGTGAACGAAGCTCTGCACAGAGAGGGTAAGATGAGGAATAGGGTATAGGTTAGATGGAAAGACAGATAAATTCTTATCCTAGTGTTTCACTGGTTGAGTTCTAACTCTAAAGTTGCTTTAGGTACATGAATGTTGAATAATCCGTAATGTTTAAATTATATTAATTCTGTTTTTCATCAAGTTTTCTGCTGACTGTATTGATGTGCATAGTATTTATTTTTGTTTATGTATGTATATGTTTGTATGTATATTTATATATATATTTATTTATTTATTAAATTTTTTGTGTATATATGTATATTCAAGTTTTTATATCTATTTATGTTTTAGATATCTGTACCTTACGATGTGTCCCATTCGCCTTTTGCATCACCTACTCATTAAACGTTTTTTAGGATAAACTCCACTACCCAAAGGTTGTCTGGAAGAGATCGCTCTTTAGCGATAAGACCGCCTGTTGTCTACCGTTTTTAATTTGTTTATTTGTAATTTCTTGTGTAAATGTTTTTTGGTGTGCAATAAAGCGTACTTGTATTGTATTGTATTGTATTAATATCGGTTAGGTTCAACTTGAATAATAAGGAGAACTAGTATAGTGGTGTGATAGTGGTGACGCCTGGTATGGTCTAACAATGTTATAGAAATTCGTAAAAAAAATCTATAGTTTCAATAAAAGTAGAGTAGGTAGTATCAATAAAAAAATGTAATACCAAAAGTGTTTAATTTGTAACAACATATTTTATTGTATTTTATTTATGTGTGTAAATATTTAGGTTAAGGTGGTAATTCAATAGTTATTCATTCGTTATCGTATATTCATATAGTCTTGACAGGTCAATTATAATATTTTTGTCCCAAAATTTGGAAATTGATATAACATACGCATACTTATTCTAACCATAGCGAAAATACTTATTGAACTGATAAATGACTTCCTAGCTCCAATAGTGCATTCATTATTAGTATATGTCTCCATATGAGTAATAGTAGCGTACATTAAATGCGTAGTGAACATGAATAAGTGACGTATCTAAGAAGACGTACGAGTGATCCGTGAATACCTCGGGTGCCTATCTGTGGCGGTAGAGGCTGACAGACATACAGGTAGTCGACGCACAATGTGACTGTTAAGTACAAACAGTAGTGTAGATCCATACAGCCTAGATTGACCAAAAATATGTACACTAAAATAATATACAACAGAAATTAATATACAGAATAAAAAACTGTATATCTCAACACAGAAATTTCATCTTATAAGGAATCCGATTAAGAATTCACGCTATTTTAAAAATAGCCGGAAATATTTGGCTATTCTATGCAAAAGAGTTTCTAAACTCGTGGCTTCATAAAAATATAATAGGGACTGCAGACAAGTTGGACAGGTGCCTGAGATCGCACCATAAGTATGCAATAGCATAACAACTTAATTGATAAGAAACGTCAAGAACATATACTCTTTTTAAACAGATTGGTCATTGCCGGAATTGAAATGCAATAACGTACATATGTAAAGTAGTATACGTATGTAGTCTACCCGATCTCTTTGATCAAATCAAATAATTAGGCACAAGTTACACATGAACGTATACTTGTATCTTAAGGTAGATTTTCACTTGTGCCAGTTTGACATAATTTGTTCTTACAATTCCGGATAGACTATACTTTGGCTCAATTTACCTATATGGATGTACGTATATAACTGTCTATACCAGTGAGCTATACAATGAATAGTTTCGTGTGATTGGCGAACAGAGTCGAGTCGAGCACAAATGTTAAGTACGTGTGAACTAAACAAGGATCGGCTCACGTAGTCGTAATACTGGTGCGGCACGTTCAACGACGCGTCTACTATGTCCGACTGCGACACGGATAGAAAATAACACTTAGATATTAACGGGAGCATTTCACTTCCCCGAATTTCATTTGTCATGGCATATGAAATTCTGGCAAACGATAGAGAACCAGATATTAACAAATGTATTAAGCCGTTTACACTCGCGTGAAATTGTCAGGATCGGCCTGACATGTTACCGAGAGACTGTATATATATTCTCAAGAATATAATTATGTCGGGCCGTTCCTGACAATTTCACGTGAGTGTAAACCGCTCAATGCATTTGTTCAATGTCTCACGAACGTTTCAATAAGATATCTTAGATACTATTCATAACTTAATAACAAATGAATTCGCTTTGAAACTGTACATATTTGTGTATTACTCAACCAAGAGTCCACTTGGTGCGTACCACGAGGACGCATTAACAGGATATTGGTATAAAGATGCACATTTCGATTATATGAACAAACTCCGCAACACATTTGCTCCTTAATATTTATTTAAAATCTGCAAATGTTGATGGAAACATTATATAAAGTTTGGAAAGTTCAAAACCCTATCCCTAGTACCCACTGACGCAATTAATTATATAACCATGTGTAGGTAGCGGCGCACTCATAAACATCTTAAATGACCCGGTATATGCTGTCGCGGAGCATGGTAAAAACAGATAAAACACAATTAACACGCTACTAAAAATATCGATGTTGATCAAAAGTTCAAATACGTTTTGAGGACGTAAAATTTTTTGGATGTGCGTTTAAACTTTGAATTGAATTTTTTATGGTGGAATACTTAAGTAACTTTGAAGGCTCGTAATAAATATTCACATAAAATAATAGATAAATATTTTTATTTTGACGACATCGTAAACGTTATTCGTAGTTCATACTTCGAGTAATAAATTGAAAATGTTTTAGATTAAAAAAAACTATTAAGAATCTAAAAAGGAATGATTTGACTCTGCAATAAGTAGATTATTATTAAATAGTGTCCCTCTTATTTTGCGAATGCTTTATTAGGTATTTAAATATACTTGTAAACTTCACTCAAATCAATTGACAAAAGACGTATGTAGATTGATTTTCGTCCTTGGAGACTTGTCTGTCTCTGTCGGTTGCTGTCCACCAATCTTATAATGTCTTCGGATAGTCGAATAGGGAACTAATTAAACTAGGTAAACTTATGCAACGTATTCAAACAATATCTTTGCTACAAGTTAAAGCGACCCGCTCAGGCGGGCGAACTTCGTTTATAACACAATAGATTATTCACAAAACTCCCTTTTGTGAAGCGAAACTTACAACCTACTAAATAATTTGAAAAGTACAAGTTTTGCGGAGCACTTTTAGAGATTCTGTTTGGTTGTTTATGCATAAACGAACACGACGTTTTCTGAATTAGTTCTTAAAGTCTTACCTAATAATGAGGACAGTGTAATCAGAACCTAATTACACTTCTTAAAAAAAGTACGAACATTTTATCAAGAGTTTGTGTGCTTATAGTTATGTTTTCATACGAGATATAAGGTAAAGATTTATGCCATTTTCTGATGTAGGCGTCTTTGTAGAAACTTTATCGAAGAGAGAAGAAAGATTATCAGCTAGCGCTTCTATGAAGAAGAACTCTTTTTGACAATATAATTATCAAAACACAAGCACATTATGAATCCTCTTGTCATTATATTTGCCACAATAGTACATCGCAGAAGAAATGTGACCTAGTTATTTAGTTCTTTTCATTACATTGTATTTTAAGGTCTATGGGTCATAGTTGCCTGAAAATCAAATGTTTTGATTTGACAAATCATACGTGTGGTGAATTACCTTGCAGGGTCCCCCGAGGAAGTCGGGTATGAGGTCCTTGGGGATGTAGTCGAGCAGCCCGCCCGGCTGCAGGTAGTCCTTGCCGCCGTAAAACAGGAACTTACTGCGGGTGTTCTCGTCTGGAGCGTTATGGAACAGTTAGTCATAGTCATAGTTATTTATTATTTGTGAGAAAAGGGTTTACATTGTAGGTACAAATAACAATTTCATACATAGACACACCAGTTCTCTACCTTTTCAGGTATAGCATCACACCCGAGCGAAGCCGGGGCGGGTCGCTAGTAGGCAATAAATTAAAATAATGTATCAAAAGCTCATGACTAGAATACGTACATGTTCTAGAAATATTCTATAGTTACCCTGAGCGTACGATTCTTCAAGATCTATTGATTATTTAGGAAGCTACCAGGCTACTAGGATATCATAACTAGAGAGGAGCTTACCTATAAACGTGCTGACTATGGTCCACAGTATTGGGAATACCCTCGGGGCGCGCACGATCAGCACACGGCCCATGGTCTCCGGGTAGTTGGCCTCGACGATCTGGATGATTCTCAGCAAGGCTCTGACGCCAGGCCGCCAGAGGTGCCGCATGTTGAGGCCGTCCAGGTCCACGAGCAGGCACCAGGAATGCACCGCGTGTTCGGAGGAGCGGGTGGCTTCTTCCAGGAGTTTGAGACCCTCTTCACACACGTGAAGTGTCTGGAACATAATTGTTCGACGATTAAATATATACGTAGGTAATCTGAATAAATGTACTAGTGCCAACTCATGTCGTGTGCCGAACTAAACAGTACTTTATGAATTCTGTCTGTAGTGAAATGTATAATTTGTTCTGACGTTGAGACCATCACTGCCAAATGAATCAGGAAACCATTTAATTATAACAGTTGTTTTTAAGATATATCACTGCTCATTTTATTATTCCAATCGAGGTTTCGGTCTCGACTGTTTCCTTCTCCAAAACTTTATCAATCGTAACGAAATTTTGGCAATTGAATGGTTCTTCCCATTCAGTTGCCAAAATGTCGTTACCCGATATCCTGTATCGGACCGTTTTGATTCGACTCGGAAACTGTCCTTCTCGTCCAATTTCCAAAATTTCGTTACAATTGGTTAAGTTTTGGAGGAGGATCAGTCGAGAACCAAACCTCGACTTCTTCAACCCGGTTACGTAAAGTTTGAAGCTCATTTGTATGCGACGACATAGTTACCAGGTGCAAAGTTAACGTAAACGGACGGTAAGGAAAGATGGGCAGTAGTAATTCCTCTTAACATGCATAGTACATAAAATTTAGTAACCTTGTTAGCAAAAATGATCTCGCAGATTTATACACTTACTTTGTGGTAGAATTAGTACATACGAGTACTATAACATCGTCATAAATACTAGATGGTTGCGCAATGAAGTCATTTATATATACTTCACGGTCGATAAATAAATACAAACGTTGGTCAATTAGTTGCTTAACGCCAGTTATATGACTGCATGCAGCTAAATGCAGAGCAACCTTAAACCAGTTAACTACATAATAGCGCCAGTATATCGTACTAAGTGCATGCTATTTACAAGAATTACTTGTAACGTTTACCGTAAAAAATCTACTTTTCGCATACAATTTGTTCTTATTCAGTAGTTGCGCTAAGTATGTATATAATTTAGTGTCTACATTTTCCTGTAGTCACAATTTAACTCCGTAATTCACATTGCTGCGCACTCTGATTGTAACCAATATTTCGACGGACGTATGATATCAGAAAGAAAGAAAAATGTTTATCCTATAATAACACACAGACAGGACATTATTGTCATAACAGTGTTCTTTTAATTATCGTATGTGGAGTAATGTTGTCTCCAATGAGTCAATGTGAAAGAAACGGCTCTGACTCAGCATGGTGTTGCAATTCGCAAGCAAAGCAAACTGCAGCTCTGTTATTCTGTCAAAGCCTGTTCAACAGAATACATATCGTCGGGGATAGTGCAATACCGCGTAAGTAACAAGTGTAGATACGAATCAATATTCAAACAAATGCTAAGCATTTTATTGAAATGAGAACTTTATCGACAGCTGTTATTTACGCGGTATTGCACTATCCCCAACGATATCACAGCAGAAACGTTGCCAACTAAATTGTGACGATCTCAGCTAAATGTATAGAAATAAAAAACAAAAACTCAGCTTGTTTGCACCGAAAGTTTGTGAATATATTTGCATATATTTGTGACTCAATAAATCGAACGGACTTAGATGAAACCTGGAATATCTACAACAAGAAACATCTCTACTACTACATATTAAATAAATAAATAAATATTAAGGGACAATCATACACAAATCGACCTAGTCCCAAACTAAGCAAATCTTGTACTATGGGTACTAGACGACGATATACATAATATATACATACATATATAGATAACATCCATGACCCAAGAACAAATATTTGCACAAATATTTGCCCCGGTCGGGATTCGAACCCGGAACCGCCGACTCAGTAGGTAGGTGTCTACAAACCGAGCCAAACGCGTCGTCAAATGATAAATTCACCCTTTGTCCGCTCATCACACCGAAACAGCTGGATGGGATTTATCTAATTTTGGTACACGGATAGCTGGACATCCAAAGATGCATATAGGATACTTTTTACAACGATGAAGAAGAAAACATTACGCGGACGAAGTTGCATCTTCTAATTTAATATTTTTTTTTAGTTCAGGTTAGGGCCTTATCACACTTGTGAGTCGATCCATTTTATGCTGTACTCCCGGTAACGCAGCTAATGCAGCGAATAAATGCTCCTTATACATCTAGGGGAAAGTAATCCTATGTCCGAACAACAACACTTACCAACTTCAGGAGGCCGTCTTCGCCGACGGATTTGAGGAGGCCTTTGACGTCCATCTGCCCCAGGCGGAGGATGTACAGCGGCCGCCCGTCTGAAACAAAACAGTTCAGTCTATTAGAGCATTTGACATTTCTGAGGACCACAAAGTCTGAAACACGACGCTCATATTCATAGATAAGAGTGTATTTGCTCATATTACCACCATTACAACAGAGAGGTCGCTCTGATGTTCCAAATTCGAATTTCGGAACGCGCTAATAATCCCTCGTATTCCTCGTATTCATGTTAAATTGTATTTGAACGGGACGTTGCAACAGGAACTTCAGAGTAGTCCCCCGAGTCCTCAAGGAACAGGAGGAGACATCCGGTTTCGAGGTGTAGGCGATAAGGGCTAGGCCAGAAACAACTAAAATAGTATTATCTCAATTTGTAGAGTTAATCTTACCGTCGAAACAATTTGGTGACGTATTGGGTTTCTAGGATAACAACCTAAGTACAAATCTAATTGATGTCGAAAGAAAAAGGTGAACATAATATCAGCATTATTGAAGTTTTTATGTTGCAATGCGGGTCTTGAAGTAATGCAGAGGTTTTTTTGTACGTCATAGGGGGCAAACGAGCAAACGGGTCGCCTGGTGGAAAGCGATTACCGTCGCCCAGACACCTGCAACACCAGACGAGTCACATAAGTGCGTTGCCGGTCTTTCAGGTGGGAGTACGCTCTTTTCTAGAAAGTTTAAAGGTCGTATTGATCCAGAAATACCGCAAGTGACAATTCATTCCACAATCCAGTTGTGCGAGGCAATAAATTTTTAGAAAAACACAGTTGTGGACTGCCAGCTATCTAAGTGGTGAGGATGAAAGAATTCTCGCGTAGATGCGGCAGAGATCAATCCGAACAATTCCTCGGAGCACTCCCCGTTATATAAGCGATAAAATGTTATAGAAGCGATTTAATTGGGATGATGGGAGCATAGTTATACCCTTGTCATGGTGGTGCCAGCCTCCCGGGAAGTACTGCGCTACGACAGGCGGCGTCTCGTACTCGGAGAGCAGGCGGTCGACCTGGTGCCGCTTGCGCCACAGCAGCGACTGCGAGAGCATCTCGCGGGACTTCTCCACGCTGAAGTCGCGCGCGCGCAGGAAGCGCAGCAGCGTAGTGTCCGATGGTACCTGGAGAGAACTTGTCATTACTTACATGGACTTAAGTATCCTCACTGCAACCTACGGTATACGTCCCCAAAGATGACAAAAATCTCTGTATTTATCAACTCAAAGCGATTAACTAGGTCGTTAGTCGGTCAAGTCTAGGACGACTCAGACGGTGTCTTCCGGATTTTAGACTATAGGCGTCTAGCCAGTTAAAGAGTGTTTTTTACAAGCTTTTATTTAACTTTAAGCGGCCTTATTCCTTTTAAAATGCTGATTGTTTTAGAATTTTTTCTCTATGATCAAACATGTTTTTTAACATATTATTGATGTTACTACCTAAAACAGGGCTATTGGGATTTATTGGTATATATTTGAAACCTACAGTTTGAAATTTCATTTATAATTTTTGTTATAAATGAATAAAACTACTCGAAATTGACAAAATTCACGCGGAATATTTGTTTTTTCAACTTATTTTCGACTGCACGCAATGAAAGCATGAAATAGCTACGTTACTACCTAGATCTCGGGGTAAAGTATTATTCACTTCAAAAAGTTGGTTGAGAATATCAAATATATTTGTCATAATATGAAAAAATCCATTCTAAAAGGAATAAGGCCTCTTAAATGTTTAGGTAGGTATGTAACTAACTATGTAAGTATGTTTGTTCGGGTAGAATCTTTTCAATTTTGAAGCAGATATCTTCAACCGATTGAGCTGAAATTTTGATGAATGACAATACAATAATATGGTACCATGGAGCTGGTCTGATGATGGAGCCGGGAAGTGGCACGAGAAACTCTGTAATACATAAAGCAATTCTACCGAGTTTGGGGTCTTTTGGGGAGTTAGGTCTCGGTGAGCAATTGATGGGTGTTCAAAGAAAAGTACAGTAAGCTATAAAAGCTTGTTACAAAAATGAAATTTTCGACAGAAACTTATTAGGAATTCTATCAAAAATATAGGACACCACTTCACAACAACAGATAGTCCTTCTCCAGATTAATAGGGCATACTGCTTGTTAGCTGAGGTTTGTGGTATTCCTTACCTTGCCCTTCTGCAGGTCAGCGATCCACTTCCTGAGCTGCAGCAGCCGGGACTCCTGCATGGGCGTCAGCTCGCCGAGGTATCGCTTGATGTACTCGCTGTCCAGGGTGTACTGGTCTGTAACAACAACAACATTGTTAGTACTACTAGATAGCTTGACGTACATTTTAATACTTATTGTTTTTAGGGTTCCGTACCCAAAGGGTAAAAACGGGACCCTATTACTGAGACTTCGCTGTCCGTCCGTCCGTCCGTCCGTCCGTCTGTCACCAGGCTGTATCTCAAGAACGGTGATAGCTAGACAGTTGAAATTTTCACAGATGATGTATTTCTATTGCCGCTATAACAACATATACCAAAAATAAAATAAAATAAAATAAGTCAGCCAGTGTTGGCCCGGAAAGCCGTTGGAAACGCAGGTTCGAATCCTGTCCGAATCATTAAATTTTTCAATTTTCGCTTCATTTGTAAACAAAATAAAATAAATATTTAAGGCTCCCATACAACAAACTTGTTATAGATTATGGTACGGAACCCTTCATGCGCGAGTCGGACTCGCACTTGCCCTTTTTTTTAAACTGCAGCAAATGATGAATCGGTATGCATTGCAGTATGCAGTGAAGAATCTTGCTCTATTAATATACTATATACAGCTGGCCCTGCCGCGGCCGCTGCTTAAACGTCGAATTGATTAAAATCCTAATATGTACATAGTTTATCACAAAGGCCTATCAAATAGACGTCTTCGATCAGAAAAAAAGGAGAAACCTTATCTTTTAATATAAGAACCCTATTAACGAACGTTTTGTTTTTGAAGTTCTGTTAAGGAGTGAAATCTGTATGTATGACGGTATTGACGGTCACGCAGGAAATGGTACTCCAAAACAAAAGTCGCTAGACGTACAGTCAACCAATTTGATTTCTAGGCCACTATAGAACCTTGTCACAATGACAATGATATGAGATTTCAAGCGGCTTTCATATTGACGTTCGCTGTGACAAGGTACGAAATGGCCTAGGAATCAAATTGGTGTACCTACTGTACCTACCTACTTTTCACATTGGGGGTTCTTTTGAACGTTACAAACTTAACAAGGACAGTCAGCACCATAAGTTGCTACGGTCGCAAAGTGCTCAAAATTATATTCACACGGACTCTATTATCAAAAGAATACGGGATGTACAGATCAGTTTACAGGTTTGCAACACGAGAAATGGGTCAAATTCATAGTTGCACTACTTCTTAGCGTATTGAGCCGTAGTTCAGGGACAGAATTCCAGTTATTTAATTTATGATTCAAATCTAAAGGAAAATGTATGAGTAATTGCCAATTTTTACCCGCCAATGCATTCTGCTTGGGTAGACTAGACGTTCTCTTAATCGAATTAATTATTATGAATGAGAGTTATTGGATAGGAGTCATTTTTAAAATACATGTACGTAGTTAAGGGCTTTAATGAAAACAAAATTGAATTGATTCCATTGTGATACGATAGTTACCCATACATTTTACTAACTCGCAGTGGAGACACTCGGACCTTGGAGTCCGGACGCCCACAGTCTCTTAGATACAAAAATAAAAAATAAAAACTATCAGAATGTTCTTCGGACCACAGAGCCGGCTCATTCCTCGGCCAAAGAATTAGTTTGGCTATTCAGCGGGGGAATGTAGCCGGCATTATGGGTACCCTGCCGCAGGGCCATGATCTGGGGGACATCGGTTTCTCTTAGTTACTTTTATTTAGGTTAAGTTGATTTCTGTTATTTTTTACTTGTTTTTCGTTATAAATAAATAAATATTTTTCTTCACTAAGCGATCGTAATTTTGTTTTTATTAAGCCTTTAACTATGTACATGTATTTTGAGAATGACTCATAGCTCGCTTGCCTCGCTTCTCAGATATTTAAGTTTCACGAAAATCAACTAATTTGATGACATGTTTTTCTCAACTTGTGATTTAGCATTAGAGTTCTAATTTGTTAGTTAAGCCCGTAAGAGCCTATACTTGCCTATTGTTAACTCACAAGGCAATTGGATTAGGCTTCTAGACTCCACTATATAGTGCTGCTGCAGTACTGTTAATACGAGAATATAGAATGTCGTAACAGCATTCCATTATCACAGCAACATGGGCTGTTTTGTAGCTAGGGAATTGCGGACTGCACAATGCACTTAGCATTAACTGCTAATACAATGAGAATATGTAAACTTCTAGCGTTGTGGGCGCGTGTTGTGTAGATTTCTAATGTTCATTTCTGGCAAAAACAACCCTCATGGATATTCATATTCATTATCTCCCAGATCACATCTACCAGTTTTCCGCCATCTTCCAACTAGTACCCGCGATCTTCAACCGACCGTCGGTTCACCTTTTTGGGGCCTTCCCACGTTGCGTCATACGGTACGCGGTCGTCTCTCTAGGTACCTAAAAACACCTATACAAGAGTGGACCGGTCGACGCGTCGTGAAATCGATCGTAATGATATCCCTAAAAATAAACTTTTCGAGTTCGAAACATGTCAGCCGGTCCTGACACAAGCGTGAATGATACTGAAATTTTCAATTTTAAGCGATGGCTCACGAAAGTTGGTAGTAACTAATTAAAATCCCCTAAGACTCAATATAACTTATACAACTTATGAGTTTTCCTTCTGCCTATACACCTACCTACTCGGAATTGCGTATGCAGAGTTGCAAGACAGCCATCGCATTAGTCCCGCTACACTGCGAAATGCACTTAAGCTTGCTTCCCGCTATACCAGCCTGGACATAAGAGTATTACTCTTATGTCCCCTTATAAAGGGGTTTAGGCACTTTTACTATAAATAGCACTTAAGAAAGTAGTGTACAATTTGTTGAATTATCCTACTGTAACCTGCGCCTACTCGGCACGTGTATGCGCGACGGCCATCAATCACGTTAGCCCCGCTTCACTGCAGAATGCATTTAGCAAAGCCCGCCTCCCACTACCAACCCCGGACGAAAGCAATATTGCTTCTACATTCTTCTAAGGATACGATAAACAATAAATAAATCATAATTTAGACGCCAATTAGTCCTGTTTTGTGATATTCTGTAAGATTTTTTAAGTTAATGCGTACTAAAAAAGACCTGTGAACAATGAAGGTTGAAAATTCTATTTGCTTTAAGGTTAACATCTTATACAACATTTCATGAAATTCGAAGGTATCAACACCTTCAATAATTTATATATTTATTTTCCTTGTTTATATTCACTCCTTGACGTAGCCATTATTCTGTAGCCAAAACCATAATCGTCAATTTTGTTTAGCAGTCTCTTTATAATGGCTTTAAACAAAGCCCGTCAAAAAGATAAAAGGGAATATTTTACGACGTTCAGTTTTAAGACGACAGGTTTATTTAGTAAGCAGTGAACCCATCTTCTTACATTAAGAGGACAGTTTGCGTCAAAGCTGATTGCGTATTATTTTCAACAGACGTAACCTCAAAACTCCATGATAACCGGTTCGGAAAATTATTTTTTAACCCCGACACAAAAAGAGGGGTGTTATAAGTTTAACACGTGTATCTGTGTGTGGCTTCGTAGCTCCCAAACGGATGGTCCGATTTGAGTGCGGTTTTTTAAATAGAAATCCTTGTCTGTCGAGATGGTTCCTAACTATTTTTCTTTGGGGGTTTTTAAAATTTTGAATTTATGTTATTTGTTCGAGAGGAGATATCTCCAAAGTTGATCCCATACAATTTTGGTGAAGATCTGATGACGAGATCGATGATGAATCGTAGGAAGCAGCGAACGCATCACAGCGGACCGCGCTCGCCCCCGCTGCACGCCGCGGACGGCAGCCCTTGTTTGTTTAAAAATAACCTGCGGCCTATGATGGTTGCGTTTATCATGTGATAAATAGTGACAAAGCATCTGTCACTCACACTCGCATTTTGTCAAAACGTGACGGATGCTTTGTCACTCATTTATCGCGTGATAAAAGCAACCATCATAGCCTCGCATATTTAAAGTCTAGCTAATCAACTATGTTATAAAAACTGAGTCGACCTCACAACAAAATAAGCCATTTTAATTAATCCATCGGGCTGTTTGTGCCGGGCTTTCGCCAATTAGGAGTACGGCGACAATTGGGACAGAATAACAGGCTAATTGATCAAAAGATCTCTCAAGCAAACACCTCTTCCGAGAACTCGAAATGGCTTTTTATCTGAGAGGATTTCCTTATTATTACTGATTTCAATAGATAATTAAAATGTAAGTGTTGATTCGTCTAGTGATCGGTTTGCTTGTACTTGAAATAAATCAAACGGCGATTTCTTCACTCGCTCGTTTCGCTTCGTTTAAAAAAGATAAAAAAGATTAGAGATCGTGTGGAAAAGCTCACACAAACATTTAGATTACCGCAGAACTGTTACTCTCATGTGACAACATATAAAAATTGTTTTCGTTAGAGCAATATGCTTTCGTAGTTCATACGGAACTCTCGGTGCGCTCGTCCGACTCGCACTTGACCGGGTTTTCAAAGTAGCTAGTTGCCATATATAAGCCGTTTAGCTTACGATTGACATCATCGCTGTTGGGTTCATTATGTTCACCCATCCTAAACACATGAAATAAACTTAAATAAATCGTTCCCAGAGCTACCTACAGTGCTCGTCACACCGGTCAAATGTCACAGGTTATAACTGGATCCCGGCACGTGGCACAGGTCACGGTCTTCGGCCTTGCGAGCTGAATGGCATTCGGATAACATACAGGTACTTACTGGGGTGAACGGTGGTGATATGAACTATATTAGTTACGGGTCGCCGGTTAGGATAGGTCAGTAATAATTGCTTAACCTTTTTCTTTAGCATATACATGCGAATAGACGCACTAAAGATTGGAAACTTATAAAAAGACACAGATAATAGATTAAGAGTAATTGATGCTAAATGTGATAAAGGCATCAAATTAACTTGCGAGATATGTTCGAGGCGCGGCGAAATATAGATGCTCCGCGTAGCACGGAAGGTGCGGAGCGTTATAGTAAAGGAGCCCATCCAGACACTGGCATCCTCCATGCCTTCCCAAGCAAACACAGCATGCGTGCAAGTTCGTACCCATCTTCTACTCGCTTTCCCTTTCTTTAGCAATTTTAAACTCGAACCCCAGGACAGACCAATCGCGGGATGCTTGCGACACACCCGTGTGCGACAATGCCACAATATTATAAGGCGCGAGAGTGACGGATATAAAATTATACTTTATAATACACACAAACTACAAAGTAGACTTAACTTAAACCTGTGGAAGTATTTTATAACAGTATTATCGAAGGTTCGAGGTCAACCGGCAACGTTATACTTACAACAGGATCTTCACGGGAAGACGGCACGTAACGCGTCCGGCGCGTAATCGACGTAACGACCCGCTTCCGACACGATGCAACCCGTGCAATTTACTGATTGATAACAATCTATGTTGAGATTTTTTACCACAACTGGCACGTGAATAAGCATCCAGTATGGAAAGTAGAAACTTCAGCTATAAGCAAAGTTGTGAATGTTGTAATACTATGTTCCTTCCATATCAACATCGGACAAATTGTATTGTATTGTAACGTACTACTTCCAGGAATTGTAGACAATATCTTGATATTAAAACAGTAGACGTCTTCGTCTAGCTACTCTGCCAAAAAGCCTAGCAGACCCTGCTAAGATTATTAGATAGTTGGGTTGATAAGAGTATTATATTATCTCGCTTCATGGAAAATGCAGATAAATTCTTAATGAAGGGTGTTTTCACTCTTGCCTTTAAATATTCGTATAAGTACGACGGAACCTGTTGCCGGAAGAAAAATCGGGTCATATCATAAGTGAGTTCCTCGCGAGTCTGTAAATTACATTAGCATTATTACTCATCTCGTGTTTCCGAGCAGTATTAGCAGCTGTATAAACGGGGCTTAAACTCGACGTTTCAAATGGAAACATTAATTTTTCCAGAGGTATTCATATTATTATTTTTGTCCCGTTAGTAGGGATACGTAATTTGAACTCAGAATATACGGATAACTTATTTTAAAGGAGTATAATTTTTTAAATCCTCGTATTACATTTGTTGACATCTTGAAGCAAAAATACTATTTTCTTGGTAAGTATGCCACAAAACTGTATACGAAAATATGGAAAATCGGCGAGTAGAGATGTTGCGACGCCCTTACGATGATACGAAAATATGGAAAATCGGAATATAGAGATGTTGCGACGCCCTTACGATGATGCATGCAGTGGCTTTAGTCCATTCTTATGTAGGTAATACAAACAAAAGGCAACCTTAACCTAAAGTGCGCGGTCCTAATTTTATTATATTCTATTCCCTACATAAATAAGTTCAAGTACAGGAACACTTCCCATTCTGTCGGTCGATTAAATCATGTTTATCGATATCTATAGTGAAGGTAGAGGTAGGGATTCACACTCGGTATAGACCAGCGAGCTATTCGAGCCTCATGGGGACACGAGCTATTTGTTAATCGGAGAGCAGATATAGAAAGAAAATCCAAAGAAATATATTGTTAATTTCATTATGTTGATAGGGATTTACTCTAACGTGTCACTACTACGTGCAACCTTAGGTGTTACTGTTTTAATACTAAGGCTCATTTAGTGGTTTTCACATACGATTTCGATACGCCTCGCCTGTACGATACGCCCGGGACATCCGTCATCCCAGTACATTTTAATCGAATTTAGGTTATAAAATGTACCGAGATGACAGATTTCCCACGCACAATCGTATTTGGAAGCTGCTATAGTCGTAAACGTATTAAGTGAATTTACATCCACATGAAATTGTCAGGAACCGTCGGCCTACTATCACAACCAGTGCTAAAGTTACCGTGAGGCTGTGGAGGAGGTACGGGTAGCATTCCCTGATGGTGAGGAGCTCTATACGAGTTCGCAACATGGCGGGCCGTTTCTGACAATTTCACGTGAGTGTAAACAGCTTAATGCATTTATTTAATATGTCACACAAAAGTTTTAATAATATTATGGTCAATATTTTTTCATTCCATAATTCTTACGCGACTGGAGCGCCCTCTGCGTGCGTGTAAAGCGCACATCCTAGGGTATGGCTAATGCGCATAAGCATTTCAAACACATATGACGCAGAGGGCGCTCCAGTAGCTTAAGAATTATGGAATGAAAGATTTGGTGTGATTGACGTAGCGATCTAATAGCTCAGTTGGGAGAGCAATGCGCCGGTAACGCAGAGGTCGCAGGTTCAAGCCCTGCTTAGATTGTAGTGGATCGCATTCAATTTTTCTTTCTTAATTTACCTTTGTGTCATTATTTATAAAAATATTATGGTCGTTATTATAATATTACTTGGACTTGGTTTCCAATTTGTCGCAGATCGGTCAGGGTCCCTGCCGGCGGCGGGCCCGCGCAATCTCCTGGGGACCTTGACTGGAGACTGCCCCACAAACCGTTAAAATAACTAGAGATGCTGTAGATGCTTAAAGGAGCTCTCACAGACTAACACACAGTCAAGTCGGGTACACTACCTATATACTACGAGAACCAAGTTTTTCGGGATAAAAATAATGTATAAACTATGTCCGTTCCAAATTTCATACAAATTCGTCCAGTCGTTTCAGCGTGTGAGGTACTAACAAACATACATACTAACACACACACCAACTGACGCTTTTATGTCTTTTGAAATGAATACGAGTAGGTACGTATTCCATTTTTCTCTTCTCCGAAAATTTTACTACTTAAGTACTTACGCTATTTTGACTATAAGGCGACGATATAAAATAAGTACCTACTAACTTGTAACCGCATCTCAATCTGAAAACGTTCGAAAACCCTCGAAACGAAAGAAAATACCTTTTTACAATATAATCAGACGGTACGCAAATAACTCTTAGTCATAGACTTATGACTGTTTTTGTTTCTTTTGCCGATGTTTCCGTAAACATTGTTCGGATTACAATAAAACGTCACAGGAAGAGCCAGTAGATATGTATTTACCAACAGCGTGATGAAACTATAAGGAATCCTAGTTTGACTACGAGCCCCTATAAAAGAGAGCCATTTGTGGAAGACTAGAAGATGATGCTTCTTAAGTTCCTCTTTATCTATGGGCGTTGGACTATGATGGCCCAACCGTCGTCTGCTGCTGCTGTCTGCGGTTGGCTACGAACGGTCTGTTTTGTTACAATAGCATGGAAATAAATTACAAATTTTAAGTTATCACCCATAATCGCAAACCTTGGTCGGCGGCCAAACCGCAATGCTATTTCACCGATCACGCCTATTCGATGCCAAAAGCCTCACAACACCAATTACGATTGGACATCGTTTCAATATCCACGTTTCATAAGTGCTAACTGTTAACACATACACTAACACAATTCAATAAGCAGAAGTTCCAACTGCCTACAAATCATACGACACGTGCAACCTTGTCGGTCTATGAACCGGTACACGCTACGCTGCATTCACATTAGACAGCCCAGCGCGTCACAAACAGAACTAAACTTATCCACATTATTTAAGAGCTGCAGTTCAAATGTAAATTTGCAGTTGGTAGTGGAAAATTCGTAGCCATTGCGACAGAGTTCCATTCGGAGTTATGAATCAATGCGAACCGAACTTTGTGCTATTAAGCTGACAAGTTCAAGGACTCGACTGCATTAATCAAATATGCATAGTACTGCATCTGCAGCGCCTGAATATTAATGTAGTCGCAAATTTGGCCTATTGACAAAAATATTCATAGAAAACTGCTGTAGATTTTTTTGACGATAAAATATGTATAGGCACTTTGATTCACGGGGTCATATTGGTGGTTATGGTTTCAACTTTAAGAAGCTTGTTTCCGAACACTTTCATAAGTTTTTACTTCGCCTTCTTGGAGTCTATTTTATCAAAATAATAATAGTTTACGGCATCTATATCGACTGCGTATTCGGCAAAGTTCGAGTCAATATTTGGAAGTACGTCAATTCAATATGCACGATTTATTTACATTATAAACCTGTTACATACAGGTTTTATACCTGAATATCCTAAACTAAAACATTCGTATCATTGCCGTTTTACCTGCATACCGGCCAAACGAGATTCAGAACCACACCATCCAGTTTGTTTGAAAATCATTATTGTTAACTAGTTTACCGACAATTATGGTGTTTTCCTCGCTAGTCGCACCAAGAATTAGTTATCGTTAAACCATAAGACATGTGATGTTGTTAGGAATAACATTGAAAAGACTCGTTAGCACTTCGATACTCACACCAAGTTTGAGGTGGCGTGTGTGTGTAGGCACTTAGCGATTATTTAATATGGCTCGGAATATGTCTAGGCTTTAATCGACATTATTATTCGAGTATTTTTCATGTTGGCCGTTAGGGCAGAAAGTTTCTTGAGTGGTGACCGCAAACCGGAAGGCGCAACGTGGGAAGGCCCCAACAAGGCGGACCGACGACCTGGTTAGAATCGCGGGCAGAAATTAGATGAGGGCGGCGCATGACCGCTCGCTGTGGAGAACTTTTAGGGGAGGACTTTTTCCAGCAGTGGACGTCTATCGGCTGATATGATGATGTTTCATAATAATCTGAAATTATGCTTCTTTACTTAGCTTAGAGCCCAGAAGTTTAGAGGCTAAACCAACATTATTGATTAACCGAACTGGAGTAAGTAGATAAGCTTTTATTTCAAACGAGTTGAGGTTGAAATGAAAGGTAATTCATTCAAGAGAAAATTTTAGGTCAGCCTAGCCTGTAAACACGATGTTCATTCCCCAATTGCTTTAATACTAGTGCCTACTGCGGGAGGTCTGTATTGGCTTCGACAGGATCCCAATTAACACTTTTTGATTAAGATTGACGATAATCCTGATTTCAGTTCGTGTTTTAAAGCGAATTACATCGGAGTGAAAATTCTAGGAATGGACATGGAGCGTTCGACGTATGCACTGGAAACATCACGGGTCACGCGATCGATACTCCGTCTAAATTTAACCACGAAACAAAAATAAGAAAATACACGGCGTAATTCATAATACGGTTTATTTACACTTACAATAATTACAACATAAATAAAGAATATCTTAATATAAACATGAAGTAAGGTCAGGTGGGGTAAGGGAATCATATGGTAAAGTGGAACAGTTAGGATTTTGTTCTATATCATAGCTTCGATAAACATAAAACGATCAAGACATCTATTTATTTTTTACCCAGAACTGTTACGAAAAAATCACATTCATCGACACACACACTGTGATTTATTTTGAGTGTTTTCCATTACTCGCAAATGTTTCCCTTACCCCATCTGACATTTAATAAATTACGATGAGACAAGTGTAGCAAATACCTACTACTATCAATAAATAGGGCCGACATTTTATAGGTATCAAAAATATGATAAAGATTGGGTTTTATTTTAGTCCCATCCCCATAATATATAAGTTAGGATGCCTACAAAGACTGAGACCAGAGCAACTAGGACGTTCGTGTCGACGCGTACGAGTGTATTTGTTGCTATCTCGTTCGCGACTCGGATCGGATGACTCTGACAACAACAATTAGTATGTATTACATCCCTCATTAATTCATTAGGGGCATTAGCAACCAAACGATCTTCCTCATTCGTTTTTTTGGTCATAGTTGTTG
Source organism: Apotomis betuletana (assembly GCA_932273695.1). NCBI lineage: Eukaryota > Metazoa > Arthropoda > Insecta > Lepidoptera > Tortricidae > Apotomis > Apotomis betuletana. The sequence goes on along the minus strand of OW026309.1, from coordinate 2,203,354 downwards.
GTAGAACACCAGGTCGGGGGGCGGTCTCTCTGCTCATTTTCGTTATACTAGTTGATTCGGTTACAATATTTTCTAATACTACGCTACTGTATTCTTTATCAAGTTTATCAGTATTGATTCCTACGGAAACGCCCTTAACTTCGCTTTCAATGGCAACAGGCAATAGTTGTCTTAATTGGTCGTTTTTTTCATTACCAATTTCATCCGTATGACGTGAGCTATCGTCTACTCGTCTAAAATTCATATTATTCAGGCTATTGTCAGCTTCGTTAAGAGATAACCTCCCCCTGTTGACCTGCCTGGTCGAATGAGACAGGTCAGGTAATTCTCGACGGCTAGACTTGCTCTTTCGCCCTGCTTTAGCTTCTGCTATTTTCTCTGTAAGGGATAATATTCCCTTGCTGCCACGCTTAGCTGTGCATCGTTTAAGGTGGTTGCAGAGGTGTCACTTTCATACAAATCGTTTGATCAATACACACTTAGGCGGTTATGGCTTTAGGTTATTAAACATTCTTAAAAAAATCTTTAAGCGATCTTATACTCGCCAAGGAAATCAGTTTTGCTATAAATCATACAATTATAAAGTTATTAAAGTTTTAAAACCCGTTGAAATATTGTCCATATATGTATGTGTGCGTTGCTTTTACACATATACAAACGTAAGCGCACGTAAAGCTATTCATGAACAGTGCGTTCTGAAATATAATACTACTTAACTTATGATTTGGGATAATAAATTTAAATTGATGTTTCGATATGAATGCATAACAGTTTATTTTTAAATGATTACAGCTTTCATTAAACATGTAACAAATAATTGGAAACATTTGGATTTTAAGGATACCTATTGTGTTTATTTGCTCATAAAAATAAAGTGGAACAGATTTCGAACGCACTAAATCTTGTGAATGAAATAATGAATTGTGTCAATACTGTCATGTCAATTGTGGAAATTCGATTTCGTATAAAATGAATCATGTTTCATGTTTGGTTTAATTTTTTTTCGTTTCGTGAGTTTTTACTTTATGCAAAGTGTGAATAATGAAACGTGCATATAATAATAATAAACATGTGAACTCAGGACATAGTGATCCCTAAACGATATTGCGATATCATGGGTCAGAAATTGCGGGGAAAGTATTGTGTTTGAAAACATTACAAATCGAAGCGTCCTGCCGTGAAAGAGGTGTCTCGCGCTATTTTCTTTTTAGGCGAAGACAAGCATGGCGTGATGACAACCGTAACCAACCACAAAAACTGAACGCAATCGCTCGCTTTGGGTGATGAAAAAAAAACAAAGCTGTTCATAGTGGGTTCATATAGGTAGTTTCTTCTCTCTGACTGAATTGATACCAAGACCTACCCATGTTTTTCAATAGGTGTGGGAAACCAAATCCTTTTGGGAATTATCGATTCAGTGACTAAGTTTCCTCCTTGAAGGATACCTCCTCCAACACTAATTACCCTAACACCCTGTAAGATAGGACATGCATACCTACAGCCGTTTCTATTGCCGGCATTTTTGTGACGTAATAAATAATTTCATTACAGATTCAAGGCCAGCTTAGAGCTTCATCAAAAGGGATTACTGCAAGATGATTTCCTTCATTGAATTATCAACAAAAATAATGTCAATTAAAGTTCAAACAGATGAAGGCTTCATCCAAGAAAAGCTGCAGAAACTTATAATTTTCTACAAAACATGCGTGTTGCCTAAAATAATATTACAACGTAACCAACCATTTCGAATTAAAGCGACGTCTACAACTCACGCAAACACTAGTATTATAATAAAACCTACACGTAACAAAAATTGTTTTATTTTATTTAGCGGTTGGTGGTTCTAAGATCCATATATGTACATAATAACAATATATTGTCATATATTTTTATATGGCGCGAGCTAGCTCTGCTGGTGCTGCGCTCAGTTAGTAGTAGTTCTAGTAGTTATATATTTTTAGACTGAACATTTTTACAATTAGAGACTCCATGGAACCACGATTTAGAACCACGAAAATCCCAACCCTAATCAGTACCTACTATACTTGATGTCGGGTTTTTGTATATCAGGTCAGAGTATAGCAAAAAGGGCCCGATCTTGTCATTAAGTAATAAAAAACAGAGGTATACTTGTGTTTTTTTTTCATCGTAAATTTCTAAGTCCCAGCACAGAATGGATGATAGTACAAGTAGTCCCAGGCTACGTAGTAATTCTATGGCAACTTAGGACCACTCTAGTTCTTAAACGGGCAAGTTAATCAAACAATTGTAATTTATAAAAGATACTTATTTTAATGTATTCTTTAGTTCTAATCAAAAAGTAACAAAAATGAGAAAAATATTTTTCAACAAAATATGTGTCCTAAAATTGGGCCCTTTTGGCTGTAACCCAATCTATCATTCAGAAAAACTTAGGACAAACTCAATAACATCACAAATCAGAATCACAATATATCAGAACAGAAACCCAAGAAAAATACTCATTTAATTTCACCACATACTTTAAAAAATGTAGAACTGCCAAAGATTTGTAATTTCTTCGTATTATTTATTTTGACAATCCAGCCCGTCTAATACAACTAGGCTTCACGATTCTTGTCACGCGACATAGCATCGCCCGTCAGTCTCCTACAGTACCGCAAAGAAAGAGATAGGAAATATTTTTCGCGCGAGAAAGAGTTGCGTGTCACAGTTGTGCTAGAGGTGCATCTTTACTTCATCATCAAAATCAAATATCATGCCTGCTTATTTATTCAGCGCTTACTATCAAACTGACAGATGATACGCGACCCTTTAATGAATGAATCACCCGCACACACTCACAATTAGTGTCTATTAGTGTGAGTACTTGCTGATTTTTCACAAATTGCCAACACATGGGAGAATAAAACAATTTATGACGTGCTACTAATACTACATGAATAAAAGACTAATACGCGGACTCGCCACTATACAAATTTTACTTCAAACTAAAGTAACATACGAAATAATACACAAAAACTACAAATCTTGCTTCCCAGCGCCATCTAGCGTGGAATGTCTAGTTTTGTTTCCTCTGCAACCACCTTAAGAGATCTTTCAGGAGAAGTTATGCTGCTCTTGCTTTTAAGCCCGGCTGAACAAGATGCAAAGGTTTCATTTTTTACGTCAATTTGGGATAGTTTGCCTATTTTATTATGCCTACTGTTTTTCCGCTTCAGGATGCCCAGGTTACTTACAGTTTTTAGTCCACTATGCTTGGATGACTTCTTCCCGGGCAGGGCAGGAACGTCGACTTTGGATGATTCGAGTTTGGGAGATAGTTTCATAATCATCTCATCTAATGTGCTAGTACTTATTTCGGTTCCTGACTTCAAATCATTTGAAGGACCTGGGGACAAGGAAGGGATGGGTAAGGATATGGGGAAGAGAAAACAGGTTTTGGGGGACAATAACCTTGAAAAAAATATTAACTCTATCTCGGTAGGGTGTGGTAAATTACAAATCATATAGTAAATATTTTGTGATCATTTCCTACAAATTATCAACGAGTATAAGACATTTATTGGGAGGAAACAAATGTAAACGTATGTATGGTCATATTCAAATAATAGCAATCATAAATTGACAATAGGTAGGTATGTTAAGTTAAAATATCGTTAACTACAGTCTATTTTTAAAGTCCCTACTTTAAAGCATCCAAAATTTAACCAATCTTTACTAAATTTGAGGAACTGAATTCGAAGGAAATGTTCCGTGTCGGACCATTTCTTATTATTATTATGAAATTTGTGTACATACATAGTCTGATAAAAGGAGCAGTGATATATCCTCTTAAAACCGTCATATCCATATTTTGTGTAAGAGGTAGGTAGGTAGGTACGAGCGGTTATAAATTATGTAGGTACTGGCTATAAGACGATATACCAGGTGGGTCCTGTAACAGGAGCAATAAATTAAAGCATGGATTCTACCCATAGAACTGAACAACATTTAAAAATAACGTAAACTTGTAAAATAAAGTTTATTCAAAGAAGCAATGTATTGCGAAACATTTGATATTTAGTAAAGTGACAGCTATATCAATGCTAAGGCAATGTCAATGTTGGGCGGCGTACATTGAAAATGCTAAAAAATAATGAACATATGAAAACAGAATTTTTAAAAGTATCTTTACAGATGTTGTTCAGTTTCACGAGTAAAACCTGTTTTGATTTTTTGCTCCTGTTACAGGACCCACCAGGTATGCTTAGAAAAAGGTGACTACTAGCACTATTTTGGCGAGAGCTCTTTTTGTTAATTGGTGTTAAAATTCACCAATTACAACACAGGATTTCGTGTCAATAGATTCGCCAGCCAAAGATTCTTACAATTTCCGGAAACCCGCATTACATAGTACCTATGTACACAGAACCTCACTCTTCTCAAGGTATAAATAAACAAACCGTACTGAGCGGATATTCGAAGAAAAAACACGATTTTTACGATATCTTCGTGATGGAAAACCTTGGAATTTTCGCACATAAATATCTATTTACTTCGATATCAAAACCTTCACAAAGTAAACGCACCGTAATACCAACGAATACTTATAAAAACGCTACGTTTGGGTATTTAATAAGTGCCAGATAAAACGGATGGTTCTAAGTCAACAACGTTATATTGACCGTCCCTTACAAATTCAGGAAAAACATCCTATTTTACGTAACAGCTGAGCATACGCCCACGGGGGAATCATAGTCACAACGTATAAAACACCTAGGTAACGTATGAATGAAGTAGGCTAACGGACAAGACTTTCAGTAAATACTGTAGTAGGTGCAAAACTTCAAGAGTTATCTCATAAGTCATAAGCATAGCCAGTCACAAACTAGTGGTCACTTTGGAGGCACGTGCAAAGAAAAAAGACGATCAAATATTCACGAGCAGTGTTTCAGCGGCGGCCCAAATGTTTCCATTAACATAAAATGACAACTGTGATTTTTAATATGGCAACCTAAACGCGGTGTAACGCGGGCATAACACTTGGGTTTTATGGGTCCATCCGGGAGGGTCACCTTGCGGGGCTTCAGTGCAAATACCCGAGAGGAGAGACAGTCGGATACGTTGTCTAATTTAGAAGTTGGATTTGTTTAGGGAACTAAAAAACAGAGCTCCATCGCACAACCGTAGGTACAATACGATTAAAATCAGTTAACGATTCGGATTGTATATCTATCTTGCTCGTACTTATGCGATTTTAATAAGAGCGTGCGAGAGAGGGGTAAAAGCCGAATCGTTAACTGATTTTAATCGTACTGTATATTATAAAGTAAAGACGAAGCCTCAATTCAATAGAAGTCAATTCCCGCCGAGTTGTCTATTTTAGAGCATTCTGATTTTCGCAATCTGCTACGGCTTTTCGAGAAGTAGGCCAGTTCTGCTCCGGTTTAAACATAGACCTCTTTGACGCCACACAACTGATATACATACGTACAACTTACAAATATTTTTAAATACATAAATACATATTAACTCTAATCGGCTGTTTAAGTTATTCCGTTTACATATGTACCGTCAGCAGCAGAAGTTGCTACGCACTCCAGGTGCTCAGATTGTGCACACGGACTCTTTTTCTAGAGAATAAAGGTTGCACAAATTATTGTGAGCGTGTTACAATTATAATGCTTAGCTACTTTTGCTGCTGACTGTAGTACCCGATTCCCTTGAGCTATTTCAGAATTTGTATCTAATTCTTTATCAATTTGGCTCGATTTGAATTCAATTCGCGCAAATTTGGATCGAATGCTATGCGCTCACTGGATAACGACCGCCATGAGTTCAGTTTGGGCACCTCATTAGTATACAAGCGTAGAGCAACTCGTTAAAATTCATTCACCGTCGACTAGCATTAAAATTTAACTAAACAAAGCCCGGACTTAGCCTCTAACTAATACATAGTTAAGACTTGGAAACTATTCTGCATATAAACTTCGTTTGCGGAGAAGGAAAAATTTATAGAATAAATCTATTTTTTACTTCAGCGTAGTCGGGTTAAAAGCATCCCATATGACCTTTCTTAGAATATCTCTTATCAGGATGCCTCCACCAACAGTTTTTTTCTCGTTTGTAGACGGTTCCGGCCAATTATAATTGGAAAGCCGGGACTCAGCTTACTTTCTTACCAAAATAGTACAGGGTGGTCCTCAAAGGCACTAAAATGATGAGGTACCAAATTCCGATGGGAAACGGTTTCTATGGACACCACGTCACTCCACTGAATTACCAATATACCTACATAAATTGCATCGCTTAAAACCGTAATTTCCACGACAACCGGTTTATACGCCAATAAAAAAACTGCCAATACGTTTAGTCAGACAGCGCTATCTATTACAAAAGAGCATAAGAACCTTGAAATGCAAAGATACTTAAATCTTCCCAAGAGTTGTTTTTTCCCCTATTCTAGTGCCAGGTGTTACTGACACGGCGGTAACCTTGCAGCACACGTCCTTAATTGTATGTGGGTGAAATCGATACATCGGAGTGCAGTGCACGGCTTATAACTTCTTCATGCTTGCTTAATATTTTTTAATACAGTTGCTCAAAAAGTGGTACTTTTCGTAGCTGCAAATCGTGCGAAAAGTTGGTTATTTCGAACTAGTGCTTTTTACTTTTCAATTTTTTTTAATTTTCTGTTGTACTAACACGTCATACCTCATACATCCAAACAAAGGTCAATCACTTTCTGACTTTATTTATTACGTCATGCAGCATTGCAGGTGTATATCTCATAATTATGCTTTAAATATTTAAATTGCATATTGGATCAATCAAAGGGCTATCTATTAAAAAAAACTCAAAAACGGTGTTAATAATTTGTTTGTTTGACTATTATTTAATGAGCAAATGAGTATTATGTGTGACCTAAAAAAATTAAAAAGAAAACTATTCTCACAGATTAGAAAATACAGTATTAAGCGTGACCCATGCGCTGCTTTATAAATTCATAATAATTATGAATAATCGCTATTTTTGTGTATTAAATAATATATTTATTTACAATTATATGAAATGTAAAGAACTAAAAACAGATTCACGATGTTTATTGTTTGGAATCAATTAAATTACTGTGTAACATTATCATATCTCTTCTGAAATATTAAAACTATTTCTTTTGATTTGGCTGAATGATGACAGCCGACGCCATCTTGACAAAAAATATTACAATTAAAAGTAAAACTTTCTTTTTCATGCAAGATTGTTTTAATTATGTGTAAATGACACGTAAGATTTATAAAATAAGAGTTTTTGATAGAAAATGATGGATTCTGATGTTACCAGAATAGATTTAACACCGCCCTATATACGAGCCAAGGCAAAAATTGCAAATGAGAGTATATTACCCGCAAAATAGAAAGAGAAATTACATTGCCGTCTATGAACATTTTATTGGCTGGAAACGAGAAAAAGAGAATTATTAACAACTTGAATAAAACTTTAAACTTACCAGCAAAGGCCTTAAATGCGACCCTTCACGATTGCTCTAAAAATTGTAGGTACTCTTAATTTTTATCAGACAGAAATAAATATAATTGCCCCTTTCAATTACTGTTTTAAATTTGAATTAATGCAATTTTTCGCAAATGTATTAAAAAACGTTGTTTGGTACACGTGTGGAAGTGTCATTTTAACTCGTCCCGAGTCTTGACCCTCGCCTTGCGGCTCAGGCCAAGACTCCTCGGGACTCGTTCAAAATGACATACTTTCCACACTTGCATCAAAAACTACTATTTCAGTCTGTTACTAACATATAAATATGCAATATGATCCCAGTTGGTCGAAATACCTAAATGTTTTTTATTTATTATTATTATTATATTTAAAAAAAAAAACGTTTTACGATGCGTTTTCACTAGCGTAGAGTTGGTCGGAGTGAAGTGGAAAAGTGCTGTTAAAAGTGATAGTGAACGTTTTTTCACCACATTGTCAGTGGAGAGTTCGAACGCTATGATTGGTCAACTTATGGTCCGTTCCTTTCCGATCCGTATTGAAATTTGTAAAATAAAAACAGTTAAAATTTTAACGACGTAATCTTTTGCTTTATTTTATTTTAAAATCATGGGATATTTTTTTAAGTATATGAGAAGTACCAGTAATAGTATTTCGGCTTTTGTTCGAAAGAGTGAGGTATAATATATAAAGGCACCTTCAATACAAGCTTTAACTCAAAGATAGAAGAGCTCTCTTTTTCTCATGTACTAACTCATCATTTGCGTAGAGTACATATTATGTATATCGGTCGGTGACCATATTTACGCAAACAATGCCCGGTCTCGAATCATTAATTAAGGTAGACTTATTAATGCCCATAATTATGAACATGTATGCGTTCAATGAGGATAATTGGTCATATCGCTCACAATACAGCCAAGAATATGGATCGGACACTTTACATGTCAATCAAACTACCTGATGGTACGGCCAGCATCAAACGTGGCTGACAATTTGACTAACGGCTAATGTCAAATTCCATACTGAAATTGTCAGCTACTTTTTATGCTGACATATGGACTCTAAGGTCAATGGGAAATCTACAAACTGAATATTCCACGCCAATTCCAAGCGTAGCCCTGAATACCTTTATGCGAGTACCTAATTTCAGCGGTTGTTCTGCCCACACAACACACTGAAACGCGACAGTGTAGCAGCATCGCTAACCTGTATCCGACACACCTAGAAAACAGCTGATCATCTCCAAACGCTTTAACAGATTCTTCCTCCTTTGAGTCACCTTTCAGCCAAAAAAATGTCTTAAAATCGTATTACGTGTTTGGGAGATAAAATGCCATGCCACAGACAAACTTACAGTTATTAGAATTAAATACACATAACCTATAACTTATAACACCCCTATTATATCGCCGGAGCCGGCTGCCTGACCACTAAAGCCGAGAGCGGAGAAAATTTATCAATCAGGCTATATGTCTTTGTGAAGCCCAAAATCTGAGTTTGTTTCCCGTTGAGGTGTGCAATAAAGAATATTCTATTCTATTCTATAAGTGCATTTAAATGTGAGGGATGTGATTGGTCCATTTAGCTCCGCTATAGTGAAAAGGCAGCCGTAATAATTCTGTTCCCAGGCAAGTTAGCTAGTAAGAGTAATGTGTCGTAAAATCTTAAGATAGCTAATATCTCGACATCGTTATGATTCCGACCGAAGACAATCGCTGTAACGACCGATAAATGCCACATTCAAGTGACGCACGCGCAGTTATTGAATATTATTTCTATTCACATAAGATGTTCTCGGATACAGCTAGCTTATAATTACTGTGTCACGTGTTAGTGCACACTTGTGAAGTAGGTACCGACGTCTTTGAAATGGAAACCAAGCAGAATACGGTGACCCGATAGTTTACTTAGAAAATTGGCTTCATTTATATTTCAATGGCTGAGCTGAAACTAGTTGACCTTTTTTCAATGGAATCAGGTGGTTATTCTCATGAGGAATTCCAAGAGAAATAATAACAAAAATCGTGTAGGAGCGACAATAATTGAGTCCAGGTACATGTAGGTACTTGGCATAGAATAGGTACGAAACTAGTAATAATTTATTGAATTTTCGAGTTTCTTAGAGATTTGGCCGTGACATGTGAGTGCTAAGGGTTTTTTTTGAAGTACGGAACCTTATAAAGTATATTGTGTAATTTAGAACCAAGCCCCACAAACTTTTTTGAAGTATAAGTTTGTAGGGCTTGGACTACAATAAACATTCTACATATGTTACCCATAACATTTTGATTTAGAGAAAAATATTGAAATTCAGTCGTTGCTATGTTATGAACGGTAAGGAGAAAAGGCATCCATTTTCATTTGAAATTTGGAACCGAGAAGGCGGTTTTAATAGACACGCAAAATTACAAATATTTCTAGTGTTCGATTGGCTGCCCGTCCAAACGTCAAGTCTACAGAGCTGGACAATGACGGCCGAGACAAAAGCTACTACAGAGACAGTGGGTACAGTCCGCAGCACAAGTAGCTGAGGAGAATAACACACAATAATACTAGACGACCATATACATACTCATATAGAAAAATATATTTAAATACATAGAACAACTATGACCCAAGCACAAATATTCGAATTCATCACACAAATATTTACCCTGGCCGGGATTCGAACCCGGGACCACCGGCTCAGTAGGCAGATGCCCTACAAACTGCGCCAAACGCGTCGTCAAGATACAATGATATGTATAACCCTTATTCTCTAGATTAGAGAGCCTGGTATGCAAATAATTTTGAGCATTTGGCGTGCGTAGTAACTTGTGCTGCTGACTGTACGAAACAAATGACATTACGCCGAGATAAGGCGTGATGCTCGTTTAGCGATGTGTAAAGCTTGACGTTTGCGTGCTATTTGCACGACGATAATATGTCACATATTTCTCTCGCGTTTGTGACGTTTAATGAACAGATATCGAATTAATTGAATATGCATGCAGCGCGTTGCGTCGATAAACCGGATTTTCCGCACGCATGTGACGCGAGGAGGATTTTAAATAGGTACAGTAAAATATATGTTACGTAAAAACTATACTGCTATACAAACAAAAGAACGCCATAATTTCGTCTAAAATGCGAGTTTGGAAAACTGGTTTAAAGATGAACTTAGTTTTAGTGCCATTAGATAGCGATATCTCGTCTCCATATATGTAAAATATAATTATTAACTTAATTAGTCTTGTAATCAATATTTTGTATCTACTGGGATTAGCTGTACTTTATTATATTAAGTCAAACACCAAAGATGCGACTTGGGACTCAAGTGTAGGTAGTACCTTTAAAACTCACTAATAAACTTGCAAGTCAAGTAAAACACTAAGACGCAGTTTTAGGAATGAGAGTCAAATATGAATAAATTTATCTCGGGTCATTGACCTGTCTAAAGTCAGAAACTTTAAAATCGGTCATATTATCTACGTCTCGCGTTTATCTTTTCATCCGTTGTTGTATTTATTATTAAGACGCGATTATTGAAGCGAGTCCTATCGACAACAATTTCGCTCCGTTGATAGATTCACAATCCTGTATTTTAAAGTAATAATTAATGAAATTAATGATTTATATGTGCTTTAACGCATTACAAGTTCAAAATTTAATTAAAGATAATAGAAAAACTGGTGAGTTTCTTAGGACTACTCACCGTGACGAAATTTCAGAAGTGCTGTTGGGATCAAGTTTATAAAAGAACCTTTGTGATCTACTCGCTGAATAAAGTTTTGAATTTTGCATATTGACAACCAAGTCTACACGACTATCCGAACTCGCTAGTTTACCTGCACCTCAAGCATAACTGAGTCGCGTGTTAAATACTACCTGTCACTTTCCATACAATACAATGCGAGTAAGACAGATGATGCTGAGTCGCGCCGCCGCGAACTCGCGGCAATATATGCACATGCAGTATGCTGCAGTGGCAACAAACTCTTGAGCGGTGACCCAATTCTTAAATTCATATGATGGAAATTAATGCGATCGTCGAATGAAAATGACGATGAAGAATGGTAATGGTCTCTGACATGTGTTGCTGATAATAATGTTGTTTGAAAAGTAAAGAAAATTATACTTTTCATTCTTGTATAAGATGCCTTCGTATACAAATAGTCCTAGCATTAGGTAACTTAGTCTGTAAAGCTTCAATTACGTCTGCCCGCAAAATGTCAGTAGTTTTAAGAGGATATATCACTGCTCCTTTTCCCAGACCCCCAGTTTACGTTAAGTTTGCACCTGATAACTATGGCGTTGGATAGAAATGAGGTCTAAACTTATCGTAACCGGCTTGTACAAATCGAGGATTCGTTCTAAGTAGTCTGTTTCCTCCACCAAAACGTAACCAATCTACGAAATTTTAGGAACCAAATGAGAACCAAATGTTCTGTGTCGGACCGTTAAAATTTTTGTGCAAATGATTATTTAACTTGTGTACTACGCGGCTGTTAACGGCGAAATTTTGGACAAAAACAGACTCCTAGTACACAAGTTTCATAATAAGCAGCACAAAAATCAAAACGGTCCGACACAATACATTTCCTTCCCATTCAGTTCCTAATATTTCGTAAAGACTGGTTGGTTTGGAGGAGGAAACAGACGAGAACTAAACTTCGATTTGTATGGAACAATGAATAGTAGTATTTCCTCTTAACCCCTCGTATGCTTAGACACGGATCCGTGCGGGACATTTCAACCTTATGTTAAATGTCAGTAAATTTCAATTTGATTCGCAAATTTTTGACGCCGCATACGAGGGGTTAAGCAAACCCAAAACATCTCTATTTGCAGACTGTTCCAATCGCTACTTGACTAAACTTCGCCGTCCGATTTTGACCGTCTTGTTAATTGCTTTCTAACTTCTCGACAATATTTGGAAGGCACTAAACATTTATCTAGGCTGGGTCAGCCATCAATCATGCTTTCTCGGCTTTTTGTTTGTTTCGCTGACCAGGCGGTAGGCATCGATAACCTAGTTTTTTGCCTAAACAAACATTTATTAAGTTAGTGATACATGGAGGAATTCAGTACGACGACCACTTCCATAAGTAGGTTACGGAAGTTCGACATGTGGCGTTAATAATACAATCGAATTGCCAGGTCGTTTGTAATTGTGTGTAAATTAAAACCTCCGCCTGTCTCCATTTTTCCATGAAGCTGAATAATTGCTTTAGTACCTATTGTATTTAACCAAGTCATACTTGGAATTCTCTCCAACCGTCACTACCAGTTATGCTGCTTAAATCATCGCTCCATCGAAATGGTTAAATCTGTAGATCGAGTTCAATGTACCGGCCTGGGCACGACTTCGGTCTTAGCGGCTTGCGGCACCGGTGCGCGGTAAGTGTGTCTCGCTCACTCGTATCACCACCGCGCTCGGATCTCTCGCTCAACCGCTCGCCGCCAAAAGTCGTGGCATATCCGTACCTTAGCACGTCCCTACGTCCAGCACGGTTCCGAAAAAGTGTGACAATAATGATGGTTTCTAACTACCATATGTAGGCATCTATGTTGGTTCTACCTTTTTACTCATTTGACCGGAATTCCGATGAATTAGTAGGTATCTTCAGTTATTTGGCATGCCTAACATTTATTTTGTACCTACCATGCATGTATATATAGTATCAGTTAGTTTCTCCGACAATACTCGTTAATCAGTAGTCAAACTCCAAAGTTTCCAAATTTCCCTACCTCGACGCGAGACCGGAAAAAGAAATCCCAAAGGGATTGTACTTAACAAGTTTTTGGCGATGTTCATCCTCTTTAGATTTCATACGTTCGCAACGTTAGATGATCCTTGTGTTTCTAAAAAGTATCCGAAAAAACCGCCGATGACGACATAACGCACTACTTAGGGTTCAACGCACAATATTTAATCGTGAATAAGTACGATACGTCTTTGGGAACGATTTTTTTATTATAGTTTATTTCATATAGGTTCGTGCGTGTGACACCTGTCATCTCAGTACATTTTAATCGAATTTAGGTTATAAAATGTACTGAGATGCCACATGTCAGACGAATAAAGCAAGTCAAATAGACTATAAGAACGTACTAGTCTGGAAGTCAACAATGGTGTGACGCCCAACATATAGGGCTGATACAGACGGACAGCATTTGCAGTCGTTCCAACCGCAATACGACTACTTTACGACCGTGCAGTCGGTAGGTATGTGGTTGACAGGACTGCACGGCAACTGTAAGCGTGCACCGTCGGTTTGTAGTTTTGATGCAGTTACACCAACTGCAGCAAAATTGCACTCGAACTGCCATTTTGCAGATCAAATGCTGTCCGTCTGTACCGGCCCGTAAAGGTGGAATGGTCATGGTGTATTTCTTCTTCAAGACACTGACCTGGTACAGGCTGCCGCTGCGCGTCGGTGTTGACCTTCGGCGACAGGGGCTCGGTGTTCCTGGAGACGACGCGACGCAGCCTCCTGTTGTGCTCCGGGTCGTCCGCCGACCACGGCTTCAGATCCTTGATTCCGTCGGCCTCCACTCCCTTCATGAACACTTCGATCAGTTCCTTGCCTGAAACAAAAAACAAATTCATTGAAAATACACACAATTTGTGATGGACCACTTTTACCTTTGTAGATGAAGTAGTCGTCTATGCTGTTATGTATTTATTAGAAAAACTAGCTGCGCCACGCGGTTTTACCCGCTCATCCCACGGGACCACTACATTATTTCGGGATAAAACGTCGCCTTTGTGTTAATCCAGGGTGTTCAGCTACCTTCAAATTAAAATTTATCAAAATTGGTCGAGCCGTTTGAGCGTGAAGAAGTAACAAACATATGTGGCCGTCCATGAGAAAAGGGTCCTTATGGCAGTTTCTAGTTACGGAGATATTTGCTGTTTTGTAAAATCCTTCAAAATTATCATTTTTTTGTTTTATGCATTATAGTAAAATACAAAGATAGAGCTGTATTTGTACCTTGGTTTCAGTTGTGTACGTTAATTCTTTCTTTATTAAAACGGAGTTTTAAGTTTAGTAGAAAAGGGTCTTTGTGGGAAATTTGCCCGCCGTCGGAAAATCTCGAAATTTTTTATCAGCTGAAGAAGATGGTCGTTTCCAGGACATGCTTTGTTTTTTTGCTTCGGGATCAAAATGGTGGAGCCATGTTTCGTCCTGGGTTACAAATCGGCGATAAAACGCATCCGGGTCACGTTCGATGATTTCGAGATTCCGCTTCGAAACCTCCGCACGCTGTTCTTTGTTTACCTCAGTTAACATTCGCGGAACCCATCTTAGCGAAACTTTTTTAAACCCCAAAACGTCCGTCAATATTGATTGCACGCTGTCAAAAGAAATGTGTAGGATCTCTGCTAACTGTTTGATGCTAATTCTTCTATCTTCTGATACCAATTTTTTGATTCTCGCCACGTTGTCATCAGTAACAGAGGTGGAAGGCCGGCCGGAGCGAAGGTCATCTTCACACTTGGGCCTACCTCTATTAAATTCGGCAACCCAGCAAGCAACCGTGGAATATGGTACAGCATTAGTACCTATAGTCTGCTGAATATCCAAATGAATTTCCTTAGTGGACATTTTTTTCAAACACAAATACTTAATCACGGCACGTAACTCATTTTTGTCCATTATGACAGATTTTGAGCGATTTGCTTCACAAAATAATTATGTGTTATTGGTATACGTAATCAAAAAAAAATTGTCGTCATATTATGTCGTAAGGATAGCTAAAATAAAATAAAAATAAACTACATTTAAAAAGGTTTTACCACCATGCTGTTCTAAGAACTTTTTGATTCGCCCTCGTATGTAACTTCCAATGGGAACATACAGTAACCGGCGATAAAGAATGCACATCGGTCTTTGGAAAGAGGCAATCGGCTTATTTCGACTTCGTATAGCGATATCTGTGTCGCACAGTGCATGACGTTTGTTTTGTCAGTCGTGGTTCAAATTCGAGAGAGTGCAGTCGCATATCCAAGTCAATATATATATAGAGTTGCTAAAACCTACACAAAATTAAATTTGTACTATGGCATCTATAGGAAAAAAAGGTAAGCCGTTACTTTGCCAGTCACGCGAAATTATCTACAATGTTTATAAATATTTTGTGACTGAAGCCGACCAATTCAAAACACATGAGGAAGTTAATGTAAGTAATTATTTTAAGAAGGTTCAACAGAGAGTTGCAGATGCCACTGGAAGTTCAAGAAGAACGTTGAACAATTTATTAAACGAAGTCGGCACTGGCACTGATACAGATTCTAGTGGAACAAAGTTCAGCTCTCCGAAAAATGGTAGACCAAAAAAACAATTTCGTTTAGATATGGACGATTTTGATTATGATGTTGTTCGAAGAATGGTGTACGATTTTCATCTGCGTTACAAAGAATTGCCGACGGTAAAATCATTAAAAGCTAAATTATCTGAGGCTATTAATTACAATGGGTCTGAAAAGACGTTGAGAAAAATTCTTCATGAGATGGGATTTGAGTTCACTAAAATGAAAGACAACAGAAAAGTTCTGATGGAAAAGCAAGATGTAGCTCTCAGACGAATTGAATATCTGGACAAAATACGCGAATTTCGCGAAGCAGGAAAAAACATTATCTATATGGACGAGTCCTACATACATACAACCCACACTAAAGGAAAAACTTGGAGTGATGATAAGCAAATAGGAGTAAAAAACCCGATTTCAAAAGGTCAACGTTTGATAATTGTTCACGCAGGAAACGAAAAAGGCTTTGTACCAGGAGCCTTTTTAACGTATAAATCCACGGACACTAAAGGTGATTATCACAATGAAATGAATAACGACAACTACGAGAAATGGCTGGTTAATCAATTAATTCCAAATATACCCAGTGATTCTGTTCTGGTTATCGACAACGCACCCTATCACAATAAATATGTTGAAAGACCCCCCAACTCAAACACCAATAAACCGGAAATGATCAACTGGTTACAAAGACACGAAATTCCAGTTGATCATAAATTGACAAAACCCCAGATATATAATATTATATGTCAGCACAAGGAGAGATTTACAGAGTTTTCCGTGGACAAGATACTAGCCGAACATGGGCACACTGTGTTGCGATTGCCACCATACCATCCGGATTTTAATCCAATTGAAAATATATGGTCTCAACTGAAAGGCTATGTAGCTGCGAGAAACGTGGATATGAATTTAACTTCAATAAAGAAATTATTAACTGAAAAAGTAAACATGATCGGGGCTGATGAGTGGAAAAAGGTTTGCGATCATGCGGTCAAATGCGAGAATGAATATCGAGGAATTCAACACTCTATGGACGACAAAATAGATAGATTAAATAGACTAGTAATAAATACAGCTGATAGTGACAGTGACATAGACCTCAATCAGAGCACAGATAGTGAAATGGAAGGAATTGAATATATAAGATTTTATTTTAATTTTATTTCCGTATTATTTTTTCCCAGTGTGGTGTCGGATTAGAATAACATCAACCTTTTCTTCCCGGGGGTGTCACTTGAGTCGACTAAGGGTACAGGGTTAACCGTGTTGTGGGCGATGGCCTAGCAACTTGTCACCGCAATATTTAATTTTTTGTCGATCTTTTAACCCACATTTAAGTATGCTAGTAGTATAACATCAGTTGATAATGCTCAATCAACCCCTTTTAGGAATATGGGCTTGAATATATATATATATATATATATATATGTATGTATATTATTTTTCCCCAACAAGAACATAGCAATAATTAAATATAATTACATCGAGTTTTACAGCTCTATATATTCCACGTGAAATCAAAACAAAACAACAATAAAGTATTTAGTTCTAAATTCAAATTCTGATGAACGATTAATCCAATAATTGATGCACATGGAAATTAGCATTCGTTTGTATTCGGAAATGCGATGATTGCCGATGTGCATTCTTTATCGCCGTTTACTGTACTTAAAGTTAGTTTCAAACTTCTTTTGACGTTTTCTCAAAAGTGAAATTTTATGAGGTAGGAGGAGGTATGAGACTTAGGGTCATGATTCTTTCTGTGTTAAATAGCTTATTTAACATAGATTTAGAACCTGTGCTTTACTCAATACCTGCCATAAGGACCCTTTAGTCATGGACGGTCACATATACACACAATCACACTCTCAAAGTTTCGCCTATAATATTAGTGTGATAAACCGCTCAAGAAAACGGTTCTCGTAATGTTTGGCGACCATTTGAAAGTCTTTAAATACAGTATGATAAAAAAAAAGGATAAGATCAATTTGGATTTGAAATAACGTAGTTTTAACTCACCATCGTGATGTTTCCTTTCACTGGTGTTATACGATGATTGTGTATTCAAAATCGCAACTTTGTAATGTGCCAATATTTACGTGACCCTTATTTTATTTGTAGTAGTATTTGCACGTAAATGTAAAGTATTGTAACGAGTACAATGGCCACAATATATATTAGGGACGAGATGCCACATATTTATACATGCATTTCGGGGCAAAACGCAAGATTTATTCCAGCGTCGCAGACCTTCTCATAAAGTGTAACTTCTATGAATAAGGTGACGACTGGGAGTAATAAAAGGAGATAAGACGTGGCATTGATAGATACTTGCAGATATCTTAAAATAGGTGAAGAGTTACACCCTTAACGAATTCTTACATATTACACCATCTAAGACCTTTTAATGGTTAGACAATCATTATAACACCCAATCACAATTGCGACCTATGATCAAAATGGAACGTTCTCGTCTCAACAATGCATCAATTCATTAAAGTGCTTGCACAATCAAAGGTGATCCTGAGCTAACATCACTATACAGGGTCGTAGAAGTTTCTGAAGCTTAATTTAAACTATCATGTATATCACAAAAATTTGCAATATCATCAGTTATCAGTCAGGCCTCAATTGACACAGGAGACAAATAAATGATACTAACGTGTAGAATTTCACATTGGAATCGGATCGCTTCCGGTATCAGCTTTATTCGTCCCATTCGCTTTTCGTTCAATTCTTATTTCGTCTCATTCTGCATTCGTAACTTATTCTTGTTTCGTCGTGTTCGCTATCTGTCCCTATCTTTCTAAGTCCAAATCAGTAACTTGTCTCATTCTTATTAAGTCTTATTCGTTGTTCGTCACCGTCTTCCTTGGACTCATTCTTCATTCTTCCTTTTAGATTTTCGTCTCATTCACTTATTTGCATCAATTTTTCCAGAACGTTCGATGCTAGTCACATTTGTTATTAGTCTCTCTCGTTTTTAGTCCAATTCTAAGTTCGTTACTTTCGTTTTTCGTCACCATCGATATTTTCTATCTTAGCGAATAAAACGTGTATCTTACGAGACGAGTAGCGAACGTACTCAAAAAAGAACAAGACGATTTGCCAGTAACGCCAAAATAAGAGAGAGACGAATAACGAATGTGACTAAAGATAAAGTGTGAATGATACTAAAAACGTAAGGGACAAACAACAACATAGTCCTAGGAAGATCGTGACGAAAAACGAATAAGACTTAATAAGAATGAGATAAGTTATAGAATTGGACTTAGGAAGATAGGAACAGACGGCGAACACGACGAATAAAGAATGAGTGACGAATGCAGAATGAGACGAAATAAGAGTTGAACGAAAAGCGAATGGGACGAATAAAGCTGATACCTCGCTTCCGAAAGACCCGGGCCGTGCGTCACATCTTACTTCCATAACCGGAAGGACAGTGCGCGCAAGCATCGCTTTCTTAAAGCTGGAATTTGGAAGAGCTATCGAGACTTGATAACATGTACATAGTGAGATTATAATATCAACGGTCTTTATAAATAACGACCCAAAGGTAAATTAAGAAAGAAAAATAGAATGCGATCTACTACAATCTAAGCAGGATTTGAACCTGCGACCTCTGCGTATCCGGCGCATTGCTCTTCCAACTGAGCTATCAAATCGCTACGTCAATCACACCAAATCTTTCATCCCATAATTCGTTACACTACTGGAGCGCCCTCTGCGTAATAAAAATGTGGTATTTCCACACAAAAATATGAATCGATAAAAAGATTCTATACAAATATCAACGGTCTTTGTTGAACTGCAGTCAGAAATCCGATAGAACATGCATTGGGGTTAGGTTACAAAGAAATATATCTAAAATAAAAATGCGTTACTTCTAGAAAAAGTCAGGCCACGTTTACTGTGAAACAATGTGGATAATGGATACGGAAGATTTTCCGTCATTCAATTGCAACCGACCGCAGTCACCACTTCCTCGACGACGGGCGCGGTAACTAATTAGATTGAATTCTGATAAAACCCGATTCTAATCCGTTGCCAAACGACGTCACAAGTAGAACAACGTCACGGTCACATAAGTAAGTGCCGGTACGGTACGTGTACTATACTCCAATTAAAATTGAATGTGAAAAAGGGAACCAAGTTCTTATATATACATACCACCAAAAGTCACACTTATGGCAAGAACTGACAATTTTTACATTGATTGGTATGGTAGTAGTTATAGCAGCAATTTTGCATGGATGTATGTATTTTGAATTCAGACTGGCACTTAGCAATTTCTTTGACCAATTTACATAACTGAAGCGAGCCGAGGGTTTTTGAGGACAGGATAAGGGCCTTCCTAGTAATAAGCTCACGTTCCAGAAAGATTACATGAATAATGGATAGATTTATTTGTTACCTTTAGTCTTCACCCTTCACTGTTTAATCAAGAAATTGCGATCAAGACTTTGCAGTTAGTCCAAAAGTGTATAGATGGACACTTTTTTGAGGGTAACGTATATAACGATAGGAAGAAAAGAGTCAGCGGTAAGTCCGGTCAAGAGACTAAGAAATGTAAATAATAAAAAAGGTGCAAATTGCATTGAGTCTGACCGAGAATATTCTGCCGATAACGCTGGCCCATATCGACGTTTCAAAATAAACGAGCGTTGCTAATGTTTTTCTGACTTACGAAAACCCTGAAAAATAATCATGACATGACATGATTATGATTAGTCCTATAGTTAGAAGATTTATGTTAATTAACACAATGCTTACCCTTGGTGATGTTAGCGGAGTACTGCTTGATGGCGATCTTCTCGACGGTGCTCTCCAGCCCGAAGAAGTTGGTGACGTCGAGGTGCGCGCTCTGCTCGAAGCACGTCCACTGCGGGTTCTCGGGGTGGACCTGGACAAAAACATCATTCACATACCATGATTCTGCCAAAGGTTTAAACTGAAACGGAGATATTACATTCTGTAGAATGCAGAAGCCACCTAGAAACTGTTATATCCCCGAACAAAGGAAAACGGAGCCCAGACCTAAGTGTACGTTGGTGCGCAGGTTAATAGCGCTTTTGCTCAAACTTTTTTCTTTTTTCATAATGGCTGCAAGTAGAACTCACATTTATCCTAAATTCATTCAGATAAATATACAATACATATAGAAAAGTCAATGACACATGTACAATGAGCTGCAGAATTTCATTGCAATTTGTGCAGCCCATAGTACCTAACTTATTCAATTCATCCTACATGAACATGTAACTACCCTGATATACATCGTCCTTTGTATACTAACGTAGTTTTATCCCTGAACACATTTCCCGGCAAAGGAAATAAAAAATAAAAAGTTAACCATGGTAGTTATCTATAAAATATATTTTTTATGAGGGCCTTAAATCCTTCCATTCAACTTACTACATTTTTGTACATAGCTGTTAGTAGTATTGAAGCTTTTTATTTACTGTTTCTTTGTTTTTCCTTTTTTGAAATAAATATTATTTTCACTTACTACAACACCTCATGTAAAAAGTATCGCCCTCAACGTAACAGCGTTCAACCATCTACACACCATTCAGGACTTGCATGGCTGCTGCGTCCCTGGGGTCGGTTAAATTAAAGCATTATAACTATATAATTTTCGGGGAGCTCTATTTCATAGAACTCCGCTGATGTCATGAGGTTTGGCATGTACAATTTGTAAATTATTAGTCTGATGTCATGGCCTCGGTAATGAGTTAGAAAAACGACTTCGATAATTTACGTAATAAGTTAATGACGGTACTTTTAATGATAGCAACCAAATTATAATATCTGCCTATTGCGATGAAGTAAAAATCTAAGAACTACTTTGAAAAAAATGTGTATTTCATTTTGCTCGTACAAAAAACGGAATAAGTCCTAAAGCAAGGAAACACCTAATATTACCTTATAAAACGGAGACTCAGTCCCCAATTACGTTACAAGCGCAAATTCAATCTAGTGCATGAAACGCTCATTATTTCAAATTAGGTACTATACATATAACCCCATAGCGACCGAACTCTGATTCAGTTTTCGCAGAGTTGGGAGGAGTTGAGAATAGATTAATTATTTCGTATTTCGTTGCTACAGCCACTTTGCAAAGTTTTACAAACACACATTTGTCGTCGAGGATTCCAGCGAGGCCCGAGGTAATCCCAGAGCCGTGAAATGCATTATCAATTCAATGACAACGATTTTCTAGCTGCCTCTATCTCGTAGCATCACGTAGTAATGAAGGTACAAGATGCTAGGCAATAATCTATGAAGAACGAAACATTTTAACGACTTTAATTTTTCCATAGTTTTATCGGATTTGAGTCTCAAACTTAATAATATATAAGCTGTATTCGACGTACAACCCTGCCATACGATTAAATAAATAAATCGGATTGAAATATGCTGCACAAATGTTTATCATCGTTAGTAATAATTAATCATAAATTACACTAGCTGGAACCTTAAAATCCGTTCGGATTAAATTAGCCATAAAATAAAGCGGAACTCCGTTGCGCTGGAAAATAAGTTTCATCTTTTCAAGCAAAGGTCCTTCAGAATTCGCAACAAAAACATTAATTTATCTACCCCCAATATCCATTTATATCCTTCCAAATTCCGGTAGACATTTTTCGCCGTCAACCCGTCAACGTCACTCAATGTTTAATACAATCATTTGGCTTTGTCACTTCACTGAGCAAACCGAAAATCACAATCACAGAGTTTTCTGTTTCGGTAAACTCAAGTGTAAATGTCTGAGAGCACGCACGTTTGTTAAAACTAAAGAAACTCTTCGACAAAATAATTAAGAACAATAAGCCATACTAACTTCATTATCATTACTGCCAAACCGTACACTTATCAGTTCTTCAAATATCCAAATAACATTGTATAAAACTTGTTTTCCAACATTCAATGACAAAAATCTTGGTTTTCAGCAAATTCACAATGCTATTTATTGACTTATGTCTCCGAGACGCAATCGCTAACCGCTACTGTCAACCAACAGTTGTGTGTAAACAACGTTTATCGCAGACATCAATGCTATCAGCTGACGTTTCAAGTCTAGGCACCCTTGACATAAATAGAATACGGAAACGTGATTTGAACAACAATGTCCCGCGTTGACCGAGAGTTGGTGGAGAGACATTCTCTAGAGAAAAAACTCATCATCATTCCCTTATCCCATTTATTTGGGATCGGCGCAGAATCTTTTCTACCTCCATTTTTCTCTATTACTCGTTATCTCGCCGTTTACTTTCTTCTTATTCATTTCATCTTTCACACAATACATCCATCTTTCCTTTGGTCTTCCTCTTCTATATCCGTCCATAATATTCATACTTAACGCTTTCCTGGTTACGTGGCTTCACGTGCCTATACCACGATAGTCGGTTAGCTTGCAGTTTCTCTCTCACTCGTTTCTTATTCTGTCCATCAATGTCATCACCTTGAGGTCACCTCGCAACACTTATCAATTCATATGCTGGTAGATGTACCTAGATGTCTCTGGCTTGATTATTTGATGCTGACTGTACCCATAACTGTATCAAATACTCATCCCCGAATCTGAAGTATCATGTGAGGGTACAATCCGTTGACTGAAAACTTTAAGTATCCAAAGAAACACTTTCAGAATGAGCGAGCTATTTCTGTGCCCTCTTTATTGCCGAAATATATCACGTCCCGCCGAGCCACCGTATCGCTTTAACACAGCGTATGTCCCTCCGAATAAAATGTGTAAAATAAGTTAAAGCGACAGGGTTATAAATCGTATGTCTCTATGGATACAGCGTGTGTATTTTAGCGTTATGCTCACGCGTTTTCACCATTCAGGCTTAAATAATATCTACAGAATAAAAGCTATACAGAAGGTTCATTTTACATTAGTCTACACTACACTACATTTTATTGATTGTCTGTGTACAATAACTGTTGCAATGCGACCGACCGACACGTGCGACGGCTACGAACGCGAGCCGATTTGTTTAAACAAAAGAAGGCCCACCAATGCACATTTTGAACCATAGTGCACCATAAATCGGCTGTTATCGCGACACGTGATGCGTAGTGAACCACGTGAGCCACTCTTCATCTGTCATAGACATACGCCTGAACATAATCGTCTAAATTCAGAACGCTAATTTACTTGAAGCATCAATTTAATTTATAAATACTTAAGCCAACAATCAATTACCGCGATGCTAATTCGCTTTTCAACTTGAATTGAAAGTCGTCAAACGCACGTCCCACATAAATGAGAGGGTGTTAAATCGCACCCTGAGGGCAAACCCCAATGTATTTTAGTGCTAGCCCACGCATTTTGTTAAGTCCTGGTTTTGCGGGGTGAAAATAGACTGGAATGCTCGTAAAGCGAGGGGAATTTTGCGTTAAATTATACGCTTTCATATTGTGTAACAGACTCCTACGTGAGTTTAAGGATTAAAATATGTACTGTGGATTAATTTTAGTACATGCGTTTGAGAGTTTATTCTCTAATTGGGATTTGTTTTAATTAGTGACAGACCGAAGTTTCGGTTTCGGTTTCGGTTTCGGCCAGTTTCGGCCTAAAAATCATGTTTCGGCCAAAGGTTCGGTTTCGGCCAAAAAACAGCCGAACCTTTCGGCCGCGCCGAAACTTCCAACATCGTACTTTCGGATCGCGTTCGGTTAACGTCGGGTGCGCTCGGCAGTCGGCATGGTTGGCAATATGGCGTCGCTCGCCTGAGGTGACGTTTGTGTTTGTTCCCCGAATAATGTTAAGTAATTGACCGAGCGAGCAAAGCATTTCCATTTCAGCACTGGCCCACAAATTCTTTCGTATGCCCGGACGTTTGGATGTCCATGCGCTTACCGGCTGTTCTTGCCTTAATGTCGAATTTCTCAATCGATTCTCATGAAATTTTGTGAGTATGTTCGATAAGTATACCGGGCGTCCCAAGACTATGGGACACCAAGGGAAAGTACCTACCTTAAATATCGTAGATAGGATATTTTGCTGAAAGAAGACTTTGCTATTTTTAAAAGTTAGTAATTCAGCATTTTTTATGGGACGCCCTGTATAGTACTTTTTCGTCGATTCAGTTTTTCAAAATTTTTAAAATAGCGAAGATAGGAGGGTTAATATCATCACTACTTAATTTTATTTTTGTTATGAATCTGTCATCTCATATTGTAATTCTTAACGCTTTTCTTAAATTTACAAACAAATTGACGGCGATATTGGTTTTTTAGGATAAAAGTGAGGTTTACTTATTTCATAAAATGACTTAAGAATTCGTCATTGTTGCGTGTATGTAATAAAATTTGTACGTTTGAGTTAGCGTTACGAGACCACCTGATTGCAATTATAATAATTTAAACTCAATTAATTATTTTGTTGCTATGTTTTTAAAATTGTTTTATTTTATACCATATTCAATTAAAAGATCGCTGCCTCAGTACAGTATTTACAGCTGTTAATGCTACATTTTCATTTTCTGGGTAATTTAATTTTAACCAAGACCAAGTGTCAATGTTAAAATATCAATTGAACAAAAGTGAAACGTGAGTTTGTTGTGTAATTGCTTAAATTTGTAATTTTTGACCATTTCCACCCCCACTCCACTCTAAATACATCTTCACTTTCTTGAAATTTCTCTAATCGCCAAAAAGAATCTAAGTATATTCTTATAAAACCTACTCACAAAACTTCATGAGAATCGGTTAGGAAATACGACCTCCAGGCGAGAACACCCCAAAAAGCATCCAATCGCCCACACATATGATACGAAAGAATTTTGGGCCAAGCTGAAACTGAAACGCTTTGCTCCATCGGTCAATTATGCCAGCGATATGATTCATTGTATTCATATTAGATCTAGAAAGAAAGACCTGCTGATATTTTATACAACGTTTCAATCACGTTTATAAAAGGTTCGGTTTCGGTTTCGGTTTCGGTTTCGGCCGAAACTGTCATCAGAACCGAACCTTCGGTTTCGGTTTCGGTTTCGGCAGAAAAACGTGTTTCGGTCGGTCACTAGTTTTAATATAACAAAACGGAAGTGTGCTTTATTGTACTCGTTTTTAAATATCCTGTGCAATGCCTATTCTATTTTGAAATAGATATTTCTTATCCAATTAAATTGACTGTATTGTGCGCGTTTTTCGTAGAAGTGACCAAAAAGTTATACGGCATTGTTAAAAAAAGTGCTATGTAACGCATAGGAATGTTCTTTTTGAGCATATTTTGCACGAGTCAGTTAGGTACTTATATGTTCTCTTACCGATTTCGCTATAAGTTTCCATTTACAACCAATTTGCAAATTCTTGTCACGTTCACAACATGTCGAACAATTAGGTACACAATGTCAAATTGTCAATAGCGGTCTCTGCGATCTTGTATAGACTGCTCAATTACAAATTTTATATTCTCTAAAGTACAATAAATGGTTTTACTTTTCAAGTCCGTGTTTATCTTTCTGTGGTTCTGTTTGAGGTTGAAGAAACGCGTGAAGTGAACCAATCTGAACGCGGTTTATTGACGTGACAACGTCTTAATTTAGGTTGCGCTCGGAGTCACTCATGAAAAAATGTAACGCCCGCTCACGGTTGATGAGTGAGAGAGACAAAATATATTTCTATAGTTAAAATTTGTGCAATTCTTATTTTCATTCATCGAGCATTACTGTAACAAGAGGGAAGAGGGCGGAAGAGGGAAGAGGGAAGAGGGAAGAGGGAAGAGGGAAGAGGGAAGAGGGAAGAGGGAAGAGGGAAGAGGGAAGAGGGAAGAGGGAAGAGGGAAGAGGGAAGAGGGAAGAGGGAAGAGGGAAGAGGGAAGAGGGAAGAGGGAAGAGGGAAGAGGGAAGAGGGAAGAGGGAAGAGGGAAGAGGGAAGAGGGAAGAGGGAAGAGGGAAGAGGGAAGAGGGAAGAGGGAAGAGGGAAGAGGGAAGAGGGAAGAGGGAAGAGGGAAGAGGGAAGAGGGAAGAGGGAAGAGGGAAGAGGGAAGAGGGAAGAGGGAAGAGGGAAGAGGGAAGAGGGAAGAGGGAAGAGGGAAGAGGGAAGAGGGAAGAGGGAAGAGGGAAGAGGGAAGAGGGAAGAGGGAAGAGGGAAGAGGGAAGAGGGAAGAGGGAAGAGGGAAGAGGGAAGAGGGAAGAGGGAAGAGGGAAGAGGGAAGAGGGAAGAGGGAAGAGGGAAGAGGGAAGAGGGAAGAGGGAAGAGGGAAGAGGGAAGAGGGAAGAGGGAAGAGGGAAGAGGGAAGAGGGAAGAGGGAAGAGGGAAGAGGGAAGAGGGAAGAGGGAAGAGGGAAGAGGGAAGAGGGAAGAGGGAAGAGGGAAGAGGGAAGAGGGAAGAGGGAAGAGGGAAGAGGGAAGAGGGAAGAGGGAAGAGGGAAGAGGGAAGAGGGAAGGGGGAAGGGGGAAGTACAATGTTTTAGTAAACAAAATATATTTCTATAGTTAAAATTTGTGCAATTCTTATTTTCATTCAATTCCTTGTTCCTATTGTGCAATTTAATAATATTCATATCAATAAATATTCTACCGAGAATAAGACGTTGTCACGTAAAATCTTCCTTCGCCCGTAAAACCGACTTTACAGGCAACCATTTTTTTTTATCAAATAATAATTTCTTGGCAGTCTTTAACAATATATTTGATGAAAATTAGGCTATCCAATTTTACGAAGGTTTTAGATATTTCGTCAAAATGAAAAAAACATTAAAGGGATCTAAAACCGATTTCGGAAAAATAGGCAGTTAGTCCACATATGACGCTAGTCATATAGGATTTACTCCATTCTTTCGTTAGATACAAGTATTTGTTTTCCAAGGCCTTTACGATTTATAATCACGTGTATGCGTAAGTATGGCGTATACAATGAATCGTGTTACACGCACGCCTCTCGATCAGTTTATGATTATGAAGTCCTTACAGGATACAATTACGTGTTTGCCTTTAACGGTTACGTTTTATTACCGGGCGGAGCGTGATGCAACGTGGAAAGTTATCGCAATGTCGGCCGGTGCTCCTGAACCTCTATCCGGCGATTCAGGAGCAGTTTGCAGCAGAATTCTGTCGTAATCACTGCATTAAACCTTCCTGAGCAGCCGCGAGGAAGAGGCCGAACAAAATCGACATGGTGGTCCAATAATAACCGACCAAGTAACTGGACATTAAAGAACAGACGACCCAAAATTGACCGGTGAAAACTGACGAGGAAATCTGACCCCACGTAGGATGGGATAAGGGAAGGAAGAAAAGGAGGAAGAAGATGCCCTCAAATCAAATGGGATATGTAGTGAAAAAAGAATAAGTGTGCTCTTGAATGCAACGAGAATAAGCGCTTGACTTCTGCCATTGACTTCCTAGTCAACTTTTTGATTTTTAACGTCTCTCATTCCCGAAATGTGTACAATAACTGTAAAAATAACTTGAATGAAGGAAGCAATGAATGATATTTTCTTAAGCTGGCCGTTTATCTCTATACCTGGCAGAAATAGCTAATAAAAATAAAAACTAATACTAATACAACTAGACAAGATAAATTCATATAACGAGTAAAATTCACAGGAAACAACCATCATCTTTGACAAAAACTACGTAAAAGTTCCATATTGTGATTGCACCATTTTGTTGGTTAAATGCGTCTATAATTATAGTTAAATTGGAAGTACCTACTTAACCATAATCAATACCGTCACTGACGAAGTGAACGTAAGCTAAAAAACCTAACTTTAAATGTAAACTGCCGTATATTAACATTTTAAACATCACCGACCGCTGTCGCAAATCGCAATTTCCAGCGGGTCCTTGCGAAACGCCGGCGTCAGAAATTGCCGCGTGTCCAGGCTAAGATGTTTGCAATAACTCGCGTTAGGCGGCCATGTTGGAACTTCGTACTTACTGATGGGGAAATTAATTGGAATCTGGTCGCAACTCGATATTAATAGGCCTGCTACCTCGACTAGACAAGTACCAATCATGGAATCAATAAATTCTTAACAGAAACTTTGAATGTCACAATCTGAAGAATTTTACCCTAAGGCTGCGTTTCCACCAGAGATGTGCGAGGATGCGTTGCGAGGGATGTGTTTTTGTTAACCAATGCAATAAAGTCATTTACTTATCCTCGCTCAGCGCAACTGTTTCTATTGGTTAACAAAAACACATCCCTCGCTCTCGCTTCGCATCCTCGCACTGGTGGAAACGCAGCCTTAGATTGAAAACCAAGTTATCTGATACAAACTTAACCATGCAGCTGATATGAAAGAGTGGTTTTTCTGGGCATAAGGTATAGTTGAACAGGAGATCAGTTAAATCGAGCTCGCAAGCAATAGCTCCAGCTGGTTTGTCTCAAGTAGACAAAGTAATTCCTTACGTAGTATCGGCATTTCTCTAGCACCACGACCCTGTTTGCGAAGGACTCGTTGATGGCCTCGATCTCAAGCACGCGGGCCTTGAGGTCCAGGTGGTTCTTCTGGATGAAGTAGATATAGTCGACGCCGACCATCTGTGAACAAAGTCATCAATCAGTTGCCTAGCCTGCCATTTAAAAACACCACCATCGCATTCCTGTGAATGGAATATTTGAGCAGTAATTATGTTACACTACAGCTACTGAAATTTTATAGATTTGAGGAGATTCAAAGATCACAGAAGACCTCTGATGTATTGCGCTATTCCTCTTTCTCATAAGTAATTTACCTTGTAAATATTTCAAAGATACGAAGCATCGACGTTGTGCTGGCATCGGCGTGGGTATCCCGCTGAGAACTGTTGTCGGACCAGCTTTCCTCGGTTATAACGCAATCCAGCACGTCTAGCATAACTGTGACATGCGACTCTTTATCGCCTGACAAATACTACCTGATACTTTCCTTTTAATATCGTGCGAGCAAGACAGTTGACGCTGATTCGCGTGACAAGCGAAGTCGCGGCAAGATATGGTAGCACTCCAGCTCCACCTTGAGGCCAACTCCCTGATCAGCTTCAAACGTACCTTTTTCAAGAGATACGGAGCATCGACGTTGAGCTGGTACCGGCGGCAGGTATCCCGCTGAGAATCGTCGTCGGACCCGCTGTCCTCGATTATGATTATAACGCACTCCAGCTCCACATTGAGGCCAAGTCCTTGATCTATTTCAAAGGTACCTTTTTCAAGAGATACGGAGCATCTACGTTGAGCTGGCACCGGCGGGAGGTGTCCCGCTGAGAATCGTCGTCGGACCAGCTGTCCTCGGTTATGGCGCACTCCAGCACCACCGGGATCTGAGGGCAGTTCGGAAACCGCCGTTCGTATGCCTGCAACAAAGAAATGGTCGGTTAAACTTGGATTGGTCTAGCTTGTTTAACGCAAAAGAGGGAAAATTGTAACTAAAATTTGAATTTGAATTGAAAATTGAATTGAATTGAATGGCAAGGCATCCAATACATAATTGCCTTTTGCAGGGCGTTGAGCGCAATTTAATTAAAGAAAAGTAAATTAAATCTTTTCCAGCCTAGGATAAGTTATTCACTTCGTCGCTACCTTCTGTGCCATTGCAGTGCCCTAATGCAGTTATTTGCGGGAGAAAAACAATTTAATCTTTCCGCTTACAAATTGCATTTTCTATCAACCAATAAAAAAAACGCTAAAGGAATCTCAGCAGCTAGTAGACAACTGGAAGATATCAGCCTGAAATCGAAATATTAAAAAAGTTTTTGCTGAATTTAACCATTTTTTTATGCCCAGAATAACTTACTCTTGGATAGTTATGTCAAAACCCCATACAAGTTTGGCATTACTATCTGAGTTTGGTTGAATGCGTCCTAAATAATATAAGATAAATAGAAGTCTAAGGATTAAAGATTGGCTGCAAAATGTTCATATAAGTATGTAGGGAGGTAAAACAGAAGAGTACCGAATACGAGGGGAGGATTCATCTGTCCCAGTGGAACTTTCACAGACTACAGAATAAAATGAGATCGACTCCGCTTGGGTTGATTTGGGTAAAGGCGTTATATTTATATATTTCAATTTAATATTATCAATTTAAATAATCAACATAAAATAAATAAATACCTTTAGAAAATTTAAGCGCCTCGATAGTATTCAACGGGCAATTTAGAATAGCGTGATGTTATCTCAACGAAATTTAATAGGCTATTTAGAAGATAAGGGCCCGGAAGTGTTATCTAGACGTTATTATTAGTAAACAATTACCGTAGCTGATATAATTAATTAACCATTTCACTACCATGTAAGTACTTGACATTACATGCTCTTGAGCCTTTCAAGTTTTGAGTTGCCATATTGTCGCGATGGCGTGGAAGAAATATTACTCGTACATCTAGTATCGGTGTAGTAGGTGAACACATGTACCTATGGTCCACAAAGCATGAAAAAATATTACTAGAAAATAAAAGTGTACAAAGGTGAACTCAACTCTATAAGGGATAAAGTATAGGGAGTAAGTACTGAGTACGAGGGGCAAACCGAAATGATCGGGAATTTAAAAAACTATGTGCACTATATACATAAATTATATTTTATTGTTTTTCGAAGTATTCTCCGTTACATTCAATGCACTTTTGCATTCTTTTAAACCAGTCATTAAAACAATAATTCCAGTTTGAAGTAGGCATTGCCAAAATGGCCGATTTATAGGCTTCCACAGCGGCTTCTGGGTTCTCAAACCGCTGACCACGCAATAAATCTTTAATTCTAGGGAACGTAAAAAAATCATTTGGACTCAGGTCAGGGCTGTATGGAGTATGGGACATCAACTCAACGTTTTCGTCGTTCAAAAATTTAGTTGTTTTGTGGGCGGTGTGGGAGCTCGCATTGTCGTGGTGTAAGATGACGCGGCGTCTCGGGTTCCCTTGGCGAAGTTCGGCCAGCACCTCCGGCAAACAAACTGTGATATACCAATCAGCGGTAACGGTTCTTTGTTCTTCTAGAGGAATTGTAGCAACATGCCCCTTTTTTGAGACGAACGAAGCCACCATCTTCTTCGACACGCTTCGAGAACGCACAACTTTCGTTGGTTTGACCTCGTCATCGAAGACCCATACTGCCGACTGGTGCTTTCTTTCAGGCTCATAAGAATAAATCCAGGATTCGTCACCCGAGACCATATTATAAACGGCTTTTGACTTTCCTCCATTGTAGCATTTCAGAATAGATCGGCACCAATCAACACGAGCCGCCTTTTGCTCTTCAGACAAATTATGGGGTACCCATCGGGAAATCAATTTTCTGACACCCAATTCACCATGCAAAATAGTGTGAATTGCAGTCATTCCAATGCCTATGGTTGCCCGAATCTGCTCGTATGTCACATGTCTATCTTCTTTTAGTAGTTTTTCCACAGCCGCGATGTTTTCAGGCGAAACCGCCGTTTTCGGCCGACCTGATGAAGGTACGGTGCCAAGAGAGGCACGACCCCGTCGAAACTCAGCATACCACCGATATATTGTCGTCTGACTAGGTGCTTCAATGTCGTATATAGTAACAAGCTCATTGCGACATTCATCTGGAGATAAGCCACGACGAAAGTTATGGTAAATAATTGCACGAAAATTTTCACGCGTCAGCTCCATTTTGTTCATCGAGTTGTCAATTTAAAAATGGAATTAAAAAAATATATCGTTCTTTTTTTAAATTGTAAAAACGGCATCGTGATTGTAAGTCGCCAGTATGCATGTGACAAAAAAGGATTTAATGTAACTCAGTTTAAAGTACTCTATTCCCGATCATTTCGGTGTGCCCCTCGTACACGGCGGAGCTGTTATATTGAGAGCACAAAAATATATATAAATACACGAACACGACTGTTTTTGAAAATCAGAGCTTAAGACATATACAAACTGTTGTTTTAAAGATACAGAATTATTGAAAGGCCGTTCGGAAGGTCGCCCTTTAATACTCGTGTTAAGCTCTCCTATGAACGTCAGACTCATGTAATGTAAGTGTCGTGTCTCGATTCAAGTTTATTTGGTTCGACTGTTGGCTTTAATTTACTTGACTAACTCTTTTCTACCTACCACAAATCTTAAATATATTTTTAAGACACGGATTAACTTTGCCTTCCCGGAAAAGCACCTATGTTGGCGCGAATAAAGTACTAGGTAAGCGTTCATTTTATTATTTCGCTTCTAATTATTTGTTATTTGTCCTCGCACGCACAGACTTAGCTCCAGTGGGAAGGCAGCCTAACGATCGATGTGTTATAGTATAAAACAGCTACAGGGACAATGAAATCCGATAACATTGCCACCATCCACCTGTTATATGACTCCTAATCGCCACGTTGTGAACAGTTCAGCTGCACTGAGTTGCGTAATCGCAATGCATGCCGTTGATAGCTGCCTAATGCATTTTTATAATGAATCGATGCGCAGCAGTCATTGGTCAACGCAAATACAGTTTCATAATCAGTATCTTGATGTCAATTCAAACACAGTAGAGACACATGTCAATTTGGTTGCTAACAAATCTATTTTAATAGGATCCCAACTACCAACCACACAGTCGTATCCGAGTACCGCAAAACTGTTATTTCACAGCGTTGACGTTTATTTATCAACTGCACTGCAGCATCATCACGCCTGTCAAATAGTCGAAATTACAGGCGGTAAGCGCCCCAGGTGTGAAGTAATGGTTATCGAACCGGTAAGGCACCAGGAATGTCCTAAGCCACATTTTTTACGCAAAATGTGAATTTTACTCGATTTTATCGACTAATAGACGGGTAAGATCCTATATCGACACGAAAATACGCGACCTCAGAGTAAAAGAGCGGTAGGGAGAAGTCAAAATACTGTCACTATAATTTCCATTGCGAATTTATCAGGAAACCAGCATATGGCTTGATCGATTCAGATAATGACTGACACTAGCAACGTCACCCGGCTTATTGTGCGAACGAGGAAACTACACAGGAAGCGGCACGAGGAAAATCCTCTTCAAGGTAAGTGACATTTATGCCGTACAAGTAAAAGGGCGGGGTTGAGACTGAAAAGCTAGTCGCTTATGCCCTTATGTGGTTGTTGTGCATCGAGGTAGCCTGAGCTCTCCGACCGAGCGAGTAAAATGGCAGGGTTGAGACCTAAAAGCTAGAGAGTTATGCTCTTTTGTAATTGGAAGGTTGCGTAAGGTAGCATCGAGGCTACCTGGGTTTTTATTCGATATCTTTGTAAGGACATTATGGTGTGTGATGTCGCTAACTTGTTTCAGAAATTTTGTTATGACTGACGTGGCTGTATGAATTGAGGGCTTGAAGATGCATGCAAGATTTGACTGGCAGACAGTTAATGAAACTTTAAATAATTTGAAACGTCTGATAGAAATATGGAAAGGGATAAAGCCGTTAAGCGTTTCAACCGCTCTTTCCCCTACGTTACCAAATATTCATATATACTTAGTATACGACTAGGTATATATTATATACGATTTGGATAAAATTTTAGTGGATCTTTTTATTTTCATTTAATTTTAAAGCATTTAGACAGCGATCCCTTTACTTTTAAAGGGAAATCTTCAAGCGTCACGCAGGGAACATTGTAAGGTAAGTATATCCATGAACACCTGGATTTGTAATCCAAACAGAATTCTAGGATACTATAGACTCACGCACCGTAAATAATCTTGACCACAAGTAAACATGTCGTATAACCGTTACAACAGAGCTATTGTTCACTTCCTACATAACTCCACAGACGACAGCCGGTTCAGGGAACATAGATTAGTTTGCGAACTGTCATTGAGACATCGGTCGCAAACAGTGACCGGAAAATGTCGCAAACACTTTAACGACGTGTTTTGTCGTCTATTCCGCTGCCTTCTAAATATAGGTAAATGTCAATATGTCAATATTTCTGTGAAATAAACGCCCTTTTGTGTTACAATATTGATTTGACTTGCTGGTTCTCTGTTGATTCTACGTCAATTACTTATGTTTGAGACGACGTGAAAGAACACATTGACGACGAATGACAACTTAAGCCGTATATGTAGTCTTATACACTTATAATAAGTTTTGACATAAAATATCAGGCACAACTCAGTTTTTTCATATCAGATATCAATAAAACCTAGATAGGTTCAAAGATCTTTATTTCTCATAAGAATACATGAATATTCACTTACATGAGAATCTAAACATACAACTAGTTACCTACTAGGAATCTTAATCGGTGAGCGCACACTTATATTATAAGTAATAATATATACGCACATTTAAAACTAAATACAGTACACTTATTCGCCACGTATGGTCCCACTGGAAGATAGCGCTGGCTCTCTCGCGAGCTAGCATTATGCTGAGGTGGGACCGTTTCGAGACCGTTCACTCATAATTAGCGTATGTACTTAGTTTATAGATTTTTATTTTTTCTTTGTCACTATTTATCTACGCAATTATGTTTTGTCCAAATAAATGTTTTTCTTTCTTCTTTCTTTCTTTATTTATAACTTAATTTAATGAGTTTTATGTCGGGTATGTAGTACAATTGCAATAGATATCAGTACCTAATTGTATCATCGTAGAACATAACAATAGAAAATTAAATAATTATTATACTCATGTCTCTAAGAACCTGCGGACATCCATCATTATGTAATTTCACGTTGTATAGTCATCTCCAAAAGTAGCTGATAAGTGATAATTTAAGTATGCACATTGACATATGCAGTAGTATAATTGTCAGCTACATACTTTTGATGTTGATCGTACGTGATTCAAACAATGTGAGAACGCATTCCTAACCCAATTCGGCCATCCTAAATTAGTAGAACAAATTCCCGACCTTCCCGCGGGTTGATTAATTCGTTTCAACTTCTCTATCTTCTCATCGCTCAACGGATAAGGATACTAGCTGCGCCACGCGGTGTTACCCGCTCATCCCACGGGAACCCTACATTTTTTCGGGGTAAAAGTAGCCTATGTGTAAATCCAAGGTTTCAATTACTTTCATACCAAAATTTATCAAAATTGGTCCAGCCGTTTGAGAGTGAAGAAGTAAAAAACATACACATAAACACACTCACAAACTTTCGCCTTTATAATATTAGTGTGATAAGATAACATCAATAAAATTATAATCAGTGAATTAAATAAGGGCTTTTAGACAGGGGGAAGTGGAAGATGACGAATAAAGCAGACCCCACCATAAGATGGGAATAATAACTCCTCAGAAGAGAGAGAGTGAGAGTGAAGAATGTGTGTACATTGATCCTATATCACGATGTCCTATGTAGCAAAAACACTAGGCTTTGATAAAATTCAAAGCTATCCGTCGCAATCATAGCCTACCGCGACCACAAATCCGGCATTTCGTCCTTGACTGGTTTGACGACATGCGACGGCAGGTAATTGCAGCTGTCATTATCGACATACGAAGTCATATAAGGCAGCGGTACGCTTGAACAATGACTTTAAATGGACATCAAGTATTCGCCTGAACAACGACCATCTAATGCCGTTAATCACCTTAACCACAATAAAGGTACCAATATGTTCTGGATAATTCTAGAAAAGTGGCGAAACAAATGAGAGAGACGCTTTTCTGTAAAAATTTAACATCTTATATAGCGATTTCAGATCAAAGTACGTCATATATTTTAAATAAACCCACCAATTTAGCCCTTAATTTGACAAAAAAAAAACGAAGGGCGCTAGTTCAAGCCTCGTTAAGGTTGAATAGAGCAAACAATTCTCGTTCGAAAAAAAATAGAAAAAGAAGGGTGTTCATCCTGGCGAACATTGTCAAATTAAGGGTTAGGACTTTTTGTCATGATGGTGCTATAAAATCACTATGCCACTTTCGCTAGACTGCTCTTTCAAAGAGATTGCTCAAAGCAACTCTCTTGACTTAAGGCGACTCCGTACGTGGAATGGTGATTTTTAAAGTCCTAAGGCTCGTAATCTAGCCAACGGAAAAATCTGGAAAAAATATATGTTATTTTGGACTATTTTTTCTAAAAAATTATAGTTGGATTTTTTTTTAAAGCAATAATTACTATGGAAAAAATAATGTTGAAATAGGGTCGTTTTCAATTTTCAATTCCCTAAGGCTTCTAAACTACAAGTGATATTTACACGGCTCTTTCGCAAGAACATTGACAATTTATTGATCTTTAATCGTATTGTTTAAAAGTTAGTAAAATGGAAATTCGGTCTAATAAAGCATCAAAAAAACTGAATTTCCGCGAGCGCGGCCGTGCCCGGGCTGCGAGCTCAGTGTAAATCTAACCGTCGAAGGGGAAGGCTGTGTCACTTGCTCTCGCGATCCATCTAGTTACGGAAAATTGTTATAGTACCGGATCCCGCGGAGGTTCGATCTGTCTTCGTGCGTTTGAAGTGTATTTTAAGAGAGTGTAGTTCGTTTTTTCACACGACTACGCTATGCGACATAACAAAAAGCACTCATTTTCATATAGAATTAAATTCAACTGTTTTTTTTCGTATTTAGGTATCTATTAATTTTAAGTACTTATAAAAAAAAATGTCATTGCTTAGCATTCCCGAACACATTTGGATACTTAGATATTCTCAGTCATGGGCCCACACCAGACAGGATTCCCAGAAAATAACACTTTTGGTGTGGGTTTTAGGGCCCTTCTCTGTGTAATATTAGAGTACCGTACAGTTGAATTAATGAAAAAATATATAACTTTATTTAGACTCATCGTAATGCCCGGACTTGATTTTTTACTAATGCTCAGAATTTTTCTCTCTAAGTTTGCCAGAGGGCAATGAAACGATCTTGAATCAAATTAATCGATCACGGAAGGAACGCCAAAACCCAAATAGCTTACGTAACCCAGACAACCGCTAAACTAAAGTAGAGCTGACACGTTTGCCGCATGTCAACCGATCTGCAGATCAAGAAATCTACACCCACCCAATAAAATTCGGCGTCACGGTAGATCACGATGGAGATGGTGGGACTACCTGGATGTATTACAAAAGGGTTGGACATTGCTGATCTAAATAAGGACGAGTGGAAAAAAGATAGAGGCCTTTACCCGACAAAGGGACGGCACAGGCTTATATGCATAATAATCTGAAAAAAAAAACTTTTGAGTCATGTATAAGTACATTCAGTTATCGAAAGCTTGTTATTTTATTAAATCTTTTATCTATCCAAATATCATAAACCCTCCATGATGCGTTCAAGAACGGCACATTATGACCACCATAAAAATAGACTGTTTTTTAGCACAAATTTCTTATTTCGATAGAATTATTTATTAAAATTTCGAACATCTCTGAAAAACAAAGAAATTTGATTTGACCTCTATTCTAATATCAATCGAGATGACGTTTAGTTCGAAATGAATTGTCAATTTTCAATCAAATTTGACAAATGTCACACGTAAGTAAGATATCGAACGATATGATAGTTAGGGCCGACTCTAGTTTGTCTCTGAATTAAAATAAAAACAATGACAGCTGCCAGAAAACTTCATTACCGCCATTATAAAAAAAAAAATGCCTTTTATTTCTTGCAAGAACAAAAAAAAAAATGTTACACATGTTACCGCCATTACCGGGTAATATTTGTTATAATGTGCGACTTCTGAATGCATCATGGAGGCTTATGATATGTGGCTAGATAAAGTAGTATATGTAACTGTACATAATTAGGCATTAAAACACTCGTGTGATGTTATTATGAAACTTGCCTTCGGCTCGTTTCATAAACCCATACTCGTGTTTAATACCCTTCATTATGAACAGTCACATGAAGTACTATTTATTGTATTCATATATCACATTACACCGAAAATATGTTATTACCTTCTTAAACTTCAAAACCTACCTTTGCACTATAAAATGGTAAACATTTAAAACTAGCCTGGTTATGAATAAATTTTTCCATCTTGAAATTTTATGCGAATGACCATTTTTATCGGCTAAATTTCATATATACTGATTAAAAGTGATAAACCTCATTATTTATAGATTTAGGTATTTTTACCGGAAAAATCGGAACCCATAGGATCATTTTGCTGACCGTCCGTCTTTCTGTCACGACCCTTTATCTCGGTAACGCGTGTAGGTGTCGAGTTGAAATTAAAACCGTCTACACGTCGTACTTTGGTCTACAGTCCTTTGAAGCTGTAAAAAATCGAACTTCTAAGTTAACGTAAAAAAATATACGGCTCTTTATGCCGCAAAAAAACGTATCTACGCTGGAAAGGAAAATTATCCAAGAGACACGGAGCTAACTTTACAGGAGATCTAAAAAACTACGAACTTTTTCAAAAAATAAAAAGTTATTAAATATTCTGTGGACCTACTTTTTAAATGAAGCATTTTATAATTATAAACAACATCATGTTCTCTACATGTCGCTTTTGTTATTTTGTCTATTAATGGAATAATTTAAAATTTAGCATCGCTTACGCAAAATGGCTGTCAAAATAGAATTAGGTAGAATTATCTAAACGACACGTTTCCCGAGATATTAGTCAGGTAAAATAGTATAATCTACATTTTACACAACAATCAACACAGTAAACAATATCTATGTGCATACGATGCTCATTTTATATAAACAATATCATGTTTTTTACATGTTGCTTTTGTTATTTTGTCTATTAATGGAATATTTTAGGATTTAGCGTCGCTTACGCAAAATGGCCGTCAAAATAGAATTAGGTAAAATTATCTAAACGACACGTTTTTTCGAGAAATTAGTCAGGTAAAATAGTATAATCTATTACACAACAATCAACACAGTTAACAATATATATGTGCATGCTCATTTTATAGTCAGGTAAATATATAAACATGCATAAATCAGCATGAAATAAATCAAGAAAAATTATCTAATCTCCTTTGTAGGAAATATTTCAGACATGAAAAGCTATTTATCGTACAATAAAACCTCACGATTAATGTTTTAATTAGAGGAAAATATTTATTTTCAAACATTAAAATTAATGAAGTGACATTTAAAGTTCTCTAAGACAAAAACTTATGGTCCAACTACGCAAATACAAAAAAGAACTGCTTTAGATATGTTAAAGATTTATTCATCAGATATCACGTGAAATTTCAATTTTATCAATTTTTATGTGTGATCCTGATGTGCTGAAAGATTTCCAGTAGTTCTAGACCAATGTATGGTAGCAAACGATAGCTATGACTAATGAGAACAGCACAAGAGTTCTCAAGACTGCAATCACTCGGTACTCATTAAGGAATTTTAAATCACGAACTACGTGAAATTTCAAGTTTTACAATTGCAATGAGATAATATCCTATCCTAACAAGAGTAACAAAACTACCTACAACTCTGTGTGGTATAAGTGACGTCTCGTAAGACACTGTTTGAGCGAGATGGCGTTTGGGTTCATCAAGCGAGTCCAGAGTAATGCCTTAGCGCCACAGACACAGATTTACACCGCAGGTGGGCCTAACGGCCTTTATAAATATATTGAATTACTACTAAATGTGTGATATTTTATAAAACAGAACCGGTAAAGTTGTCTAACTACCAATTTAACGAAAATATTTGTTTTTTTAGTACATTCTATGCGACAAATACGACTCAATTGTCATTCAAGCAATTAAAGATAAGCGACAGTAGTCGATCAAAGTCATATTAGGTAAAAAAGGATAAGCGACAATGGTTTCATAGTATCACCGCAGGTAAATTTGGATAATCGCCAATAGTTAAGATACGACAATCAGGTAATTTAATCTAACTATGTTATTTTTTTTATAGAATCTTATATCGATTCTGTTTAATAATGTGGAAATACCACATTTTTACTTTTTGGCTAATGCGCATAAGCATTTTAAACACACATGACACAGAGGGCGCTCCAGTAGCGAAGAATTATGGAATCAAAGATTTAGTGTGATTGACGTAACGATATGATAGCTCAGTTGGTAGAGCACTACGCCGGAAACTTAGGGTCGCAGGTTCGAGTCGTGCTTACATTGCAGTGGATCACATTCAATGTTTCTTTCATAATTTACCTTTATGTTAATTTTATCATAAAGACATAGGTAAAATGCCTCAAACGACATTAAAATATATTTTACGATCAGGTAAAAACAGTTAACCAACAAGGGCAAGGTTAGTTGCAATAAAGAAAAATTATCCAAGTTGTTTGATCTGTTTTGACAAATAAGTAAAAAAGCTATAAGGTTCATTATTATTCAAAAAACTTTTTATGTAATCTCCATTTTGCTAAAAAAACCTCAAAAATCAAGTCGTTTAGTAGAAAAAAAAGTAGAGATCCTCTAAATCACCGACGGGATAAGCGACACAAAAGTCGTCAGACAGATGTATACGAGACCCAACCCATTCGATGCAGAAAAATCTGCCGATCCCAACAGTGTGTATAACTCAATATCCCCAAAAATGTCGCTTAGATAAGTTCTCCTTTCCAGCATCGGCATATTTTGACACTCACGTAAATTAACATTTATAGGGTATCCATTGACCTTGAACATTGAAATTTGCCAAAAAATTCGTCTAGTAAAATATCGTCAATATCAACAAGTATAGATAGGGGAACATCTGAGAACATTACTAATGTAGTCATAAAAAACTATCACTGTTTATAAGTAGGTAAAGGACGTAAATCCGTTTTCCAACGGTAAAGTTGAGTTTGTCGCTCTATTATTTATAGTTTATCTTTTCATTAGAGCAGCATGACCCGGGGGATAAAGCTGTGCCTTCACTACTATGTTAAAATATCGGTTTATCCGCTGGGTCACTGGGATTTATTTATTAAAAAACGATATTTATTATTTCTGCATGATTTTACACGTATAATCAAGAAGCTTGTCGGCATTTTAACTATTTTTGGTAGGTACCTACACATACAAAAGAAACTAAAAAGTATTTTTCGATTCGAGACTTCCAAATGGCCAATTTCACTTATTTTTTTGGAAAATAGCTTTGAAGCATTTTATTTTTAATATTCTACTGTAGTAGGTAAATAGATATTTAGTACTAATCCGAAATAATTATATCATTGTTTAAATGATTTATTTTACTTCGAGATTTTTCAATGCCTTTAAATAAGGTAAATATAAGGTTTGTTGATCTTCAACTCACGCTCGGACTATGCGAGTGTATGAAGCTGCTTGGACGCCACTCAACGAGATTATGAACGAAGTAATGTTCCGGGGGCGCACGGTCGGCGGGGGGAATAACGTTAGGCTCCGCCCAGATCCTCAAGGACGTTGGGATTAGGAGTCGCCTTAAGTGTATCATCACCTTCAGCATTCAGGACGACCTCGTCAAAACAACTCCATCTACCTTAAAAGGACTTATTCCTTTTATTTTTCTATAGTTTTGCCTGAGTTCTAGAAAGTAACATAGCTAATTTCGAATAATTTTTGAAACAAAAATTATCAGTGAAAAATAAAAACTGAAGGATTTCAAATATATACCAATAAATCGGAATGGCTCTAGTCTAGGTAGTAACACTGATACCATGTTAAGAAACGTGTTTGATTATAGAGAAAAATGTCTAAAACAATCAGCAAAAAGGCATAAGCGTATGTAGTCATTTCAAACAAACATTTTACTTTAGGCTGCGGTGACGATGGGTGCCTGTCGTATCGCATAACGTTTTTTGTCCTAAAAATGTTTGGCAGAGAATGTTTGGCATACTGTTGAATGGCATACTACTCGTTTGTCCTAATAATTTTTGCGCATACTCATTTTAAAGTCCTATAGCAAGTTTATCCTAATATTGATAACTCTAAAATCTAATTACCTAAAGGATAATATTCCTAACATTAACTGCCCTAAGAATTATTTTGCCTATTATTAAATTGGCTAAAATTACAGTACCTAAACTAAACCTTCAGGCAGGTCAGATTTTGGTTAGGTTAGGTACGACGACGAGCGAAGCGAGGAGGAGTGTTAGGTAGAACTGTGACCCTAACGAGCGAGCGAAATAATATTAAAATGTAGTAGTCAGTAGGTTAGGTTAAAGACCGAAAACTGTAGGTTAGGTTAGGTTTGTTTTATGACCATGGATAGCGAAGCGAGCGGAGCGTCAGAATGCTTGTTTGCATGGAGGTATATTAAAATTTAGCAGTTAGTAGGTTAGGTTAGACCGAAAACTGTAGGTTAGGTTAGGTTTGTTTTATGACCATGGATAGCGGAGCGTCAGAATGCTTGCTTGCATGGAAGTATATTCAAATTTTGCAGTTAGTAGGTTAGGTTAAAGACCGAAATTTTTAGGTTAGGTTAGGTTTGTTTTATGACCATGGATAGCGGAGCGAGCGAACTGAGTGGAGCGTCAGAATGCTGGCTTGCTGCATGGAGGTATATTACAATTTAGCAGTTAGTAGGTTAGGTTAAAAACCGAAAACTGTAGGTTAGGTTAGGTTTGTTTTATGACCATGGATAGCGGAGCGTCAGAATACTTGCTTAAAAATCTTCGAGATTTAGGTTTAATGAAACGTAGTCAAAATATTCTTAGCACATTAAATATTAGGAACATTACAATTATGCACATCAATCATTCGATAGTTGAATTTTAGCCACATGAAACGATAGGACAAATAATATTTAGGACAAACAATAATAGGAGCAACAATTTCGGACAATCAAAAATATGCGGAACAAAGTGTATGCCATACGTTATTAGGACAAAAGACGTTATGCGACACGACGATAGGACTAATAATTGTATGCCATCCGATATAAACCCGTGACGATCTGTTTAATATTTATCGGCCACTTTTACTCGGCGT
This sequence comes from Apotomis betuletana, assembly GCA_932273695.1. Classification (NCBI taxonomy): domain Eukaryota; kingdom Metazoa; phylum Arthropoda; class Insecta; order Lepidoptera; family Tortricidae; genus Apotomis; species Apotomis betuletana. The sequence goes on along the minus strand of OW026309.1, from coordinate 2,159,868 downwards.
TTGTATTCTTCCCACGCGGGTGACGACAATACTACTATTAGTCACATAAAAGGACAGCCGTAATTACTGTTTGAGTTGACCTTGGACACTTTCGAAACTAAATAAGTTTCAGTCAAAATTTTGAATTTCGTGACAAGATTTTATAGCTCTCTAGATATCAGTTGCCGACTGATACTGTCAGCTTTTGTTTTTGTCATCAAAATTATGTAGGTATGCAAAATTCTATATCTGCTTCAAAATTGAGTTGCAACGTTGCAAGATCCCGCCCAAAAAAAACATAGTTACATACATTGCAAGATAAATGCATGCTACAGGGATGTGTCCTATGGTCTTTATTCTATATGAATAGCCACTATATTTAATATGTATCTGATAGGTAATAACACTGGAAATATACGACGTATCTATTCATAGATCAGTTAGAAGGAGGGAGTTATTATTAGACGACGTTCTCATCAAATATGTATAATGCGCATGCACCGCCTGCTTGTTTCAGATTGTCTCTTGCAATTTCCCTGACATCTTGAAAGATATTGCGTCTAAGACATGTTTATTTATATAAACTTCAAGAGACGGTTTTTAATAACCTCAGCAGAGTTGTTATCAGCATATCTACCAGTATATTATCCACAGCTTAAATGCCTTAGATTTCTGTAAATACAATTGCGAGTACAAATTACAAAGCAACGCTAGAGCTAGTAGCACACTAGAAAAATTCAAAACAGCAGAGATCGTGGGTTCGATTCCTACTTGTACTTCAGTGGATTGCGTAAAATGTTGGCTTCTTATTTATCCTTTGTATTTATATACAAATACAAAATTATTTATTGTTTGAATGTGAGTGGTTATAAATGGCCAATACCCTCCAGGGTTAGTATTAGGTCACATCACAATCAGCCTGAATTTGGCGTACAATACTTTGCCTCTCAATATGCATGTCATTAAAACCAATGGAAAATAATCAAATTATAGTTGAAGTAATGCAAGCTGAGCTAATCCACTTAAGAACTGAATACCATTGAACAAACCACAACTGGTATAGTTGAAGTAATACAAGCTGAACTAATCCACTTACCTGCATTCACAATAGCATTGTGTCTAATACAATCCTATCTGCTTTTGTTCTCATAAACGCGAACCTGGCGCCAACCAGTTACTTACAAAAAAAGGTTAGAACTACATTGCGTGGATATTGAATTTTCAGCCTTATTCCTTGTTGAATAGGTTTAAAATGTTTGTTGACGAGAGATCATAGTCCTTTTTCAAGAGAATACGATCTTGAGGAGGGTCATACGGTTGTAAAATTCCAAAAAGTTATGATCACCATTATTCTACCAGGTTTACCAGTTGTGGTTTGTTCAATGGTATTTAGTTCTTAAGTGGATTAGCTCAGCTTGTATTACTTCAACTATAAACCGCAAATTAAGATAACGAGCTCGTAGTAAAAGCAGATTGTAACCACCTTGGAAGGTTAATATAGATTATCGACTCTATTTCCTTGGACATTAGACTAAAAAATGCACTAACAGAATAATGGTGATCATAACTTTTTGGAATTTTACAACCGTCCGTCTCTTCACAAGAACGTATTCTCTTGAAAAAGGACTATGAACTCTCATCATCAACCATTTTAAACCTATTCAACAAGGAATAAGGTTGAAAATTCAATATCCACGCAATGTAGTTCTAACCTTTTTTTGTAAGTAACTGGTTGGCGCCAGGTTGGCCCTTAAGAGAACAAAAGCAGATAGGATTGTATTAGACACAATGCTATTGTGAATGCAGGTAAGTGGATTAGCTCAGCTTGCATTACTTCAACTATACATTAAATAGCAATGTCAGACCAAAAATACGTATTGTAATATGTAAATAAGAAATGTGGTAGCGCCACAAAAATAGGCTCAACATGATTATGTTCAACATTTCATGACGAGTTCCCATTTAGCCTACAATAAAATTATATCCCCCTTAACCTTCCGTGACAGGCGATTGTTCCGATAAGTGGCTAGAACTGCCCTGCGACCTACATAAATGAGCTCAATCCATAATACATTCACGATCCGGCGTTGATTCGATAATCGAAGGCGCGCGTCCGGCCTTCGGCGGCGGATATGAAATCGAGATTACAACACTCGCTTTAACAGAATACTCTCCTCTACCACCTCTATTCCTTCAACTCTAAGGCTCAAACTTTGCATTTAACGTTTAGTTTATTTCGCCTTCCACTTAAGAGAACTGTGGCGGAATTTCATTTCCTTACACAAATTCCTTACAAGGCTTTGCTCTTCCTAGCTCGCCGGATTTTCTGAGATAGCGGCAGCCTTGGCATAGTTTATCAAATTTTGCAACATTTACTTTAATTATGTCTCAAGTTTAAATACCAGGTAACTATATTTACTAACCTATTTCAGACACAGTTTACATGGGGAAATCTTTATGGCTTATCTGAACTCTAAGCCAGGTATTGTCATCAATCATCATCTTTCGCTGTCGTATTTTAACGCTAGAAAACTCGTATATCTTTGAGCTTGGTGTGATGTAGATAAGTTTGCTTTGTTCGAGAAATAACAGTTGGCGTAACCCTGATTGATATCAAATTGGCCTTATCACAAATTACGGCAATAGGTTATTTGACCAGATAGCTTGTGGAGGTAGACTAACATAGCAGCGATTGAAACGCTAATGAACCTTCAATCGCTCCTTCCACACATTACTTGGAAAGCAATCATTAATGTACTTTGGGCCACTAACTTAATAAATTTTCCTTCGTTCAGGCCTGCGGCTCGGCCCGACCTAGCTGCAGGCCAAGCAAATCGGATTATTATGATAGCCTCAATAATCTCGTTATTTAACGGTGGCCCCGGGGGACCGATCGGAAATCGATGGCCACTCTGCTTCTTATATTCTGTGACCACAACTAATGTGATTATTATTTTGGTTTACTTAACAACTGTCAACTATTTGCATGCCTATTTCATGGTTGAACGCACTGAACTTTTATGTATAATATGTATATCACATTTTACTGTGTTCGAAGCAAATAAAAATCTTTGAATTTTTGAATCTTATTGTCTTGAATGAATGAATCGTTTATTCTTGTCCTTATGGTATTTATTGTGCTTCATTTACAATGTTGTATTATATTATAGTATCACGCAAACGCGGCAAACGCTTACGGCTGTTGATCTGAGGATGGACATAACACCCAGTGACAATATAAAAATGTTAAATTTGTAAAATATTTACATTCCATATACAGATTCTTTAAACTGTATGTAATAAAAGTACAGCGTGGCCTAAATATTAACACCTGAACGACTAGATTTTATATAAATGTGTACAATAACAGTCATTCTATTCAACAAAGTGTTTACATATAAGTATATTAGATACATAAACGCAGCAAGCGGAACATCCACATTAAACGGTGACTAGAGCCCACTGGTAGGTATTCCACCACCGGTGGTCTGGACACTTACGTTAATGCGATAACTTTGTTTATTATGCTAATAAGTGGCTTGAGGCACTTTACTTCTGTTTTGACAGCCACTTATAGTGGTGTTTTTGATACGGAACAAACTTTTAAAAGCGTGTCATTATTTTTGAAAGGTTCATGCGCCAGACAGTTTCGGGAAAACAGTGAAGATGAGTCACTGCCGCGGAGCTGTGAGTTAACAAATAACAGTGGTCGAAGTCTCCACCCGAGTCAGTGGATACATTTGTCACTTTGTACCGCTGTTTTCCACCTTACGCTTTTTTACCCTCACACGAAGGGATTTCGAACAAACTCTAGGACACTAGGATAAATCTGTGTGTCTTTAGAAAACAGCTCTCGTTTACGCTCAGAATAGCAAAGGTCTAGTATCTAGTATCGTGGCTCTCGATTCTTTTGTCGAACGATATCACTTGATTGCCGCCTGCCGGCATTATTGATCGCTGGTCGACCATCGCAGGCTTATTGTCGGTCATGTTGAGAAATATACATCGCATTGTACTGTTCCTCATAAAGAAACGTATAAGTACTGAATTATAATAATAATAAATCAAGCAGTAAACCGAAATTGATGCCGTAAACAGGTCAAAATTTATAAAAATCGGGCAAGCGTTTGGTAATCACGAAAATAAAATAGAAACCAAAATTAAATTAACTTAAAAAAAAATGGTGGCATAAATAACATGTATTTATCAATGTTGCTTTAAATAACATGTCAAGTGAGATACACTCACATTTTAACATAAAATCAAATTGCCAACGCCATAACGTAAAATAATGAAATCTAAATAAACCTTGTTCCCATTTTAGCCTCACGGTGAACATACATCAAGTACACAACGTACAAGCTTCGATACAAATAACTCATGGCATAAATCATCATTACTAACACAATCCTAAGCCCGTGTTGGTTTTAGCGACCATGTGTCAGTGCGAATGTAGGTATCCAATTATTTAAACAGACAAACACCCTTTCAAGCTACCCATTCCCGGGTGTACCACAAGGCAGCGCCTTGGCCCTGCGAATTAAAACTTTCATCCTGGCCGTAGTCACCCTGACCCTGACCGGAGCATCCACAGCCCCGGGGCTCCGAATTACTCCTACAGGGCTTCGCTGACGTTAATGGACGGCGTGACGTCAGAGATCTACGCTTAATTCATTAATATAGGTACATGATTAATTACTTCTATTCTTATGCTGTGGGAAAGGCTGTTGTCGTATTTCGATACCTGCGTCACTGGTCGCCACTTGGGTTATTTCTTGTTATTTTTGTTACAAACGCTGACGTAGACTTGTCAGGTAACTCAAAAGGACTGTGTTGTCTGATTCCGAAAACATTGCGTAGGATCAAGACACAAAGTGTTTGGGACAGAA